>CM070667.1:1400000-2800000 GCA_036346575.1 Dendrocalamus sinicus | reverse complement strand
TATGGTCATTTCAGTCTTTGCATTCTTGTTGTGACCATTTTGAGCTTTACTTGTAAAATTTTCTCTCTAAATTCTAAAATCACCTCCTACTTACATTTTTGAAAAGTTGCCAATGAGTTCATTAAGTGAGAGATTGAAGGAACATGTGAAAAGGTCTAGATTTTATTGCGATGAACCATTGCCATTTTTGAGAAGTGAAAATTTGGAATTTACAAATTTGTAGATTTTCTGGACAGCTTGTAGAAATAGATAGTTTTGGAAAATTTGAGTCATGGGATGTTTTGGTTTGACCTAGGTTAGTGTATATATATTGCATGATGCATGCTACAGCTAATTTGTATCAAGTTGTGAAGAAATTGTGTTCAAAAATAATTTTTTGTCTTTGAATGTGTATGATTGTTTGGAGTTAACCATGGTCAACAGTGAGGATCGATACTACACTCATGGAGGTGCTAAGGTCTAGAATGATCAAGAATGTCGGGTAAGATGGTTGAGATCAAGCATAACACGAGAAACACAGAAAATATAGAAGGGAAGGTCATAACTTTGACAACGATTTTCTTGATCGTTGATTAGAATATATTTCTGACATCCTAGAGAAGGTATATACCAAATTTTATATGATTTGGAGATTTGGTTTGAGAATAGCTTATTTTTAAGTTTTAGCCCAGTTTCGATGCAGCTGAGCTTCAAGAAACAAAAGATTTCAGTTCTCTTAAGTTCTTTCAGGATTTTTTTTATCGGGATATGTTCTTAAAATCATGATCTAGCCTTAGTTCAAGTTTTAAGTCTTTTGGATCTACGGATCGAAAGTTTTATGGATTTTTGGATTTGAAATAGTGTTGTTTTTTGCACTATCACTACTAGAAAACGGATCATCCCTCACAGGCTTTAGTTTTCCTGACAGGTCCGCATAGAATGTAAGGGATATCAATTTTTGTGACGGGCCCGCGTATCACTGTCGCAAAAATAAATTTTCCTATCGGGATCTTTAAGCCGCCAAGGAAATACACTATTTTTGTGACAGTATTACATGAACCGTGAGGATAATTGGAACTTAAAACCCGTGAGGCTCCTCCAGCCCGTGAGGCTTCTGAATCCAGCCCGCGCCCGCTAATTTCGTGCACCACGCAATTGGACTGAAAACCCTAAGTTTTTCCCCAAATTTCGCAGCCGCCGCGCGCATCCTCCTCCCCATCCCCTCGCCCGCCTCCTCCTCCCCATCCCTCGCCCGCCTCCTCCGCCCCATCCCCTCGACTGCCTCCTCCACCCCAGCTCCGCCCCGCCGCCCCGCCTCCCCAGGTCCGCCCCGATGCCCCAGCTCCGCCGCCGCGCGCCCCCATCGATCTGCTCTCCTTCTCCCCATCCCCTCACCCGCCTCTCGCCCCATCCCAGTCCGCCCGCCGCCGCCCAGTCCGCTCGCGCCTGTCTCCCAGATCGCCCAGAGCGGCCCAGCCGCGCCGCCGCCTTGCCTCCCCAGATCTGCCCAGACGGCCCAGCTCCGCCCCGCCGCCCCTCCTCCCGATTCCGCCCGCCGCGCCAGCCTCCGTCCCGCGATCCCGCCGCCCGGCTCCGTCCGCGATCCTCCCGCCCAGCCCCAGCGTCCTCCCCGACGCCCGACTCCGCCCCCGCCCAAATCCTCCTTGCCCCCTGACACCCCAGCTCTGGCTCGCCGTCCCGCCGCCCAAATCCGCCCCGCCTCCCTGTCTTTTCACTGTTTCAGTGAGTTTTTGATTTGGATTTTGCCTTTGATCTTCTCTCGCAGATGAGACGGCCAAGTGGGAGAAGATCACCTACGTTGGGATCGTGACGTGCACCCTCCTGGCAGCGTACACCCTCTCCAAGGGGTGCACCCCCACCACGAGGAGCCGCCGGTCATATCTCATCCTTGGTATATTCATATACACATATCTGTCCATCGACCATTGATAATTGATACATTGAAACAATTGTATATTGGCTGATATACAATTGTATACAAATGCAACATACCTAGTTGTAATAAATATAATTTTATGCTTGATATATTTATGTTATGCACACAGAACTATTTCATGGCAGACCATGAATGGATGTATAGTGGCTGGCAGCGTGGTAAAGCTCCCTCAAATGAATGGATTGAACAAACTACACAGTTCTTAGATCATGCATTCTCAAATCCTAGGATAGTTGAAGGTGACACCATTAAGTGTCCATGTGAAATGTGCAGGAAGTATTTTAGGCACAACAGGCATATTGTAGAGTTGCACTTAAGTAAATATGGGTTTAGGTCAAACTATCAAACATGGACAACACATGATGAACACGACCCTTTAATAGATCATGAGGAAATCAATGAATGTAATCGAATGGACAATCTGTTGATTGACCTAGACGGTGACCATCCACCGGGAATTGATGAGGAGCCAACGGCCTCTGCCTAGGCTTTCTATAGAATGGTCGCTAGCGCTGACGAACTAGTCCATGAGAACACAACACACTCAAGTCTGTCTGCTGTCGCTCGTTTGCTAGCTATGAAGTCACAATACAATATGTCAATTGCACACTATGATGATGTATTACAAATAATTCATGAACTTTTGCCTCCGGAGTCTAAGTTGTCCGAGGACTTCTACCGTTCAAAAAAGTTGTTAGAGGGTCTCGGAATGCCATATGTGAAAATTGATGTGTGTTATAAAAACTGCATGCTTTACTGGAAAGATAATAAGCATAAAGACAAGTGTGACTTATGTGATACCTCTCGCTACGAGGTAGGCCATAATAAAGTCCCACGTAAAGTATTACAGTACCTACCCATTATAGATAGACTATAAAGGTTGTATGCACACAAGGAGACAGCAAAGCTAATGCGGTCACATAGTCAGTCAACGTATGGTAAGATGGTGCACCCATGTGATGGGGAAGCTTGGCAACAATTTGACGAGGACTTCCCAAACTTTGCAAGTGATCCTAGAAATGTACGCCTTGCTATAGCAACAGATGGTTTCACACCATTTAGTTTGGGTGCTGCTCCTTACTCATGTTGGCTAGTGTTTGTGGCTCCATTAAATATTTCGTCGGGCATGCTCTTGAAACCGGAGTACATATTCCTTAGCCTTGTTATCCCCGGCCCTAAACATCCTGGGAAAAAAATAAATATTTTAATGCAACCTTTAGTTGACCAACTTATCAACACGTACCTGGATCACCTCAATCACAATCACTCGGTCCCTGTGAAGAAAAGTCTTGCAGTCATTGTTCATTAACTGCAAGTGGTGCATGCAGAAAGAACAGCATCTATGCAGTGGTGCATCGACTTTTCTGTTATGTTTCGGGGTACTGTTTTCCCTACCAGATGGTAGCTACCCGTGCCCACAGGATGCATGGAAGGAGAAATGAGACAAACATTAGTGCTAGAGTAATTGAATTATCTTGTGCTACGCGGACTATTATTGCCTTGTGTACTATCAAAATTCCCTACGAACTATTATTTTGCCTTGTTCTAGAGTTCAACTTCCATCTGTCACCTTTGTCATACGGAGGACCATTTGTACTATACAACTAATCTTTTTTGGTGTGTCAGACTGTCAACAAGCAGTACATCAGTGAGCGAGTGGACTCATGTTGAATGTTCTAAATATGGGCATAACCTGAATCTCATTTACTTATAGTTGATGGTAAGGTGGCAAATAACTTTTCTACTAGTTAGTAAACCCATACTTGTGAGTTCTTTACAAGGCTAAACTAATCTTGAGTATATGCCAACCTGCAGCTAGCAAAAGCAGTAGCATATATAGCTACCTTCTTTGCACAATTTTATGCTGAATTAACAAGAACACTTAGATCCTTTTTTGTTGCTATGGTCTTTTGTGTAGTTATGAAAACTAGCTACCGTGCATGTTGTACAAGATATGATATTGTGGGATGTGTATTTAATATAGGACTGTGATAATTCAAACAACATTACAAGCCATTACGGCTTCTTCAACTCAAGTTGACATAATGTTTTCACCTTGCAGCAAGGGACTGGGACTGGGCTTGGGACTAGATCCTCTCATGTGGGCTCACAACCGGATGACGGTGCTGTCGATGGTAACGTTGATGTAAACGACAGGGATAACTGCAGTGGCGACATTGATGGCAACAACAACCATGCTGCCATGTGATTTTCAGTGATCTCTTGTAGTTCTTTTGACTAGCTGAACTTGAATGTAATGGAAATAGAGATTTTTGTATGTGGTACTTGATTTTAGATGTCTTTTGGATGGATGAACCAATCTGGAGGTGAATTTTATGAATTGATATGCTTGTGTGAACATGAATCAATCTAGGGATTGTTTATGAAAACTGAACTTTTTATATGTTTGTTCAATTATATGTTTCTTGATTGATGCAAGGATGGTGTTGTGATTAATTTGATTATATGATGCACGGATGTGTAAGATTTAGATATCAATGCTTATCTCGTAAGTTGTTTGCTAATTCATTGTCGGCTGACAAAATCTGTTATAACTAGCATGTTAGTGCTTTCTGCCAATTTTGCTAACGGTTCAAACCGTCAGCCTATATTTTCTTGACAGTAACACAAAGAGTCAATGAAATGAAATTTCCTGATGGTTTGACCCTCAGGAAAATTTATTTCTCTGGCGGGTCTGATTAATTTTGCTGACAGCTTGGCCCCCTCAAAAAAATCCATTTTTCTTACGGGTCGGGCTATTGTATTGACGGTGACTGAACCGTCATTAAAATGTATTTTCCTGACAGTTTGGCCCGTGAGGATAATTCATTTTTTCGTGACGGTTAGTACCGTCAGGTTAAATTATTTGGCTGACGGTTTGGCCCCTCAGGAAAATTCATTTTTCTGTGACGGGTAATACCGTCAGGTTAAATTTCCCTAACGGGTAACCGTCAGCCAAATTTAATTTTCCTTTCCAGCCAGCCCTGAGGGGTTTTGCCTGACGGGAACCCGTCAGGGAAATTTAACCTGACGGTTTTTTGTATTTTCCTAACGGTTTTGAACCGTGAGGGATGATCCGTTTTCTAGCAGTGTATCCACGGGTTGAAATTACTATAGCACTGAGATTTTTTTCGGAATTTTGGATTCTTGAACTTCATAGCTTCTCATAACTATTGGAGTAAAGAATTGGTGAATATTTAGAGGAAAATTTGAAAATACTATTCATCCCCTATGTTGCTGTACCGGTCCTACATACTCCGTGAGAACAGGACAATTATTTCCATGAAGAATGGTCGCTAGATCTGATTTCTCATGTCCTCAATTTATTCCTGCACCGAAAGATCACAATGCCGTGAAGTGCAAATATAATCCCATCCTTGTGGTGCAAAGATGCAGTCAAAGAGAAGATGCTGCAAAGTTTCCCTTCATATATTGTTGGCATAGGACACATGTACATTCTTGTAGAAAAAGTTCTTTTTTTAGTAAATTCCTTGTATTTAGCCTGTTTTTGAAAGAAGAAAAAAAAACCCTAGTGTTCTGTTTGACAAGCACTCTTCCAAAGCCATGTGTATGCCGCACGGGATTATCCCATGTCTATAAAGTAGTTTATAAACTTTAACCGATGGATAAATCCTATTGTTCCAATTGTAGGTCCATGTGTCCTCTTCTTTCCTTTCAAAGTTTTGTATTATCTGAGTTATGTGCAGGAATTGTTCATAATCCATACTGGCATAGATTTACGTCGAGGTTGCAAATAGCATATAGCGATAAGGGTCTACTTAGTGTTTTGGAAGATAGCGTGATATACTTGTCAATAAACATAAAAAATCATGATTATAAAACTAGTTCCCCCATAATTTTGCATAGTTAAAATTATTAATAGAATGCATAGGATGTATTTGCAATCGAGAACGGTTTCCCATATGGCACATGGACGTCCACGTACTATGATCACCATTAAATATGTCTTGAGATCATGGAGACTTTTAAACTTCAAACCAACATCCAATTTTCTAATAATTTTATTATCCTTGCACAAATCTCGGAGAACTTTGGTTGGATAGGATGATATATACACGTCCATATACATGTGCACATGCATTTCCCTAATATTATCAATGTAATACCACTACTACAGAAAGCCTCATAGGAGACGCCTCATCACAGACGGTTTTGTGAAACCGTCTGTGATGAACACTATTACAGACGGTTGTAATTAGGAGGCCGTCTGTGGTATTTGTGGCGGGAAAATGGATTATCACAAAGCGGTTATTATTTAAGTATCACAGACGGTGCAGTATTAAAACCGCTCGTGATAATCCCAGATTATCACGACGGTTTTAATAAACAACCGTCAGTGATACGCTAGTTATCGCTGACGGTTTATTATTAAAACCGTCAGGATAATTCCTGACGTTTTTAGTTAAAACCGCTCGTGATAATGGCTAAGGCATTTATTGCTGCTCGCATCGCATCTGTCTTCATTTCGATCCACGATCTAGTGGTTGCTTTACTCTTTCGCTCTGAAGGCAAGCTTGGCGATTTCAGGCCACTTAATTTGGTGGGAGGAGGCAGATATTGAGCTTTGAAGCTACTTATATTTTCCCGGTTGCTCTAGATATGGTTAGTAATGAATTTCATTTTTTCTTTGCATGCATTACAAATTTGCTCTAGATTTGGTTAGTAATGAATTTCATGCTCTAGATATAAGTAATTGGTGAGTGTTATTAATTGAAGATAGTTTGCAATAATAGTTGTTGTGTTTATAATATGAATTGAGCTAGCAAATTGATAAGCCTCAATATAATACATGTGGCCGATATATATGTAGTAATAATTAGTTAATTTAATTTGTAATACTAAGTTGTTATATATGTACGTAACGTAGGACCAAGCTGGATGTATGCCGCTAGCCGTGTGAGTGAAGAGTACATTAATGGCGTGTCTGATTTTACAAGAGCCGCCGAGGAGGATATGTTGAATAAGGGGTGGAATATATGTTGTCCATGCAATCGATGCGAGAATTTAAAGATGTTTAAGAACCGAGGCAAATTGAAGCGCACTTGATTCGGAGGGTTTCAAAAGGGTTATACGTGTTGGACCGGTCATGGCGAAGTCAACGATGATATGCCGCGGATGATATTGCGGTGAAGTTAATGAAATGCCGCCGGATGACATCGCCGGTGAAGTGAATGAAATGCCGCCGACGACATCGCGGTGAAGTGAATGATATCTTTGCCGAATGATGTCGATTGTTGTGCGACCAGATAGGTTGCACGACGACAACTGACTCGAGATGCTTCGCGATGTAGAAGAGAACTATGATGAGAGAGAGTATGTTAAATTCGGGCTTGATGGAGGACTCGGAGAAACCTTTGTTCACGTGCTGCAGTCAAAGTACACGCGGTTGTCGGCCGTGCTTGAACTGTTGAAACGAAGGCAAGCAACGGTTGGTCCGACAAGAGTTTCACAAAGATCGCTAGGTCTTTTAGCCGACATGCTTCCGAGGGAAATGAGTTGCCTAAAACCACGTATAAAGCCAAGAAGGTTCTTTGTCCATTGGGAATGGAAATAGAAAGAATGCATGCATGTCCGAACGATCAGTATCCTCTACCGAAAGAGTATGCGACATGCATGTATGTCCGTGTGTTGCATCCCGATACAAACGTAACAATCAATCGATGACGGCGAGGAACAGAGGCGAAGAAAGGACCGCCGCTAAGGTGGCATGGTATTTTCCTATAATTCCCGTTTGAAAAGGTTTTTGCAAATCCAAAGGAGGCAAAATCATTGCGTTGGCACTCGGAGGAGCGGAAGAAGGATGGAATGCTAAGACACCTTGCGGATTACGCCGGTGGAGAAACATCGATAGGATTTTTGCGCACTTGATGCAGAACCAAGGAATATTAGGTTTGGACCGAGTGCAGATGGAATGAATCCTTTCAAAGAGCATGAGCAGCAGACATAGCACATGGCCCGTGACTCTCTGCATGTATAACCTTCCTCCTTGGTTGTGTATGAAGCGAAAGTATATCTTGTTGTCGATACTTATCCAAGGGCCAAGCAACCGGGAATGATATCGATGTGTACCTAGCACCATTGGTGGAAGATCTAAAATCTTGTGGAACGAAGGGTGCAGGTATGGGATGCATACAAACGAGAGAACTTCACTTTGCGCACCTTATTGTTCTCGCACCATAAATGATTATCCCGCCCTTGGTAACCTATCGGCCGAGTACTAAAGGTGCAAAGCTTGTACCCACTGTTTAGATGGTACCGAGAGTGTGTGGCTGAGACACTCACGCAAAACTGTCTACATGCGTCACCGCCGGTTCCTTCGGAGGGCTCACCCATACCGCAAGATGAAGAAACAATTTGATGGAGAGAAGGAAGACGGTTCAGCTCCAAGGCATTTAAGGGGAAACGAGGTTTATGATATGGTTAAGGATTTAGATGTTATCCTCGGAAAGGGACGTAAATTGAGGGCTCATGAGAAGAACACTAGCTGGAAGAAGAGATCAATATTTTGGGACTTACCTTATTGGAAGTACCTAGATGTTCGACATCGCATCGACGCCATGCACGAGAAAAGAATGTATGTGACAACTTGATTGGTCTCTCATCGAACATTCGTGATAAAACAAAGGACAGCGTCAACGCACGGCTTGACTTGGCCGATATGGACATCGTGCCCGAGTTAGCACCGACAACGAGATAATGGACGAACGTACCTTCCCCTGCGTGTTACACTCTGCCCAAGGCCGAGAAAACAGAAGCGTGCTGCTTGCATGGTGTCAAAGTTCCGTCCGTTACTCCGCAACGTGAGGAAACTTGTTTCGATGCAAGATTTGAAGTTAAATGGCATGAAGTCTCATGATTGTCATGTCTTGATGACACGATGCTCCCTATTGCAATTAGAAATATTTTGCCGATCAAAGTTCGAGAGACAATCATGAGGCTATGTTATTTCTTTAACACAATTGCTCGAAGGTCATTGATCCCGAAGGACTAGATGCTTTGCGGGGCGAGGTGGTGATGACTCTATGTCATCTTGAAATGTATTTCCCTCCTTCTTTTTCGACATCATGGTCCATCTCATTGTTCATGTTGTGTGGAGAGAAAAATGTGCGGGCCCGTATTCCTACGTAGCATGTACCCATTTGAGAGGTTCATGGGAATTCTCAAGTCTTACGTACGGAATCGATCTCGGCCGGAGGGCAGCATCGTCGAAGGTTATGCAAGCGAAGAGGTTATTGAGTTTTGTGTCGATTATATGGCGCAGATTCAACCGATAGGTGTGCCTCGATCTCGTCATGAGGGGAGGTGAAAGGTATCGGAACTATCGGAAGGAAAGCAATCACCGCAGATATAGACACGTATACTCAAGCCCATTTCACGGTGTTGCAACACATGATGAAGTGGCGCCTTATGTCGACAAAGACAAGGATGTGCTTCGCAATGTAATCCGAGCGGCGATGTTTGGATCATGAGACAACACAACGATCGGTTCAACCAATGGTTGAAGGAGGAAATCGCTAGGAGCTCGCCAAGTGAGACGATGACATGGTTGGCAAAAGGGCCAACATTTACAGTTGTGACATGGCAAGGATATGACATAAATGGGTACACATTTTATACACAGTCTCGTGGATGTTAAGAGCACTAACTGTAACAGCGGTGTCCGCATAGATGCGTTCGATCGATGGGTCGAGAAACTCGTACTATGGGTTCATAGAAGAGATTTGGGAGCTCGACTACGTGTTGTTCAAGATCCCCTTATTTATTTGCCGTTGGGTGCATCTCCCACAGTGAAGGTTGACAAATGCGGTGTCACTACCGTGGACCCGCAACGTGTCGGGTACAAAGACGAACCATTCGCACTCGCCAACCAAGTTGTTCAAGTTTTCTATGTAACCGACCCGGCAAATAAGAGACGCCATGTAGTTCTTCATGGAAAAAGGAGAATTGTCGGAGTAGAGAATGTAGTGGACGAGGAAGAATACAATCAATTTGACGAGTTACCTCCTTTTGGAAAAGGCATAAGGGTCGACGACGAACAACGTGATTTAAACTAGTTACGCACGCATTGATCATCATGAAGGGCTAATTTTTAAAGGAAATAAGCAAGTAGAATGATGTATATGTCTTATGTATATGTGAATTGGCATATTTGTATACAATAATGCATGTGTGTGATGTATGTGGCAAATGTGTCAAGAAATACATTGTGTTATATGTTGCCAAGGAAACAAGCAAGTAGAATGATGTATATGTGTTATGTATATGTGAATTGGCATATTTGTATACAACAATGCATGTGGCAAATGTGTGAAGAAATATATTGTGTTGTATGTTGGCATTTAAGCTGGTTGGTGTTGTAATGCACTGGTAGGTGCGGGTGTAATGATTATCACAGACGGTTCCACACTTTAGAACTGTCGTGATATTATTATCACGCACGGTTCCACATTTAGAACCGTCGTGATAATAATTTCCTGACAGTTCTAAATGTGGAACCGTCTGTGATAATCCCGCTATATATTCCTCGGCTAGGGTTTTCCGCCGCAGTGATATACATCTAATTAAACTCGCGCTCTCCGCTCCTCCTCCTCCGTCGCGCGTAGGCCTCCTCCTCCGCCGCCGCCGTCGCCTCATCCCCGAGCCCCGAGCCCGCCGACGCCGCCATCCCCGAGCCCGCCGACGCCGCCATCCCGAGCCCGCCGACGCCGCCATCCCCGAGCCCGCCGACGCCGCCATCCCCGAGCCCGCCGACGCCGCCATCCCCGAGCCCGCCGACGCCGCCATCCTATCGTGAGTGCATTCAATCCTCCGTCGCCGCCTCCTCCCGCTCTGTGATGATAATATCGAAAAGTAAATAATCTGGTTGAGTTAGATTTGAGCTCCTTGGTATTTCGGCTATCTTGTTAGACCTTATTTTACTGGGCATATAAGTTTACATCTTTTGAGATCTGTTTGTGATGCAGTATTATATTAATCTTGTGATGCAAGATAATCTTGTGTAGAAATGATCCTTTTATTCAATTGATCTATTTGTGATGCAAGATTAATCTTGTCTAGACATGTATTTTTGTGAGCTCAAATCTTTAATAATCGGATTATTGATGATGAGTGTCGATATTAGCATGAGATGGCCAAGATTTTCAATCTTGCGCAACTCAGATCGAGAGCAAATCTAAAACAATTAATTTGTGTAATGCTGATTTAATTGTTTATTTGCTTAGAAGACAGATTGTCATGTTATTTCAGCATGTTGGTGTTTATATTCATTGAATATTTACATGGTTATGAATGGCAAGATAGAATTATATGTTTACATGCAATTTATGTCATTCATGTTATGTTGGAAATATAAATTGAATTTAGTTGGAATTAAATATGGAACTAAGATAGGCACATCACCCCTCCCTTCTCCCCTCCCTTCTCCCCTCCCCACTACTCCTCTCCTCTCTTCATATCATTGAGCATCATGTTTCCTCATCCTGTCCTAATAGACGCACAAATTGAGCAACATGTCTTCCACTCATTCTTCACCATCTTCACGGAGGAGTCCGCTCCAAAAGCAAAACGCCAAGGAAGAGGGCTATCAAGAAGCTCGAGGGCCGATTTATCATCACACAGTCAATGTATCCGGGTGCCTCTCATTCCTAAGAAAACAGTAAGCGCATGGAGAAGAATGATCGGCATAGTTGCACGAGAACGAATTGAGATCACATTCAATTCGTGGAAGGACGTGCCTCCGACTCGGAAAAGCGAGTGTGGACAGAAATTTTGGCGCCGCTTGAGATCCCGAGAAGAACATCAAGACGCGTGCAACGACAAACCTTACTAGCGGCGTGCAAAGCATGGAAGAACTTCAAGAGCACGCTTGTCAAGAAATATGTGGAGAGCAGACAAACGCCTTATCATAAATACCCATTCTTGGAATCACAATGGGAACAGTTCAAGGCGATGAAGATTACCGACGAGTTCAAAAGTACAAGTGCGGCGCACAAGGCCCTCCAGCAAAAACACCCACCCCACGCACTTGGCACACTGGGTATGCGGGTAAAATCTGCATGGACGAGGGAGGATGAATCGGCAGCCCAAAGGACATCGCCCGCCATTTTCAAATATCCCGGATGACCGCGCTCGAAATTGGATTAGAGCAAGGTCATCTACAACGACATCGAGGATGTCTCCTTTCAAACCCCTGCAGACCAGCAAGTGTCCCAATACCGTAAGATATCGAACGAACTACGTAGCTTGTAATTACTCCACAACCTCCTACGAAGTAAAATGACATGTCGTGTTCTTGCAGGAAGAGCTGAGTTTTGAATCTACGCTGGGATCATTCCAGGACGAAGGGAGAATGATATGCTCTCCACGCCACAGGAAACAAGGAGCACCTGTGCCGCACGAGAGGCCTTGGGCTTTATGTTCCTTGGAAACATGGTTTCCAAGATGACTCGACCAAGATCGGCGTAGGAAGAGAAGCAAAGCCGATCGCGAGGCACGCTACGAGAAGAGATCAAGGCATCTCTTAGAGAGGAGCTTGCTGATTATGTTAGAGATGAGGTGCGGAGAATTACAGAAAATCAGCAGCGCCGCCGCCATCGGTCTAGCTAGCCCGCGCAACCATCCGAGTAGTTGTGCGCCCAATCCGGCGCAGCGAGGCGATTTCCGGTGGACGACATCCCGGTAATAATTATTATCTCTCGAATGCTTGCTCCATGGATATGCCTATTAGTTGAGTAGCTAATTTTGTATCGTTATGTAGGAGCCACGGCGCACGCCCAAGTAAGATATGCCTCCGTTGCGTTGAGCGCTGCGTGGGGCATGGCATATCCGTCTCGTATCGAGGCCGTGGTGCACATCAACCTTAGCAACAAAGCCGCAAAAGTGTCGTGAGATGGGGTAAACACCAATTTTGAGGTCGTCCCACTACCGAAGCCCACCAACGACGAGCTTGTGACTTTAGGGCAAGCCATTGGATCCTTCATCCAGTGGCCCAAAAGTGATATCTGCTCGAGGCTTATTCACCGGTGGCGATCGACAACGCACCGGTGCCTTCTCCACAAGGGCAACCGAACCGGACCGCTACGAACAAGTGCAACCTCCACCACCGGTGCTACTCGTAAAGTCGACCTACGATCGGGGCAGCAAGGGCAGCAAGGGCAAAAGCAAAGCAAAGACCAATGATGAAATCTCGTACAAGCCATTAGCTCGCAAATTGCGTGCTTGGCGAGCCGTTGCTCGAGGAAAAGGCCCTCCAACGCCTAGCATATAGTTGCGTGCAATTGCACATGTGGTACATGCAATAGTCCAATAAACCGAGCAAGAGCGGATCTCAAGTATCTCTATCAAATTCTTGCCGAGTGATTTACATCACAATATGCAAAACGGTGTCTTCGTAGTCACCTTTGATGATTTATTCGATCTTTACACGCTCAACACTCGGACGCTCTCTCATGCGATCTTTCGACGCCTGTAAGTGTGTACAATCACGATCTCGATTCATGTCATACCGATAAATTTCGTATAATTTGTTGATTTCTTGTGTATATATGTAGCCACATGTCGAGTAAAGCTAGGGCATCCAAAGCATCGGTTGGTTTATTGGACCCACACATGGTCGCCAAGTATACCATCGACGAGGATAGACCCTTCGTCCAGAGGTACATTGCACTGGATCTGGATTACCGCACCGATGAATACGCATTTATGCCCTACAACCGAGCTATCATTGGATTTTAATAGTGATTGTACCAAAATGGAACATGGTATATTACCTTGATTCCCTAAGTAAGAATAAAATGGACTTCACACTTATCACCAAGTAATCGATGCGTAAGTACATTTTCTCCATACATACCTATATTGTACTCTTTCTTTCCTTCCGAATGACTAAGGTTAATCTTTTCAATCACGTAGGGCGCTCGAGATGTACGTTGCAAAGGGAGGTGACTCAAGCCAGGGCCAAAGGCCCGACACATGCTCGAGATTTTAAAGTATTCGCTATTACACATTAATTAATCCTATGCAACAGTTTGTAGTAATTAATGCCTCTTGAATTGACACATTCTATTTTTGCGGTGCCACCAAGAATCACGGCAACACATGTGGCTACTACGTTTGCCACCATATGGAACTACTCCTCGATTCCTCGAGGATTACCAATCCCAAGGTTTGTCAATCTTCCCATAATTACTTCATACTTATCATGTTATATATACGCACATTGATATTCCTATCGACAGGCTGCATTTATCCCGTCATCTGCATTGAAACAGACTGACCTTGCCCGAATTCGATCAGAGTTAGCGTACTTTTTTCGTCTCAAGTTATAAAGCCGAAGGACGGTTCCACTGCGCACCATGAGTTTTTATTGCTCTTATCACTCCGGATTTGTAATTGTATATTTCTAAATGGATATTTTATTTCATTTCAATTATTTGCTTTGTGAAATGGATGTTTTATGTTTGTCAAATGAGTGAGAGTGCATGTTTTATGTTTGTGAAATGAATTGAGATGTGAATTGATGTTTTATGTATGTGAAATGATTTCCATGTGAATTGTATGTATATATCGCTTGTTTCAGAGGGCATGGCTAGCATTTCCTGAGGCTAGCTATAAACAGAAATATATTCTGCTGGGGGGGAGGAGTATCACAGACGGTTTTTTAGAAAAAACCGTCTGTGATTATCCGATATCACAGACGGTTTTGTACTAAAACCGCTCGCGATTATCGATATCACGACGGTTTTTAGAAAAAACGTCGTGATATTGATAATCGCGCACGGTTTTAGTACAAAACCGCTCGTGATATCGATAATCACGAGCGGTTTTAGTACAAAACCGCTCGTGATATCGATAATCACGCGAGCGGTTTTCTAAAAACCGCTCGTGATATCGCATAATCACGAGCGGTTCAAAACCGCTGCGTGATAACTCTGATTATCATCGACCCATAATTTGGGCGGTTGTAAAACCGTGCGTGATGACGCTTTCGAACCGTCTGTAATGTGGATTTCTGTAGTAGTGTACATTTATACATAAAATAGTCAAATAAGGCCCTTAATGCATAAATTACGAAATAGTCAAATAAGGCCATTAAGTTCAGCAAGATAACATACAAATAATGAAAGAGTTATATAGGAGGTTCACAACTCGCGAACAAAGTAGAGTCAACCACAAGTAATTAACTACTTTCACAAACATCAAACATCAAAGTAGAGAGCAACGTATACATGACTATTGATATTGGGCTTTATTGGACTAGGCCAATAATTCCCCACAAAATTGACTTCAAGAAAATTAAAGGATATTTGTGAGATATCATGTACGACGCCACATGATATATCACCAATAAACATGATAAATCGTCAAAAGTTGCTAATTATGGTATCTGTGTAAAATTTTAGTGCTGGGCTCTCTTTTTACATGATGTAATGCCACAACGCTACCATGGGCAGGTTCAGCACGACTTTCGACTTCAGCTTTTCACTTTTAGCTACAATAACTAATTTTTAAATAATATATATATTTTAAGACGGGATTACAGATCGATTGTAGTAGACACTGTATCGAATTCAGCTATACTGGCTAAAATTATATACGACTGTTTTCTTCTTCATACCATCTCTCATGAACAACTAGAATTCAAAAATTATGAACCAAAAACTATAAACCGAAGTTCAAAAAACCAATCCCATGTTGCCTCTACTTTCAACCTTGATTTGTGACCGGAGAAAGACAAGGAGTATATAGATTGGCCTAATTAAGCAGGATACGTGCATTCGTTGCCTAAGTCTTCACTACGTACGTACGTGCGTAGAGTAGATAAACGCAAACCTAGCTAGCAATGCCTTTCGTACGTGACACGCGTGCGAGTGACGTCTACGTTACAAGTGACACAAGTAGCTTTCAATACTCCATATGTATATTTTAAACATGTGACTGTGAGGTGATGCATGCATGGAACGTCCGTCGGAAGGAAGGATCCAGACCATGTGTGTCAGTGGCGTTCGTCGGCGTGCAGACATGCATGTGGGAGCTATACCACAATGTGGCCACACATGTAGTTTATGATTTTTAATTTATAACTTTTAAATTTTAGCTATTTGTAAGAGAGTTTGAAAAGAGAGACAGTCGTATACAATTTTAGTTGGTATAACTAAAATTGGTATAATATCTACCACAATCAACTTGTAGACCCTATGGCTTATAACCTTTAAATTTTAGCTGTTCGCGAGCGAGATCGAAAAGAGAGGTAGTCGCATACGATTTTGGTCGATATAACTGAAATTGGTACAATATCTATTACAATCGACTTATAAATTCCATCTTAAAACACACAGTTTAAAATTTTAGTTACTATAACAAAAACCCAAAAGCTACAAACAGCAAGTTTAAAAAAAAACCAACCAAGATCGAAGGCTGATCATCACTTTTGCCAAAAGCAACTCATCCATCCATGCAAGCTAGCTAGCTTTGGACCTGTTTTTTTGTCTGCGGTTTATAGTTTTTGACTATAACTTATTAGTCTAATGAATAATAATTATTAAAAAAACTGACTGAAACAGGGCTATTATTTTTGCTAATTAAGTACGCAATTAGCACTGCTAGCTAGTAGTACAAACTTGTGTACAGTACACGTACGGCCGGAGATTAAGTTGCGGCCAAGGGAGAATTACAGGTGACACATGCATGAAAACCGGAGAAGTAGTCTCGTCATCTTCCTTGATAATTAAGCTAGCATCCCATCACATTTTTGCTGTCGGAACAAGTGATCAACACGACACTACTAGGCTTCCTTGATTATTTCATCTTTTGGCTTACATGTGACAGACTTTCCATAGGTGTCTCGTGTGGTTGCGTCTGGTGGTCTTCTGCTTCTGCTCACAAGATACCGTGGGTCACAAGTGAAAATCAGGGTCACAATTTGATTAATAGATCACATACTGGCAGGATGCAAGGTGAAACTTGATGAGTTCTTGAATACTCTCTGCCATAATTTCGGGATGTATCAGATCATCAGGATTCACTAGGGACAGTGTTCATACATGGAACTCAGAATCTCCCTTCATGTAGGCACATATATACTCTTACTGTCCGAGGTGTATATCTGAATGATTTTTGTTCACATTGAGATAAATTAAGTTCGCCTCTTATCCATCGAATGAATCCATAACATCCATTGGCCGTCTTTGCTGCGCCCTGGGATCAGTGTAGACTTTTGGGGTATGAATGAAAGATATTCAGTTGACCTGTCTCCATTTGTTAGCTCGTTATCACCAAAATATGAGTCTTATTAACCTTCTTAGGCCACCGAGTGCAATCACGAAACAGTCAAATTGACTTTTCTAAGAACCACCTAAAAAAACAAGGGAGTATTTTAAGAATGTCAAGGACGTTCGGTCATTTGTCCAACACGGATTTGTTTTGTTGTAGCTGCGCACGCTACACTCCGTTGGATCAAGATTTGAAGGTTCAGATTGAGCGTGGTTCAAAATTAGAGTGGCAGTTATGTTTTTTATTGGAGTCCAGATCTTAACTGTTGATCAAATGATCATGATCGAAAACTAGTTACAATCCCCTACTGCAATTGTATCAAGATCGACAATCTAGATCAGGCCAAGTATGGAAAATGTATGTTGATTTCGAAAATGCCATTGGAAGAATAAGGCAGATGTGGGAGTCAGACCGTGCTTTTCTGGACCAGCCCGAGACCCAGCCGACTTGGCACACAGCCCAAGCATGGCACAGGCGTGCCAAGCTGGCACAGCTCAAACGGTGGGCCAGGCTAGGCTTGAAAAGCAGGCCCGTCAGGCGGCACGGCATAGCCCGGTATACCGTGCCGTGCTCAGGCTAGCTCGGCACGGCGAGCAGGTAGCACCTAGTCGCCTCCTCCACCTCGCTGCTGTCATGTAGCATACCTCCATCGCATTCACCGTTCTCAAACAAATCAATTCAATCATGAAACTAAAAATCAAACAAACTCATAATGGAGAGCAAAGAAGAAGAAATGAAGTGAGGAGAGGCATTAGAGGAGTCGGACTGTGGAGATGCTAGAGAGCTAGAGCCAAGGGCGGGCGTAGGTGGCGCTGGTTGAGGCCAAGCCCAAGGGGTGGCAGCCAGAGGCTCCATGGAGGCAGCGCCGAGAGCAGGTGGGATGGCGCTAGGTGAGCTGGCTAGGGATGATGATGGAGGCAGCTAGAACTGAGGAGAGGAAAGAGGAAGGAGGTGCAGCGAAGTTGGCCATGGGAGCAGAGCAACACTTGAAGCCTTGAAGCTTGGATAAGGTAAAGGTGGAGAGAGAGAAGGGATAAAAAAGTGGGTGGTTTGAAGGCTTCCACGCTTCCACGAAACTAATTGAGGAGAGAGAGGGAAGAGAGAAGGCTAGCTGAGTAGAAAAAAAAATTGAGGGGAAAGAGAAGAAGCTAGGAGATGGCCTATATATTCACATATTGTCGTCTAGGTCGTTTTGATGTATGCTTAAATATCTTAATAATTTTATTAGTCTCCTTTAAATTGTAGAAACTCATCAATAATTATTATGATTATTAGAAACAATTAAGTGTCGCCAGTAGATTATAATATTGCACATATAAATTTAATTGGTGTATTGCCGTTTAGATCACTCTGTTGTGTTCTTAAATATCCAATCAATTTTGTTAGTCGCATAAAAATTGTACAAACCACTTATAAATGTGGAGGTAATCACATACACAAAGGACTGGGAATTAGCTAAAGAGCGATAATAACATTAAAAGTTCAGATTCAAAGAAGTTGAGCCATCACTATCAGTGAACGCACATCTCAACCAAATACAGTAAAATACACAATGTTTCTCCTTATTAGACTATGCATCACCTGCTCTTAGTGGTATATTACGAGTTACTAATTATAGTAAAATTATTTAGGCCTCTTGATCATGCATAATATTATTATATGGATACCTCATTATAGAACTTATTATACTAGTATCTCCTAGTCATATAGGCATATACTATATGCCACTTACACATATACTTTTCCTAGCACCTAGTAACTAAAGAATTTATGCACGCATATATATAGATAAAAATATTGGTTAACACCTTAATGCATCATACATACATAACTTATTGTGCTATACTTGCACTAGTTAGATTATACATGTTTGTGTATATGTAGGAATTTCACTTTTCTCCTAAAATATTTATATATCTATATTTTTACGCAACTAATTCAATTTTAACTAGATTTTTAATGAGAAAGGGTACGAGAGAAATGAAGATGGCAGCTGCCGCTGCCTTCACCGTCTATAGTTTTTTACCATAGCACAGTATCGACACGACAGGTTTTGGGCCATGCACGAGCCTGATTGAAGACAAGACGGACCGATATGGCATGGCACGAACGGCACGACGTGGCCGAAAGCATGGTGGCCTAATGCAGCGGCTCTACTTCTCTCTTTGTCGATTCATAGAAAGAGAATAAAAAGTCTTTTCGAACACACCTGCCGACCAAAAAATTAATCACGCGGCACGATGCTGAAAAACTCTAGGTAGACTAGATTTGATGAACGACTTCTCACCCGATCATAAGAGCGTTCAAACAAACGCCGAAACCCCATATCAATCTAATAGTATATATTTGGTCAAGTGGAATAATTGTAGCTTGCGATGCACGTACGTACCAGCGCGCGTCGGTTTTAGCCTCACTCCTTCGACGGTTCTCATCTCACATGCAGGAACGGATCATGACACGATCAATTTCATTTCACGCATCATAGTTCTGTATATGAAGCTCCAGTTTCGGGCCTTTTTGGAATGCATGAAACCAAAAGTGGAAGAAAAGGACAAATGCACAAATAGGATGTATTGTTGTATATTGGCCCGTTTACGAAGACCCAATTATATGGATACTTTATGTAAATAGGTTCATTAGGGGCAGCCGGTCCATGAGCCTAGTTTAGCCTCGTATAGTTTATTTTATCACTAGCGGAATATCCTGCGTTGCTACGGATTTAAAAAAATTAGAACATATTTGTATGCACGTTCCAACAAATTTTACTACCCGTTAGTTTTAGAACATGTAATATGATAAAATTTTAAAATCCGTAGCAAAGCATGGGCATTCAGCTAGTATTACAGTGCAGAGAGAGTAGCATTGGAATTGACCTGTCATCATTTTTGTTTTCACTTAACAAAGCAGAAGAAAAACACATGCCAGTAATGAAACAATAACTTCACTAATCTGAATAACCATCCTCCCATCTCACTATCTTTTACAAACGAAAACCGGGGCCGAGCTGGCCTGGTGCCAACGCCCCCGGGTCCACGCCGGCGCACGCACCGAACCGACTCTAGCCAACTCCAATGCTGGAGTCAGCCAGTCCCCCACCGCACCCGCTTGCCGTTCCGCTATTTCCATCCCGCCGACCCCCTTCCGCTCCTCTCCCCACCCCGCCGAACCCCACCAACCCACCACGCGACGCCCCTCTCTGCTTCTCACTTCCGCTCCATGCTGCGCCACTCGATCGCCCGCCCACCTAACCTCCTCCTGCGATCTCGTTCCCCCTTGCGAGGCCCAGATCTGGTGGCCCCTTGCTCGCGCGCGAGCCTGGCCGATTAATGGTGTCCGCCGCTGCGCAGGCGAGCGTGCTCGCGGCCTGCGTGATGCTGTTCGTCCCCATAGGGCTCGCGGGCTGGCACCTCAGCCACAACAAGGTGCTCTTCTTCTCTGGCGCGCTCTTCGTCTCCCTCGCCGTCGGCGTCCACCTCTCCCCGTACCTCCCTTCCCTGCCCCACCTCCTCGCCTCCTCCTTCCTCCCCCACCCACGCCGTCGTCCTCGTCGTGAATCCCGTTCTTGCACCGCGTGTTATGGGCGGACGCCGGCGCTGGGGGAGCAGAAGGCAGCGGCGCGGCAGGAGGGGCAGGGAGCGTGGGGAGGTGAAGCAGAGAGGGAGCGGAAGCAAGCGGAGCAGGATGGGAGGGAGGCGAGAGAGGTCGGGTAGAAGAGGAGGTGGGAGATGGTAACTGTTGGTGAAAGTGGAGAGGAGGGGTAGTTAGATATGAGAGAGAGAGAGATGTTAGATAGATGGTCAAGATTTTAGTATTCAGATCGGATGGTTGAGAAGGGAGGAAGGAGAATGCACCAACCACCAACTCAAACTTATTAAATAGTAAAGATGAAGGCACCCCACCTCCCTTATATTTCTATTATTGCTGCATATTGTACATACAAGCCTACAAACGAAAGAGCAATAAAGTCTCCTGTTCTATTTTATATTCTTGTGAGTTGAGTACCTGATCATTGGCAACATGTTCTCAAATATACAACACGTTATTAGGACGGTAACGCTCTTGCTAAGTCTACTAGGTATGTTGTCTTTATCTAGCTTGTCAATTCAAGTTTTTCGATTATGTTGTTTTGTACATTAGTTCTAATATACCCTACGTCGCTGCTTCCTCTCCTGTCGCTAGGTGGTCTGGCACATGCTTCCACGTGCACCATCGATAGCCCTAGACCTACGGATGTGTGCCTCCGCACACGTGCTACTGGCTGCTATCGTTGAAGATAACGGCACACATACCTCTACATGCGTGCCACCATCGCATGATCGGCTAGCAAGGGAATGCCTCCGTGTGTACTAATGTCGTTGAGGTCTCACCCTTGTCAGATTGGATGATGCATCCACACTGTGCCATCGCTAGGATTGATCCTAATCGATGCTACCTCTGTGTCGTCACGAGGGTCAGGCTCGCCGTCAGTGCCTCCGTGCCATCATTGATGATGCGGATCCACCTAGCAAGCTAGCTGAACCCCGTTGCTTTGGCCCTGATCTTTCACGATATGCCTTGTTGGATGCCCTCTCCAAGATGAGCCTTCTCCCACGCACACCGCAGCACGTGAACGAAGGGTAGAGAAACCGAAGTTTCAGCGAGTAGAATCCAACACCACAATTGGATTCAACACACCAAGAGCAATTCCTCGATGGAAATCTCAAGAACACGCCAACAATGGCCACCAAACTATGGTGATTTTCTGGTTTCTATTTCTCAAATCATAACCTAAGTTACAATGGGGCTAAGGCCCTGGCCTTATACTGGTGCACAATGCACAGCCTTGATTACAACTCATGCACTACTTGGCCTAAGGCCGAAACAAACTCCAATACGAACTAAAAAGGAAATACCTAAACTGCTACCTCTGGTTTCTCTCTCAATTTGCGACTTGACTGTGAGAATTCCGTGGCTGGCACCTCATCTATTATGTGGGGCTTCAAAATAGCTTTGCAACGAGTCCAAGAACGCCCAACTCGGACTCCGTTTGTGAAAGTTATGGACGTTTTAGTATCAGTCTTGCCAGCTGTCCCAATCCGAGTCCGAATCGGTTTCAAATCTTTATATGTTTTGTTTTCTTGTTCAAGGGGCTTCCAAATCCGTTTGGAACCTGAAAAGGAGTCCTTCTCAACCTTTAGAAAGCTATGGTGTGGTCGGATTTTATTCTTACTTGCATTGCAATACTCGAACTCTTTATATTTGGCAAGTCTCGCGCGTCTCTCCGGACAGCTTGTGCAGCATCCAATGAAATTGCCATAACTTTGTGTAGGAAACTCCAAATCAAGTGCCGTTTGATTCATTGGAAAATAGACTTCATTATATTTCCAAATATGTCTCTTGTGCACATTAGAAATCTCAGAATTGGTATTCAAAGCTTCTTGAACATTATGCACGGAACTGCAAGCACTAACCAAAGTTGTAGTGCTACTTGGTGCCACATCAATTGATGTCCACTGGGCAAATGGCCTCACCGATGGGCGAGGTATGCTATTGTAGCCTCTACAGTGTTGTCGCCGATCGCATCAACACCTCCATGCTGCATTGGTTGCCACTGCCCTCTCTGCCATTGTCGCCACCTCCACACCGCTTCAGGTCACTTGAGCCAAGCAGACAATCATGGTGCCACTGTCGCCAGCACCTCATGCCTGTGCCAGCCAAGGATGGAGCAGAAGCTACCACCGCAGCCACCATCATCCCTGGCAAAGATGAGATAGGGAATGAGTGCATGCTACTGCTGTCTCGGTTCAAGACTGAGCGTGTGTATCAGCTACCATGGGCACCGCCACCACTTTCGTGCTACACCATCGCTATTGCCCCGCCTGTGGTCGCCGCCACTGCTACATCTCACTGCGTCGTCGCCACAAGCACCACTGCCGCTGCCACTTCTTACCTCTTCATGTGCATGTATGTGTGACATAGGCTAGACCGAATAGAGTTTGGGGAAAGCCTAGTCGACTATGTAGATGGGCTATGTACCCATTGGGCCATGAAAGTTGGCCAAAAGGCTCAATCGGGATGGGGCTTTTACAGAAAAGCCCTTGGTATTTTTATAACTATGCGTAATTACTTGATTTATAAAAATAGGTCCTTTTGGACGTAAATCTACACAACCGCTAGAAGTTTTCCAAACTTATTCTTCAAACCTAGTGCACTTGACCCTCACAAAAGCTACACAATACCCTTGCAACGGTCTGACCTCCAACTAAGGAGAGGTCTATGTATGACCTGTCCTCCAATGGCAGTCTGACCTCTCCCTTAGGACAGAGCTGAAAATTAGCACGATTTCAAATCCCAAAATTGACGTAACTTTCAATCCACAACTCCAAATCATAATTGAAGGAGCTACATCAAGATTGGCAACAACTACAAATATTGCATCAGGATTTGGTATGACAACAAGAGCTTGAACACTTAGAGGAATATCAACCTCAGATGCCGCAAGAGAGCAGCAATCACTGCTTTCTTCCATGGTGCTGCCACCTTGTGGACTTACTCCGGAAGTATCTCCAGTTCATTGTTGTCATCCAAAGCTCAGAACCACTGCATGCAAAAAGGTCTCATGCCTTCGTCATATGGATAGCTTCATGCCTATAAAAGGAGTTTCATTCGTTGTTCCTAGCAAGGCCCCCTACTAGTTGAGGAGAATGGCTCAGTGAAGCGGAGGAACCAGAAGAAGAGGACGATCCTAAAGAGTGTGAGACTGTTGAGGATGTCAATGAGGAGGAAGAGTATAATAGTAGCATTAGAGTAGTAGTAGTCAAGGTTATCAAAATCATAATCATGAATCGGATTGGAGACACTCTGATAAGATCACATTCTAGGATTGAATTGTAGAATCTAAGATCATACTCGATTATACCAAAAACATATTTATTCCAATTTACCATGTATTCCAAGAGTGATATGAGTATTTATTTGGTCATTTGGCATCTAATTTGATTAATAAATATATCTTATTCATGACTAGAATCTGGTTTAAATTCTATGTCATTAAGAGCTATGACTAGAAGAATGATGTTATTAATTTTGCCATAATCTGACCATTTCACATAAAAAAGTAAAATAAATAGATAATCAAATTAATTTTTATTACTCCAAACCTCTGAATCTTAATGTCTAAACTATTAACTACTTAGTATTTCACATACAACTTAAATTGAGGGATAAGATAAAACCAAACACCTAAGTTTTTCATAATATTGGATGATATATGATTCTACATAATTCTACTATGATTCTACTGTGATTTTACATGATTCTATGACTAGGATCGCAATTCTACCACGATTCTATTAGGTACGACTTAAGATGTGATTTGAGTCGGATTGGTTTTGTGGGATCGTAGAATCGTACGATTCTATGACTAGAATTATGATTTTAACAACCTTGGTAGTAGTAGTGAGAGTTTGTAGTTTTCTAAATAAAGAATGTGTAGTAGATCATTTTGCTTTTTATTTTGCAGTTGTGTGTGATGTGAGTTGCAGTTTTATTTTAGGCATTATATCGCAGTCATGTCAAGGATTTTTATTTGAGTAATTCAATACTTCTTTTTGTTAGCTTTTCAGCTAAGTGTTTGTTTAGTTTAGGATTGTCTGTAGTTTTTTCCTTAGACGAGTTTACCTCTTATATTTGCTTTTTTCCTCTTTCCTTTTGCTAGTCACCATTTGAGTTGGATCTCCTTACCAAATACTGTAAGAGCATATGTGGAATTGGTAGAAAGCAGAATTCCCACAATTCTTAGGATTTCAAGTGTAATCAAAGTAGCACATGTGACAATTTCACTGATACTACTTCCGCCTTAGCTCAATCATCGATTAAGAAGCAATTTTTGGCTATGTAGTTGAAGTTACTTCATATTAGACAAGAGAATTCAGGAGAGTTCTATTCTCCCATAACTGCAGGATCAATCATTTTCCCTAGAAGTGGTTGATTGGCTCAAGAATGAGGGAGGAATGTGTTCAACGCAACAATCATGAGAGGGTGTGGAGTGTTGCCCACCAAAGGAACTACTGTAGCTGGGTTAAGAATTATTGTGTTACCCATCAACCAATGATTAGTCCAATTCAGGTAAAATTGAAGTGAGATTTTAAATCATTTCAGAATAATTGAGGGAAGTTATGGTTGTTAGACTACAGGTATTAGGTTAAAGGGTGTGCTTGTTGCCAAAAAGTTTTACAATGAATTTTTAGCTGTTATTCTAGAAGTGCAACAAAAAGGTGGAGTTCTTGATTGAGCTAGTTTTAGGTGCCCACCTATATTCAAGAGATCTTGACAGATGTCTGCTAATGAGCTAGTGGAATTGAAGGAGATACGGGAGTTGCAAGACAAAGGGTATGTAAGACCTAATTCATCGCCATGGGGAGTCCTGGTATTATTTGTCAAGAAGAAGGATGGTAATCAGCGTATGTGTGTAGATTACCGAGCACTCAATTAGGTCAGTATCAAGAATAAGTATCTTTTTTCTAGAGTTGGTGATTTGTTTGATCAGTTTATGGGAACTGGAGAGTTTTAAAAGATTGATTTGAGATCAAGATATCATCAGCTAAAAATTCATCAAGAAGATATACCTAAGACCGTATTCTCTACTCGTTGTGGTTGGTATGAGTTTATAATGATGTCTTTTGGTTTAATCAATACCCCTGCCTTTTCATGTATTTGATAAATACGGTGTTCATGAAGTACTTAAACAAGTTTATGAATGTGTTCATCGATGACATTTCAATTTATTTCAAGGATGAGAAAGAATGTGAAGAGCATTTGAGGCTAATGTTGCAAAAGTTCAGAGAGAATAAGCTTGTGGCAAGTTCAACAAATGTGAGTTTTAGATGCAAGAAGTTGCTTTTCTAGGCCATATTATGTTAGCAGAAGGTATTACAGTTGATTCTGTAAAGGTTAAAGATGTGCTTAATTAAAAGTCACCTATTTCAGTACCACAAGTCAAGAGTTTTCTTGGTACAGTAGGATATTATCGTCGCTTCATTGAAGAATTTTTCAGAGTAGCAAGACCGCTTACGTAGTTGCTAAAGAAAGAAAAGAAGTTTGCTTGCACACTAGAGTGTGAGAAGTGTTTTCAAAAACTAAAGGAATGTTTGGCACAGTTGCTAAAGGAATGATCGGTGTTTCGTTGATGGTTGCAATATTCCAAAGAGGGTCATTTGCACTGTGTTCACCTGATCTGTCTAGCCTTTGGTTGGCGGTAAGACCTACCCTAAAGTATGTCTCTTAGATTTTGGGTATTTTGTTTTGGGATGATTTAATATATGTTTGGTCAGTGCATTTATATTGCATGAAGCATATTTAGACTAATGTTGGTCAAGCTGTGATGAACTTGTGTCTGGAAATGATTTCTTTGTCTTTGGATATGCTGGGAAGTTTGGAGTCAATCATGGCCAATGATGAGGATGGGGACTACGCTCATAGAGGAGTCGAGGCCCAAAATAATCAAGGATGTCAGGTGAGATGGCTGATTTCAAGCATGGCATAAGAAAGGTGAAAAATATTGAAGGGATGGTTCAAACGATGGGTTGCACCAAGTGGCTTAGTCAGTCTAAGTGAGAGGTAGTTTGGTGGAATAGAAACGGGATAGACTTTGCCCATGCATAGCAAACCATTGGTGTACCTACACGTGGCAAGTGTGGTGATTGCTTGCAAGGGAAGAAGAATACTGAGTCACGAAAGGGTATTTTTGTAATTTGCAAAATACTAAAAACTGTGTTGGATCAAATATGTGGCACTTAAGTGGTACTTGGGAAAGTGGTTTGGGTTAAAGAGAAACTGAGAAGATTAAGTGGATCAAAGGATGATGACTTAGTGGATCTGGGCTCATATGCTGTGAAAAGTGTGCATGAGTTAAGTGTGTGTAAAACCCGTGTTGTGTGGGATTAATTGGTTTTCTCAAATGTGCTAGTGGATAATATCTACTAGGATTGGATGTGGGCTGATTGCCTCATTTATCTAATGGATTGGGATAGAGATGTGCAAGCTAACCATCCAAGATTCCAACCTTGTGTTCAATGGTTAGGGTTAGAGAAGAGTGAGTATTATAGTGTGTTCTCTTGTTCTCCAGTGGAGTGGGTATAAATCCTTCATCCTCAAGTAGCATTAGTTAGGACTGGGTTAAGGAGGATCGACGGGCCCAGCGATCAGATTATCACAAACGGTTGGTAGCTAGAACTGTCTGTGATGAATGAATATCACAGACGGTTCTATATGCCAACCGTCTGTGAATTAGAGCACAAATTTTATATACCGATGCAATATAAACAACTAGTCTGAAAAGATAAAATAGCAAAGTTTTATATGACTTATATATACTCATTTGAAAGGTTTCGATGAGATCTACAACTTTTCAGTTGAAGCAAAATCCAAATTCCAAAAGGAAGACCAAGAAAAAGGCAAAAACAGAAACCACAAACTTGCGACGCAGGTTTAGGTCCAAAGATGGCCGATTTTCGGGGTCTTAGAGGGTGACTAGCGCAAGCAGGTCATTTTTTTATCAGGCTCGTCGTTAGCTTTCCAACGAGTACAAGAACGTCAAAAACGGACATCGTATGCAAAAATTATGCCCATTTTACTGAAGGTGTCTCAAAACTGAATCCCTAGAAAAATCATGCATTCCATAGAAAAGCCCCGGGGCTTCTTCATATTTCCTCTACTTGCGAAAGAATATTCCTGATAGTTTTAACACAATGATTTATCCTTTTTATTTTGTCAACTTATTGGCTATGTTATTTTCGGTTTTGAATTCTTCAAAAGTCAAAATAAACAATACAGTTTTTAAGTATATTTTTTAAACAGGTTTCCGAGCTTAAAAACGTGTGTGTCGTTCACGTCGGTGTCTTTGTTGTCTGCTATTGTCTCGAAAAATCTAGATAAAAGTCATGAGTCATAACAAAAAAAACCATCAACTGTAGAAAAAAAAAACTGAGCAATCATCTTCAGAAGGTTTGTCAAAGATGGTATGCTAATCATCTTATAAATTCCATGTCAATGCTCTTGTTCCAAAAAAATATTAAGCTGCTTTGGTGGACGCTCCTGACTGGAACCTATGCCCTAGGCTGGAAGGATGCCTTTTGTGCTTGTCACCTCAGGACAATCATATATGTCAATTTCGCTCGCACACACGCGCATAGGAAAACAGGATCCGTAGGCTTGGGACAGAGGCACATGCGTATGGTTTTGGAATGCAAGCAGAGAGACAGGGAGTTAGCTTTTAGCCATGTGCCCGGAGCTCGACCAAACCTAAAGGCTCACGAAAGGAACCGAAGCATCTTTTTTGCACGGGGGCACCCTGTGATGCCTGCAAGCTTGCTCTAGCTTTCCCATCAATATAGTCTACGTATATGTCGTGTCACCACGTGATTGTCGATTCATGGCATATCTTCGAGATTATATTCTTGATTAGCTTGAGAAATGCTCACCAACGAACAATTTTTGTTCATGCAAACAATCACGAATTTTGTGCTGATTTGGCCTCCTCCTGACATTTTTTTTCTTCAAATCTAGCCTCCTTAGCTCGTTTTTATTTTCGCATTTGGCCGTGCTTAGAAGGGGCTAGATCAGCAAAAAAAAAAAAAAGAACACAAAGGTCAAATTTGAAAAAAAATTACCATAAAAGGCCTAAATCAGCGCAAAATTCAACAATCCCTGACATGGAGTCCCATCTAGCTTGGTGAATTACAGTCGAACGAGGGACTCCAACATTTGGACAAAAAACTTAACCTTTGAGCAAACAATTAAAAACTGTAATTAAACATCAGTCTATTAAGTATGTTATTTGAAAGGTAACTTTGTTGGACTTCCGTGATAACCAGAATGCTCTTTTTTTCCCCCTAAAAGGAAGGGGAACCAGAATGAGCGCTAGCATGCATATTACCCTACTAGGCCTATCCAAGACCGGCCCTGATGGTCTTTTAGGGGCGAGGGACAAAGAAGCCCTTAGTTTTTCTTGAGCCTGACCCGGCCCAAATTTCTGGACTCGGCCCAACAAAGCCCGACTTTGGTCAAGCCTACATGGGTCCAAGTATGCTCTAATGCTCTTTTCAACTTGATATCCATAAATGCCACCGTAAAATTTTCGACCTACAAAATGCCACTTAATGTTTCACTGACCAGTGTGCAAACCGCCTAAGACCCACTTGTGATACTCACGGTGAGGTGATATTATCCGCTCGGTTGGGCTGAAAATAGTAACTTATGGCTGAAATTGCACTGTAACTGCTTGAAATTACACTGTAACTGACTGAATGTGGCTTATTTAGCGTAAATAAATTTAAAAAATAAAAATAGAAAAAAAAATATGTTAGCTTATCATGGACAACGTAAACAAATAGGGAAAAAAGAACCGGTAAAAAAGCTCAAAAAAAGTTAAAAGTTTAGAAAAACGAAATTTATAAATAGTGAAAAATAAGTCAGAAGCTCAAATCGAAACGAGCGGGGCGTAAATGGAGTGGCATTGAAGTAAAATTTTCTTTAGCCAGTGGTTGCTTTAAAAGAGTGATTTATGCATGGGTCCACATTACACCTAAATCGCTCGTGGCGACCACACCAGCAAAGTAAAATGAGGCCTTGGAGGCATTGGGCAGCCTCGAGAAGGTTTGTGTTATCTATATTCATATTTGTGTGCAGCTGCATCTTTTGTTCAGATTTGTTGGATGGTGTCGCATTCAAAATTTTCAAGAAATTTATGTAAATGAAGCACATGAATGAATTTTGTGATCGATTGCAGGCTGGACTAGTGCTTGATGTTCATAGTTGAATAAAATCGAGCATATGTTGCTTCAATTCGAAATTATGATTTGGTTGCGGGTTATGTGAGTGACAATGGATTGCGGCTACTTGTATTCAGAAATATCATACGTATGGTGGCTACTTGAATTCAAGGGATACTTCCAGGTTGTCGATTCAGTTTTGCAGGTGTGATGAGAATTGAGCAAGATGTCGAGTCATATCCTAGCCGGCTCAAAAGTGATCAAACCTACACCGGCAGAGGGAGCATGTCGATGCAATAATCGAAAGTAAAATTGAAGTGATAAAGGAGGGAATCAACAAAAGAGATGACAAGATGACAAACTGAAGTAATTTTCTGCTTGCTCTGGATTATGGTGAGTTGAATGGATGTATATATGCACGTATGTGAAGTGAACTTGTAACTTGTTTTACGTGTGTATTGAATGTAACACTTTTCAGAGCACTTTGTTAGTTGACTACTTGAGCATATTGTTGCTTGTAATGGGAATCATTTAATAGTGTTATATTACTGTAAAAGGAAATCAATGAGTAATTAGTTGTTTGTAATGGCAGTAGTTTCAGTTGCTTGTATTGGGAATGGTGTTAGGTCCGAACATGTCCTTGACCAAAATGCAAGCTCATGGCCACGAACAATATCATTTACATGCATGACTTCCAAGGGAATTAAACAAGCAGCCATGACAAAGTGACATATATAGCTCGCACAGATTACTATGTTTTGCCAGCATAATAGAAATTACATAGCAAACCATTAAGGTGTTTTTGAGGGTACATCATAGCAAACCAAGAGAAAATGCAATTTTGGTAGCACGGAGGGTACATGACCAGTGACAAAACTACAACCACTGAACTCCAACTAGCTGCTGCCTCGTAACGCTGCTTTGTACTGCTACTTTCTCTCTGCTTCTGAGGCCATCTCGTGTTACCATCTGCTGCACCTAGAAGACAAGCAGGTAAAAGCAATTAAGTAACAATGAGGGGCGACGCTGGAGGTTGAGGGCGTGACTCCTGTTGGGGGCGGTGCGCGGGTGACCCTAGTTGTCAGCAAGAGGTGGGGCAGCGGCGCTGGTGCTAGAGGTAGAGAGCGATGGCATCACTAAGGGTCTGTTTGGTTGCCTGCATTAGGGTAGCTCGCATCCGCTCATGCAGGGAGATGGTGTTTGGTTGGCTGCATCGGGGTGAGAGCCTGCACGAGTGGATGCAAAAGTAATGGAGCAGTGAGCTCAGACGCTGGGTGAGGAGCTTCCTCCTCGGCGCCACGCGCATCTGAGTGCATGAGTGATCTGAGCAACCAAACAGGCCTTAAGTGGCCCCGGTCGTCGTGGGCGGTAGGATATGGGGTGCTGACACTGGATGTAGTGGGCGGAGGTGTCAAATGTGTGAACCTAGTCGTCGGCGATGGAAAGACCTAAATTTCTTTTATGAATATTCTATTTTTATTCAAAATAACAGAAATATACCCGTGTGAATATTTTTTTATAGAAATATGTTCCAGTTGTCTAACCGTCGGGCGACTGGAGCCTACAGCCCAACTATCATGCGACAATAAAGCTGCTTTTGTAATTTGTTGGGCCGAGTTCGATCGCTGGGCGATCGGAGCTTGTTGCCCTATGGTGGCGGCGACAAAGAATGCGATTGCTCAAATTGCGGCGACTACAAACAAGATGCAGTGTGGGTTAATCCATTTTGTGATTTTTGTAGATTATGACTAGGAAATAATCTGTTGGATTCGTAATAAGAGTTTATGATCGTTGTATATTGTTGTAGTGCAAAATGATCGGTAAGTACGGGGGTAAGTGATATTATGATGTTACCGGGAATTCATACACGGAGGAGAATTGGTCTATTAATGTTATTGGATGACTTACTATGTGAATAATTGAATGCGAAAAGACGAGGAAATAAGCTTGTCTGAATTAAAATAAACTTCATAATACAGTTGGGAGGAACTTGCTGCCTAGGGTTTGATTACATGCATAACATAGATCATCATGTGCGATTAACCAACCCAACTGCTCATACGATCTATTGCGTGTACCGGGGCCATTCCCTTCCTTGCGAGCTCGGTGTTGAACTCCTCGGCAGCCTCTTTTGCCTTGGTCGTCATTTCCCTCTTTTTCTCACGCTCCCTCTCGTGAGCCTCGCGCTCCCTACGCATGCACGCCTCGAGATGAGCTTTCATCTCCTATTGTATATGCTCGGTTTGCTCATTTTTGTGATGCTCCTCCTCTTGGATCTCGCAAGACCTTGTGACGTTTCACTCCTCGAAGTCGAGGACCCACTGGTCCTCGGGGTGAATCTCAAGATCGATCCATTTGCGGTAGCCATAGGGGTTTCAGGGACTGTGGATACACGAGAGAGGTTGTTAGTGCGTACTTTGAAGGAGAAAAAGTAGGGGGAAAACAGTGCACCTGGTCCTTACCGGCTGCCAATAGGTGGCAGTGTCTAGACGGTGGTGGGATAGTCACTAGAGTAGTTTACGCAACTCTATTAATGTATACCTATGCTAAGGCGGTGCTTAGACTTGAAGAAGTTGCATAGGTCCTAGCACCAACAAACGGGGGGTGTCTCCCCCTCTGGTGGGTGTTGCGGTGAATGCTCGGTAGGAACGTTCGGGATGAGATTGTTGCTACGGGGTGGCATCATTACGGGGAGCTGACCTCGTAGCATGCTAGGCTTGTTCTGCCTAGGCCGAACATCCCTTGCTTTTTTATCGCGAGTGGTAGCTAACCTTACTAGGTTGCGGATCTCCCCATTGCTTCATCATCTTGTCTCATTGCTTCTTCTATCTCTTGTTCATCCCGGTGTAGTGAAGCAAGCGCCGGTGTAGTGTTGGTTTTTCTTGTGTAGTGTTCTCTCAGAAATCTCTTCGACCTCTTTTGTAGGGCCCTTTGTGGCCTTCTCGCTGCATGAAGATGCCTTTGTGGTCTCGTCACTGCACAAAGCTACTAAGTGTGGTATTGTCGGTACATGAAACTACACAGTCAGGTCTTCGCACTGCGCAAAGCTGCACCCTTTGCTCTTGTTGCTGCGCAAAGCTGACCTGTGTGAGCCTGTCGCTGCGCAAAAGTGTCTCATCTGGTCTTCCCACTACGCAAAGCTGGCCCGTGCGGTCATGTTGCTGTGCAAAGCTAGCGCGTGTAGTCTTGTCATTGCGCGAAGGTGTCTCCTCTGGTCTTGTTACTACGCAAAGCTGGCTCATGCGGTCATGTTGCTACGCAAAGCTGGCCCATGTGGTCCTGTCGCTGCGCAAAGGTGTCTCGTCTAGTCTTCTTACTATTAAAAGCTGACCCGTCCTATCATGTCACTATGCAAAGCTAGCCCATGCGGTCATGTCGCAACGCAAAGTTGGCGCACGTAGTCTTGTTGCTGCACAAAGGTGTCTCCTCTGGTCTTGTGACCGCGCAAAGCTAGTTTGTGTGGTCATGTCGCTGCACAAAGCAGGCTCGTGGGGTCCTGTCGCTATGCAAAGGTGTCTCGTCTAGTCTTTTCACTGCGCAAAGCTAGCTCATCTTGTCATGTTGCTACGCAAAATTGGCCCGTGTGGTCTTGTTGCTACGCAAAGCTGCTCTGTGTCATAAAGCACGCCACGACACCGTAATTACGCTATAAAATGAATGACCGAGACATTGATAGTAAGAACAACTATCTTCTTCATCGTACGTAGAGTAAATCACCATGACAGATGCCGAGGGGCCAGTTGAATATGGGTCACAAAGCGGGGACCTTCCGCTCAAATGGAAGGAGGACATCGATGTTAACTACCACTTGTTGCCAAACAGGCGTGCTCAGCCAGTGTGGCCGAAATGCAAACACATGCAGGACGCGGTGGTGCAGGTGGCAGAAGGCCATTTTGATGGTGGGCGACGTTTCTTCCAATGCCCATACTCTGGGGTACAAGCAGACAATCATCTATTTTGTAGTACTGCTAATAGAGTTTCGATGTTAATGTTCCTTTGTAGTATATGGATAAATGCGATTTCGTGCGATGGTTTGATCCTCCCCATAAACGGTACGTTGCGGGAGCGAATCATTGACTTGGAGGCATGGATTGAAAGTCTCGAAGAGCAGAACGATGACCTCCGTCAGCAGATGGAGCGCGAGGGGGGCAACGAGGAGGTCATCAACATAGGAAGTTCATACGACCCAACATACTGTTGCGTGAACCCTAGTTGTATATGTGCTTGCTACTACAATGACGACTAGCCACGTCCAAAGTGGCCCCCTCAGCAACACTTCATGTGGGTACCACGAGGCTCCTTTCACGTATAGGCAACGACGTGTATGGTTGTACCGTAGTACTCTTGCCTATTGTTCAAAATAATTTGCATTATTGTTAAGCATGTAATCAAATGGTTCATACGTCGGTGCAGTTGCCATCAATTCAGTTCACTATTCAAGTGGTGCGGTTGTCGGTATGATTGCCATCAATTTAGTGGTAAGAGCGTCGATAAGGTAAAGAGAAGTACAACTAAGCTTGTCACAATATTGTAAACATCACTAAGTAAATAGGAAATGTAAGCAGTATATGAACAACAAGTGTACAGGCAACACTAACCACCCCTAACAGCATCCTCAGCCCCCCACCGCCGTCACCTTGGCCCCCTCCGTCTCTACATCTGCGTCCTCCCATACAGCCTCACTCAGTTGTCTTCCTCAGTGCCGGGTGATGGCGCCCCGACAAGGTAAGATGATTAGGAGACCGTCACACACATCCCTGAGCTGGTGGGAGTGGATTGCATCGCCGCCTGTGTGGCCACCAGTGCACCGGTGAGGACACTCCCAGAGAGAACCTCCAGGGGTGTGGCCTAAGGTGTAGAGCCAGTCGCCTGGCCGGGCCAGTCCGAAAAGTACTGGTCCGTGTCGTCCTGACCTGGGGAGACCCCATCCCTAGTCGGGGAGGACAAGACCTGCCATAGTTGTTTCTATATCTTGTCTATGCTTTAAGGACTGCCTGTTTGGTTTTTCTTTACCAGCTTCTCGATTTTACTGCTTTGGTTCAGGGAGAGTTCATTTGGGAGCTTCTGGAGCTTAATATTGACATAACTCAACTTGAACTAAAAGTTGCATCACATGTTGAAGGGGAGCTGGATTTCTTGCATGTCATTCTGCATTGTAAATACCTACATTGAGCCTTGATTATTATCCTTTCATGACATGTTTACGTTGTTTTACATCCTACCATGATTTATGCTTCATTGCTAGATTGATCATGACTTCATATGTGTAGATCAACTTTTGCCATGATAAGTTCATTAAAAATTGCTCAACTTGAATTAAAACATGTCATGGTAGCCTTCGAGACTAGTCTTTTTTGAGTTATCTTTTTATGATTCATGCCATGTTAAATAGGCTGAGTTGAGCGTTGAATCTCTATTGAGCTTTAGATTGAGCTATGTTAGTTCTTGATGATGCATAAGTTAGTGCAATCTTATATGAAAGCAAAAAGATCTCTTTTGTGCGAAAAAACCGATCTCACCAATTCTTTCTCATGAGACGGCTTGCCATTGCACAAGGCATGAACTCAGGGGGAGTTTTGGATGACCAAGATCATTGTCTTAAGCTTCCTGCTTGGCATGATCGCATAAGGCTTGAGATCTAGCACATGACTAAACAAAAATCTGGTTGGCAACGACCATGAACTTCAAAAGAAAATATGTCACTTGTGCTTCATTTGCTTAACCTACAAAAAGAACCAAGTACTTAAACAAATGTTTCACTCTTGAGCTTGTAGCACTCTAATTAGGCTCAATACTAGCTTCTTGGTTCCGCTTAGCTTATTGACATGGTTTGCATCATCCTTGGATACCTCTAGCTAGACTTTGATCATGGATGGCTTGACATGCTCACAATTTGCACTACATTTCAGATTGTCATCTATTTGGTTTAGCTGGTTTATATATATCCTGTCATGATCTAGATAGCATTCTGTTGAGTTATGGCTTGATGTAATTCTTAATGGTCATTTTGGATAATTCTCATGGCTCTAAATGCTTAGAATAAATAAACTTCAGCCATTTCATCCAATGTCATGTCATATTCTCTTCCTTGCATCCTTGATGTGTTTATTGCCAAAAGGGGAGAATAGTGGTAGAAAAAGCCATTTTGGGATCTTTGAGGAAAACTTATTCTTTCTTTTGCTCCTTGTGTCGACATGGTCATTAGCTTCATTTTCTTCATTTGGACCATGTTTGACTTTCTTTTCAAACTCAACCTTGTGCTTTTTCGGGGTTTGTCAATATACTCATCAAGGGGGAGATTGAGAGACCATATGGAGATCATCCCATGTGTGTGATGAGTAATTGACATCGGTTTAGGAAAGTCGAGTTTGATTTGGTTGGTTCGGTCCTTGACGTTGCGTGGTGCAATCGGGCTCGGTCGGACTTGGTCAAACCTGGTCAAAATGGTTAGGATGCATATTATGTTGACTTGTCAGGTTTGGGCTATTTCATTAATGCATTTATGCTTACATATATCGAGCGGTGTTACTTGATGTGTTTCTTGTCTGTGTTGGCTGCAGGATGTCGAGGTGGAGTCGTGGCGAGACACGAGGTGGCCGCACTAGACACGGGCGGTGTCGAGGTCAGAACGGTCGAGATGTGTCGAAGACGGCGGAGACTCGAGGTGGTTGCGAGGCTTGGACGACAAGGAGCGCGGAAGCTTCCCGGAAGGTGCAGGAGGGGCGAAATGGTAATTTCGCGAAGCTGCAAAAGCGGGAGTAAGCTCCGTTCGGGTTTAGCAGGCGTAACGAGTTGGAGAGCTTCCTTTGTGTGCTTGTTGTGGTGTTCCAGAGAGCTTGTCTTCCTTCCTTTTCATAGCTTCCATAGCTATAGAAGAGGAGTTTCATTTCGAGTACTTTTGAGGGGTTAGTTTTTATAAAGTCGACATTCACCCCCCCTCTGTCGCCATTTCGGTCCAACAATTGGTATCAGAGCCGGTTAGCTCTTTTCAATAGGTCTTAACCGGTCTGTGGAGCCATGGCGACGGACAAGTACTCGACCAAGCCTCCCGTCTTTGATGGCATCGATTACCCCTTCTGGAAGAGCCGAATGGAGACATACATCCAGGCTCAGGGGTACGCCATCTGGCGTAAGGTCAAGGTCCGGTTTGTTGTTCCTGCCGATGAGAACATCAATGCTGGTAATATGCATGAATTTGAGGCAAACGCTAAGACAAGGAACATCATATCCAGGGCTTGAGTCGTAGCGAGTTTGACCGCATATCTCATCTTTCGTTAGCCTTCGATATTTGGAAGACACTCGATGCTTACCATGAGGGCACCACCAAAATAAAGACGATGCGACAGGACCAGTTCAAGCGGGATTACAATAAGTTTGAAATGCTCGCTGGCGAGTCCCTCGATGAGCGTTTTGCGCGTTTTCACAAGATTCTGAGAAACCTCCGTGCGGTCGGTCTCACATACCTCGACTCGGATAACGCTCGACAGATGCTCGCTGCACTCGACCTTCATGTTTGGGAGATGGAGGTGACTACCATTAAGGACACAACGGACCTCTTGACTTTGACTCTTGATGCGATGTACTCGCCCCTTGTGGATTTTGTGCTGCTTCTTGTTTCCCCTCTTGGGTATTTTTAGAGTTTCCTTTGTGTGCTTAATGTGGTGTTCCAGAGAGCTTGTCTTCCTTCCTTTTCATAGCTTCCATAGCTATAGAAGAGGAGTCTCATTTCGAGTACTTTTGAAGGGTTAGTTTTTATAGAGTCGACATTCACCCCCCCCCTCTGTCGCCATTTCGGTCCAACACGTGCAGACCTTCGGTAGCCTCGTGCAAGACAACAGGGCAACTACACGTGCACCCAAGGCCTGCACATGACACCAATGTGCACCGCCTCCTCCTGTGTCATCTCCACACCACTGGTGATCCTATCCGCCATGGTGCGAGACTTCCTCTAAATCGCAGCATCGACGTCAGCCTGCTGGAAAAATACGAAATGGTCAATCATCTCAGTGATATTACCATTAGGGAATATTTACAAATTTGATGTAACGTATCGCCACGTGAGTGTCTTGCACGAGGTGCACGTGGTAGGTATTTATCGGTGCGGCGACATGTGCTATGGGCTGGTCAACAACATGTACGAGCCTGGTACATGTCCGAGGCTGGTACCAGCGCAGGTTCTCTTCATACGCGCTGCTGTCGTAGGAGGTGGCCTCCTCCACGCAGTCGTCAAGCGTGCCCTCCCACTGCGTTGTGCACCCCTCCATCTTTGCTGTCCAGTCCGTGCCATGTTTTACTCCCTTCCTAGACTGCCTTCTTATAGCACCATTTTGTTAGTAGTCGTCAAACAAATACGCAGTACAAGGAGATTCCTGAGAGGCGATCACTCACGTGTGGATGCTCTGCAGCACTGGTCGTCTGATTGGTACTGGAATGATCTGACATAGGCCAAACTAGCACATCACATGATGCGCCGCATAGTCCTCAATGAAGACGTCATACACGAGCTTCAGATGCATCAGCCAGAAAGCCCGATCGTGCTAGTAGAGCGAGGACAGCTCATCAGGAGCGTGGCTCTGCAGTGCTGCTAGTGAGTATGACTCTCAGCACACATCAATAGCTGTGAGGCAGTTGAACTGCTCTACAAAGGGCAGATATGCCCACGTGACCTGGGAGTGCGTGAACTATACCTACAAGGAACAATAGCTGTTATGTACGACCATCATTAATACAAAGGAAATAATTGATCGTCAGACTACTTACCCATCGATGACACCAGAGAGAACCCATCGTAGGCCAGTCGATATCGCCCCGGGTACATCTTTGCCCCGTACGGAGTTATGTCCTCGAGCATGGATAGTTTGAGGCTAAAGCGCTTGAGCGACTACACCTGTAGTAGTAGCGGACACCCCGCAAGGACAGAGTTCACCTTGGTCCTGGCGCATGCATCGCACAAGCCATGATAGGTCACAGCAAGTGCGGACAAACCCCAGCTGATTTGGGGGCCTCATCATTAGCGATGGCCCTAGAGTGCGTGATGAGGCGCGTGTCGATGGTGTTGCCATGGTTGGTGGTGAAGAGCACCCAACCAAATAGCCACAATAAGTATGCCTCCAAGTGCCGCGAGACCTGCTGCTCGTTTGCCTTCGGATCCATCCGGTCCACCTGAATGCAACCCAAGAAGTTATAGTACAACATAGCAGAAATGAGAGCATACAGGATCGAACAGATAGGGCGCCAGGCACGCACCCGGAACTATGAGAGCCACCTCAACGACGGCCTGTGTGTTTGAGCCGGCGGAAAGATGTAGTACTCCTCCGTGGCACCAGGTGGAAGGACCCCCTCAAATCTGGCGAGTAGGTCCGTACGCCACCCGGCAAGGGCCTCCGGTAGGAAGGTAGCAACTCTCGCAATGGGAAGGCCGAGCAGCAGGGACACATCCTGTAGAGTAGACACCATCTCCCCAAATGGGAGGTGAAAAGTGTGCATCTCCGGTCGCCAGCGGTTGACTAGAGTTGTCAGCAGAGAGCGGTCAAATGGGAAGCGTCGCGATTGCTCTGCGCCATTGTCCCTGCCCGTGGGCAAGGTCGGTCCATCATCGTCGGCGGCCTGCACCATCTGGTCGAGAGGGAGTAGCCCAACATCCCGCAGCCTGTGAAGCAAGTAAAGGTTAGCACACAACCTACTTATGGCAATAGTACAATGCTGGCGGAGTGCACACTTGGCTATCTAGCGAGGGTCTAGTCTCTAGGCGAATCGAGGTGTGCGTGTTCGGACCACTCCCAAGTCAGCTGGCTCCTCTGCGCTCCCTGGAGTTGGGACATGATGAGAAGCATGATGCAGCCGATCAACATGCTCGTCCAACAAGCCGCAAGGCCAGTCCAATTCGCAAAGATCATGAGCCATACCTACAAAATGAATTCAAGTTAGCATTTATACGGAACAAAAAAACATCGCATGTAAAGCAACAGTAAATAGAACTTGTAAGTAAACAAAGGAAACAATACTAAGCTACCAGCACAATAATAACTATATTACTGAAAAGGGGGAAGTAACATAGCAATTATACAAATAGTACATGCAATGTACGATACATTTAGTACGATAGTATGTACGTCAAAGTGCCAACTAACAAAGTACAATTTACAATAGATATTTATTTGTAGTCTTCAACAACTAGTTGTAGAAACCATGCCACTTTGCCTACTGATCAGCACATGCCTTGCATCGTCTAGCTGTGTACCCCTCCTGACCGCATCGCCCACAGCGTGCACTAGGTGCTCCGGCTTGTGTTTCATCCATATCATTTGTAATACGCTAGCTCTGTCACTGACCCTTCCTACCCATTAGTATGTCAACATCCAGAATCCAAGTCCTCCCTGCAATATCCAAGGTGGCGATGTTTCCCACAACCCCGAACCCCCTGAGCTCGCCACACCACTCATGCATCACCCTCTCTTTGAAGAAGTACTCTGACATGGAGTTCGAAGGATCCATGTCCATTGTCCCGCATGCAGTGATGACATGAGAGCATGGCTTGTGTAACAGCATCGGCTTATTGCACGAGCAGTCAGGTTCATTTACATTATCTCCAAGGCATACCTCGTGGGTAACAAGCGTATGAGCCGTCCTAAATCCGGCTCTATCTTGGAATACCATGATGTGCACCATGTGCAATTGGCCCTTCTGTGCCTTCGTCTCCATGTATACCATAATTTTTGATGAGTACAATGTTCGTGGGTTGGCCTCATGAAGTGCGACATTCGCATGCCTCTCCCTAAAGTAGCTGATTGTGCTGTGCAAAACACCTTCCACGATGGCGATGAAAGGTTGAGAACGAAGGCCCATGAGAATCCAATTGTACACCTCCGTAAGGTTAGTCGTTATTATGCTATACCTTGTGCCGTTAGTGTCATGCAGCAACGACCACTTCTCCAATTGTTCTCCCTCGATCCACTGCGAGAAACACTTGATGTTCCATGAGCTCCTCCTTCTCGGACTAGCTTCGTTAGTCTCATCAAGTGCTGTCGTTGTGCTGCCCTAGGCATGACCGGCCCCTTGTTCCTCTCGGCGATGTGATTCATGCTATGTTCATCCAACAACGCCCACAAAGCATCAAATTTTCTCTGCTGGTTCTGCATAGTCAGCCTCTTGAACAGCTTCATCAATGGTTATTTCAGGAACTACTCGAAGAAGTTTACCCCTAGGTGACGAATGCACCATTTGTTCCTCATATCCGGCCAAGGGAAAGGCTCCTTGGGGTCTTCTTGAAGTTTTCTTATGGCCTTCACAATCCTGGTGTGGTGATCATGAATTACATACATACTAGGATGAGCGCCGATAACTCCAACCCTCACATGTCTAAGTAATCACAACCAGCTTTCGTAATTCTCACTTTCCATGAATGCGATGGCCAGCGAAAATATTTGATTGTTATCATCAATGCTAATGGCCGTTATGATCTGGCCCTTGTATTTCCCAGTCGAAAAGGTCCCGTTAATTGAGATCATGGGCAGCATATGCCTGAATGCCTCGATGCATACACCGAATGCTAAGAAGGCCCTCTGCAACACCGCATAAACCTGGCGGCCTTGTAGAAGGCTTGTCCTTCACAGTGATATATGTGCCCGGGTTCCTGTCTTGCAACACCTGAAGCATACAAGGAAGATTGTTGTACGCTGCCTCGAAAGACCCAAATCGTTTTTCTAACGCCTTCTGCTTCGCATGCCATGCCTTCGCGTAGCTAATCTTATACTTGAATTTCTTCTCGATAGCTAGCACGATGTGCATGGCCTCCATGTCTTTCTTCTCCACTATCTCTCCATACATTAGATTGGCTATAAAGGTGGATGTTAGGTTATGATGCATCGCCAAAATACTACTAAGAATGCAAGAGTGCGGCTCCACCTTCAACACAATCCAGTGAGTCTCATACGTGGGTCTATGTGCGTGCACCCTCCAAGGACAACCGTCCTGCTCGCACTTCACGATGTACTGCTCCTGACTAGATTTCATGACCTAAAAAGTCTGTTGCATAGACAGGACCCATAGCTTGATGGCATCCAACAGCGATGCCTTGTCAGCAAACATTAATGCATCTGAAACCTCTATCCCATGATACTCCCACGGTGATTCGTGCTCGTCATGTGTGGCAACACCTTTAGCATCAAACCAGTTCCATTCCTGTGAGACGGGAGCTTCATCCTTATCTGAACTGTCCTCGTCGTCCTCTTGTACAGCTTTCTCTTCAGTCCAAGCCATCTGGTCATCGTACTCTATCTGATGCACTATGTACTATATATGCTCCCTTTCATCGGCTTGTCCTGTACCCTCACCATGGCATGACCATTCTCCCTCTCCTCCATATACCGCATCGGCCTCATAACAAGCATCTTCCTTCTCTTCGCCACCATGTGGGCTGCCCGAACTGCTCGCACCTCCTAGATGATGGCCATTCACACGACTTTGCATAGCTTCTATTGTGCATGGTTACACAAGCATCATGTACTCGTATCCATGGTGTCGGCACCCTTACACAAACTCCTTCTACGCAACAATGTGCATCAATATTCTTAACTCCCATCTGATGTCTATGGGAAACTGGCTCCAAAGCCCTTATATGACGATGCTGCACACCTTGGGGTCCAACAAAAAACTGTTGGTAAGTCAATGCATTACATCTGCGATTCGAGTATTCTCGCCATCCGGGTGTACCAGAGTGGCTTGTGCAAAACCACTCAAATCCACACCACTCAGACCTTCGCGAATGGTTCCAACACCATAATGCACTTCCAATGTAGTGGGTATCGGCATTGCTGATGTTTGCCTGCATATATTTTCAATTTAGCAACTAGTCAAATCACATCGCACACTATGAAAGTACTGATGTACTACAATTTACATTTCACCGATTGTTCGCCTGTCGTAACCAACTACACTTACCTCGTAGCATTAACTTCCTATCAGCAGACCACGCACCAACGCCGCTCTTATCTCACTACTCGAGCTATCCCCTACTACAAATAATTCCTAATGGTTTCGACAATTTTACATGACATATCGATTTAAATGCCTATGTACCAGTTACAACGGTATATGTGTTTTTCCAACGTACTAATGACATTACATTCATTCGTAATTAATCATAAATATTACATATTATTGTTTTATATAAAGCAAAATTTGAAATTCTTACAAAAATATTGACTGAATTTTTAATAACTATAAATTTCTACGTAACGTTGACTGAATTTTCTACAACTACAATTTTGTATGTATGCTAATTTACTAACGATGTTAATTTTCTACAACTATGTTCACTAAATTGTACACAACTACATGTTACTACGGTTGCTAATTTTCTTAAACTACATTGACTAAATTTTCTATACCAAAATTAAACTATTTTTATCTATATCTACAATTTTCTACTTATACTAATACTAAATAAACTATACTTCATGTACAAAATTTAAAATACAACAAAAAAAATTACCTCACAAGAGTCGCTCCTTCCTCTCCTCTTCTCCCTCTACTCCTTCCTCTCCTCTCCTCTCCTCCCCTCCCCCCTCTCCTCTTCTCCTCCCTCTCCTCTCCTCTCTCTTTTCTTTCCTCTTCTTTTTCCTCTTCTCCTCATCTCCTCCTCCATCTCCTTTTCTCTCCTTTCCTCTCCTTCTGTCGCTTCTGTTCACTGCGCGGTCAAGCGGTCAAGCCGCTCGGCCGTGCAGTCCTTTTATCTGCACTTCCAGTCGTCCAACCCTTCGGTGACTGGAAACGCAATCGACTAACCAATGGATGATTGCAAGCAGTCACCCGACCGTTCAACGACCGCAATAATTCGCCCAACGGCCAGCGGATTGCTTACTTGTTGTGTGACCGTTGGGCGATAGGCTCCAATGGCCCAACGAGTAGGCGATTGGAGTTTATTTTTGTAAAAAAAATTCGACAAAGCATATTTTTATTATTTTAAATAAAAAATAGATTATTTATAAAAAAATTCAAAGACCCGCGGGGGCAGCACAATGGCCGTGTGCAATTTCTAACGCATCATCTCACATAAAAGGATTTTAAAAGGTGATAGGGAAGAAGGGAAAAAAAAGTAAGAACGGTTAGCGTTGTGTGGGGTCCACCCTCCCGTGCAGCAGCCAGCTAGCACTAGCAACAGGTGGAGCGTGCGTGGGCCGGAGGGTCACGTGGCCTGGCTGTACAAAAAGTTTTACGAGCTTTTAAAGTGGCTTGGTCGCCGATGGTCCCGGGGTTTTTACCAGCTGACCCCTCAATTATTAAAAGCTTAACGTTACAGAGAGCGCAGCCAGCTAGCTAGCTAGCACACAAATTACAAGTTTGTACTACCAGTCAAGCACCCAGTAGGTCAGTAAACATACATGAATTAATTGTCTGTGGAATCCAAAGGAAGCATGTGTGTACTCCGTTGTGTTCCGCTGTATGTACATCTTGCATGTTCAGGAAGTTTTGGTACATTTAGCACTGTCTGTAATTGTAATTAGAAAAATAGTCATATGTCTATCGTATTGACAAAAATAATATTTTTACCGATAACACTGGAGAGCGGACATGTAGACCCTACTATCCCACCACCGGATGGCAGGCAGCTTACCGTCCCACCACCAGACTGCAACTGCCTGCCGTCTATAGCCAGACGACAGGTGGTTAAGCCGACTTAATTTGCTGTCTTAATTTTTTGTATACTATTTTTTTTGAATTTTTAAATATAACAAATAAGCTCAAAAAATTACGAAATTTTGTGTGCAGCCTCTCGACACAAAGTACTTGACTATGTAATTTTTGACAATTTTACCCGCTCTGACTGCTGCTCAAAATTCGTGCGATTTTGATATTTGTAGGAGTTGTTACATATACAAAACGAGCTCTAAAAATTATGAAATTTTATGGCAAACCTTCCAACACAGTCAACCTAGTTGTGTAATTTTTTGAGAATTTTATGTACTCCAAATTTACCATTTTAATTTAATCATGAAATTAGCGATGCTCAGGCATCTTTTGTAGTGTGTGACCACTATTTTTTTTTGAGAATTTCATACATTACGAATATTTGTAGAAGTACATGTAATAGTACAAAAAAAAGCATCGCATGGGATGCAATATGGCTCACTCATCTGAGCCATTGCTATCTCCTCGCCTCGTCTGCCTCCCCATGTGTGGCCTTATCTTCCGTTGAGCACGGTACATCCCATGGGATATGTCAGCTGATCTGGAGGTTGCATCTCAATTAGGAGGAGGTATGAAGACCGTTTCATTTGTTGAGTGGCTGGCGGTAGTTCAGTAGGCTGGGTCCAGTAAGCGTTGATGTACTCTAGCTGAGACATATCGAACTGCGAGCCGTCACAATAATGTTGAGCCGCTAGTAATAATGTCATGCTGTAGTGATCAATCGAGCTTGTAGACTGTCGTTGTGCGTGATCTACTCAGGACAATCTGGTGGATGAACAGTGATTCTACTACGCAACCGGAGTACGTATCACTCCAGGTACTCGTCGTACGTCCAGATGTCGTACGGACGCTGCTCCACGACATCCAGGTGCACCCTGTCCGTCCATGCCGTCGTCCACTCATGCTGCATTGACCGCTAGTCCGTAACATGTCGACCCACCCTCGATTGCCTGCATTTTTGGAATTATGGATGTTAAAGAGTAAGACATACAAAGTGTAAATATTATTCGGATGGAGTTTGACTCATCAGTGTACGGCTCGTGGTAGGAACCTGGTAGAAACCAAACTATCGTATTACGCGCTTCAGTGCATAAGCCTCCACCATGTACGAGAACACCAGATGGCGTGTTGTCGCCCACAGCGTTGCATCCTGTAGGCATTGCAAGGATAGCCCGTAAGGTGATACACGCTCTACAACGTCTACAGTCCATGGACCCCAGATGATGTCGCTATTATGCAATGACTCGAACTCGTTGTGCCATAGCAAGTAGCACCTCGACGGTCTACCCTTGGCCCAGCGCAGATAGGCACTAGTCTACTAGAAGCCTATAGTGGTATCATCTATCAGGTCGGCGAACTTGCTGAATGGGTGCACTAGAATCACAATAACCGGACGCTCGATAGAGACGTGCTCCCAACTCTATAGCTGTAGGAGCACGTAGCAGATGCACAGGTTGGGGTTATCAACAGTTCCACGTTGGCAAGCGTTACACAACCTCCGATATGTGGCGCATAGGATGGCTGATCCCTAGCTATACTGAGGCATCACCCCAAACTCTACGTCAACCAAAGACTCAATGAGGCAGACAAACTCGACGTTGCAAATATTGTCGTGTGTGGTTGGAAACATGCTCCAACTAAAGACAGAATAACATACATGATGAGGTGCGTCCTGATGACCTCGAGCGGTGCATCCTACGGGCACACACTGAAATTCTTTAGCCAAGCATGGGGATGCCATGAGCACCCTCCGGGATAGGCAGGCCGAACCGGTCTGCCAGCCTCTCCTTCCAGTCTGACGGTGTAGGGGTTGGAACAAGTGTGTCACCCCGAAGATGGAGAATTGTCAAAAGTGAGACGTCCTGTAGAGTGACCGTCATCTCACCCCACCGAAAGTGGAATGTGTGCATCTCGAGCCACCACCTCTCCACTAGTGCCGCGAGCAGGCTTGCTATCGGTGGTGAACTAGCATCCGATGGAGATCAGCCTCACAAAGGGCAACAAGCTTGTGGCCCACAGGATTAGGATGTAGTACTCGTCCAGCTCCCAATGATCCCTCCCTTCCCGTAGCTTCAAGGGCAGAGGGCCAGCCACGTCACCCGTCATCCATGAGTGGCACCGGTGATTCTCATCGTAGAACTATTTGAGAAACTCCAGTAAAACAATACCTTCCAACAAATGGGATAGATGAAATATTAGTGCAAAGATTGATAATGACAATAAAATACTATAATTTAGTGATTACATGCAAGTAACTACATACGAATAATTCATTAATTACTAACAATTTGATTACCTGTCCAAAAAAAATTATGACTGATTCATTACCATCGTCCTTAGCATTCAATTACTTAGCACTAACTCGTTACTTAACCCTAACTAATTACCACTACAGTAATTACGACTACTTAATTACATACTACCATACAATAACAATTATGGGTACTGTACATATATAAAAATGGTAAAAACTACGACTAAAGTACTACGATTTACTTACTTCGTAATACAAACTACATTAATTATGACTAACTAAATAACATTAATTAACTAGAATTAGGTTAATAACATTGAAAACATGTGATAAAAATTACATGTCTTTCAGGACAAGCAATCAGCACTGTCGCGTCATTAATGAGCTATGCACTAGCTTCTCAAAATAATTAGTTATGCACTCTTAATTTACCTTGCAACAAATAAGATAGATGAAATATTAGTGCGAAGATTGATAATGATAGTAAAATACTATCATTTAGTGATTACATGTGTGTAACTACATATGAATAATTCATTAATTACCGACAATTTGATTACCTATCCAAAAAAAATTATGAGTGATTTATTACCGTCATCCTTAGCACTTAATTACTTAGCTCTAACTCAATACTAACCCCAACTAATTGCCACTGCAGTAATTACGGCTACTTAATTATATAGTATCATACAATAATAAATTATATGTATCGTACGTACACAAAAATAGCAAAAACTATATCTAAATTGCTATGAATTACTTACTTCGTAATACAAACTATATTAATTATGACTAACTAAATAATACTAATTAACTGGACTACGGGAATAACATCAAAAGTATGCGATAAAAAATTACATGCCTTTCGAGAGAAGCAATCAGTTCTGTCGCATCCTCCGACCGCATCCTTAATGAGCTATGCTCTGACTTCTCAAAATAATGAGTGACGACCGCGAGAATAAGCTTCTACGATGAGCAATTGAGATGAGTGATGACGAACTATGTGAGGTTCGTATTTATGGCTGAGTGAAAAAGGAACCGGTACGCTCACCCTGCAAATTAAGGACTCCTTATCGATGAGCAGCACTTCGGGTGAGGGGAGACGACATGGTAACACTGACAAATGTGAAGATGAACAAGCAGACGAGGGGGACGGTATGGACATAACAACATTATTGCGGATGAAGGAGCACGTGAGGGAGGACGATACGAACAGAGTGAAAATTGTGTGAAGGACACAGTGAGAAAGAAAAGATAGCAGCAACAGGCTGACATATGTGCGAAGGATAGAGGCCAGGCACTGCAAAAGATGCCTGAGCATTGCTAATTTCATGATTAAATTAACATGTATTATCGTGGCCAATTCGAAGTACATAAAATTCCCAAAATATTACATAATTACTATAACTATGTCGGGAGTCTTCACATGAAATTTTGTAATTTTTAAGCTCATTTGCTATATGTAACAACTCCGATAAATATCGAAATTGTACGAATTTTTGAGCTATATTCACAATGGATAAAATTACCAAAAAATTACATAGTCAAGTACGTTATGTTGAGAGTTTGACATTAAAATTTTGTAATTTTTTTGTAATTACAGTGCCAAATATGCCAAAAACTCACATGCTCAGAGATGTTGCAGTGGTCAATTTATACGAATGTCCGTATTGTCCCTTGGTCAATGTTATAGAGTTATAGCGACCATTGTACATGGCCTTACTGATGATTTGTACTTTTTATGGTCTTAATTACTGAAGAATGATGTCATTGCTGGCTTAAAAAGATTCTCCAAAGAGCTTGAAAATGGGTAGGTAGGTTTCTAATGGATCAGTCATCTTTGACCAACAATATTTTCCTGAAAAAAGGTATATTAGTCATGTCAAAATGGCATTGTTAGATCAGTCATATTATTGAATACTTTAATTAGTTGTTAGAATCATACAAATTCTGTAAATATATTGGTATACAAAAGTAATGGTCAAAGCTACTTTCTTTAGTCACAAATACATGTCATTAGACATGTGCAATCAAACACTCAAAACCTTGACTATCGATACCATTTTAAATATTTAGATTGGATATGTGACAATCATATGCACAGATTTGTCTCAAAAAGTATTTTTATAATATTATAATTTTATTGGGTGTAATAACTATATAACAGTAGGAATTAATGATCAAAGTTGCGTTTTGGAGACCACGACATTGTCCAAAATAATATGTGTTGTGACTAGAGGAGTAAACAGTGATAATTATTCATGAACAGAGCTAGCAAAAACCGAGATACTAGTAAAATCTTGGTCAAGCTAGTGGGCAAAGCATTGATGGATAATGGATCTAGAATTTAGAACAGTGCACATAAATATCACTATAGGCACTTTTTCAAATTTAGCCCTCGAACATTGTTTTTTGCAAATCTAGCCATCTTTGTGGACATACCGAACTCAGCAGGCACCTACTGAGCTATAGTATCTCACCAGGTGACCTGCCGAGCCTCCTGTGTGGTAATCGGCTGACCGGCCTTGTCAAGTAATTATTTAGCATTTTAATTAGTGTTAATCATATTTAATTAGTACTCACATAATTAATTAGTACTAATCACAATTAATTAGTAAGTAATCATATTTAATTAGTACTAATTAAAACAAAGAAATCATATTTAATTAGTATTAATTAAAACACTAAATTAATATATATTTATTTAGTTCTTTAATTAGTAGTAATCAAAATTAATTAGTGCTAATCATGAGCCTAATTAGTCGCTAATCATGTGTATGATTGGTGTGCTTAATTACATATTATTATCCACAAGATTCACTCATACAAAACATGTTACTTTGGCTATTATAAAACCCCCAATTATCCCTAATTATCACATTTCTTATCATCCTGAGGCTTCCAAGTGTCAAACCTACAATTGCCTTACAACAGTAGCAACTGGAGAATATTGACATTGATAATAATAATTCGCTTTAGAAATGTTACTATCATTAGCAGTTTAATATATGCATGCATTTTTCTCTGAATATTCAGTTAGTAGCTTTGCAACAAGCAAGTACTAACCAGCATAATGGTTGAACAAATCTTTGTGCTAGGATAAGGTAGCCTACCTCAGTTACCAGCTGCATGCACTTTGATCCATTGAATTTATGACTAGCGTTAGAAAAAACCTAGTCTACTTGCTGATTTGCTCTAACAAGTTACAACCTAAATCAATTTAGCTCTAGTTCTTACTCTATTAAGGGGGTGTTCGTATTAGTTTTTGCTAATGGCTTATGACTTTTGGCTGAAAATAAATAGTGATGGCTAAAAGAAGTAGCTTTTACAAGGATGGGGTGAGTGGTAAAAAGAGTGAGGGATACATGTGCATGACGGAAGTGAGAGGAGTGGGGCGCATGATGCACCCGTGACCCTCTATTTTATCCCTAGAGCAAGACAGTAGTGAGATGAGTAAATACTGAAATTTATCCCACGAAAGACTTTTAATTTTATACAAAAAATTAATTTTATACGAATAAAATATCAGTGCCCATATGTACTTTCAAAAACCACAACAGTAAATTGCCAATATTAGAAATAAATTCTTAAAAGAAATATTAGAAATGCAGATATGAACTACGATTTTCTCGGATTATTGCTCATCTGTTCAATCACTATAAATACTTTCAAATCTACTTAAAAAATTATTGTGTAAACTATGATGTGAGAGGTTCACAAGATTGGGCACCACCTTGCAAGTGCAATAAAATATTATGCACGCTTAATTAGCACTTACATAATTAGCGCTAATTAATGATGATTAGTACTAATTAAATACGGTTAGTACTAATTAAAACACTAAATAAATGATTAATTTAGTGATTTAATTAGAACTCATTAAATATGTTCAGTACTAATTAATTATAATTAGTACTAATCAAATACGATTAGTGCTAATTGGCTAGCTACTACCGACAAGGATGGCTCGGCAGGTAGGGGTTGGTAGGTGCTAGGGGCTAGATTTGTAAAAATGGATATTTATGGGCTAATTTTTTTTAAATGGCTGTAGTGATATTTGTGTGATCAGTTTTAGAACTTATAGTCAGCATGGCCAAATACAGAGTTAAGAGCTTCAGTGTTGTCTATGACTCTTAATTTTTTTCCCTAGGAGAAAACTTAATTTGTACCTTTTTTTAGAATAACCTTAGGTCGGTGTAATTGACAAATATATGTATGTTCCGATTGTCAATTGCAGTATGTCTTGACTGGTCGGTGCATGCATGCATGAGAAACACTCCAATTAGCACATAGGATTCCATGCAAGATTAATTTGTTCTCCTCTTAATTAAGCATTATATATTAATTAGTAAGGCACTAATCATGTCAGAAACTAGTACAAGAACCTGTGTAATAAGAGAGAGAAATATATGTACTCCATTATATATTCAGTCCTGGGAACGTCGATCCGTAGCTAGTTCATTCCAGTGACGTCGTTTTCTCCTCTTCTCTACGTGCAGTGTACGTATATATACTGACAATGTGTTATGCGTGTACGATAAGTGAGAAATGAGAATGCTACCGTAAGTAGTACTTGCACGGGGTACTCGATCCCCTCCGTTTTATACTTAAGAAATCCTCCAACATGTCTCCTAGTTAGGGCTTTAACAAAAGCCTAGGCTCCACAAGCTAGTTCAACTTAGCTCATTTTAAGTTTGATTCGAGCTTGACTTGTTGGCTTGATTTGAATTCGACTTAAATTGCTAAACGAGCCGAACTCAAATCTGACCCTAGACATGAGCTTTGAGGAGCCGAGCTTCAATAGCTCGATTTGACTCATTAATTTCTCACGTCTCGCATGTTTGTCCCGCAACGGCGCCACTGGTCCCAAATTTCCCTCACCCTTGGCCCAATTTCAAAATCCACCAAAGTGACCTGTGACCGAGCCCACCCACCACCACAACAAAATCCCAAATTCCTAACTCATCCCACTATTCCCAACCCTAGCTGCATGCCACACTACCCGATTCACAATGGCAATGCCCGCCTCAAATCCCCAATACCCATTCCCTATCCCCAACCAAGGCACCCATGACCACTAGCCGCCGCCTCTCTTCCCTTCCCAATGCTCTCCCTTGTAACATCGAAAAGGCCGGCAAGAGAGGGGGTAAATAGACGGTTTAATTTTTTTTCTTTCAATTACAATTATTTATATTTCTCTAAACTAAGTATATAATGCGGAAGCATAACTCAATTTAGTTTAGCACAAATAAAGCCTAAAGTAACTAGGTTCCCCTAAGTGCACCAACAAAATAAACCTATGTCAAAGTTTGTAATTCTAGGATAACAATCAATCAATTTAATTCTATGGATGAAAATTTAGCACAGGAAAACAAATCCCAATTGACACGGTTACTTTTTACCGTGGTGTTTGGAGACTTGCTGGTCTCCCCTGGTCCACATTGAGTTAGCCCAAATGAATTAGACCGACTCGATGAATTAAGCCGAAACATCTCAATCCATTAAGGTTGCTCTTCCTGCACTCTGGACATAGCGAGCACCACACCACTCACAATTCGTTGGGCCTTTTCACAAGCCTCTTGAGAAGATTACCATGCACTACACCTCCAACGCCGTCTAGAAGTTGGCAAACTCTAAGAGTAACAAATCAAACCCCTCGCTTGACTCTCACCACGTGCAACGAATGCACAAGCTAAGGTGGATACTTAGCCCACCTCTAGATGTAACACAAAATCTAGGGCCTTCCTCCTTACTCACAAGGTGCAACGCATACATGACCTCACACTGGCTCAAACGAATGTTAAGGGATGCTGCAAGCCTTACTCTAACCGGCCACAAGAGGGTATATATACTCATACCACAAAAACTAGCCATTGGAAGTAAAGCTTCTGAAAAAATAGGATTTCCAGAAGTACCATTGGCTTACGACCAGTACTTCTGCTCCCATCTGCAATAATCAGAAAACTAGCTATTGCAGACAAATTCAGTAGTTCCGATGACAAAAGTTCGGTACTACCGATTATCAAAAGTACCACAGTATTGTGCGGAATTATTGATTTCCTAGAAGATGAGAAGACTCTACACAGATGTCTCTCTGGAAAAAATATACCACAAGCTGGTCGTTCCGCAGATCAAAAGTACCACTCACACAGAGCCGGTAGTTCCGCACTTCGAAAGTACTGCTCACACTGAGCCGGTAGTACCGCTCGCTGTTTGAACCGCTCACATAGAGCCATTCGGACTGTTCACACAGAGCCGTTTGAAAGTTCCAATTATCGACGACACTAGTCCTCGACCATGTCGGATGGTTTAACTACTCAGGTCTCTGACCACGTCGGTCTCTGACCACGTTTTCCGGTCCGACTACATAGGTCTTCGACTACATTGATCTCCGACCACATTGGTTTCGACCACTTAGGTCTCGACCAAGTCGACCATGTAGATCTTCGACTACGTCAATCTTCGATCACACACATGTTCGACCACTACATCGATTTTCGACCACGTTGTATCAATCACATTGGTTCGACCACGTCAATTTCGACCACGTAGGTCTTGATCATGTTGGTTCGACCACGCTGGTTTTGATCACACAGATTTCAACCATGTTGGTTTCGACCGCGTTGGTTTGACCATGCTGGTCTTCGATCACATAGATCTCGACCATGTTGGTTCAACTACGCTGGTTCGACCATGCTAGTTTCGATCACACAGGTTTCGACTACGTCGGTTTGACCATGCTGGTTTCGATCATATAGATCTTGACCACGTTGGTTCAACCATGTTGGTTTCGATCACATGGCCCTCGACCACACTAGTTCAACCATGCTGGTTTTCGACTACTTTGCCTTGACCACTCTGGTCTTCGACCACAGAGGTCTTCTACCACCTTGGTTCAACCACTTTGGTCTTTGACCATATAGGTCTTCAACCACCTTGGTTCGACCACACAGGTCTTTGACCACCCTGGTTCGACCACTCTGGTCTCGATAAGTTGGTTCTCAACCGCACAAGTCTTTCCACTACCAACACACACGGTAGTTCCGTGATTACAACACCAGTACTTCCATTCAACGGTAGTACCTCAGGTCATACTGCGGTAGTTCCGATTGTCCTGGAAGTTGCAGATATTTCAATAGATTTTGCAAAACACATTTACAAACTTTAGTATCATGCACACAAAGATCAAACATAATTCCTAACAAGTTGCAAAATATATTTGCACACTTTTAGAATTATGACACAAAGATTGAATATGAGCTTCAACTATTTGCAAAAAAAATTATAAACATAAGCCTCATACTATAAGGAGTAGAAAACATGGGCTTCAAACACTTGTAAAATACATTCGCAATGTATAGTTCTATGTTACAAGTACTTAACATATGATCATCAACTATTTGCAAAACACATTCACAAATACAAGTCTCATACCAAGAAGAGTTAGAAGAGGTGAGGTTGAGCTATCAACACATGATAAGATTCAAGGTACTAGACATGACTCTTCTTAATAGTACGACAACCTATATTAGCAATCCAGTTTTTCAACCAAACTCCAAGACCTATAAAAGAGTAGGAATACATCCTTAGCCCTAGATAGTTATACCTTTGCCTTAGGTCATTGTTTTGATATGTATCAATCCATGATGCATCATTTACTTCAACTCCATCAATATATGACGGGTCTTCACTTGACTTGATGATCAACACATGATCATCTCCTCTTGAATATGCATCAACTCATGATGCATCTTCTTCTTAATAGCCTTCAACTCATAAAGCCATCTTCTTCTCACATCTTGATTTGATGATCTTCAATACAGGATGTCATCCCATGTCATGCTCATTTGTGGAATCTAATCTATTCATGAACTCATGAAAAGTATTAGTCCACAGATCATTTGTCATCAATTACCAAACTTCACCATTAACTTATAATGGAGGGACTAGATTCTACAATCCTTTTCTTTTAGTAATTCATGACAATCTCAATAAATAATAAGATAAAGATTGATTTTCGAGTATACAACATATACACAACAATTGTATACTCTAGGATAAGCTTTCAAAGCAAAGCTTACTTATCCGGTTGTCACTAATCATCCAACCATTAACACATAATGGGGGAACTAGATGACAACCCGATTATGAGCATATATAAACTATATAAGCTATATATATACAAGGAATATGTTTCAAAGTAATGACCCTTAATATGTGGAAAGATAAACATGGATCAATACTAATAAAACATCAAAATATAGAGTAAACTCCCCCTAAATATATGCATACAAGAATCTATAAGGAAGACATTTGCATATATTCAAATTAGATTATTGGTGAGGTTCAATCTATATTTTGGATCCAAGAAATGCATTAAGACATAAGAATATGATATAGAATGCATACCTCTATGGTTTTCACTTCTTTATCCAAGTGAGACTAAGTAATATCATAATTAATAAACATGTTAGTTCACAATTGCATTTGTCATTTTATCCAAAACCATTTGTCATTATCACATCCAAATAAGACTAGGCAATATCATAAATGACAAACAAGTTAGTCTCACAAATGTATTTATCATTATCATCAATACCAACTTAATGGAGTTTGAACTTACATCCCCGCCACCTCTTCTCCTATCCTAGTGCCTCCCCACCGCCTCTCCTCCTGTCCTGGCGCTCTCCCCACCGCCTTGTGATCTCCACCTACCATACAGGGCTTTGACCATCGTCCACCATCACCATGGCAGAGGCTGTAGAGTGCTCCATCCTTCGGCCCCTACCCTGAGGCAATATGACGACATATCGAGCCATCGACACCTCTCTTTCTCCGCTGCCAAGCATCGACGATGACAATTCTGCCCCGCTACCAAGCGGAGATGTTGTCTCTTCTCCTCCGCCGCCGCACCGACATCCTTCTCTTCCTCGTGCTGAGCCATCAACGTTCTTCTCCTCCATCACCAACTCCAGATCTGAGTATGAACTATTCCTCTCACCCTCCTCTTCTTTTGTTTATGTGAACCACTGAAAATTGGCGGATTTTGGGTTGTTAATTAGATTGTACTTAGCTAGTTATTGATTTATTTCATATAGTATTACTTGCAGACATTGAATCTCATGCATACGTGAAATATTTCTTGCTGCTGCCTATGAAGAAGATTTTTTTATTGTGATTTGTGAAATTATGATAATTTTTTCCGCTCTCACTATTTAAGACTTATGCATGTGAAAGCTTATTCACCTCTTAACCACCTTACTTAAGGCGAGCTTGAGCTTTGGCCGAGTCAAGCTCGAGCCCAGATCTAAGCTTAGACCCCAACCCAAGCTTGGTTCAAGCTCGATTCGATTCGAGTTTGTACCGAGCTCGAGCTTAAGTAGGCAGGTTCGCTCGAGCTCGGCTCATTTACAGGCTTACTGCAAGTAAACAATGAGGCGGGTGTTTTCATCTGCCCTAAAGCTCCTATGTTAAATTGGATATAAGAAGCACACGGTGAAGGAAAGGGGAAATCAGAAATGTGGTCACGTACATGATTTCCATCAAGATTATGAAAATAATTAATCCGTATATGTATTTGCCACGTGAATAGTGGCGAAGCCAGGATTAAAATTGAGGGTGGGCTGAATTATTTATCAGACTAAACTAAGTTGACACAAATATAGTCTTATACTCTTATAGAATTTCAAATTCATACAGAAATTATACAATTGGAGTCTTGGAGACAAACAACAAAAAACAGAGAAATACAAAGTACGTACCTCGACAATAGAAAGCGCATACCCAAAATATATAATTAATCTGCTATGAGTACGAAGTAGAAATAAATCACATGTGTATGAAACATATGAAAATTAGTGATATAATAGAAAATTGTGAATAATAATGAAAATTTAGATCATATGAATTACGAAACATACCACAAATAAGCTAATTTGAACCACGAGACAAATTTGAATCACGTGGCGCATACATTCTACACGACTTCATGCCTTGGAAACGGTTTATGATTTTATCATCATCAATGGTTATAAGGACTAAACTATCTATATATACTAAATATGAAAGTCTAAAATCTAAAATATTAAATGTCTAAATTGATAAAAAAAGACCGTAGAAAAGTTACCCAGCAGGCAGCAGCCGACGCCCGCCCGTCTCTCCTCAATTCTCTGTAACACTCGTCTCTCCTCAATTTGTCCGCCCGGCGCCCGCACAGTGCAATTGCGCCGACGCCAACGCTTTATAATTTATATTCTCCATTCGTCCGCCCGGGCCTAGCTCACTCTGTCTCTCTCACAGTCTCACTCTCGATTCAATCCCTGCTTGCCTCGCCCCTCGGCTCCTCCGCAGCTCCGCTCCTCGCCTCGCTCCTCGCCGTCCTCGGCTCCTCCACTCCTCACCTCGCTCCTCGGCTCCTTCGCTCCTCGGTGCTCCTCCACGGCGTTGCGCCGCCGCTCAGACTCGACGGCGGTGCCTTGGCCCTCGCTGCCCCGACTCGGCCCCCTCGTCGGCTCATTGCCCCGCTCCGACTCCTCCCGCCGGGTCGCCGCCAGATCTGGCCTCGCCGCCAGATCTGGCTCCGGCGCCAGCTCCGGCGGCGCCCCCTACTACGCGTGCTGTGCACCCTCGCCCGGTCGCCCCCAGCACCCCTCCCTCTGGCCTCTGCCGCTCTGTGTTGTGGCGGGCTGGCGGCACCGACTGGTCTCTCTGGGTCTACCACGGCCTGGGAAGTGGAAATGGGGAATGGGGAGTGAATGGAGCCGATTGCTTTGTTGAGTAGGTGTTTTGGTGGGCTAGATGAGTTTGTTGGGCCTGGAAATGGGCTGCCACTTAAAGTCTTGGGCTATGCATTGTGTTGTTTGTTGAGTGGGTTGTCCTTTGTGTTGTTTGTCGCCGCGCCGCCGAGGTGGGGGTGCCGCTCGCCGCCGAGGGGGGGTGCGACCGCCGGGGGGGAGGGGCTCGAGCCTTACTAAGCCCCCCGTTGGCTTCGCTCCTGCACGTGAACATATACCAATTTGGCAAATATTACGAGCAAACTAATTATCAAATATGCATTAATTAAAATTTATTTGTTCACTTTACTGTGGCAGTGCTCAAAGAATAATTGATTGCATAAGAAGGATAATCGGATCAACTTGCACATTTATCTATAGTGTCGTCGTTGCTTCTTCGAGAGTGAATTGTCATGATGGAGAACCATAATCCTTTACCTGCATGCCTAAAAAACCATACACCAGGTATATCCACTCTGGATTCAAAAAAGTGTGTTTTTCACAGTAGCCCTTGTTATGGATTGGTTGTGTTTACATGTGGAACATGCGCCCATAACAACTTTGAACCTGTATAATTTTCCATTAGGACGTTACTAATAGAGTGATATAAACAGTGTATTTAACATACTAAATAAGTAAAAAAGCTGATATGGGAGGATAATTAAGTAAGAGAGATGATAGTAGTGTCCACTACTACAGAAAGGCTAATAGTAGACGGCAAATCACAGACGGTTTTGTGAAACTGTCTGTAATGTAAACTATTACAGACGGTTTTAATTTGAAGGACGTCTGTGGTATTTGTGGCGGGAAAAAGGAGTATCACAGACGGTTCATATCTCTGAACCGTCTGTGATACTGGAATATCACAGACGGATTATCACAGACGGTTTTTTATTAAAAACCGTCTGTGTTGTGTCGATTATCACAGCCGGTTGTTGTTAAGAACCGTCTGGAAATGTTCACAGACGGTTTTTCACAAGAACCGGCTGTGATGTCCCTTTGTCTGTCATATTCTAGATCAAAGGTTAATATATAAGTACACATTGCTTCTAATAACTTAACTACAGAACTACTGAGACAAGAGATCACAAATTAAAGGCAAATTTATTAATTTCAATTAGAGGCAAATTTATTACAAAAGTCGCACAGGTAAAGAGTTTCCCAGTTGTATTCTTTTGGGCTTCGTAAGCTTCTTCTTCAACTTGGGGACTTGGAGGATCAGCCGCTAAATTCTCGAACGCCGTTAAGATTACCCTTGTCCTCAGTACTTCCTCCTGCAGCCTGGGCTAATGATCAGCAGCATCCATAATGTCGTAGAGGATAGCATGAAAAGATTCCTCGAATCATTGCCGCTTGATCGGCAAGGCTATCCATCGTCTCTGCAATGCGTGTAGAGCTTCTTCCGCATTGCGCACATTGTGGAGAAGAACCAGGGTGAGGGATGTTTCCCTTTCTTGAGCGGCAATGAGACGCCTCCGTCGACGGCGGAGGATCAGGTCAAGCTGACGGATGCAAGAAAGTCGGGGAAGGAGAGCAGGGCGGGTGCGGAGAAGCTGCTCCAGATGCAAATTGCTGGCCGCCTGTGTAAGGTTCCGGCCGAACAATTCGTGATGAACAGGTGAGAGGAAGGAGATGATCACAAGAACAGTAGTAGAAGCCATGTTGTATTGTATATTGTATTGTACGTACGTATATACAATACAACATGGCTTCTACTACTGTTCTTGTGATCATCTCCTTCCTCTAGCCTCTAGCCTAGTGGTTAGAGCGCCTCAGTAGCACCCCCTAGGTCCTGAGTTCGACTCCTAGTGGGAGCGAATTTCAGGCTTGGGGGAAAAAAATCCCCTCGCCTGCTACCACACCAAAGCACAGGTCTAAGGCCCGCCAAGGCGTTGATCCAAAGGATCCGGGAGTCTCACAAGGTCGGGCGATGGTGCCGCTGTGTAAGGGTGGAGCAGGGGTTCGGGGGTTTTCTCGGTCTGCGTGAGAAGACCTTCTTCTTAAGCAATGCCCGGGGGATTCTTCCCCCCGCAGGTCGAGTTTTTTTTTTGTATTGTATATTGTATTGTACGTACGTAGAAGAGACCTAGATTAGGAGCGCATATTTAACCTTTAGCGCAAACGGTTCGTATACCCAAACATTAATGATATAGACGCTTCGTATAACGATCGAGAGACGTTAATTAGACGATCAAAACACGAAGTGTTCTAGCATCGAAACATGCGCGAAGCGTTCTGGTATGAAGCTTATGACAGATGGTTTTTTATAAAAGAACCGTCATTATAGTTAATTATCACTGACGGTTTTAGTTAAAACCGCTCGTGATAATGACTAAGACATTTATTGCGCTGCTCGCATCGCATCTGTCTTCATTTCGATCCAGATCTAGCCACTGCTGCACACTTTTTCACTCGGGAGGAAGCTAGGCGATTTCAGGCCAGTTAATTTGGTGGGAAGAGGCGAGATTGAGCTTTGAATTAAGATTCATACTTTCTGGTTGTTGTAGATATGGTTAGTAATGAAATTTATTTTTAATTGCATTACAATTTAGGTGTAAGTAATCCATGAGTGGTTATTGAAGATGGTTAATTTGCAAAATTGTTGGTTATATAATAGCTATTGTGTTTGTAATATGAATTGAGCTAGGAAATTAAGTCTCAATATAATAAATGTGGCCGTATATATGTAGTTATAATTAGTTATTCTAGATTTTAATACTAAGTTGTTATATATGTACGTAACGAGACGTAAGCTGGATGTATGCCATGAGCCGTGTGAGTGAAGAGTACATTAATGGCGTTTCGCTTTTATAAGAGCCGCCGAGGAGGATATGTTGAATAAGGGGGTGGAATATATGTGCTGTCCATGCACTGACTGCGAGAATTTGAAGATGTTTAAGAACCGAGGGCAAATTGAAGCGCAATTTCGAAACCCTGCAGACCAGCAAGTGACTGAGCGCCTGGTAAGATATCGATCGAACTACGTAGCTTGTAATTACTCCACAACTTCGTACGAATTGAAATGACATGTCGTGCTCTTGCAGGAAGAGCTGAGTTTTCAATCTACCCTGAGATCATTCTAGGGAACAAGGGAGAATGATATGCTCTCCGTGGCCCTGGGAAACAAGGAGCACCCGGGCCGTACGAGAGGCCTTGGGCTTTACGTTCCTTGGAAACATGGTTTCCAAGATGACTCCGACATGTATCGGCGCAGGAAGAGAAACAAAGCCGAGCGTGACGCACAGCTACGAGAAGAGATCAAGGAATATCTCTTAGAGATGAGCTATTAGCTCAGATGGCTGATGTAATCAGAGATGAGGTGCGGAAACAGACAGAAAGTCAGAGCCGCCACGCCGCTCCCGTGCTAGCTAGCCCGCACAACCGCTCGAGTAGTCTGCGCGCCCAATCCGACGCAAACCAGTCCAAATTTCCGTGGACGACATCCGGTAATAATTATTACCTCTCGAATGCTTGCTCCATTGGTAGGCCTATTCGAGTAGCTAATTTTGTATCGTTATGTAGGAGCCTACGACGTGCGGGCTCCAAGTGAGATATGGCTCCATTCACTTGTACACCGCAGGGGCTGCATATTCGTATGGTATCGGGGCCATGGTGCACGGTCAAGCTTTAGCGCCAGGCTTCGCAAAAGTTAATGTGGATGGTGTGTATGCCAATTTTGAGGTGGTCCCGCTACCGAAGCCCCCCAACGACGAGATCGTGAATCTAGGACAGACCATTGGAACATTCATCCAGTGGCCCAAAACCGACATATCCCTGGAGGCTTCTTCACCGGTGGCAGGACCATAAGTGCAGTGTGAACCACAGCAACTTGCACTGGTGCCATCTCCACACGGGCAAGGCGAACCACGCCTACCGCACGGTGCTATCTCCACGGGTGCTATTCTCGCCAGAGCAACTTGCACCGTCTATACCATTACAGTTGACTAGCATAAAGTCGACCGACAATCGAGGCAGTTGCCAGAGCAAATCAAAGACGAAGGATGATGACGATATCCCGTCCATGCCATTGGCTTGCAAATTCGTGCTAGCTGAGCCGATGGTAGTCCAGGAATAGCTCCAAAAACTAGGACTTGGTTGCCAAAGATTCCACCTTTGGTATATGGAACAGTCCAATAAGCCAGAGGCAGAACGGCGCTCAGGTATCACTGTCAAATTCAAGCTGGAACATTTCTTGCACGAAGCTCAGGACTGTGTCTTCGCGGTGATCTTTGATGATATATTTGAACTTTTCATGCTCAACGCTCTCGACGCCTCACTCGTTCGATGCTGGACGCTGTAAGTCTGTACAATCACAATCTCTGTTCACGTAATACCGATATATGTCACAATTTGTTGCTTTTCTGTGTTATATATAGATTCATGCTGACCGAAGCTAGATCATCGAAATCACGAATTGGTTTCCTGGACCCACGCTTGGTCGCCATTGATACCATCATTGAGAATGCATCCTTCGTCGAGGACTATATTACAAAATCACTGCTGGCTCACCAAGATAAGGAATTTGTTCTTATGCCATACAATGAGGATTTCCATTGGATTTTAATTGCAATTATACCAAAATGGAACAAGGCTATATACCTTGATTCTCTAAGTAAGAACAAATCCAAGTACACAGCTATCGCCCAAATACTCGATAGGTACGTACATTGTACATTGTACTCTTTCTTTCCTTCCGAATGACTAATCTAACTTTTTCGAATAACAAAGGTCGTTCGCCACATACGTTCAACAAACACGTGACTCGACGACAAGGGCCAAGGCCTTGAAACATGATCGCAAGTTTCGGGTATTCGCTAGCTACACATTAATTAATCATATACAACACATAGTAGTAATGGCACTTGATTTAACACATTATATTTTTGCGGTGCCACCAAGAAGAATGGGCAACACGTGTGGATACTACGTGTGCCACCATATGAGACTACTCCTCGATTCCACCAAGATCACCAATTCTAAGGTTTGTCAATCTTCCCACATTTAGTTCATACATGTCAAGTTTTATATATGCGCGCGTTGATATTCCTATCGGCAGTGTTGCGTCCATCTCTACATCTGCATTGAAACAACGGCGGATTTTGCAAAAATTCGAGGAGAGCTCATTTGGTTTTGTGGACAAAAGTCGTAAGATCGATGGAGAGTTCCACCGCCGAATGATTTTTATTGTAATTCTAAGTGCAAATGCAGTGTACATCTTTTACAATTGTGTATTTGTTAATGGATATTTTATTTCAATTCAATGAATTGATTTGCGAAATGGATGCTTTATGTTTGTGAAATGAAGTGTGTTGTCAATTGGATTTTTATGTCCGTGAAATGAATTGAGATGTGAAATGCATCGAAATGAAGTGAGATGTGTCAATTGTATATGTTTTATGTCCGTCATTATCCGCTTGTTTCAGAGGGCATGGCGGCATTTCGAGGCTAGCCAATAAATGTAAATATATTTAGGTTGAAGGGAATATTACGAGACGGTTTTTAGTTAAAATCGTCAGGATATCGATAATCACAGACGGTTTTGCGTTAAAAACCGCTCGTGATGATCGATATCGCGACGATTTTTAACTAAAAACCGCTCTGTGATTATCGATATCGCGAGCGGTTTTTAACGCAAAACCGCTCGCGATTATCGATATCGCGAGCGGTTTTAACGCAAAACCGTCGCGATTATCGCTATCACGAGCGGTTTTAACGCAAAACCGCTCGTAATAGCCGATAATCACAGACGGTTCAAAACCGTCTGTGATGACCTTCGATTATCACTGATCCATAAATACAGACGGTTCACAAAACCGTCTGTGATGACGATTTCGAACCGTCTGTGATGACTTTTTCTGTAGTAGTGGTCTCCTGCAAAACATTATATATTTGAGAGGACCAAGAAAGCTAAAGGATGAGGATGGTAAAAAGGAGAGAGAGGAGGTGAGATAAGAGAAGAAATTAATTAAGTAGGGTTGTTATTAGAAATCATACATTGAGAATATTATTTCTAGTTTTATATCTATATGTGATAATATGCTTGCTACTGAGAGTGCCCTGGGTACGCTGGACAAAGCATTTTGTTGGCCTGGCCCGTTAAATGTTTCGCGTCAGGTTCTTGTTGAACGAAAATTTGTATTGTATATCGGTGATACAATCAAGTTTGTGTAACGAGTGAATGAGGTGACGGTATATGGCAAGAATACTGTAGCAGTACTATATGTAGATCGTACAAAAAAAAGTATTTGTCTTACTTCTTGCTACAGTACCAGTTGTGTGGAAAATATTTTTAAAATAGCTGTTACAGTAGTTATGCCACGTGTCACCACTTCATTCGTGTGTTACACAAAAGGGATTGCGTCATTGGTATACAATAGAAATTTTCCTTGTTGAACCCCACCAAGGCACTGATAGTCAGCCAGGACGTATATTAATAGGTCCGATGCGTGCTGCATGCATGGAAACCGATTTGTGAACAAATAATTAATTGGAACGGGATTATCAATTATGCCAGATTCATGGCTTAGCTACCTCCTGGCTAGGGGTGGAAACGGATCGGATACGGTCGAATAGTCTCAAATACGAATACGAATTCATATTTTTCAAACAAATACAGATACGAATTCGAATATTCTCAAATACGGATACGGATATTCTCGAATACGAATACGGATATTTTCGAATACGGATTTTCTCGAATACGAATATCGGATAAAACGGATTCCTAGCGGTTTTACGATTTTTCACCGTTTTTGACCGTTACCGTTTTAAATCACCTAAATTCAAATTTTGAATCACAAAATTTGTACGAATTTTTCATATGTTCTAGAAACGGATCGAATACGAATCGAATAGTCTCGAATACGAATACGGATACGAATATTCTCGAATACGAATGCGAATACGAATACTCTCAAATACGGATACGAATATTCTCGAATACGAATACGAATATTTTCGAATACGAATTTTTGCTTACCACATTTATGTTTTCTCGGATACGAATACCGGATAAAACGAATTATTCGTTACCGTTTTCCACCCCTACTCCTGGCCTTAGCTTACACTGTTAGTAGCAACCATTGGCATACTGCACCTATGGCGCCGCAACGAACCTTTTTAGTCGTCATTTCGGATTTACCGTGTGTTCGATAAATTGTATATAAAAGATATCTGCCATATTCGACAATGCATTCTTGCGTAAGCAATCAATGAACAAAAAATAGATAAGATTAAAAAAAAAAGCTCGCCTGGGAATGGAAATTTTGCTGTGCTATCGAGGTGCTGCATGCATGTGCAGATCGTTCGGTGAAAGTTACAACTTCTATTCTTTTTTATTTGATTTTCTAAAAAATATACCGTTAAATTTTCTAAATTTTGATCAATAATAGATTTAAAATTATCTAAATTATCTATACTAAAATTAAATCATTAAATTTATCTTTAAAAATATGTTTATAGTATTATAATTTTATTAGTATATTTTACTGTAAAGTTTATTTTAAAGATCGTAAAAAGTTAAAAATGTTAAGTAAAAAATAGCGGTAAGGGTACTAGTAAAGAAGAAAAGGTTTCTGCATATATCTGCTGGCTTCTGAACAAATAAAGCAACAGAAAGCGGCAGAGCACCTTAAAAGTCACAATGTTGCATCCGACGGCAAGAAACAGCAAACACACTCTAGATCTTTCGCAGTGACACTAATAAGGGCCGAAATTAACCTGGCACCAAATTAAAGGCCATAGTGATGTTGCTTCGATTTTTCTCCATAGCCCACTAAATATAAAAAACAATTAATAAGAAATAATCATATATATCCCTATTAAATAATATACCACGGTCCATAATTACTTAATCTCTTTCAAAACATTTAAGCAGAATAAAGAGTGAAAAAATTATAATAACTATATACTAAATTCCTTCAATGAACAAATATAGTGAAGCTGGTACTCTCGAGACCATCGACAAATATAGCAAAAAGAGAGTATTTAATTTTCCATATTAGAGGTCCAAAGCTGATGCGGTGATGCTATCCATGCAACATTTTGGCAACAGCCAGCACTCCACACCTGAAATTTCTATGTAGTGATCTCTCTCTTCTTTACCACGAGAACGTTTTGTATTAAGTTGCATAAATGCTTACGAAGGGGAATGGATTACATGTGTATAATATTGAATCTACATGCTTGCCTTATAATTTGCAACAACTTTGCAAAGCTAATAGACCTTATAAAACAGAAGGGAGGGAGTACTTCATGTGCTCCGATTAGCTCGGAGAGGTGGACTCGAAAGGCCACCTAAGGGTGTATGTTGATTTTATCTTAGAAAACCCTGGATTAATTATATCCAGACTTTTTGGTCTACCCTCTATATCTTAGCCTTTTTCGTGGTGTCGCTCACAATTGTATATGTGGGTCTATAGCCTACAGTGTAATCCTGCAAAACAAATCCAACTATTCCACCCTGTGTTGTATCCGGGTTAAACATATATATGCATATTAAATTTCAGTAGACTCAATCTCAATAAATATGTCTACCATATTCCAGCACAACCATTCTCGGTACCTCGAGTATTAATTTCTCGAGTTAAATTCTGCATCAAATTATTCCCTATCACATACATCAATAATATGAACAATTCTATATTGAGTTAAATAGACAATAATCACAATAAATATTGAAAGCCACATAAAAATTCCAACATATCCATTTGGCTAAAATATTTCAATCAATAAACTGAAGTCTCATGTCTTTAACATGTTTAGAAAATAATTGCTGACTAATTGGTTTAGTCAATGGATCCGCAACCATATCAATGCTAGGTAAATAAACTAAATGAACAGACTTGAGTCTATTTATTACATCACAAATATATTGATATCTTCCTTCAATATATTTATTTTTACTATGAGATTTAGGATCCTACGAGACCTTGATCGCTGCCTGATTATCACAGAAAATAGTGATATGTTATGATGCACTTTTCATGACCTTAAGTGATGCAAGAAATTCCTTTAGCTATACACCTTCCTTTAGCTATACACCTTCATTTGCTACTTCAGATGCAGCATAGTATTCAGCTTCTATGGAAGAAAGAGCAACTGAATTCTGTTTCCTACTGCACCAAGAAATAGCATCTTCTACCAAAGTAAATAGATAACTAGAAGTTGATTTTCGGTCATTTGGATCACCTTTTCAATCAGCATCAGTATAGCCCTGCAGCTAAAGATTATGACCATTAAAACATAATAAATAATCTATAGTTCCTTTGACAAAATGAATTACATATTTGATTTGTTTCCAGTGCTCTTTTCCTAGGATTCTTTTGATATTTACTAAGATTCTAATGCCATGGCTAAAGTTAGATCGTGTAAATAACATAGCATATATAAGACATCCTAAAGTTGAAGAATAAAGAATACCATTCATTTTAGTTTTTTTCTTAGGAGTATTCCTCAGTGAGTTTAGTTCCCTTCACAATAGGTACATTAACATGTTTGCTGTTTTCTATAGAAAATCATTTTAAAATACTTCGAACGTATGCCTTTTTGGGACAACCCAAAAATCATTTTATTCCAATCTCTATGTATTTCAACTTCTAAAACATAGGAAGCTTCTCACATATCTTTCGTACCAAATTTAGAAGGCAACCAACCTTTCACTTTCATTAATATATTTTTATCATTAGAAGCAATGAGAATAATATGAACATATAAAGACAGTAAGATAAAATATTTACACATAACTTTTGTATATATACACTGATCACCTTCCGTCATTGAAAAACCATATGATGTGATAACATTATCATAAAGAATATACCATTAACGTAAAACTTGTTTAAGACCACAAATTGATCTATTCAATTTGCAAACCTTATTTTCATTTTCTTTTTTCTCCAAAACCTTCTAACTGTTTCATGTATATTTCTCCTCCAAAAGACCATTAAGAAAAGTAGTTTTAACATCCATTTAGTGGAATTCAAAATCATAATAAGCCATCAAAGTACTAATAATATGAATTGAAGTAAATTTTGTAACTCGAAAAAAAGTTTCCACAAAGTTAGTACCTTCCTTTTGCATAAAGCCTTTAGCAATAAGTCTAGTATTATATTTTCCCACTAAACCTATTGCATTTAATTTCCTTTTAAAAATCTATTTACAACCTATGAGATTACGGTTGTTGGGTAGATCAACAAGTTCTCAACTTTATTCATTTTCATTGAGTTTAATTCTTCCCAGATTGCTTTCACCATTAGTTTTGATTGCGGGCAGCTTATTGCTTCTTTATAAGTCTTTGGTTTTTCCTCTAAATATGAAATTTTACAGTGAACTTCCCCAAGAACAAATAATAATCATCTACATATTGGGGTGTACTTAAATTCTTCCCATTTCTCCTAAGCATGTTAGTCCCAGAATCGACAACCCAACAATTTAGAAAAGTAGTGGTAAGTAAAGATTCAGTGCATACAAAAATATCAGACATATCACTAGGCGAAGAATTACCTATATGCTCAATTGGTTGATTTTTTTATTCTTTTGTTTCTTCATTTTCCTACAGCCAGTTCTAAAATGCCCATACTAACCACAGTTGTGGCACTTAAAATTTTTATACTTATCATTCCTCTGAACTGAGTTATAATTTCTATGATCACCTCGATCGTATTTCTTGTTAAGCTTTTCTCTCAAATCATATGTAGGCTTCCTCTTTTGCAAATTCCTATTATTTTTACATTTTTCCTCTCCAAGGTGTAACTCAGAATTATGAGTACTTCTTTCCTTTCTCTAAGAGAGTTTTCTATCTTCTCCCATAAGCTGATGCTTAAGAATGCACATATTGAGTATCCTTTCATAATGATAGAAATATATCTTAAATTGTTCCCACGAATTTGGCAAAAAGTTTAGAACAACCATGACATGCACTTCTTCAGAAGAAGGATAGCCAACATTTTTTAGTTCCTATACTAAAACACAGAGTTTATTGATATGCTCATTAATTGAAGTGCTATCATACATCTTAGTAGGGGAGAAGGCGATTAACAAGATTAAGCACTTTAGTAAGAGATACTTTACCAAAATCTTGTTCTAAACTACGCATTACTTTTTGCACATGCAATTCACACTCATACTCAGTAGCTAAAAAATCAGTCATTGATCCCGACATAAAAATATAAGTCCTTTTATTATCCTTGCTCCAATTTTTATATTCTTAGTATAATTTTTCTTTTCCTCAACAGTGATATTTTTCTAGCTCTTTCGATTCGTTGTTGTCTATTACATGATCAATGTTTTCAGCAACGTCTCCCTCCTCCGCCCTCTGATTTCTTCCCACGCGGGTACATACAGGGCTGGCTCCTCGATCAGTGTGCCGTGAGGAAAAGCGGGCGATCTGAAGGAGCTAGGCATCACGTCCGACGCCGGCCCGCTGTCGCGAAGAAAAGGCAGTAGTGCGCTCGTGCAGCCGCCTTTCTTTCCGCGCACACACAAAGTTGGGGGTTGCTCTCCTCGATCCATGTGCCGGGAAGAGGAAAGCAACCACGCACCATGCGGCGATCGCATGGCTCGTCGTGGGCGCGCGAGCGCCATCGATGGACCACAGCCGGTTGGGCGAGAGGGCGCCATAGGTCGAGGCAACCCGCGAACCAGGCCACGGCTAGCTCTGAAATCAATCTTGGTTTTTTTTTGTCAAATTGTTTTACGGAGGTTTTCAATCTATCCTCCGTACCATTGTCTTTCCCTTGTACCACTTACAGTTATATATATGGGTAGAAGGTATGAACTATTTATAGACTCTATTTCTAGGTGTTAACAAAGTAACCCACATGTTTCTAATACACCATAAGACTCCTGAATTATGTCACTAACCATGATCAGACATGCCAGTTTTATGAGTCTAAAATATATCAGCCCGTAGCATATATGTGTAAGTCATGCGTCATGATGAGATTGTTTACGAGATCAATTCCATTCTAATCATATAGGTCTACAGTCTATAGAACCGATCATGCAAAATAAATCCAGTTATTCCGTTATGTGTTGTACTGGTTTTTATATATATATATATATATATATATATATATATATATATATATATATATATATATATATATATATATATATATATATATATATATATATATATATATATATATATATATATAAAATTCCATGAGACTCGATCTTAATAAATATGTATACCATATTTTAGTATAGCCGTACTCGATCGACATCTTGAGTATTAATTCCTTGAGTTGAATTCTACATTAAATTATTCTCTATTACATACATCGATAATATAAATAATTCTACATTGCGTTAAATAGACAATAACCACAAAACATGTTGAAAATCACATAAAAATTCTAACATAACATTGTAGTCTGATACATCGATAATATGAATAATTCTACATTGAGTTAAATAGACAATAACCACAAAAAATATTGAAAGTCGCATAAAAATTCTAACATGATACTGTAGTATGGACATTGACAACCTTTGTAAGTCCATGTGAGGTTAAGACTTATGCACACGACCAAACAACCTCTATTTTCTAAGAGACTCTCTGACTAGCCAGTTAAATTTGTCTATAACTTTGGCGAAGAAAATTATATATTGAATGAATAGCATTTCAAATATTTGCACTCGGCCGTTGATGTATATCAACATGAGAGAACAAAGTGCCAAATGAGCATACGCACGAAAAAAAATCAAGAGAGAACAAAATAGTAACAACCAGCATGCATGAACCTACCAGCTAGAAACACCACAGCTGCTACTGTGCTAGCTGTGAGCATATGGCACGAAAGTAACAGCCAGTCAAATACCATTGGTACGTGTGTTTGGCCTCATGTCGGTATGAAACGACAGCGTGATGGCTCAACTAAACACGGTAGAATTGCATTAACAAAGTTGTTCAAGTTCTACGTGACTACTTGACCAGCTAGCTAGTTAGTTACTTAGTCGTCAATTAAACATTAACTGATCCCTATCATGCCACCTAATCCATGCAATTCTACCCATAAATTAACAGCGCACCACTGCACGCACGCACTTACGTGTGTGAAGTGCACGTCTAGGAGTGAACATTGCACCAGTCTGTCTAGTACACAAATTAGTTGGTTACCGGCAAGAAGAGATTGGGTTTAATTGGCAGTCATTCCACGAACGTCAACCAGTGGCTCTTAAGCACTATAAGTGGGGAATTGAAAGCAACTGTTACTTACACAAACGGTTACTTAAGTTCTACTTGAATCTGATGATCATGTCTGGGGTTGTCCATTGTTTCTAGCTAATTTGTTGCCATTGTTGCCACCGTTAAACACTTGCAATCAGTCTACTACAAAAAGGGTTATCACGGATAGTTTGGAACTGTCATCACAAACGGTTTTCTGAACCATCTGAATTTATGGGTCAGTAATAATAAAAAATTATCACAGACGATTTGTGAGCCATCTATGATAAATACAACTCAGACGATTTGTAACTAGAATCGTCTATGATACTCTAACATCACAAACAGCTCGAAGTAAAAACCGCTTGTAATACTCTAACATCACATATGGTTCTAACTACCAATTATTTGTGATGGGTGAGTATCACAGACAGTTGTAATATAAACCGTCTATGATAGTCATTCATAGACAGTTTGTACCACAAAATCGTCTATGATAGTTCACACTATACCTAAATTTTTCTTTTTTCTTTTGCTAGCCTCAAGAAATGTTAACTATGCCCTTTGAAAACAAGCAAATACAGCAGCACATTCCTTTAGAATCCATCATTACAGCATCACAAGATAATAAGCAGGTTATCCATCTAACACAGCAAGAACACATCTCTTAATCCTACAAACCCAGTTTTTAAACATGGAAAGAGCACATCTCCTAATCCTATGAACCCATGGCAAAAACATAGAAGGAGGGATCCTAGCAGCGCGTGAGCTGGATGTTCTTGCTGACTTGAGCACCGTCTTGGTAGCTAGCTTCTTCCGCAGTGCCTTGCAATGAAAGAGAGGTGGTGGTAGCATCACCTTTGTGTCACAACGATGACACTGCTAGTGGACTTACAACAAGAGTGTCTTGTGCAGTGGACTATGGTGTCACAACGGAGGCGCTAGCTCATGGCAGTAGTCAGCGTTGTCAAGGAACAAGCTAGAAGTGAATAAACTAGCTAGGAGCAGCCAGTAGAACTCACGCATTTTGGAGTGAAAGGGAGAGGGGGAGAAATTAATAAGGGGCGAGAGGTGGGAGGAACCGGTGCCTACCATTCGAAGTAGAGAGAATAGATAGGTGATATCAGAATCCAGGGGGAGATGCCACGGATCGGTGTCGTGACATTATCAGGGACATTTTGTTATACGAACCGTCTGTGATAATGCACATACCACAACCGGTTCTTATAAATAAATGTCTATGAATTCTCACATACAGTTATTAATACGAACCGTCTGTGATGTCTTGCATTATCACAGATGATTTATAATAACAACCGTCTGTGATATTTTCATAAATAATTATTAATACAAACCATCTGTGATATCTTGCTTTATCACAGATGGTTTGTATAATTAACCGTATGTGAAAAAATATCATAAATGGTTGTTAGGATAAATAACTGTTTGTGAAAATATCACAAACGGTTGTTAATATAAATCGTTTGTTATAGTTACAGCACAGACGGAACCGTCTGTGTTGTAGCTATCTAGTATAGCCTCTTTTATAGTAGGCTAATTTTCCTGAAATGTTAACTACTACGTTGTAACAGCCCAACTGTTTATTTTCAAAAAATTTTGAGGAAAAACAATAAAAAATTAAATTAATTTGGTTTAAAATAAAAACATTCTTTTGGTTCCCAAATTTTAATTTTGGATTTGCCCTAAATTTCTATTTTTGAAAAAGCTGGATTTAAAAAGTATTTTAAGTAAAACCTAAAAATATTATTGAATAAAATGATACTTTGATTTTCTATAAAAATCCTAATTCAAATTAATTTTTTGGATTTTATTTGGTTTTTGAGTTTTCTGGAGTTTAAAAATCTATTTTGAAATTAAAAAGGTATTTTAAATCTAAAAATATAATACCAACATTAGTTGGAAATATTTTTATTAAGTCTAAAATGTCTCCAGGAAGTTCTTTAAATTTTTCTGGGAATTTTGGAAGTTATTTCATATTTTTCTGAGCATTATTGAATTTTCTAGGTCTTTCTAAAAAATCAAAAACGGAAAATAAAATAAGAAAACCCCTCCTCCTCCCTCTGGCCGCCACATGGACAGCCAGATTGCGCCCACGTCGCCGCTCCATCCCGCCTTCCTCCCCTCCCCTCTCGCCACGCTGCACGCCCCGAGCAGCGTGCACTCCCGCCACCCACCCATCCCACCGTCCCTCCCACTGCTCTCTCCCACCGTCCGTCTGCATGTCTTCATCCGGTTACTCCCACCCCTCCCCTTTCTCTCTCTTCTCGACCCCACCGGTCAGTGCCCCTTTCCTCCCTTCCTCTACCGACCGGGTCCCACCCGTTAGTGCGTCTCCCCTTCCTCTCCCGCTGACAGCCCGGGCCCGCTGTCAGGTGCGTCTTCCCCGGCCACCTCCTCCTTCCTCCCGCGCCGCCGCCGAGCCGAAACGGCCGCCCCGCCCTTCCCGGCCACTCCCCCACTCCCCGTGCGCGCCGCCCACTTCCCTTCCTCCTCCGCACGACGTGCGCCCACTTCCCCCTCTCCCTACGACACTCCCCCCATGTCCTCCCATAACCGCCGCCGCCCCTGCGCCATTTCCGGCGAGAAATCACCGCCGGCCTACCCCTCTCCTCCCCTATTTAAGCCCTCGCCTGGCACCGCCTCACTCCGCCCCACACCCCTCTGCCCTCCTCTCCCCTCTCCGGTGAGCCAAGCGCGTTCGCCCCCGCCGCCGTCGCCAACCTCGATGAGAAATCGCTGCCGCCCTCGGCCTCCTCGCGTCACGCCGTCGCTTCCGTTGACTTCCCCGCCTCCGGGCGCATCTCTCTGTCCCTTCCCCGGGCCCGAACGACGCCGGGAAGCCGTCACCGCTGCCACCGCCCCTCCTCACTGCCGGCCGTTTCCGGCCATCTCCGGTAAGGCCGCGCCCACCATCGTGCTCCCCGTGCGCCTCTCTCTCTCCTCCACCCCTCGCGCCGCCACGCGCGTCGCGTTCGCGGCGAGCTCCCGGAGCGAAGCGCCGCCGCCGGCCACGCCGCACGCGTCGATGCCGAGCCGGACGTGGCGCCACGCCCGACCGCGTCGCCCCTCTGCCTGCTCGGTGCCATGCAGGCAGCCGTGCCACCTCGGCCGTCCTCCCCCCTCCTTGGGCCCGGTCCATAGACCCAGGGCCCACTGTCAGTCGGCCTACCCCCTGGCTAACGCAGTAAATCCTATTTTCCAGTAGAAATATAATTCGGTCAAAATTAAAATCCCTGCTGACGTCATAATTTCCATTTTCCTTTGGAAAAATAATTCCAGAAAATCAATATTTTTCTTTTTCTCTAAATTTAAACTTCCCGGAGCCCGTTTGCTTCATCCTAACTCCGATTGAGCCCAATCAAATATCTAAATTCATCAAAAAATTTCCTCTATCCATTTCTGGCCTCAATTCAAATTTTTGAAGTCAATTTTAATTTATTTGAATTTGGTGGGTTATTTTAACGTGTAGACTTTGACGATTTGGGAGAATTCAAAGACGAAGGTTTGCACCAATTTGAAGAGCAAGGCAAGTCACACACCTTGATCCTGTTGATCCCGATTTTTAAAATAAAATTATATTGATTTAAATTATATTGCATGCATACTTTTATTCGACGTATTTCAATTCAGTTTTAAATTTAACTATTGGCTACTTGTTATCACCTCCATTGATATTGAACTTCCCTGGTATCTTGTCACCCTAGATTAAAACTCTAGTTGATACAATAGTATGGCTAGAGACTTTATGGATAGCAACTGCTTAGTCTTGCTTAGACATAACTATGGGTTGGGATACTTTTTCTCATAAAATGATGAACTTTTCACATAAAATGATAAGCTTTTCAAATGTACTCTTGACTTAGGCAATATTTTGACTTAGGCAATTGGTTAGTTGGTGGGTGCAGGTATGCCCTGTTGTTCGGAGACGCAGGGTTGATTGTCGGGCACGAGGGTATGTGGTTGGGCCTAAGTTAATTAAGGACCGGTCTGTGAGCTACTGTTGCAAAGCCCTATCGTACTACCACATGGCTGGTATGGGACAGCCCTAGCTGAATAATTTGCGAAGTCCCAACCTGAGTCAAGTCGTAGGTTGAAAGTGGGCGTGGTTGGTACCATGAGAAGTCCCACTTGAGTGAGCGTGGTTAAGCCATGTGAAGTCTCACTGTGCTCAAGAGGGGTCCTGGCCCGATGGATTCTCATCGGGTGAAACCTTAGAGTTGGCTTGGCCAGGTTGAAGGCTTAGCATTGTAAAGGCCTTTTGTCACGACTCCTCGCCGCACACGTAAGGAAGTGTGTAATCGTGTGGTAATATGGGATGATCGTGCCTTGTGAGTAAAGCTGTACAACCTCTGCAGAGTGTATAATCTATCATGTATAGCCGTGCCCACGGTCATGGGCATGCTGAGTAAAGGTTTTTCATGGATTAGACTTTGTTTTTCAAAAATGTTTTTGAAAACCTTATGGATGAATGGAATTCACGAGAGATGGAAACCTTGCGGATGGATGGAATCCGTGAGAGATTGGGACCTGGTGGATGGATGGAATCCATCAGAGTTGCGCAGTGGAAGCATGTGGATGAATGGAATCCATACGTGAACTTTTGAAAAAGATGGTCCGGGTGGGATACCCGTGGATAGGTTGGTGTTTGGTCGAAGCCTGCACTGACGGTATTATTTTCAATTACAAGTACTATTGTACTTATTGTATTAAATTCGACAATTTCAATCTATCTACTGTATTTCTTTAAATGCTGTTTTATGCAAACTAACCCTATAAGCCTTCCATTGAAGCCTTTATCGTTATGTTGCATTTCTCCATGTGATTTGCGGAGTACAAGTTTGTACTCACCTTGCTATCTCCACACAGAGAAGGTTGTCGTCGACTACGGTGAAGACCAGGACGAGTAGGCCGCGTCTTACTGTCTATTGCCTGTGGGTAGGTTTGGGCTTCGCTTCTTATCAGTTTGCTTCCGCAGTAATTTTCTTTATTTATATTTGCCAATGGTAGTTGATGTAAGACTTGGCCATAAGGCCGTACTCTTTATTTAATGAAATTAGTCATTTGTGCTTGGTATTTATCTTTGTTGTCACTGTGTGCACTAGCTGATCCTGGACTAGTGCGATTTACACAGAGGATCCAGGAGTCGTTACTTCGGATTCCAACATATGTACACAAGATGGGACATATACAACACTTTGATTACATCATACAGAAATTCAAAAGAAAAATAGGCTGGAGCCAAACGAGAAACTGACCAGTTTTCGGCTCTAAATTTTCATTCCAGCGGTTGTTTTATCCTAGTCCTCACCCACCATTATCATTTCCTAGCTTAGCTTGTTAGAGACTCGATCATGTGTCATGTTGAGGAACCATCACTAGCTAGTCCAGTCCGATCGATTTCTCCCATGCAAAAAAGATGGATCAAACATAGGTAATGCAAATAATAGAATAAACACATAAAGAGATAGGGAAAGAACTCCCGTCTTTCTTTATTGTTTTTTCTTTACAAAGATACAAGTCATAGCCAATGGGATCCCTATATATAGACTAGTGGAGAGGTGCCCACCATGGGCCAAGGCCTCAGGCCCAGGTTTCCTAACAGTCCCCTTTGGACACTCATCCGACATGTTAATGCCTCATCAAAACTCTATAAAAACTCGGTGGAAAAAATTTGGAGAAGAAGTACATGATACATATTAATTACGCCGTGTTGAACAAATTACATCATTAAAAACCTTGGCCGAGAAACTTCAAGAAAACTCATCAAGGGAAAAAAGAGTACAATTCACCCAATTTCATGTAATCTACATGATCTATTTTTTAGGTACTCGATCTTCATAATTAAGTTTCAATAGTGAGTTCGAGAAGAATCTTCCCCTGAATTCTACACTTCTCTAAAGTCTCATCATTCTAATTCCATGTACACATCTTTGAAAATTAAATGCTCAAAGTGACTTAAAAAATAAATCTGCAAGATTTTCACATAACTTAGTATGCAGTATCTCCCGGTTCGTGAAGCCTGTCATATACATATGCATGAAAGGAATACATAAATTTATGGCAGGTAAATATGTATGAATAAATTGAACAACGGTACAAAAGGTTCTCATGATATTTTAGAATTTCTATGCATTTTCTATAATTTTACTATTAATTTCTGTGATTAAAGGCAACTTAAATAATTACGATTAATCAAAATAATAAGTAAATACTGGAAAGCATAGAAAGTACTAATAACAGTGCTAAACATGCTTCAAATGTTAAAAATAATTCAAAATTTGAATTCTCGAGATCCTTTCATGCTGGAATATGAATTTTCAGTGAATTTTACAATTTCTAAGGGTTTTTTCGCGCGATTTTCTAATTTCCCGAGGGCCCATTTGCAAAAATCTGAGCGCTGGCTTGCCTTTCCCTTTTTTCCCCTTCCCGGGTTGGGCCCGTTGCTTCGACGCACTATGGCCCATTTGGCTGACTCAAAGTGGGAGGGGTAGGCGACCCTACCCCTGTTCACCTCATGGCGGCGTGTGCGGGGGAAAGGCCCGTGATGTAGTGCGGCCAGGGAGGTGAGCGTGGCACGAGTCCGTGCAGGGCGACGCTGGTGGGAGCCCGTGCGGGGGAAGTGCAGCACGGTCTGAGGCCGACGACGCGGCGGCGACCATCTGGGCAGACGGCGCTCATGCCGCATGCGAGCGGCGGCAGCCATGAGGGGGGTGACACTGATGCGCATGGCGGCGCACCCAGCCACATGTAGGCGGCAGGAGTGGCTCAGGCCGACAGCGGCATGCGGTGGCACTACTTCGAGCCAGGAGTGGCATGCAGCGGCGGGGCTTGGGCTGGCAGCGGCATGCGGCGGCACGGCTTCAGGACAGGAGTAGCGTGCAATGGTGGGGGTCGGGCCATCAGCAGTGCGGTGTTCAGGCCAGCAGCAGCGCATGGCAGCTCCGCCTAGGGCCAAGCGACGGCATTTGGCTTCACTCGGAGCTAGGCAGCATTCGGGCCGCATTGTCTTTTTGCGGGGCGTGCAACGAATGGGAGCTGGCAGTTGTGCGGGCGTCGGTCAAAAACGAGCAGCGGTTGGTGCCTCAAGTGGCGTGACGGCGGCTCACCGTGCGGGGCGAGCTGCTGCAGCGGCCGGGCGGGGCTGGCGGCTCAGGCGGTGTGGCTGCGAGCTGGCGGCGCGGTCGCATTCGGGCGATGCGCATGGTGTGGCGACCGCCAGCGTGTTTGGCCGCATGCGAATTTTCCTCTTTTTTCAATCTACAGTGCAATCAACATCTACTCTTTCATATAATCTATCGATCAACATTGTGCTGATGACTTCAAGTCTGCTTGCGGTAGATTAGAGTGGATTTACACCGTATAAAATAATCTAGAAAGCTAAATTTGCGGAATTAAAGCGATCTAGATAGGTAAATTAATTTGTGAATAATTACCTTGCGATCCACCGAAGCGATTCGTACTGATAACGTGTTGAGGAACTATCACTGGTGAGTCCAGTCCGATCGATTCCTCCTATGCAAAAGAGATGGATCAAACACAGGTAATGCAAATAATAGATTGAACACATAAAGAGATAATGGAAGAATTCCTGTCTTTTTTATTGCTTTTCTTTCATAAAAATATAGGTAATAGCCAAATAGAATCCTCTACATATAGATTAGTGGTGAGGTGCTCACCATATACATATACTAGGTTTCCCAACTTGTTGTACGACAACGTAAGCCGAGAAAACGACATTTCAGAGAGGTAGGTAGGTACGTGCGCTTGGGCGTTGCTCAGCTGCATCATACAAGCGAACAAAAACCAGCAACAACGACCACCAAAGAAAAATATTGGTACAAAAGCAAACACAAGAGCGCGCCACATGCAGCACAAAAGCAACGGCTAGTCAATTCGTTCGTTGCTGCGCTCGATCAGTGGTCTCATGCCGGTTGGGGACTCGGGACGGACGACACGACAACGCGAGCGATGGCCCAACTGAAACCGTGGATTTAACTGCATTATCAACAACGCTGCCTGGTTTCGAAACAATGCAGTGCTCCTCAAGTTCACGAGCATCATGCATGCACGACCATTGTCTATTGACTAGCTAGCTAGTTGGTTAATTAGTCGTTAATGACACATCATTTCATGCACCTAATCCGTGCAATTCTAACTAGAAATTAAATTAACGGGGCACAGCTGCTTCTACGATTGCACGTTAATGGTGAAATGGCCTCCAGGTGACACTGCAAAATGTACTGTAATTTTGAAGAAAAAAAATCTTACAAATGTGAAGCTTGCGACTGGGGCATATGTTGGCCCACACGTTACTGACACATCTATGTTTGCAATGCAACTAATAGGAGACGCTGATGGTTGGTTAGTTTTTGTTTGCACGCATTTATGCATGGTAACTGATTCGATTCAAATCGACATGACGTGACATTTAAATTACTAGTTCTATTTTTTCGATTACGTTGTTGGGGCGTTATGGCTAATTAAGAAGTTAATGGTGTGGGTGCGCGTTAATTGTGCAGTGAGCGTTGCACCTTAATTTGTGCACTACACAAACAAGTTAGTTGACAATTACTAGCAGGTTGGGCGTAATTAGAAGTTATTCGGTGCACATCAATCAGTCATTGCATGCAACACGTAAGCCGAGGATATGTTGAACTGAAAACAATGGTTACTTACACAAACGGTTAGGTCTGGTTACTTAGTTTCCACTGGAATTTCATGATCATGGGTTAAGTTGTTCATTCTAAGTAGTTGGTGCCGTTAAACATTTGCAATCAGCAGTGCTCACAATTCAAAACTAGCTATTAATTGGATTGATCGATGCTTCAACAACCGGTTGAGTTTGCAAACGAATGCTAGCTAAGTATGACCGATTTTGTCATCCCTGACGGGAAGTCTGGTCTGATCCAGATCAGGCAACTCCAGTTGGTATAGTCATACGTGAAAACAGGGAAAACCCGAGTCCTGGTAGTGTACTCTATCCTTTATCCTTTGATGTTTACGTTGGCACTCTGGTGCCATAAACAAGGGAAAACCCGGATCCTGATAGTGTGTACTCTATCCTTTAACCTTTGATGCTTATGTTGGCACTAAGCCGATAAAGGCTTAACGAGAACACGAATGCACAACACACACGATTAATTTGGAAACTCATACCCGGCAATGAGAACGTAAGGTGAGGTTTACCGATTTATAAGGTGGAATCCTCACCACTCCTTCAATATAGATAGAGATAGTATAAGGATGGTTCTGGCTAGTCACACACGCGCGCGCGTATTCGCGTATTTTCGCGTGAAAATCACGTGACTTGCGACACACGACCGTGCCGTGGCGTGCCACTTAACAGACCAAATATATTTTTATTTTTGCTGAACCCTGCACTACTTTCTCTCTATTTGAATGAGATTCAAACATTTGAATGAGGCAGTTACAAGTGAATTTACAATGCTTAATTTGTGATTTGATGAGGCAGTTACCAGTGGGTAAATAGCTGGTTGAATGTGTCAGTTACCAGTGGGTAAATGGCTATTTAAATTTTAAGTTCACAGTCTGTCTATATATACCTGGAGACGTCTAGAGTATATTGCTGAAAAACCTCACTGCCTCCATTTCATTCTTCTCTACGATCTTGTGCTTTTGTAATGTGCTGTCTTAACTTCGCCAACCTTTCTTCCCGGCGTGCACTTGGAAAGAGAGAGAGCGGCTATCTCCGAACCATTGCCGCAGAGACTACCTGCACGGGGCGGGAATAAGGTTTCTGGGCAGCATACATCTGCGCGACCGCTCACTTCATCTGCGCGTCACGCTCGCGATCGCGTCAAGCTGCGCGCTTCTCGCTCTTCATCGCGAGAAGGTAAGTCGTTCACGCGTTCTTCGACTTTGTTACTATATTTTCTTGCGTATATTCTGAAGTATGATGAGTAGCTTGCTGTTAGTAGTAAGTTTTGCATCACTGGTTTATTGTATTTGTCTCCTAGTAAAATTTAGAATTAAAATATTGCCCACATTTCCAACAATCCAGAAACCTTATTGTGAATTTTGTTGCAATACAGCAATGGCTAGTGCTTTTGATGCAATGAAACCTAAGAGGTTTTCTTGTCAGAATTTTCGTAAATGGCAGACTAGAGCCAAGTTTTGGCTCATGTCTTTGGGGCTATGGTGAGTTATCCACCCGCAGTATCCATTTACGATTGAGCAGTTTATGCAATTTGAAAATGCAAACAACACTACTCTTGGCTACATTCTGACTGTTTTGGTAGATCAGCTCTATGATGTGTACATGGACTTCAAGTCCACCACAGAGTTGTGGGATGCACTAGAGCACAAATATGCAGAGGCAGAGGCAGGTCGCTGACTCTACATATGTGAGTTTAGCATGGATGAGGCTAAGTTCATAGTTGGACAAGCTCATGACCTCCAGCTACTAGTCGGTGAGATTGCGCACCTGGGCTGTATGTTACCTCCAAAGTTTGTGGCCGCGGACATTGTTGCTAAACTCCCTGCCTCTTGGCGGGATTTTTCTACTGGCATGAAACTTAAAAGGGAAGATATTTCTATTGAGAATCTCATTGCAGCCCTCGATGTGGAAGAAAAAGCAAGAGCAAAAGATGTACCTAGCACCTCTGGCCAGAATAATGCAAATGTCATACAGAAAAAGACTGTTGCAAAGAAGTACAAATCCAACAAACCGAACAAGACAACTAGCTTTAAGAAGAAAACCGAGAAAAAGGATTTGAGGGACATCACCTGCTTTGTGTGCGGAAAAGACAGTCATATGGCGAAGGACTACCACTTCCGCAAGATCAGAGATGATAAACAACCAAAGAAGAATGCTGTTAACGTGATCATAGGCGAGGCCTCGACTTTAGAAGGGTATGGTAATTCACTTATTGTCTTTTCAGCATGTCAATCTACTGATTGGTGGGTTGATACTGGTGCTAATGTTCACGTATGTTCTGATATTTTCTTATTTTCTTCTTACCAGGCAGCAGGGGCTTCCTCCATCCTAATGGAAAACGGGTCGCATGCTTCTGTTCTTGGTGTTGGCACGGTGGATCTGAAGCTCACTTCAGGGAAGACTGTCCACTTGAAGAACATGCAGCATGCTCCTGCAATAAAGAAGAACCTCGCTAGTGGTTCTCTCCTATGCAGGGATGGTCATAAGTTAGTTTTTGAGTCAAATAAAATTGTAATGTCTAAGTTCGGAAAATTTGTTGGCAAAGGCTATGAGAGTGGAGGCTTGTTTCACCTAAGTATTTGAGTCTTGTTATAATCTGAATGTTGCAACTGGTTTAAATAAATGTGATGCAAATATTTGGCATTCTCGTTTCTGTCATATTGGTTTTGATAGTATTGCTAGAATGTCCAGATTAGATTTAATTCCAAAATGTGAAATTGTCAAAGGATCAAAGTGCCAGTCATGTGTGCAAGCAAAACAATCTCGAAAACCCTTGAAGGGATTAGAGGACGAAAAGAACTTGGCACCATTAAATCTTATTCATTCAGATTTGTGTGAAATGAATGGATTATTGACAAAAGGATGCAAAAGATATTTTTTAACTTTTATTGATGATACAACACGTTACTGCTACGCGTATTTGCTGAAAACTAAGGATGAAGCTTTAAACTACTTTAAAACTTATAAGGCCGAGATTGAGAACCAACTAGAGAAGAAAATAAAAAGATTGAGGTCTGATCATGGATGAGAATGTCTCTCATGAATTCTCCCAATTCTGTTCTGAGCATGGAATAATCCATGAATTTTCACCACCATATTCACCCCAATCAAATGGGGTAGCTGAGAGGAAAAACCGGATGCTAACAGGCTTGGTTAATGCCATGTTAGAGAGTGTTGGTATGCCTAAAGCATGGTGGGGGGAACAATACTGACAACAACTTTCGTCCTAAATAGAATAATCACTAAAAAAGAGTGAGATTAATCCGTATAAGGGATGGAAAGGGAGAAAACCTAATGTTAATTTTCTGCGAACTTGGGGTGTTTGGCAAAAGTCAACATACCATTGCAGAAAAAGAAAAAACTTGGACCAAAAATAGTCGATGATATTTTTCTAGGATATGCTCAAAATAGCACGGCCTATAGATTTTTAGTAGTTAAATCAGAAACTCTTGAGATTATTGCTAATACAATAATGAAGTTTAAAGATGCTTCATTTTTTGATAATATCTTTCTTGTGAGAACAGTAGGCAGTACTTTACGAACAGAGAATGTTCAACTGATAATATTGAAAGTGAGAATAATCAAACTTCTGAACTTCCCACTATTTCTAAACCAATATGTGATATCCCTGAGGAGGATAACAATCTAGTCACAAATGCTCCTCGCAGGAGCAAGAGACAAAGAGTTAAGAAAACCTTTGGTGACGACTTTATTGTATACCTTGTGGATGATGTACCAAAGACTTTTTCGGAGGCTTTTGCATCTTCTGATGCTGAGTATTGGAAAGAAGCAGTCCATAGCAAGATGGACTCTATCATGGTTAATGGGACTTGGGAGATCACTGATCATCCTATCGGGTGCAAACCTGTAGGATGTAAGTGGATCTTTAAAAAGAAACTAAGGCTTGATGGTACTATTGAGAAGTACAAGACAAGACATGTGGCCAAGGGTTACACCCAGAAAGAGAAGATTTCTTTGATACCTATTCTCCTGTCGCCAGACTAACCACTATCAGAGTGCTCCTTACGTTAGCATCTTCCTATGGTTTACATGTTCATCAAATGGACGTGAAGACAGATTTCCTTAATGGAGAGTTTGAGGAAGAAATTTATATGGATCAACCAGATAATTTTGTGATTTCTGGACAGGAAAATAAGGTATGTAGATTATTAAAATCTTTGTATGGCCTAAAACAAGCACCTAAACAATGGCACGAGAAGTTTGATAAAACTTTGACATCCGTTGGTTTTGTTGTGAATGAAGCTGATAAATGTGTGTATTGTCATTATGGAGGGGGTCAAGAAGTTATCTTATGTCTGTATATAATTGACAAGGTCAAATCTTTCTTATCTCGGTGTTTTGATATGAAAGACTTGGGAGAGGCAGATGTCATTTTGAATATTAAATTGATCAAAAGTAAGGATGGGATCACTTTAAATCAATTCCATTATGCAGAGAAAATATTGGGTCAGTTCGGTTTTGAAAATTGTAAAGTTTCTCCAACACCCTATGATGCGAGCATTAAGCTTCGAAAGAATCAGGGGTTAGGAAAAGATCAATTAAGATATTCACAAATTATTGAGTCACTTATGTATTTAGCTGGTGCCACAATACCTGACATTTCATTTGCTGTGAGCAAATTAAGTCGGTTTACTTCTAACCCAGGAGATGATCACTGGGAGGCACTTGAAAAAGTGTTGCGCTACTTGAGAGGCACAACATGCAGCAACATATTTCTCCACACTCAATTACTAAGCATGTGGCATGCTTGTAGCATATTTATTTTCATGATGCCATCTTTGTAGCAATCTTGTTTTAAATGGTGACATGCTTAAAGAATAGTTCTTCTCATTCGAGCATGTTTTGTGCTTTTTTTGTTTAACCATGGCATACTTGAAGTATACATCTTTTCAATATTCTCTTTCTTATTTTTATTATAACATGCCAACTGAATGAACATAAAAGATGCAAAATGAAACATTCATAGCCAAGATTTAAAAGAAGACTCATGACCGAGCTAATCATTAAAGATGGACATCACAAAGTGCTGTCTACAACCAATCTAGTCAAAATCTTCAGCCATGTCATGTTTTAGTTCAAGTATAACAAATTTATTACAACCTATCACAATCAAATTTATTATAACCTATCATGATCAGAGCTACAAAGTAAATGAGTAAATATGATAAAGATAGCCCTACTACTCATTTGATTTCAATGATTGGACTTGATGTATTATTTGACAAATATAACAAACAAAGCTTCTGCAACATTTAAACACCAAGCTCCTTCTCAGAATAATCTCATAGGATGTAACACACCCAACTCACTTTGCAAGAGAGTAAAATACGAAGAATCAAGTGGTTTGCAAGACAACATCTTTTTTCCACATGGTCTCTAAGAAAATGATAGCGAATGTCAATGTGTTTGGTTCCTGAATGTTGCAAAGAATTTTTAGCAATACTAACAGCTCTAGTGTTATCACAGAAGAGTGGAACAATATCCAATTATAAGCCAAAATCCTTAAATGTAGCTATCATCCAAAGTAATTGAGAGCAACAAGAAGTAGCAGCTACATATTCAGTCTCAGCAGTGAAAAGTGCAACAGACAACTGTTTTTTAGACGCCCATGAGATAAGAGATGTGCCTAAAAGTGACATATGCCAGAAGTACTCTTCCTATCAATTCTACAACCCCCAAAACCCGCATCTAAATAAGCTCTAAGGGTAAGGCATGAGAAAAAAGAGTACCATAAGCTAAATTCTAAAGTTGATTGAAGATACCTAAAATTCTCTTTACTACTTGACGATGTGAACCACATGGGGAAACCTAAAAGTGAACACACAAACACACAACAAAATGTATGTCTGGCCTTGAAGCAGTGAGATACAAAAGTGAGCCAATTATGTTTCTATATTCCTTTTGATCAACAGGCTCTCCATCTTTGTCTAGATCCAACACAGCCATAGACCCCATGGGTGTAGAAATTGGTTTGACTGTCCCCATGTTGAAACAACAAAGTAGATTCTTAGTGTACTTAGTTTGATGAACAAAATTACCCAACTTTGATTGTTTGATCTGAAAGCCTAGGAAGAATGTGAGGTCTCCCATCATGCTCTTCTCGAATTCCCTGCTCATAGTATCTGAAAACTTCGAAACAAGAGTATGAGAGGAACCACCAAAGAGGATATCATCCACATAGATCTATACGAGTAAAAGATCGTTGCCATGCTTGAGAGTAAACAAAGTCTTATCTACCTTGCCCATTCGGAAGTTATTTTTTTTAACAAATATGATTTAAGTCTATCATACCATACTCTAGGTGCTTGTTTTAGACAATATAAAGTTTTTGACAATTTGTAGGCATGATCAAGAAACATAGGATTCTAAAAATTAGGTGGTTGTTTGATATAAACTTACTCCTCAATATAGCCATTAAGAATGGCACTTTTCACATCCATTTGATAAAGTCTAAAACCCTTTGATACAGCAAATGCTAACATAATTCTAATGGCTTCTAATCGAGTAACAGGTGCAAATATTTCATCAAAGTCAAGACCTGCCATCTAAGTGAAACCTTTAGCCACAAGTCTAGCCTTATTTCGAATAAAAACACCGTCCTCACTTTGTTTATTCTTAAAGACCCATTTAGTTCCAATCACATTATGACTATGAGGAGATAAAACCAAAGTTCAAACTTTATCATGCTCAAAGTTTTCTAATTCCTCATGCATGGCATCAATCCAAGACTCATCAGATAAAGCGTGACTTATATCTTGAGGTTCAAAAGAGGAGACAAAAGCAGAATGAGCATGTGAGGCATTGGAGTTATACCTGCTACAAAGAACTCTCTCATTTAACTCACTAATTATTTGTTTAGTGGGACTTCATTGAATATGTAGAGTAGCCTGTAAAGTGGTCGCAGGAGTGGTTGTAGAGGTGATCGTAGGTGTCGTAGTGTGACTCGGGAACTCCCTATTGTCAATGTTGGAGTCATTGAAGATATCCTCGAGTGTGTCAGTTGCTTGTATACTTGTATTATCGGATCTAGTACCAGAACTAGCCTCATCAAAAGTGACCTCGCAGGTCTCAATGATTTTGTTAGTTTCTAAGTCGAGTACATGTTAGCCTCGAGTGTGAATTGCATATCCAAGAAAGATGCCATCTGAGGATCAAGATTCAAATTTATCAAGATTGCCCTGTGTAGAGACCCGAATATGCAAATCCGGACTCTCCTGTGTATTCTGCACTAGTCCAGGATCACGCTAGTGCACACAGCATAAACAAAGATGAAATATCGAACATATCACGATTTACTAAGAAAAGACTCAAATATTAATAATAATCATCAGAGTACGACCTTATGGTCAAGCTTACAATAGACTAGCCCGAAGGGCTTAACAAAAACTAGCAGCGGAAATCCAAAAGAAAGCGCAGCGACCAAACGACATGCCCACAGGCTATCGAGTGGAGAACGAAGCCTAATCCGCGAAGACGCCAAGTACTCTCATTCGGAACCTCCTGCTGGTGATACTCCTCCTCAATCGAGCAAACAGGGCATAAAGCCGTGAGTACATTGGTACTCACAAGTCGCTTGTAACAAATGAATGCAATATAATATGCAAGGCTTAACAATGGATGGTGAAAGGTTAATTTTGCATAAAGCAATAATTTAAAGTAAATACAATAAATAGATTGAAAAGCAAGCTTTGTAAATGATAATAAATAAGTAACCAAAGGAATTGAGACCAACCACAAGTGAACTGACCATTCACCCAAGGAATCCACCATGAACCAAGATCCATGAAATGAACACCCGTGAACTAACCATTCACTTCCCAACTTAACCCAACCAGGTTTTTATGAAAACTCTACCCCTCGTGTGAAATCACCGAGCATTGTCCATGACCGAGGACACGGCTATTCGAATAGTTTTACACTCTGCAGAGGTTGCACAACTGTACCCACACGATGTGATAATCCTCACGTTAAAGATAATCACAACAAGGCTTTTACAATGATCCATCTCCACCCGATCCCACTCGCTAAGGATTCGCCGTCGAGTAGGGTAACCCCCTAGTCGATAATTGCCCCCTCTTGCGCCACACAACATCGTAGTAAAACCAAAGTGGAGACTTCACAAATTATTATGCCAGTCTATCCCATACTAGACATGTGGTTTGCACGATTAAGCTCGGATCAATGGCGCACAAAGTTAAGTCCTTAGGTATTACCAGTGAAGCCTCCACATCCCAATGTGCAACTTGCACCCCCTTTACTGCACGATCATTCGCCCAAGTGAAAACCAAGTTTGTATAACCAACACCAATGACACTACCCATGTCATGGCACACAAATTTTATAACTGTGGTTGACCACCACGTTCAAGTGTATCATTAAGTCAAGATTAATTTACACATGTGATGATAGACCCAACGTACTAATAATAAGCATGGCTAAGCAAAATAAGCGTACCACCCAATGTGACAAATAACATAGCATCACTAATTAAACCCCCAACCTAAGGTGACAATGGCATCAAGGTATTCCAAAATATCAAGGAGGAAATAACCAATTGGGACGATAACTACCAATACAAGGGTTTGAATAAAAATAGCGATGCAAGATAATTTAAAACAAAATAATAAATAATAGATTGCAAACTGGGTTCAACATGATCAAAGGACACGACTTGCCTTGGCCTTGCTCAGCTGAGGGCTCTTGATCTTCAAATCAAACTTCTGCTCCCTCGAACACGCGATCTAACGAGAGAGAAAACGAGACGAAAAGACAAAATAAATTCAAATAAAATTCAAATGAACTCCAAAACTTTCAAACCTGAACCAAAAGGTAGAGCTCAATTTTAGATGAATTTAGGAAAAGAACGGGTCAATCGGAGCTAGGACGAGGAGAACGGGCTCTTGGAAAATTGGATCTAAAGAAAATCGGGAAATTGGAAAAAGGCAGCGCGGTTGTAGACCGGGTGCACGGAAGCTAGGTCTACGGTGGATGCGCGCACGGAGCAGTGCGGAGGCGCGACACGACGCGCGGCTAGGGTGAGGTGGCGGCGGCGGGTCGACACGCAAGCCCTAGGGTCGACGTGGACGCCGACGGCGGCCGATCGCTCTACCGACGCGGCAGTCCACGGATCTACGGCCGACGGCGGTCCCACCGGAGAGACTCGGCGCATGTAGACTGGCGCACAAGAAGGCGGCAGCGGCGCGACGGCCGGCATCGCTGGCGACGCGGCGGCGTTGGAACCGAGGCGTCGCGGCGCATCGAGCGGCGAGCGGCAGCCGCGCGGCGGCGGCGGCGGCAGCGGACTGGCTGGCGAGGACGGGGACGGCGGCGCGGGCTCACCGGCGGCGGCGGCGAGAGCGCTTCGGCGACGGCGAACGAGGAACTCCGGCGAGCTCGCACGGACGGCGACGGCGAAGTCGCGGGCGTCGGCGGACGGCGGCGAGCAGCGGCGAAGGCGGCGGCTCGAGAGGTGCGGAAGCCGAGGGGTTCCGGTCCCCTTTTATACACGGAGGCCGAGGGGAGTCCTAGACGGAGACGGCGGGCGACGGCGAGAGTCCGGCTCTGGGACGGGACGGCGGAGATGGAAGGCGGCGGCGGAGTTCGTCCCGGACACGGATGGAGTCCGGCGAGACGGCTCGACAGTGGGCCCCACTGCCGGTGACGCGCGCAGCGGCGGCCGGATGCGGGGCGCGGCGCGAAGAGCAGCAGATGGCGGCCACGTGGCGCGCATCCGAGGGCAAGGCGGGCGTGGCGCGGCACCGATGTGCGACGCGTGGCACGGCGGGCGGTGCGGATGGCGCCTTCTCTGGCTGGGCGGTGGTGGGTTTCGGCCCACTGGCCGGTTGGGATTTTCTTTTCTTTTTCTTTTCCAGAAATTCAAATAAATTCTCTTGAGCTCTAGAAAATAGCAAATAAATCCAGAAAAATCCAGAAAAATTGCAATAAAGCCCTTGAGACACAAAGAACTCAAATAAAATAAATTTGGCAAATGTTCATGTTCAGATTAATCATATTAAATCCTTTTTAATTCATAAAAATTCTATTTAAGCTTTAATTAATTCCAGAAAAATTCAAATGGTGAATTTTATTTTAAAAGCTTCAAAAAGACTCTGAAAATCAGGATGTTACAAACCTCCCCCCTTAAACGGAATCTCGACCCCGAGATTCAGGCTTACTAAAAGAATAGGTTACCAGGTGCGACTTCGGAGACGACATGTGTGAGGCTTCCCCTTGCAACGCTTTGAGGTATCTGACTTCCTTGATCTGATGACATTCCACGGCTTGCTCCTGGAGTCTTGGCAGGAGTACTTCCAAGGTTGAACGGGATTGGCGTGATTCCTTGACGCTTCTGCGGGCACTTGCGAGCGAAATGACTCGGCTCTTTGCACTGAAACAAATGAATGGAGTTGCATAGCTCCTTTCCCCGAGGTGATTCCGACGTTGATAGGCGTGGTCTGAATTATCTTGAGTCTGAAATCGACCGTCGTGGTACACATTCTGGCCGCACCGTTGATTCTACCTTTTGTGGTGGTATGGTGAGTTCCTTGTTGGATCATCTTCCTCTTCCGGATTGGGTTTCACCTAGGGAAGTGTCTTGTCCGATGGGGCCACACAATTGTCTGGTTGCCTTTGTTGTGCCTCTTCTTCCGATGGTATCTTGGTAAATGTACCGTAGTCCCGCCTCTTTTGTCAACGCACTCATGGTAGTAGCTCGGAGTTTCTCTCGTTGCTGCTGCAATACTGAGGCCAATATCGAATCCAAGGGGCACTGAGCTGGGCTATGGTCCTGGCTTTCACATAGGTAACAAGTGATCTTGCTCATAGGACATTCTTCAAGAAAATGAGTTCCTTCGCAACTGGAGCAACTGATTTCATGTTCACTAGCATAATGTCCTATCTCTCCACAGCGAGTACAGGCACAATTCTTAAACTTATTCTTTAGGTAGCATTGTTGGATGCAGTGCTCTTCCTTGTCACAACGATTGTGGGCTTCGTGCTGGATTGCCTTCCTTGCAGGACATCTGGCAAATTTATGGCCGGTTCTGTCGCAGTTGGCACAAAGAAAATCTTGTGTTGGCTTCCCTTTTTGAGGACATTGGAAGGCTACGTGTCCATCCCCACCACAACGGTAGCAGATAACATCTCTATCTGGATTATGGCTTGTAGAAGAACGATGTCCCATGCAGTCATCCTGATGAAGTGTTGCCTGTGCCTTGATTCTTAACGACTTATCAGAGGGACACTGCTGACAAGGTATCAATGGGGCGACCCAGGAAGCTTTGGCATTGTTGTTCGCTTGTTGCAACACTATTTGTATGAGCCGAGTTTGTGCTGCCAAAAACTGACTTACGATCGGATCCAAACCCATTGGAATTGCTTGTAGTTTCTGAGTTGCCCGGTTTGCGTTGCTGCCCTCTGGGTCCTGGTTCATCTGACTGCGTCTTGCTGTGCTCCGAGTGTCAACCATTTTTGCTCTGCTCTGAAAGAAAGATCACTTGCCGAGAACCGACTCTTGTGGCTCAATAGGTAAGAGGAAAAGCAAAGGTAAGTGGTAAACTCGTCTAAGGGGATATTCTAATGGCAACCTAAACTAAGCAAACACTTAGCGAAAAGGCTAACAAAAGAAGCAACAAATTCCACAAAAAGATTTTGACATGACTGCATCATAATGCTAGAAGCAAAACTGCAGCTCACATCACACCCAACGGCAAATAAGAAGCAAAACGATCTATACGATACTAAAACTTTAACAAGGTTCAAATCTAATGGCTCCTAATCTTCACGGAAATCTCCAATCTTGTCTGGACATATTGGGTGCTTCCTCGATCCAAACTTCACAGCACAGCTTGAAGAATTCCATGCCAACTTTCACTTTGATCAAGGGACACTCGAGACATCTATGGACATTATGGGGGTAAGAAGTCAAATTAAGTTTGGAAAACAATGTTTCAGGCGAGGGAAAGAGTAAGAATCCTAAGAATGAGGTAAGAATAAGATTTACTAGACAATCATGTGGTTGATTTGATTTAGAAAATAAATTTTGAAAACTTGACAAATTCGACCATTCTAACTAGGGCTTCGTCCTACAGTCGATATAGCTCTGATACCATCTCTGTAGAGACCCGAATATGCAAATCCGGACTCTCCTGTGTATTCTGCACTAGTCCAGGATCACGCTAGTGCACACAGCATAAACAAAGATGAAATATCGAACATATCACGATTTACTAAGAAAAGACTCAAATATTAATAATAATCATCAGAGTACGACCTTATGGTCAAGCTTACAATAGACTAGCCCGAAGGGCTTAACAAAAACTAGCAGCGGAAATCCAAAAGAAAGCGCAGCGACCAAACGACATGCCCACAGGCTATCGAGTGGAGAACGGCCTAATCCGCGAAGACGCCAAGTACTCTCCTTCGGAACCTCCCTGGTGATACTCCTCCTCAATCGAGCAACAGGGCATAAAGCCGTGAGTACATTGGTACTCAAAGAAGTCGCTTGTAACAAATGAATGCAATATAATATGCAAGGCTTAACAATGGATGGCTGAAAGGTTAATTTTGCATAAAGCAATAATTTAAAGTAAATACAATAAATAGATTGAAAAGCAAGCTTTGTAAATGATAATAAATAAGTAACCAAAGGAATTGAGACCAACCACAAGTGAACTGACCATTCACCCAAGGAATCCACCATGAACCAAGATCCATGAAATGAACACCCGTGAACTAACCATTCACTTCCCAACTTAACCCAACCAGGTTTTTATGAAAACTCTACCCCTCGTGTGAAATCACCGAGCATTGTCCATGACCGAGGACACGGCTATTCGAATAGTTTTACACTCGCAGAGGTTGCACAACTGTACCCACACGATGTGATAATCCTCACGTTAAAGATAATCACAACAAGGCTTTTACAATGATCCATCTCCACCCGATCCCACTCGCTAAGGATTCGCCGTCGAGTAGGGTAACCCCCTAGTCGATAATTGCCCCCTCTTGCGCCACACAACATCGTAGTAAAACCAAAGTGGAGACTTCACAAATTATTATGCCAGTCTATCCCATACTAGACATGTGGTTTGCACGATTAAGCTCGGATCAATGGCGCACAAAGTTAAGTCCTTAGGTATTACCAGTGAAGCCTCCACATCCCAATGTGCAACTTGCACCCCTTTATCGCACGATCATTCGCCCAAGTGAAAACCAAGTTTGTATAACCAACACCAATGACACTACCCATGTCATGGCACACAAATTTTATAACTGTGGTTGACCACCACGTTCAAGTGTATCATTAAGTCAAGATTAATTTACACATGTGATGATAGACCCAACGTACTAATAATAAGCATGGCTAAGCAAAATAAGCGTACCACCCAATGTGACAAATAACATAGCATCACTAATTAAACCCCCAACCTAAGGTGACAATGGCATCAAGGTATTCCAAAATATCAAGGAGGGAAATAACCAATTGGGACGATAACTACCAATACAAGGGTTTGAATAAAAATAGCGATGCAAGATAATTTAAAACAAAATAATAAATAATAGATTGCAAACTGGGTTCAACATGATCAAAGGACACGACTTGCCTTGGCCTTGCTCAGCTGAGGGCTCTTGATCTTCAAATCAAACTTCTGCTCCCTCGAACACGCGATCTAACGAGAGAGAAAACGAGACGAAAAGACAAAATAAATTCAAATAAAATTCAAATGAACTCCAAAAACTTTCAAACCTGAACCAAAAGGTAGAGCTCAATTTTAGATGAATTTAGGAAAAAGAACGGGGTCAATCGGAGCTAGGACGAGGGAGAACGGGCTCTTGGAAAATTGGATCTAAAGAAAATCGGGAAATTGGAAAAAGGCACTGTGCTGTAGACCGGGTGCACGGGAAGCTAGGTCTACGGTGGATGCGGCGCACGGAACAGTGCGGAGGCGGCGACGGCTGACGCGGCGGCTAGGGCTGAGGTGGCGCTGGCGGGGCTGACACGCAAGCCCTAGGGCTGACGTGGACGCTGACGGGGCGGCTGACTGGCTCGGCTGACGCGGCAGGTCCACGGATCTACGGCTGACGGGCGGGTCCCACCGGGCAGAGACTCGACGCATGTAGACTGGGCGCACAAGAAGGCGAAGCGGCGGCGACGGCTGGCATCAGCGACGCGCGGCGGCGGAACCGAGCGCGCGCGGCGCATCGAGCGGCGACGGCGTCCATGCGGGCGGGCGGGCGGCGGCAGCGACTGGCGGGCGAGGCGGGGCGGCGCGCGGGCTCACCGGCGGCGTCGGCGACGAGGAGCGCTTCGCGACGGCGAACGAGGAACTCCGGCGAAGCTTCGCGACGGACGGCGACGGCGGTCGCGGCGTCGGCGACGGCGGCGCAGCAGCAGCGGCGGCGGCTCGAGAGGTGCGAAGCCGAGGGTTCCGTCCCCTTTATACACGGAGGCGAGGAGTCCTAGACGGAGGCGGCGGCGACGGCGAGTCCGGCCAGGGACGGACGGCGGAGATGGAAGGCGGCGGAGTTCGCCCCGACACGGGATGGAGTCCCGGCGAGACGGCTCGACAGTGGGCCCCACCTGCCGGTGACGCGGCGAGCGGCGCCGGATGCGGGGCGCGGCGCGAAGAGCGCAGATGGCGGCCACGTGGCGCGCATCCGAAGGGGCAAGGCGGGCGTGGGCGCGGCACCGATGTGCGACGCGTGGCACGGCGGGGCGGTGCGGGATGGCGGCCTGCTGGGCTGGGCCGGCTGGTGGGTTTCGGCCCACTGGCCGGTTGGGATTTTCTTTTCTTTTTCTTTTCCAGAAATTCAAATAAATTCTCTTGAGCTCTAGAAAATAGCAAATAAATCCAGAAAAATCCAGAAAAATTGCAATAAAGCCCTTGAGACACAAAGAACTCAAATAAAATAAATTTGGCAAATGTTCATGTTCAGATTAATCATATTAAATCCTTTTTAATTCATAAAAATTCTATTTAAGCTTTAATTAATTCCAGAAAAATTCAAATGGTGAATTTTATTTTAAAAGCTTCAAAAAGACTCTGAAAATCAGGATGTTACAAACCTCCCTTAAACGGAATCTCGACCCGAGATTCAAAGCTTACTAAAAGAATAGGTTACAGTGCGACTCGGAGACGGCGTGTGTGAGGCTTCCCTTGCAACGCTTTGAGGTATCGACTTCCTTGATCGATGACATTCCACGGCTTGCTCTCGAGTCTTGGCGGAGTACTTCCAAGGTTGAACGGATTGGCGTGATTCCTTGACGCTTCTGCGGGCACTTGCGGCGAAATGACCGGCTCTTTGCACTGAAACAAATGAATGGAGTTGCATAGCTCCTTTCCCCGAGGTGATTGCCGACGTTGATAGGGCGTGGTCCTGAATTATCTTGAGTCTGAAATCGACCGCCGTGGTACACATTCTGGCCGCACCGTTGATTCTACCTTTTGTGGTGGTATGACTGAGTTCCTTGTTGGATCATCTTCCTCTTCCGGGATTGGGTTTCACCTAGGGGAAGTGTCTTGTCTGATGGGGCCACACAATTGTCCTGGTTGCACTGTTGTGCCTCTTCTTCTGATGGTATCTTGGTAAATGTACCGTAGTCCCGCCTCTTTGTCAACGCACTCATGGTAGTAGCTCGGAGTTTCTCTCGTTGTCGCTGCAATCCGAGGCCAATATCGAATCCAAGGGCACCGAGTGGGCTATGGTCCTGGCTTTCACATAGGTAACAAGTGATCTTGCTCATAGGACATTCTTCAAGAAAATGAGTTCCTTCGAATCGAGCAAGCGATTTCATGTTCACTAGCATAATGTCCTATCTCTCCACAATGAGTACAGCACAATTCTTAAACTTATTCTTTAGGTAGCATTGTTGGATGCAAGTGCTCTTCCTTGTCACAACGATTGTGGGCTTCGTCTGGTGGATTGCCTTCCTTGCGGGACATCCGCAAATTTATGGCGGTTCATCGCAGATTGGCACAAAGAAAATCTTGTGTTGGCTTCCTTTTGAGGACATTGGAAGGCTACGTGTCCATCCCCACCACAACGGTAGCGATAACATCTCTATCCGGATTATGGCTTGTAGAAGAACGATGTCCCATGCGGTCATCCCGATGAAGTGTTGCTCGTGCCTTGATTCTTAACGACTTATCGAGGGACACCTGCGACAAGGTATCAATGGGGCGACCAGAAGCTTTGGCATTGTTGTTCGCTTGTTGCAACACTATTTGTATGAGCCGAGTTTGTGCTGCCAAAAACTGACTTACGATCGGATCCAAACCCATTGGAATTGCTTGTAGTTTCTGAGTTGCCCGGTTTGCGTTGCTGCCCTCTGGGTCCTGGTTCATCTGACTGCGTCTTGCTGTGCTCCGAGTGTCAACCATTTTTGCTCTGCTCTGAAAGAAAGATCACTTGCTGAGAACTGACTCTTCAGGGCTCAATAGGTAAGAGGGAAAAGCAAAGGTAAGTGGTAAACTCGTCTAAGGGGGATATTCTAATGGCAACCTAAACTAAGCAAACACTTAGCCGAAAAGGCTAACAAAAGAAGCAACAAATTCCACAAAAAGATTTTGACATGACTGCATCATAATGCTAGAAGCAAAACTGCAGCTCACATCACACCCAACGGCAAATAAGAAGCAAAACGATCTATACGATACTAAAACTTTAACAAGGTTCAAATCTAATGGCTCCTAATCTTCACGGAAATCTCCAATCTTGTCCGGACATATTGGGTGCTTCCTCGATCCAAACTTCACAAAGACTGACTTGAAGAATTCCATGCCAACTTTCACTTTGATCAAGGGACACTCGAGACATCTATGGACATTATGGGGGTAACAAGTCAAATTAAGTTTGGAAAACAATGTTTCAAAGTAGGAAAGAGTAAGAATCCTAAGAATGAGGTAAGAATAAGATTTACTAGACAATCATGTGGTTGATTTGATTTAGAAAATAAATTTTGAAAACTTGACAAATTCGACCATTCTAACTAGGGCTTAGTCCTACTGATCGATATAGCTCGATACCATCTCTGTAGAGACCGAATATGCAATCCGGACTCTCCGTGTATTCGCACTAGTCCAGATCACGCTAGTGCACACAAAGATAAACAAAGATGAAATATCGAACATATCACGATTTACTAAGAAAAGACTCAAATATTAATAATAATCATCAGAGTACGACCTTATGGTCAAGCTTACAATAGACTAGCCCGAAGGGCTTAACAAAACTAGCAATGAAATCCAAAAGAAAGCGCGGCGACCAAACGACATGCCCACAGGCTATCGAGTGGAGAACGAAGCCTAATCCGCGAAGACGTCGAAGTACTCTCCTTCTGGAACCTCCTGCTGGTGATACTCCTCCTCAACTGAGCAACAGGGGCATAAAGCCGTGAGTACATTGGTACTCAGCAAGTCGTTTGTAACAAATGAATGCAATATAATATGCAAGGCTTAACAATGGATGGCTGAAAGGTTAATTTTGCATAAAGCAATAATTTAAAGTAAATACAATAAATAGATTGAAAAGCAAGCTTTGTAAATGATAATAAATAAGTAACCAAAGGAATTGAGACCAACCACAAGTGAACTGACCATTCACCCAAGGAATCCACCATGAACCAAGATCCATGAAATGAACACCCGTGAACTAACCATTCACTTCCCAACTTAACCCAACCAGGTTTTTATGAAAACTCTACCCCTCGTGTGAAATCACCGAGCATTGTCCATGACCGAGGACACGGCTATTCGAATAGTTTTACACTCTGCAGAGGTTGCACAACTGTACCCACACGATGTGATAATCCTCACGTTAAAGATAATCACAACAAGGCTTTTACAATGATCCATCTCCACCCGATCCCACTCGCTAAGGATTCGCCGTCGAGTAGGGTAACCCCCTAGTCGATAATTGCCCCCTCTTGCGCCACACAACATCAGTAGTAAAACCAAAGTGGAGACTTCACAAATTATTATGCCAGGTCTATCCCATACTAGACATGTGGTTTGCACGATTAAGCTCAGATCAATGGCGCACAAAGTTAAGTCCTTAGGTATTACCCAGGCGAAGCCTCCACATCCCAATGTGCAACTTGCACCCCCTTTACTGCACGATCATTCGCCCAAGTGAAAACCAAGTTTGTATAACCAACACCAATGACACTACCCATGTCATGGCACACAAATTTTATAACTGTGGTTGACCACCACGTTCAAGTGTATCATTAAGTCAAGATTAATTTACACATGTGATGATAGACCCAACGTACTAATAATAAGCATGGCTAAGCAAAATAAGCGTACCACCCAATGTGACAAATAACATAGCATCACTAATTAAACCCCCAACCTAAGGTGACAATGGCATCAAGGTATTCCAAAATATCAAGGAGGGAAATAACCAATTGGGACGATAACTACCAATACAAGGGTTTGAATAAAAATAGCGATGCAAGATAATTTAAAACAAAATAATAAATAATAGATTGCAAACTGGGTTCAACATGATCAAAGGACACGACTTGCCTTGGCCTTGCTCAGCTGAGGGCTCTTGATCTTCAAATCAAACTTCTGCTCCCTCGAACACGCGATCTAACGAGAGAGAAAACGAGACGAAAAGACAAAATAAATTCAAATAAAATTCAAATGAACTCCAAAAACTTTCAAACCTGAACCAAAAGGTAGAGCTCAATTTTAGATGAATTTAGGAAAAAGAACGGGGTCAATCGGAGCTAGGACGAGGGAGAACGGGCTCTTGGAAAATTGGATCTAAAGAAAATCGGGAAATTGGAAAAAGGCACTGTGCTGTAGACCGGGTGCACGGGAAGCTAGGTCTACGGTGGATGCGGCGCACGGAACAGTGCGGAGGCGGCGACGGCTGACGCGGCGGCTAGGGCTGAGGTGGCGCTGGCGGGGCTGACACGCAAGCCCTAGGGCTGACGTGGACGCTGACGGGGCGGCTGACTGGCTCGGCTGACGCGGCAGGTCCACGGATCTACGGCTGACGGGCGGGTCCCACCGGGCACAGACTCGACGCATGTAGACTGGGCGCACAAGAAGGCGAAGCGCGGCGACGGCCGCATCAGCACGACGCGGCGCGTTGGAACCGAGGCGTCGCGGCGACCGAGCGGCGCGGCAGCGTCGCGCATGGCGGCGGCGGGCGGCAGCGGACTGGCTGGCGAGGACGGACGGCGGCGGCGGGCTCACCGGCGGCGGTCGGCGACGAGGAGCGCTGGCGACGGCGAACGAGGAACTCCGGCGAAGCTCAGACGGACGGCGACGGCGGAGTCGCGGCGGCGGCGACGGCGGCAGCAGCATGGCGCGGCGGCTCGAGAGGTGCGGAAGCCGAGGGTTCCGGTCCCCTTTATACACGGAGGCGAGGAGTCCTAGACGGAGACGGCGGCGACGGCGAGTCCGGCCTGGGACGGACGGCGGAGATGGAAGGCGGCGGCGGAGTTCGCCCCGGACACGGGATGGAGTCCGGCGAGACGGCTCGACAGTGGGCCCCACACTGCGGTGACGCGGCGAAGCGGCGGCCGGATGCGGGGCGCGGCGCGAAGAGCAGCAGATGGCGCCACGTGGCGCGCATCCGAAGGGCAAAGCGGGCGTGGGCGCGCACCGATGTGCGACGCGTGGCACGCGGGCGGTGCGGGATGGCGGCTCTTTGGGTGGGCGGTGGTGGGTTTCGCCCATCGGCGGTTGGGATTTTCTTTTCTTTTCTTTTCCAGAAATTCAAATAAATTCTCTTGAGCTCTAGAAAATAGCAAATAAATCCAGAAAAATCCAGAAAAATTGCAATAAAGCCCTTGAGACACAAAGAACTCAAATAAAATAAATTTGGCAAATGTTCATGTTCAGATTAATCATATTAAATCCTTTTTAATTCATAAAAATTCTATTTAAGCTTTAATTAATTCCAGAAAAATTCAAATGGTGAATTTTATTTTAAAAGCTTCAAAAAGACTCTGAAAATCAGGATGTTACACCCTGTTTAAGTATGAAGCATCAACATCCGAACACCCTCAAGTGAGAAACATTAGGAGAAAGACTAAACCAAAGCTCATAGGAGATCTTATACAGTTTAGCTCGTAAGAATACTCTATTCTAAATGTAATAGGTAGTCAAAATAGTTTCAGCCCAATACTTTCTAGGAGTAGTATATTCATTTAACATTGTTTTAGCCATCTCGACCAAAGTTCTATCCTTACGTTTGACCACACCATTCTGTTGAAGCACTAAAGCTGATGAAAATTAATGGTCTAAACCCTTTTTATCACAAAAAGAAGCAAAAGATATGTTCTCGAATTTAGTTCTATTATCACTTCTAATTGCTCTTAAGTGCTCCTGGAAGTTCATTAGCAAGTCTAAGAGCTATCTCTCTAAAATGACCAAAATCTTCGTCCTTAGATGCCATAAAATGAACCCAAAAGAATCTAGAGTAATCATTAACAATAACAAAAACACACCATTTACCTCCAATTGACTGAACCCTCGAAGGACTTTTAGTGTCCATGTGCAATAATTGACCAGGAAAATTAGTCATAACAAGCATGAGTGGAGGATGTGATGGTGAGACCATCTTACCTTATCGATAGGGTGACTAAATTAGATTCATTGACATATCACTAAGGCGAGCAAGGTGATCAAATCCAATATGACCTAATCTATGGTGTCATAAGAACAAATCTATGGTGACACCTAAGATCAGAAGAAGCTAAATACAAAAAGTCACACTTAAACAAGCGACCAACTCGACTAATTTTGTATACAAGATCACCAGATAAATCCAAAATACAGCATGAATGTTTTTTAAGGTTCAGCTCAAGTTCATCGTCTACCAACCGTGAAAATGAAAGCAAGTTATTGCTCAACTTACTGACGAGAGCGACATCCTTTAAGATGAATTTGTCGTTGAAGTGCGCAATGCCTTTAGCAAGAACTCATCCTTAAGAGTTGTCCCCAAAAGTGATCATCTCGTCACCAGGGGCACTAGTGAGGGAGGATAACCATCGTGAATCTCCAGTCATGTGGCAAGAACAACTGGAGTCAATGAACTATATGTTCTCCTTTCTCTTGCAACGAGCCTACAGAGCATGAATAATCATTGGTATCTTAGTACTGAGGTTAGATAATAAAGATTTAGGTATCTAGTACTAAGATACTTGATAAACAGGAGCAAAAGCATGCATTGACAAAGATTTAAATGAAGCATTAGCATCTAACATATTTCGACCAGTCAGTCGTTGAGACATCGGTTCGACCTTGGGGTGGTTGATATCCTCATCAGAGCTGGTCTGATCGCTGACTGGTCTAAATGAGCAAAAACACCTGGCCAAAAATCTCTTGAGAAGCTGGTCCGACTGTAGGAAATAACTGGTCAAAAATCTTGTTCGACCACGCTGGTCCGACCATGAAAAACAACTAGTCAAACGTTGAGTCCAGCCACGCTAGTTCGACCACCTGAAGCAGCTGGTCAAAATGCTTCTTCATCCTGTCTTTCTTCTCTTTCTTTGCTTTTTGTAAAAAAACAATTGATATTTGGCCATCTTTACCACAATAAGTGCATTGATACTTGACTTGATGAGTGGTCATATCAACCGATTTCACATCACTCAGTTTGGTAGAAAACTCTTTTGTAATACTAGCAGATCTAAAGACAATTTGTTTTGGTTCATACTCTACTTCAAACTTTCCTGGTTCGAGTACCTTGACAACTTTAGGAGGATTGTTCTTAGCATGCTCAACAAAATTAAATTCTAGACCATGATTTTTCACATTATTTTTTGACTTGTCTAGAATCATATTTAAATTCTTCTTGCCAAAAGAAAACCTCTCTAAAGTGTTATCAAGGTACTCGTTTTCTTTAGACAGTGAGGAACACAATAAGCACTTAACAAATTCATAAGCAAGATCCTAGAAGCACTAGGTTGAGCCAGTCTCTCTTTTTTTAGCAAAGTCATTAAGTTGTCTAGTTATACTTTTATTTCAGCATTAAGCTTAGAATAGTTAGAGCAAGAAAGGGTTTCATGATAAAGCATTTGTTCAATTGATTCCTAAGATGAATTACGTCTAGCTTGTAGCAACTCACACGTAGAACATGCTTTAGAAGTGTTAGACTTAAGTTTTTCAATTTCTTCATTAGCGAGTTTAAGTTTTTCATCACAAGAATCATGTATCATTCTTAGTTTATCAAATCTATCAATTACATATCTAAGTTGAATTAGGTTAGTTGCATTAATAGATCTTGTTGTTTCTGATTCAGAATGTAAGACTTGACAAACTTAACAAGAATCATCTTTAGGAATAGATGTTCTAAGTTTGTTAATATCAAGATTCAAGCTTTCGACTACAAAATTGTTTTCTTTTAATTTCTTTTTAGCCTTTTCAATTCAATAGCAAGTTTAACTAGACCACCTTCAAGCTCCTTGCATGACGATCTTACCTCATCGGGATCGCTATAGTGATCGTCGTTGTTGCATGCCATGAAGAACATACTTGTGAAGTCATCAGTGTTCTTCTTGCCTTTGACATCATCTTCATCGTAGTCATCGTCGTAGCTCTCAAAATCACCATAATTCAGATCAAGACACTCGATAGCTGATAAAACTTTTTCAACAACTTTGTGATGGAAAGATCCACCCTTGGTATTATTCTTGGATGGTCGACAACGATAATTCCTATCTTCTTTGTTCACTTTCCTTTGAGCTTGGTGCAATCCATCTTAATATGGATTGGCTCATTACACTTAAAGCATCTGATTGGACCTGGAGCTCCACATTGCTTTCTCATCCTCATATTGTTAAGTGCCTTGTACGCTTATGAGAAGATTAATACCAAGTCCTCTTCAGGGAGCTGATCAAATTGGTCTTCTGAAAAAGTGGACAAAGTAGACAAGGAAACACAAGACAATACACTCAATGAAGTAGCCTACATGGGGTTAGTTACTAGGGCTAAAGATGAAGATTTATCAGTCTTAAATGGTGAAGCTTCCATCTCATAGGTTTTTAATCTATAGCACAAATCATCCATGGTTAGGGTATCTAGATCGACAGTTTGATTAATGGTTGTGATGACCATTAACCACTCTGAACCTAAAGACCTCAAAATTTTAGTTGCATTATCTCCATCAGTAGAAATAACACTAACTCCACGCAAGTTACTCAAAATCTTCTCAAAACGAGCAAAAAGAGCATCTATAGATTCATCAGACTTCATAGTAAAATCGGAGTACTCTTTTTGATATAGATTCGAGCACACTTTTTTAATTTCAGTGATTCCTTCGTGATAATCGCAAAGAGTTGTTATATTAAGTGGGCAGAAGCAATATGAGCAACACAATCAAATTTTTTGCATGAAATCCCTTGAAAAAGCAAGTTACGATCACGTATTTAAATTAACATCTGTTTTATTTTTTGTAGTAACATCGGCAGGAACCATATAAGGTTGAGAAACTTTTTTCCAGACATCACTATCTTGAGCCTCAATGTAAACTTGCATGCGACACTTCTAAAAAGCAAAATCAATACCATCTACCATGGAGGCACGATTCACATACCTCTCTAATTCCATCGCTACCTGCTCTGATCCACTTGTAGGATCGAATATTACAATCAGAGGGGGTGAATGATTGTTTCTACTTTTTGAAATCTCCTGGTTGTCTGTGAAGTTTTCAACCACTTAATGCTTCATCTCTTGCTTGATCGCTCGACTGCTTCAACCTGTAGGTTCTACAACTAGTTTGCACATGGTCATGAACTTCAATCTACCAATACTCATCACGCAAACCATAAACTAGTATGATCCAAGATGATCTTTATTACTAAAATTTCGTGGATTTATAAAGTGCCCTCGCAAGCACCCCTAAAAGCCTTCCCATCAGAAGCCCTCAAAAACCTTCTCTAATCTCTCTAAAAACAATCTAAAGCCTTGCATTAACCATTAGCCTCTCACAGGTTAATGTCACAAACTATGTCTACCTCAAACATGGACTCAATTTTATCTCTTGCAAAAACCAAGGGACATGAAACCCTTCCGAACACGGGTTTTAACCAAAGTCTAAGTCTTCTTAGTTATGGACTTCATCCACAACTCCTAACTCATCACGTGATGAAGCCTCCTAGACCGCACCTCCTGTATCTTCATCACACATCATCAACTCACGTATCGAATCCTCCAGAATAGTACCTCCTGTAGCCTCTCCACGCATCACCACCTTTGATCACCACGTGCCCCAGCATAAGCCCGACCATCTCGCGTAACATCCTTAACTGCCTGGATCTCAGGTTTCCCCATCCTCATCTCAGTCCTCCTCATCACCGATCATGACTGTCTCCACACCAACCTGCACATGTAAAGACCAAAGAACGTTTTTCCACAGCATAAATTCTTCCCAACTTGATCGGCATTAGTCCACACATGCAAACCACACTCTTAACCATCCATCAACACCAACCAAGTCATCCATGACAACACTTTCCATGCTCTCTAGAAAATTAACTTTCGACTACTTAGTACTATCGATATGACTGCCAAGCACAGGCCGGTCAGATCGTTATCTCAATGAGTACTCAAAAACCACAAGACTCGAGAATTACTACCACTCAGAACACCCACAAATCACAAGCATCACAGTGATCCTAGTCTACGACTACTGACCATCAACCAGTCACTGTGTCATCGACTACTGAGTACCAACCAGATACTATAGTTCAGACTACCATCAACAAGTACTGTAACACCGACCACCGACCAGGTACTGTAGCAACGACCACCAATTGTTGTCACTTTTGACTAGTTCACTGAAGCTCATGACCTCAACCATCCTAGTCGAAGTCTACCGACTACCGACCGTAGTCCATTGTATCATGGACCAGTTCATTATGTCATACGACCAGTTCCTCTTAGCTTACAACCAGGTTATCTAGAATCTCCGACTTCGGAGTATTCGACTCCTCTAAAACTCCGGACCAAGGTCTTTCCACTATGGTCGTTCACTTGTGGTTGTTCTGCCATGATCGACTGCCATGGTTTACTTGCCGTGGTCTACCTACCGACCAGGCTTACTCTCCTGAATGCTCTAGCAAGAAAAGCGCATTGACCAGAACTTTCACAAATGCAAATTCTAATGAAACCCAAATTTCAATTATTCATCATCACTAAATGCATGACCACCACATGGCCTAACATAGTAGGTCATAGACTGGTCGTTAATTGACTTAGGTACTTCCCGCATACCCCTTGTGCTTGGCATCACCATTGTGTCACCAAACATCAACTTGTACCGGCAAGCACCCACCACCATACCATTCGCGTAAGTCTAAACTAAGTTTTATATTTTATTTTGTCAAAAATTTCATAATCTTTCTTGACTCTCCAAAGTCAAGAATATATTTTAAAACTCGTCATTTTATATGAAAAGGTCATACCAAGCCTAAAATCATATCTAAGCATGTCTACGTATTTGCTACAAAATTCTCTAGTCTATACTAGTGTACTAACCAGAGTTTTATTCTAGGGTGACAATGTATCTGGAATCAATATCAAAGGAGGTATCAACAAGTAGGAAATAACTATGTTTAGAACTAAATGGAATGTGTTGAATAAAAATACACATGTAGAACAATTTAAAACAACATAATTTTATTTGTAAACCGGTATCAATATGATTAAGGTGCGTAACTTGCCTTACTCCACAAATTGGTGAGAATTCTTGTCAACGAATTTCTCGAAATCGTCGTAGTCTATATGTGAAATAACCCACCAAACTTAAACAAAATTCAAATAAATTCAAATATTGAAAAGGAGGTTAGAAATGAATAGATTAGAATTTTTTTGATGAATTTAGAAATTTGAATGGGTTCAATCAAAGTTAGGATGAAGAAATATGAGCTTCTGGATTTTGAAAATATGAGCTTCTGGATGTTTGAAACTAAAGAAAAAGAAAAACTAGGGTTTTCTGGGATTATTTTTATATTTGGAAAAGATGTCTATGAGGTGGCAGCCGAGAGCTAGTCGTGGCAAGTTTGAGAACTAGTCGTGACTGCCGAGAGTGGTTGTAACTGCTGAGAGTGGTCATAACCACCGAGAGTAGTTGTGAATGGCAGTGTTCATAGAAGACTATAGCAGTCGCAGAAGTTGTAGCACTCGAAAGATAACGAGAGGATTTGAGCGAGCTCAGCTCCAATAGTGCCATCTCAACTCGGTGCGGACTTCGAGGAGGTCAAAAATTGGTTAGCGGCGAGGAAGAAGCAGCGGCAGTGCACAGTACTAGCGGTGAAGGGGTTCCAGTGGCAGACTTCCTCAGCGGAGGGGCGGTGGACAATCGCATAGGCTCGGTGAAGAGGGGGACGACGTTGGCGATGAGCTATTTGGCCTGAGTTGACAGCAATTTCTCACCAGTGCTACACTGACGGGCAGAGAGAGAAGATTACGTTGTGGAGGGGCTCAAGCGCACGGGAGAAGGGAATGAGGGGTGGGAGAGGAGTGGCATGAGTAGGAGTGCTGCAGGAGGTCTTTATAGGTAGAGGGGTGGACACAAAGCTTGGGAGCTCACCAGAGTTAAGGACATGATAGTGGTGAGTTCATAATATTGCTACTTGATACTTTATTTAATTTAGACTTGTCTATGATCCATCTTAGTTATTATTGATTCATATTAAGTTCAGTTTATGGTTTACAGTGTTGCTGAAATTTATGATTAGTGTTATGTTGAATATTTATTCTTGAAGTCTAATTGTTGGTAGTTCTTGTTTAATTAGTTGAAATTGGTAGCGTAAGTAGTTGTAGGTGACATCTTGAGATTTTGTTAAGCCAGGGTATTACGTTTAGGCATTAGTTGGAACTTAGGCCAATCTATAGATTCTTTGAACTTGGTTATGGTGTAGATTTACTGTGCATTTTCTAGAAAATTGTACAAATTCCTACATAACAATTCCAATTGCCAATCTCTATAAATTTCTAGAAACAAATTTCTGCTTCAGGTTGCAAGGCCACAACAAGTATTTTCCTAGAAACAAAAACATGGCAGCAAGCATTTCAACCTACCTAGAAATATATCGGCACACATGTACAAGTTTCACATGAAGTAACACACAAACCCTCAAGCTTCGACATTGACAAAATTTCAAGCTCATACACACAAATCACCAATCAAGCTTGGTGACAACTAGAACATTCTTGCTTCGACATAGACCAAAATGATTTCAAGGTTCAATTTCAAGTTACATCCACTAGAAACAAGAAAAATGGAAACAAAATGCACTAAGGCAATCAAAAGCATAAACGCAGACAAAATTCACATTTCACAGGTCAATTTTTAAGCAACTCACAAGCACAACCCAGGCTACAACTAAAAATGCTTAAATTTCACAACTCAAGCACACATAATGAAATTGTTGCATACAATTCACAACATTTACATGCTCAAATGTCAAAACACAACTGAAGCAAATATTATAACAGATTCAAGCTCTGTCAAAAAAGGGGGAAGGAGCAGCGGCATTATAGTGTGATGGTGGCTGGGGGCAGTGGTGGTGGACGCTCGACGCGAGGGGGAGGAGCGACGCTGAGGAGCCCCCATGTGATTCGTGGCAGCTGGTTCCACCCACAGCAGCCTTAGAGGCCAGAGGAGCGGTGACCGAGGGCAAGGAGAAAGGAAGATGGTGGCCAGGGCGGGGAGGGATATGGCCAAGGATGGGGAGGAGGGCGGCAAAGGGTGGCCAAGGGCGGATTGGAGGGCAGTGGCACACCCTAGCCCTAGATCTCGTGCATCTGGGATGGGGAATGAAACGATGGAGTGCGAGCGACGTGAGCCCTAGATCTCGTGCATCTGGGATGGGGAATGAAACAATGGAGTGCGAGCGACATGAGAGGGAACGAAGGGTTACGGGAAGGGGTGTTTTTGGTTAAAAAATTGGATGCGTGGGGGGTTTTCTAAGAAAGGTGCGTAACTGGGATGGAGGTTTCCATCCGCCTCGATCCGAGCCATAGGGGCCAGCTCCGATGGCCAAGATTGACATTAGCACCTTATCACCCAAATAACTATTAGCATCAGATATGTTGCCTGTATGTATATGTGTATGTGTGTGTATCACCTTTCTGGACTTCCTCTTAAATTCAATTCTGCCTACAAATTAACTTCGCACCAGTACTAGCATACATCTACTGGTGATATTGTAACTAATCCAAGTGATGAATTAATGGAGCATTGCACCTTAATTTTGTGTAGTACATGCATGAATGCATGCATAAACAGATTAGTTGGGAACTAGTAACCGGTAAGATAGCAGGTTGGATAATATATTTGTATTATGTATTCATACTTCTGTTGTATCTGTGGGTTCATTTGGAACCCAAGATTCTGAGAAGAATGTCGTAAGGGATCGAAGCATGCATCCAGTTAGAGTGATGTTTTCTTCCCCAAAGCTAGTCCTACAGAGCTCGAGCTTTAAAATATGGCTCTTAAATGTGATAAGTTAAATTGCATGGTGTTCACTCGGCAGTTCACTTGTATATGGGCTGTCACATACGCGTATCCTCCTTGAAAACCTAATTTCCAGTTGCTTAGTGTTTGTGTATGTATAAAAACTGTTCCATATTCCTAGGAGTATCTACTCCTCGTATACCACTTAAAATAATGACGTATATGTATTGCCACTAGTATAGGCCAGAAACATGTCACACAAGAGCCCAATTTAGCTTATGTCTGTTTTCTTTTCTTTTTCGGTTTGATACTACATTATTATTTTTATGGGGCTGTCTATTCCTGTGAGAGTATGTACAACAGAACATATTAGCTGTTTGTAAACGTATGCCACATAAAATTTTAGGTGATGTGGAGGAGAGAGAAAAATATTGTTTACTATTTAACAGACGGTCTTATAGAGGCTTTTTACTGTCTATACCATTGTATAGGAAACTATATAGATAACACATTAATTACATACGACTATTACAGACAACATATTGTATGTGTTGCCTTTAGTCCTATCTATAAATGACATAGAGCTGGATTATAGACTATTGTTGTCTATACCATTGTACATGCTCTCGGTCGCCTTAATTTTTTAAAATTTTAGTCGATTTTTTTCTACATTTGATCACCATCCAACGGATATCTGTTGTTTCTGCTGCTATATTGAAGTGTTTTGTGTTGACTTGTTCCTTATCGGACTCTCAATTTATAGATGGGCTGACCCGCTAATATGTCAAAAAATTGGTGCCATGTCCATTATTTTTCAGCTGGGCTCTGTTGTTCCACTGGAATAAGCAAATTTTATCCCTACTCGAATGCTCCTTAATGAGCTCAGGACTTTCCAATGCTGGCCCGTTAAGAGAGTTGGGCTCCGCCGTGCTGTTCAAATAGCCCAACAAATTACAAATATAAAAAGATTAACCCCATATCATCGTGGGCCTGTAGGCATCAAAGCTAGGTGCTCAAATATTCTGTCGACTAAAAAGAAATATAAAAAATACAGCAACAAAAGGGCCTCGTTTCTCAATGTCTCTAGATATGCTTAATCCAAGAATAATATATAACTCTGCTGATTATCCCAGAGTGGAAAAAGATCACTCCGAGACCGAGCAATCATGAAATTCCTTCTCCTTCCTACACTTGTTCATCTCCAATTTGCGAATTTCCATACGCTAGGATAATCCATACTAGAAATTTAAGCGACATCCTCCATGGTGTGTCATTCCATCCCTTTATGATCATGTTCACATGGATACTCCTATGTGGACATAGACAGAGATTAATTTCTATACTTGACAAAAATAAGGGATTAGCGAACCCCTACATAGACAGATGTTGATGTTCATGCTAGACACAAACACAAATTAGAGATTGATGAACCCCTGCATAAACATAGACAAATATTTGTTTGTATACTACACAAAAACAACTAGGGACCGGTAAACCCCTACAAAGATAGACAAATCCTACAAAGACAAACATATTTTCATTTTACGCTAGACAAATATTTATTTTTGAGATTTGTGCAGGTGATAACTTTTAGAGTCTACTGGGAATAAACCAGCTAAATTTTACACTAATGACAATTACTGAGTCTCAAATAAATTTTAGATTACTGTCAAGTAAAATTGCAGGCGAAATCAATGCAAATTGCACAAAAGTGAACATTGCCATGATAATTCAAACATAGTGCAGCTTTTAGGCTTCCAGATCTTTTGTGCAAGTGGTGAACAGAAACATAAATAGCAAACAAAAGAATATTCTAACCTAGACAAAAAATAAATTAAACTTTGTGAACCCTTACAGAAACAGAAAACAAAAAAAAAGTCTATCCTAGACCAAAAAAAATCGTTAACTTGGTGAACAGAAACATAGATAGAAAACAAAGGACTATTCTAGCCTAGACAAAAAAAATAAATTAAACTTGGTGAACCCTTACAGAAACAGTAAACAAAAAATCTATCCTAGAGAAAAAATCCTAAACTTGGTGAACCCTTACAAAAATGTAGAGAAATTAGAGACTAACAAAATCTAGATAAAAATATTGGTGAACCCCTAGAACTTGTTCAAATGTTTCCAGTAGATTATACAAACAAATAGAAGTTGCGGGCCTATTGACCTAAAATTGCAGAATGCGAAACACTATAAATTTAATTAAAAAGGCATGCAAGTTCATAGCTATCAAGTGGATTCATTCAGAAAAGTTCTTAGAAAACATATTATTTGAAAAAAAAGAAATAGAAGTTGCACACCAAATGAACTAAAATTGCATCATATTAAACACTAAAATTTTCATCAAAAATGTATGTAAGCTGAAACATATTTTGTAATATCATAGAGAGTTTTCATTTAAAAACAAATTAATTGTATAAAACCTAAGACTAAAATTTTAATAAAGAATTTATGCAAGTTCACATATGTCACATTTCTCATAGAGAATGTCCCTTTTAAAACATATTAACAACAGAAATTAATAGAGGTTATACAACCAGAAAACTCAAATTGCGAGAAACCTAAGACTGAAAGTTTTAATAAGATGATACGCAAGTTGATAGCTATCAGTATATTTTTTAAAAAAAAACCTTCTTAACATACAAAATAGAAATTACAAAAAGCAACTGCAATACAACCAGGTTCTTAGATTCAGGACTGCAATACCACTGCAATTATAGCTAACTTACTATGAATTTTTTTACATGGCAGGGATTCCAAAAGGTTCACTAGCAAGTAGGGTAAATATCTTTTCAATACTTTTATATGAAGTAGAACAGTAAATACTGTATATAAAATGAAAACTAGGAAGCTTGATAAAAAAAATTGCACATTACCTAGCACTACAATTTTAACTAAAGTGGAATGCAATTTTCTATATGCTAGGTTTCTGGAAGGGGCAGAATAAACTTTATATAAAATAAAACAATTTAGTTTTGAGCACAAATAAATGGCTTACAAGACAACACAGACATTCATTACGGAAATATACACACCAAGTTTCTGTCTCTGCCAAAAAAAAAAAAGAGGAAGAGAGCAACAGCTAAGAAGATAGCAGGTAACCATTGCTACAAGGTATTCTAGACTGAATATACACCTACAAATAAAAATATTAAACTCATTCGCTTATAATTCGAAAACATGGCAGACAATATATGAGCGCAATAGTCAGCATCTAACAAAAATGAGAAGAGACCAAAGAAGGAAAGCTTCAAGAGAACTCAAGGCGCTTAAAAGAATGACAAAAGGATCATTGGAGACTCTAATTTGTTGGAATAACTCATCATAATGTAATTTATTGGTCGACGATGTAGTTGGCCAGGATTATTTTTCAATTACGTACAGAGATTAGAGAAATTTTTTGTACGATTAATCTATTTTTTATTTGAAACTACAGAAATATACCTGCGGGAAAATTTTTTACAAAAATAGGCTCCAGTCGCCCCCTCATTACAACTCCAGCAGATTTTTTACCAGTTTAAAACTACAAAATTGATAAAATTTAAAACATTCACGGGGAATTGAGTGCAGTCGCCCCCCATTGGGCAGCTGCATGAAAGTCGCCCAACGGGGGGGCGGCGACTGGATGCAGTCGCTCGAGGGTACGGCGACAGGGACTATGTCGGCCCCTGGTTGGGCGATAGGCTCCAGTCGCCCCCTCATTGGGCGACTGGAATCTATTTTTCTAAAAAAAATTAGCAGGTATATTTCTGTAATTTCGAATAAAAAATGGATTATTTGTACAAAATTTTCGAGATTAGAGATGCATTGAAGGGCAAGTCAACTTTGCATTTACTAAGATTTTGCATGTACTCTAGTGCATGACAGTTATATTTTCAGCAATAATTAACATTTTTTCCTGTCCATGAACTAAATACAAGGTTATGTACCGAGACAATATACCATCACACAGTAGAGAATGAGATGCCGCGTCACATACTAACCCCAAAAATATTGTTAATACTACTACTACTACTACTTGTTGCTCTGTACTACTAGTCTATTAGTAGTAATACTACTACTAGCTACTGTTTCTAATACTCTACAGCTACCGGTGCTACTTGCTGCCAGTTGCTGCCACCACTACTTGCGGCTAATACTAATACAACTACAACAGATCATCAGACCATCCGGGCAAAAATGGAACGGGCAACTACAAACTAGTAACTGACAATTTCCATAACACTAATTGGGACTGCAGCAGCATCGATTCTATGCATGTCGCTAACCGAAAATTTTCTAGGCCAAGTCTAAATGTTTTCGCCTTGCTATGCTCCACTTACACCCAGTAAAATCCTATACATAGAACACCACAACCACTAGAAAAAAATTGATCACCAGAAGGTCCAGAACCACAGATCAGCAAGAGGACACCCCACAGATCCACCCCGAATCAACTCGGTAAGAAACATAAAATCAAAAATGTTGAACGCATGAAATCAAAATGTTGCAACAAAACAAACAACTACCTCCTATGTGTTAGCGTAGCGTGGGGAAGAAGAAGAAGAAGTGGGGAAGAAGACAAGATAGTATTGTATGGCAAAAGTTCAGAAGTTGTTACAATCAACATGATGCTCTCTCCTCCTCCCTAACACTCTTAAATACCCAGCTATTACATCCACTCTGGGCCGGACACACGCAAGTTGGGTCTACGCTTGCGAATGGGCCGGTTAGCGGGTTCCGCTCCTGCGCTGGCTCCCTCCGCTGTTGTCGGATCAGGCTCAGTGTTGACATTCCCTCCCCCATGAGAACCGGCATGTCCCCATGCCGGAGCGCGGGGAAATTGTTGGCGAAGCTGTTCATAGGGCTCCCAAGTGGCAAGAGAGGCAGGCATCAACGACCATTTGACCAGTGCTTGTTCCACCGGGTGATCGCCAGACGTCCAGCGGCGCTGGAGAACCTGCTCAGGAACCTGAAACGCGACATCAGGAGAAGGCAAGGACTCAGTTACCGGGGCAGCGCCGTGTGACTTCTTGAGTTGTGACACATGGAAAACAGGATGCACGGCTGATGAAGGGGGCAAGGCCAGCTTGTAAGCCACGACGCCAACTCAGTCAAGAATCTGGTATGGACCAAAGAACCTGAACGCAAGCTTCTGATGGGAGCGCCGAGCAACCGAAGCTTGTGCGTAGGGCTGTAGCTTCAGAAAAACCCAATCACCGATTTGGAATTGGCGTTCGGTACGGTGCTTGTCCGATTGGCGCTTCATACGCTCTTGCGCTCTGAGGAGGTGTTGCCGGACCAAGTCTTGCATCACGGAACGTTCAAAAAGCCATGGGTTAAGGTCGGGAATATTAGCACCCACTAAATCTAGAGACAGCCCAAAGTGCCGAGGGGAATAGCCATACAGCACTTCAAACGGTGTGCGGCCGAGAGCGGAATGAAAACTAGAGTTGTACCAGAACTCGGCAAGAGAGAGCCATTGCTTCCACTTGGTTGGACAGGCATGAACAAAGCAACGCAGATATGTCTCAAGACACTGATTCAAGCGTTCGGTCTGGCCGTCAGTTTGTGGATGGTAAGCTGTGCTCATCTTAAGCTCCGTCCCAGCAAGCTTGAATAGCTGTTGCCAAAAGGTGCTAGTGAAGATGCGGTCTCGGTCATAAATAATGGCAGTGGGCATGCCATGAAGGCGATACACATGATCCATAAACAGCCGAGCAACCGTGTGTGCGGAAAAGGGGTGATGCAGTGGAAGGAAGTGACCGAATTTGGTAAATTTGACGATAACCACCAGAATGGCATTAGCTGATCCAGAGAGTGGCAACCCTTCAACGAAATCCATGGAGATGACATCCCACGCGGAAGAAGGAACCGGTAATGGCTGAAGAAGCCCAGGGTATTTGGTTCTGTCAGGCTTAGCTTGTTGACATATAGCACAAGATTGAACCATGGACCAAATGTCAGATCGCATTGTAGGCCAGTAGAAAAACTGTTTGACTCGGTGGTAAGTAGCAAGGGCTCCAGAATGTCCCCCCAATGCACTGGAATGCAATGCTACAAACACTCTGTTGTGGAGATCTGTATTGTTACCTAACCAAATCTTCCCATCATACCGTATAATGCCATTAACTAGGGAATAGTGAGGGTCAGCCACCGAACTAATTGAGAGCTGCGTCAGGAGCTGTTGGGCCGTTTGGTCAGTCGCATAACCATGCTGAATGTCAAGGAGCCACTGTGGTTGCGTAGAGGATATTGCTAATAGCTGGTCAGATGCTGTACAGCGAGAAAGGGCATCAGCGGCAGTGTTGTCCACTCCCTTTTTATAAATGATCTTGTACTGTAGCCCCAATAACTTGGTGAACACCTTTTGTTGCCAAGGCGTGTGCAACCTCTGTTCATTGAGATGAATCAAACTCTTTTGATCCGTATGTATGAAGAATTCTCCTTGTAACAAGTAATGCCTCCACTGCTCCACATCTACTAAAATAGCTGAGTATTCCTTCTCATAAGTTGATAGCCCTTGATTTCTTGGCCCTAATGTCTTGCTGATGTAAGCCAATGGATGTCCATTCTGTAATAGTACTGCTCCAACACCGGTGGCGCAAGCATCCGTCTCAATGTGAAACGGCAGGGTAAAATCAGGAAGGGTGAGGCAAGGAGAAGAACTGAGAGCTTGCTTCAAACTCTGAAAGGCCTGACCCTGATGTTCGGTCCACAAAAAAGGGGTATCCTTGCTTAACAACTCAGTCAACGGCTTGGCAATAATGCCAAAGTGTCGGACAAACTTCCGGTAGTAGCCAGCTAACCCAAGGAACCCTCTGACCTCCTTCACACAACGTGGTGTGGGCCAATTTTGAATTGCCTCTACTTTAGCAGGATCAGTGGATAACCCAGAACCACTAATAACATGGCCTAAATAGGCAATTGATCTTTGTGCAAATTTACATTTGGAGAACTTAAGCCGCCACTGGTCGTGTGATAACCACTGTAATACCTGGGATAAATGAGAGAGATGATCGTCGAAGGTTTTGCTATACACCAAAATATCATCAAAGAATACGAGAACAAACTTCGAAGTCCAGGTGCTAATGTTGTGTTCATTGCGCCTTGGAAGGTTCCCGGGGCTCCTGTCAATCCAAAGGCCATTACTCTGAACTCATAATGTCCCAAATGAGTCTGAAAGGCAGTCTTGTGTTCCTCTCCCGGCTGAAGCAGAATCTGGTGGAATCCAGCTCGTAGGTCCAATGTAGAGAACCACTGTGAATGTGCCAACTCATCCATCAACTGATCAAAAATTGGAACAGGGAACTTGGACTTTAGAGTTATCGCATTAAGCTGTCTGAAATCCACACAAAAGCGATAACTTCCATCCTTTTTTGGAACCATTAGGATAGGAGAGGAAAATAAGCTAGCACTAGGCTGTATCACACCCTGCTGTAGCATATCCTGCACTTGTCGTTCTATTTCATCCTTCAACTTTGGTGGATATCTATAAGGCCTGATGGCAACGGGCTTAGAGCCGGGATCAACGGAATTGCATGATTACAGGCTCTGGTCGGTGGCAAACTAGTAGGTGGGTCAAAAAGGTGAGCGAAGGAATGTAGCAATGGGCGGAGCTCTTCAGGTATGTTAGATAAATCCAAGGTAGTTGTGTCTGAAGTAGCACAAGAAATCTGCAACAGCAAATTATCGGAAGCTACAGGATGTAACCCTTGTAAGATGGCATAAGACCCTTCATAAGGTATGAGAAGCTATTTCTGAGCCCAATGGACCTGCATAGGACTATATTTTTCCAACCAGTCCATGCCAATAATCAAATCGTAATGTGTTAAGGACAATATCTTGAAATCTGACACAAATGTGCAATTGTCAACCGCCCACTTCATGCTATGCAGAACTCCGGACTCACAAGAATGCCACCACCAGCAACATGTACTGAAGTCGGTTGAGAAACCAATGTCTGAGAGCTCAGCTGCTTAAGCACCACAGTACTGACAAATGAAGAAGAACTTCCAGAGTCCACAAGCGCCGTAATAGGAATGCCTTCTAAAGTGCCATAAAACTGGATAGTTCGTGGGGAAGGGGCGCCCGATACAGCTACCTTGGAAATCGCTAAAAAGAGTTGATCAGAATTAGAACCTGAAGGATATTCCAACGGCGGTGGTACTTTCTCAAGAGATACAGACTCCCAAAGATCCCGGACAGTGTGTAAAACTTCAGGAGCACATTTGTGGTCCTTAGACCACTTTGCAGAGCACTTATAGCAGAGTCCCATGGCACGATGGTAAGCCTTCAGAGCTGCCAATTTGGAATCCATCGCAGCATTGCTTGAGGGAAATTCATGGGCTCCAGGAACGGGCCCTGGCCTGTCAGACTTGGGTGGCGGGGGAAGGGGCAGCGGCGACTTCGACAAGGGTTTAGCCACTGGCGCCATCGGAACCCGAGGAGGATCACGCACTCCCCCAGCTTCTTCCTGCAATAAAGCCAAAGTACAAGCAGCATCCAAATTCTTTGGTCTTTGAACAAGTATAGTAGAGCGGATGTCAGCACGCAACCCATCTATGAACCTAGTGGTGAAATAGACTAGATCAACGCCACCTGCATAAGCAGTTAACTGATCCACCAACTCTGTGAATCGTGTGACGTAATCTGTCACCGTGGTGGTCTGTTTCATATGGAAAAGCTGACGAATCAAAAGCTCATGCTGATCGCGATCAAAACGATCACTAAGCAAGCAACAAAACTGCCCCCACGACGCCTGCGTGAGGTGTGGCTCGACGGACTGTAGCCAACGCACCGCGGCACCCTCCAAGTGCATCTCAGCTACACGCACCCACATGCTGGGATCAACTCCATACATCTCAAAATATTTCTCGCAACGAGAGCGCCACAAACGTGGATTGTCGCCGTCGAACTTAGGGAATTGTAACTTCGGCAGGCGACCGGTGTATGGTGGATGGTGTACTAGGGGTGGGGGTCTAGGTTGCGGAGGTAAACGAGGAACGGAAATTGGACGGGAGCCCATGTTCATACCATTGTCCGGGACGGAAGACTGAGTCAGGGACGACCCAAGCCCACCATCCCGTGGCGAGGTTGCAGAGCCGTGCCCTTTGGGCCCATCGGTGGTGAGTCCGGCAGGTAAGCGCGCGGCCACCGATACTGGAGACGAGAGAAGACCCGGGCGGTGCGACATGGTGTCGAACACCGCGCGGTCGCAGTTCTTCACGACCCTCTGCACTTCGAGCTTCAAGTCTTCGACGACGCTTTCCAACTCCAGACGCCACGAGCTGAGGTCCGCCGCCGCAGCCTCGAGAGCCGTCACTCGTGCATCGCGCTCGTCGGCGATGTGCGCGACACGGAGCGACTCAAGATCGGCGAGACGCTTAGAGACGACCACTTCATGATCCGAATGGGCGGCCTCCAGGACGGCGAAGCGACAATCGACAGCGACTTCTCGTTCCGCCCGTTCGCGCTCCAAATCGGCGAAGCGCTTCTCCCAGCGGGCTTCATGTTCGTCGAATCGGCGTCCAAATTCGTCAAGGACAAGCTTCAAGTTGGGGTCCATGGCACCAAGTTGCCGTTGCCTGCGAGTGTAGTAGGGGGGCAGGCGGCAGAAGTCGGGTCCAGTGTGGAATCAGAGGCTAAGGGAAGAGGGGATAGAGAAGGCTCTGATACCAGTTTGTTAGCGTAGCGTGGGGAAGAAGAAGAAGAAGTGGGGAAGAAGACAAGATAGTATTGTATGGCAAAAGTTCAGAAGTTGTTACAATCAACATGATGCTCTCTCCTCCTCCCTAACACTCTTAAATACCCGGCTATTACATCCACTCTGGGCCGGACACACGCAAGTTGGGTCTACGCTTGCGAATGGGCCGGTTAGCGGGTTCCGCTCCTGCGCTGGCTCCCTCCGCTGTTGTCGGATCAGGCTCAGTGTTGACACTATGGTAGACAGCGAGCGAGGCCTCAGATGCGACGGAAAGATAGGGTGCATGGCGTGGATCCAGTGCTGAGAGAAGCCACCCCGTGTCCTCACGGCGTAGGAACGAGCCAAGCTTATGGCTTATGGTCAGAGCTCACGGACGCCACAATGACTACCGGCCGTGGCGGAGCTTGGGCGCCATTCGAGGAGCTACAAGCGCTCAATGAAGCCACTGGCAGAGCTTGCGCTGGCCAAGGCCAAGGCCAAGGCCGCCTGAGTGGTAGCCTCCTGATGGATCCACAGGTGTGAATCTCGCTTTGGACTGTAGCACGAAGAAAATTTGCGTCCGGGACGACGCGTCGTGAGGATAAAAGATGCATGGATGGGAAGCATCGTGACCGGTTAATAAATTAGTATCGGACGGTGGATGCGCTGCCTGAGCTAGTGAAAACGTCCTATCGGAGATTCGGAGGCAAGGTCCAGACCAGAGCAAAACCGACTTATTTATCCTCTGTTCCCCGTTGTCCCCCACGTCACATGAACATGAACTACGCAAAAGGCACTTGCTACGTCAAGAAAATTCAAAAAATTCCTAACGGTGCCGTCAGGAAAACGCGTGCCCATCACCAAACATCTGATTTCTAATAGTGTCGTGCTTGGAACCGATCAGATCAAGAGAGCTAGATAAGGCGTGAAGCAGGCCAGGCCACTTGATCGGTATATCTATAGAATCATCCATGATAATTAAAGAGACTAAATAATTATAATCTGTAGTGGTCTTTTTTAAAAAATTTACTGTCTTCTGAGTTTCTCGACCTACAAACTTTGCAAAAACACAAAAGCAAATGACAGCAAAAAAAAAATAAAAATTCACCGACCGAAGCTCATACGTGCATGCAGACGTCTCGGCTTAAAGCTATTCCGCCGGCTATGTACATCTGTGTAGCAGCAGAATGCATGCAAAACTATTCCCCCTTTTTAAACACGAAAACCTAATTAGTCTCCCTAATGACACTGCCTAATCACATCTACTCCCCTCTCTAATCAAAAGTCACGGCCAGGCATCCCACGTTACGTGTTAGCATGCAGCCCTCATTATGCTAAACCAAATCAAACACGTAATTAGCCCTCCTAATCACCTCTACATGCAACCACCAAAATCCACTGCAATCTTTCGGCCAAAACTCATTACATGCATGCAGCCGCACATATTGCCAAGCAAGGACAACGTAAAATCATGCATACAAGTAGCAGCCGTAATGATCACAAGCCGAGACTTCGCTTTTTTAGGCCCTTTTAAGGCCTGCTAATTTCGGCCTTCTGACTTATTTTTTATTATTTATAAATTTTATTTTTTCTGAATTTTTAGCTTTTTTGCTGGTTGTTTTTTCTGTATTCGTTTGTGTTGTCCGTGATGAGCTAATATATTTTTTTCTATTTTAATTTTTTTTAAAATTTAATTATATCAAATAAGCTACTTTCCACTACAGTATAATTTTAATTATAAATTACTATTTTTTAGACCAACCAAGCGGGTTAATCTGCTAACCCCAGCAATCCATGCAATGTCTCGGCCAGCTCCTTAACCAGCCGCGTCTCCTACACGCATGCGGCCACCTACACCGAATACAATACCAATCCGTATACCACCTGTATACGATCCATCCGGCCGCATGCATGCAGCTCCAGCCCTCACATAACAACCAGCCAGCACTAATTATGTTTTCTCAATGATTTTTTCACTTTCATCACAAATCGTATCCTGCAGACCGTATCGTCATAACTTCAACATATATCATCTATCTTTAATCTTCACACACTCCAAATCTAACACAATCATCTCCTCCAATATCCTTGGCCCTCTTGATTATGACTTGGCACTAAGCCATCTTTCAGCCCCGTCATAGACAACGATCGTCTCTGAGTTGCACAAGTTCTTTAATTTGACCGATATAAATCCACACATATCATATATTTCAAATAACATCAAAAAACAATATTATCAATTATTTATTATCATAGATATCCTAGACCAAACGATATAATTCTAACACCGCCTCAGTGCATCATTAAGCCATCATCTACAGGCCGGCTCAGCAGTGGTCGCCTCCACTTGCTCGAGTGGACCGCTGATACGTGCTCAAGTGTGTCGTCGCAGAAACCGTGAACCGGGGAAGCCATTGTCGACGAGGACACCGCCCAGCCCCTCGACAACAACGCCAAGTTCAGAGCCCCGTACTGACCGCGACGCCGAGATCATTGGCCCATGGCCGACCGAAGTGAGTAATATTACTTTGATTCCTATTGAATCATATGAAAATTAGATAGAGCAATATTTGTTGAAAATTGAAATACGATTATGCTTTTCAGATTTTTTTTTTTTTTTTGCATTGCAAATTGTACATGTTGTTGTGAGATGAAATGCTTGCGGTACTAATGATTCAGTTGGAGTAGTTATGATTGTAGTTGTGATAGACAAGTTGTCAAAATGTCATCCTGTGTACGTTGGTTGGACGCCAATGTATGAAGTGACGCCTTGTGAGCTCGCTGACAATATAGTGTTTATACAGGTGTTTGTGAATACGCCATCTTGTGAACTGCAGCATGCATATGCGGTGTATTGACGACTTGTGAGTTGGTTTTATACATCCTGTGACATTATGTTTCGATTGTTTGGTGAGTTGTGACCTTCGTTAGTAAGTAACATTCAAGTATTCTATTAATCGTGAATGTCACAGGTGAGTGGTGACTGCGAGTTGCGTTCTTGCTGTTAGTGATAATTAGTAGTTCACTAGTTCTCATTTCTTTTAGTTAGTTTTTGGTTTATGTTTATTAGTGCTAAGTTCTGTTGTTGGTAATTTTCTTTTTAGTGCTTCATGATTGTGAATTTTTGCTAGGTAGTGCCCCGTGTGATAGTTGTTCCTAGCAGTAGAGATTGACAATTTGTGAGCTGTTGTAGTAGTGAGTTGTCTGTGTGTGTTCGTGCTGTAGCTAGCCATCCACTGCTTGCCCCTCCTTTCGTTCTGTCTCCCTCCTTGCTTCTCGACTCCCACATTTCTTTGTCTCTTCCCCTTTCTTCAACATCGTCTCACAGCTGGTGTTAGGTCATCGGTTGTCCTTTGCATAGTTGTTTGTTTAGTTGGTCGGTCATGCCATAGTTCATAGTAGTCATTGTTACTCTTTTTAGTTCTCATTCGTTCTTTACTCGTCTAGTATCTTGAGTGGTCGTGTGAGTCGTATGTCCGGTCGTTTTGTTGCTGTTTTAGATTTTGAGTTGCGATGACCCGAGTTATTATCATGATGGTAATCACATTTAAATAACGGATTATTATTCATTTGCGCAATAGAACACTGCTCCAATGAATAATAAGTTTTTACCAGAGTCGCGCAGAATAATGATGTAGATACTATCTCTTTATTACAGCATTTGTCATATATGGCTATAGTCTTTAATACAAATATCGGAATAGAAAAGGTACGGACATATACCCAATCGCTCGCCTACTCTGCTCAGTGCGACGTCTACTCCTCTTAACCACCGTATAGGGTGTCCACCTCACCCTAATCCTTGTAATCATCGCCCTCGTCCCCTGCGGCATCGTCGGTGCCTACGATCCCTTCATCTCACTCAGAGTAATCCCCGGTCAGACCAGGGTCTAACAAAGAAAAATAATAGTAAGGGTGAGTAACAATGTACTCAGCAAGCATTAATAGCAAAATACACTGTATGACTCACCTCTATTCATTATCACATTTTCTACTTATTTGATTCTGAAAATTAATTTATCAAATTAAGTGGCAAGTTTTACTTTATGAAAACACTACTTTTTACTCGGGAGAAGAAAGATCTCTAGTGACCACCGTAGCCTCCAATCCAAGAGACAGGTATGAATTCATGATTTTATTATGCACTACGTAGTTTGTACCATGGACTAAGAGGGGGAGTGATTCTATTTTTGTGGTAGTTGACAGGTTTAGTAAGATGGCGTATTTTATTACATGTCAGAAGAGTGATGATGCTTCACCTATTGCTGACTTATTTTTCAGGGATATTATGCGGCTGCAAGGCGTACCACAAACCATTGTTTCAGATTATGATATCAAATTCTTGAGCTATTTTTGGAAGACGTTGCGAGGAAAACTTGCGATAGAGCTATTGTTTTCTACTACATGTCACACCCAAACGGGTTGACAAACTGAAATTGTGAATTGCATGTTGTCCATGATGTTGTGAACAATTCTAAAGAAGAATTTGAAAATGTGGGAAGAGTGTTTACCTCACATGGAATTTGCTTATAATAGAGCAATACATTCAACCACAAAATTTTGTTCATTTCAAATTGTATATGGATTCAAACACATTGCTTTAATAGATCTTTTGCCTTTACCTTTGCAGGAGTGAACCAATCCTGACGCAAGTAAGCGAGCTGAATTTGTGAAGAAACTATATGAGAGAACCAAGGAAAATATTGACAAGATGACCAAGCGATATGAGAAACAAGCAAACAAAGGAAGGAAAAAAGATATTGTTTGAACCAGGCGACTTGGTATGAGTACATCTTTGAAAAGAGCGTTTTCAAGAGCAATGCAAAAGTAAATTGCAACCACGAGCAGATGGTCCATTTCAAGTGCTTAAGCATATCAATGATAACGCATACAAGATCGATCTCCCTATGAAATATGGAGTCAGCCCAACATTCAATGTCTCCGATCTATCCCCGTACTTTGGACCATCAAAGTCGAGGACAACTTATTTTCAAGAGGGAGAGGATGATGTGAACATCACAACCCTTGACACAACATCTCTGTTAGGTAAGCGTGCAAAAGAGAATGACATGTCACATAAACCTGAGGATGCAAGACAAATAGAATATCAAGGACCTATCATGAGAAACCAAGCTAAACAAATACATAACTAGGTAAAAGCTAACTTAAGTCTCATTCAAGATTTTAATAAATTAGTTGTGCTTCCAATTTCCACTTCTTTGATTGAACTTAGGTGCAATAGAAAGGATGATAGAGAAGGGTTACATGCTTGAGGATGGTTCACGATAATCACAGTCAATATTGTCTGTCTAATTACTGGTGACTTCAATGCAATTCTCGATGACTTAGATAGGCATGGGCCATACTAATGGAAAGCTTATGAAGTCTAGTTTCTAGTGGTTCAAACCATGCATCATTTGCACTTCTGTAACAAAAGTTATAACTATTTTGGTGGAAGTTGCACAGTCTATCAAAGTACTGCGTGAGACTTGAAGAGACTCCCCAAATGCCTCACCATGATGACACTTGGGCTAACTAAGTAAACCTTTCAGCTGGAGATTAGCATTTGCACCTAAACTAGGAGGGCTCACATCAGAGTCAATCCCATGCTAGCTCCTGATCTCATAGCACACTGCACAGTATGGCATTTCCTGCTGCTAGTGGAAGGCAATTGGCTTCGTCGACATCATTACCTGCACCTCACAATGGTGATAGACATCCAACTACATCCACAAGAGCATCTTCAACCACTCTGGCTATGGCACCTTCTAGACGCAGCCGAGAAATTGAGTGTTTCAAGTGCAAGGGGTGAGGGCACATTTCTTCTGAGTGCCCTAGCAAAAGGATCTTGATCGTTAATGAACAAGGAGAGTAGGAATCTGAGAGTAACCCCAAGGAAGATGAAATACGGGATGAACAGGCTGATGCGGGCGATAAGGCTGATTGTGATATTCAAGCTGATGATGGAGATAATAATTATTTTATTTCTCATCAGTTGCTTAGCACCAATGCAATGAAAGAGGAGAAGGGACAACAGCATAACATCTTCCACACTCACGGCACTATCAAAGGAAAGATATGTCGAACCATTGTTGACAATGGAAGTTATAATAATATTGTTAGTTCAGATTTGGTGAAAAGATTCAGCCTAAAACAGTGATGCCATCCTAGTCCGTACAAGATGCAATGGCTCAATGATTATGGTTTGCTGCGAGTTAATAACATCGTGTCAATCTAGTTCTCTATTGGGAAGTTCCATGATCTGGTGGAGTGTGATGTTGTTCCAATGCAAGAATGCCAATTGTTGTTGGGACATCCTTATTGTTTGATCATGATGTTCAAATTAGTAGTGCATCTCTTTGCTTCCTTTGACACTGGAGGAGATCTTGATGAATGATCTGATAAGAAAAGAGAGGGACAGCGAGAAACACTTAAGTGAGAATCACTAACATATTAAGCAAGTGAATCCAAAGCCAAATAAAACCCCACAGCTAAAACTAACCAAGCCACAGGAAAAAGAGGGTTTAGCAATGATGGCTAAGAAGGGGATATAAGAAAACTGAGAGAACCCAATTCTACGTTCTTTGTACTCCTATACAAAAAAACTTTTTATCTACTAATGAGTTACCCTCTACTTTGCCTAGTTCTATTCTTGATCTTTTGTAGAGCTATGAGGATGTTTTTCCTGATGAAGTACCACCCGAGCTACTACCCAAGCGAGGCATTGAACATCAGATTGACTTGGTACTGGGTGCTCCACTACTCAACCGACCACCATATCGCACCAATCCATAGGAGACAAAGATAATACAACACCAAGTTCAAGACCTCCTTGAAAGAGGTTATGTAAAGGAAAGTTTTTCTCCTTATTATATACCAGTTCTTTTAGTTCCAAAGAAAGATGGATATTGCAGAATGTGTGTAGATTGTAGAACCATTAACAACATAACTATGAGGTATAGGTATCCCATACCTAGACTTGATGACATGCTTGATGAGCTTACTGGTTTTGTCATTTTCTCCAAACTTGATTTGCAAAGCGGTTATCACCAAATTAGGATGAAAGAGGGTGATGAATAGAAAATAACATTCAAAACAAAATTTGGTGTGTACGAGTGGCTAGTTGTGTCTTTTGGGGTTAACAAATGCACCTAGCACTTTCATGATATTGATGAACTATGTTCTTAGAGCCTTTATTGGAAAGTTTGCAGTAGTTTACTTTGATGATATACTAATTTACAGCAAGACTTTGAATGAACATATTAAACATATACAATGTGTGCTTCCTATCTTGAGAGAGGAAAAGTTATATGCTAACTTTGGCAAGTGCGCCTTTTACACAAACAAGGTTGTGTTTCTTGGCTTTGTTGTTTCAAGTCAAGGAGTGGAGGTGGATAAGGGGACGATCAAAGCTGTTCGTGAATAGTTACCCCCACAAAATGTTAGCCAAGTGAGAAGTTTCCTAGGCCTTGCTGGTTCCTACCACCGGGTTGTCAAAAACTTTAGTACCATCATTGCCCCCAATGAACGAGCTGACAAAGAAATAAGTTCCATTCCATTGGGAAGAAGCACAAGACAAGACATTCCAACAGCTGAAAGCTAAGTTGACATCCGCTCCATTGCTAGCACTTCCGGATTTTGGTAAGACTTTTGAAATTGAATGTGATGCAAGCGGTATTGGAATTAGAGGAGTGCTCATGCAGGAAGGTAGGCCAATTATGAGAGCTAGAAACATGGTAGCATTATTTGTGGCCTAAAGAACTTGTGATCTATTCAGACCATGAATATTTGAAACATCTTAAGGGCCAACTAAAATTAAATTGTAGACATGCAAAGTGGAGTAAATTCATGGAGTCTTTTCCTTATGTTGTCAAATACAAGAAAGGGAAGGATAATGTTATTGTTAATGCTTTGTCTAAACACCATGCTTTACTTTCCCAACTAGATGCTGAAATTCTTGATTTAGAGAGCATCAAAGAATTGTATGTTAAATATTCATATTTTGCTAAACCACATTCCAATGTGGTGGGGGGAAAGGTTAAAAAAAGTTTCATTTGCGTGATGGGTTCTTATTTCGAGCTAACAAATTATGTATTTCAGATTGTTCTGTTAATTTACTACTTTTATAGGAAGCATGCAGGCAGACTTATAAGACATTCTGGTGCCAAGGAAACTAAGAGCGTGCTGGCCAATCATTTCTTTTGGCCAAACATAAGGCGTGATGTTAAACGTTATGTAATGCGATGCGAGATATGCCACAAAGCTAAGTCCCGCTTAAACCCTCATAGATTATATACCCCTTTACCCATTCCTACTTCACCATGGGAAGATATTTCTATAGATTTTGTTCTTGGATTACCACAGACTAAGAAGGGAGCGATTCTATTTTTGTGGTAGTTGACAGGTTTAGTAAGATAGTATATTTTATTCCATGCCATAAGAGCGATGATGCTTCACATATTGTTGACTTATTTTTCAGGGATATTGTGCAGCTGCATGGCGTACCACAAACCATTGTTTCAGATCATGACACCAAATTTTTGAGCTATTTTTGAAAGATGTTATGGGAAAAACTTGGGACAGAGCTACTATCTTCTATGACATGTCAACCCCAAATGGATGGACAAACTGAAGTTGTGAATCGCATGTTGTCCATGATGTTGTGAGCAATTCTAAAGAAGAACTTCAAGATATGGGAAGAGTGTTTACCTCATGTGGAATTTGCTTATAACAGGGCAGTACATTCGACAACTAAATTTTGTCTGTTTGAAATTGTATATGGATTCAAACCAACTACTCCCATAGATCTTATGCTTCACCTTTGTAGGAGCGAACCAACTTGATGCAAGTAAACAAGCTAAATTTGTGAAGAAACTGCATGAGAGAACCAAGGAAAACATTGAGAAGATGAACAAGATGTTGTTTGAATCAACGACTTAGTATGGGTACATCTTCGAAAAAAGTGTTTTTAAGAGCAATGCAAAAGCAAATGCAACCACAAGAAGATGGTCCATTTCAAGTGCTTAAGTGTATCAATGATAATGCATACAAGATCAATCTCCCTGAGGAATATGGAGTCAGCCCAACATTCAATGTCTCTGATCTATCCTTGTACTTTGGACCATCAGATGATGAGGACATCACAACCCTTGACACAACACCGCTGTTAGGTAAGCCAGCAAATGAGAATGACATGTCACATAAACCAGAGGAAGCAAGACAAATAGAATACCAATGACCTATCACGAGAAACCGAGCTAAATAAATACGTGGTCAGGTGAACGCTAACTTAAGTCTCATTCTAGATTTTAATAACTTAGTCATGCTTCCAATTTCCACTTCTTTGATTGAACTTAGGTGCAATGGAAAGGATGATGGAGAAGGGTTACATGCTTGAGGATGGTTCACAATAATCACAGTCAATACTATGTGACTGATTACTAGTGACTTCAGTGCAATTCTCAATGACTTGGATAGGCATGGCCATATTGATGGAAAGCTTATGAAGTCTAGTTTCCAATGGTTCAAACCATGCATCAGTTGGACTTCTATAACAAAAGTTATGACTATTTTGGTCTAAGCTATACAGTTTGTCAAAGTGTTGCATGAGACCTGAAGAGACTCCTCGAATGCCTCACCATGATAACCCCTGGGCTAATTAAGGAATCCTTTCAGCTAGAGATTAGCATTCACGCCTAAACTATAAATATCTATGTACTCCAACTATTTGAGAAACTTTTGGATCAACAAGTCAGAAATACAATATTGCAGCAAGACTGCTAGTGTTCTAACCACTATTGCTCTTGTGAGTTCTCTTGGGTTTGCAAGGAGCCCCTGGGTTCCCCCTAATTCATATTCTAGGGTTCTGGCTGTTTTGTGCGAATTAGTCCCAGTTGTGGTTCTACGATTGTTTGGACAACGAGTGGGAATTCTGAAAGCTTCGGATTGTTTCTCCCCAATGTACGGGTCACATCTAACCTTGGCAGGTTAAAGCTAGTTATCCTCAACCTCGATCCTACGCTGTGAAGATTAGGCCACTCTTCATGGAGAACTGATATGCATTAGCGCAGCGGTGATCCACATCCATGCCATTTGTTGTGGGACCAAAAAGGGATGGGGAATGAGTGTGGGAGTAAATGTGGGTCTACTTGTGTCAAGCTAGAAGTGGCAAAGGTGCTAGAGATGGTCACGGTGTGGTCCTCATGTGGAAGAAGACGTGGACAGTGGTCCCTTGTCATTGCCAAGATGTTGCCTTGTGGTCCTCGCAGTCGGCATTCTGGTTCTCCAGTGGTCCACACTTTCCTTTGGCTTCATTTACTTTCTTGCCTCCTCTCCATTGCCTCCTCTCGATTGGCTTTGGGGGCTCTGAGCTTTTGGCTTCCTTCGATTAGCTTTGGGGGCTCTCTCAGCTATGAGTGAAATGCAGTGGGCAAAGGTAGGGAGAAATGGGATGGGGGATTAAGAAGGTGAGGCACTTGGCTGCCTCCCCCCCCCCCCCCCAGTTCTGCTCACAGTTGTGATGCTCTCTCCTTATCCTCGGCTGTGTCTTGGTTTCCTGTAGGACTTATGGACCATTGGTTCGAGATGTGGGCTGTGCACTATGTTGGATTCTCTGTGGCTGAGGTAAGTCTGTAAAAATGTGGGCATTGGATTTTCGGGTGTAAGGTGATGAAACCCACTTATAATAAGAGGCACTGATCGACCCGGGATGGTCTAGGAACCTCAATGAATGCCACTATAGTCGACTTCTAATAGTCGAAGGGTACTGACGGTGATTTTTTTATTCTTTTTTATTATCCCTTGGATTATTCTTTTTACCCGCTCTCCGATTGCCAAGGAAAAAGCGTAGGCTGGGGTTGTGGCCGGTTTTGGGGTGCTAAACATCAAGCAATACATGAGAATACAATGCAAGGGAAGGAATGCAATTTTGTTTTAATGAAATTTTCGGCCATGCACTTAATTATGCTTTCATATTTGTTTAGTATTCTTGTAATTAACCAAGCATTGTAATAATGTCTTTACTTTCTTTAGGAAGACCCAAGGCCAATTGTTGTAATTTATTCTTGTAATTAAATGTGTTGTAATTATCTTAATATTTCTTGATTACTGTTAATTGCGTTGTTTAGAGTTGATTTAAATTCAGGGTTCTTTCATAAGTGCAGTTTTCTCCCACGATATTTCGTTATATCTAGTTTTGGCAGAGCACCGACAGACTTACCTAGTCCCTATGAAAAACATGGCATCTCGCCACTATCGCAGTGGCGCCCATACGCTTGCGAGGTGCTTTGGTCAGAACCTTGCCTTTGGAACAGTTTGTAAATCATGTGGAATCTTGTTCTCATCCACCTGATACATCCTCATCTGCATCGATGACCCTGTGTGCATTGTATTTCCTCTATAGATACTAATAGCACTTTGTAATGTGATGTTATGACACAGTTTTCCATTATTTGATTGATAGAAAAATGAGCAAACATTTGTCCTGACTATGTATACTTGTTTGTTGTTTTTAAATGTTAAAATCCGTAAGGCCTGATTTCATTCATAAAATTTTAGAGAAGTCGCCATAAGAAGCAGATTAGAAAGAGAAGCTAGGATCAGCTAGTGTCCGCCATGAGAAGCATTGTAACATCACTGTAGTACACTCTTGCTTGTCCAATTAATGAGCTTTCTAGGCATCCTATCTGCTTCCTGATTATGTTGTCTTGGAATATAATTAAAGGTGACCTGCAATGAAGAAACTTGATGTTTGATCTGTAGTTGAGGTGGCTTCAAACTCCACTGTCGAAGGTTTGAGCTTGGATATGCACTGTTAAGTGATTTTAGCAAACACCTGGTTGTCAGAAGCAAAACTTTCAAGACTGAACCTGCAAGCTCGGAATAACAAGCATTCTTATATGCAAGGCAAGAATTGGACCGGCGCCTGAGCATGCGGGGTAGTTCTTTTGACTGTAGCTTTAGTGTATGATTGAAAATTTTAAATTCTGACTGTTCAACACTCACGTGAAATTTGAACCTATATAACTAAAGTCAGTACATTATCTACTATAATTAACTTATAGATCTCGTTTTGACAAGACACTCCGTTTAAAAACTAGTTACTTAGCATAAACCATAAGCCGAAAAGACAAGCCCCATATACTTTTCTGGTCACTGTTCCACGACAGGCAGTGGATCGTAGAGCAAAGGATGTGCCCACTGATGCCCCAAACAGCAGCAATATTGTGCAATCTTGAGCAGAGGATGACCATTCGCGTTTAGGCCAACTATCAGGCGGCAACCTTGTGCATTCAGGCATGGAGGATCTGTCTAATCTTGAGCAGAGGATGACCATTCACGTTTAGGCCATCTATCAGCGGCAACCATTCCGGTACCTAGGAATTCCAATGCATCTTCGTAAGTTGTCAAATAAGGACTGGAATTTAATTGAAGAACATTTTCAGAAGAAGCTTAGTAGCTGGAAAGGCAAGTTGTTATCATCTGGTGGAAGGTTGGTGTTGATTAACTCGGTTTTATCTAGTCTTCCTATGTTTATGATGTCCTTTTTTGCTATTCCTAAAGGAGTACTGAAAAGGTTGGATTACTATCGATCCAGGTTTTTTTGGCAATGTGAAGACCATAAGAAGAAATATAGATTAGCTAAGTGGAATATACTCTGCAAACCAAGAAGTATGGGAGGTTTGGGCATTTTGAATTTGGAAACTCAAAATTCTTGTCTTCTTGCTAAATGGCTTTTCAAGCTTCTGAACGAAGAGGGCCTTTGGCAAGACGTTTTAAAAAAGAAATATCTGAAAAACAAATGCTTGTCTCAAGTGGTAAGACAGCCGGGTGATTCCCAATTTTGGGCAGGGCTTATGGATGTTAAAGATCTGCTGCTTGAAAAGGGGAGATTTAAAGTTAATAGTGGAAACCAAACTAGATTTTGGGAAGATCTTTGGATTGGACAGGAACCTCTAATGTTAAAATACCCCGCTTTGTACAGAATTGTAAGAAGAAAGGGTGCTACCGTAGCTAATGTGCTAAGTTCGTCCCCTTTGAACGTGTCGTTTAGGAGGGCGTTAATTGGAGAAAAGTTGGAGGATTGGCTTAGTCTTGTATCCTTAGTTTCGCCCATTTCTTTAAATGTTAATAAAGATGAGTTTATTTGGTTATTAAAGAAGAATGGTACCTTTTCAACTCAGTCTTTGTATAGAAATATCATGGAGAAAGAGAGAATTCCTGGGAAAATTGTGTTCTAGAAGGCCAAGTTGCCTTTAAAGATAAAAAATTTTCTTTGGTACTTAAAGAGAGGGGTAGTCCTAACGAAAGACAACTTGAAAAAGAGGGGTTGGAAGGTGGACATTAAGTGTAGTTTCTGTGGGTTAGAGGAAACAGTGCAGCATCTCTTTTTTGATTGTCATATTGCAAGATTCCTGTGGATTGCTTTGTCCATTAGTTTTAATGTTCAACCTCCAGATGATACTGTCCACTTGTTTGGTTCTTGGGTAAAGAGTTTTGCTCCAAAGTTCAGAAACCAAGTAATAGTGGGAGTGGCCGCGATGTGCTGGGCTTTATGGTTGAGTAGAAATGATGCTGTGTTTAACAGATCATGTACTAATTCTTTCCTACAGGTAATTTTCAGGGGGATGTACTGGATCAGGTTTTGGTCTCAATTGTCTAAAGAGGAAGAGAGAGTGACCCTGAAGGAAGGGTGCAGGCGCTTGGAAAGTATGGTGATCGAAGTCTTTGGGAAGTTGGGTTGGAGCTACCAAAGAAGGATAGAGAACTACGTTTTCATTGTCTTTTGTTGTGGATCATTGTGGATCTTTTGGACCTGTTTGTGTTTCGCCCAGTGGGGTTTGGTCTAAGTACCTTTTGGTTGTAATGAACGGTTATACTCATTCGCTTGTGGATGGGGAGGCCGGAATGCTTTTATTCCTTAATCTAAAAAAATCAGCGGCAACCATGTACATTTAGGCATGGAGGATCTGTCTAACCATCTCCATGCATGTGCGCCTGCATATGCACCATGTGTTTCATGCAATCCAGGCCAACGCTAGCTCGATTTTCCCCATTTGAAATAATGCAAATTTGCATCATGGTCAAACTAAACATGGAGGCCTAATCATTATAGATCATCATTCTCCTCAAAAGCACACTGTTGTAGGGGTAGCCCCCACCTACACCCGTTTAGCCTGCTAGGCCAAGAAACCCAATAAGCATGTAAAAGGACATCTATAACCTTACCATAATAGGCCACTGTGAGGGGCATCCTTATAAACAGGTCTTAAGGCAATGTATATATCCTTACGGAAGGAGAAAGGGACACAGATTCATTTATGTACTCATCCTATCAGTCCCTAGTCTACTGTCTGGTCTAAGGCCATAACAATAGACGCCATCCATGGGGACGACAAGCAAGCTACAAGCTTGGAGGGAGTTATGGCACCCTAGAAGGCGGCGGTGGTAGCCAAGTGCAAGATAAGCATGGTGGCAGCGGCCAACAAAGCCAGCATATGAGAGCCGATGGTCGAGGGCCCCCACCTCCAAGGTAGCGACGCTCCAGCGTCGCGAGCGGTGAGCAGCAAATGGTGATGCTGGGAGCCGACTCCGGCATCCGCGCTAGCACAATCGTCGATGACGACACCCGCGCCGACATGTTCATCGACCCTGGCGTCCGCACCGGCATGTCAGCCGACCCTGATGCTCACGTCGGCACGTTCGTCGACCCCAACACCCGTGCTGGCACAGTAGTTGATCTCGACGCTCGTGTTGGCATGTCCATTGACCCTAACGCTCGTGTTCGCCTCGTCATCAACCGCCACGCCTGCACCGGCACACCTAAGACCCTGGCACCCAAGCTGTCGTCGCCAATGAACCTGTCACATGCGCCTCCGCACCCATAGACCTTGGCACTCTTGCAACGGAGGGCACCTTGGTGGTGGCCTTTGGAATGCTGTAGCGTGAGCTGGCAGAGCTCCAGAGCACCATGCGGGGAATACAAGAGGCTCAGAGTCAGCAAACGCCCATGACAACGGTTGCAGAGGTCGCCACGGAGAGGGCGGATAGCCATGAGGCCCATGCCAGTGCTCACAATACTCTCCAGTGCGTGGATTTGGAGTCACATCTATCCACCGGTCTGCGGCAATGAGCGTGGCTAGAGGTAATGTGACAATGGCCCGATCTTCCGAGAGGTACTGATAAGTCGATTATGGAGAACTCGACGTTGATGATCCAAAGGCTCCGACCAAAACAGATCGAACCCCTCGCAATCACTACACCACTGCTCCGTTGGTTATCAACCGTGCCGAACACGGTTGACCTGGCCAAGAAGGCTATCTCCTGCAAACGAATCGAGAACACAAGCAAGAGAGTTTAAGATGCAATCTGAGATTGTATTGCGAATAATGTTTAAGTTCACAAGTTGAGGTTCCTCAACCAAACATGCGGTGAAACTGCTAAGCAGAATAATCTCTTAAGAAAAACCCAAGAAAAACTAAAGGGTGCGACCTCCTTAAATAGGGGAAGGAAAAACCGCACTTATCTAATGACAAGGGATGCGGTACTAATCGCGGTTACTATTCACGTGGCCGTGGTATTGTTCACGTGAACAATACCAGCCCAAATAGCCTAAGTTACAAGGCCCTCGGCCCACTTTGACTCGGAATGGAAAAGTGACGTAACTTGTTTCGTAGTTTTTGATCTGCTCGGATAGAGTTTGGAGGTGAGACCAAATCCATCTGAAAGTAAACTCCAAGAGCTTTCCAACGAGTACTCACGGGCCCCGAGAAGCCTTCTGGATCAAAAGTTATGGCCGTTTGAAGTAGACGCTGTTACAAAGGCCGAATCTGAGTCGAGCTCGCGAACAGGACTTAGATTGCGCTTGACGGTTCCACTTCTACACTTGATCTCGCGTGGTTCTTCCCCATGGTTCCTAAGAACAATCAAATCATCACAAGAATTAAGTAGTATGCCATTCTTTGAAATATTTGTATGCAAACTTAGGAATGCATTCACCTGATGGTTAAGTTGACGTGCTCGCGCTTGAGTCATTGGTCCTTGTATCATAGTTTCAGTTTGTTGAGTTTGTTGTGGAGTTGGCACAGTTGTATCTATGGAAAGGATGTCCTCATCATCCTCCCCTTCTTGAATTGAAATCATCCTCGACTCAAGCTCATCTTCCGCACCCAAGCAAGGTCGTAAATCTGCAATGTTAAAGGTGAGGCTAACCCCAAAATCTGCAGGCAAGTCTAACTTATATGCATTATCATTAATACGTTCAAGCACTCTAAAAGGACCATCTGCACGAGGCATGAGTTTAGACTTTCTCAATTCAAGGAATCGATCTTTACGCAAATGTAACCACACAAGATCACTAGGTTCAAAAGTAACATGCTTGCGTCCTTGACCACCAGCAACATTATATTTAGCATTTATAATCTCAATGTTCGCTTTAGTTGTCTCATGCATCTTACGTATCAAATCAGCACGTTGCACATCAAAATTTACCTTCTCAAAAGCTGGAAGAGGCAACAAGTCGATAGGTACACTATAACACCCCGCCCACTCTCTGGGCCAAGATGCTACCACCTTTACAACTCTTACCAATTCATTATCAACTAGTAGGAATTTAAACCAACAATAAGTTTATTCATCTTGCTAAGTTCAGATACATCAGAACATTTTTAGAGATTACTCTAGCCTAGTAACAGCTAAAGTACACTAACAAAAGTGATACAAGAGTCTTTCTTTGGTTCGTGCGATTGTCCATGTGCTACTCCCGCCCGTACATGTCGTCCTCAACGGTCACCTAAAAACATCAACAAAGCAAGGCTGAGTCCACCGACTCAGCAAGTACAAAGCAAAACAGCAAATAACAGGTTCATTCATTAGACCATTATCATTCCAGTTTCATTAATCACTTTTCCATTTAACCATTTCAAGATCCAATGAACTATTCATCATGCACATGCCCCTTTCTCACATCCCTATCGGTTCTCTTCCACCGATCATTATGCATATGCCCACGCACATGCTCATGTATTTCTTTCTTAACTCTTTAGCCTATACTACTTAACGGTTATCACTTCCCATCTCTGTGGACCGCACCTCACTATCTCTGTAACTATTCTACCACCGTCACTTCCCATTTCTGGGAACTACTCCTCACTATCTCTGTAATATTCTACAATCAACACTTCCCATTTCTGTGAGCTATTCCTCACTATCTCTGTAATATTCTACAATCAACACTTCCCATTTCTGTGAGCTATTCCTCACTATCTCTGTACTGTTCTATTACATTATTTCCCTTTTCTGTGAGCTATACATCACTATTTCTGTAGCTATTTCACTGTTACCACATTCCATCTCTGTGAACTACACGTCACTATCGCTGTAATTATTTTACTATTATCACCTCCCATCTCTGTGAACTATACGTTACTATCTCTGTATCTGTTTCATTATTAACTCTCTTATGCAATACAATGCATCTGTAACTGTATCTCTATTCAGATCTGTTTTCATGCAATGCATCTGTAATGCGTCTGTAACTGTAGCTCATACCGGTATAGCGGAGTGTCCACCCGTCGATGGACCACTCAATCGCCTCGTCCTTTTCCATACGAGGTCAACCTCCACTCCCGTGGAGTACCTACCGAAGTAGGACTTACTCAAGAGCACTCCGGATTAGTCCACTAGCTCCACTCGTAGCTAGGGACTTTCTCACCGCCCTCACTCTTGAGTGCACATAATGCAAATGCATATGTCATTGTCATTATCATGGTCATCCATAAGTATGCAACATGATGTGAATGCATGTATCCATTGTCATTGTCATTACCATTGTCTTTGTTATTAGTATCATTGTGAGTAGGGTGGCATCGCTGCTCACCCCGCTCTAATACTATTGCGACCATTAATCAAACATCATCATGTCATGTAAACAACACAGTTCTATATAAGCATCATCATATCAGGTAAGCATCGCATATTTTATAAACCCCACGGTCTACAGCCCTACCATGCGTTTGTAAGTTCATTTATACTTATCAACTTGCCATGTCTTAACATTCATCATATTTCTCTTCACAATATGCATTCCGAAGCTCCATAACTTACCCCAACATGGTAAGCATGCATCATCCGGAAATATTTAACTTACCCCAACATGTTAAACATACCTCATCTGAAAATATTTATCTTACCCCAAATCATTCAATTTAACCGAAATCACTACCCGAATTCACCGCTTTACAATGCACTTGCCTGGTTAGCCTCGGGGATGACGCGTGGACGGCTCCGCCCCGGGACCTCCACCTGCGCACACGTTAACCCGACTCAACGGCAAAACGAAAATCCAGAGCTTAAATGGAGAACAACGTCCCTAAGCTCGTACCCCGACCTCGGGCGTAATCGCACGGGTTTTGAGGGACCTGTCGCGCAGGTGTCGAACCCATTTTTTTCTCGTTTTCTTTTTCTCCTCTTTTCTTTTTCTTTCTTTTCTTCTTTTTTTTCTCTTCTCTTCTCTTCTCCTTTCCTTCCTTCTCTCTCCTCCTTATCTCTTTTGGCCGAACCGGCCACCTCTCCCCTTTCCTCATTCCACTCGGCCCCAGGGGCCTCTCCAGCACGCGGCGCAAGCGCGCGCGGCCTCCCGCCGCCGCCTCCTCGCCGCCGGCCTTCTCCGCCTCCTCGGCCTCCCCTCCGCCCCTCACTCTCGCGCGGGGGCGCGCGGCTGGGAGGCGTGCGGCCCGCCCCCTCTCTCCGCCGGCCTACTACTTCCCCTCAATCCCTCTCCTTCCTCTCTCTCGGGCGCGGGACCCCACCAGAGCTTCCGTCGGCAAGGTGGCTCGCGGCGGCTCGGCGCACCGACCCTCGGGCTCGCCGCCGACCGCCCCCTGCGTGCCTCGGATCCGGCCAGCCGGGTCGGACCCGCTCCCCCTTGCACGCGTGTGTGTGTTCGTGGCGCTGGCGCCGCCACCCGTCCGGCACGGCCAACGGCCGCCGGCTGCCTCCGCCGCCCTCGGTCGCCAGCGCCACCTCGCCTCCCTCTCCTCCTTCTCCCATTTCTACATGCATGTGCTCCCCTGGTTGAATGCTCACCTTGTGCCGATCGGAAGGTGTGGCTATGATGGTTTGACTCAATGGAAGAGAAGAGAGGAAGAGTACAGAGAGTGAGCTTGAGCTCTGGGGTTGGCTTTCGGCTTTGGCATTGAGAAGGATTGGGGAGTAGCTACGGGAGTACTTTAGGCGCTTCGTGAAAGTCCGCTGCCAAGTCAAGGACGTGAACATGACCATTATCATCAACGCAATGATACGGGCCTTCGCCCCGGGCCCCTGGCCGAGTATAACGCGTGCAAGCACATAAAACTAGTGGCCAAACTCTTCGACAAGATAGAGGAGTACGCAAGGGACGTGCAGTGCCACGAGGGAGACGCTTCCGACGTCAAATACGCGCCTGACTCTTTGAAGGACGGCTCCGGCCACAAGTAGCGAAAGGGGTAGCTGCACATATACGTCCTTGGCATCGAAAATGGTGGAGACAGCAACGACACCTCGGGCAGCCGGGGGCGTGGTCACAGAGGCCACAGTAGTGGAAGGGGACAAGGCTAGGACAACGAACAGCGGCATGGTCTATGGTGCGAGGTCCATGGGCGGGGCAAACATCTCACCCGGCACTGCCCAACCATCGCAACACTCTGTTAAAGTGTTGCCAGGGACAGAGCCCTCGACACAAGAGCACTAGCGGTGGCACATGTGTAGCAACCCCTGAAGGGCCAACTTGTCCAATCCACACCCACCGCTTTGCGCATACAGGCCCCCGACGGCAGATCACACCGAGTCATCAACATCATCACGCGTGGTTCGTCATTAGAGTTCTCATCTGGAAGACAGCAGAGAGCCTACGCCCGCCGGCTACATCATGTCACCACATACCCCGCTCAACTGCCCCCGAGCTGAGCACAGGCCGACATTACTTTCACAATGGCCGATGCGGCGGGGATTGACTTCCCCCACCAAGATCCATTGGTGGTGCAGGCGAGCATCGGAGGATGCAACGTCAAGCGAGTCCTTGTCGATGGAGACAGCTCGACAGATATCTTGTTCGTCAACGCCTTCTACCGATGGCCATCCCCTAGAGCAGGCTTGAGCCTCTAGGCATGCCACTTCAGGGCTTCAGAGGGCAACTGCTGCGAGCCCTGGGACAGGTACCACTCGAAGTGTCCTTTGGCCAGCGCAAGCAAGCAAGAAGCGATGTGGTAACCTTGAACATCGTGGACCTTCCCTACCCGTATAATGCCATCCTCGGGAGGGCGACACTCAATGCCTTTGGAGCAGTCCCTCATCATAATTTCTTGTGCATGAAGCTCCTGGGCCCGAAGGAGATTATCATGGTGTTTAGGGACCAAGACCTCGCTCGCTGGATAGAGCTAGGTGGGCGAGGTCCCCTCCGCAAGGTGCACACCGTTAGTGAGACCATCGCAACACCCACGCTGTCATCACCGTCAGCCACAAGGTGGACGCCAAAGCCAAACGGCGAGATCAAGATGGTCCCCCTGCACAGGACGGACGCTTGTCGGCATGTCTCCATTGGCGAGGGCCTCACCCTGGAAGCTGAGCAGGAACTTCTCTAGGTCCTTTGCAGCAACGCGGATATCTTCGCATGGTCAACGGCGGACATCACAGGACTAGACCGTTCCATCATATAGCACAAGCTGGCGGTGCACCCTGACGTCAAGTCGGTCAAACAGAAGTTGAGTCGCATGTCTCTCAAATGCCAGGAAGCAGCAAAGATAGAGGTCACCAAGTTACTCCAGTCTGGCATCATCCGTGAAGTGCACCACCTGAAGTGACTCGCTAATCCGATGCTGGTCAAGAAAGCCAACGGTGTGTGGCGCATGTGCATTGACTTCACGAATCTTAACAAGACATGCCCAAAGGACAATTACCCCCTCTCACGAATCAACCAATTGGTAGACGCCGCGGCAGGGTGTGAGTTAATGAGCTTCCTGAACGTATACTCCGGTTACCACCAAATCTGCATGGCCGTGAGGGCGAGGCCAAAACAAGTTTCATAATCCCAAGGGGCACCTACTGCTTCACTAGAATGTCCATCAGCCTCAAAATGTGGGGGCCACATTCACCCGTCTGGTGGCCCTCGCCCTCGCCTCCCAGCTCGAGCAAATGTCGAAGCCTACGTCGATGGGTCCACTGACAATGGCGACAGCGTCAGACAGCGTCAGCGTGATTGGTTTGAAATCATAGACCACCTCGAATGGACACAATTGAGTTGTAGAATGTACCGCCCTATTATATGCAAACTCCACATGCGGTAAACAATCTTTCCACTCTTTCAAGTTCTTCTTTATCATGGTACGCAGCAACGTTGAAAGCGTATGGTTCATCACCTCCGTTTGTCCATCTATTTGTGGGTGACAAGTCGTTGAAAACAACAACTTTGTCCCAAGCTTAGCCCACAAAGTCTTCCAAAAGTAGTTCATGAACTTGACATCACGATCAGAAACAATGGTTCTTGGCATTCCATGCAATCTCACAATCTCCCTGAAAATCAAGTCAGCTACATGCGACGCATCGTCACTCTTATGACAGGGAATAAAATGTGCCATTTTAGAAAACATATCCACAACAACAAAGACTGAATCTCTTCCCCTCTTGGTCCTAGGCAGTCCTAACACAAAATCCATGCTAATATCTTCCCAAGGAGCACTAGGAATCAGAAGTAGAGTATACAAACCATGTGGATTGAGTTTTGACTTCGCCTTATGGCATGTGATGCATCTTTGAACGAACCTCCCGACATCTCGCCCAATCTTTTGCCAATAGAAGTGATCAGCCAATATCATGTAAGTATTATCTCTCCCAAAATGCACCATCAATCCTCCTGCATGAGATTCCCTTTGTCCAAAAGTGCTTGCACTTGGCACTGAATTTCCTTTATTTCTTCTGGATTTGTGCGATACGGCGGCTGGTTGGGAAGAGGGGCTTCCGGAACCAAGTCAATTTGATGCTCAATCCCTCGAATAGGTAGTAGACCAGTGGGCACCTCCTCCAGAAACACGTCGTCGTAAGCCTGCAAAACTTGAGAAACGACACTAGGAAGAGATGTTAAATCATTAGTAGAAAGTAATGAATCCTTGTACAACAATACAAGGTGCTTGAAAGCGGTATCATCTTTCATCTCTCTCAGATTAAATTTGGTGGTTATCATGACTAAGTTTTTCTCTTCCTCACTCTTGCTTTTACCTCTCGGTTTTGGTTTGTGGCTCTCACTCGCCTTTTGTGGAATCACACTCTTTTGTTCTCTCCCTTTCTCACTCTCAACTTGCACTTCAATTTTTTGTACATTATCATTTACAATTTGAGGAGTCAACGGTCGTAGCACCACTTATTTGTTGTTCCACCAAAACTTGTATTGATTAGTTCTTCCATCATAAAGCATAGCACGATCATATTGTCATGGCCTTCCTAGCAGCAAGTGACATACATCCATACGCACCACATCACACTCCACTGTATCACGATAAGTGCCAATTTCAAATTCAACATCCACGGTGTATCCCACATTCAATGAGCCTCTCTCATGCAACCACTGGATCTGATATGGATGTAGGTGTTTCTTGTACTTCAATTCAAGTTTATTGCAAAGCTCCTTACTAGCAAAATTATGACAACTCCCACCATCAATGATTACCTTGCAAAATTTGCCATTTTTACTAACTTGAGCTCTTGTGTGAAATAATTGCAGTGTTGTTTATGGGAAGCCTTTGGTTGCACACTCAACACCGTCGGCGTGCACACAAGTATAGAACCAACACCGGGATCACAATACTCTGTCTTGCTCTTCCTCATGTACATCATCATGTGTCCCTATATCAGCATGGTGATCATCCTTTTCTTCACTTGTAGAATCATATTCCTCATTCTCTAACATCAACATCACCTTGTTATTTGGGCAATCCTTTTGCATATGACAGTGACCAAGGCATTTAAATCATTGTATGCCGCTACTCTTCGCCGTAGAACCTACAAAAGATGCACCACTAGCTGCTAGATTTGATGGCTTCCTTGCACTTGGAGTGGCCTCTTCCTTCTTACTAGATGATGGGCGAAAGCTTGAACCACCACTTGGAGCTATTCTCTGCATCATTGGTGATTTGGGAACATATCTTCCTCCACTGGACGATGTACGGGCAGCAAAGGACGTAGATCTTGCAAACTTAGCATCCTCTTGCAATTATCGTTCTGCCTTTGTAGCTTGATGCACTAGCTCATAAAGATTGTTATAGGGCTAAAAATTGATAATTCGTTTGACTTGATGGTTCAAACATAAGAGGAAGCGTGCCATAGTTTGCTCTTCTTGTTCTTGAACCTTGACTCAAATCATGGCTAACTCCATCTCCTTGTAGTACTCCTCTACAGAATGTGCTCTCTGCTTCATATTCTGTAATTTATCAAATAGGTCATGTTTGTAATAACGAGGAACAAAACAGGCTCTCATTTCTTGCTTCATCTCTTGCTATGATGCAACAGGGTCTTCTCCATTCTCAGCTCTTTGAGTGATCACTTGTTCCCATCAATCCAAAACGTAACCTTCAAACTCAAGAGATGCCAATTGTACCTTTCTCTCATCCGTATAGTGATGCATGCAAAATATTTTATCAACCTTCAATTCCCAAGTGAGATACTCCTCGGGATCAGTCCCAACTACAAATTTGGGTATGGAAAACTTGAGCTTGCACAATCCATCATCTTCATTGCATAGACGACGATAATGATCCTTGCAATGCAATGAAAAATCACCATCTCATTCCATCGCATGTGCAGCACCATCACGGCCACCACCTAGGCCGCACCCTCCATGGCCTCCCAAGTGTCCTCCTCGTCCTCCGAGCAGTAGTGGACGCACCACGTTTACTGCCACTCGGTGTTGCGATTTAGGGGTACATGGGCAGCAGCTTCTCCGCCTTAAACACTTGCTTCATCACCACCATTGCGAGCTTGTATGAGCCTAGTGAGGGCTCCAATGTCCTCCCGCAATTGGCGTACATTTTCATTAGCTTGTGTCTGCAAGTTTTGCACCTCCCTTGCAATTTGATCAGCAAAGGCATCATGCTTCTCATGGAGTTGGTCGAGCCCTTGGCGCATCTCATGTTGAAAGTGTTCACCGAGTGCCCCAAACTGATATTGCTTGACGAATGCTTGAGGTTCATTTGTGTCACCACTCTCATCATGGTGTACTCCTCCACCTAACATGGTTAGTTATGCAAGAAACAAATAACTGTGTAGAATAATGCTTTATGGAAATCACTCATCTCACTATGTTCTCTCTCTCAAGTAAAGTTCTTACCCTTCCGAAGTGAATTAAGGCCAATAAACTTACACCTGGTAGAAGTGACAATAGTACCGTGATGATCAAGCGAATTCAAGAGTGTTCACTACTTGCACAACAACGGTTATATGGTAGAGCTTGGTATGAAAGTGTTTCTCCTACTCAATATGAATTTCACGATGTTATAAGATTAAGTAATAATCCAAGCTAAAAACTTTGCCCAAGTGCCGATCCAATAGGTTTAAGTGAAGTATGTAAGCGTACACGCAAAGATCAATGTAACTTAATGCAAACAAAGAATGAGCTAGCTGGAAGCAATCTGAAACTAATGATGAAATAGCTCGTTTTGCACAAGTATTAGGAGAGACGCTAGCCAATTGCAATAATAAGAATAGAGGGCACAAGATTGCTCAAAAATTTTAGTCACTCAAACTGAAATTATGAATTAAAACCACTCACCCAAATCAGCCTTCTCACACCTTTTTTTCTCTCGGTTTTTTTATCACCTCTTTTTTTTGCTACTGTGCCACTGACCCAAAACTCTTCAAATCACTTTTCTGAGTCTATTGAGATATATTGGTCACAAATTTTTTGTGCAAGATAGGGGTATAAATGTAATTAAAAGATACTCTCTCTCTAAACTTTGAAAAAAAATTTGATCGGTCGAGTGGGTGATGCACAAGCCCAATGTTCGACTATTAAGTATTCAGAAGCAGCCTTCAATACAATATCAATGACTAGTCTCAAGTATTCAAAGGATATAAGTAAAGCTCATTCTGTATGGTGCTCAACTAGCACCTCCCTAGAGTTGGTTTCGGATGGCAATCTTCCAAACGGATTCGGAAGTGGACAACTAACCAAAACCGACTTGGAATCTAGGGCTATACTCGGATTTGGAACAGTTGTAGACCCGGACTCAACTCTAAGAGTAAATTGAATCTACTTTTTTTGAGCTAATTGAAGGATCAACTAGCAGATTTTCAAAAGTTTAATATGACAATGATTAAGCAACGCAAAAGATACTAAGATCAGCACCTAAACAAAATTCTAATGGATTAAAACCTAATGAAACTCACGTGAAATAACAGATTAATCTAAAGGTTCGGAAATTTTTTGTGGCAATTTTCAGTTTTAATGGACTATAGGACAGAAATAAACCAATTTAAAAGTAAGGGTAAATAATCCTACCGAGTAAACCGCGCTTTGATACTAAGATGATATGGGGTCGCCCGATTTTCTCGATGTAGGATCAGATACTCACGTGGATTTGAAGAACCGTAGTGATCCCCATTGCCAATGCAAAAGTTAGCACTCTATAATTCACCCAATCTCACATACTGAACTTCACGACCACTAGATGAAGTTTTATCGCGCTCCCAATTCCCCGCAGAAAGGTTGAACGATCTTAATTTCGACGAACTCCCAATTCTTCCCTCGAGTTGGTTCGACCAACCAAAAGAACAAGAGTAATCTATTATCAAAAGTGGTTTGACCAACAATCAAGGGGGGTGGCGGCTACTTAAAGCCAACTCTAACCTCACGCACGCATACACTTGGGCCTAAGACCGAGTTCAATCTGGTTTACGAATCCTAAAGCAATTCGGAGTTGAACACTTAACTAATTACATGGCTGAATTAAACAATCTCAGCACATCATTGGCATGCAGGCCCACAAACTCCTCAATTGGCGTATGGGCCTCTTCTTCATGTCTTGGCTGCGTGGAGCTTCCCTCCTTTTGACATGTGACCGCATGAGCCTCCTTCCTTATGGTCGCATGGCACTCTTTCTCCTTGGGACTGGCCTGTTGGTCCTTCTGTCCTTGTTCTTCTATTGCTTCAAATCTGAGAACACACAATATATTTGCATTAGTTAGTATACCATTCTCATCTAAAGCAATACAAAATTCTCTAAGAAACAAAAGTATCTGTTGTTGTAGCAACTTAGCTCTTGCTCTTGTCATAGAACCTATTAGAGCCTCATCACAAGCTTTATCATACATCCTTGGAGCGGAGGGTGAATGCGTAGTAGAGATGTCCTCATCAACTACAACCACGATCCTTACCTGGTCCGTCCGGCTTTAGCAATGACGTAATCAACGGATGGAGACCATCGTCACGTGTAGGGGCGGACTGGATGTGCCATGACCGCGTCAGCGGAGATAGGCGGAGCATGCAATACTCCTCGAAGAGGTCGTGCATATTGAACCGGAGGGTGACACCGGCCAGCCTCTGGGTGTGTTGCTCATCCTCCCGCACGAGGGTCACAGACGGTGACATATTGAAGTCAATTAGACGGCCTGTCCATCAAAGGCTACTGCCCAGCTCCATTCGGTGATAAAACCACCTCCGCATCCAATTCAAGTCCCACTTCGTCCTCATCGAATTTGCCGAAAATAGCCTCGTGCACCTGAAGTGGAGAACGAAGTTAACGCTGCCCTGATTCGAGTACTGCCCTTCACTCAGCTTCTTCAGCTGGCACCAGGCATCGTGTAGGAACACGAATAGCGTAGCGCTCGATAACACTACTTCGAGGCGTGAGGCCCAGCTGTACACGACGAGCCGCGTGATGGCATTATGCGTCAGTTGCGCGAGCTCTAGCCTATACAGCCGAAACACCTCACCGACAAAGGCTATAGCAAGAACGCGGAGCCCGGCGTCGAAGTAGACGGCGAAGACAAGAGTATTTGTCTCATCGGCTAGGGCTCAGTCTCCCCCACATCGGGAAGCCGAACCGCCTCACGGCCTGAGATCTTCCCATCGCGCACCAACAAGTGGATCAACTCTTCTATCACCATGGTCGGCCCCAAGGTGTTGGCGCTGGCGTCGTTCACCTTCTCCACCACACCTCCAGCACTTGTTCATTGTTGACGCATCACACTCCGCCAGCTCAAATCCAACTGCCGCAGTGGAGGAACCACCACAGCCGACCGAACCGCCGTGGGTAAACAAGCCACCCACGGCGCTGCGACGAGAGCGGCACTCACTACCACGCACAATCCTTACCACAAGGGGCAAACGTCGGAGCGACACCACGGGCCACAAGCGGACAAGCGACAACCACAAGCACAACTGGTGCCAGAAAGCGACAGTAAGCAAGGGAGAGTAAGCAGGATAGAGCAAGGGAGAAGAAGCATGGGCCGGCAAGCCCCACCTTAAGGACGCGCCCATTTAATGCGCGCACCTTTTAGGGGCGGGTCTCAAGAACCCACAACACGCACAAACCCAGGGCGCATGACCAAACATCTTCCTGCAACCGTGTCACCATGGGGAAACCATGGCACAAAGAGACGGCCCATGGGCCGATCACCCAGTAGGCCAAATGGACGAAGGGGGCCAAGAGGCCAGGCAGTATAGTTTCAGTCTACAGATGGTGAAGCCCTTTACCATGAGAGACTATTGTTATAGAAGTGACCCCATCTACACCCGTTCGACCTACTAGGCAAGGAGACCTAATAAACATGTAAAAGGACATCTATAACCTTAGCATAATAGGCCACCGTAAGGAGTATCCTTGTAACCAGACCTTAAGGCCATGTATATATAAATTACGGAAGGACGAAGGGACACAGGTTCACTTGTGTATTCGTCCTGTCAGTTCTCAGTCTACTATTTGATCTGTAGCCACAACACATAGAGCTACATAGATCTGCTATCTTGCTTCCCCATACCGTACTTCCATCAAAGGAACACATCCAAACAAACGATTCACAGATATAACAGAAGCAAAGAAACAACCAACAGGGCCATGCCCAGTTTCATCACAAGCGGAGAATCGAGCAACAGTTCAAAGTGATATTGAGCAAGGCATTAGCACCAAAACTCGCAATTTTGATGCTAAGCGCCGTCAAAATAATCCTACTCCCTATACTTGCGCTACTATTTTTACACATTGCTGACCAGGCAGGGACCAACGTCCTTCACCAAAATAAAAGGCATCCATGTCCACACCTTGAGGTAATCAAGCACTACTACACAGTACTCACCAAATTCCTTGACCAGGGAAAGCCACAGCCATGCATCTTCCAGAAAGCTTAGTTGAAGCAGTAGGGTACTGGCGTCTCCAACCGGTCAGCTTCAAAGTCAACTGCCGGTGAGTGGCCTGGGAAATGGCCAAACTTTTAGAAAACTGAGGTGCTCCGTTTCATTGAACATTCTAAATGCAAGATTAAGAATATTCCGCTGTTCAGACACCGTATGTAAAACGTCATGACAAAAGGGCAAATGGGAGAAACTTCAGAAACCATTCAGGTCCATGTCAGTCAGTGGAGCAGAATACTTCTCCATAGAAACATGAGTGAGTGACAATTCACATGCACCATGGTTCCAGTCACTCCAACACGGTATCTAGAAAAAAAAGAATATCAAAACTAAGGGGGGAAAAGAGCGACGCTAGTTTTAAACAAACTAGACAAAGGCTGGATTATTTTTGACTTTCAGTTGACTTATGTTTGTACTGTCTATAGTAACTAGCTTTTAAACAGTACATTTTTTTAAAGTGAGATCAACAGAAAGATTGTAGTAAAAAGTGTACTGAGATCAGTTGTATCGACCAAAATCACATGCGACAATTTTCCTGTGCGTACTACCTCTCGCGAACAGCCAGAATTCAAATATTTAAGCCATAATTAATCAGCCCAAAAGAATCCACCCAAAATTTTCTTATTCGTATTTGCATGGAGTTTACTTAAGGTAAATCATGCCAAACCTCATAATATAGCATATGCAGTATAAATAGCATAAGCAACTAATAACTCAACCCAAATCCCAGCCACAACCAAAACATATGTTTGAACAGACAAAAGATAATAATGTTGCTCACTACCAAATACGGCATGCAACAAAATAAGCAGAAGAAATAAAACCCATCAATTGAATCCAACAGCGAAATATTTGGATTGAAAACAACATTCAATTAATTTATTTAATATATAAAACAGAGAGGTGAGATCAAGGATGCTGACATTACACAGATCACCCAGGGATATTTCCTTAAATAAGTAGTCCTATTATCAATAGATGAGGAATGAGGATGCAACCAAAATCTAGGGACGGTCAGACATGTTGATTTGAGTACTTGCACACTAGATGTGTATATAGTACTCGTGCATTCATGTTTGTTAACTTTTTGTACACAATTTCAAAACAAAACTCTTGTAATTGTATTCCACCAACGTACTAAAAATAGACATTCTCCATGGAATCCAGCTCTCTTAAAATCTAGTGATCCACATGTACATAAAGGATCAGTGAAGTGGAAATGAGGAATTGATTTCCATCCCGCTGTTGATATCCCAAATCCACTCCATGAAAACCACAAAACTCATGTAAAGAATAGAGGAGATTCTATCTGGGCTCAGTTTTGTCATGCTTAATAAGTAATTAAATAGAAAAAAGAGAGATCTAGATGACTTTCCAAACAGAGATTGACTCAAAGGGGGCACCTCTCTTAAAAATCATACTCAGCTGTTGTACTATGTAGGTATCAACATGCAAAACTAAGATGAAATTTTGACCATATTGCTAGCTTCCCATATCATATTTTTCAATTCAAAAAATTGCTTACAAGCAGATTACATTATGCAATTGCATGGATCCCCACTACTACGAAGAGCAAGAACAAATAACAAGTATCCTCTAACCAAACTGCCTGACGACATAAACTGAATTTTCTATCAGCAATCAGGAAGAACAGCATGGTACCATCCAGAACGATAAAAACATCGATCACAATAAACAACAACATCAATTAATTTAACATACAAACGTAAAAGAATCAAAGGGCTAAAGGAGCAACCATAGCACCCAATTTCCACGACTCATGAGTTGTAGCAGCTCCCACGCGGACGCCTCCAGAACATGGAAACAGACAAGCAACTTGACATCAAAGCTCCCATCCGTGCTTTCCATTGTGATGGCCTACCACTGCTGCCACACGAAAGGTCAGGGACCCCTATCCGATCATCCAAATCGTCTGGTACTACATCGCTCCCGGCATTCTCCAGCGCACCACTCTCATCCACGCTCCTAGCATCCTGCAATTCACCAGCGCCACCTGGTGTGTCAAAATTCACAGCAAGAGCTCCATGCCGGCTAGCACGAAGCCGCTCAGCACACTCAAGCGTCACCCCCCGGCACTTCTTAACCTTCACCTTGACAAGGCGTGGGCAGCCTTCAGCAAGCTTATCCATCCCAGCATCAGAAACAGGGCACGCCTTGATGCACAGCTTCCGCAGAGCAGCACATTTCGTAGCCACGCAAGAGATCTCTGCATCCCCAAAGGTGTCAGACCCGCACAGGGCAAGCCGCTCAAGGGTGGAACAGTTGGCAGCAATCAATTCAAGACTAGCTGATGTCAAATTCACACCAATGAGAACCAATTCCTGCAAAGTGGCGCATTTCTGTGCCACAGCCACGAGCCCACGGTCACCAATCCTGTTCGCCTTCCATCCATCCACATGCAGCTTGCGTAGGCGTGGAGACTTGGCAGCAAGTGCAGCCAACCCGACATCTGTGACCTCCGGCGCCTTGGCAAGGTACAGGACCTCCAGCCCAGACAGAGCAGCGACGCCACGGTCGCTGACCTGCAGCTTCTCGAGGTGGAGCTCGGCCAGCAAGGCCTCCTGCGGGACCGCCTGGAGCACCGGGTCCCAGTCGCCAGAGCAGCGGATGATCTTGAGTGTTTTGAGGTTGGGGGCCTGGGTGATTAAACAGGAGAAGCACTGCCCGTTGTAGAGCTCTTTGAGGGACAGAGACTGGAGGCGGAGGCCAGAGACTGCAATGGGCTCCGAGTCGGCGAGGCCGCGGAGGCGCTTGATGGAAAGCTCCTCGAGGTGGAGACAACACCGGAGGACGGCCTCGATCCCCTTGGCGCCGAAGGCACACGACCCGACGGAGAGCTTGCGGATGTTAGTGGCGGCGGCGGCGAGGGCGGCGACGCCGTCGTCGGTGACGGCGCGGAGGGAACGGAGCTTGAGGCGGCGGAGGCCCGGGCCGAGGCGGTCGGCGACAAGCGCGAGCGCGGGGTCGCCGACGCTCTCGGCGCGGCGGTCGCACTTGAGCGCGAGCTTCGATACAGCGGGGAAGCGCGCAAGGATCCCCGGGGCCGCGGCGAGGAGCGGAGCCCGCGCGTCGAGGGCGAGGCGGAGGCGCGAGGCGGCCTCGACGGAGAGCCAGCGGCGGCAGACGAGGGAGCAGCGCTTGCGGTCGCCAGACCCCAGTAAGCCGAACACCACGGCCAGGAGCTCCTCGGGGAGGTCGGCGGTGTGGTCCTCGGCCGCGGCGGCGGGAGGAGGCGACGTCGTCTGCGAGGTGGGGGACGGTGGCGGCGGTGGCTTGGGGGGGTGGTGGTGGCGGCGGGAGGCGGAGGGGCACTGGCCCATGGGGGGGGAGGCGGAGGCGGATCTGAGGGAGGTGGAAGGAATGGAGGGGTTGGGGTGGTTGGGGAACCAAGGGGAGCCTGCGGACGCGAGGGGAAGAAGAAGCTGGGATTAAATCCGGTTAAGCCTTTCTTTTTCCGTCCCTTTTGCTGTCTGCTAGTGCCTGCCTTGCATTTTGCCGTGTACAACGGTGCAGCGTGACACTACCCGCATTAACTAGTACTTTGAACGGTTCCTCTCTCAAAAGCTCGTTTTTCAACATTAAACTCTGCTCTCACTTCGCGTTTCAACCCTAAACTTTCAAACGATCTGAATTAACACTTCAAACTAATGAAATTATCCATTTTATCCTCTCTACCTAAATCTAAGTGATTTTGATCCAACGTGGTATCCCAATAGAAAAGTCTACAATAATTTTGATCTAACATGGTACCCCAATAGAAAAATCTACCGCGGTTATACTGTCGATACTACCGGCATAGTAAATATAGTATTATTGCTCCTGACTGGTGATCCCAAAATCGACTGTGACCGCATATTTATCTTCTCCAAGTCCTCCTTAACCGGTCCAACCATTCCCTTTTGTTCAAACCACTGAAGTCAACCCTTCTCTCACTGCTCTCTTTTTTCCTCTTTTTCAAGTTTCAAATCCTCAAGGGAAGTGGAGCAAATCTTCATCTCTTGCCAAAAATCAACTCTTAACAACCCACCTCCTCCATTCCCCTTGGTAATCTCTAGGAAATTCTTCTCTTCTTTCTTCATTGTGCTTTCTCTCTATTTTCTAGGGTTTAAGTAAATGTGCATAAAAATCTTTATTTTAATTGAGTAAAAATGCTAGAAATTGTGATTGCTGACTTATTATGTCAATTTCATGCATTATGTTATGCCTAATCCCAGTTAGATGCATTTTGGATCAAATTCCTAAAATGCTCATGGGTGTGGTACTACCGCCCGCAGCACAGCGGTACTACCGCTACTACCGCTCCAGTACTGACGATGTGCTAAGTGCGATCATACCGCTCCTATAAAGGAGTTAAAATTTTTCATACACAATTACTTGAGTCGCTCCTTCTCTATCCTAATTGCTTCTTGTCCTTGATCCGGTTATCATAGCAAGAACTAAAGGATCTGCTTACAAGAATGTCTATCTTGAGGGAAAACCTGTTGAGCGGTACACCACCCATGAAGGTCCCTCTTCTTCTCATCACAAGGTGTCTTGTGCAAGTCGGCTTCTAGAAAGTCAGCTCCAGTATCTCAAAAGGACAATAACTCGAAAACTACTTCCTTCCTGCAAGAAATGAGAGTCCATGATGAAGGACATATTGCTAGAGAAGAGGAAGAAGAATCTGTTAAGCAAGAGGGAAAGGATGATTATGATGAGGAAGAGAGCTATGCTCAGGACGATGAGAATGATGATGATGAGGAGGAGGATGAAGACATGGCCAAAACCGAAGCTCCAAGGATCAATCTTTCTCCAGATTTCCAGTGATCAGTACACTCAACTTTGACATCCAAATCAGTTTGAGATACCCGTAAGCTCAGCAAATCCTCGATTTTTCACTCAATTCGAAGAGGATGTCTACAATCAAATCTACAATTTTCATAAGCAGTTCGTTGATCACAAGTATATTGATTGCAGACATTTGAACTCTCTTCTGCGCTTCTCGAGAGCCTATAACTTTTTTCATAAAGCTGGGCTACAAGACATAGTGCCATTGAAGTGTGACTATCAGGAGGACATCATTCATCAGTTCTATGCCAGTTTGTTCATGTCCTATGACTTTGAGTACTTGGCTTGGATGATGAGAAATCAAAGGTATGAGGTGATCAAGGAAGATTTTGAGCAAGCTTTGAGGACTTATTCAAGCTGGTATGAGAAGGTGTATTCTCATGGAGCTTTTCAAACTCCGAGATAGTGCCAATTCTATGACTCCAATGTAAGGTACACTCCTGGAAAGCTGACAGGGCTCTTTCCTCTTCCTAGTTTGATTAACAAGATCATCTATCACACCTTCTTCCCAAAGAGTGGCAACTTCAATGCAATTCGATGACATGCTTGGAATATCATCGACTACATCATGCAAAGGTAGAAAATTGATGTAGTTAATATGATTATAAGAGAGATTGTTTCTTCCAAGAATGGTAGAGTGAAGCATATTATTATGCTCCATACATCATGACTCTTATCATGAGGAAGACAGACTACCAAAGCGTTAGACCTTTAGTCCATAAGCACCATGAAGACCCTCCAATGCCAAATTTCACTTAACCTTTGTCTCAAACTAAAGAAGAGCATCATCAAGATCAACCCCAAGTGGTGGATCCCATTCTGCTAGCCTCTCTCAGATTAATTGAACTCTTTTGGAGATCTGGAATGCCCAGCTTGACACCAACACTTAGTTAGCGGCGTTGATACAACGAATGAGTTTGCTTGAGCATCCCTCTTCATCCTCACTGTCGATGCAGCTGTCTTCACCTCTTCACTACCGTCGTCTTCATGGTGACCTTTCCGGCGCTCCCCCAAACTAAATGGCGCTTTTGGTACTTGATGCCAAAGGGGGAGAGAAAAAGGACATGTAAGACCAAGTGAAGATAAGACAAGGAAGCTAGTCAAGATTGTCTAGTATATTTAACTATTATCTATTTTGGCTCTTTTGTAATGAACTCCTTTGGTGGACTAAGAAGCTTTGTTGTCTTTGTAATATTTTAGTCGCATGCTTATTAGATGTTGGTTATGCTACAATGTTATACTACAATGCTTCCTCTATACTACTATGCGTAAATGTTTGATAGAATATCTTGTCATGGTTCATTCATGCCTTGTACATTGCAAGCATATCTTTGTGCTCTATATAGATTATCTTTGCAAATTTGCTTCATGTTTCCTCAAAGTCAATAAATAGAGGAAACTCCATCAAAATTTCCTAAAAATCCACAAATGCATATGAGACTAACGTGTTTGTTAAGATGAGATTGAAGCATCTAGGCCCCCAAAAATAGTTTTGTAATTAATAACAACAATGCTTAAGAGACTAATGTGTTTGTTAATTGTTAAGATAATTGAAAGGTTTAGTCTTGGATTTTGATAATATCATGAAAAAACCATGCACAGTTGATTGTGGGTTAACATGGCTCAAGGCAAAGGTAAAATTTAGCCTAAAAACCTCTTATAATTTTACTGATCTTGGCATTTGGTGGATTAAAACTGGATTGATAGGCTAGATGTCATGCTATTAAGAGGAGTCATGGCTAGTATGTTGAAGATAATCTTATGACACATTGATCAATTCTAGTACATGTATGTATTTGAAAATTCATTTGGTAACTCTCTCTGAATTTTATTTGAAAATCGGTATGACCATCATTGTGTCAGCAGTAGTACCGCTACATCAGTACTACCAAACTTTTCATGCTTGTATGTTATTTTTAGATAGATGTATTTTTGGACTTCAACTAAAATGGTACTACTGCTTTTCTTGATCGGTAGTACCGCAACGATATGACTGCTATTCTTGTTAGTTCACACTATGATGGTATGACCATTGTTCTTATCCGGTCACACCGTAGTGGTATGACTGCAGCGCCTGTTCGGTACTACCGCACTGCGTTATGACCACATTTTAGTTAGCGGTAGCTAATTTTCAAAAAGGTATATTTTTTGGAGATTTTTTCTCTTCTAGAAATCGATACTACCGCAGCTGAATTGTGGTACTACAGTAGGATCAATACGTCCGGATCCTGTAAGTGCGGTACTATCGATTTTTGGATAAACGTCAAGTTTATGTGCATACTAGTGAATGCCCGTGCGTTGCTACGGATTTTAAAATTTTATAATACTTCATTATCTGAAACTAACGGGCGGTAAATTTTTTTAGAATATGCATACAAATATGTTCTAAAACTTTTTAAAATCCATAGCAACGCATAAGCATTCAGCTAGTCCTAAGAGAAGTATGTCTTGAAGAAGCATGGCTCATTCTCTTCAGTGACTTTACATAAAGTGGTACATATGGAGAGATCTTCAATAGACATTGCATGCTCTATGTATTTCTAGGGTAAACAGTAATCGTCACACAATGCATAATAATGACACAATAGCAACTAAAACAATAAGGACAGAATAGCAACTAAAACAATAAGGTCAAAGCTTCAGGAATCATCATGTCACCGTGTGTGTCAAGAATCATCATGTCTTCAGTCAATAAATCATCTTGAGAAAAGTTGAAGATCTCATAAACATGTTAAAGCTCATAGAAATCACATACCCTGAATTGTTATAAGTAGGACCAATTTTATGGAAAGCAAGTGTAAGAGGACCGACCTTCTTGGACGATAATACATTCAATAGTGGGATCATTTGCCTATAATAATAAGACAAAAAGGAGCAGTGTGTTAATAATATGCTTTGCTTGGTATTGATGATTAAATTCTATTCGGGATACACCTAAAACCACACAGAATCAACTATGGCAACATTAGCAGGAACAATTGCCTCTGAATAATAAATGAATCTGGATCACAAGTCTACTATAAATACCAGTAGCAAAAAAGAGAGGAATCTTTTTCCCTCAAGCAATGGAGTTCATGACATCTATGGTAGATATCCCTGTTTGAATCATCTCTTCTGGATAGGTTCTCTCACTGGGGTTAATAGAACTTCCTGGAATAAACATTAGAGTACATGATTATCAGAAGTCAAAGATGAGTAGGATTTAACACCATCCATACTTCTAATTTTTGTGTCCCCTCCATGAACATTCACTTATCCATGAGAAATAATATAATTACAAGGCAACCAAGTAAATGCATATAATAGTCTATAATCTACCCAACACAGAACAGATGCTTCACACTTCAATGAATACAGATGAGGATTGTTAAAATTTCATTTAGCACAGTGCAAAACATCATAACATACAAACCAAGTACCAAACTTTCAAGGTTAACCTCGGTATTGGTGGAACCATCCACCCATTTTCTGCATACAGTAGTAAGTTACTCTTATCCTCATTTGACCTTCTGGGTGTCGGTAACTAAAAAAGAATCAGCACACTCAGTACATTGACCACGGATCCTTTCCACTCCATACTTCATGCCCACGTATATGCCAGCAACAGTACCTGCGTATTCATCTGAATCTGTCAGAGAACATAAGAAGAGAAGTTCAAGGATTAATAGAGATGATATTGCATTTATCTCAGTTAAAAAAACAATATGAAAGTTGCATTTAGTTACCCCCAATATGCACCATCCTTGCTCATTTTCTTTAGCTGCATAAACATTCATCAAAGCATATAACTGCACTGTAGAGGGAACCTTAACACGGGTGAAGAACCAAACAGAGACACATCGTGATGCATTCATGCCGGCATTTCGCAGGGGCCTGGTGGGGGGGTGCAAAACTTCTTTTGACAGCTCCTTGGCCTGGCTCTCTACGGATCAAGAACACGCCAAAAATAAAATCAGAACCAAAAACCAAAGCCATCAAGTGCAGATTTGGTCCTGGGAGACCTCAGAGATTGCATTTCGAGCCAAAATGTTACAAAATAAGGCCTAAGCAGTAGCAAAATATCTTGGCGGCTCAAAGAAGACCAAAGCTGACTATACCTAATGTAAGCATATCATATTGTTGAACAGCCACATGCTTATTTGATGTGTATGCTATTATTCTAAAATATTTCACTTTGGGTATAGCATCCATCGAGTCAACATGATCATGCAAAGCTCAAGGCTGCAATGCGAAAGCTTCAAGAAGGTTACCAAGAATTCCATAATGGTATGTTTCCTAATTTTCTTACTTCTTTTCAGTACCTGAAAATTTAGTGATATCCCTTATAATGCTTTCTAAATTCCTATAGTAAAATATTAAATCTATTAATCTGAATGACTATCTAGGTAAATTGAGTTGTCATTCGATACAAAATTACCAGTGCGTGTGTTGGATCGAATTTGGCGACAGAGGGGGGTGAATGTCGACTATTAAAAACTTGATCCCAAAAGTACCCACAAACGAGTCTCTTCTCCTATAGCTAAGGGAAACTAAAATCTGAAAGCTAAGAACAAGAAAACAGAGAAACAACCACGGCAAAGAACCTGCTGAAAAGACTTGCCATGGCAGAGAATACTCGCGAAAATTGCTGCCACGGCAGAGAAAAGAGCTGGTTTTGCTGCCAGCCGAAAACTTGATTTGGCTGAGAAATAGCCACGGCAAAGAACCTGCTGAAAAGACTTGCCACGGCAGAGTATACTCGCGAAAATTGCTGCCACGGCAGAGAAAAGAGCTGGTTTTGCTGCCAGCCGAAAATTCAGACCAAGCAGAGAGTCTGTTGACTGCAGAGAATGCAGATTGAGCAGGAAGATTGAACCAAACTGGAGGAAACTCAAAGGCTGCACTAGCCAAACCAATTAACAGAGACAAGAGACTAAAAGGGGCTAATATCGCTGCCAAACAGCAATGAAGCTGCATGCACCAAATCTACTCGAATGAAAAATCTACTGAAACAATAAATATTTCTGCAACTTGAAAATCGAGAATTTGATGAGATCTTGCTGCTCTCTTCAGGGCTAAAGACCAAGATTACATACTCAATAGCTTGAAGACCTCTGGGAACAAAAGAACTCAACAAAAGATCAAGAGATCAACCTTTTGAGCCATAACCAGAAAATGACAGAGACATATCTAATTTTCAGATTGCTTGAGATTTCTCCATCCTTTGCTCATGAGAGTTTGCAGATAAGATAGCAATAGCAAAGGACTCTCGGACTGAGCTCAAACCATCTCCTTGAGGGGATCAAAATTACCTCAAACCCTAGAAAAGTAAATGAAGAACAGGGGCAGCCCAAGAACCAAATTCTGAAATTAAACGAAGATTGCTCTTAGGAAACTTGATCAAATGACTGTGAGGCACCATCCCACCAAAGAGCAACCCATTTTGGGCCTTCCCAACAAGAAACAACTCAAAAACAGAAATCCAAGAAATCTAACACAGAGAGCATCGAAGGAAATAAGCAACAGAGAGCTAGAGACCAAACAAACTCAAATAAAACCATCTTGGATTGATAATGAGGAAGAGAGATATATGATTACAAGAAGTATCAACTCATACAATCCCTACAACCCCATACATGCTTGGAATGATCAAGAACTCTCCATCCTTCCAAGAACAGAGCTCTCACATAGAAGACATCGAAGGGGACACAGCCAACAGCCTTCCTGTCTCTCCCACCAACTAAAGACTAAAGCCAAAACAACCCTTTAAAGTCTATTTTGACTAAAGTAAACCCTAGAATCCATAAGGGGCCATGCAGCCATCAACATCTATTTATAGCCCTTGGCTAACGGGTTTCCAATCCGTTACGCCCGCTGGATCCAACGGAGCCCGCTCCCGCTTGTGCAGCCTCGCGAAATTACCGATTCACCCCTCCTGCACCTTCCGGGAAGCTTCCGCGCTCCTTGTCGTCCACGACTCGCAACCACATCGAATCTCCGCCGTCTTCGACACATCCGACCGTTCTGACCTCGACACCGCCTGTGTCTAGTCCGGTCACCTCGTGTCTCACCACGACTCCGCCTCGACGTCCTGCAGTCACACAGACAAGAAACACATCAAATAGCACCGCTCGATACATGAAAGCGTAAATAGCATAAACACATCATACTTACCTATGATGAAGTCCAAACCTATCGAATCATCGGAATATGCATCCAAATCTCATACAACCAAGTTTGACCAAGTCCGACCGAGCCCGATTGCACCCCGCAACGTCAAGGTCCGAAACCCTCAAACCAAACTCGACTCTCCTAAACCGATGTCAATTACTCATCATAAGCACGGGATGACCTCCCCATGGTCTCTCAGCGTGTTTTGATCAGAGCACTCTATTTCTTGAGTTATTGATGTGGTGAATGATGACTCCAATTTGTCACAAATGCAGCAAAGAAGCAGCGAACAATACAAATGGTGGATCTACAAGACCTACTGAAGCAAGGGAACTGATCAAATTTTAAGCAGGGGAAGGAACAAGGAAATAATGACCTCCAGCGTGAGGCAGTTGGCCGTGAGGTCGAGCTCCTCTAGGGCGAGCAGGATCTCCACCTCACTCAGATCATGCAGTTGGCAGCTCATTGGGTCGAGGCATCGCTCCACCATAATGATCCAAAAATGAACTACATAATCCCCCACAACCTCGGAAAGTTAAAATAGATGCTATGCCCCACAACGTCTGAACAAATTTCTTGTACTAAAAACCGCCTTCTTGTTTTGTTTAACATTCATAGTAGAACGTATGAAAGCCTGATCACAAACATCAACACACTCGAACTAATTCTTGCGAACTTGAACTCTAAAAGCCCTTCATTCTGTTTAGCAATCTTATCAATTTTAGTCACAACTTATAATCGCCACAACATTACGATAGCACAACATTTCCACAAAGATAACGTCTTTTAAATAGGGAGAGAAATGTGTAGCAAACCTTGGAGATGTTGTCGTATGAAGACGACGAGCGAGAGCAGCGCGAACGGCAGCACTCGCCGATCCATCGCGCAACGTGGTGCACGTCGTATCGCTGTACGCGCGTCCCCGCCGTTCCTCGCAGCGCCGCCCCACCCCGCCGCTCGCATCCGCGGCGCGCGCCTCCTCCCAGCCGCGGAGGACGGGTCAACGTCGGGGGCGTCAGTCGCCTCGATCGAGTCCTCCGACGAGGCCGCCGCCACCACGCCCGCCGCGTCCAGGTCACCGGGGCCACCTTAGATCCGGATCAACACCTCCCCATCCCCAGCCGCCACGGCGGAAAGTAGCGCGCGGCGAGCGGGGCCTGGAGGAGGCTGGAGGCGGAGAAGCTGAGGCCGTAGCAGCGAAGGCTGGAGGGCGGAGCGCCGGGGCCTAAAAGCATCTAGGCCCCTAAAAATATTGGTTTTGGTAATTAATGACATTATGTGATCATGGGACTAATTTGTGTATTAAGTGTTTGCAAGAATTAGTCTCAAGGGCAAAGAAAGAGGTACATAAAAAGATGTCACAAGATTCAAAGAGTTTCAAGTCGACAAGGTAAATAGTTTAGGGCTCTTTTATTTTTACCGGTCTTGGAGAAAGGTTGGAAGACCGGATTATAGCTTAGATGTCGTACTATTAAGAGGGATCATAGTGAAATGCTTGATCAGATGCTAATATGCCCTATGGATCAATTTAGGATCATGCATGCATTTAGAATTTAAAATTGAATCAAAATCATGCATTGTCATAATTTTCGGAAGTACCGGCATTCAATGCGCGGAACTTCCAATCGGTCGGAAGTACCGGGCACCCGGGCAGAACGTTTTTTCCAGAGAGTGCCCGGAGTTTAAGTTAGTCTCTCAGAAATCGGAAGTACCGCGGGGTGAACGGTGGAACTACCGCAAGCGCGGAAGTTCTGGCCTCCCGAGCGGAACTTTAATTCCAGAGAGCGTCCGGAGTAAAACTTAACCTCTCAAAAAACGGAAATACCGCGGGTTGAACTGCGGAACTACCGCATGGCTGAAAGTTCCGGTCATTAGAGCGGAACTTTATTTCCAGAGAGCGCCTTGAGTTAGAGTTAACCTCGCTGAGATCGGAAGTACCGGGGCAAAGAGTGGAACTTCCGGGATTCTGGAAGTACCGCGATTTCAACGGCGGTAGTACCACACTCATTGCCCAACGGTTATTTCTGACCGTCTAACATAGCCGTTCTGTAGCGTCTGCGAAAATCCGGAAGTACCGCCCATATAACTGCGGTAGTTCCGATTTCCCTGAATTTTCAGGTTGTTTATTGCAACGGCTATTTGAGGTTGGTGGGGGTATAAATTCGACCCCACCAGCACTTGTACATGTTGTTGAACCCCCATTGAGCATTCTTGAGCATAGAGCAACCTCTCACACCTCATTTCTTCATTAGAGCATTCAATTGAGGTAGTTGAGCGATTTCAAGTGCATTGCATCCTAGTTTGATCCATTTGGCACTAGAGAGTGATCAAGCCCGCTGTGATTCATTACTCTTGGTGCTTACCGGCACCTAGACGGCTTGGTGGAGGTTCCGGTGATCTTCTCAAGAAGATTGTGAGCAGGCCTGGAAGATTGTGAAGGCTCGGAGCTCGTCTACCCAGAGAGGGAAAGGGTTATCGCTAGTGATCGAGGTGATTAGGCTCAATTCGTGGAACCGGTCCGATTTGTTCGGGCTTACCTCAACGTGGACTAGGGGAGACCAGCAAGTCTCTGATCACCACGGTAAAAAGTGATTGTGTCAATTGTGGTTTGCTCTCTTGTGCCTACTTTCATTCAAGCAATATTACTTCATTTGAATTGTTTGATTGCTTGTTTAGTTAGAGTAGCAAACTTTGACCTAGGCTAATTGAAATTGCTCTTAGTCAATTACTTGTGCCAGTAATATCTTGAGTCAATTAGTAGATACATTGGTTACTTGTTTTAAGAAACTGTTAAAGCTAAAATTGTTAGCCTAAGTTAGAAGAAAATTTTTAAACCGCCTATTCATCCCCCCTCTAGTCGGCCTCCTCGATCTTACAGGGCTGGCGCCAGCCCCCCCCCCTCGGCGTCCTGCCAGTGGCTCCATCGCCACCGGCGGCGGCGAAACCCTAGTAGCTGAAGCCGGCGATGGACGCGGAGACCCCTGGAACGGGAGATTCAGGAGATCCCCTTGCTTGGGTTGGTTACTTGGTTTGTTTGGCTTTTCTTCACCGTGGTGGTGGCCTCGGCCTCTGGTCTCCACCTTATGCGGGAATGGGGGCTAAGAGGCTTTAGGGGCGAGAAAGGAAGAGTGGACGGGCCGAGTTTGGGCGGAGGAGTGCCGGCGAGGCGAGAGGAGGAAGCAGCGTGGGACGAAATAGGGAGGAGGCGAGAGAGGGGAGAGGAGGACTGGGGGCTGGAGCGCTGGCGGCAGTGTTGCCCATGGGAAGGAAGAGGTGGGCTGGAGCGGCGGTGTCGCCCAGGGGCTGGAGCGGCGGGGGAGGACGCGAGGGAGAGGATGCCCCCTCGGCCAACCGCACATAGGGGAAGCTATCGCGGGGAGCAGTTGAAGTCTTGGTGAAGCGAATAGGCACTTTGGAGGAGCCTGCGCGTGGAGAGGTGATGAGGGGAACGGAACTACCACCAACTCTTTTTTTTAAAGAGCAGAGAAAGTTTTTTTAGAAGGGGTGAAAGAGGCCGTACCAACCACCAACTCCTTCTTTTATAATTATATATGTGCATATAATGACCCCTAAGTAGCTGTTGAATAATGGTGTGGTAGTACTGACCGATATATGGCGGTAGTATCGCTCCACCTTATTTTTAGGGATTTCATCCCCAACAGTCATCCTAGTAGGTAGAGGTTATAAATATCTCTTTACCAACAGCAAGCAAACACTTTTAGACCCTCATTGAATACTCTTGAACTCTTGCATTTCTCTCACCAACTCTATTGCATTATTTCTCATTTTTGAGGTTATTGAGAGCATTCAAGTGCATTGCATCATCTAGTTGATTCTTGTGGTACTTGAAGACCTTCAAGTAAGCGTCATTGGCTTATTACTCCTGGTAGTTGCTGCCACCTAGACAACCTGGAGGAGTTGGCACAGTGGTCTCTTTAAAAAGGTTGTGAAGAGATCCAATGTGATTGTGAAGGTTAGAGCTCACCTTCCGGAGTAGAAAAGAGCTATCCTAGATTGAGAAAAGATTCAAGTTGCCTAAGGAGCCGGTTTGATTTAATTAAGCTCCCTCAATGTGGATTAGGAAAGACCGGTAAATCTTCAAGACCATGAAAACAATTATTGTGTCCTTCATGTGGTTTAATTCTCTTGCCCTTTATTTTCCATATTTATATTTTTAGTAATTAATTGCTTGACTTGTTTAGCTAGAATTATATTTTGCCTAGTCCTAGGTTTGTGGTGTCATAGCAAGACTTAAAAGTTTTTAGGCTTTGAATTATGCAAAATAATTTTGTTAGTTCATACTCGCTTTAAAATTGTGATTTAGCTAGATGAATTTAAAAACCTCCTATTTATTCTCTCTAGTCGGTTATTCTTGACCCTATAATTGAGTGATTTTGGCCTTAGAGGTAAAGTAAATTGTGTCAAAAGTTTGAGGGTGTCAAATATCTGATTTTATAATTGATGGTTGATTTCTAGACTTTCGTAAAGTCTCAGAAGGGTAAAGTAGATCTATTCCTTGCTTACTTGATTGCCCCATTGAAAAGTGCTAGTACTTCAGCAATAGCTTGTCAAGAAGGAGATGGATGAATTTGGTATCTGCTTTTTAATGTTAAAAGTTCAGTGATGCTTATTAGGTAGTCATAGGGTTTACCAATGTAAAGTTTTTACGGGTCAAAATAGGTTTTGGAGAATTCTAGTCATTAAGCTAATGATCATTCTAACTAAAGTCATGATCCGTAGTTGATATGGCTCTAACAACAACGTTGTAAAGTTTACTTTTCAGGAACCTTCTATATATACCATACTAATCGCATCATAAGTAGCTAGTAGACAAAGTAACATCGATTGCAACATGCTGGCATAAGGCATAGTTATTACATAATATTATACAGTACATAAATAGACCCTAGTGTTGTTTTCTTACGATATGGGCCAATCAAGCCAAATACTTTTGAAGCTCAACAGCAAAAATGGAAATAGAGACCAAAATGCAACTGAGACACTCAGCATATATATGCTCATAGGGGATATTGGGGATCACAGCCTAGTTCTCGGCCTTTACTTCTTCACTCAGTGAACGCTAGTATTGAGCAAGGATGAGTATATATATACCGAGTACGTCATCACACGGAATGCAATTATAACATGCTTGGCTAGATAAGGAAGGCTTAGGGTTCTTTTGAGTGTAAAGCTAATATATTAGAAATTGATCTATAGTCCTTCACTGTGTCAAGAGTGGCTTTTTTTGGCACCGATGTGATGTGAGATATGTCAATGCTTTGTAAGATAAGCTTTTTGTCATAGAAATCCTCGCAAAGACGATAGAAATCATGCTCACACCTCTTCAGGAGAAGACCGTTGTAACGCCCCCGTTTCCAGGGGCGCGTACGGACACGGCATTCCGCAACTATTCACGCATGAACAGTTATGGAGTGTCGCGCAAGAGTATACCATTGCATGCTTACAACAAAAGTCCAGTATATATTTTACATATGGAATAACATCCAGTTTTGACAGCGGGGCGTGCAAGCCTAAAGTATAATTACATCACAAAAGACTCCAAGATCCGCTTGAGCGCGGCGAAGACCTAAAGCCACGGGTCCTTGTCGAAGAAGAGATCCTTCGGGACGTCCTCGACGGGGAGACTTTCCTAACACGAAATCTTGAATTGCCTTCTTTTCTTCTGGTATCTGGAAATTTTGCAAGTCTGAGTACTCCAACCCCGTACTCAGCAAATCACAAGGGAAACCCTACTTTAACTATATGCACGGATCAACAAAGGAGGGGAGTATACTTGGTTTATTAACTTGAGTGGATGCAGTTTTATTTGCAAACATTTTGATAAAACGGACCCAAAACTACTTCTTAAGATCTCAGGGGTTTTTCAACAAAAGTTAATTAACCAATTAATCAAGTTAAAGCATTTACAAAACTACTTAAGCTTCGCTGCTGGAATCATCCAAGTGACATAGCTCCAATAACCGGGAGCACGGCGTATTCGAATACCATTTATTTTGACTATGCAGAGTTTTCTCAGCTTTACCCACACGATTTCTTAACTTCCTCGTCTGGGTTAAGAAAGCCAGGTCGTTTCACTGCTCAATTTTTTTATATAGGCTCTACCCGAAAGAATTCACTCGGGTCTGGCACATTAAAACTCCCGTCCGCTTCGAGTGAACTCTACCGTTGTTAGGCACCCGCAGCACGGCCTACCTAACCTCACTTCTTAACCTCCTCCTCCTCCACACCTGTAGAGTTTCAATCGAGTTGAGCAGCTACTAGACCAGTGTTGACAAGTCAACTCCTGTGGTTGAGCGATCACTATGACATTTGCTCAGCGTAAGGGTTTCAGTCCTTATATTTTCACATGGTCTGCAACCTCGCCAGGCCCGCGACCCATCCTAGGGTAAGCGGTGGGCGAAAGCCGTCTCGCGGCGCCCCACAACACCCTTACCCTAACTTCAATCCTAGGGTAAGAGATGGGCGAAGACTATCTCGCAGCTCTTCCCCAATCCTTACCCTACCTTGTGCACGCCGGCACTCTCCGCTCTAGGGCACGGTGTCCCATACCACCCTACCCTACAGTCGGGTTTGCAAATCCTATTGGCCCGCAGCCACAACCTTATTAGTATAAGACTTTGAGTGATAATAATAACCTACAGTTATCTAGATTAACAGATAATTATTTCTAGGGTTACAAAGGCATGGCTACAAGTTTAACATGGCATTTACCGGTGGTAGGATTAACTACATAACATGTCATTCTAAACATTTTGTTTTACTTTTAACTAACATTTCAGAACTAGCTTAATGCAAATAGCATAATAACATAATTAAGTAACATGGGTTGCAACATGATCGAAGGTTTTGTGACTTGCCGTTAATCTGCACGACCTCGGCTAGCTCGAACGTAGAAGCACCTGGATCCTGAGACTGTACTTGAACTTCCGGGATCTCCGACACTAGCGTAAAAACACATAAAATAAATAAGTTCGGCTTGAAACTATTCAAGCGAGGAAAAATAAACTATTTAAAAAGGAGTAAAATGCATAAATCCTCAAATGGGGAATTTTAGAAATTTCTCTGGGATGAATTTAGGGGGAAAAAGAGGTCAAAAATGGGTTCAGGACATTATTTGGAGCAAAGTGGTGAAATTTGGGAATTTTTGGGATTTTCTGTGATTTTCTAAAATTTATTTGAATTTTTCTGATTTCTGGAAATAATTAAATCTCTGGAATATTTGTGTGAATAGTAGACGGCCGGCCCGTTGCAACAAGATCTTGGCGGCGGAATTCGCCCACACCGAAAGCAGCCCAGCGGCCAGGGGCACGCGCGCGCCGTGGGAACGGAGTGGGCGGGAGGCGCAGCAATCTGCGTTGTGCCGCGCGCAGGCGGATGGCGGCAGCGCCCGGCGGTGCGGCCGGATGCGGTGGGGCGGCGGTAAGGAGGATCGGACGGAGGCGGAGAGGGGGTTTTATGAAGATCGGACGGTCGCGGAGGGCGGTCATCCGATGGCTACGGTTAGAAGGCACAGAATGGGAAGGAGCGGTGGAGATGCGGCCACGACAGTCGTCGTCTTCCTCCCGACAGTCGCGCGCCACAGAGAGGTGGAGATATGGGAGCCTCCGCTCTCCAGCGATAGCAAGCAACTCCGGCGGCAAGGGAACGCATCGACGGCTAGCTCTCGACCTTGGAAACCCATTTTGGGGCTTTGGGGGGGGCGAGAGGATCAATAGAGATGGCGGGAGGGAGAAGGGAGTGCCTCGGCTAATTGGTGGCGGAGCGGGTCACCGGGACGGAGTGAGCCAAATTGGCGAGAGATACACGGTCAAGGGAGTGGGGTGATCACATTGGCGGTGGTGGTGGCGGTTGGGAAGTCTCCTGCAGGGCTCGCCACGGGAGGGGCGAAACGGCCGGCGGTGGGAGACGGTGCGGGCACTCCACAGGCGATCACCTGTCCAGAGGCAAGCATCAAAGGGATGAGGGGACCGCAGAGGTGCTCTGGACGAGAGCAATCGAAAAATGCGCAAGGGAGGAGGGAGGTCCACTTTACGGGGTCGCCGGCGCAGGGGGAGACCACGGCGGCGCTATGGTCGGCGGGACTCCAATCGGCTGCGCGTGGAGCTTCTCTGGAATGGTGGGAGGGGAATGGGGGTGTCTGGGAGGCTTGGGGAGCAAGAGGAAGCAAGGGAGCATAGGGGCGGCTTTTATGCCCGGGCGGAGGAAGGGGATCCTTCGGGGAGAAGGCAACGGGCATGACGCTGGGGGCAACCGGAGTTGGTGAAGTGTCTCCTCCGCGTGATGGAGATGACTGTAACATCCAGAAAATTGGAAATCTGACAATATAAAGTTTTTGAATTTCTTTTGTAAATGTGGTTTATTTGAATTTGGAGTTTATGGTATTTTTCTGAATAATTTAATGAAGGTTCCAAAAAGTCAAAAGGACCAAGGGGAAACAAGCATGTTTAAATATTAGAAAATTTAAAATTTAAATAGGAATCTGAAAAGATGATCCAGAAAGGAATGGGGGGAAATTTTGGTTTAAACATAAAACCCTCATTTTTAAATAATGGCATGAATAACAAAGGAAGCAAATAAGTTAAATACCAACAATAGTTGAAAATATTTTTGTTAAGTCCAGAATGTCCCCATGAACTTCTGTGAATTTTCCTGAAATTTTTGGAAGTAATTTTGTATTTTTCTGAGGTTTATTCAATTAACTGCGCCTTTCTGAAAATCTTTAAAAATAAAAATGAAAATCCTCCTCCTCTTGGGCCGCCACCTGGCCGGCCCCGATGCGCGACACGTTGTCCTGCCCGTGCCATCCACCGTCCGCCTCTCGCCCTTGCTCGGCCGCCCGATGCGCGCCTCGGCCCATCTGGCCCGTCCGCCTCCACCCGCGCCTTCTCTCACTGCCGCGCGAGCCCCACTCGTCAGACACTCTCCCTCTGGCCGGTAGCCCTCCCGCGCCACGCTCTCTTCTCCCCCTCTTCTCCCCGGCTCCTCTCCTCCGCAAGCACGCGTCGCAGCTTCTCCCTTGCGCTTGCTCCCTCTGCCGCAGCAAATCTCCCTCTCTCTCTCTCTCACGCCCCGCGGGCAAGTTCAAAGAACCCCGTCACCTCTCTCCCACGCAATCCCGGAGAAGATTGAGTTCATTCCCCCTTCCCCGCGCAAGCAGAGAGAAGCCAAATGATGCCCTCACCGCGCGCCTCTCTCCCGGCTATAAAAGCCCCGCCTGGGAGTCTCAACCGCGCCGCAATACCTCGCTCTTCCCTCCCCTGCGAGCAATTGAGCCGTAGCGCCCCCAATCCCCGTCGGCGACTCCTTCTTCCTCACGGCCGGCGACCGAGCCGCCGCTGATTCCGGCCGCCTCCAAGCAATCCCTTGCTTCCAGAGCTTCGTGGAAGCAAGGCTAACCTGAATCCCACCCTCACTGGGTCTCCCGTTGCGTGAACATCGCCGGTGTCAACCGCCTCCTTGGACCGCCGCCATCACACGTTGCCGGCCCGCCATCGTGCCCCTTCATCTCCGCCGACCTCACCAGCAGCTTCGCCGTCACCCAGGGGCTGCATTTCACGAAGCTCCCGAACCTCTCCGGCCACCGCTCGCCGCCGTCGCCACCGCCTTCTTCTCCCTCTGCCCGGCCCCCTCCACGGCATACTTCAAAAGGATTGGTTATCCTTATAGGGTAAGCAACGCCTCCCCACTCACTTGGTTACCAGCGCTCGTCTCTTCTCCTCGACTCCTCGGTAGCGTTGAGCCCCGACTCCGCGTCGCCGAGGTCGAGTTTTCTTTATTTTCTCCCGTGCTGACAGATGGGCCCCGTTCGTCAGCCGCTGCGGGACCGCAAGCCACTGATAGCCGGACCACTTTGCCGGGCAGCCCATCGACTGTGGGGCAGAGGCCAAGGCCCCTGTCGGTGACGACCACATGCATGGTTCTTGCGGTGGGGTCCCACATGTCAGCCACGAGGATTCAAAAGACCCGCTGACTGGTGGGTCCCACATGTCATACACACATATTATGGAATATAATAAAAAGATTAAAAGATTAAAATAACCAGTGGGTCCCCACCTGTCAGATATTTCATATTTTCTGGAATTAATTCAACCTGAGAACTTCAAATAATCATAACTTTTTCATTTTAACTCCAATTGGATGAGACAAATTTCTAAATTCATCTAAATTCAAGATCTATCCAATGGAACTGAAATCATAATTTTTAGAGTTCATTTGAATTTCTGGTGATATTTTGATGATTTGATATTTTCTTTTTATCCAAATTTTCGCGCACGTTAAATAGCGTACGAGGCCCAGGAGGAAGAAGCAGAAGCTGTAGCCCTACAAGCTCCGGATAATCAAGCACCAGACCACTGTGACCAAGGCGAGTCAATACTTTGATCATGTTGAACCTACATTTCTGCAAAATACTTTGTTTTAAATTATCAAATTGCATGCTGTTATTTTATATGCAAATGCATGCTAAATTTAATATTCTAGTTATATGTCCATTGTTTACTTGAATAATATTACCCTCTCCTTTGGAATATTCGAATGTGTGAACCTTGTCACCCTAGCAAAATTATAATAGTAATGTTTTGAAAATAAGTCCCTAGCTATATGTTATGCTTAGTTTTGCATAAATACTCAGGGGGCGCTGAAATGCCCCAGACATCATTGTCGCTTTTAATCATGAGAAAATGGTTTGGACAGTCATGATGAGAATGACTGGTATATTTTGGACATGATTATTTTATACTCTCAAAATCCCCAACTTGCTTAAATATCTGGGCGTATTGGTTTGAGGGTGTGAGTGTGGTGCAGTGGATGCACAAAGTGGGATAGTGGTAAATCGCCCAAATACCACTAAGGACCGAATCTTGTCACGACCTCCTGTGTAAAACAGCACAACCACAAGTCTGTAAAATACAACTTGGCTAAGTAAATTTATCGAAACTTTGGACTCATCTCACTGGTAGGGGATTGAAGGGGTTACGCTATGGCAAGGGGGCCTGAAGGGACACCAGTGGGGGGTGAAGTTTCCCAGCTGTCCTAGCGTTGCGGGAAGGGGAGCCCGGCTGCGTTAGTGGCTGTGGGAAACATCCCGCGCATAGATGAGACCCACCGCAAGTGGGCAGTTTCCCATAAGGTGAGATGACAGAAGGGACTAGATACTTTGAAAAGTCACTGTGATGGTCTGCTCAACCACATGTCTAAGGTATCATGTGGGGCAATGAGTTCATTATCTCTTGTGGTGAAAGTGTACAAACTCTGCAGAGTCTAAAACTATTCGAATAGCCGTGCCCACGGTCAGGGGCGGACATGGGAACTTAACTGGATATAGTTCTGTTTTAAAATATTGAAAATCGGGTATGAAAAGACTTGAAGGGCGAATGACTGCCCTAGTTTGGAATTGACCTGGGTGTCGTCCCAGTGATAATTTAAGCGGCTATAACGCTGAAGAATTGCTATATGGTGCAGATACTATGTAACGGTGGATGGAATCTGAATCACTAGTAATACTGCATTCATTTACAGCTTGTACTTTGGTTCAAAATGCTAGGTCTTAAGAATTTTTAAGTAATTGTATTCAAAGCACTCTACGCAAAAATAAAATGAGCCTCAACCTTTCCTTTGATTAACCATACATGTTAAATATTGCATTCTATGTGTTGGCTCACGGAGCACGGGGTCGGAGTGCTCACTCTCGCTTTTGCGACAAAATTCAGAAACAGGAACACAAGACCATTATGCCTACGAGGATACTCCTGCTATGGAGGAGAAGGATAACGAAAGAGACTAAGGCGTAGGCCCCGTGGATTGGACATAGACAAGTGGACTCCCGGCTTTGTGTGCACGTATGTTACTGGTTAGCTGGCGACATATAATGCACACAATACCCTTCCAGTCGCTTGCCTGTGGATTTTGGGTTTACTTTTGCTAATGATTCCGCTGTGTGTTTGTAATGAAGACATTTGGCCTAACCGGCCCTTTTGTAAACTGTCACCCGATGCGGTGTATCTTAAACTCTGTAATTGTATGTGGCGATGTATGACATGATTCAGCAATGTACCTGTGTGCACTAACTACTGATCCAGGGATTAGTGCAGTAAAACACAGTAGATTCGGATTGAAAATCTGGGTCTGACAATGACGCCGGTTCTGCAGGGGGAGTAATGGCGACGCGATGGGAGAGGGAGCAGGTGCGTTGCGGCATGGGCGAGGGCGCGTCCGCGCGTGGGAGGGGGAGATGCGGTGGCTAACGGGTGGGACCAGAGCAGAGGCGGGACGACGCGTGGCGCGGAGACGCCCACCGTTCGGACCGGGGCTGTCGGGACGGTGCGGGAGTGGGCGCAGGCGCAGGCGCACGCGCGAGGGAGAAAGCGGGGAGGGGCAGAGGCGCCAGTGAGGAGGGGAAAAGGGGGCGGTGCCAGAGGGGGAAGAAAACGGGAAAAGACGAGGGCGCCAAGGAGAAGAGGGAGGCGGCCATGCCCGAAAGGGAAAGCGGGAATCGGGTGACTTTCCAAAAAGGGAAAGTCCCCAGGACACACTTAAAAATTCAGCAAAAAAACACAAAAAATTTTGGGGCTTTTCAACCGTTAAAACTATCTTGTCCCGGTGCATTATTATTAAGCCTTATATTTTGAAGGGGAGGGGATTCAAATTAAATTGGAGGCACGAAGGATGTTCAAAAGGCAAAATTCTTTCCAGTACCAAAATTAAAGGTGAAAAATAAAGAATGGGAATATAAGCTGCCATATTCATGTTGAATAGAGCTTAGAAAGTTGGGACTGTGTATCGAGGATTGAGCACTTGCTCAGTTAGCTTGACGTGCGGCCAGCCCACTTAGGGCCTATTTGATATGGCTGCGGGTTATGACTTTTGGTTAAAATTTTTGAATTTTGACTATTTGCGACAGAGATTACGGAGAGAGATACTCGCTTGTGATTTTGGTTGATACAGATATTGGGTTTTTAACGTATACTACAATTAACTTGTAGATCCCGTCTTAAGAAAACACTCTGTTTGAAAGTTAGGTACTGTAGCAAAAGCCAAAAGCCGCTTTTAGAAGCCGTAAAGAACAGACCCTCAGCTTCTAGCCTGGATTGCCCCATTTTCGCGGTGGCACTGTTCATATGAACAGTATGCTTCTGGTACTGTTTATATAAATAGTCCTCTCTGAGTATATGTACGCACGTAGGTGCGTTCAGTGGTTAAAATGTGTGTCCACACTCTCGGAGATCTTATTTCTCTGTCTCTAGTCTCAAATATGTGTGTTGAACGCACCCATATAAATATGTATAGGTGTATAATGTTGAGTACTTACGTAAGTGAATCTTTTTTGGCTGCGATCATTGTGGCTTCGCTACAGTGCTGGAGGCTTATTTGACACTATTCATAAGTTTCGTCTTTTTCTGAATTTTTGGCTTTTTGTTGAGCTTTTTTGCCGGTTCTTTTTTTGCCGTATTTGTTTGTATTATACGTAATGGGCTAACATATTTTTTTTATTTTTAAATTTTTTAAATTTAATTATGCTAAATAAGTCTCTCACACCATGATGCTTTTTTCACCCATTCTGATGTTTTCAGCCATAAGCCACGTGCTTTTCAGCCATGTTGATCACCCCCTTTGTTTTACTCGTGATCTCAAAAAAAAGTTACTTTCCGTATCAGTGATGTAACAAAGTGGTCGAAATGGTATTTTTTTGTTACACTAGGCAGCATCGCATCAGACTACAAATCAGTTTGCCAAACTCGCAACTCTCCCATGTCTCCATAAATTTTTGCTAATTATGATGTATAGATTTGTAAAAATGTTGATTGGAAAAGTGACATTATGTGGTCCGTCGAATGTAAGAAAAAACGTCATTTTGCTGCTAGTTTTCTCTTGTGACCAAGGCCCAGTTAGGCTGGATATATGGGACCATAGGGATAAGCTTCTTGATTTTGGTTCTGTTTGTCATTTCGATGGATTATGATATTTCTTGGTTGAACCGCTTTCAAAACTTTTGGTGTTTTCTTACCTGCTTTTTCTAAACCATGCAAAATGGAGATGCTGTTGATTCCAAATAACGAAATATATGACAGTAGTTAGGAGAGAAAAATCCACGAGAGGAGATTTTGGAAGATCAATAATTGGATAACAAAAACTTGTTTAACATTAATCTAATTTACTAAAATATCCACAACTGCTTTTCTTCAACACATTTGAAAATAAGCATACATAACATAAACACAACACCGTAAGTGTAAGCTGGCTCTTAACTACTGATCATTTTCTTAAAAGCACGATTTGACCTGGTGCAGGTCTCCCACGAACGTTGGTCAAATTTGCATAGCTACAAAATCATGATAATAAGGGGTTATTTTAAAATACGAATCCAATGGTATCATTTTTTATCACATAAAAATATATTGTTGGTCAAAATTACGAAGTTTGAATATGAAATAGATGCATGCCTTATAAAAGTCAACGGAGGGAGTGCATTGGACTATTAGAGAGGAAACAGGTTTGGCATGGAATTTCTTCTCAAAGGATGGGTAAACAGTCACGGATTGTGTAATGTTTTCATGTTCTGACAGTGCTGAACATTTTTTTTTCTTTTTTCAACTGCTTACAGTACTGATTAATCAGTTGCTAATTAAAAAACCAAAAAGAAGGTTTCTAGCTGGTAGTATTTGGTTGCCACTAAACAAATTATGATTGTGCGGGCCACCAGGAAATTACATCTCATTCAGTGATTAATAATCTGTCTCTCGAGTAATTCGAAGTAGGCAGATGACGGGCAAAGATTTATTGTTGAAGGTTTTGTGGAACCTAAGTGGTAGGTCAACCATTCAATTTTGTCCATCAATCGTATGTATGTATGTCGCCTTAGCTGTTTTGATTAAGACTATATTGATCGCATGTGTGCTACTGTAGCATTCTTTTAATCTAGTTTCTTACATACAATTTTTTAATTTTAGGTCTTTCCATGATCGTGAAGCAGTCACAAACGATATATATCTCCTACCAAGCTCTAATGACATGGCAGGTTCGAAACCACCTGTCGAGCTAGATGAGCTCGACACCATCACTGCCGCCTACCAAGCTACACGAGCTAGGCAGCCGTACATAATCATGCAATTGGTGCGTAAGTGTGCAACTAGTGTTAACATAAGCATGCAGTTAGTGCTTAAGCAAGATTTGAAGGGGGGAAATGCTACAGTATCACATATGCAATCACCTCGAGTGCTAGCATTTGCGCTTACTATTAACGTTGAATAACATTCAAATTCCACCGAACTGTGTAAAGATCCTATCTGAATTTGTATCCACTGTACACGTTGATTGTATTTGAATCCACATCAGAAGGTGCGGCACAAAATATGATTTAACCATTGTTTGATTTAAATTCGACCGTTTACAACTTTATGGCCCTAGTTTTGATCCACATACTTCATCCTTTGCATAGCGGTTTGTATACTTTTTTTGACGGGAAAGCGGTTTGTATACTCTATGCCCCTGGCATTTAAATTCGGCCGTCTGCGATTGTATTCTCGGTTCATTATTCCCTTCACGCCGGGGAATCGAAATATGCTACTAGCAGCAACATGGCAGTGTCATCTCCATCTCCTGGGCCCACATGGCAGTCGCCTTCCTTTGCAACATGCGGTTGTAGCGCGTGAGGGCTCACCAGCGCCGTGGCTACTATGGGGCTGTTTGGTTGCCTGTATGCACTTATGCAGCTGCATGAGCGTGGCCAGGCTGAGGAGGGAAGCTCCTCAGCTACGTTTCTCCTCAGCCTGTGATGAGGCGATGGGGTCCCGATCTTCCGATAGGATGATAACTATCGATTTCGGTGTAGATGACTCTTGCGATCCGACTACAACCGTACGAGACATCACGTGCGCCTTAGCGATCGCTGAACCAACCCCAAGATGTTATCAACCGTGCCAAGAACACGGTTGACCTGACCACGAAGGTCTATTCCTGCATGCAACCGAAGAACACGCAAGAATAAGGATAGTGAGCAACCTGAAACTTGCTAGATATAAAAGTCGCACAAGGATAGTTGAGGTTCTGTAACACGAATCTGTTGGTCTAGCCGACACAAGAGAACGTGGAGTTTGCACAAGGGGCTAAACTGATCTAAACAAAACCTAAGTCCTAGAAACGGAGGCGGCGGCTCCTATATAGTGAAAACAACCAGGGGAGGCGTCCCAAAGGGTACACCCTAGGGTTACAAGGCCCATGGGCCCAAGCGGAGGTGGCGCAGCACCCTTTTGACTCGGACTCAGAAACCTACGTGAATTGTTTTGATGATTCCGGCCGGCTCGGATGGAATTTGAAGATGAGGTTGGATCCATTGGAAAGTAGACTTGATAAGCTTTCCATGAAGTACAAGAACGTCCCAAACGGAGTCCGTATGAGGAAGTTATGTCCGTTTAAACTTGCACCATTGCAGCAGTCCGAATCCGATTCCAGTACGTGACCAACGTGGACTCTTTTGACGATTGCGACCGGCTCGGATAGAATTTGAAGATGAGGTTGGATCCGTTAAGATGAGGTTGGATCCATTGGAAAGTAGACTTGATAAGCTTTCCATGAAGTACAAGAACGTCCCAAACGGAGTCCGTATGAGGAAGTTATGCCCGTTTGAACTTGGTACCATCACAGCAGTCCGAGTCTGATTCCAAAACGTGTCCAACTCGAATTCGTGCTTGAATTGGTCCCAAAGTGACGTGGTGACCTCCATTATTCCTTCCATGCATGTCCAGGACTCCATGTCCCTTTCCTTTATCCTTTCCCAAGTTCCTAAGCACAATTAAATCACTTGCATTAGGTAGCGGTCTATTCTTAGTAACATATGAAGGCTGAAGAAACGAATTCACCTTTAGTTCAATCTTGATATTGGGCGCTATTATCGTATGTGTTTGTGGCGTGGTCACATCATCCTCCCCTTCTTGATAGAAAACCGTCCTCGGTTTTAGCATATGTGTAGCCTCACGTATTGCATGATCTTCATCATAAATGTCGGTACATAATAACAAACGCAACAAACTCTCATTATGCAATATCATAAGTTCTTTGTCAAACAAAGTGAAACCTCTTTGAAACGAGCTCACCTTATAATTTAAGCGATGCGTAGGAACTCTTGTAATTAGGACAACAAGCATAGCAAATATGGTTGTATCCATAGGGTCATGTCCTCATCATCCTCCCTTCTTGAAAACAAAGCCGTCCTCGGCTTTTGATAAACTGAAAGTATGGTAACAAAGAAGCCAAGGTGTATGCATGGTATATGTATATGTCATCCATTTTAACGGTTCTTCGTTGTTGCACAATTAATGCTATAACACAGCAGAGAATCATAAAAGCTCATTGTATTATTAACCCAAAAGTAATCATATATGTCAATGACCAAATTAAAATTTCTCACACAACAATTATTGCAACTAGATTTGCAAATGTAAGTGAAGCATTTATGCAATTGAAATATCTGAAGTTGTAAACTTGAAGTGGTGGCACATATGGGCAAAGCAACAACTTTTGGAATTAAGCATAGTTCATCCATATAATCATATCCCAATGGAGCAATAGCAAATTTATCCAAGCAAGGGTGAAGAGATTTGTGTGTTCTTCCATAATTCATCATCTTTATTCAGATTGTCCATACTAGATGATGCAAAAGAGATGAACATATAGGCATTGGATGCATACTAAATTTTACTTCCTCTCATATTGAACAAGATTCAACACACAAGAATTGTTGTCTAAAACAGCAAGCTTCAATTCATCCATGTGATCACAAGTTATGCATATTCAATATACAAAAATTGATTGTCTACACCATAATCTCCAATCAAATTAAACTTATACCCGGGGTGTAGGCGCTAAACAAGAATTTTAAACATGCAAGTTCGAAACTTTTCCATAGCACAATCCAAACTAACGGCCTCATTAAGCATGATACAAAGACAATGCATCAATGAGGATATTCTATCAAATACTTCCTTATGTGTAATTAATTCGACATGTGCAAAATTATGAGAATTTAGATCAGCACATGGTTCGTCCAAGTCAACACAAGGAATATCAAAAGATTGCACTACAGCAGTATATACTCACAAGGTTGCCCTATGTCTTGTTGTAGCACCAAATCAGTACCTTTGCTTTTATCGTCCTCATCGACATCTGTAGGTACCTCAAACTTCTCCTCTAATGGCATAGGATGCACTAGATCATCCTTCACCTCTTCAAATATCTCGGTGGTATCTGTAGATGGAGTAGGAACCAAAACAATATCAACATTTTCAGTTACCTCAGGTTGCACCTCGCTTGTGACCTTGGGTGCTGGAGGTACAAAACGATGTCGCAATTTCTTTTTCATCTCCTCCCATGTGTATATATAGTGGAACTCGAGATTTGACCACCAATGTTGAACATCACCAATCAACGCCATCCTTGCCATGCTCATCTTCTCATAAGGATCAAGATCTTGTCTTTCAAAGTAGCTATCCATCATAGTAACCCACAAGAAGTAGTCCGACGACGTACTCTTAGCGGTGAGTGGCAAGATATATACCGGTAATTGTTTCCTTCAAGTTCAAATCTGCCCGCGATGACATCATAATCTACCAATTTTCTCAAGCCTGTCATTGTTAGTAGAAAACAAGGAAACAAATCACAAGTAAATGTTCCTATCAACTACTAGGTTATGGAGGCTCAAATCAAGTCACACATCTCTCAAGCTCTTACCAAATTCTTACAAGTTCTTACCAAAACAAACAGGTGGTGCAACCGGTGGCTGGTTCGTGATAAATCTAACTCAAGTGATTAGTAAAGCGATTGCAAGGTACAGCGAGACCTGTTCGGTTAGTAGAAAAGTGGAGCTTGGATAGGCTATGTATTTTGTAGCAAAGGAAAACAATCAATTAATTTCAGAAATTGCACAGAATTGAATTATAGTTCGTATCTAGCACTTAGCCTATGTTGCTGATCAACCAAGGATGGAAGAAGGCTAAAATATGTGTATGGTAATGTATAGGAGTGGTAAATACAAGATAATTCAATCGAATGCAATTTGGAATTGAAGAACACAAGGATTGATCCCAAACTTGAAAATTGAAGATTTCTGTCCACTGGACAGCACGTCGGTATTTTGGCCGTAACGTTTTGTCAGTTGCCTTTTTTTCAATGATTCTTTTTTTTCCCTTTTCCTGACGGCTTTTTCTACAACTTTTATTTTGGGGCCATGTTCTGGAAACCGACGGAAAAATTCACACAAAATTCACAAGTGCCGATTGTTGCAGATTCAATCTGGAATTTTAGGTCAACTTGCACCGCAGATATCTCTTGACTGCCTTGCTGGAATGACGTGAAATTTTACAGATAGATGGACAATGAAGTTTTGAATCTAATGGCGGTGGTTTCACTCAAAAATAAGATCGGAATCAAAAGTTATGACATTTTTGGTGGCGGTGCAGAGAAAGGAAAAAATCAGCCGAAATTGGAATTAGGGTTTGTGATAGGGGAATTTTTTTTGTTTGGATTTTTTATGGAATCAAGGATATGACCAGCAACTAGACAAAGCTAAAACGGACACAAATTCAATTTAGCAAACCAAAACTAACAGATTGAAAGGCACAACGGGTTTGGACAGGAAATTAACTCTTTTTGTGGGGCAATTTTTCTGGACTATGGGAAATAAAAATCAATCTACTAACTAGGGATACAAAGAATTCCTACCGGTCAACTGAAGCTCTGATACCAATTGATGAGGCGATGGGGTCCCGATCTTCCGATAGAATGATAACTATCGATTTCGGTGGAGATGACTCTTGCGATCCGACTACAACCGTACGAGACGTCATGTGCGCCTTAGCAATCGCTGAACCAACCCCAAGATGTTATCAACCGTGCAAGAACACGGTTGACTGACCACGAAGGTCTATTCCTGCATGCAACGAAGAACACGCAAGAATAAGGATAGTGAGCAACCTGAAACTTGCTAGATATAAAAGTCGCACAAGGATAGTTGAGGTTTCGTAACACGAATCTGTTGGTCTAGCCGACACAAGAGAACGTGGAGTTTGCACAAGGGCTAAACTGATCTAAACAAAACCTAAGTCCTAAAAACGGAGGCGGCTCCTATATAGTGAAAACAACCAGGAGGCGTCCCAAAGGGTACACCCTAGGGTTACAAGGCCCATGGGCCCAAGCGGAGGTGGCGCAGCACCCTTTTGACTCGGACTCAGAAACCTACGTGAATTGTTTTGATGATTCCGGCCGGCTCGGATGGAATTTGAAGATGAGGTTGGATCCATTGGAAAGTAGACTTGATAAGCTTTCCATGAAGTACAAGAACGTCCCAAACGGAGTCCGTATGAGGAAGTTATGTCCGTTTAAACTTGCACCATTGCAGCAGTCCGAATCCGATTCCAGTACGTGACCAACGTGGACTCTTTTGAATTGCGACCGGCTCGGATAGAATTTGAAGATGAGGTTGGATCCGTTGGAAAGTAGACTTCATAAGCTTTCCATGAAGTACAAGAACGTCCCAAACGGAGTCCGTATGAGGAAGTTATGCCTGTTTGAACTTGGTACCATCACAGCAGTCCGAGTCTGATTCCAAAACGTGTCCAACTCGAATTCGTGCTTGACTTGGTCCCAAAGTGACGTGGTGACCTCCATTATTCCTTCCATGCATGTCCAGGACTCCATGTCCCTTTTCTTTATCCTTTCCCAAGTTCCTAAGCACAATTAAATCACTTGAATTAGGTAGCGGTCTATTCTTAGTAACATATGAAGGCTGAAGAAACGAATTCACCTTTAGTTCAATCTTGATATTGGGCGCTATTGTCGTATGTGTTTGTGGCGTGGTCACATCAGCCTGGCTCCAGTTGATTTTTTGCATCCGCTCGTGCAGGCTCTCTCCTCCATGCAGACAACCAAACACCATCTCTCTGCATAAGCAGATGCGAGCCACCCGCATGCAGGCAACTAAACAGCCCCTATACCTCTCTCCGCGCTTTGCATACTGCGTCAAAACTGAGCAAGTCAAAAGGACATTGCCTTTCTTTGGTAGATTAGATGTCAAACAAAATGAAAACGTGAAGTCTTCGGTCACTGGTCTACCATTCCTAACGACCGTTCCAAACAGTCCTAGCTGCTGATGTGCGCTGACTGACCAAGTGACCAGTCCTACTACATGCCAAGTGGACGGCTAGAGTGACATTGGCCAAATTTCTGTCCATTTTCACCGTTGCATAGATGGATAGTATAGCCTTGTAGCTTGATGGAGCTTTTTATTTGGCCAAGCGAGTTTGAACAAAGTACAGAGTGAGTTCTTTTTAGTTACGATTTATGGTTTTTAGGTCATATATATAAGTATTTATGTGAATGAGTAGAATGCTGATAAATCATTTTAAAAAGACTGCCCCGATAAACCGCTTTGAAACGTCAATAAAAAAGTTATCATATTTGTTTATTTAAGAGAAACCATAAATCATAACCTAAAAAAAAATCTTGACAATAATCGAGTCACAATATGCCCTGCTAAGATAGGACATTCCAAAACGCACCGCAGCTTAATTTCCCTTTTCAGCATGGGTTTGGCTTCGCAGACCAAAGAGAAGATTTTGTCATGCATACAACGATTTATTAAAAATATTAGAATTGTGTTTTATTTTAAAGAAAAGAAAAGGATAAGAGAAGAGGAAACATGTCCAAATTTGGGCCCAATTCCTCTAAACAAAGAAAAAAAAGCTAGGCCCAGTCTCATCTAGGCCCATTATATATGTTCCTTAGCGGTTAAAACCCAAACAATGAAACAAACCCTTGCTCTTGTTGTGCTCTTCCACGGAAGCAAACCATGGCCCTGGCCGCCGTCCTCGCCCGAGCGGCCACGCGCCTCCTCCGCGGCGGCGTACCGCCGGCCGCCGCTTCTCCGGTGCTCTCCCTCCGCAGCCGCCTGTTCTGCGGACGCCCCGCCGACGACGAGCCCTCCGCTCCGGGGGGCGCCGAGGCCGAGCCGTGGGAGGCGGCCGAGGCGGAGATCCTCCGCGACGTCCAGCCGGTCGTGGAGCTCGTCAAAGAGATCCTCCACTCCGGCAGGTCAGTTGTTTGTTTCTCTTCTTGATGCGTATGGAACTTCCGTGGCTATCGTGGTAGGTGCTTTCGTTCTTTGCAATGTGGTAAGTGGGAAATGTGTATCAATCAACGCTTGGAGTACTTTGCAGATTGGGCGTGTGATTGGAGTACTTTAGCTTTTGATACATAAAAGAATCTGCAGAAACTCAGAAGTAAGTAGGGGTAAACATGGCGCAAGTTTACGGATGTGTCATGTGTGATGTTCTCTTTGTTATCCTTGACTACTAAGGAAAGGATGAGAGAGAGAGAGAGAGAGAGAGAGAGAGAGAGAGAGAGAGAGAGAGAGAGAGAGAGAGAGATGAAATGGAATTAGCGATAGTTGGTGTAGAGCCAAGTGAGCTTCAGTATTTTAGTCCCCAGTAACTAAAAATGTCCATCAGTGCCTGTATTTTAGCCGTTTCCTATTGATAGCTTCATATATTTAGTACAGAGTAATTGCACCGTTGGTCACTAAACTTGTTTGGGTGGTTCATTTAGATTATCGATCTCCTAATTTACATATCCAGGTCGCTAATCCGTATTATGTGTCACCGGAGATCACTAGCAGGCCAACACGATTTCGAAGATGATGTGGCGGTGCCACCGTGGCAAAGGTCACACCATCACTAATGATTTGATGCATGGATGCTCTGAAGTGAAATTGTAACCTGTACACCATGAGGCGTGGTTGGTGAACTGGATGTCACAAGAGTATGTGAGGTGCAACCACCCAAGCTCCAATCCCAGAAACTAGGAGACAATAGTAGATATCCTAATGATTTAATGCATGGATGCTCTGAACTGAAATTGTAACATGTACACCATTAGGCGTGCTTGGTGGGCTGGATGTCGCAATAGTACGCGAGGTGCAACCGCCCATGCTCTAATCCCTCTGGCCTTACCTGGTTGCTCATCACCTCGGCGGCCGCCGGATAAGGATCAAAATGAGACAGGGAGATGGTATCGGATGGGTTTGGGACATTGGAGTATGGGGGAATGAGTATAGAGTAAGTCCTAAGGGGCTCTTTGCAAAATTTTATGCCTACTACCATGTTGATTTGCATCTTTCATAGTGTTGGGCAGTACATGTAGGCACGGGTCCTCAGTCCAAGTCACAAATTCAAGATGGCATAGATGTGCAAATTAGGAGATAGGTGGCCTAAATGAACTATCCAGACAAGTTTAGTGACGTAATTTACTCTAGTATAATTCTCAAATGAAGTTCTCACACCATACCTTTTCATTGATTCCATCATCCCTTCGCACGTCGCCGACCCCATCTCTGCTATCTCTTTGCTGTCCTTTGTGTTAAGTAGTGTATGAAGTGTATATTGGCCCATTAGGGTATGAAGTGTATATTGGCCCATTAGGCCTAATAGACTTAGGGTTGAGTTGAGTTGTATACAAGGATGAAAAAACCGGAACCGGGGCAAATCCCGGCCAGCAGCAGTACAGTAACCGGCGGTTACGCCCGAATCGTATTCGGTTTCCAACCGGTCAAATTTCAGCAAAAGGAATTTTTGGCGGGCGGAGGCGGCCGTGCCGGACCGATTCTGAGGCGAAGCACGGTTTTACTGGTGAAAAACCGGAAAACCGGTGGAATGAAGAGGTTTGGCTAAATATTTGGATCCAATTTCTCAACCCTAAATTGAAGTATTTTGTTGCCCTAAATTGGAGCTCCACTACATCAAACTAATCCATTGTAAAAAGCTCCATCAAACTACATGAAACTATCCCAAAAGCTCTACTTTTGTTGCCCAAAATTGAAGTATTTTGTTGTAACTATGAGGCCAAAAGTAATTGAGATGCTTGGCATATATCAAAACCTTGTAAATTGCCATATCTCCTACCACTTTGCTGCAGCTACTTGACTTCTCTCTCGTGCTCTGACTAGTCCCTTCTCCCGGGATGCTGATTTCTTCTCCCAATCTAATGTGCCAACTGTTGCTGCCCTTTCTTTAGTGCTAAAGTGCTGCAAAACACTCTCAAAGACAAGTATCCAATGCCCTTTCCAGCACAATGGGCCCAACATGTGTTGCCAACAACACTACTAGTCATCAATCACAATAATTCACCCTTTTTTACTTCCAACAATAGCTAATCAACCTTATATATCAAAAACAATACCCAAACTAATATACCCACTGCATTAACAAGTCAAAAATTCAAATCTTCAATTCAAAAATTTTCGGCAGTATTTCCAATCCGGTTGCGGCCGTATTTCGATTCTGCGTGATCACCACGCAGAATCGCGGTTTCTCAACCCTGGTTGTATATATATCCATGTATCTCATATGCTAAGGAGCAATAGAGTTGAGCTTGCCTTTCTTTAACATGGTATCAAAGCTTTTGTGCTCCTGCTCCTTTTGTCGCTGACTTTTCGCCGGCGAGTGCTCGCGCCGCTGCTCATGGTCTGCACTGTTATTTGCTGCTGGGAAGCCGTCGTCGTCGATGCGCCTCCTTCTTCCGCACGCCGCCATTGACGCGCCTTCTTCCGCTCATCGGACGCCCTCGCTAGTGCCTCCTTCTCCGAGTTGCACCGTTTCGCATCTTCGTCGTGCTGCCTGCTCACGTAGGGCTGCCTCACAGTCGCCCGGCTGCCATCTCTGTGCGTCGTTCGTATCTCTGGTGGCCATCTTCGCGCCGGATCCAGCCATCTTCGCGCCGGATCCGGTCTTCTCCGAACTTGCCGCACTAGATCCGACGGGATTTGTGGTCATACTCTTCCACTGCGTCCATCATCTGCCGTTGATTCCGTCCTTCCGCCGGTGACGGCTAGCGAACTCGAGGAACTTGGTGAGGTGGGCGTGCTTGGCGACCCACTGCTCCCCACTGCTGCACCATCTTCTGCTCCTTGAGCTTGGCGTCACAGCGGAGGCCAGCCACCTTCTCCCAGTACTCCACCTCCACGCGCTCCACGGTCGCCGGCTTGTCCAGTCTGCTAAAGAAGTTGGATTGTGGCTTTGTCTTCTGAGCCATGGGTAACTAAGGACCCATTACTTTTAAATTTACTGCACAGTAAAGTTGTTGCTGCTCTGTTCTTGCATCTCTTCTGGATTTGGATCTAGAAAGGACCATCCTATTTCGATTTGTAGTGTTGCTTGCCACTGCTTGACATCTCTATTTTACATTATGGCTACCGTTGATCCATTCCTTGGCGGCAGTGCTCTTTTGGCCTCAGATATTAAGCTTAATGGCTAGAACTATCGTGAGTGGGCATCGTCTATTCGTATGCTTCTCCGATCGATCGGTCTTGCTTCACACCTCTTTGAGGAACCCCTTGATCTTCATGCAATGGATCCGTCACATGCTCAAGCCTAGAGGATTGCTGATGATCATGTGATGGGCATCCTGTGCATGAGTGCAGAGATATCCATTCGGATGAGTTTCATTGATCTCTCATTAGCTCGATAAATTTGGGGGGCATCTCCAGCAGCGCTACCAGTAGAGCAGTGAGGTTCTTCGCTTTTCGCTTCGCCAAAGCCTTCAGAATCTCCAGCAGCAACAAGACGTTACTGTGGAAGAGTTCTACAATGCTTTCACACGTCTTTCGAGTCAGTTGGACTCTATGGTGCCCCCAGCTCACTCTGGATGCAAGGATTGTACTGCCAAGGAAAGGTATGATCAGCAGAATCTCATGTTTGACTTTGTGATGAGGCTTCATTTAGAGTTTGAGCCCATTCGGGCTCAGCTTCTTGGTCGTTCTACATTACCTACTGTGGCTGAAGCTCTCTATGTTCTGATTGCCGAGGAGACTCATCTTCGATCACTTGCTATCTCTCCAATGTCTTTACCTCATACTGTCCTGGCGGCCCCTCAACAGACTGATGTTACCATGGTCTCTTCTTCTTCTAAAGAGTTCATTTGTTCTCGTTGCAAGAGGCCTGCCCATACCACTTAGCGCTGCTTCAAGCTTCATCCTGAGTTATTGGCTGAGTTGAGGGCCAAGCATGGTTCATCTCGTCATAGCATGGCTGCTAGTGCTTCCTCTACTAACATGGCTACTATTGCTTCTTCTACAAGTTCTACAGGACTTATTACTGCTAAACCTCAGCCTCAGTCAGATGGATCTGCTATATCCATCTCTGCATCAGGTACTACTCTTCCTTGGATTTTGGACTTAGGGGCCTCTTTTCATATGACTGCAGATAGCTCTCAGTTAGCATCATGCAGACCTGTCATAGATTGTGCTCAGGTTCAAACAGCTGATGGCACTACCTGTTCTGTTACCCATTAAGGCACTCTTTCCACTTCACAATTTGTTGTTCTAGAAGTCTCTCTTGTGCCTCAACTCTCTATGAATCTCTTGTTTGTTGGCCAGCTCAGTGATATGCATCTCTTTGTTGGTTTTGATGATTCTTCGTGCTTTGTGCAGGATCGTAGGACCTAAGCTCTCGTTGGTACTGGCCATCGCCATAAAGATTCTCGAGGATTCTACATTCTAGATCGTCCGAGTCTCTCTCCATCTACATCGTCCATCGCTTTGTCTTCATCATCTGCTTTTATTTTGGCTTCCACTGCGACTTTCCCCCAATGACATCATTGTTTAAGTCATCTATGTGGGTCACATTTATCTACTTTAGTTCGTTAGGGTGCTCTAGGCCATGTTCCTATTGATACCAGTTATGACTGTATGGGTTGTCAACTTGGCAAATAGATACAACTCCCATATCCGTCTAGTGATTCCAGAGCTAGTCATCCTTGTGATTTGGTCCATTCTAATGTCTGGGCACCTGCTCCTTTTGTATCCAAAGGTGGTCACAAGTACTACGTAATTTTTATTGATGATCATTCTCGTTACACTTGGATCTATTTTATGAAGCATCGCTCTCAATTGTTGTCTATATATCAGTCTTTTGCTAAGATAATTTACACTCAGTTTTCTTTTGCCATTCGTACTTTTCGTTTTGATTCTGGGGCAGAGTATTTGACTATTTGTCCACTGCTTTTCATCATTTTTTGTCTCCTGAAGGTACTCTTCCTCAGCTCTCCTACCCCAATGCTCATGCTCAAAATGGTGTTGCTGAATGCAAGCATCGTCACATAATTGAGACTGCATGTACTCTTTTCATTGCATCCTTTTTTCCTTCTCATTTTTGGGCAGAAGCTGCCTCAACACCTGTTTATCTCATCAACCTTTAGCCTTCCTCTCGTCTTCATGGCAAATGCTCTGGAGAGGTCTTGTTTGGATCTCCTTCGAGTTATGATCATCTTTGTGTTTTTGGTTGTACTTGCTATGTTTTGCTTGCTCCTAGTGAGCGCACCAAGCTGACGACTCAGTCGGTAGTGTGTCTTTCTTGGATACAGTCTTGAGCATAAGGGCTATCGTTGCTATGATTCCTCTAAACGTCGCATTCGTATATCTCGTGATATTACCTTTGATGAGAGTCGTCCCTTTTTCTGTTCTCTTACTACTTCTCCATCTTCCACAGAGTCTATTTCTTTTCTATATCTTCCTCCTATTCCCTCAGTTGATTCAACCCCTCAATTAGAGACTTCTGATGTGTCATCTTCTCCTCCAGCTCCTTCAATCATACCTTCTGTAGCAAACATATCCCCTTTTCCTTTTCACTATAATCGTTGGTCTAGAGTTTTTCTGGACTCTCCCTCTTCCACTCTTGTTCCTTTTGATATTCTAGCCAATACCACTATTGCTCATCCTGATGATCCATTGCCTGCACCTTGGTATGACCTCCGTGATTGTACTACTATTATTGCTCCGAATCGTTTTGGTTTTCCCACTAATGTTGTATATGAGCATAATACCTATCAGGAGGCAGCTGGTATTCCTGAGTGGCAGCTGGCCATGTCCAAGGAGCTTGCAACTTTGGAGCATCCTGGCAATTGGGATCTTGTTCCATTACCTGCACAAGCTGTTCCTATCAGATGCAAGTTGGTATACAAGGTTAAGATAAAGTCTGATGATTTAGTGGAGCGCTACAAGCCTCATCTTGTAGCTCGTGGCTTTCAGCAGGCACATGGGCGTGATTGTGATAAGACTTTTGCTCCTGTGGCTGACATGACCACAGTTTGCACTTTAATTGTTGTAGCTGCTGCTCTTTGATGGATTATCTCGCAAATGGATGTAAAGAATGCTTTTCTACATGGTGACTTACATGAAGAGGTTTATATGCATCCACCACCAGGAGACGAAGTTTGTACAGGACATGTTTGTTGTCTTCGACGTGCTTTCTATGGTCTCAAGCAAGCACCTCGTTCCTAATTTGAGCGGTTCAGCTCAGTAGTTTGCGCTGCAGGTTTCTCTCCTAGTGATCATGATCCTGCCTTATTTGTTCATACATCTCAGCATGGCCGAACTCTACTTTTGCTTTATGTGGATGACATGCTAATCACTGGAGATGATATGGAGTACGTTGCTTTTGTCAAGCAACGTCTTGTTGAGTAGTTTATGATGTCTGATTTGGGATCTCTTAGCTACTTCCTTGGGATTAAGGTCACTTGCACAAATGAGGGTTACTATCTCTCTCAGCATCGATACATTCAGGATCTCGTTGCTCACTCGGGAATGACTGATATACGGACTGCTGCAACTCCTATGGAACTTCATCTCCAACTTTTGTCATACTGATGGCGTATTGCTTGATGATCTTTCTCGCTATCATCACATTGTTGGTAGTCTTGTTTATTTTACAGTTACAAGACTGGATATTGCTCATATTGTTCATGTGCTCAGTCAATTTGTTAGTGCTCCTACTTCGACTCCTTCGTGTTTTACGTTACTTGAGGGAGACTGCTTCTCGTCGCCTCTTCTATGTGCGGTCAAGTCAACTTGAGCTTCATGCTTACTTTGACTCGACCTGGGCGAGTGATCCAATTGATCGCTGATCTATCACTGGTTACTGCATCTTTCTTGGGACATCTCTGATAGCATGGAAGTCCAAGAAACAGACTGCAATGTCGCGCTCTAGTGCAAAGGCTGAGCTACGGGCTCTTGCTACTACTACATTGGAGATCATTTGGCTTTGTTGGCTGCTAGCTGATCTTGGTGTCTCATGCGATGCTCCTACACCTATTCTTTGTGACAACACTAGTGCCATACAGATTACTAATGATCCAGTGAAGCATGAGTTAACTAAACATATTGGTCTAGATGCATCGGTTACACGGACTCATTGTTAGCAATCGACTATTGCTCTTCAATATGTGCCTTCTGAGCTCCAAATTTCTGACATTTCACCAAGCCCCAAAATCGAAAACATCATCATCTACATCTACTCAAATTCCATGTTTATGATCCTTCTGATCCACTACTCAAACTCCATGTTTCTGATCCTTTTGATCCACCTTGAGTTTGAGGGGGGTGTTAAGTAGTGTATGAAGTGTATATTGGCCCATTAGGCCCAATAGACTTAGGGTTGAGCTGTAAATACATCCATGTATCTCATATGCTAAGGAGCAATAGAGTTGAGCTTGCCTTTCTTTAACAATTCGTTCCTGCTGATTTCCAAAAGTTTTTGGTTCATAAAACCTTTCTAGAATGGCTGGTTTGTATCAGTTAGATGCTGAAATTGCAAAAAATATTTAACATCACAATAATCCTTGCCCTATTATCACCTATGCAACACTACAGTAAACAGTAACAATGCTCATCTTTACGGCCATGTCCTCCAATGTTGCAGCATTGCATTGCGGGGGACCATTGTTAATTCTTTTGCTTTGCTGCAAACAACAACTGTATATCTCTTGGTCATGTTCTCCCTGAGCCCTGACATGATAAGTCAAGGACAGCTCTCTTTTAAGAAGAAAAGGTTTGTATTTAGAGTGTTTACAGCATATGAAGAGCACATAAGGGGCGAATGGGTTGAGATTGCTTCTGATGGGTGGCCAGATGCCTAAAGATAATAACTTACCAACTTTCTAGCTGTTACTGAAGTGGGACTGTTTTTACCACATCGCATAACTTCATATCTTATAGGCAGCATTTAGGACTATTTCATATCTTGTCAGTGTCCACTACTCCACTGTATGTAAAATCTCGTATATAGGCTTGAGGGATAAAAGAATGAAGTTCATTGTGTCATCACAAGTCTATCGATTTTTTCCATTCACAAATTGTGTTTGCCCTGCATTTCTTGTTCCTACATGCAGCCTGTCCATTGAAATGCTTATTCCGAAACCTCATTAGATGCTTATTCCGAAACCTCATTAACATGATCACAACCGAGGCAAATCTTTTGCGAACTATAACAAACTTGGAACTTGCTAAATGCATTGAACATTGCAAATCTCGTGCTGTATAATTTAACATTTTTTATGTTGTGGCTATTGGTTGGGTACGGATCCAATGACTGAGGGTAGGCGTTTGCCCTCATCTAACCACTGGCAGGACTCTTCCCTGACGTACGTGGTAGAGAGACTCTGAGGCCTGATTTTAAAAGAGGGAGACTAGAGACTTCTTTATTTATTGCTTAATGTCAACGATTACATTAGCCCTCCTTATATAGGGGGTTTTTCTAACAATTATAGATAAGATCAATCTAAATGATAACTTTCCTATCTAATAGATAAGATAGCAATTAACTAATTCCTATGCAAGGAAACTATTTAATTATTTAGGGAAATAGATATTCTTATTGGGGAAGGTAAACCCTTCCTAATCCCAATGCTACAGCACACGGGTATTGTTCATGCACAGTAGCAATGACCATAACATTTTATGAAATACCCATAACTTGTAACATCTTATTATACTAGTGGGACTCCTTATAGACATCTTCTGTATTTCTTACAGTAATATTAAGTCCAGACTTACTTCGTAGAACCAAAGGAGTTCTTGAAATTTGATTTTAGTTTTGCTTCAGAATCATCCGGCACCTTTGTAGGCATGGGCATAATCTGTAATACTTTAACTACATCTTTTAAGAACCCACTTCTTCAATCACAACAAGAAGCTTGATGGCAATGTACTTCTTCCTCTTCAACTTGCCTTTCTTACTAATTACACAAGAACATTGTCCCAATCAGTGATGAGAAGATTGTTGATGTGCAAAATAACGGGATCTAAAGATTTCTCAGTTTTAGCCTTGTTAAATAAGAGTTCTCCATTTGCACTTTCGGGGGCAATAGCTAGAGAAGTTGTTGCCTGCAGCAAAAGAATATGAATTATGGTAATCAGGATTTCTTGAGATGTTGAAAACCCTCCTTTAAAGAGAAATAAACATGTATGTCATTTGCAAGGAGTAATCCTAGGATGAATTTATCGAATGTCTTCCAACTTTCAAGTCAAGGATGTAAATATGAAGAGTAAAACGCCCTTGCAATTTCAGCATAGAAATGACTGCAAACTTCCATACCATAATTCAATGTGGTGGTGTTTAAACAACTAGAATACTAGAAAGTTACTGGTTAAACAACTAGAATGCCTGTACGATTATCAAAGTCTGACGAACATTGTATTATTGCATCATTCAATTGAATAATTAGAATACTAGATTGCCACTATGGCAGTGATTTGTTGCCTTCATTAGTCCAAACTAGCTTGATGGGGTGAACTTGTTGGGTCAGGAGAGGAGCATCAAAGGTTTGGTTAGTTGCATGAGGTGATACAGACTGAGTTGAGATGTTTGTTGGTTGGATGGATGACAGATAGAGGATGGATGTATTCTTGATGGGAGCAGCGACACCTCAATTAAATTAACAATGATGTGGCTTTTTTATGGAAGGGTAATCCCTTCCTGCAGCTGGATCTTGTCTTGTTACCTAGGATGAAGTTTTCAAGCTAATCTAAATGACTTTTCATCCATCTTCATACACACTAATAATTCTTAATCCACATCAATTGCTAGCTTAATTCATATTCTTAAATGAGCCTTCCTCCAGAAAGTCCTAAGTTTGAGGTGTGTGGCAGGGCCTGGCCCAACCAACCAAAATACATGCTCGAGGCATTTAAAATTCTGCATGAAAAATATTCTGGTTAGATGGTGTAGCTAATAAAATTCTGCATGAAAAATAATCTGGTTAGATGATGAACGATAGTACTTCCAATTTGCAAGGATGTACTGTTGCATGCTTACCATCAAATTTTCCTGCCTTTCTGACTGTGTTTTGTTATGACAGATACGGAGATGGTGGATTTCTAAGCCCAGATGACGAAAAGGTTGTAGTAGAAAAGCTTCTTGCTCACCACCCCTGTTCGGAAGACAAGATTGGTTGTGGACTTGATGCTATTATGGTGAGCTAGTGCAATCACTTCCTTCTATTTACTAAAAAGTCATGAGCCCTTTTTTTCTCGAACACGCAGGAGGGCTGCGTATCATTATATTAAAGAAGAAAAAAGAGGGGGAAAGAACCCCAAGCACACAGGACAAAAAAAAAAAAAACTTAGCCACAAAAACTACTGAGACTCCACATCGGCTAGGTCGGATAAGCAGGACATCCCTCGAGCCCCAGCCAGCCTCCACCAAAGAAACTCTTCAGAGCGAGCGCCTGTGCCACCCCTAGATTAGGTGCCAAGCCATCAAAGACACATCGATTCCGATGCTTCCAAAGACTCAAGCTCCGAGGATGATCGAGAGTTTAAACCTTTCGCACTGTCCATCGACTAAAATATTCACTTTGCACCACCAAGTCATCCAAGCATCCTTCATCGGTGAAGGGAAAGATCTTGGAGTCCAAACCGTCGAGGAGGCAAAACCAAAGCGCCTTGCGAACACACAAGTAACTAACGGTGGTCAATTGTCTCTTCCTCTTGATCACGGTGAGGACAAAGAGTTGGGTGGGGCAAGTTTCTTCTGCAAGCCGATCTGCTGTCCAACATCTCTTATGCACCACCACCAGAGAAAGAATTTGCATTTGTTTGGAGCCCAGACTTCCATAAACATTCCTGTGGTCGGAAGAGAACAGATCCTTGGAAGAAAGCTTCATACGCTGATTTGGTGAATATTGACCGGAGGAGGCGAGCTTCCAACGATGAGTATCGGCACTCCGGTTGCGACTCACAACTGAGAGGATATCCCTGAGATTTAGATATTCGATGAAGGACAACCACCAAAGTAGCACCTTGTATGTCCTGGACCCAACTATGATTTGTAAGGGCCTCAAGAACGAGACGTCGGTTAGCTCTTCTTTTTGGCACGATGGCAAAGCAGGTTAGGTGCAAGATCCTCTAACATTGTCCCTGCAGACCATCTATCCTTCCAAAAGAGGGTGCATGCACCATCCCCAATAGAGGTTTCCACGGCCATGGAGAAGAAGGCATGCACATTTGCATTTAATTTGATTGGAAAGCAAGACCAAGGCTTGTGCAGTTCAGTTTTGAAGCCACAACCATCGCAACTTTAGAGCCCATCCCGAGTTTGCAAATTAGAGATTCCTAGCCCTCCAAGCTCTTTGGGTCTCTGTACTTTTGCCCAAGCAATTAAGCAATGACCTCCTTTTGCATCTTCCTTTCCAAAGAAAACCACGCCAAATTTTATCGATTGCCTTAATGACCCAAGGAGGAAGATCAACGACCATAATTATATAGACAAGCATGGCGGTGAGAACAAAGCGAACTTGAATCATCCTACCACCAGCGTCATTAGATCGACTTTCCAACACGGCAATTGATCCGCAATTTTATCAATAATAGGCTGCACTTGTGCCCTTGTTAGCTTCTTTAAGGAGAGGGGTAAGCCAAGGTATCTGCATGGAAACTCCTGCAAGGGACATGGTAAGTGTTCCTGAATGACAGCAACATCCGTCTCCGTGCACTGGATAGGATAGACGCTGCTTTTTTGAACATTATTTCTCAGACCTGAAGCTTCTCCAAACAAGTTCAGAATTTCTAAAACAAGCTCCATATCCTCAGCAGCAGGACGAAGAAATATAACCACATCATCAGCATAAAGAGATACCCGATGTTGAAGTGGACTAGCTGATAGAGGCTGGAAAAGACCTTCATTCGAAGCATATGACACCAAGTGGCTGAGGACATCTATTACCAGGATAAAGAGCATTGGGGACAGAGGGTCACCTTGGCGCAGACCCCTGCGATGCCTAATATTTCCTCCCGGAACACCATTTAAAAGAATCCGTGTGGAGGAGGTAGAAAGAAGCCCACAGATTATATTACACCAATTGGAACCAAAACCAAGTTTCCTAAGCACCTCAATCAGGAATGGCCAGGAGACCGAATCAAATGCTTTGGAGATGTCCAGCTTTAGGAGGATTCGAGGCTGTTTCTGGCGATGCAAGAGACGTGCAGTCTGTTGGACGAGCATAAAGTTATCTTGAATGAACCTCCCCTTGATAAATGCACTTTGATTTGGAGACACCAGCTCATGCAACCTGCCAGCCAGTCTATTTGCCAAGATTTTGGTGACTAACTTTGCAAAGCTATGCACAAGACTTATTGGCCGAAAATCCTTGACATTTGTAGGTTCAACATGCTTTGGGAGGAGAGTAATATAAGCTGAATTCAGCAACCAGAAATTTCGGAATCTTCTATTCCAAATAGCTGAGATAGCAGTCATGACATCTTTTCTTAAGATTGGCCAACAAGATTTGTAAAAACGTCCAGTAAAGCCGTCAGGGCCAGGAGCCTTATCAGAAGGGAGGAGTTTAATTGTGGACCATACCTCATCCTCAGAAATGGGTGCATCTAGTGCACTTAGATCATGAGATCCAATCTCCAGAGAGTCCAAATTAATGGTATGATTTCTGTCCACACTATTTCCAATTAAATTGTTGTAGAACTCCTGAAAAGCTTCTGCCTTGTCTTCATGGCTGGTAAGAATATGCTCATCCACAATAAGCTTACTTATAAAATTCTTCCTCTTTCTGTGTCTTGCATGAAGGTGGAACAAGGTGGTGTTGGCATCCCCCTCGCCAAGCCAGTTAATCCGAGATCGGATTCTAGCAATCGTCCTCATAAGAGAAGCCAAGGCGAGTACGTTTTGAGGCAATTGAAAAGCCACGTTTCCATGGCGAGAACAACTCTTGTCTGGGCAATTTCAACCGTGCGAGAACTTCTTTAGCAAGCGCAAGCCGAGCGAATATGACCAATATTCCTCTGGCTCCAACTTTGCGATCCTCTAGTCACAAGATGAACTTGTGAAAGGGTTTCCATGGGGGGAGCGCGTCGAACAATTCCACGCTTGCTCAACCGCGCTGAAAACCGCCCAACGTCGCCAAAAGGATTCAAAGCGAAATCGTCTTTTTTCGGGAGTCGATCATGAAGACCAAGAAGCAAAGGGCAATGGTCGAATCCATTGAAGCAGCTTTGCAAGAGGCGCACAGGAAAAGAACCTCCCAGCCATTGTACAAAAACATGGTCAAGCTTAACCAAGGTGGGTGACTCGCCTATTGGACCATGTAAATTTTCGCCATGAAGAGGTAGTTCTTTGAGAGCCAAATCATTGATTAGCCGTCTCAAGCGCCCCATCATTGCTCGCTCGTGTTAGAATTATTTTTATCCTCTTCTCTGTAGATAAGATTGAAGTCACCCAACACACACCAAGGACCTGGACATGCTGCCCGTATCTCTCGGAGCTCATGTAGGAACGCAATCTTATTAATATTACCTTGTGGCCCATACACACAAGTTAACCACCAGGCCTGCTGATTCATAGGGCAAATCTGAATGGTGACACTGAAAGCATCCACTCTACAATTACTGATCTGCCCAATATTGCTACGCCAAGCAACAAGGATCCCTCCACTAGCTCCAGACGCTGGAAGTTCCACTGAACCCCCCAGGTTTGAGCCAAACAGCGAAAGAAGAGCACGTCTTGGGACAACATTCATCTTGGTTTCTTGCAAACAAATTATATCTGCTTTAGCGGAATCTATCATGATTCTCACCGCATCCTGGCGGGCTGAAGAATTTAAGCCCCGGACATTCCAAACAATAATGTTTGCTGGATTCATCATAACAGTTATACAAGGACGACCAAAGAAGATACAAGATTAATTATCTAGATTAGATTCAACCCCAGTACACGGGGGAGTCCAACCAAAGAGAGCAGCCAAAGCTTCAATGTGAGAGCCTGAAAGAGGTTGAGAGAAGAGTCTTGCATATTCATCCAAAGCTTGCTCACTGAGACCTTCATTATTACCGATCAGACCAAGCGACTTCAACACACGTTTCTTAAATTTGCTAGGCTCCGGCTCAGCTTGAAAATCCGCCTTAGCACCTGCAATTCTGCGGCTACGACGCGGTACAGTCCTTTGATGAATAACTGTCTGCCTTCTATTGTGAACAAAGGGTGTCTCCAGAATATGATTCGATTTCTTGGTAAGCTGGTTGATAAAGATACTGCGTGCTACATGCGCTGGAGAGGGCCTTGGGGATGCAGATCTTCTTTGGGTTAAAGGGGTTTTATTCGGAGATGCTTCTGAAACATTCCTCTGTCGACGCCGAAAATAGACCCGGAAGCCAGAGTGTCGTGCCTTGATCATGCTTTTGGAACTGACTGCCGAGGAATTTCCAGCCGAAATGCCAGGGTCTTCACCAGGCCTAAAGAAGTCCAAGGTCTGGAGAGAAGCCACATCATCCCCCTGAGCTTGCTTGACTACTTCAGAAGAGACCAGGTCCGGGAGAGCAGCCGAGGTGGGCCCATCAACCAGAACATGGGAGGGAACCATGCCCGAGAAGGCAACCAAACTGGGCTCAACATCCGGAACAGATAGACCTTGGGCCACAATAGCAGGAGTTCCAGAAGCAGTAGGGGAAGGTCCATTACTTGAGGCCACCAGTGGCCGCTGAATTCTTGGAGCATCATCAGAATCCCCATCGTCGGGCGTGCAACAATCGTTGAGGTTGGCTGTCGCATGGGGTGCCGCATCGCCAGCAAGGCCCATCCCCGTATTGGTGGTCTTGTGGCGCGCTTGGGAAGGGGCGTCCGCCGCCCCGCCATCAAAACAAGCCACGTGCGCCGCCGCATTGAAAGGTGACGAAGACGCCTGGGGTGCCGCAATAGGCCTTCCGCGATCTGCGGATGCCGCTACGGGGCGCGATCCAGTCATACAGGGGCCCAGCTGAGAAAGGCTCAAAGTGCGAGGATCGCCGCCACGAGACGCCGAACCAGAGCTCGGACCGCGCGATGGAGGGTCGAACGACGGGGATCGCCGACGGCGCCGACTGCTGCTACCCTGATCATCCGCGGACGGAGGTGGAGATGGAGGAGGATCCGCCATCGGTGCCGGGGCAGCGACCAAGGTCTTGATGTTGATGGGGTAGGCTAGGGCCCGAAGCATCGACGACCCGTCAGCAGCCACCGGCGTTGGTTCTTCAATCAGCAGCTCCATGGATGCGGGGATGAGCTCCGGCCTCGTGCACCAGGCCGTCAGGCGGAAGTTGTCCCTTCGGTTGATCGTGTCCTGGTGAATCTCACGGACCAAACAGTATTCATCCAACAGCAGCTCCGCCGTTGACAACTCCCAAACGTGCGCCGGGATGCCAAAAAGTGTAACCTCGACCGTGCTGGCAACGGCCGCGCCGGAGGAGCTGTAAAATCTGGACCATCTCATGAAGTGAACCCTGAGAGTGGTAGAGATGAAAGGTTGTCCGCCATTATATACACGAGTGGCCGTCGCCTCATCCGGGAGGTAAAGCAGGAAACTCGCCGGAGAGTTGCGACGAAACACCAGTATATCCTCGGGAAGACCAAATCTCTGGGCGATCTGCGCAGTGAGGAGCTCAACGGTGACCCCGGAGCACTCTCCCACGATGGTCACAACGAGGATGCGCGAGTTCGCCCTCCTCTCCGCACAAACCGCCAAGCGAGCAATGATGCGTTGCGGTCTTCTCGCCGTTGGTTTCCTCCAACGGACCTCCCCGCGACTTCGCACGATGTCTTCACCGAGAACGAGACGGGAAGGAGGCGTCGCTCGTCCGTCGAGCGCCGACGGCGGTCCGGCGTCGCGTTCTCCGCGACGGCGCCCGACGCCCTCGACATCGGTTGGCCTCGAGCGCCGCACCACTCGACCGGCGCCTCCACGATCGGGCGACTCGGCGCCGCACCATCTTCGCGCCGCGAGGGGGGACGCGCAGGGCCACACGGCGCGCACGAGCGCAACGGTGCCCCAAAGCCGCATAACGAAGCGGCGCGATCGCGCGGCGCACACGGCGGCGCGATGGGTGGTGGATAGACAGTTGAAGCACTTTCCTCTGAGGTCTTCAGGAACTGGACGCCGAGGACGCCGCGGCGGACGGAGGCGTCTCCGGCGGGCTTGCCGGCTCTCAACCACCTGCCACCCGCCAGCGTTCTGCACGACCCGAGTCACGACAGTCCGCCCTGCGGGAGGAGGGGCAGGGTTGGCAGCGGCCGGAGCAACCAGAACATCTCGAAAACTAGACGGGCAAGCACCAGCGGACAGGGTAGGGCTGGAGTCAGTCCATCTCTGGGCCTTGGAACGACCCAGCCGAGATGGAGTGGGCGAGGAAGGTCCCGACGCGTGGGGGAACAGGGTGGCCGCCCGGAGAGAAGGAGCGGCCGTGGTGGTGGCCGCCGGCTCCGGGGCGGACGCCGGCGTGGGGCTTTGGGGCAGGGAAGCGTCGGGAGGTGAAGAGGCGGAGGGCGGGTGGGCGGGATACGAGAGTCCATCTCTTGTGCTTTTGTTTCTCTCTCTCTCTTTGAGAAGAAAGTCATGAGCCCTCAAACAAATATATTTTTTGTTTTATTATTCCCAGACTTTTGTTTTTTTTTGTGCCAATCCTGTATGATTAAATATATTTTCTTAAGGAATTTATCATTTGCTTGTTATTAAAACGGCTGCAGAAGCTATTGTATTTGCACTACTTTTAATTCATAATAAAGAGAATCTCCATTGAACATGCTAATGAGAACTGCAGTCTCGAGTCTTGACCATTGCCCTGTTTTGTTTTAGTAACCTCCCTATTTGGACATGAATTTCTCGATAGGCCCAATCTTGTTCATCGCACTTTTAGATGGTGATTACTAACATCAGATATGTCAACGTTTGCATACATTAAAAGGCTATAGTAAACCTCACTGCTGCCGATGGTATGCATCAAACTCCATATGTTCTTAGATAGGGCCAGGCAAAGAAAACAAGCATCTGTCATTACTTTAAGTTGATGTGCCACAGCAGCCATGGTGGCGCTCTGAACTAAGGTGCTCAGCGTCAAGTAGCTAACACAGCCACCTCATTAATATTTTGGCCACTAAGCTGCAAACTGCAAGTCTGAATATGCTACCTCCATTCCTAATTACGTCCTTGTAGCCTTTCATTCTTGTTTTTAAATAAGTTTTTATATATTTTCTAGGAGAATTCCGTGCATTGTTTCTTTCATACCATGCTTTTTCCTTCAATAGCTGGTCAAAAGACTGTTGCTTGAATGGCATCAAAATCCATACGAAATCTTGTAGCACCAATTGTTTATGACTGTCATACATAACTTCCTTAAATATTGTATATTTTTAAGAATGGCATAATATTTCTTCTACGCTACGTATGCAATGATTCTCTGTTGCTTAATAAATGGTACATCACAGTCCAAAACATTTAGTTTGTTTGATCAATCCTCCCTAGAATTTGGTCCAGGTGTTTATTTTCAGTCATACCCACCCTTCATTAAGATACCTATAATTTGGTCCAGGTGTTTATTTTCAGTCATACCCTTCATTAAGATCCCTATAATTTTGTCCAGGTGTTTATTTTCAGTCATACCCTTCATTAAGATCCTCTAAGTGAAAATCCAAAGTTTGTTATTCTAAAGTTGGACGAAAGGTTCTTAACATAAGATTGAGATAGCAATGATAAGGTATGGATACAGGCATGATTTTTCTGTCAATGAAGTTGACTAGAATGTACTTATCTTCATGTACTATCGGTATGGGTAGATACTATGTGTTGCAACTTTTCAGGTACAAACATAACAGAATGCACTTATTCCCCCTTCATATCAATTGTTATGTTGCCACTCTGACCTTGTCTCTGTTTACTCCTGACAGAGCTAAAGTGAGAACACTAGGATACCAAGAAGTTAGGATGAAAAATTGATATTGATTACTGTTATGACCGGCATCCCATACACGCGCAGGCGGCGCACGCAAGGAGGAATCCAAACCGGGCATTAGGAAACCCTAGGCATAAATCTATCTCATTAGGATTATTTCTCTTAACCGTAACAGAGTAGGATTGAGATTTGGAAACCCTAGGCATAAATCTATTAGGATTATCTCTCTTAGCCGTAACAGAGTAGGATTGAGATTTGCTTGTAAGGGGAGGATATATACTCTCCAAACTACCATGGAAATAGACAAGCAAGGCAATGATTAGTTGCGTGGCTTACTGCGATCTCGTTCTCTCTTGCACCGGCTGCCCTCGTCCTCACGGCGCCTCCCCGCCGCCAGGGGTTCAAGCCCCGTGCGACCCATCGCTACTTCCTGCGAAGTCTCGGCGGTTCCTTGAGTGCTACCAACTTGGTATCAGAGCAGCCAGGCGAGGGAGGCGGCAAGCAGCCGAAGGAGACATCGCCGCCGACCGCCGATCCCACGATGCCAGGCGAGGAAGGAGGCAAGCCGTCGAAGGAGACTCCGCCGCCGCCGGCTGATCCCGTCGCCAAGGCGCTGACCGAGCTCACCCAGCAGATGGCGGCGTTCTCCGCGCGCCTGGAAGCCCTGGAGTCCCGGCCGCCACCACCGCCGTCAGCATCCACCGCCGCCACCGCCAAATCCCCACCCACCCTCCCAGCCGCCACAACTATGCCGGTTCCCATCCACCAGATCCATTTTCCCCACTCACCGTCGCCTATTCCCCCTGGGCCACAGCTTTATACAAGGCCGGTCTTCACTTCTGGGCCAGAGCTGGGCTCGGGTGGCGCCGGTGCGGGCCTGGGCGCCCCTCGCTTTCACAAGCTTGACTTTCCCACCTACGACGGCAAGGAGGATCCTCTCAATTGGCTCAACAAGTGCGATCAATTCTTCCGTGGACAACGCACCATGGCCTCAGATCGCGTGTGGCTCGCCTCATATCATCTCACGGGAGCCGCCCAGACATGGTATTATGCCTTGGAGCAGGACGAGGGCATGCCCTCCTGGGAGCGCTTCAAGGAGTTAGGCCACCTCCGCCAGCAGCTCCAAGACGGCGCCATTACGGAACCCTGGCGAACGGCAGACGGCCTCCTGCTACACGGCTCACGCATCTTCGTGCCAGCGCGTCACGATCTGCGCACCCAGGTGCTTTCCCTGGCCCATGCGGCCAGCCACGAGGGCATCCAGAAGACACTCCAACGACTGCGGGCGGATGTTTACATTCCCGGCGACAGGGCGCTTGTGCGGGACTACGTCCGCTCCTGCCTCACCTGCCAGCGTAACAAGATAGAGACACTGCAGCCGGCTGGCCTCTTGCAGCCCCTCGAAGTGTCGTCCCAGGTGTGGGCCGATATCTCGATGGACTTCATCGAGGGTTTGCCGAAGGTACACGGGAAGTCCGTGATCCTCACCGTCGTTGACCGCTTCTCCAAGTACGCTCACTTCATCGCGCTCGGCCACCCATACTCTGCCACATCCGTCGCCCGGGCCTTCTTTGATGAAATCGTCCGCCTCCACGGTTTTCCCACCTCCATTGTCAGCGATCGCGACCCGGTCTTCACCGGCCACATGTGGCGCGACCTCTTCAAAATGGCGGGCGTCAAACTCCGTATGAGCACGGCCTTTCACCCCCAGACAGATGGTCAATCAGAGGTCGTCAACAAGGTCATCGCCATGTACCTCCGCTGTGTCACAGGTGATCGTCCTCGCGCATGGGTCGACTGGCTGCCATGGGCGGAGTATTGCTACAATACTTCGTTCCACACCACGCTATGCACCACTCCGTTCCAGGTGGTCTACGGCCGGCCTCCACCGCCACTGTTGCCGTACAAGGCCGGCGCTGCCAGGACCGATGCAGTGGACGCTCTCCTGCGCAATCATGATGACTTTCTCGCGATGGTCCGCGAGTGTCTTCTCCAAGCGCTACTACGACGACGACCACCGTGATTTGGAGTTTGCAGTGGGGGACTGGGTGTGGTTGCGCCTCCTCCATCGACCGACACAGGCGTTGGAACCCCGGCCCAAGGGGAAGCTCGGACCACGCTACGCAGGGCCATTCCAAGTCTTGGAGAGGATTGGGCAGGTGGCCTACCGTCTCCAGCTTCCGGAGGGCGCCAGGCTCCATGATGTCTTCCATGTCGGGCTGCTCAAACCCTTCCACGGTGATCCTCCAGCCACGACGCCTCAGGTGCCGCCTACGCACGACGGTCGGTTGTTGGCCGCACCGGAGCGCGTCCTGCGCGCCCAGCTCCGACGCGGTGTCTGGCACGTCTTGGTGCAATGGCGCGGGATGTCCAGCGACGACGCCACATGGGAGCAGCTGCCGCACTTTCAAGAAATCTACCCCGACTTTCAGCTCGAGGACGAGCTGTTTGCGGAGGCAGGGAGAGATGTTATGACCGGCATCCCATACACGCGCAGGCGGCGCACGCAAGGAGGAATCCAAACCGGGCATTAGGAAACCCTAGGCATAAATCTATCTCATTAGGATTATTTCTCTTAGCCGTAACAGAGTAGGATTGAGATTTGGAAACCCTAGGCATAAATCTATTAGGATTATCTCTCTTAGCCGTAACAGAGTAGGATTGAGATTTGCTTGTAAGGGGAGGATATATACTCTCCAAACTACCATGGAAATAGACAAGCAAGGCAACAGTTAGTTGCAGGGCTTACCTGCGATCTCGTTCTCTCTTGCGCCGGCTGCCCTCGTCCTCACGGCGCCTCCCCGCCGCCAGGGGTTCAAGCCCCGTGCAACCCATCGCTACTTCCTGCGAAGTCTCGGCGGTTCCTTGAGCGCTACCAATTACCTTATGGGAAAGTAATTTTGGATTGTGTGCCTAGGACATGTAATGCTTGCGGTGCATGCTTGATGACTACAGACCCCCCTCTGTGCATTTACAACCCAAAAGTGTTATTTCCTAACTTTGTGCCATGCCTATCTTTTGAAGGTTGACAAGCACCCTGAGTTCAAGAAGTCGAGATGCCTCTTTGTTGTTAGAACAAGTGGTGATTTGGAAGATTTCTCATACCGCAAGTGTCTCCAGGCTTACATCAAAGAGACCTATCCATCCCACGCAGATAGGTTTATACAGAAATATTTCGTTCAGAGGCAGTCACAAATTGCCCGTCTTCCAAAGTAGAAAATCTTTTACATGATGTTGCCTCTGGCAGCTGGGCAACGTTAAAATCGTATTTTTGCCTGCTTCTTATCATCCTTTGCATTTGCATGTATAGCACTGGTTTGACCATCTCCGTCAAGTGAAATATGCCATTATCCAGGCTTTGTTTAATGCAATATCCAATTCTCCATCCATGTTTATAATCTAGTAACAAAAAGACACATAATTTTGTCATATTCTTTTGACAATGTATCGTACTCGTACATTTCGGTTTCGGCCTTAATTGAGGATGAATTTTAGGTAAAAGCAAGATTTATTGTTTCATCATGTATGGTGCTTGCATTGCCCATTATATTGCACGAAGGTACTGAATTCATGTATACTTTACCACGATGGGTTCTGCAGACCATTTGGGTTTACACTGGAGTTACATGGCCAATGATGATTAACAATGGCTCATGGTATACTTGTAGTATCTGAAAAAGATAACCTTTTCACAATGGGAATTTACAGTAGTTACTTCGTTTGTTTACCAAATTGAGTCTCCTCTCCTGGTTCATTTGCCAGTGTGCCCTCCTGTGGTACTGTGGCTAGTGTCCGACAGTTTTACCTTCCTTTCTGTTGTACCCCATGGTCTCCCTAAAGAAACACATCCATCAGTATTGTATTGTCACGTTCATTCTTTAGGAATTTGTGATAAAGTGAAAATGACAACGGGTGGGAACAATAAATGTAACACTGCTCCTGCTACCGTGGCGAAGTCGGAACGAAAATGGAGGGCGGACTTAAAGGGTTAACCTAAATTGACACAAACATAATCATTAACTTTTGTGCAATTCAAATTCATACTTAAAACGTAAATAGATGAGATGCAAATAAAAAATTCAAATTATTGCAAATCTATCAACAATTTGTAAAATCCATACTACACAATGCAACTAGATACTAATAGTCTAGATGACTAGAACTCTAGATTACTGTCTAAATTCCAAATTTCTAATTGTAAATTATCTATGGAATACATAAATTCATAAATACATCGAGTCATCATAATTCATAAATCATAATCCGTAATTGGAAACCATAAGTACATCAATTCTAAAACTCTCATTATAAACCATATAAAACACATACCAAGAAGTTAAGAACTTCTACTCCCCTCAGATCCCTATGCTTCGACTCAGCTCACTTCCTCTGTTCCTTAGTCCCCTTCTCCTCTCAGTCCCTTCCGGTTCCTTAGTCTCATGCGTTGCTACTTGACTGCCAAGCGCCAGCCCTAACCTACCTGCCTCGCCTCTCTCTCGGTCTTTCCTAGTTTTGGAGCTGGTGAGTGGCAACCTTGTTGACCTCACCTCGCCGAACGGTGCCAATAGCCCAAGCCAATCCCCACGGCCTACCGACCTATCGCCCAGGCAGTTCCTCTGCACCTCGCCAGCTCCCCACATGGCCGTATGGTTCACGTCGCATCAAGTCTGCTTCCCGCCTCACGGTCACGGGCCACCACCCTAGGCTCGAGGCAGCTTACCCACCCCGCACAGCCTGGTGGCCTATTGTCACCCGTCGGCCTGACTTCCCCATGCCTCCTCGTGCTACCGGCCGCCGCTCAAGTGCCACTCTCCATTCGACCCTCCTTCGATTTTGCATATGGAAACTAGTGGGGTGAGGCCATGGGGTAAATCTGCGGATGTGACTCACAATTGCTAGTTGCTAATTGGACCTTGTGGATTTGTGGTTGCGGGCCGACTATTTTCTCAGCCCATCTTCTCTTCTACATATCTTCTTCTTCTTCTTCAATCCCAGATGTAAAGCCATCGACCATCAGCTTCCATGGCTGTGCGGTGGGGGGTGGCTGGCTCTGACGGAGGGTAGGCTGAAACCTAACGAAGCCTACTTGGTGGCTTCGCCTCTGCTTGCTATTGCTAGTGCTAGCATAGGAAGCCTAAAAGAAAAAAATGCAGCTGGAAATAAATACGATCCTGGTGGGGAGCATGGCATTGATATTGATAGCAAAAAGAAACTTGTGTAGACCACTAGACATTGTGAAGTAACAATACCACAAGAGGTGGTGGAATATCTAGACTGAAACATCATCTAGCTTGCCCTTGGATAAACGTGGAACCTTGTTCTAAAGTACTACTTAATGTGCAACAATACTTTCTGAATATTCTTGACCATGGTGAACAATGTTAGAATTTAGAACCTTTTGTTTGCGTTTATGTTTTAGTCAGGAGAGTGGAATCAGGTAGTATGTAACTTAATAATTCATGTTCAATGGCACTTTAGTGCATATTTGCGAGTTGTGGCAGGGATCATCCTATATGTCATTAATGATATTAGTATATTACTCAGTTTCCTATGGAATTGCAATAGAGCGTCCATTTGAAGTACTTTTTGTATAAGGCATAAATTTATTATACTAAAAATAAAAAATCTTATTGAATCATTATCATTCGATCTCATTCTACTCGCCAAAACGATCCTACCTACATAGGATCACAATCATGACAATCTTGGTAATAGGTGGGACCCTATAAAAAAGCAAATAAGAAACAAAGTTAATGGATACACGAGTTAGTTGGAAGCGTGATATACGACCGAAGCCGACGAAGATGGTATAGAACTGAGATCACGTAGAAGGTCTAGAATATAAGCACCACCTTAAGTGTGATAGACAACAATTATATTTTATACTACTTTAAAAGAGAAGTTGGTGAGTGGTTATACACTCTATCTTTTCCCACCTCATCTCTCACATCTATCTTTCCCCACTAAAAAATCTCTAACAAAACATCATCTTATACACAAATAAATTAAGTAGTAAAAAATTTAATGCTGATCCCAGCAACCTCCTTCTCCCTCCAACGAATTGCTTTCCACGGGTTTTTATTGTCCCCTCCTTGTTATCTCCCTCTAGTCACCACCAACAAATGAGGCTATAGCAAATCTTGCTATCGCTAGGTTATCTTGTTCATTGCCTTCGAGTAAGGCCACCTCTACCAACCCCGCAGAGTTGAGGGCATGGCGCAAGCCAAGCTCGGTGGCAGAGGCACGACATGGGCAAGGGTGATGCTTGACCAGGCACTACGGTGGAGCCGAGGGGTGCATGCTAAGCCATTAACATCAGCTAGACGTGGTAGCTAATGTGATTTTTTTATTCTTAGCAATGCACAGGTATTAAACTAGTATGTAGTTCTAATTAGGACTTCTGGGCCACTAAACATCTTGTCATATATTTCCACTAACTTAAATTTTGAGATGAATGTTGATGGAGGGTGCCAATAACATTGTCATAGGTCATATTAGGATAGGGCGATAGTGCTGTGGAGGTGGCCTTGGCACTAGTGGTCCTCCTAGAGGAAGAGTGCGAGGAAGCGGGAGAGGCAGTAAGGGATTTGCGGTGGTAGTCCTAAATCTAAAATTCACACATAACATATTTTGTTTTTTGAGAAATAAAATGCACACATAACAGTTACTAAACAAGGAATGGTGATTGCACAATAATGTAATATAAGTGGCGAAAGGAGGAAGTTTTTTCTATGCACTTCGCGAAACAACACGTATGTTACCAAAACTATGGGAAAAGCAGCCTTTAATGTTTCATTTCGCAATCTTTGTGCCAAATTTAATCACAAAACTATGCATTCATCAACTCCCCTGTTAGCTAACAGGATGGGCCCACCTGTCAGCCGCACACTTCTCCCTCCTCCGTCAGCCTGTGCTGACTAAGCACACCACACAAGCACGTAGGGCTGACTGGGCACACCACCTCATATCCCTCTCTCAGAGCAACTCCAGCAATAGCCCTCAAATCAGGGCCCCTACTTTTGTTTTGAGAGGCCCCCCTATTTTTGAGAGCCCTGTTTTTGGGGCTGCACTCCAGCAGGGGCTCTCAAAACAGGGCTCCTATTTCTCAATTTCCACTATTTCTTCACCATCTATGCATATGTATGGGACAAAAGCACAATAAACAATAAAATATTTATGATTTCGCAATGAGGGACAATATTTAAATTTATGAATTCAAATACGAATATTCAAATTTAAATTTAAATTTGTTCCGAATTTAAATTGAAAGCACAAAGTTCATCACATAACATCAAATAAACTGATATAATCCATCATAACATATAAAATGAAGTCTACGAAAATAATTAAACAACTAGCTAGCGCTATGTATCGCCCACAAATGTTCCACAAGATCATCGCGGAGTTTCTCATGTCCCTGTCTATCTTCAATCTCCCTGTGTATCTTGAGAAACTCCGACAACACAAGTGGATTGCGGCGTTGGTATTCCTCCTCCCTCAGCTCCTCACCTCCATCTTGATCATAGTCATAGCCCCCAACATCATCTGCATCTCGCTCATTCTCAATTATCATATTATGCATGATCACACATGCTGTCATTATATACCATAGTGTCTCCTTATTCCAAAATCTTGTAGGACCTCTAATCATGGCAAAGCGTGATTGCAACACACCAAATGCTCTCTCAACATCCTTCCTTACCGCTTCTTGAGCTTTTGTGAAATGACATTTCTTGTTACCTTGTGGGTTTCTGTAGCTCTTCACAAATGTAGCCCATGATGGATAGATCCCATCTGCCAAATAATAACCCATGGTGTACTTGTTGCCATTCACCATATACTCAATAGCAGGTGAAGTTCCTGAAGTTAGCCGCTGAAATAGAGGGGACCTCTTCAGAACATTGATATCATTAAGTGATCCAGGCAATCCAAAAAATGAATGCCAAATCCACAAATCCTCTGATGCAACAGCTTCTAGTATCATGGTTGGTCCATCCACATGTCCCGAGTACATCCCTTTCCATGCAGTTGGGCAATTCTTCCACCTCCAATGCATACAGTCAATGCATCCAAGCATACCTGGCCAACCCCTCTTGTTATTTATCTCCATCAATCTTGCAGTATCCTCAATAGTAGGTGGCCTCAAGTATTGTTCACAAAAAACCTCAACCACAGCTTTTACAAAGTGATGGAAGGCCTCAATCATAGTACTCTCTGCAATTCTCACAACCTCATCCATGGAATCTGCAGGAACATCATATGCTAACATCCTAAAAGATCCAACCACCTTCTGCTTGATCGTGCAAAAATAGCACACCCGCAAGTGCACGGGCTGCCACTGAAATAGCGGCGAGTGTCGTGTTCTCCACAGGGACTAGACTAAGGCTACCGATGCTCGGCTAAAGCTAGGTCAAACAAAACGGGGGAGAACTAAACCTAAAACGACTAGCAAATCAACCGAACGAACGAACTATCGAACAAACTCTAACTCGCACAGACAAAACGACGATCGAAGAGACAAACGACCGTACGAATTAACGTCGTACGACCGAATGAACAACACGACAAATGACTAAACAAACGACACTAGCGACAACATGAACGAACACGACTACCGACCGAAGATCTAACTAACAACCGACCGTAAGATAGAAAGGGGGAAGTCGAGAAGCACTGGAGGAGGTTTAGAAGCAAAGGGAGGTCGAGACAGCACGAAGGGGGAAAACGGTCGACGACTAACTAGATGACGGCGGCAAGACAACACAACAAACTACAAACGACTACACGACCTCGCTAACGACCAACCGCGCATAGAAGAAAGGGGGAAGGTCGAGAAGCACAAGGGAGAATATAGAGCACAAGGTGGGAGTCTAGACAGCAATGGGAAGGGAACGGTTGCCGGCTCGCTAAATCGCGCAACACAAACCTTCACAAGTACTAACAATGATCGCAGATAACAATTAAATGACTAACACAAGATCACGGCACCATAGTAGATAACATATAAACACAAATTCTAGAATTAAACTCTGCAACATGAACATTGAGAAAAGCTGGAAACAATTAATGAGCATAATTTCGATAACAAAGCAGAGCACAATAACATACTCACTAATCCCATACATCACAGTTCACACAATCATTGAACACAAGTCCACAAATCCATATATCAAACCACCAGAACACAAATCACATTGCTGCCCTAGCATCCACAATGCATAATTCACATCACACATATCACAAATCACAATTTAACATGACAGTTCATATAACATCAATTAACAGGAAATTAATAGCAATTCAGTTGGATAATGCGAGAACAGCAAAGAGGTAAAAGGGGGAAGATCTGGAGATGAACCGAGGGGTTGAGCAGAGGAAGCAGAGCAGAGGTGGAGGCCGTCGGTGAAGTGAGCCGAGGAAGTGGTGGCGGCCGAGGTGATTTGAGGTAGAAGAAGTCGTCGCCGTCGAGGTCGGTGAGACGCCGGCGGTGAGCAGTGGATGGCAGTGCTGATGAAGAGGTGGCGGCCTGGTGGATCTGGAGGGGCGTTTGGTTCGGTGATGTGGTGGAGATGTCGTTGGCGTCGGTGTCGATGGAGTGGAGGCCGGCGGGGTGATGTTGGCGCTGGAGGTGAGCGGCGATTCGGTGGAATAGAGGGCCGACTCGGCCGGCGAGCGATGGATGGAGCTTCGGTGGTGGCGCAGATGAGGGCAGCAGAGAGAGTTGGCCGGAGTAGTGGAAGAGGGAGAAGCAAGGGAATGCCAAGGATGAAAGGAGGCGGCGGCCGGAAGTCAGGTGAGCGGCGGCGCCGAGGGTGGGCAGAGAGAGATGCGGCGGAGATGGTGGCGGCTGTGGATGAGGACGGCGGTAGAGAGCGGCGCACGGGAGGGAGCAGAAAATAGAGGCGGCGCAAAGGGGAGAGGGGGAGCAAATCGGCGGAGAAGAGGCGGTGGATGCGGAGGAGTTGGCCGGAGGTGGAGAGATGGCGGCGCTTGGTGTTGTAGAAAGAGGAGGGCAAGCAAGAGAGAGGCGGCGTGGAGAAGAAGGTGCGGTAGAGAGCGGCGCACGGGAGTAGAAGGAGGAGGGCAGCAGGGGCGGCACGCCGGAGGGAGATGTGGCGCGGAGGTGGAGCTGCGGTAGTGGAGAAGGGTGGTGCGGAGGTGGTGAGTGGCGCGGTGGCGAGCAGGGAGAGCAAGCGGCGGCCGGTGGAAGAGCAAGGGAGCAGCGAGATGGCGGCGTGGAGTTGCGGTGGAGAGGCCGGAGGTGGAGAAGGGGAGACACGGCGGAGAGACGGTTGCCGCCGGCGAGGTATGGCCCGGTCTCGCCGGCGCCGAGAGTGGAGGAGGAGCAGAAGGGGGCCAAGGGAGAAGAAGATGAAAAAACCGGGCTCCCGCTCTCCACAGGCAGGGGCGGCGGCTTTGAGGAGAAGGGGATTTTTTTGGCATTTTTGCAGATTAGCCCTCGTAATATTTAGGGTTTACAAATAGGTCCTTCCATTTCATTTCTTCTGTTCTGGCCCTCTGGAAGTCCGATTTCTTCGCGAAAAGATCCTACGCATCCGTGACGACACGTACATCTGTACGGAGCAGTCCTGAAAGCCCAGATTTGTCGTTTATGCGCCTCATTCGCGCCGGCCTGTAAAAAAATATACACAAATGTAAAATGGTCCATTTTGAGCAATTAAATATAGAAAAGCGTGTAAATGATGATAAATGGTCCTAAAATGCGAAAAATATGAGGGTAGAATGACGGCTAAATATATGTAAAAATGACGCATGTCACCTTCTGAAGGGCGGTGGCTCCAAGCAATCCTACTGCATTTGTCCTTTGCCTGAAATAATCATCATGTGTCTCCACCCCTTCAATAATTCTCAAAAACAATGCCTTTGACATTCTAAACCGTCTCCGGAAGAACTTGTCATTGTAAACTGGGGGGTCTGCAAAATAATCTGCCACAATGCGCAGGTTCCCAGCATGGATGTCTCATGGTACCACTTGACGACCAGGCACCGAACCACGCCAAGCCTTCTTGTGTTCCCTTTCTTCAGCATCAGCAAGAATGAGCACAGCCGCAGCCAAATCATCATCGTCTGATTCCTCTTCCTCCCACCATTGCTCAAGAAAATCATCATCATCATCGGTAAACACCATCTGCAGTACATCACTGAATTTTGAGTAAACAAATGAACCATGGACAGCATAATATTTTTTTAAAGGGCCTACATAGAGAATGGAACAAATTCAACCATGCACAGCACAATAAGGGAAATAATAAGGACCAACATAGTTCACTCCTATCAACTAGATTAAATAGTCATCAACCATACATAGTCCACTCCCATCAACTAAATTAAATAGTCATCAACCATACATAGAAATCAACATAGAGCATCCATAGAGATTGCGTACCAATTGGTGAAATATCAATATCATCAATCCCAATCTCATTGGACATCATCCTTGACCACTGACCTCCTTGCGACATATCTCAAGCTGTGCATTTGGATCAATCATATGTGATGATGTTACTCTCAGACAACATTGCAAAACACTGGAAAGCCAATGAAGCTGAGGAGTGGGCTCAACTATGTTTATCATTTGGCAAAAACAAATAATAACTTATGAACACCACAATCTAATTAAACATAATCACAAACAATTGCAAAGGCATTTTGATATGTACAATTGCAAAGTGCTGGACAGAAGTAGGGCTGGACAGAATTGCAAAGGGATGGACAGAAGTAGGGCTGGACAGAATTGCAAAGTGTTGGACATAATTGCAAAGTGCTGGACAGAATTCCCCTTATAAATCTATCTACCTTTTTTTCCCATTCATGATGAATGTATAGTTGTATAGTTGATACAAGTCATATACTCTGCAAGATATGCTCAGAACATTTCTGTCATTGTACCCACTCTCCAAGGAACTAGATGATACAAGTCATATACTCTGCAAGATACATTCTGCTCACAACCCACTGATTATCATTGGCCTGTTCTGTTTTTTTGAATAATGCATACATATAGCTCTATCCATGTCTCATACACACAAGCTACTTATCAAACAAGCTCCATCCAAATATAATGTAAAATTGCAAACCAACTTCTAAAATATGATATAAGCTGTCATATATATCCCGAGCAAAGTGATTGGAAAGGCATACCTTTACAACAATGCAATGATCCACAGACGGTTTTGGAGGATCAGAATTTGGAATAGCGCATGTGCCTATTTGGATCAAATTTCTCATTCTGAGTTTCAAACACAAGATCACAGACATATCACAGTGCCTATTTGCTATTGAAAATCTATTCAGGAGTTTACAAGTCACAAGTTACAATTGCTATTGAGAATTGAAATCCTATTCAGAAAAGCATTTCTCGATCCGAAGGTTTAACCATCGGTACCTTGATCGCGGACGAGGCGGGAGGGCGGGGCACGGCGCGCGGGGGCGGGGATCTCACGGGGCGGGGCGCGGGGCGGCGGGGATCCCAGCGGGGCGGGGCGGCGGGGCGGTGGGGATCTGCGCGACGGCGGCAAGAGGGGCGGAGCGGGGCGGTGGGGATCTGGCGGGGCGGCGCGGGAGAGGCGAACAGGGGCGCGGGGCGGCGCGGATCTGGCGGGACAGCGGAAGGAGAGGCGGAACGGGAGCGCGGGCGGCGGGGATCTGGCGGGGCGGGCGCGCGAGGCGGACGGGGATCTGGCGGGGCAGCGGCGGAGGCGGGGCAGCGGCGGGAGGGGTGGGACGAGTGCGCGAGGCGGCGGGAATCTAGCGGGGACGGGGCAGAGGCGGCGGGCGATTTTGGCGAGCGCGGGCGATTTTCACGGCGCGGGATAAAACCGTAGGATGAGAGCAGTGCAGGGCCCCTAGGAATGAGGGGTTGGATGCCTCATTTGAGAGGCCTCTTATTTTGAGAGCCAAGTAGAAATTTGTTGGAGTTTCATTTTTTGCTTTGACTCTCAAATATGAGATTTGAGGGCTCAAGTAGGGGGTCTGCTGGAGTTGCTCTCACTGAGATGGGTCCATGGACTAGGTTCATTGTCTAATTTTTTACGGTAGAGCCCATGAGCCGGTCAAACAGAGAGGGCTCGAGGGGTGGTCTTCTTTTCTGTTTGCACAAAGCGGGATGGAGGGCGGGCGAACAGGGGAGCTCTAGGCACGGGCTCGCCGGTGTCGAGAGGAAGTGGGGAGGCCAAGGCGACGGCAAAAACAGGACGAGGTGGCTGCGAGGAGCACAAGGGAGGTGTTTGCATGCAGAGAGGTGGGTCATGGCATACTGGCAACGGCGGCGTGGATGGCATCGTAGTGGGCGAGCGCGGTGGTGGTGCTCCGGCGTGACTCATGTGGAAGCTTGACCCGAGCGCGCAGAAAGGTGGGGTGAACGGAGAGGGACAGGAGCAGGAAATCGAAATGGGACTTACAAGGACGGCAACCGATGCAGGTTGTCAAAGTCAGATCCGGTCGCTTGAGAGAGGGGAGAAGAAAATAGAATTTTTTTGTACGGATAATCCATTTTTATTCGAAATTACAGAAATATACCCACTGGAAATTTTTTTACAAAAATAGGCTCCAGTCGCCTAATGGTTGGGCGACTGGAGCCTTTCGCCCAACCAGACCGCGACATTTAATGAATCTACCAACCGTCGGGCGATTAATTGCAGTCGCCCCATCGTTGGGCAACTGCAACCCAGTCGCCAAACGGTTCCGCGACTGGGGGCGGTATAAAACCCAACGCGCTCGGCCGCGCACTGCACTGTTTTCATTCGGCCGCGGAAGAAGCAGAGAAGAAGAGAGGAAGAAGGGAAGAAGAGAAGAGGGAGAGGAGAAGAGGAGGGGAGAGAAGGAGTGGGAGAGGAGGAGAAGAGGAGAGGGAGAGCGGGATTTTCAGGTATTTTATGTGTTATATTTTTTGTTAGTGTTAGAAAAATAGTTTAGTAATTTAGTTTAGAAAATTTAGTTTAGAAATTTAGTTTAGAAAAAATAGTTTAGAAAGTTAGTTTACAAATTTAGTTCAGAAAATTTAGTTTAGAAAAATTAGTTTAGAAAATTAGTTTAGAAAATTTAGTTTAGAAAATTTAGTTTAGAAATTTAGTTTAGAAAATATAGTTTACAAATTTAGTTTAGAAAAATTAGTTTAGAAAATTTTGTTTAGAAATTTTTTTTAGAAATTTAGTTTAGAAAAATTAGTTTAGAAATTTAGTTTAAAAAATTTAGTTTAGAAATTTAGTTTAGAAAATTTAGTTTAGAAAATTTAGTTTAGAAAATATAGTTTACAGAATTTAGTTTAGAAAAATTAGTTTAGAAAATTTAGTTTAGAAATTTAGTTTAGAAAAATTAGTTTAGAAATTTAGTTTAAAAATTTAGTTTAGAAATTTAGTTTAAAAATTTAGTTTTCAAATTTTGTTTAAAAATATAGTTTAGAAAAATATAGTTTAGAAATTAAGTTTAGAAATTTAGTTTAGAAAAATTAGTTTAGAAAATTTAGGTTAGAAATATAGTTTACAAATTTAGTTTAGAAAATATAGTTTTCAAATTTTGTTTAGAAAATATAGTTTAGAAATTTAGTGTTGAAATTTTGTATAGTATTTTTATGTATTATTGTAGAAAATTTAGTTTAGAAAATTTAGTTTAGAAATTTTGTATACCATTTTTAAAGCATTATTGTAGAAAATATAGTTTAGAAATGTAGATGTAGAAAATTTTTTGTATGTATTATTGTAGAAAATGTAGTGTACAAATTTAGATGTAGAAAATTGAGTGTACAAATTTTGTATAGTATTTTTGATGTATTATTATAGAAAATTTAGTGTAGAAATTTAGATGTACAAAATTTAATGTTGAAATTATTGTACAAATTTTACAGGTATGACTCGTGCTGGACGTGACTCCGAGTGGCGGTATGCACTGTTGGACGAGCACGTGGACCTCGTGCATCGCGCTTCCCGTCGTGTGCCACCACCGGGGAGCACAGACGAGCCGCCTGAGCTGGGAGTAGTCCGGACATGCACACCTCGTGTGGCCTGGGGACTCGACCCCCGTTGGACTGCTAGGTTTGCATTACGCTAGCGTTTAGTGCGACCGTAAGAACGTTCCGTGCTGACCTTCACTTTGTTTGCAGGCTGCGGGATGCCGGGCTACTCCCTCTTGCCCGGATGGTGCAGGCTCGGAGGAGGATGGAGCCGCCTTGGCCGCGGGCGGGGACGAGGCGGGTGGGGAGCGATCACGATGCTTCCCGTTCGACCGTTCCCTGCTGACGGCTTTGGTGGACCGTTCCTTGACCGCGCTCCTGACGGGCTGTCCGCACTTTGCTGGCATGACCGGGCTTTCTGGCTCACCCGCCGGAAGCTCGTGTACCATATCTACGTGGAGGACTACGCACTCTAGCGAGTCATGCGGCAGTTTGGGCTACGGCAGGCGCTTCCTGTACCAGTCGGACCATCGCTTCCGCGGAACGTGCACGCGTGAGTGATCGTTTCTGCTAAATATGTACATACTTACTACTGTGTTCGCAAGTACTCACATTATGTAATGGTTCTATACGCAGGCACAACGCGAAGGGAGTTAAAGAGGCGCGGATCGGCGACAAAGATGCACTGGTCGGCGGTGGGAGGGTGCGCTCGACGACCGCGTGGAGGAGGACCGCCCATACGACAGCAGGGACTACGCGGAGTACCTGCGCTGGTACCAGGGGCAGACACGTACTAGGCTCGTACATGTCGTAGACCCGCCTGCCGCACACGTCGCCGCTCCGACAGATACGTACCCCGCGCACCTCGCGCGCGACGCTCACATCGCGGTACGTTGCATGTAATTTTAGAGATTACCAAATGGCAATGTCGTTTCGATGATCGACCATTTTATGTCTTTGTGTCCAGGCCAATGTCGGTGCTGTCCTATGGACCGAGTCCGTCTCACTACTGGACAGGGTCGCCACTGGTGTGGAGCTGACCCACGAGGAGGGCGTCAGCTTTGTGTGTCGGGTGGAGACCGGGTGTAGACGTATTGTTAGCCTGCTGCCCTGCATGAGGCTACCGGCGGTCTCCACGCCCAGTGCTCCGACTGCTCGTCTACCAGTGCCACCCCGACCAGCGTGGCACTACTACGGAGGTAGTACGTGGACACATCCTACACCACCTCACCCAGAGCAGCCAGGGGGTTCAGCCTGGGCACGGCCTCCTACACCACCTCACTTCACGCCTCCTCCGCATATCTTCGGCTTCCACACGCAGGGGGTGTACGCCCCTCCTCCTACCTCGATGGCGCCAGCTACGGGTACGCATCGTCCGATCTCGTTTTTATTCCAAGACGACATGCAACGAACTAACGATATTACTATTGTAGGTACTTACCAAAGAAGACGGCGTCTCCGGGCAGGCGATGTGGACCCGTTTTTGCGGAGTGGCGAGCAGTTCTCGACGTAGCACCGAGAGATTCTCTCTAGCGGTGCCCTCCCGGTGCCGGAGGGCACCTGGCGCAAGTGCGGTGACTCCACCGCGAGCAGGCGGATAGACACCCTCCCGCTCGTTTTACTTTACGGAGCCTCGTAACCCGTTGCACCGGAGGAGGGCCAAGCGGGGCCGTATGGGAGGACGCGGGCGCGGTGACGGGGCACACCAGGGTGGCGAGTGAGGGGTGCTGCGGATGCTATATGTTATGTATATAATGAAAAAATACGCGGCATGTTACTCACAGTTATATTATAAAGTTTATTTTTATTCAAACAAGTCTATCATCTCTTCTTTTCGCATTCAATCATTCATATATCAAGTCATCTAAACAATTAACATATCGGTATCGATCGTTCTCCAGTTAATCTTTAATAAAAAAGTTTCTAAAAATTTTTACGCACCTACAATGTAAAATAAACATAAACTTTTATTACAACTCGAACACATGTTTTACCGGTTTAAAACTACAAAATTCACAGGGGATTCATGCAGTCGCCTAATGGGATGGCGACTGCATGTAAGTCGCCATACAGAAAAGCGACTGGATACAGTCGCTCCAGCGTGCGGCGACAGATATTGTGTCGCAGTTTGATTGGGCGAAAGGCTTCAGTCGCCCAACCATTAGGCGACTGGAGCCTATTTTTGTAAAAAAAAATTCGGCAGGTATATTTCTGTAATTTCGAATAAAAAATGGATTATCCGTACAAAAAATTCGAAGAAAATATTGATGTCAGGGATGAGACGAGGGAGGCCGGGAACATGTTGTGACGTGGATGAAATGGGCTACAACCAATATCACAAAATATTTTTAGACCAGAAAAATAAATAGGAATTCTTAGCAATGACTAGCTAAATCTAAACTTACAAAGTAGAACAATAAGTAGAAGTGTATAACAAGTAAAACTTATAAAGTAGAACAAATCATAACTCTCGTTCGCTGGACACTACCGCACGAGAGGCGAGGCATGGCTAGTTGCCACGGTGGCACAACGCATGGGGGCATGCTGCACGACAACACGGATGGGATTGTCGAGCTGGGGTTGCCAGGTTTGCCGATTCGACAACGACGTACTTAAGTAGCGTGGCAGTGGGCGGCTGTGAAGGAATGAGGGCGACTGGGCGAGGCGGTCATGGCCGGGGAGAAGACGAGGGTGGTCAGCGGGTAGCTGGTGGCATGTGGCGAGTTGGCCAGCTGGGCTGCTGGCGCCTGGCGATGGGTGGCTACTGCTTGCTAAGGTAGAGCCTGAAGAGTGAAGCTAGAACATGGGGATTTCCTCGATTAAGGAATTTGCCAATTTTTCATGGGCGGTTGGGGATAAAGGGGATCGATTAATTCTCTCTAGAGGATGACGCTGTGAGCTGCTATGTCGTATTGTGGTTGTTGTGCTGTTGGGCTTGACTTGTTGGCCCTAATGGGCTATGGGCGATGGACTGCAATTGAAGTCTTAAAGGGGTATGTTAATATGTAGTGTATGCTTTATGTATTAAGAAGGTATATACTGGATTTTTGTGCAAAAATATTAGGGGTGCAATTGTACCCCTATACATTATTGTGGTTCCACCACCGTCACTAGTGTCTCAACCCTTCACACTGACCGAGGCAACCCATCCCCACTGCAGACCCAGGTGGCGATGCAGGGTTGCACGCCTAGTGCTCTGGCTTAGCTGGCGAGTAGGCGACAGTGGAGAAGGTGATGGGCCCGGTTGTAGGTGGAAGTTGAGTTGGAGGGGTCCAACCACGGGATGACGTGGTGTGCCAAGTCAACTGGCCTAAACGGACAGAGTTTTGCCAACTGGATGACACGTGGGCCCGTCTTGTTGGTTAATGGAATGGGGTTTTTATTAAAACTGGTGCAAAAGGTGTAGTTTTGTGCAAAGACTGCTTAAAGGTGTTTTGACCCTTTTCTTTTGGCCTTTGGCATTTTTGAAAGTCGAAATAAACAGAGCGGTTTTTTGAAATAGATTTTTCAAAAGTCTTTTCGGGTCTAAAATCATATATATTATTTACTGTATCTTAAAAGGTATGGACAAAAATAATTATAGCACAAAAGAACATGCGGTAGGTTTCGCGACATATGTGGGCGTAAAGTAGCATTTCGTTTTTCTGGGGGAAAAAAAGGAAAACAATAGCGGCATAGCCCAAGGTCAACAATACCAAAAACCCAAAACGACTAGTGCATTTCGTCCAACAGCCATCCATCATGTTCGTCTTCACCTGGCGGCGGCGGCTTCTCCTCCACCTCCGCCAAATCCCCGCCGGTGGCGGCGGCATTGACCCCCTCCAGTCCAACCCCGGCGCCATCCTTCTCTCCCGCAGCTACTCCTCAACAGCCGGCGCTGGCGCCCCCAACTCCGAGCCCTGCCCCGCCACCGTCTCCTACCTCATCTCCTGCGGTCTCTCCCCCGCCGCCGCAGCTGCGATCGCCCGCTGCGGCCGCATCCCGTCCGCCGCCAAGGCCGACGCCGTCTTCGCCCTCTTCCGCCGCTACGGCTTCTCCGACGCAGACATCGCCCGGGTGGCCCGCGGCGCCCCGCGGCTCCTCTCCGCCGATCCCGACCGGATCATTCGCCCGAAGCTCGACTTCTTCGCGTGCCTGGGCTTCGAGCCCTGCAAGCTCGCCTCCGCGCCCTTCCTCCTCTCGCGCAGCCTAGACAAGCACATCGTCCCCAGCATCCAGTTCCTCCGCGGTGTCATCGGCACCGACGATGGCATCCGCCTCGGCTTCAGCCGCAACCCCCGCGCCCTCATGGTCGACCTCAACAACAAAATGCGCCCCGCGGTGGAGGCCCTCCGCAGCCACGGCCTCACTGAGGAGGCCATCTCGAAGCTCCTCGTCATGCAGATGGGCGTTCTCACGTTGTCGCCGCACCGCATCGGCAAAATCTTTGAGGACCTCAATGCGCTCGGTATGTGCAGGGTCACGGGCACGCGCTTCTTCTACTGCTTCCGCGTGATGTGCCACTTAAAGAGGGAGACATGGCTGCGGAAGGTGGCGGTGTACCGGAGCTTCGGGCTGACCGAGGGTGAGGTGCTCAGGGCCTTCAAGACGCAGCCCACGATACTAGTTTTCACCGATGAGAACATCGAGAAGAAGCTCCGGTTCTTCCTGGACGAGTTGAAGCTTGGATCAGCTGATGTAATGAGTCGCCCGGTGGTTCTGGCGTACAGCATGGAGAAGACCATCCTACCAAGGTGCGCCGTGCTGAGCGTGCTGATGAGAGAGGGGAAGATTGAGCGAGATATCAAGCTGCTTCCAGCATTGCTCGGCAGTTCCAGGGTGTTCTCTGGCAAGTATGTATTCAGGTATGCTAACGATGTGCCAGATGTTGTTAAGGCTTATGACGGTAAGATCAAATTCCAAGGATTCAGGTAAGATCAACTCTTCTAGGTTAAGCTTTTCCAATGCAAATGTTGAGATAAGGGTGAAGCTAGCTATGCTTCCATGAATGGATTTATTTTGGATTTTGGTTGGTTCGAGAACGACTAGAGTGAAAATGGATCAAATAATGATATATTATAATTATGAATACAAATTCGGTTAGTTTCCAAAAGCAAATTCAAAACTACTATGAATTAAGTGTGTTTTCAGTTACGAATATAGTATGGATACCGTTAAACAACCAAATATATTGATTGTTGTGTGGAATTCTAACCTGATGTGCTTTCCTTTATGTTATTGCGTGGAATTCTTAACTTGAGTTGGACAAGGTTGACATCAACAATGATCGGATAGATTTTGTATTAGCTGTTTTTTTCAAAAGAAAAGATGTAGTTGTCTAACGCAATTTTAGAACCAATTGATGACACAATCTACAAATTTGCGATTGGTTTATTCAGAGAGCTGTTAAAAATATTGCTGAGTGCACTTATAAGGTACTTACATGCATGGTGCATAGGACACCATTTTTCTTGATAAATAAAAACCAATTAAATTGTAAAGGATAACCCCTAAACATATACTTTTTTAAAAAGATATTTCATAGAGACTCCAAATTTCCTTTCTTGTCAAATGACAGCATATATATGAAGCCCAAATCAAGCACAAACCAGTTCTTGGCAAATGTAGCCACCTCGGCACAAACCCAACGTGTCATCATTCTAGCCAGCATTCGAGTCACTATCACTCAATTTATGTGCCACCACATACCAACTAAGGAGATTAAGAGTGCTTGCTAGCGTGACACAGAATATAGTCAAGTTATATTGGCTGTAACACTGATTTAGATGATGACTTGTCAAGTTTAATATGGTGTTGTTGAGTTCTTAATTTACATAGATGGACCATTTGACCCTTGATTGAACTCAAACAATATAGATGTGTGTTAATTGACATGAAAACAAGTTTTGGAAGCATTTTGAAACTTTGTGCAAAAATGTCGGGTGCTCTATGTAATTATCTCAAAAATATAGTGTGCTTTGCATATAGTCACAGCAACTGTGCGTGGGGAGTGTGATGTGTGATCAAGGAGGGACCGTTGCAGTTCAGTCAAGGGAGGTGTCGACAGCTTATGAATTTGCGAGACTTACATAAAGCCTACAAGCTTATCTTAAACAATTGCCATTTTCAGACTAACATAAAACTGGAACATCAGTAACACAGAAAAGGGTGGTCTTCTTGCTTCATGCCCCAACAACAGATTACCTCATCCAACTTCACGGCCTCACAGGTCTGATTGGAACTTACTTACACAGAAAATAAATCTCAGGTCAAAAACTACGCAAAGACTTGGGTGAGTTGCGTCTAATCGATATATTTATTTGTTACAGCCTGCTTGGTTGTATGATGAGGCATTTTCCGAACAAAGGCAGGATGAAATCATAATACAATGAAAAATCTTTTGACCTCAACCGAGAGGTGGAAGGGTATCATCATATCACAAGCACGAATTTCACTATATTAGTCAATGTAAAATGCTCACGTGTACAATCATTGAGAAAAAAGAATATCAGCCTCCAGAAGGTGTGCTACTGCTACCTATTATAATACTAGTTAAATGCCTTTGCGTTGCTACGGATTTTTAAAATTTATCATACTACATGTTTTAAAATTTATGAGTGATAAAATTTTTTAGAATATGCATATAAACTGTTTATGATCGAGACTAAATGTTCGACAATTATGTTTGGGGGTCCAGCACTTCCTGCTGGGACAACACACAGATTGCTCAGGGTGTAAGCCGCTTCCTTACGAATGTCAAACTGTGCACTTGTGAGGTGGTGTATCAGCAAAGGCGTGGCCTCACGGGTGAAAATCAATTTCTTGTGCTCAAAACTGCCTGCTACTATATTTGACAATGCCCACGATGCCTCCTACATAGGCAGTCCACAAAATTGATAGCATAAATCAGAAAACAGTATGAGTTGCTCAAGTCTAAGTAAAGTTGAACCAGCAAAGGAAACCAGACCTTTTTGCAGACCCTACTGTCACTCTTCAAACATTTTATAAGACTTGATAAGGCTTGATCTGAGAACAATATTTAGTTAGTACTTGCAAAACCAACATCCTCTCTGGAAGACAAACTGTTAACTCATGATAAATAGTCACAAATGAAACATGGTGCTCTTATATAATTGGAGACTAAGGGTGGTGAGCTATACTGTGATATTGTTTCCAACAATTAGGATTGAATCAACCATGTATCCATCACCGGCTACAAGATTTCCTAAACCACGAAGTACCTAATTTGAAGTAAAAGTATCAATTTGCCTGTGCTGCAAAATCACACACGCTACTTACATGTTTAACATTAAGTGCAGAATTCGACAATAACTGGGAAATCAGAACAGTGTCAGCCAGCCAGAGAGAGAATTCCTCGTTCTTGGCTGGGAGGTTCTGGAAACCAAGGGAAACATTAAAAATCATCCCTTCCTTCAGTGTCCGATCATTTTTCTCATTCAAGGACAACCAAGTTTCGCGGAACTCAATGCAAATTCCTGTTCCGCTTGACTTGGTAAGAAAGGGAAGAAGATCAGGAACTTCACCTCTGACCACAGCAACCGCAGCTTGGTAACAGTCACCAGCCTTGCTACCAGGTTTCAAAGTAGAAATAGCAGCATCATGCACCTGGCGGAGGACCTTATATGCATTACATTTTTCCACAGTACAATCGATCAAGAAGGTTCTTGTGACATTTGAGCGGTAGCCATTGTATTTGGCACCCATCGTGCGCACAAGAAGGCTTCCAGAATCATAGAACAGATCATCATCATTGCTAAAAGCAGCAGGCCTAAGGTCATACTTGCCTCCACTTTGAAAAATAGGTGGGTAGCATATGTCCACATTTTCTGCCTTAAGCTTGACATTTATCTTTGTGGGGGAAAGTAATATCTTCTCTGTCAGATCCATCAGCTTAGAATGTGGAACCTTGTTTTCATCCACTATAATGTTCTCCAGCTTTGGAACTACGTACTTTCGCAAAAACTGATGCAGTTAAATATACAGCCTTTTTCACATACATAATATCTGTAACATCTTTGGCAGTAAGGAGCTCAGAGATGCTGCTTGACACATCAGAAAGCTTTAACCGTGATCCATGCAGCTTTTCAGACCATGCTTCAAGAACCTTGCCTTCAGGCTTCTCTCTTGCTAAGTACCCAATAACACCACCATTTGATTCAGATTGTGCACACACAGCATGTAGGATATCATCCATTAAGGCAGAACAATTGTCACCCTTCTCCAAAATATGCAGCATGATATCAACACCGACTGCTTTAGAAACAGGCATCTTTAAAGGTTTAAGCACATCACAACCTTTCCGCCTGCACAGGAAATGAATCTGCTTGCTCATGAAGACCATTATAGTTTCTGGCACCTCACAACCAAACAACCACATGCTCAGGGCTAAAGATTTCTGATATCGAATATCTTCAGAGGGTGGAGGAGTAGCTACAGTAATTGCACACAAATAGCCCCAAAGATCAGATGTATCCTCCTTCCAGTGGCGGTAGAACTTCTTCAAACATTTGATGAAGTTTTCTGGTCTTACTACAGCAGAAGATCCACGATCAGGGGTTGATATATGATCCAGTGCTTCAAGAATAGCCATTTATAAGGTAGAACTTCTTCAAACATTTGATGAAGTTTTCTGGACTTACTACAGCAGAAGATCCACGATCAGGGGTTGATATATGATCCAGTGCTTCAAGAATAGCCATTTATAACCACGATATCTTCAACAACAAAAAAGTGTTTCAAACATTGATGTGAGCACAGTATGACCAAAAACAGAAGTTATCAACCTCAGAGCAAAAGATATGAACAGGCAAGTTTAGTAAGATAAGAGAATAAGCACACAAACAATGGAAAAATGGTTAGCAAACAAGGCTGTTTTCTGTAATCGAACACCATGTTAAACAATTCTTTCCTTTGCCCCTAAACTAAGTTTCCGAACTTATTAAATGGTCTCTTAGTTTCTTTGATCTAAACTTAGTTCGATGGTCCCCTAAAGGCCCAAACAATTCCATTAAAGTTCAAAGTACAATATCTTATTACAATACACTTCATATAAAAATACTATAACAACCTCATAGAAAAGGAAGCAGACAATCAATTTTCAGTTACTATTCTCGATCACAAACTTGATTTTTTTTTATTTCTGGCAGTTGTAAATCTCAGAAAATTTTATCATCTAATAGGTACAAGATGGGCTATTCTTAACAATTAAAATTGCTACACAGCACTGGTTGTACCCCGGCGGCACGTCGGGTCCTGACTTTCTCATTTGCACCGAGCAGGAAACAAGTAGAAACCTTAAGTCCCCCTAATAAGAACAACGAATCGAACAATGATGCAGCTTTGATGCAGGGAAAGTATGGGGGCGAGGACTCATGATGGCGCCCTTGGACTGGTAGATGGCGACCTCCTCCTGGGGGACGTAGCCGGCGCGGATGGGGATGGCCTTGTGGAGCGTGCCGTCGGGGCCGCGCGTCGGCGTGATGATGCGCTCGCCCTCCTTGGGGATGGAGAATAGGCGCCGCTGCTTGCCGCCGCTGCTGTTGCCGTCGTTGGCGGTGGCCATGGTCGGGGAGGTGTACGGGGTTTGGAGAGGAGAGGAGAATGGGGGGAAGGTGGCGGAGCGGAGGAGCGGGGGGAGGAGGAGGCGTTGGCGGAGCGGACGAGCGGGGGAGGAGGCGGCGGCGGAGCGGAGGAGCGGGGGGAGGAGGAGGCGTTGGCAGAGCGGACGAGCGGGGGAGGAGGCGGCGGCGGAGCGGAGGAGCGGGGGAGGCGGCGGCGGCGGCGGAGTGGAGAAGTAGGGGGAGGAGGAGGCGGCGGCGGCGCGGGGTGGGGAGGAGTAGGCGAGGGCGGAACGGCGGATAAGGGAGGGGAGGAGGCGAGGGCGGAGGAGGGAGGGGAGGAGGCAGCGCGGAGAATGGGGGGAGACGTGGAGAATGTGGGGAGATGGGGGAGAAGGTGGGAGGAAGATTCGGTGGGAGGAGGCAGCGCACGGTTTCGTGAGGCGGGGTGGGACGGGGCCACACGTCAGTCAACAGATCTTTTTTGTGAGAAGGGATGGGAGAGGACGGACCAACCACCAACTCCTTTTTAAGGAGTAAAGATAGAGAGGCAACCAAGTGTGCTGACCACAAATGAATTGTAATTGTCCCAATGCAACACTATATTCCAACTCTATGCAACATGACACTACTTATATTACCTGTAAAGAACATTATCCATCTATGCTCCAGGTAGATCCTGCTGCTGCACTCGCAGTGTATACAACGACCAGAATTTTGGGCTATGTTGGCCTCCCTTGTGCCACCGGAATTCCCCATTTGGCTCTCGCGCGCACGATTTGCCAGGATTATCCCCCGCGCATGGCCGGGGCGTGCGCTAGGCGACAGTGGCGTAGCCAGGATTTGTAGCTATGGTGGTCCATTGTCTAAAATTTATTTAACCGCTATAAATTTAACATGTCGGTACACAAGTATATGAATTACGAAATGCAATTGAGGGAAAAAGGACATATGAACTTCATAAAATAGACGAATATAGCTTTCTTAACATAGAATTGAAATATTACATACCCATAGTAGTTGAAGAACAGTACGTCACTACTTCTTCTTCTTGTTAGGATATAAAGAGAACATCACATTAATTTTATATTAGAACATTAAATACATTCTATATTTATGGACAAAGCTATTTAAAAAATACATTTTATAAAGGAGTAGATCAGAAGAGTTTGCTTGCATGGGTAACTTCCTGAAAGCCGCATTTGGAGCAAACGCAAGCTAAGACAACAAATACCTACCTCGGCAAATTTACGAGACCGTTTACACCGACACATTCACGAGAAGAAAGAAGGTAATATAAATATTTAACTTTCTAAAATAATTTCTCTATTTCTCTCATCCTGAAAATAAGTTATGGGACACAGATATATCACTACCTCACTCTTCTCGCACACGCATCTCTTTTTTATTTTCCCCACCACTCGTATCCTCCCACTAAAAGCTTTTTTTAGTCATTACTATTTATTTTAGCTAAAAACCATCAACTGTCGTTCAATATGAACATGCCAAGCTAGTCATCGATTTTATTGTACATCTAGATGTCAAGCTAGCCAACGATTTTATTGTACATCTAGATTCTCAAGTTGCGTGTCATTAGCTTGACACATATAGAGCAAATTAAATGATTTAGCAGGAGGTAAAATGTAGCTGTGATTCAACAAGTTTTTGCATTATGATCAAATACATGAAGGCCTCATTATCCGAGCGCAGGGTGGTCCGCGGCCCACAGGGACCACCCTGTAGCTCCGCCAGTGCTAGGCGAGGTGGCGCACTCCGGTAGCGTGCGAACCGGCTGGCGCGGGCGGTGAGCGCGCTAGGGAGGTAGCCCACGGCCGCGCGCCGAAGCCAGCAAAATTTTCAAAAAAAATTTCGTATGTTTTTTAAGAAATAGTAAATGGACTAAAAAAATTCATAATTTGTTTTTGGCAAATTTAACATTTATGAATTAGTTTGGAAAATTTATATGATCGTATTATTTGTATGAATTTTGTAATACAGGAAATGAGATGAAAACAGTATGGAATTTATTTTGGATGTTTTCCACAGTGTATTTGGTTGTATAATTTTTTTATGAATTTTGTATGTTGTTAAATTGTGTTACAAATTTCCTACAAAATTGTATTTTATCATGACTCTTTTAGTGAAGATGTTATTTATGTGAAATGACATCATTTTATGTAGTTTGTAGTAATGTTCGGTGTAATGGAAAAGATAGTGGTGTACAAATTATTTGTGAGAGACATCCGACATCCGACGTCCGATTGTTTTGTAAGGTATACTTGAATTGAAATTGTATTATATGGACATACAATGCGAAAAAATATACATAAAGTCATGGTTCACCCAGGCATCACGGCCTCTAATGACATAGGTGATCCTCGAAGAAGATAAACCTGGCGGGAGGGCGGCGTGCGTCTCGGAGCTCATATTGCGAGGCCTACATCGGAGGAAAGGCTATGGATGACTGTGTGTAGGGCTACTACGAGGCCTACGTTAGAGGCAGGGCTATAGATGACTGCGTGTAGGGGTACGGCGAAGGGCCAAACCAAGTGTGGAGTAACTTGTTCGAAGATGGGTCAATATCCTGCGCAGATGGTACAGGTGGGTTAGAGTAGGCGATGTGATGTTTGCAGTGCGTACTATTGTTGGAAGGCACGTACCTGGGGAGTGTGAAGTGCTGATGACGAGCACTGTCCTGGAGACTAAGCTACTTTGTCCAGGCCTGCGGATTGTGTGCCATGCGTTAGTGTGGCGGAGTGTGGAAATATGTTCAGTTATGTACGTTACAACGTACTGGTGTATATGGCTGAGCGGACGACGATCCCAAGCGTAATCACCGCTGTAGTGTTGCACAGTGTATGCTTTGTACATCTGGGTGAACCAAGCCTCGCCCTCGCGTAGGTCGGACAGAGCCCCATGTGCGAAAGTGGGCAACACATCGTCACGACGCGGCGGAGAGTTAGGGTCACTATTTGGGCTCAGTTTCCATCGGCCCAGCGAGGAAGTTTGTTTGTGCATCTCCCTCTGTGATGAAGATGGTTGTAAGAGAGTGCTGTCCCCTGCCAAATTCTGCAAGAACAAATGGTTGTGAGATGTACTTTACAATTGAGTGCACGAACAAAAAAAGAGGACAACATCTGCGAACTCCTATACCGCTGCCCCGAAGCGCATAGAGGAGGAACGATCGTAGCAAGGACGACTGCCGGAGTGTGGTGGATGTGTGGATGGAGGTGCGAAGGGTGCTGCAGAGATAGACGCGGAGGGCGGTGGGGGTGGAGTTTGTCCTCGGTGCCCGTCTCATGGCATGGCAACGTTGTTGTGCTAACCGCAACTAATGGACCTCAGTCTTGGCCTTGCGTCGTCGTAGATGGAATGCATCGTACCAAAGAGCCGTTCGATGTTAGTGTTCCTCCCACAGCGCAGAGCATCAGCAGCCTCATGGTGGACACAGTTGAAGTGGCCATACTGCAAGGAAAATGAGAACTAGTTAGAAATGTGCTATCGTCGCAAACTTGTATGAAGATTGGCTTACCGTCTAATCCTAGCATGCCGCTCAGTGAGCATTTGGACCCGCTTGTATGGCCTCATCGTGCGTGATCTCTGATGGACGGTGCGTCGCCGGCCCAGTAAGCCTACTCTTGGTACGCGGAAGTACCACATTAAGTACGAAGTGTACGTGTCCACATCGTACAGCCGTGCCCCCCGTGCAACGTTGATTGTTGCCTTCTCAACCCACTCTGTCATGTACGGTAGATGAGCCTGGGGTCCAATCGTCGCTCTTTTGCCCTTTCGGTGTTCGCCTACAAGTCAGTGCGGATGTATCAATATCAAACCATGTGAGACATAGAAAATAGGGTAATGGACAAAAACAAATGAGGACGCACCTGTGCGCGTGGTCTCGAAGCGGTCATCCCGGTGCCAACGGCACTTGTTGGTACAACCCGAACTGTATGAGGACCCGCTGTAGGTTGTATGGCTCTACCATGTGGGAGAATACCAGGTGGCAGGTCGTAAGCTAGTACTCTTGATCCTGATTGCACTGAGAGCACAAGTCGTAGGGGGCCGCCTTGGCAAGGAACTATGTAGTCCATGGCCACCAGATGACCTCACTCTTTTAACTTCCTTATTGTAGCAAAGTGAAATTTTAGGGGCATTTAGATAAGGAAGTCATAGATCTAATGACGGTAGTTTCACTCAAAAAGGATATCGGAAACAACCGTTATGTCATTTTTCGTGGAGGTGACAGAAAAGCCACTGGTTTGGCCAAAATTGGAAATTATGGTGTGGGGTGTTCTTGATGGATATTGATGTGGGAATTTTTTTGTTTGGATTTTTTTATAGGAACAAGGATATGACCAGCAACTACATAATGCTACGACAGACACAAATTCAATTTATCAAACCAAAACCAATAGATTGAAGGGCACAAATGGTGTTTGCACAGTGGAAATTAACTCTTTTTGTAGGGCAAATTTTTTCGGACTATAGGAAATAAAACTAATCTTCTAACTAGGGATACAAGAAATTCCTACAAGTCAAGTAAAGCTCTGGTACCACTTGATGCGAGGGTAGGTCCCGATCTTCAGGTAGGATGAAATGTCGATTGGTAGAGAATGACGTTGATGATGAGGCTACTTGACTGAGACACGACCAAGCTATCCAACAATTGCTACACCACACTCTTAGTCATTATCAATCATGCCAAGAGCACGGTTGACCTAATTACGAAGATCAATTCCTACAAGCAATTGAGAACAAGAAAGAACAAGGATAAAAGAGCAATCTGAAAATTGCTAGATATAAAAGATGCACAATGAGAGTTGAGGTTTTGTAACATGGATTTGTTAGTCTAATCGACATAAGAGACAACGTGAAACTTTGCACACATGCTAAATAGATCTAAACAAAACATGAGGAAGAGAGAGGACCCTAGGGTCTACTTAAGAGAGAGAAGGCAAGGGGTGGCGGCCAAGGTGGTGGGCATGCAACCCTATGTGGTACAAGGCCCAAGTGGAGGTGGCGTAACACCTTTTGACTCGGATTCAAAATCAGCCTTGACTTGTTTGGACGATTGCAGCGAGCTCAGAAGGAATTTGGAGGTAGGGCCAGATCTGTTGGAAAGAGAACGAGATAAACTTTCCATGCTATACTCATACACCTCAAATGGACTCTATATGTGAGATCGGACCTGTCAGGCTAAATCCGAATTGAACTGAAGGCCGAATTGGATTCCAAAATGTGTCCAACTTGAACTTTTGCTTGAATAGGTCCAAAAATGACGTGATGACCTTGAGGAAGAGTTGGAGAAGACGTCGACTTGGTCTTGATATGCTAGTTGGCTTCCCTTTAGGTGGACCCCAACCACAAGCTCATAGTATTGATGCAATCCTCCTTATATAACCGTATAAATATATATTTTCACCATTAGGTAGCATCATATTCTCAATTAAAATATGTTGAAGCTGAAAAAAATGAATTTACCTTTTGTTCAATCTTGATATTAGGTGTTATGGTCATATGCATTTATAGCATGGTCACATCGTCCTCCCCTTCTTGACAAAAAACCGTCCTCGACTTTAACAGGTGGGTAGCCTTACGTATTGTATGATCTTGATCATAAATATGGTACATGACAAAAGATACAACGAACTCTTATTATATAATATCATAAGTTCTTTATCAAACAAATCAAACCTCTTTGAAATGATTGTACCTGATTGGTAGTATTATCACGGATGGTGTTGGAACTATGTATGTATATGTCTCATCCAGCTCCCATCCTTTAGAAAAGGGGGTATTGGATTGTGACCTGATATTGATGATTTCAACAAGAGGCAAATTATTTTTCGGCACAAATGGAGAAATGGTTATGATGTATGGAAGTAGCCCACAATGATCCCCTTCTTAAAGGTTTCCTGTAGCTCACAAACAACACTAGATAAACTAGAAATATTAAGGTTGGTGCCATTAGTTGTTTCCTCTACATTATAGTATTCCTTCTCGATAGTTGAACCTTTTAGTTCTGATGTTATGCAAATTTTATAAACCATGTAATTTCCCTTTTCATCATACTCACATTTTAGGTGAAATTTATAATGAAACAATAAAAGCAAAGTGGAAATAACAAATAACTTCTTCTCTAAATAACTCAGTTCAAAAGGATGATCCATCTCAATATAACCTGGAGTGTTCAAAAAAGAAATCTCGTTCAACTTATCTATAGCATGGATCAATTGCATATTAATAGAATCAAAAGCACATAGATTTGGAATTAAAACAAGAGAACCATGTTTAATTTCTAGCTATGTCAAAGATTTATGCAAGTAATTAGCACACAGCTCATTCTCAACACTCAAATCAATGCAGTCTGAATTCTTTACTTAAAACATGTGCATATCAGAATAGTTTTCCACAAAATTTTGCTCTAAAGTAGTATGAATAGTGGACAATTATAGTTCTTCACAAGTAGACTCACCTTGAGTGATGACAGCATCATTATCTTTAAGTTTTTTTGGCTCTCCTTAGATGATGTAGGTACATTCATCTCATCTTCCTTCTCAAACAATGTAGTTGGTGGCTTAATCAGCTCAATCTCCTCTTCAGCATCGTTTTCAACTTTCTGCAACTTGTTAGCCACAGAAAAAGTCACAAACACATGTTTGTTCCAATGTTTCTTATCATCAAGCATTGTCAATGTCTTCTCAATCTGGCTTTCAACCTTACAAGCAAGTATAAATAAATGAGGGGGAAAATTATATTTTTTGTGAATAAGAATGCCCTAAATTTCTTTATTAAGCCCACTTAAGAATCTATTCTCTGTAGCTTCAGCATGTTCCTTTAAGCCACAATGCAACAAACGAAATTTTAATTCATGATAGTATTTCCTTACAGTTCTACATTGTTGTTTTAAATGTTACAATCTAGCTAGTAAATAATCAGCATGATATTTAGTAACAAAATCATCTCTCAAAAGTTTTTTTCAATGCATTCCAAGTTTGAAGGGTTTTCCCATGTGTACAAAGATACTTCCTTCAAAGTATTACATCATTAATAAAAATTTTTGTGGTGGCTCTAATCTTTTGCCTATCAAACTAATTATAATATTCAAATTCTTTGTCTAATGCTATCTCCCAGTCAACATAAGCATCAGAATGAAATTTACCAGCAAAAGATGGAAATGCATACTTAAATGCACCTCATTTAGGCATAGGAGATGAGTCAATAGTGTTGTCGATCTCATGAATCTTCCTCCTATGTGATCTTGAACCTGCCATGGTTAGTAGAAAACAAGATGATACACAAGAATTATGTAAATCCCTATCAACTACTAGGAGGTGGAGGTTGGCAAGTCACACATTTCTCAAGCTTAAGCAAATTCTTACAAGTTCTTACTAGAGCAAACTGGTGGTGCAACCGGTGGCTAGTTCCTGATAAATCTAACTTGAATGATGAGTATAGCAATTGCCGGTACAACGAGACCTGTTCAATTAGTACAAAAATAGAGCTTGGATAGGCTATATATTTGTAGCAATGGAGAACAATCAGTCAATTTTAGAAATTGCATAGCTTGGATAGGCTATGTATTTGTAGCAATGGAGAACAATCAGTCGATTTCAGAAATTGCACAGAATTGAATTATAATTCGTATCTAGCACTTAACCTATGTTGTTGGTCAAACAAGCATAAATGAAGGCACTAAATTAGGTGTATACCAATGTACAGGAGCAACTGGCACAAGATAATTCAAAAGAATGCAATATAGAATTAGAAAGCACAAGGATTGATCCAAATACGGAAACTGAAGATATCTGTCCTCTGGATAGTACGTTGGTATTTTGGTGTAACTTCTTGTTAGTTGCCTTTTTTTTGAATTATTCCTTTTTACCATTTTCTGATGACTTTTTCTACAATTTTTGTTTTGGGGCCAAGTTCTGGAAACAGACAAAAAAATTCACAAAAAAAAATCACAAGTGCTGACTGTTGTATATTCAATCTAGAAAATTAGGTCAACTTTCACTGCAGATATCTTTTAACTGCCTTATTGTAATGAAGCAAAATTTTAGGGGCAGTTAGATAAGGAAGTTATGGATCTAATGGTGGTAGTTTTACTCAAAAAGGATCTCAAAAACGAAAGTTATTTGTTTTTCATGGAGGTGACAAAAAGCCAATAGTTTGGCTGTAATTGGAAATTATGGTGTGGGGTGTTCTTGATAGATACTGATGTGGCCATTTTTTTGCTTGGATTTTTATAGGAACAAGGATATGACCAGCAGCTAGACAATGCTAAGACAGACACAAATTCAATTTAGCAAACCAAAACTAATAGATTGAAGGGAAAAAATGGGGTTTGGATAGTGGAAATTAACTCTTTTTTAGGGAAAATTTTTCTGGACTATAGGAAATAAAACCAATCTACTAACTAGGGATACAAGAAATTCCTATTGGTCAACTAAAACTCTGATACTACTTGATGCGAGGGTAGGTCCCGATTTTCTGGTAGGATGATACGTCGATTGGTAGAGAATGACGTTGACGACGAGGCTACTTGACCGAGACACAATCAAGCCATCCAATAATCCCTACACCACACTCGTAGTCGTTATCAACCGTGCCAAGAACACGGTCAATCTGATCATGAAGATCAATTCCTGCAAGTAATCGAGAAAAGTAAGAACAAGGATAAAAGAGCAATATGAAAATTGCTAGATATAAAAGTCACACAATGAGAGTTGAGGTACTGTAACATGGATCTGTTGGTCTAATCGACACAAGTGACAACATGAAAGTTTGCACACGGGCTAAACCAGTCTAAACAAAACCCGAGGAAGAGAGGCCCCTCGGGGCTATTTAAGAGAGAGAGAGGGAAAGGGGTGGCGACCAGGTGGTGGGCACGCAATTCTAGGTGGTACAAGGCCCATGGGCCAAAGTGGAGGTGGCGTAACACCTTTTAACTCGGATTTAGAATTAGTCTAACTTGTTTGGGTGATTGTGGCACGCTCAGAAGGAATTGGAGGTGGGGCCAGATTTGTTAAAAAGAGAACGAGATAAGCTTTCCATGCTGTACTCATACACTTCAAACGGACTCCGTATGTGAGAGTTATGCATGTTTGAAGTTAGACCTGTCAGGCTAAATTTGAATTGATCTAGAGGCCAAATTGGATTCCAAAACATGCCCAACTTGAAATTTTTCTTGAATCGGTCCAAAAGTGACGTGATGACCTTGAGTAAGAGTTGGAGAAAACATCGACATGGTCTTGAAATGCTTGGTTGGCTTCCCTTTAGGTGGACCCCAACCACAAGCTTGTAGTGTTGATGCAATTCTCCTTATATAGCTGCACAAATATATATTTTAACCATTAGGTAGCACCATATTCTCATTTAAAATATGTTGAAGCTAAAGAAACAAATTCACCTTTGTTCAATCTTGATATTGGGTGCTATGGTTGTATGTGTTGTGGCATGGTCACATCACTGTCTACGGGGTACCCTCTAGCACCCTCAGGGTACAACTCAGGCCTCAACTAGAAAGGGTACATGTTTCTATGGAAGTATGGTCAGCCAACTGGAAAATGGTCCTAGGTCCTCACCGATGCTGCGCTGTGAGGCATCACACAAGTCTCGATACATGGCGCAAAGCACCGCGGAGCCACAACTGTACTGCGGCACCTCGTCGGGCCAAGCTCTGCTAACGACTCAGCTAGATGGATGTAGCTAGGGTAGACACAGTCTCCCTTAGTCGTAAGAAACAACACTCACCTAAATAGAAACAATAGATACATGACATAGTGCGTGCACACCACATGCTGGGTCACGTCTACGGGTCATGTCATGTACCGCCTTAGCCACGAATGTGGCACCCCTATGATCTCTCCAAGACTGGGTGACCGAATCGATCCTCCATTCGTACCTTCCAGTCTGGTTGCCTGGGAGGGGGCACTACCATAGAACCATGCAGCGGTAGACCTGTGAGCATGGCAACATTCTCTAGAGTAACGGTCATCTCCCCCTAGCAAAAGTGGAATGTATGGGTCTACGGACGCCAACGGTCCATGAGCAAGGACAACAGTGACATGTCCAACTGGAACATGTGCGGTACGTCCAACATGAGAGCAAAGGGTAGGAGCCCCGCGTCTCACAGTAGTGGGACGTATCACTGGTCGAGAGGCCAGTGCTCTCTAGAGGGCCTCAGGATGAAGGCTAGAGGGGCGACCTCGGACGCCCATGCACGGTAGCAGTGTCGCCCATCCCAGCGTGGGTCGAGAAGCTCATATGTGAGGTCAACTAAAGGTTGTGCCATATCCTGTCGAAAGTATAGCATCAAGTTAGTTCAAACTCAAAACGTGGGATACATGAAACAAATTACAAGCAAAACATATGACAAATTTGGAGACAAGGAACATGTTAAGCAAACACATTCAAATGGTACCACTATTGGATTATATGCTACCAGCCAACAACTGCTTGCTAAGTTTCCACATATTAAGCAAACATCCTTCCTGTTTTGACCATGATTACCACATATTTCATCAATTATGGAAAACATTTATTACACGTTGTACATTTGTCAGAAATCACGCAAAGTCTAAATCTAAATCTTTTTTTGCTTTCACATTTTCAACTCGAATAGAACAGTTAACCCCATGCAAACTAACGTAACAAATTTTGTAGGGCAAATTGGCCAAGCCAAAAATGCTAAAACTTTTTCCCTGCATCATTAGGGTATTGTACAACTCCAATATAAAATTTTATGAACTGACCCTTCCATTTCATGCATTTGTGATATTCAACTCCAAAACACATCCTATTTACGCTATATTCTCAACGGGACAAATTCGCTATACAAAAAACTAAAATCAAAATTTTTTTGGTGCTATGTGACATCTTAGGAGCATGTGAGAATTTTTGTAGAATTTCTAGACCTCATTTAGTCTCTGTTTGTAAATAGTAGCCTTTGTTACCTTAAATTAAAAATCTAAACATTCTCTTTGAACAGTGCCCCAAATATTTTTTTCTAACTCATTGACATATTAAACAACAACTCTATGTGCGCAATTTTTTTGAGGTTGTTTGCTATTTTAAATAAATTGAGTCTTTCATCTTTTTGTACGGTTATTTTGTTCTTTTTAAATTAATTTTCTTATTAATAAATCTGTTAATTTATGAAAATTCACAAAAAAGGAGAAATAATAATACTTGCATTTCTTGGAGTCTAATCCATTTTTATTTTCATGGCAATTATGACAACTAACCTAAAAAATTTCGTAGAGTGTCCAGCATTCAAGTACACCATTTATCACTACTTTTACCACTGGTAAACTACGCACAACTAAGCATATGACACATGTACCACTGTACCATTCAAAAATTAGTAACGCGGCTACTACATGATATTTGTAAGCAGACAACAACAACGTTATTCAATTTTGAACATAATAGTAATGCGACCACTTTCCTAATTACATGATAATCACAGTGCTACAAATATTTCTATACAAGCCTAACTATCAAGTTTTTGTACTAACAAGCCACTGCTTTACTAATGAATTGCTAATCACAGTGCTAAAAATATAGTCGCATGTTAATAATAAATATCTGCTTTTCTTAATACATGCTAGTCACAGAACTACAAATGTTTCTATACAAGCCTAACTACCAAGTTTTTGTACTAACAAGCCATCGCTTTACTAATGAATTACTTGTTGAGGAACCGTCGCTGGCGACCAGTCCGATCGATTCCTCTGCTTAGAACAAGAACGAATCAATCACAGAATCATAGAACAATAGATTGAACACAGAGAGGTAGAAAGAACTCCTGGTCTTTCTTTATTGCTTTCAATTGCATCAGGTGTACATAATGAGGGGGGGTATAGGTCCCTATTTATAGCCTACGGTGGGGTGCCCATATTGGACCAGGACTCTTGGTCCTGGGCCCAGTTTCTTAACACTCCCTCTTGGGCACTCACCCGACATACTCATGCCTCGTTAAAACTCCATAAAAACCCAGTGGGAAAAATTTGGAGAAAGAGTACATGATATATGTAATGTGGCGATGCACGAATTGCCTCATTAAAAACCTTGGTGGAGAAACTTCATGGAAAACTCGTTAAGGGAAAAAGAGTACAATTCACCCAATTTTATTTGGTCTTCAGGACTTTATTCTTTGGGTACTTAATCTTCCTGATTAAGATTTATCAGCTGGCTTGTGAGAATTCTCCCCCTGAATTCTGCACTTCTCTAAGTCTCATCATTCCAATTCCACGCACGCACCTTTCAAAGCTAGATGCGGGGAGTGACTTAGTGAATAAATCTGCGAGATTTTCACATGACTTAGTATGCAGTACTTTAATCTCGTCCATCTTTTGCAATTCATGTGCATAGAAGAACTTGGGGTTGATATGCTTTGTGAGATGACTCTTCACATAGCCCGTTTGCACTTGTGCAACGCAAGCGGCATTATCTTCATAGATAATTGTGGGGGTTTGCACAATGTTCATCCCACATGACTGCTGGATGTGGTGAACCATTCGGCGGAGCCAAGCGCACTCTCGTGCGGCTTCATACAGTGCTATAATTTCTGAGTGGTTCGTCGAAGTAGCTACCAGGCTTTGCTTAGACGATTTCCATAAAATTGCAGTTTCACCACACAGGAATACATAGCCTGTTTGTGACTTTGCGGTATGCGGGTCCGACAGGTACCCAGCATTTGCATAGCCAATCAAGTTCAGATCTTAATTCTTTCTGTAGAACAATCCAAGGTCCTTACTTCCTTGGAGGTATCGGAAGATGTCCTTTATGCCCTGCCAATGCCTTTTGGTGGGCTCTGCACTGTACCTTGCTAACAGGTTCACGGCAAATGCAATGTCCGGTCTAGTGCAGTTTGCTAAGTACATGAGTGCTCCCACTGCACTCAAGTATGGGAATTCCGGTCCCAGAACTTCCTCCCCCTCTTCCCTAGGTCAGAAAGGATCTTTTTCTTGCTGTAAAGACCTCCCGATCATCGGTACTTTCGAGGGAAATGCCTTCTCAAAACCAAATATTTCAAGCACCATCTGAGTATAGGTTGAGTGATGTACCAAGATTCCTTCAGGGACATGCTCAAGCTGCAGGCCTAAGCAAAACTTGGTCTTGCCCAAATCTTTCATTTCAAATTCTGACTCCAAGTAGGAGCTTGCTTCTTTTATGTCTTCGGCTGTCCCGATGATGTTCAGATCATCTACATACACAGAGATTATACAGAATCCATTCTGGGATCGCCGTATAAATACACAAGGACAATCTTCATTGTTCGTGTAGCCTTTCTTGCAGAGAAAGTCGCTTAAGCGATTATACCATATTCTTCCAGATTGTTTCAGTCCATACAATAAATTTATGAGTTTCACACTGTACAGATTTCTATTTGCTCTGTCTTGGTTCGGGAGAGGGATTCCTTCAGGGACTTTCATATAAATCTCCGAATTCAAGTTACCGTAAAGGTATGCAGACACAACATCCATCAATTTCATTTCTAAGTTCAAGTTCACTGCCATTGAGATCAAATATGTAAAGGTGATTCCACTCATGACTGGGGAGTAGGTTTCTTCATAATCAACTCCAGGACGTTGGGTGAATCCTTGTGCTACCAGCCTTGCTTTGTATCTCAATACTTCGTTTCTTTCATTTCTCTTTCGAACAAATACCCACTTGTGCCCAACGGGGTGTATGTGGGGAGGCGTGCGACATACAGGCCCAAACACGTCTCTTTTGTTCAGAGATAGCAATTCAGTTGCTATTGCCTTCTTCCAATCTTCCCAATCTGATCTTTTCTTACATTCAGTGAGCGATGCAGGCTCGGGATCAAGATCAATAATTGTGGCAATTTTCTTTGCGAAGTAGATATCAATATTGGCTGTTGTCCTATTCAAGGACTCCTGTGTGCACATAATTTATAGCTATTTCTTCATGACTTGCTTTTTCTGGAGCGATTGCTTCTGCTGGAGCTTCACCTTGCGCATCGCTTCTTTCAATTGCGGTGGCAAGTTCCTTTAGTTTTTCGGCTCCGATGTGTGCGCACACATCCATGCCGATGAGGATATGCAGATCCGGTATGCCCTTTTTCGAAGGTGTCATACTTGTGCCAGGTCTCAACTGGCTCCCCTTTTCATTCTGGGGGACTTCAATGATCGGCTGTGATAAATCCCTCTTATCCTTTTTCGCCAGGCATCCCCGGTTACTTTGGACTCGAGGAACCGGAGTTCTCGTTCTTTTATTCTGAGGCCTCTGGACGGGATTAGGGATACCTTCAATTTTCTTTGTTATTTCAACCCTCTCTGGTGCATTGCGTGCAGGCACATGCAACTTAATCATGCTCTTCAAATCACTAAAGTGATCGGGCAGTTGATTTGCTAATGTTTGCAAATCAATGATCTTCTGGACCTCTTTTTCAGTTTCACTAGTGCGCAGGTCATGTGCATGAATTCCCATGGCTTCCCACGTAATTTCCTGACATTTTTCATCAACGGGTTGATTTCCTCCCCCTAATGACGGGAAATTATCCTCATCAAAAATGCAATCAGCGAAGCGGGAAGTATACAAATCTCCCGTCATGGGTTCCAAATACCTGATTATGGATGCAGTCTCATAACCAACATATATCCCAGTCTTGCGGAGTGGGCCCGTTGCAGTACGTTGTGGAGGTGGTATCGGTACATAAACCTTGCATCCAAACCTCGTAAGATGAGAAATTTTCGGTGGTGACCCTTGCGCTAGTTGCATTGGTGAATGGATGTTGTAGGCCGAAAGTCTCAGGTTGATGAGATTCGCTGCATGAAGGACTGCGTGTCCCTAACATGTAGCTGGCAAATTACTTTTATGCAAGAGGGGTCGGGCAATAAATTTAATTGTTTTAATTAAAGCCTCTGCCAAACCATTCTGGGTATAGACATGCGGTACCGAATGCTCAACTGCAATTCCCATCGCCATGCAATAATCATCAAATGGCTTTGAAGTAAATTCACCGGCATTGTCAATTCTGATGGACTTGATGTGATGATCAGGAAACACATTTCTAATGCAAATGATCTGCGAGATCAATTTTGCAAAGGCGTGGTTTCTTGTGGACAACAAACCCATATATGACCACTTCAAAGAAGCGTTAATGAGCACTATGAAATACTTAAACGGCCCTGAGACGGGCTGAATGGGACCGCAAATGTCTCCCTGGATGCGTTCCAAGAATGTAGGGACTTCATCCTTCACTTTCAGAGTGGATGGTCTAGTAATTAGTTTCCCGGTGGCACATGCAGGGCACACACAATCTTCATGATTCGAAAAATTCTTCACATTAATGTTGTGCCCATGCGAGTTATTTATTATGTTTCTCATCATCCTAAGACTTGGGTGGCTTAATCTGTCATGCCAGAGACAGAAGAGTTCAAGGCTTCTAAACACTGTCTTCAGAACAGTGTACGCTGCAGGCGCTTTAATGTTGGCATAATATAGCCCAGTTTCAAGTGAAGGAAGTTTTTCTAATACCCTTTTGCCATTCCTTACCGTACTCTTCGTTAGTCTAAACGTGGAAACCATTGGCGCGAATATCCTTAAAACTTAAGAGAGTTCTAGTTGATTCTGGGTACAATAAGGCTTTTTCAATGACCAAAGTTGTGCCCATTGGAAGTATAATAGTGGCTCTTCCAGAACCAATTATACATGCATCGCTTCCGGCGATTGTCGTAAGGCTGCTGGTGCTCTTACGGATCGACTGAAAATACTTAGTCTCTCTTAAGATGGTATTTGTTGTGCCGCTGTCGGCAAGGCATACTTCCTCCATAGGGTGCCACACGTATTCTAATATAACGTATTTAATTAACATGTATTAGAAGGCATTCAACACATAAATAAAATACACCAATATCAGAACATGTAATGCCATTATAAATTGAATAAATGAATGTTTTATTCCAAAATCATCCAACCATTATGAGAAAGCAAAATCCTAAAGCACCAACCATGCAAGTTCTAAACTTGTCCATTTAACACAAAATAAATGACAATTAATGTCTCATGCATTCTGTGCATCAAACGGAATCAACTAGAAAATTATCGACTTCTTCGGCTATTTTCTCAGCAGTAACATTCTCTTCAAGAGAGATCATGGCGGTGGCTGCCTCTAAGTCGTAAGGGGGTGCTGCTGCCGGGATGGACTTAACCTCCATCATTTCTGGCAGCTGCTCAGGCTGCTCCCCCTCAATGGCTGCAAAGTGGGCTTCAGGTTGCCCTTTGCCATTCTTCTTTTGAGCTTGGTGGGCATCAATGACATGTTGTGGTTCTTTGCATATCCACGACCAATGTCCCCACTTGCCGCACTTGTAGCAACCCTGGTTCTGCTGGCCATAGGTCTTGCAACTCTTCTTAGTCTTTTTGTCATTTGGAGCATCTGACTTGCCTTTCGGGCAACGATCTTACCCTTCTTCCCCCTTCTCTTCATCAAGGGCTTTCGCACCTTGAAGCTGCTAGCGTTGGCTTTGCAGCCAGTGGAGCTGCTTGGTGGCTGTGAGACGTAATTCTTGCGGAGAAGTTTGTCCTGAGCCTCTGCCACCTGCATCATATCAATCAATTCGGCGTACTCCTTGTAGCCGTCTTGACGATAGTTGCGGGCAGTCTGTACAACATTGGGGTGAAATGTGGACAGGGTCTTCTCAATCTTCTGCTCATCTGTGATCTCCTTGCCACAGAGTTAAAGATTAGTACAAATCCTGTGCAAGGCAGAATTGTACTCCCCGACCGTCATAAAGTCGGCAAACCTCAGTCTAATCCACTCCTGCTCTGCTTGAGGAAGAATGGTGTACTTGAGCCTCTCAAACCGCTTCTTGAGTGCGTCCAGAGTGCTAGCGTGTTTCTTTCTGCCATATACTCACTCTTGAGAGTCGGGCAGAGGTGGTGCCTGAGAAAATGAAGTGCCTGAGCATTTTCCTCAAGTGTGGGTCGGGCGTCTTTCTGTCCGCTTAACCCAATAGCTGCGCTGAGCTTCCGGCCCCAAGCACAATCTCGACATCGGATGCCCATGTCAGATAGTTTTGACCATTCTGGGCCAGCTCCTCGAACTCCCGGTTCGAAATTCCAGTCATCTACATGTGTATGAACGAAATAAAATAAGTTTACTACAGGTAAACATGCATGGAAAATTTACTACAGGTAAATAAAGTGGTACAATAGGTTCCCATAATGTTTCATAATTTTCTGTGCATTTTCTATAATTGTACTGCTAATTGCAGTGATTAAAAGCAAATTAACCAGTTACAATTAATCAAAATAGTAAATAAATACAGAAAATACAGAGAACAATAATGGCAGAAATAAATAAGCTTCAAATGCTAAAAATAATTCAAAATTTGGATTCTCGAGGCCCTTTTATACTACAATATAAAATTTCAGTGAATTCTACAATTTCTGGGGGTTTCTACGCAAAATTTCAATTCAGAGAAAAATTCGCGCAATTTTCTGATTTACCGAGGGGTTTTCTGCAAAATTCTGGACTCATATGTAAATCTGAGGACCTATCGGCAATTTTCAGAATTACCGAGACCTTTCTGCAAAATTCGGGACTTATATTAAATGTTTAGGGGCCGATCGGTAATTCTACAAAAATCAGAGGGTTTTCTTGCAAAAACGCCCTGCGCCGGCCCACTCCCCCCTTTCTTTTTTTTCTTTCCCGCCTGGCCCGTTAGCCCCCTCTCTCGGCCTGCTTTCTTCCCTCCCCCTTGGTCCATTTCCTTCCGGCCCATCCAGCCCACCCGGCCGCACCAAAACCGGTGGGTTAGGGTTTCCCCCTTGCCCACACACACTGCGGCGGCGGCAACCTGAGCTTCGGCTCGGGTGAGGTGAAGCGAGGCAAGCGGGCCGGGCGGCGGGGCCATTGGCGTGGGCGGCCGGCTTCGGGCCGACGGAGCGAGCGTAGCGGCGGCACACGACTGCTAGCCGGCGAGGCGGAGGCGCGGAGCTCAGAAGTCAAGGGGCTGCGGTGGCGTGCACGTGAGGTGATGAAGCCGAAACGACATTCGGGTCGGCGGCGGCGCGCGCTCATGCGCGGGAAGCCGGCGGCGTTCGGTCCGGCGGCAACGTTCGCGCGCGGGAAGCGAACCATGTTCGGCCGGGCGGCGGTGCTCGAGGGCGCGCCACTGGTCGGCGAGGCGCGGCGGCGCGGGCCAACCGGCCGGCTGAGTGCGATACATTAAGGTGGCGACTTCGGGCCGGCAACCTTGACGGCGGGACGCGCGTACGGGCGCGGTGAAGGCCATGTCGCATGCGGGCGAGGCCAGGCGGTGGCGCCGTGCGAGGCTCTGGCCAGCCTTCGGGATGGTCGGCCAAGTGGCCGGCGGCCGCAGCCATGCGGGGCAGCATCTGTGCGGCCGGTGACCCACGGTCGGCTTCAGGCCAGCAATGGCTTTCTGTTTTTTTCATGCAATGATATGCAGATACCAGCTCGAAACCGAAACAGAGAATATAATTCCAGATTCTATTTCTCGTGCAGTGATCATGTAGAATCAAACAAAACCATGCAAAATTTTTTGTTTCCAATCTACGATGCAATCAACATCTACCCCGTTTCGCAATCTACCGATTGACATTGTGCTGGCGATTTCAGATCTGCTCGCGGTAGATTTGGGGGGATTTGCATCGTTTTTCTAATCTACAGTGCAATCAACATCTACCCCGTTTCACAATCTACCGATCAGCATTATGCCGGCGACTTCAAGTCCGCCGCGGTAGATTAGGCGGATTTGCACCGTAGAGATTCAATCTAGAACACTAAAAGAAAATACTGATTCAAAAGCGATCTAGAAAATTCAATCTATGCTTCGATGATTACCTCGCTCACCGTGAGCGAAGTCGTGCGATAACGTGTTGAGGAACCGTCATTGGCGCCATCCGATCGATTCCTCTGCTTAGAACAAGAACGAATCAATCACAGAATCACAGAACAATAGCTTGAACACAGAGAGGTAGAGAGAACTCCTGGTCTTTCTTTATTGCTTTCAATTGCATCAGGTGTACATAATGAGGGGGGGTATAGGTCCCTATTTATAGCCTACGGTGGGGTGCCCATATTGGACCAGGAGTCTTGGTCCTGGCCCAGTTTCTCAACATTACTAATCATAGTGCTGAAAATACAGTTGCATGTTAAAGAAAAATACCTGCTATTGATGCTCACAAGTCAAAGTGGTACTAACTTGAAATGCCAATTCAGGAACTACTCAAATTCCCTGCGGTCTTTGTTTCTCTCTTGTTTGCCTCTCGCAGTCTCCATTTCTCTCCTCTACCTCTCGTAGTCTCCGTTTCTCCCGCAGTGCCATTTTATCGCCGAGGAGCGTAAATAGCATGCCAGCAACCGCGCGAGACTCCCGGTTGTGGTGGGGCCACTTTTGGGCCGGGGGCTACTTTCGGCTACATTATCCGATTCAAGCGCCTTCTTCAGCATTCTTCTTTATTTTGATGGCAGCTCTGACGACGTTCCCTCTTGTTACCATCCCAACCTTCAGAACAGAAATTTCGTTCAAGGCAACTAGCTAAAGAAACAAAACAGAAAAGAAGGAAGGAAAGATAGATCCATTCACCAATTTACCCATTGTAACGCCCCCATATTTGGGAATAGGGACGTCGTACGGCCCGCAACAGCCCAGGAGTTCTGTTGCGGCTTAACAGTGTATCATGCCTACTCACGAACAATTAAAACAAGTTAATTTAATTTGAAATAAGACCTAATGGTCAACTTTAATGACAATACGGGCGTCCAAGCCCAAAACTTAACTTACATACAGAAGAGCCGAAGGAAACTCCACAGGAACACTTGAGTGCAGACGTAACCCTAACACGAACACTTGCAGCAACTTCTTTTCTTCTGGTATCTGTTGTGGGGGAAAATTGTGCAAGACTGAGTACTCCAACCCCGTACGCAGCAAATCACATGTGGAAATACTATATATGTACTTGCAAGGAACAATCAAGGGTGGGAATGTATTGGTTTTATTACAGTGGGTGGATGCAGTTTTATTTGCAAACAAATAAAATTAAAACATTTGCTCCTTAAGATCAAGGGGTTTTCTGTTATCAGATAAAGTTTCATCATTACTCAATTAACAACATCAGAAACACAACTTATGCCTCGTTGTTGGAATCAGCCAATTAACACAACTTCATTAACCGGAAGCACGGCGTATTCGAATACCATTAATTTCACTCTGCAAAGCTGCCCTACTCTACCCACAAGATTTCTTAATTCCACGTCTGATATTAAGAAAACAAAGCTTTTCGCTGCTCAATTCTTTATATAGCCTCTGCCTAGTAGGCCTCCCGAAGCTCAGCAAAGACTGACTTACCTTAGCCTACTATTGTGCGGCACACATAACACATGATCGAGGTTCAGATCGATCGGTCAGATTGTTCAAAATAAAAATCACCAACTTCCATACGGCCCTTCTTACCCCTTCCGTATGGACTCGCACTTTGCCTCCAAACTGCTTTTGTAGAGGTGAAATCGAATTTGAGCAGCTACTAGACCAGGGTTGATGTATCAATACTTGTGGTTGGGCGATCACTGTATCTTTTACTTAGTACAAGGTTCTTGCCCTTATATTTTTCATGAGGTCCGCAACCTCCATCCTAGGGTAAAGCGGTGGGCGAAGGCCGTCTAGCGGTCTCCCACAACACCTTTACCCTAATTGTGCACACCGGCACCTCCGCTCTAGGGCACGCTCACCCTAGATCGGGTTTTTCCAAATCTACTAGCCCACGGTTCAAACCTCAATAGTGTACATGTTGAAGGGTAAAGCGATGGGAGAAATCCGCAGCACGGTTTCGCGCAACACCTTTACCCCACTCTACACAGCGGCATCACCGGCCTAGGGTACGATGTCCCATACCACCCTACCCTCTTCGGGTTTTTCAAACCTATCGCCAATGACGTAATCACTTAGTAGTGTAAAATGTTGAATGAGATGATCTATGAATAGTTGTACAATATTTCAATAATTACTAAGGTTGTCAAGGTGAATATGGCCATCAATATAAACATGACTTTTTCAGTGGTAGGATTTATCTAAGTAGCATGTCGTTCTAATCATTTATTTTAAGCAAATATCATTTCGCAACTATCAATAATGAAAATACATTAAATAAATAGTGTAAATTTATGGGATTCAATATGATCAAAAACATGTGACTTGCCTTTCTTTTGATGTTCCTGATCTTCTTGATTAGCTTCAAATGCCTTTGCTACCCTTCAGGTGACCAACCCGCTTGGTCCGATCACTAGCGTATAAAACGAAATCCAACAGGTTCCTGCCTTGCGAGATGCAAGCTGGGAACAAAATGCAAATTAAAAATAAGAAAGAGTATAAAAAGAAATGGGTCGGGTTGGGAGGTTGAGGTTCAACGATACTTGGTGGGTTAACACGGCTAAAATTGAATTAGATAGGTTTAGGGCTACTAAAAGATGTATATGCGTTGGACAGATTTTAGGAATAAAGGATGAATATTTCAAAAGGGATGATCGATTTTCGACTTGGATAAATTTGAGGTTTTATTAGGATTTAAATTTGAATAACGGAAGGGTTTGAATTTACTAGGAGATGAATATGACGTAAGGGTTTAAATTTGAATTAATAACATTTGAATTTATAAAATTTGAATTTGGCAGAGCAGTGAAATTTGAATTTATAGAGTTACAGTTGTGAAATGGTGAAGTTTAAATTTTAGAATTTAAATTTGGAATAATGGATGCCAAATTTGATTTTGGGACATTAAACTGGTCAAAATGGTGTATTTTGGTATTTTTGGGGTTTTTGGGAATTTTCTGGGTTTTTTAATTAATTTTTTGAATTTTATAATTCGGGTGAATAGTGTGCTACAGTGTTGGGCCAGCCCGGGATACACAGTGCGTCCTGGCCGGTTTTTCTCGTCCGGTCAAACGGGCTAGTCGGCCCGCAACCGACCTACGCACACGGCCACACAGGCCTTCGGCCCACGCGGGCGAGCCCAGCGCACGCGTGGACAAGCCCGCCCGATGGGCGACACGCGGTGGGTGTAAACGGTCACGATGCGGCGACTGCGACCGATGGATGGGAAAGCGGTGGCGAATCTACGAGTGAGATTTAAATAGATGTGAACGGTTTGGATGGGGCTGCTTGAACGGCTGAGATAGCGCCACGCTGCCCCTGGGAGTCGTCTTCTACCTCCAGACGACACTCCCGGCGGGAAGCAGAGGAAAACGACAGCGGTGGGGTGGCGGCTACAGAGCACTAGAGGAGAATTGTTTTCGCCAGGGTGCGCGCATATGGCTTAGGGTTCCATTTCGGTTGCTTTGGGGAGATGGAAATGGATGACCATGATTGGCGGCGACCGAGAAGATCACGATCCCCACGGCAGTGACAAGGAGCTCCAGTGAGGATCAAGTCCAATTGGCTGCAATTTAACCATCTAGGGGCCCTAGAGAACACACGGAAATTGGTGGTCGAGCTCGGGGACCGCTCGAGTGGGCTAGCCACGGTGAGGCCTTTGCGACCGACAGCGGTCTCCGGTGTGAGCCATGTAGACGAATGCTATTGAGCAATTGAAGGTACCACTGTGATTAGCATCTCCTAAGGACCATAGCATTGCAAGGAATCGAAAAATATTCGAGTAAATCAGGGGATTGAGCCAAAATGGGTTGCTCTATGTTGGGATGATGCCCAAGATCATTTGATCGAGTTTCCCAAGAGCAAACTTCGTTTAATTTCAGATTTGGGTTTTTGAGCCTCCCTGTTCTTCATTTCCTCCTTCTAGGGTTCAATGCAAATCTTGATTCTCTTCGCGAGATGGCTTGAAATTTGGCATGGAGAGTCCAGAGGCTATTGAGTAACTATCCTCGTAGTTTCATGGCCAAAGATTCAAAGCTTGGGGACTAATTTGATTTTTTGGCGCAGACATGCATTTTTAGGTTTTGAGACAGAAGAAGCCTTGTTCTTTTGATTTTCTAGTGGATTCTCGAAATTGGCTCTTGGATTATTCTTCTAGGAGTGTTCCCTAGCTATCCTCAAAGTGTCTCAAGCCAAGAATCCAAGAATCTTTGCGAATCTCTCAGATTTCAGAAAATCCTGTTTGCTGATTTCCTCGAGAGGTACTACCGCTCGGCTCAGCGGTACTACCGCCCAGCGGTACTACTGCTCGTATCAGCGGTACTACCGCTTGCAGTTAGACCTGTTCTGAATTTATTTTCTTGACTGTCGCTTTCTGGATCTGGTTTATGCTTGTTGCTGTGACTTCCAGTAGTGCCTATCTTTTTTCTTCATAGCTTTCATAGCTATTGGAGAAGAAGCATAAGTGTGGATTCTTGAGGGGCGAATTTATTTTTAGAAAGCGATATTCACCCCCCTCTGTCGCCATCTTGGTCCAACAATTCGTATCAGAGCCGGTTAGCTCTTCTCAATAGATCTTAACCGGTCTCTAAGAGCCATGGCGACGGACAAGTATTCCACCAAGCCGCCTGTCTTTGATGGCATCGATTACCCCTTCTGGAAGAGCCGAATGGAGACATACATCCAGGCTCAGGGGTATGCCATATGGCGGAAGGTGAAGTTGCGATTTGTTGTTCCTGCCGATGAGAACATCAACGCCGGGAACATGGCTAATGTTGAGGCAAATGCTAAGGCAAGGAACATCATAATCCAAGGGTTGAGCCGAAGCGAGTTTGATCGCATCTCTCGTCTCACGTCGGCTTTCGACATCTGGGTGACCCTCGACGCATACCATGAGGGCACCACCGGATCAAGCGTCGACAGGACCAATTCAAGCGAGATTACAACAAGTTTGAAATGCTCGCTGGTGAGTCCTTAGATGAGTGCTTTGCGCGCTTCCACAAGATCTTAAGCAACATCCGAGCGGTCGGTCTCACATACCCCGACTCGGATAACGCTCGTCAGATGCTCGCGGCTCTCGATTTGCGGGTTTGGGAGATTAAGGTGGCTACCATCAAGGACACCACGGACCTCTCGACTTTGACTCTTGATGCGCTGTACTCGCGCCTGAAGACTCACGAGATTGACATTGTCTCTTGCAAGTCGAAGTCACAGTCGATGGCTCTAGTCACCGATCCCAGTTTGGCTTCTGGTCTTTCTTCTTCAGATTCGCTTTGTGGTTTCTCTCTCGCTGCTCTCTGTGACGTAACTGATGATCAGTTAGAGCAGCTTGAGGATGAGCAGCTGGCCCTCCTAGCTCGGAAGTTTTCCCATGCTTACAAGAGTAGATGGGACAGAAAGAGAGGAGGATATGTGATTTGCTTCGAGTGTGGTGGCCCCAACCACATTCGGGCAAACTGCCCCAAGCTCAAGAAGACCAAGGGCGACTACGGCGGTTCGGGCAAGAATGACTACACCGACAAGAACCGCAACAAGAAGACTCTGGCGCATCCTCAAGGCAAGAAGAAATTCCGCAACTTCGGGAAGGCCAAGAAGTTGTTTCACCGTGTCCTCACCGCGTTCGACGACCTCGATCTCAGCGAGGTGGAGGGATGGAGCGACGACGATGGGACGGGTGACCAAGAACCCAAGAGCGGCGATGACTTCTCCGGCATGTGCTTAATGGCCCTTGAGGGCGAACTGAGCGACAACGAGCTGTACTCCAACTCGGACGAGGTTCGCCGGGCAGGGAAGGGAAAGGTTTGGCTCGTAGACTCCGGGTGTTCACGACACATGACCGGAGACTCCCGTTGGTTTTCTTCCCTTGCCCGTGCTCCAGGTGATGAGACGATCACCTTCGGAGATGCTTCATCTGCGCGCGTCATCGCCAAAGGTACAGTGCGCGTTAATGATTCTTTCATTTTGAAAGATTTTGCATTGGTTAGTAAGCTGCAGTATAATTTGATTTCTGTGTCTCAGCTTACCGATGACGGTTTCGAGGTGAGCTTTAAGAAAAATGCTTGCAAAATTCTTATTCTTCGGGTAGTCTGGTTTGCGGGATTTCTCGTTTTGGGAGGATCTTTCGTGCTGATTTTTCTGTGTCTTCTAGTGATCCTCTCCGTTGTTTGGTTGCTTCTGAGTCCCGCGACCTTTCTTTCTGGCATAGGAGACTTGGTCATATTGGATTTGACCATTTGACCCGAGTTAGCGGCCACGATCTCATTCGTGGTTTGCCAAAACTCAAGATGGTCAAAGATCTAGTTTGTACTCCTTGCCGGTACGGCAAGATGGTTGCCGCTTCTCACCCTCCGGTCACAGTGACTATGACCGATGCACTGGGACAGCTGCTCCACATGGACACAGTTAGACCAGCTCGAGTGCAGTCAGCAGGAGGGAAGTGGTATGTTCTTGTCGTGGTCGATGACTTCTCGAGGTACTCTTGGGTGTTTTTTTAGCCTCGAAGGATGAGACGTTCACAAATTTTTGAGGTCTTTTTAGTAGGCTTTCTGTTGAGCTCCCGGGTGCCTTACGAGCGATCCGAAGTGACAATGCCACGGAGTTCAAGAATTCCTACTTTGAGAGGTTCTGTGATGAGACAGGTGTAGAGCACCAGTTCTCTTCTCCGCACGTCCCACAGCAGAATGGCGTCGTGGAGAGGAAGAACCGTACTTTGGTCGAGATGGCCAGGATGATGCTCGATGAGTACTCTACACCGCGAAAGTTTTGGGCTGAGGCATAGCTACCGCATGCCATGTCTCAAATCGAGTTTTTCTTAGGGCACACCTACACCGCACTTCTTATGAGTTGAGGTATGGGCGAAAGCCCAGTGTATCTCATTTTCGTGTGTTTGGTTGCAAGTATTTTATCTTGAAGTCCGGGAACCTAGATAAGTTCGAGTCACGTTCGTGTGATGGGATCTTTCTGGGTTACTCGACTTCTTCGCGGGCTTATCGGGTTTGGAACTGCGAGTCTAGCAAAATGGTAGAGACCTGTGAGGTGACCTTCGACGAGACTAGTCCGGAGACTAGGCCTGATATCTCAGGTTCTTTAGAGCAGTTCGAGCCCATCTTTGTGGATGATGAGGATGATGGAGATGAGGGTTGCCTACCCGATCCAGTTCCTCATCCACCCCTTGAGGTGCCTTCTTCCACCGCACCTCGAGGTGATCAGCCCATGCCTTCTGCTTCTTCTGGAGCTAGTGGCTCTGTTCCTACCTCGTCAGCTCACGAGGTAGAGGCCACTTTTTCATCTCATCCTGGACCTCCTAGACACATTCAAAAAGACCATCCTTCTGAGCAGATTATTGGAGACCTGTTTGAGCGAGTTACTCGTTCAAAATCTGGTGTGTCTCAATTCTGTCTCCATGCTTCCTTTGTTGCCTCCTTTGAGCCCAAGGACGTTTGTCATGCTCTGTCTGACGAGTCTTGGGTCAATGTCATGCATGAGGAGTTAGAGAACTTCGAGAGAAACAAGGTCTGGTCGCTTGTTGAGCCCCCACGAGGTCACAATATCATTGGGACTAAGTGGGTGTTCAAGAACAAGCAGAGTGAGGATGGTGTGGTTATTCGAAACAAGGCTAGACTGGTAGCTCAGAGGTTCTCCCAGGTTGAAGGTCTAGATTTCGAGGAGACATTTGCCCCTGTAGCTAGACTTGAGGCCATTAGAATCCTGCTTGCCTTCGCGGCTTCTAAGGGTTTCAAGCTTTACCAGATGGATGTCAAGAGTGCCTTCCTCAATGGCTTTATTGAGGAAGAAGTCTATGTCCGACAGCCTCCAGGTTTCGAGAACCCCAAATACCCTAATCATGTTTTCAAGTTTTCCAAAGCGTTGTATGGACTTAAGCATGCCCCTAGAGCTTGGTATGAGAGGCTTAAGTCCTACTTGTTGAGTCATGGGTTTGAGATGGGTAAAGTAGACAAGACCCTGTTCATCCGCGGCGTGCATCGATCTTCTCGCGTCGCCCCATTTATGTGGACGGCATCATCTTTGGCGGCTCCTCGCATGCTCTCGTTTCCCAGTTTTCCGATGTCATGAGCTCGGAATTTGAGATGAGCATGATGGGCGAGTTAAGCTTCTTCCTTGGCTTCCAAATTAAGCAGACTCGGGAGGGTACTTTCTTGCATCAGGGCAAGTATACTCGAGACCTCCTGAAGTGCTTCGATATGAGTGATGGTAAGCTGGTGTCTACTCCAATGGCTACATCAGCTTCACTCGACCCAGATGAGGACGACGAGCTAGTTGATCAGAAGCAGTATCGCAGCATGATTGGCTCTCTCTTGTACCTCACCGCCTCGAGACCGGACATACACTTCTCCGTGTGTCTTTGTGCTTGGTTTCAGGCTTCTCCTTGCGTCTCTCACCGCCAGGCAGTGAAGCGTATTCTTCGGTACCTTCGAGCTACCATTGACTATGGTATCTAGTACTCTTCCTCTTCCAATCTTTCCTTGAGAGCCTACTCGAACGCAGACTTTGCCGGCTGTAGGATAGATAGGAAGAGCACCTCTAGCACCTGCCAATTTATTGGCACTTCTCTTATTTTCTGGTCCTCGAGGAAGCAGTCCGGTGTTGCACAGTCCACCGCAGAGGCTGAGTACGTTGCTGCAGCTAGTTGCTGTAGCCAGGTACTTTGGATGGCTTCGACCCTGCGGGACTTTGGGTTAGTCATAGATGATGTTCCACTCTTTTGTGATAACACTTCTGCGATTAACATTGCTAAGAACCCAGTGCAGCACTCTCGGACCAAGCATATCGATATTCGCTATCACTTCCTTCGAGACCATGTGGAGAAGGGTGACATAGTGCTTCAGTTTGTGGAGAGTGACCACCAGTTGGCTGATATCTTCACCAAGCCATTGGATAGCTCGAGGTTTTCAACTCTATGGGGAGAGCTTGGGGTGGTCTATCCTTATGGACTATTGTGAGGGGGAGTTTTGTGCTTTACTGCTTTACTATATTGATTATGCTCTTACTTCCTTCTGATTGCATTGCATAGGGGTGCATTGGGTTAGTCCTTCTAGCATAGGTTAAAGTGGCTCTCTTGCCTAGCTGCTTAGACTTCTTGCTCTTATCTTGTGATTTCAGGATGCTGCTTGTTAGCTGTCTCTCTTCTCTCTAGGTTGAGCTTACTCACTTCTTGTGGGTTCTAGCGAGGGTTGGGCCACCCTCGGGTAGACAGGGTACGTGTTTGCTCCCTAGGTTGTTAGTAGACCAGCTGATAGTCTTCGAGTCATATGGGGTAGATGAGAGTCAGTCTGAGCCATAATTGTCTCTATATCTTGTCTATGCTGTAAGGACTACCTATTCTGATTTTCTTTCCCAGCTTCTCATTTTATTGCTTTGGTTCAGGGGAAGTTCATTTGGGAGCTTCTGGAGCTTAATCTTGTCATAACTCAACTTGAACTAAAAGTTGCATCACATGTTGAGGGGGAGCTGGATTTTCTTGCATTTTAGCATTTCGCATTGTAATACAACTACATTGAGCCTTGATTATTATCCTGTTATGACATGTTTACAATGCTTTACACCTTGCCATAACTTGTGCTTATTTGCTAGTTTGATCATGACTTCATATGTGTAGACTTACTTTTGACATGATAAGTTAATTAAAATTGCTCAACTTAAATTAAAACTTGTCATGCTAGCATTTGAGTCTAGTCTGTCTTTAGTTATCCTTGTATGATTTATGCCATGTCAAATAGGCTGAGTTGAGTCTTAAATCTTTGTTGAGCCTTAGATTGAGCTATTTTAGTCTCTTGATGCAGCATGAGTTCGTACAACATGTTTAAAAAGCAAAAAGATCTCTTTTGTGCGAAAAAACTGATCTCACCAATTCTTTCTCATGAGACGGCTTGCCATTGCACTAGGCATGAACTCAGGGGGAGTTTTGGATGACCTAGACTCTTCTTAAGCTTCTTGCTTGGAGTAGTCGCATAAGGCTTGAGATCTAGCACATGATAAAAATATTGGTTGGAAACGACCATAAGTTTCAAAAGAAAATATGTCATTTGTGCTCAATTTGCTTAAACTACAAAACGAACCAAGTACTTGAACCAATGTTTCAATCTTCAGCATATAGCACTCTATTTGGACTCAATATTAGCTTCTTGGTTCCGCTTAGCTTATTGACATGGCCTGCATCATCCTTGGATATCTCTAGCTAGACTTTGCTTATTGATGACTTGACATGTTCAGAAAATGCACTTCATTTCAGATTGTCATTTGTATGTTCTAGCTGGCTTATACATATCTTGTCATGATCTAGATAGCCTTTTATTGAGCTGTGGCTTGGTGTAATTCTTTATGGTCATTATGGATAATTCTCATGGCTCTAAATGCTTAAATAATCAAACTTCAGTCATTTCATCCATTTCCATGACTTGTTCTCGTCCTTGCATTCTTGATGTGTTTATTGCCAAAAGGGGGAGAATAGTGGAGAAAAAGTCATTTGGGAGCTTTGGAGAACAATTTGCTCTTTCTATTGTTGCTCTAGTGTTCCTTCTGTCGACATGGTCATTAGCTTCATTGCCCTCTTTTGGACCATGTTAGGCTTTTCAAATCAAACTCAACTTCATGCTTTTTCTGGGTTTGTCAATATACTCATCAAGGGGGGATTGAGAGACCATGTGGTTGTAACTCCATGTGTGTGATGAGTAATTGACATCGGTTTAGGAGAGTCGAGTTTGGTTTGTGTGGTTCGGACCATGTCGTTGCGTGGTGCAATGGGTTTGGTCGGACTTGGTCAAACCTAGTTAAAGTGGTTAGAATGCAGATTCTGTCGATTTGACAGGTTTGGGCTACTTCTTGCATAATGAGGTTCATTGATGCATTTTTGCTTTAATGTATCGAGCGGTGCTATTTGATGTGTTTCTTGTTTGTGATGACTGCAGGATGTCGAAGCGGAGCTGTGGTGAGACACGAGGTGACCGGACTAGACACAGGCGGTGTCGAGGTCAGAACGGTTGGATGTGTCGAAGACGGCGGAGATTCGATGTGGTTGCGAGTCGTGGAGACAAGGAGCGCGGAAACTTCCCGGAAGGTGCAGGAGGGGCGAATTGGGAATTTCGCGATGCTGCACAGGCGGGAGACGGTTCCGTTCGGGTTTAGCCAGCGTAACGGGTTGAAGACCCGTTAGCAAACGGCTATAAATAGGTTGGAGGGACTACATGCCTCCATATGGCTTTAGGAGAGAGTTAGGGTTTTAGTGGGTCAAAAGAGGCTTTGAGAGATGGTTTTGCTTTGCTCTTTAGTGGTTGAGGGCAGCAGCACCTTGTCTCCCACGATCATCTCCCTTCTCTGTGTGTGTTCCTCCCTAGCAAGCATGTAGAGAGGTGTGTTTTTGAGATGGGGAGAGGAGAGGATTGAGTGGTGAATCCATGTAATCATCCATGGTTCTAATGTCCATGCGTATCGGGACTCCTATGTATTCCTTTTGGTTCAATGAATGAAAATCTGAAGTTTCACTTCTTCTGTTCGTGCTCTGTGCTCTCTGTTCTTCCTTCGTTCTCCTTTTTGGCTTGATTTTAAGTTTCTTGATTTCTTTTTGTTTGGTGTTGGGGAGAGCCAAAATGGGTTGCTCCATGTTGGGATGATGCCCCAAGATCATTTGATCAAGTTTCCCAAGAGCAAACTTCGTTTAATTTCAGATTTGAGTTTTTGAGCCTCCCTGTCCTTCATTTCCTCCTTCTAGGGTTCAATGCAAATCTTGATTCCCTTCGCGAGATGGCTTGAAATTTGGCATGGAGAGTCCAGAGGCTATTGAGTAACTATCCTCAAAGTTTCATGGCCAAAGAATCAAAGCTTGGGGAGTAATTTGATTTTTTGGCACAGACATGCATTTTTAGGTTTTGAGACAGAAGAATCCTTGTTCTTTTGATTTTCTAGTGGATTCTCGAAATTGGCTCTTGGATTATTCTTCTGGGAGTGTTCCCTAGCTATCTTCAAAGTGTCGCAAGCCAAGAATCCAAGAATCTTTGCGAATCTCTCAGATTTCAGAAAATCCTGTTTGCTGATTTCCTCGAGAGGTACTACCGCTCCTCGAGAGGTACTACCGCTCAGCGGTACTACCGCTCGGCTCAGCGGTACTCATCGCTCGTATATCGTACTACCGCTTATGATCGGACTTCTCGAATTTATTTTTCTTGATTGTCTCTTTCTGGATCTGGTTTATCCTTGTTGCTGTGACTTCCAGTAGTACCTATCTTCTTTCTTCATAGCTTCCATAGCTATTGGAGAAGAAGCATAAGTGTGGATTCTTGAAGGGCGAATTTATCTTTATAAAGCGACATTCACCCCCCCCCCTCTGTCGCCATTTGTCACATCCCAAAATTTGCTTTCTGGAAAAATGTAATTTCAAATTAATTATTTTAAAGTATTTGAGTTTTATTTAGATTTGCCCTGAATTTTTGGTTTTTGAAAAAAACTAGATTTGAAAAGTATTTTAAGTAAAACCTAAAATTATTATTAAATAAAAAGATATTTTGGTTTTATATGAAAATCCTAGTTCAAAATAATTATTTGAAGTTTATTTGGCTTTTATTCGATTTTCTGAATTTTCTGGAGTACAAAAAAAATGTATGTTTGAAATTAAAAAGTATTTCAAGTATGAAAATTAAATACCAACAGTAGTTGGAAATATTTTTATTAAGTCCAAAATATCTCCAGAAGCTTCTGTGAATTTTTCTGGGATTTTTCGGAGTTTGTTTAAGCTCAATTTGAAATTTCCAAAAAAAAAAAAGGAAAAGGAGAGAGAATGAACAGTACCCGCGGGGGTACTGTTCATCCATCGTCTCCGCGCGGCAGAGGCTCGATCGATCTGTTCTCTCTGTACTCAGTTCTTTCCGTTTTTCTCTCTCTTCATAACTTCTAATCCGGACCTTATCTCAATGTCTTCCCAAAAGAAAAGTTGTGCCAAATCACGCAAGGAATCTATCCCAACTGGCCTCCTTCCATTTCGTTCATCCGTTTGCCTTTTATCTCCAATTTTCTGAAACGGACTCTAAACCGAAATCCACGAATTAGAGTCGGTTTCTACCCCTCCCAAGCCTATAAATAGGACCCCATGGCACCCCTAAACCCATCCCAAGCCGTGGCAAGTTCCCTCAAAGGTCAGGACGCCGTCGGCATCGAGGCCCTTCGGTCTCGGATTTGCTCGTCGCGTCTCGAGCAATCCGGTGAGTTTTTCCGTGATCCTTTCGCGTCACATTGTGCCATCATGTGCCATCTACCTTCTTGCCAAGTTAATTTGGTTTTGGTGCAGCCAATCTCCCGGAATCGAGTTTTCCCCAATCTAGGTCAAGAGCGCTTCCGACGCCGATTCGTCATCTCCGTAAGCTTTAGCCCTTGCCGTAATTTTTCTTAGACTTGCCTCGTCGCGTTCTACGTTGTGCTCACTTCCTTTTCCCCAAAAGCCTCCACAAATTTTCGCCTCCGAACCTCGCCATGGCCGTCAATGGCATCTCGTGTCCCCCATCTACCCGGTGATGTTTTCACCAATCCGTTCACGTCACTTTGTGCCAAACCATCCCAGGTAGCTACCCTCCAAATAGTTTTAGATTTCGTTCACCGAGTATTAAGATATTAAGTTTTTCCTTTTTCCTTCCCGACGTCGTTCAAACGTCGTTTGCGACATCTCCGGTGGGTCTTTGGCCGAGCCAACAATTTTCCTAGCTTCGCCAAGCCACGTTGTAGCCCGTGCTCACCCTACTTCTCCATGTTCCATGCCCGGATTTTATTCCTCTCTCCTACCCATGTCGTTGTAGCCGCCCGTGCCGTCAATGGTCTCCGTTTGGCGTGCCGTCAATTCCTATGGGTGCCTTGGGTCCCTAGCAACCCATTTTGCTAGTTAGATTCACCTCTCATGCCTCCTCTCGCCAAAAGTTCTCGCCAAAAGTACTGTTCTCGGATGAACAGTAACATCTGTGAATTTCCAGCATTTTCTCGCCCCGGCAAACTTTAGATCGCTCGTTCTCCTTCGTCCGAACTCCGATCGACCCAATTCTTATTCCTAAATTCATCTAAAATTGAGCTCTATCTTTTGGTTCTGGTTTTTCAGTTTTTGGAGTTCATTTGAATTTTATTTGAATTTATTTTGTTTGTTTTGTCGTTTCGCGCGTAGAACCCGAAGTCGCCGAAGAGTTTGTCGAACCACAGCAAGAGGGACCAACCAGTGCACAAGAAGGCAAGTCTCCTTTGATCATCTTGAACCTATGCTTTCGAAATGTTTTAAATATTTTAAATTATGTGCATTGCTATTTACATAAAACCACTAGTTCAAATCTTTAGGAATTAGCTACTCCAACTTTGTTATGCCCTCATTTGACATTGATTGCCATGTACCTTTGTTACCCTAGAACTTCCTTTGTCTCAATAATGAGATTAATATTAATCTTTGTGAATATTAGAATGGTAGTGAAATGCTTAGTCATGCTATTTAATATATTTAAACTCTTGCAAATGGGAAGTTAAGATTTATTGAGAAAACCTTGTGTTTATGAAATTAGTGGTAATTGTAGTTGCCATCTGTGCTTTCAAAATAAAAATAACAATGTGAAAGTTGGTTTAGATTAGGTGGATGGTTGGTTTGGTTTGGTGCGTTAGCACGAGATCTTGTTAAGTGTATGTTCCACCCTAGTCAATTAAGGACCGACGCTTGTGTTTGTCCGGATCGAGCATTAACCGTACAACCACAAGTCTATATGGGTGCGACCTAGGTGACTAACTTATGATAGTCTAGTTTAGGTACCACCGATGGAAAGTGGGTGCCGAGGATGGGTGGTTATTCACAAGTGAGGGACAGGATTTATGTACTCATATGGCGCAAGAGGGGCTTGATTGGGCGGTTAGCCTACTGCGGTGAAACCTCGTGGTGGTATCTAGCTAGATTAGAGTAAGGTAAAGGCTTTGTGGTATTTTATCCGGTCTCATGCCAAAGGAAGCGTGTTGACTTTTAGGATAATTTATCTCTTGTGGGTAAAGTTGTGCGACCTCTGCAGAGTGTAAAACTATTCGAATAGCCGTGCCCACGGTCAAGGGCGGGCAAGGAATGCATTCACATGGTAGATTTCTGGTTTTGTTTTAAAATCAAAGTTTTGTATTCCGAGGGTGGAGGAACTCTCGGAAGGGTATCCCGCGGTTGGAGCAGAGAGGGTGGATGTAACCCGCAGATTAAACTTGTTCAAGTTGTTGAAGCTAGTGTTGGTAGATGGAACCTTCACTAGTGAGTTAATGTTAGTTCTGTTAAAACAATTATTTTAATAAATGGATGCCTTTGAAAATAGTTATTGGTAATTGAATTTAAAATATTGCTTTGTGCAAAAGAACCATATGGCCTTCCTTTGTCAAGCCTTGCATCTATTGCATTTTCCCAAGACTTGCGGAGTACTTTATGTACTCACATGCTGCACTCAAAAATAATACCCGGAGGAACACGAAGCTCAAGAGGGAGACTACGACTACTTCGCTTGTGGATTTGATGAAGGATTCCCGGAGTACTAGGTCGCGCTTCCCCAGTCAATTGCCTGTGGCGTATTGATGGGCCTTCGTTGGATTTATCTTCTGCTTCCGCTGTGTTTTGTGTGTGTGAGGTCTTGAAACCTCATTTGTAATAAAGAGACCTGTCGGTCTGTACTCTTTACAATTGTAATAAAGCGTTGTTGGTTATGTAATCATTTCTGTTTAACTGTGTGCACTAGCTTTGATCTGGGACTAGTGCAGTAATACACAGAGGGTCCGGGTTTGGTAATCCGGGTCCCGACACCATTTCGGTCCAACACGTTCCATTTGGTTAAGACTTACAGCAAGAGGTTAGTTTAAACGACTACTCGTGTTTTTGGGGTTTTGACAAATTCAAAACAAAACTTTTAATGCTTGTCTAAGAAAGATAAGGTAGACCTAGGAAGAATGAGACAACAATATTACTTATGATTTTTGCAATTCTTTTGTACCAGAAATTAAGTTTTTGTAAAATCGTATTCCTATCGAAACCAGTCCTATACTTAGGGTTACATCCTACAGTCAAGCATGCTCTGATACCATTCTGTAACGCCCCCATTTTTGGGAACAGAGACGTCTGCATGACACCCGCAATGCACCCGGGAGTTCATTGCGGCTTAACAGTGTATCATGCCTGCTCACGAACAATTAAAACAAGTTAATTTAATTTGAAATAAGACCTAATGGTCAACTTTAATGACAATACGGGCGTCCAAGCCCAAAACTTAACTTACAAACAGAAGAGCCGAAGGAAACTCCACAGGAACACTTGAGTGCAGACGTAACCCTAACACGAACACTTGCAGCAACTTCTTTTCTTCTAGTATCTGTTGTGGGGGAAAATTGTGCAAGACTGAGTACTCCAACCCCGTACTCAGCAAATCACATGTGGAAATACTATATATCTACTTGCAAGGAACAATCAAGGGTGGGAATATATTGGTTTTATTACAGTGGGTGGATGTAGTTTTATTTGCAAACAAATAAAATTAAAACATTTGCTCCTTAAGATCAGGGGGTTTTCTGTTATCAGATAAAGTTTCATCATTACTCAATTAACAACATCAGAAACACTACTTATGCCTCATTGTTGGAATCACCTAGTTAACACAGCTTCATTAACCGAAAGCACGGCGTATTCGAATACCATTAATTTCACTCTGCAGAGCTGCCCTACTTTACCCACAAGATTTCTTAATTCCATGTCTGATATTAAGAAAACAAAGCTTTTCGCTGCTCAATTCTTTATATAGCCTCTACCTAGTAGGCCTCCCAGTAAGCTCAGGCAGCACCTGACTTACCTTAGCCTACTATTGTGCGGCACACATAACACATGATCGAGGTTCAGATCGATCGGTCAGATTGTTCAAAATAAAAATCACCAATTTCCATACGGCCCTTCTTACCCCTTCCGTATGGACTCGCACTTTGCCTCCAAACGGCTTTTGTAGAGGTTCAATCGAATTTGGACAGCTACTAGACCAGGGTTGACGTATCAATATTTGTGGTTGGGCGATCACTGTATCTTTTACTTAGCACAAGGTTCTTGCCCTTATATTTTTCATGAGGTCCGCAACCTCCATCCTAGGGTAAAGCGCTGGGCGAAGGCCGTCTAGCGGTCTCCCACAACACCTTTACCCTAACTGTGCACACCGGCACCTCCGCTCTAGCCTCTAGGGCACGCTCACCCTAGATCGGGTTTTTCCAAATCTACTAGCCCACGGTTCAAACCTCAATAGTGTACATGTTGAAGGGTAAAGCGATGGGTGAAATCCGCAGCACGGTTTCGCGCAACACCTTTACCCCACTCTACACAGCGGCATCACCGGCCTAGGGTACGATGTCCCATACCACCCTACCCTCTCCGGGTTTTTCAAACCTATCGGCCAACAGCCAGAATCACTTAGTAGTGTAAAATGTTGAATGAGATGATCTATGAATAGTTGTACAATATTTCAATAATTACTAAGGTTGTCAAGGTGAATATGGCCATCAATATAAACATGACTTTTTCAGTGGTAGGATTTATCTAAGTAGCATGTCGTTCTAATCATTTATTTTAAGCAAATATCATTTCGCAACTATCAATAATGAAAATACATTAAATAAATAGTGTAAATTTATGGGATTCAATATGATCAAAAACATGTGACTTGCCTTTCTTTTGATGTTCCTGATCTTCTTGATTAGCTTCAAATGCCTTTGCTACCCTTCAGGTGACCAACCCGCTTGGTCCGATCACTAGCGTATAAACCGAAATCCAACAGGTTCCTGCCTTGCGAGATGCAAGCTGGGAACAAAATGCAAATTAAAAATAAGAAAGAGTATAAAAAGAAATGGGTCGGGTTGGGAGGTTGAGGTTCAACGATACTTGGTGGGTTAACACGGCTAAAATTGAATTAGATAAGTTTAGGGCTACTAAAAGATGTATATGTGTTGGACAGATTTTAGGAATAAAGGATGAATATTTCAAAAGGGATGATCGATTTTCGACTTGGATAAATTTGAGGTTTTATTAGGATTTAAATTTGAATAACGGAAGGGTTTGAATTTACTAGGAGATGAATATGACGTAAGGGTTTAAATTTGAATTAATAACATTTGAATTTATAAAATTTGAATTTGGCGGAGCGTTGAAATTTGCAATTATAGAGTTATAGTTGTGAAATGGTGAAGTTTAAATTTTAGAATTTAAATTTGGAATAATGGATGCCAAATTTGATTTTGGGACATTAAACTGGTCAAAATGGTGTATTTTGCTATTTTTGGGGTTTTTGGGAATTTTCTGGGATTTTTAATTAATTTTCTGAATTTTATAATTCGGGTGAACAGTGTGCTACAGTGTTGGGCCAGCCCGGAATACACAGTGCGGCCTGGCCGGTTTTTCTCGTCCGGTCAAACGGGCTAGTCGGCCCGCAACCGACCCACGCACACGGCCACACAGGCCTTCGGCCCACGCGGGCGAGCCCAGCGCACGCGTGCACAAGCCCGCCCGATGGGCGACACGCGGTGGGTGTAAACGGTCACGATGCGGCGACTGCGACCGATGGATGGGAAAGCGGTGGCGAATCTACGAGTGAGATTTAAATAGATGTGAACGGTTTGGATGGGGCTGCTTGAACGGCTGAGATAGCACCACGCTGCCCCTGGGAGTCGTCTTCTACCTCCAGACGACACTCCCGGCGGGAAGCAGAGGAAAACGACAGCGGTGGGGTGGCGGCTACAGAGCACTAGAGGAGAATTGTTTTCGCCAGGGTGCGCGCATATGGCTTAGGGTTCCATTTCGGTAGCTTTGGGGAGATGGAAATGGATGACCATGATTGGCGGCGACCGAGAAGATCACGGTCCCCATGGCAGTGACAAGGAGCTCCGGTGAGGATCAAGTCCAATTGGCTGCAATTTAACCATCTAGGGGCCCTAGAGAACACACGGAAATTGGTGGTCGAGCTCGGGGACCGCTCGAGTGGGCTAGCCACGGTGAGGCCTTTGCGACCGACAGCGATCTCCGGTGTGAGCCATGTAGACGAATGCTATTGAGCAATTGAAGGTACCACTGTGATTAGCATCTCCTAAGGACCATAGCATTGCAAGGAATCGAAAAATATTCGAGTAAATCAGGGGATTGAGTTTTAGGGTTTACCGGCTCAGGGGAGACAATCGCCGGTGGCTCAGGCGATGTGGGCTCAATCGACTGAGGAAGGAGGTGCGGGGAAGTGCCTGGAGATGTTTCACTGTGACCAATTAGATTTATATGGAGTGTAGGGCGGTCTCTACAGTGAGGCATCCTCGGTCGCGTTCTTCTCACGCGAATGGAGAGGGGGAATGAACGAGATCTTCACAGAGATATGTGAGAGGGAGGTGGCGGGAGAGGGTGCGTCCCCCCTGTGAGATGTGACAGGTTCAAAAGAACCTGTCCTTGAGTTGTGAGAGAGGGAGAGAGATTTGCTGCGGCAGAGGGAGCAAGCGCGAGAGGGAGAGGTGACGCGCGGGGCAAGGAAGGAAAGGAGGTGCGGCTGACTTGTGGGGGTGCTCACGCTGAGGGATGAGATTGAACCGGGAGTGGCGCTGCGATTTGGAGCAAGGAGAAGAGGACACGTGCAGTGGCGATTTCGGGAATCAGGGGAAGAAGCAGCGCGCGCGAGAGACAGCGCCAGAGGGAGGAAGAAAGCACACTTGCCAAAAAGGGAAGGCGTATTTTCACTAGAATTTGCCAAAAAGGGAAAGAAATCCAAATTTAATCAAAATTCAATAAAATTTCAAAAAGTTCAAAATTTTGAGGTGTTTCACCCATGCTATCAACTACAGGCAGTCTGCAATATTTGGTTTCAAGTAGCAACCTGTGAAACAAAAGATCACCCTTCTTGTTGAGTGATAATAAATTTGTAGACGTAGCCCTGGGAAGTCACACGGATTTGCTAAACATACCTTGGAGCAGCGTCGAGGTTAGTAGTTTCACGCACCACAAGAGGCGCAGGAGTCATCACATCACCGATGACTTTGCCATTGGTTTTGCTCAGGAGTCTCTGTATCTGAATTTTTTTTGTACGAATAATCCATTTTTTATTTGAAATTACAGAAATATACCTACGGGAATTTTTTTTAGAAAAATAGGTTCCAGTCGCCCAATGGGAGGAGGGGCGTGAATGTTTTAAATTTTGTCAATTTTGTAGTTTTAAACTAGTAAAAAATCTGCTGAAGTTGTAATAAAAGTTTATGTTCATTGTATGTTGTAGGTGTGTAAATAATTTTGGAAATTTTTTTACGGACGATTGACCGTAAAACGATTGATGCATACGATGTTAAGTCATATTTTGATGTTACTGAGAATCTTCGTGCGGTTGCCATCATTGAAGTTCACTATTCGTTTGGAGCGTGCATCGAGTAGGTAACGAGGAGTATAAGTAGGCACGGTACAGTACTAAAAAGTTCACATCGTAAATAAAAAACGTAAGTAGTACATGAAACAATGGTGTACAATCAGGCGCCACCCTGGCCTACCCCATCTCCACGCCCGTGTCCTCCCATACGGACCCGCTTGGCCGTCCTCTGCTGCGACAGGTTACGATGCTCCGAGAACGTAAAACGATCAGGAGCGTGTCGCACCCGCCTCTGAGCTGGTGGAGTCAGCTGCACCTCTGGTTGGGTGCCCTCCGGTGCACCAAGGAGGGCACTGCCGGAGAGAACCTCTGGTGCTATATCAGGAGGTGCAGACCCAAACGGCTGCCTAACTTACTCGGAGAAGTACTGGTCCACATCGTCCGGGCTCGCGGAGAGGCCGTACCGGTACTCGGACAGGAAAAGACCTGCAAAAGTAATATCGTTAGTTTCAGATGTTAAACATTGCGATAAAACGGAGATCATACGATACGTACTCTCAGTTGGCGCCATCGCGTCTGGAGGAGGGGCGCACGATGTCGAGTACACTGTACACCCCCTGTGTGGGTAAGCCAGGGATGTACGGATGATGAGGACATCCTTTCCATGCATACAACCATGCCGACTCCATATCAAACTGAAACTATGATACAAGGACCAATGACTAGAGCGCGAGCACGTCAGCTTAACCATCAGGTGAATGCGTTCCTAAGTTTGCATACAAATGTTTCAAAGAATGGAATACTACTTAATTCTTGTGATGATTTAATTGTCCTTAGGAACCATGGGGAAGAACCACATGAGCTCAAGTATAGAAGTGGAACCGTCAAGCGCAAACCAAGTCCTGTTCACGAGTTTGACTCGGATTCGGCCTTGTTGACAGTGCCTACTTCAAACGGCCGTAACTTTTGATCCAGAAGGTTTCTCGGGGCCCATGAGTACTTGTTGGAAATCTCTTGAAGTCTACTTTCAGATGGATCCGGCCTCACCTCCAAATTCCATCCGAGTCGACCAGAAACTGCAAAACAATTCACGTCGCTTCCAGTCCGAGTCAAAGTGGGCCTTGGGCCTTGTAATTCGAGTCCTATTCGGCTTCCTTGTGTTTTGGCCGACCCTCCACCTTCCGTGACCCTTAAATAGGCAGCCGCACCTCTTCTAGGGTTTGGGTTTTGTTTAGACTAAGTTAGCTTTTGCTGCTTTGCCTTGTACTCGCGTGTCGGCTAGACCGCCCGAATACTTGTCTTCGGAACCCCATCGTTTTCTGTTTTCGATTGAATCTTACTTCGTTATTTGCAATTGAGTTGCTGTTCATCTTGTTCTTGCTTGTTCTTCGATTGCTTGCAGGAACGAGAACCCTCGTGGTTAGGTTGATCGTGCGCCGACAAGGTCACGAACAATCTCTGGAGTTGGTGTATCGATCGCTAAGGCGCAACGTCCTTGGATGGTTGTAGTCGGGTCGTCAACGTCACCTCCTTCCCCAATCGAATCTACCACTCTCATCGAAAGATCGGGACCCCTAGTCCTATCAACGGAGGACGCGAGAATATCTGCACTGGCGGTGTACGAGGCCGTCCCCAGGCGGATCCTCCAGCCTCGTCCGGGTGAGGTGTTGTAGGATATGCCCACGTAGAGCCTCCAGAGTAGTGCCACGCTGGTCGAGGCGGCACCGGTGGCCGAGCCATGCGTGTGCTGGGCATGGGCGTGGAGGCCACTGGTAGCCTCGTGCAGGATAGTAGGTGCACGACACGTGTACCCGACTCCTTTAAACGACGGTATGCGCTGATGTGCTCCTCGTGGCCCACCTCGGCACCTGCGGCGAGCCTATGCAGCATACTCTCGGCCTTCGTGACGATCGAAAGACCCACGCTAGACTGAAGGAAAAGGCATAAAATAGTTAATTATCCAAGGTAGCATTGCCATTAGGGAATGTTCAAAAATACGTGTAACATACCGCGATGTGCGCGTCCCATGCGAGGTGCGCAGGATACGTGTTTGTTGGAGTGGCGAGGTGTGCAGGGGGCGGGTCCACGATATGTACGAGCCTCGTACGTGTCCGGCTCTGGCACCAGCGTAGGTACTCCGTGTACACTGTGCTATCGTAGGGGCGGTCCTCGTCAACCACGTCGTCAAGCGCACCGTCCCACTGCGCAATCCACCCCTGCATCTTCACCGTCCAGTCTGTGCCGCATTTCACTCTCTTTCTAGAGTGCCGGCTTGTAGGACCACTTCGTTAGTAATTTCCAATGGAATAGTAAGTATGTACAATTTTATAAGACGCGAGCACTCACGCGTGCACAGGAGGCGGCAGTGCAGGTCCGACTAGTACCGGGACAGCCTGGCGTAGACCAAACTGCCGCGTCACTCGCTGCGGCGAGTAGTCCTCCACGAAGATGTCATAGACGAGCTTCTGGCACGTCAGCCAGAAAGCCCGGTCGCGCTAGCACAAGGTCGACAATCCATCGGGTGCACGATCCATCAGTGCCGCCTGTGAGTACGGCTCCTAGCGCACGTCGTCGGCCGTGAGGCGGTCGATCTGCTCAACAAAGGGTAGATATACCCGCGTGATCTGGACATGTGCGAACTGCACCTGCAAGGGTGAATAGGTGTTACGTATGACCGTCAGTACAAAGGAAATAACTAATTGACATATGACTTACCCGTCGACGACACCAAAGAGAACCCATCGTTGGCCAATCGACGTCTCCCCCCGAATACATCTCGGGCCCGTACGGACCCATGTCGTCTAGCAAAGGTCATCCGAGGCTGAAGCGCTCGAACGACCACAGCTGCAGTAGTAGGGGACAACCTGCGAGGACCGAGTTCGCCTTGAACCTCCTGCACGCATCGCATAGGCCACGATAGGTCGCAGCAAGTACGACCGATCCCCAGCTGACCTGGGGGGCCTCGCCGTCCGTGATCGCCCTAGCATGAGCAATGAGGCGCACATCAACGCTGTTGCCGTGGCTGCGGGTGAAGAGCACCCAGCCAAACAACCACAGTAAGTATGCCTCCAAGTGGCGTGAGACCTGATGATTGTCTGCCTCTGGGTCTATCCGCTCCACCTGAATGCAAACAAGATATTATTAGTACGTAAAAACGCAAATAAGAGTTTCGACGACACGATCGATTGTAAAGACTACATACCCGGAACTGTGCGAGCCACCTCAGCGACGGCCCGTGGGTCTGACTCGCCGGTAAGATGTGGTATTCACCCACGGCACCCGGTGGAAGGACCCCCTCGAATCTGCCGAGCAGGTAGCGCGCCACTCGACTGGGGCCTCCGGTAGGAAGGCAGCGCCTCTCGCGATCGGAAGGCCAAGAAGTAGGGACACATCCTGCAGGGTCGACGTCATCTCCCCGAATGGGAGGTGGAAAGTGTGCGTCTCGAGCAGCCAACGGTCCACCAAAGCTGTCAGTAGGGAACAGTCGAACGGGAAGCATCGTGATTGCTCCACGGCCTCGTCCCCACCCGCGGCCAAGGCAGGTCCATCCTCGTCCGTGGCCTGCACTATCCGGGCAAGAGGGAGTAGCCTGGCATCCCGCAGGCTGCAAACATAGTGAAGGTCAGCACGGAACGTTCTTACGGCAGCACTAAAATGCTGGCGTAGTGCAAACCTGGCTGTCCAACGGGGATTGAGTCTCCAGGCCACGCGAGGTGTGCGTGTTCGGACCACTCCCAGCTCAGCCGGCTCGTCCGCGCTCCCCGATGGCGGCACACGACGGGAAGCGTGATGCACACGGTCCACGTGCTCGTCCAACAGGGGATACTACCAGTCACGTGCCATACCTGCAATTTGTACACTACGGTGAATGAAATTTCTAAACTACAATTTCGTACGCATGCAGATTTCATACACATGTTGTTAATTTTGTAAAACTACATGTTTAATAAATTTAGTATAACAAATATTTAACTTTTTCTAGCTAGATCTACACCTACGGTTGCTTTCTATATAAAAATTTCTATACTAAAAATTGTACTAAAATCTCTGTACTAAAAATATTCCATACTAAGAAATGTATACTACAAATTTTTCTATACTAAGAATTGTACTAAAATTTCCATACTAAATTTTCTACATCTACAATTTTTATTACCACTAACATTTCATACAAAATTACGTTAACTAAATTTTCTATATTAAAAATTGTATACTACAAATTTTCTATACAAAAAATTCTATACTAAAAATTGTACTAAACTCTTTGTACTAAAAATGTTGCATACTAAAACAATGTATACTACAAATTTTCTATACTAAAATTTCCTATACTAAAATTTCTATACTAAAAATTTCTATACTAAAATTTCTATACTAAAATTTCTATAGTAAAAATTGTACTAAAATTTTCATACTAAATTTTCTACATCTACAATTTTTACTATCACTAACATTTCATACAAATATACTACACATGTAATATACTGAGAAAAATTCGAAAAAATACCTGAATCTGAAGATCTGACCCTCTCCTCTTCTCCCCCTCCTCTTCTTCCCCTCCTTCCTCCTCTTCTCTCCTTTCTCTTCTTTCTGCTCTTCTTTCTCGCGTCACCGAACGATGAAATGCAAATGAGCAGCAGCGGCCGCGGCCGAGTGCGCCGCTGGCTTTTAACCCCCCTGTCGCCTGGGTGTTAGGCGACTGGAAGAGCTGTCGCCCAACCGTGCGGCGACTGCATGCCAGTTGCCCAACGCCCGGGCGACAGCAATAACTCGCCCAACCGTTACCAAACTGCCCACGTGTCACCTCCCGGTTGGGCCATTAGCTCTAGTCGCCCAGTGTGTGTGGGGGGGTGACTGGAGCCTATTTTGTAAAAAAAAATTCCATGGGTATATTTCTATAATTTCGAATAAAATATGGATTAATCGTACAAAAAATTCCTCTGTATCTTGCGAAATGTCTGTAGACCAGTGGTTAGGCAGGACCAAAGGAGTCTATAAGTTACCAAACTGAACTATAGACATCATTCATAAAAAACACAGTAAAAGCAAAATAGATAAAATAGTCTGACATTACAAGCAATGGAGCATGATATCCTCATTTTACCTGGTACAAAAATATATTACTGAACTGAAGTACAAAAGTTGTGGTTCAGACTGAAGTGCTCAACACCACCAAGGTTTTCAAAATCTGTACTAGGATATACTATTAACTGGATGGTATTACCGATACTAGCTATGCGGTCATTATATGGTACATAACCCATAGTTTAGGTGACTGCATGCTTGATAGGAAAAAAAGCAGAGACACAGTCACCAAGATTACATTGCTATCACCAAACGGTTTTAATTCCCTAAAATGTGAAGGTGTTATGCGGTTGTAACATTTTATATTAAGTTGGATTACTGTTTCTCAACAAAGATAAAAAAAATTCGCATCATAGAAAATTGCTTGACTTGCAAACCAAAGAATTCCATCCCAATACTTTGCAGTAAAAAAAAACTAAACTTATAAAAACAGATACATAATTAGGCAATAAAAACAATTCAATCACCACTCCAGGTTTTAGAGAAGATCCCTTCCACGTGCTATCCACCTCAGGAAACATACTTGTATTTGTATCAGCCAGTCCACTTCCTGAAGCATGAGAATATATTCAAAATACTGCCAATATATTAATACCAGATACTATGGATCATACAACATTACAAAACTACTCGATAGGATATGAGAAAAAGTAATGGAAAAGACCTCGAGTTTATCTGTACATCTTAAAGTGCTACAGAAAATATACTATGACGAAGGTGTTAGTATTGGGTTCCTAGGTATCTGGTCCACCGCCAAGGCCGACGCTGTCTTTGGAAATTTGAGAGACGGAGAGCAGAGCAGCATATAGCCTTTGGGCTTTGCTTTAGTAATTTATCCTTAATATCTTCTGTCTTTAATTGCATAAAACTATGTTTATAATATTTATTTCAATTCAGGTTAGTCATTTGAGCTCTTCCTCTATTTTTAGCTTGGCTTTACCACTGGTACGTAGCTCGGAAAATGGAGAACACAACCAAAAAACCATGGAGCAATGATTCTCACTGATAGCATACGCTTTAAAAAGACACGTGAATCTGGTCCATCTAAACGTCATCATCATAGGTAACACCGGACTCCCAATTAGAATTTGCAAGATAACCTAACAGCTGTCGCAGACAGATGGTATCGACTAGCGCCCAGTTGCCATCATTCCCACCATCAGTACTATGGAGCCAAATACGAAGCTGAAACTCATTCGCATGCATGAGGTAAAACCTGGAATTCTCTGCCCGCGAAAGCTCAAGGTTATTTATGTAATTGTAATGCACCCCTTTTGTGGTCGTGCGCCACCATTGTTGCACATTTCACAGCACTATGCATACCAAATTCAGTTGCATTTAACTGGGATCAATGAATGTGGGTTATTTAAACTTTATGGGCAAAGTATGTTTACTTTTGTGTGATACAAACTAACATGTGTAGTTTTTTAATATTTATGCCAAAACATCCGCAGTGTTACTTTTTCAAAAACAAAACATTTTCTAGTAGATTGTACAAACTACAAAGTTGGCAACATAACATCGTTCCTTATCATGTAGGTCTGCAGTCTGGACAGCACACAGAGATCTGCTTCATCGACTATCCAATCGTAAATCAGAAATCCTACCGGACATAAGACCGGGGGACTCTCCGCGCGGAGGCGCGCCCACGTCACCCCGCCCGCGCGCTCCGGCCGACGCGTGGCGGGGTTTTTTTCATACGGCCAGGGGAGACACTTTCCCTGTGTTTTTCGAAAATTACGTAAAGGTCTTTTTTTATCACGAAAAGGTCCCTGCGACCAGTTTTTTTTAAAGAAATTTTTGGATAGCGCCCTGCGGGTTTCCAAAATTACGTACAGGTCCTTATTTACTTACGTACAAGTCCTTGCAAGTCCTCGGTTTTTTGCGAAAAAGACCTTTGGTTTTTCCGAAAATACGCATGTGCCCTCGATTTTTTTTTGAAACTCCTTGCGAACTGTCGGCTCTTTTACTTTGGTCCACACGGTAGCTAGCGTGGCGTGCGCCGCGCTTATGCAGCTAGTACTTCGTATATTATAACCGGGGGACTCTCTGTCCCCTAAGAGTGTCCACGTGTCAGTTCCTGCGAAATAGTCCGTAAAGATTTGGTAATTACATTTAGATCCCTGATTTTCACAAAAAGATCCCTAGATTCTTACGAAAAACCCCTACACACTTTTTTTGCTGTGTAGCGATCCGCAGTTTTTTTTTCTCTTTTACTTCGGTCCACACGGTGGTTGGCGTGGCGTGACGTCACGCCTATGTGGCTAGTTCATAGTAGAGTTCAACGAGATATTTAACAAAAACACTTCTGACATTGTGAAAGTTCAGTACGGCAGTCCAGCTCTATAATAGCAATCAGGTGAGCACAGGAAATTGATCATTATCCACTTACACACTTGGAAATATAACTTGTGCTAAACTTTCTGACAAGGTTCCCAGAAAGCTCAAACATTACCATGATCCATGGTCAACAGCCTGCGTGTCATTCATAGACAAGTGCGGACATTATGCGGTTTTCGATAATCTCTCTAGCAGTGCTTCCAGGCTTTGAAAAGCTTGGATAGCCACCAATCACATTGAAACAAATTCCATAGACATCAGAATTCCTCTAACCTATGGCAAAAATCTTCATGAAACGATAGCGCGCTGGTTCTCACAATGGCTTGTGCTGCCTTCTCGATTGATACGCTGAGGCTCTTCCATGCCTGCCAGCTCTTGGCTTTCAGCCTCTGAATTGCATCTGTGGTGCATGCAGAAGTCAGGAGAGTGACATTTAATTAGCAGCAAGAGAAAAAAACACAAAGAACAGCCGTGCTTTCATTGTTCAGTGGTGCCAATGTTTCCCATGTAATGAAAGAGAATCATAAAAAGGGAACAATTCAATGCTTGGGCAAGTACCTCACAATAAACATAAGGTTAAGAATATACTTTTTTTATTCTGTACTGCCACCTTATATCTTATCCCCCCCCCCCCCCCTCTCACTCCGGATCAATCCACCTAGTCGACTTCGTATATTTTTTGTGAGTTGTGTATTCACTCCAATAATACCTTTTAGTATCGAAGGGCTCTTCCAATGTGCTTGTACTTACGATTAACCGGTGAAGTATAAAAGGATGAAATTAAATGATGATTGAGTACACATGATTACATGAAACAAAATTCACGGAAGTGCTTGTACTGTTACTGGAAAAAAAAAAGAGATTTCTAAAGTAAGGGATCAATGCTCCTATAAGATTTGTAGGTCAGCATTCATATCAAGTATGGGTAAACAAGTAGTACAACTGTACAACAAACTTCACCAGTCTGCAAGCCTTCTTGTGACAAAAAGGAATCTATACATTGTTCACCAGTCTTTATGTGGCAATGCCCATGATAAAAAAGATCGGTTATATCCAACATGAACAACAATTAACAAGGCATAAGGCTTGGAACTGGGGAGGCAGGAGTTATTAATATATAATAACATGAATGCGACTCATGGCATGCTGGTAAAGTGGTAATGCTGCGAAACAATGTGAGCTTCAGACAAAAAAATGTGACTATGACGTATGCAACATTATAAGAATTACTCTATTTGATAATGCTCGGACAACCTAACCAAAAAAATGTCATTGCATATGTAGTTTATTCACTTACCAAGCCTAATCAATAGGGTGTTGATTAGAAAAATTGCGATTGTCAACCGCTCATCTAGATACTGATGAAATGACACACTGGAGCTAGAAAGAAACAAAACCAACAAGGAAGCAACCAAATCTAACTCTTCCAAATAATTAAAGAAAAGAGCTAAACATGTGCTAATCAAGGGGTTGAGTATGTACCGCATTTTTGCATTTGCTGGGAGTCAATTGACCCAAAATTGCAGAAGTTCCAAAGAGAATGGACCAGTTTACAGAGGGGGAGAGAATTCACTGAGCACATAATACGTTACAAATTAGAGAACCCTAATTTGTACACAAACTGTTGGCATGATCTTTCCCGATACGGCAGCATCGGTTGCTTCTCTCTTTGGGCTCGGCTAGAACAACAGGGACTTATGTGCAAGAATTTGATGTGTGTATGTATTTCCACGACCAATCCCTAATGCCTCCTTTTTGTAAATTCTAGCAGCCCTGTCCTTCTCCCCTTGATTGGACGTGATTAGTAGAAGGTAGGATTTAAGATGAAACTGTAACGCCTCCGTTTTTGGGAACAGGAACGTCGTTACCTTTCGTAACAGCCTAGGAGTTTAGTTACGGACAAGAGAAGCACGAATATTTCAAAAATTAGTTTGATTGAAATAAAGACCTAACAGTCAATTTTAAAATTTTAATGGGCGTCCAAGCCCAAAACTTAACTTACATTCAGAAGATCCAACGAAAATCCACAGGAACGCTTGAGTGCGGCCGTAACCCTAACATGTATACTCGTAACATTTTTTCTTCTCTTGATCTCTGTATTGGTGGAAAATGAAGCAAGACTGAGTACAATCAACGGTACTCAACAAGTCATATGGGGAAATGCTATATAACTACTTGCCAGGATTTCCAAAAGATAGGGATATATGGGTTTTACCAAGTATTTGTGGATGCAGTTTTGTTCATAAACATTTTTAAACAATGAAAGAACAATACTTCTTAAAGAGTCGAGGTTTCAAATTTGATTACTATATTTCAACGTTTCTAAATCATTTCCAAATCTACTTATGCTTCGCTGTTGGATTCACCCATTAAACACAGCTTCATTTACCAGAAGCACGGCGTATTTGAATACCATTAATCATGACTCTGCTGAGCTGCCCAGCTGCCCAGCTTTACCCACAAGATCTCTTAATCCCCGCGTCCGGGTTTAAGAAAATAAGGCTTTTCACTGTACAATTCTTTATATAGCCTCTACCCAGTAGGTCTCCAGTTCCCAACTCGAGTAGCCCATGGCCTCGCCCGATTTGTTGCAGCCCTACCGTTGTATGGTTAACCACCTCCCATACGAACTCTCCCTCGGTCTTCCCCCACCCTTCGTAGATATGCAATCGAACTTGAGCAGTTACTATGCCAGATTTGACGAATCAACGCTTGTGGTTGGGCGATCGCTATGTTCTTTGCTTAACATAAGATTCTAGTCCTTAGATTTCATTGATGCAACTTCCACGCACAAACCCATATTTCAGTGCCCACTGCACTGCCACCATTCCAATCCAAGCCTCCACCCTAGGATAAGGTCATGGGACCCGACCAACTCAGCTTCTCGCGATCCTTTCTTATCCTAGAACCATAAAATTCTGACAACAAAATGCTAAGTCTCTTAGCAGTGGAAAATTGTTGAATTCCATAATTACCATGATTACATTAATAATATATACAATATTACTAAGTTTTGTTAAGGTGAATATGGCCATCAAATTAAACAGGGTTTTTTGGGTGGTATGACATTAGCTAATATCATGTCATTCTATACATTTATTGTACAAGAAATAACAACTTGTAAATAACATAATAAAAGTACTGATAAATAAATAATTAAAAGAATATAGGTTCAATATGTTCAAAAACATCTGAATTGCCACTTTGTCCATAGTCCCTGATTATCTTACTATAGTCTTCAGATTGGACACTGACTTCTTTAATTGCTCTTGTAGTCCTTCTGTTGACCCACTCGTGTGGTTCGAGTACTAGCGTGGAAGACGAATACGAATGAGTTCCTGCTTTGCAAAATGCAAACTGGAAACAAATTACCGTAAAATGACCAAAACGAAATAACGAGTAAAGGTTTGGGTGGTTTGGGTTTAGGCGGTGTTTGGTTTAGCTGTTTGGAGTTAGGAATTGACCAGGTGGATTTGAGGCGGCTGAAATGAATATATTTGGGTTATCGGACTTTTAGTGAATAGTAACGACCGGAATGGTACTGGACATGGGGTTGAAATAATCTAGACTGGCTATGGTTTATCAAAGTTCATTTAGTTTAAATGGAGTCAAATGTGGTTTTAAGGGGTTTAAGACGATTGGATCGAATATACACATTTTATGGGTTTCAGTGAATAGAGATGGCTTGAAGAGTATTTGAATTTGGGTTTAGAATGGTGTTTGAGCTCATTAGGATTTTATTAGTGTCTAATTTGACCAAAGGGAGTAGAAATTAGACTTCGCAAGGGCAAAACAGTCAAAATGATTATAAATATGTTTGGATTTTTGGATGAACAGTAACGGGTGTCTACTATTCATAACGGGTCTACACTGTTGACAGTGGGTTCCGGTTCTGTTCAATATGGTTTTTTACTATTCATACTGTGTCCATTTGCTACAGTATCGGGTCTGCACTGTTTGCTAACGGGTTGGACTGCTGCAGTACTAGGTCGAGCATTGTTCATCGTCTTCCTCCTACGCGGGCCCTGTAGCGGTCGAACAGAGAATTTTTGCGACGGCGACTCCCGATGCTACGGTCAACTCCGGCGGAAACCGGGGGCATGGATGGACTCCTGGGACTTAAGGGGAATCCATTTTTGGCCTTGGGTGCGATCGGGGATGGTCAAAACTTCGCCAACGGCGAGGTGTCTTCGCGCCGTTTTTAACGGCAACAGTGGGCTTTAAGGGGACAAGAGCACTGGTGTTTGAGCATCCTTGGGGTGAGGGGTGTCGATGGTATGGTCGGTATGGGCTGGGGCAGCTTATGGTGGCGCACCCACGACGGGGTGGTTTTGACTGGCGGAAGAAAAGGTGGCCGAGGAGCTATAGGGCTTGGCTGGCCATGGCGATTCTTTGATGGGGTTCCTGGGGTCATGAAGATGCTACCGGTGCGAGCAATTGAAAAGTTATAGACAATGCAAAGAGAATTGGAAATTGGCTTACTTTGGAGCTTTTCCGGTGTCGCCGGTAAAGCTGCGGTCAAAGGCTCAATTGGGTGTGGGTGGCTTGTCTGGGCACTAGTGAGTCTCAATGGAGGGGGTTCGAGGTTTTAAATAGGTGTCTTGAGGCAGTTCGAGGGAGGGGGAGATATTTCGGGTTGGTGAGGCGCTAGAGTTCGGTGGCTTGAGGAGGAGTTTGCGGCCATGGCGTGGTGCCTTGGGCATCGAGAAGTTCATGGGCACAGGTTGCGGTTGTGAGGGGAATGCTAGGTGTGGCAGAGGCGTGTATAAGGATGGCAGCTGGTTGTGAGAGGGAGTGGTGGCGGCGAATTTGGTTTTGGTCACTCCAACGCACGGACAGGGTATAAGGATGTGTCTATGCATCGCAGACAAGGTGTACGGCGGCTGGCGGCGTGGACTGAATGAGGAGGTGGTGAGATGGTGGCGGTGAGTTTTGTCGTATGACGAATAGTCTCAGCCGGCTGGTTTTGCACAAGTGAGCAGAGGAGGTAGCAAAATTAAGAAAGGATTATGCTAGAGAATGGAGTGTTGAATTAGGCAAAGATTCAAATGAAATCAGAATCCAGTGAAATTCAATACATTTTCAAATTCTGGGTTGTTTCAACCTACCCCCCTTAAAAAGAATCTCATCCTCGAGATTCGCCCAGGTTATGGATTGGGTTGAAAAACAAAATTTGTTACAGTTTTGATTCCTTTCTTTAAGTCTTGTCCGTCATTCAAGGTGAGCTTCGTGTAGTATTTGTCAACTGGTGCTTCTATTGGTCCGTTGTCCTTTCTAGTTATATCTGGGTTCCCATGGCTTCATGAAGTTTTCTCAAAGTATAGATGTGAGTTGTACTCCTTGGCTTGGGACGAGTCCCTCTAAAATTTCATGTAGCACTACCACTTTGGTCAGGCATAGTTGTGCTAACTTTATCTTTCTGTAGGTTAGCTTTAACTAGTAGGAAATGTGCTATTTTAGTCGATCGGTCTACAATCACTCATAGCCTCATCTCTCATGTCTTTGGGAGTTTTGTAATAAAATCCATACTGTTGTCCTTCATTTTTCCATTTCTATTCCAGGATTGGTTATGACTGTTGCAATCCTGGTAGATTTTGATGATCTTCCTTTATTTTCTGGCTGTGCGCGAAGCAGATGTCAAGGAGAAGGGCGCAAGCTCGGCCGCCCATTTGCCGATACATTCCGTGGCCTCCTTGTTGTGCAGCATCTCCGCCAGGGGAAATGACGAAGGCATGGTGATATGATGAGCTAGGAAGTAATGGCGAAGCTTCCTCGAGGCCATGACGAGGGCATGGGCCAACTTTTCCAGCTCGGTGTACCGTGTCTTGGCGCCCTGGAGGGCTTCGGAGACGAAGTACACGAGTCGCTGGAGAGATCCCTCCTCTAGGACAAGGACCGCGCTGACTGTTGTTGCCGTGGCCACAAGATACAGCAGCAGCGGAGCTTTGGTATCGGGGCGACTAGAGTGGGAAGGCTTGCGAGATGCTTTTTGAGTTCGTCGAAAGCCTTCGTGCAACCAGCGTCCCAATGAAACGACTCTCGGCCGTCCTGGATAGGAAACGACTCAACGCAGCCATGCGACCGGTGAGCCTCTACACCTCCCTTGTCTTGGGCGGCTCCATGGAGAGGATCGCGTCGAACTTGTCGGGGTTCACCTGTATCCCTCGCCTGGACACCAAGAAGCCGAGTAGCTTTCCAGCTTGCACGCCGAAGACGCACTTATCTGGATTTAGCTTGATGCCCACCTGCCAAAGGTTGTCGAAGGTTTCCTGGAGGTCTTGACCATGGGATGCGAGTTGCCTAGTCTTGACAACGTAGTCGTCAATATAGGCTTCGACGTTCCTTTCGGGTTGGGAGGCAAGGGCGAGGGCGGCGAGGCGTGTGAATGTGGCTCCCACGTTCTTGAGGCTGAAGGGCATCTGACGAAGTAGTATGTACTTACCGGAGTTATGAAGCTTGTCTTGATCTCGTCGTCCCTAGCCATATGGATTTGATGGTAGCCGGAGTATGCGTCCAGGGAGCTCATGAATTCGCATCCCGCCATGGCATCTACCAGCTGGTCTATGCGAGGGAGCGGGTAATTGTCCTTTGGACATGCTTTGTTGAGCGCGGTGAAATCTATGCACATGCGCCATGCACCATTGGCCTTCGCGGATGACTCCGGATTGGAGTAACTTCACGACCTCCGCTTTGGTCGCTTGCTGGCACTCAAGGGACATGCGCTGGAGCCTTTGTTTGACTGGCTTAGCGTCAGGGCGAACCACGAGGGTATGCTCGATAATGGCACGGTCTACCCCCTTTATGTCGGCTGGCGACCAAGCGAAGATGTCTGCGTTGTCACGAAGAACTCGAAGGTCCTGCTCAACCTAAGAGGTCCCACCGATGGAGACTTGCTGGTCGACGGAATGCAAGGAGACTTTCTTGACTCCGCCATCCGGCTTGGGCTTGGGCGTCCACCCTAGGGCGGAGGGCGTGCCAGTGCCAAGGGTGTCTGCGACAGCATGGACCTTCTGGTGGGGCCTCGCGCGCCGAGCTCTATCCGGCGGGTGAGGTCTTGGTCCCCGAACACGGTCACGATGCCGCGCGGATCCGGAAGTTTTGTGCAAAGGAAGTTGTGCAGGACTGCTCCAAAGGCATTTAGGGTCGGGCGCCCCAGGATGGCGTTCATGGGTAGGAAAGGTCGACGACGTCGAATGTGACGTCTTCGCTTCTCGCACCATCACCTTGCCCAAAAGACACTTGTAAACATATCTGGCCCAGGGCTTTCAGCGGTTGACCCCCGAAGCCCTGGGGCGGGATTCCCGAGGGCCCTAGTCTGCTACGAGGGATGCCTATTTGGTCGAAGGCTTTGGCGAACAAAATGTCCGCGGAGCTACCCCCGTCGACCAGAACGTGCTTAATGTCGCACCCTGCGATGCCGGTCTGGATCACCAAAGGGTCCTAGTGAGGGAAGTCCACCCCTCCGCATCAGCGGTTGTGAAGGTGATACCGATTTGTGCCCAGGCCGGTGGCACCTGGGCAAGGTACGTCACCACATGATGTAGTCGATGCGCATAAGCCTTCTGTTGTCGCGCATCAAGAATTCGAGCGACGAGCCTCCGGATATAACGTTTATGACGCGGCGCTGGCCTCCCTCAGGGGCCTGTATCTGTAAAAGGCCCTCCGGGGGTTGAGCCACCGCTGGGGTCCCTGCCTCCAAGGCTCTGTCCTTGGCGACGCTCTAGTGAAGCGTCGCGATAGTGGGGCATGTTCGAGTGAGGTGGTCGCCGTGGCCGTGCACTTTGCACCAGAGCCCGTGATGTTGTCGATCCCCTTCGCCGTGCGCTCCATCTTCACGGCCCCGGCCTCGGTAGCGTCCGCGGCCTTTGTGACCCTGTCCTCGAGCGACGGGGGCGCTATCGTCGGAGCCACCCTCGATGTCGAAGACATCTTGTCTTCTGGGCTTTACGTTGTTTGCGGTTCGGGGCGTCCTTCGGCGAATCCTGCACTTGCTTGGTGTCAGAGGTGTTGCCCCTCGCCGTTGTATGTCTTCTTTTGCTCTTGCGTACTCCATCTTGTCAAAGAGCTTGGCCTACGTCTTTATCGGTTTGTGTGCGTTGTACTCGGCCAGCGGCCCTAGGCGAAGGTCACAGATCGCTACATTGATGATCGTAGTCTCATTAACGTCCTTGACTTGGCAGCGAACCTTGGCGAAGCGTTTGAAGTAATCCCGGAGCTTTTCCGAGGGCTTCTGCTTGATGGTGAAGAGTTGGTCCGCGTCAACCCGCTCGACGTAGTTGCCTTGGAAGTTGTTGTACAAACGGTCGCGGATATGCTCCCACGTGTATATGGAGTTCGGCTTTATGGTGAAGAATCAGGAGAGCGCTACTCCCTGCAGAGTGAGCGGCAGCCCCTTCGCTTTGGTGGAGTCATCCCCGCCGGTGGCCTCGATGGCTGTCTCGTACACGCGAACGAACTCCCTAGGGTCCGTATCGCCCTTGTACAGCTAGATAGTGGCGAACTTAAAGCCCTCGGGCCATGCCGACTACTGCAGTCCAGCGGATCTACGTGTCAGAGCGTAGTGCGACCGGTGGTGGGGGCGTCGCAGCTATCCGCCCGGTCACGTGTGGCTTCCACCACCGCTGTCGGCGGCGTTTGCTGGCTCCGAGGCTCTTGCATTTCCTGCACAGCCCCTCGGAGATCAGCTAGCTCGTGCTGTAGCGTGCCGAGGGCCGCCAGCAAGGCGTTCTCCACCGTTGGGGCGGTCACACCTGCCGCGTGGTACGCGTTGCAGGTTTGCTGGCGACTACGGCCTGCTCACCGGAGCTGTTTGGCGCGCCGGTGCGACGGGTCCCATGGTCGACGATGAGACCGATGCGAATGTCAGGACCACCTGTCACTCCCGCGATAGATCCTGGGTCACTAGGCATGCCGACGCAGACGTCGATGTCAATGCTTCCGCTGGCCCGGGCACCACTGGTGAGGTCAGCTGTTGCACCATCGGTGGGACCGATTGCGGTGCCACGACAATCTTCGTGGTGACCGACCGTACCCCCGCAAGTGCCGATGCCGGCGTTCACCACATCAGTGTCGCCCTTGGCACCGACTCCCGATGTTGACGCAGGTGGCCCACCAACCATGCCCTGGCATTCGCAACTGCCGCCGTCGTGCTCCGCTTCCTTTTCGCAGTCAATTATGCTTTCTTGGGCGCCATCACTTCTCGAAATCCAGAACTTGCTTTCTGTTGTCCCCACAGACAGCGCCAATTTGTTGTGGCTATGGCCAAACAGTAAGCTCAGAGAGTAGTGTAGTGGTTGAGATGAGTTAACAATGCTTGCCCCTTCTTCATGTTCAGGGCATGTACATATATATATCTCCATGAAGCACAATTACAATCTTGCCCTTACAGCCATGTGCCTTCCATAAGGGAACGTATGTCATTACATGTATCATATTGGGCCTTACAATCCCATAAACAGGCCGTATGGGCTCACGGGGGCCACCACTACTACAAGCATAGCCCTAGGGAAAAGAAGGTAGCAACCCTAGATAGAGATGCCCCCCTTAGAAAATATGGCAGTTGTCCTTTTATGGAGAGAGGGGTAGCCCTACGGGAATCCAAGTACAACTCTTTCTTATGGCGCAAGGCTTAGATAGGCTGCCCAACATGCCCATCTGACCCTCACCCCAAATTAATTATTGTTATTATCAATTTTCTATTACTATTTTTATTAATAGTTTAATTAATTCATGATTAGAATTTTAGGGATATTACAATGACAACCGCAACAATTGCAAATAATTAAATTTAAAGTAATATGAGTATACATGAACTACACAAGCTTTGTATACATAAAGAATACGTTTCAACTTAAGGATCCTCAATGTGGAAAACAAAGATCAATATGAATGAAACCATAAAATATAGAGTGAACACCGCCCTAAATATATATGCATACATATATATGAGTTGTAATCATATACACACATCCAAGTTTGACTTGAGAGAGTTCAACCTATATTTTGGATTAAGGAATACAACAATTGAATAAGTGACAATTAAGCATATGAGAATGAAAAACATGCATGCACAAGATCCATAAATCATTTTTGGTAATTAGGTAAAATAGTTTTTCCAATATTAATACTTTACCCAGCCCAAAATATTTAATATGTTTTCACTTAAGAACCCCCCCCCCCCCCCACTACACAAAGGTTATCTTTCTTGACACACAAAGGTTCTTTTTCTTGTCATCTCCCCTTTTGTCATGTTTGCAACACTTTTTCAATTTGAGATTCTCACCCTACATCATTTCTCTCCCCCTACATCTTATGCAAGCTCTCCCCCTAAAGTTGAATTGCAATTATAGCTCCCCCCTTTGTCATCAAGCACCAAAACTTCTTTCTTTTCTCTATAATAGGTGTTTTTAACTTTCTTGTGGTCCTTTTGTTTCTTCAATAAAGAATCATACTTAAATATCCATATGTACGTGTTGCCATAATGATATCACTTGTAAGAAGCTCCCAATTTGACACATATGCCACTTGTAGGGACAAAGCATCACTTGTAATGACCATTGATACTGTCGGATCTGGATTTTTCAATCCAGAATCCCCTATGATCACTGCACTATTCCTAGGATCAGTAGATAGTGCACACAGGTATATTGCTGCATCATTTCATACATCGCATGGAACATAATAATACATACCAAAGTTTGAAATTACACCACGTCGGGCAAAATTTACATAAGAGCCGAACAGGTAAATGTTTACATTACAAAGAACAGCGGAAGCAAAAACAATAGCGAGACCACAATACACAGGCAAGCGACTGGAGGGGTAAATATGTGACATATGAATATTGTCTAAGCTTAGGCAAATATTTATAGGCACACAACGCCATAGTCTAATTTGCCTTAGACCCCAAAACCGCAAAAGGCGTCCTAGTTATCGGCATTACTTCCTCCATTCGTAGCAGGTGTATCTTCATGTGCATAATTGTCTTGGGTCCTTGAATCTAATGTTGGTAATGCGAGTGTGAGCACAATCCACCATGCTCCACAAGCCAATACACAAGGTGCAAATAGATAGCATGCATAGCTTATCAAGGAAAGGCTTGGTTATATTTGCCAAAAATTACTTTTTGAAATATATTACTTAGGAAACTTCCTATGACCTAGCAGTTTGAACCAAAGCATAATGTGTGTAAAAGAATGCTTTATTAACAGTGATCTAGAGATCATCCATCTTTACATGATCTCTACACCATATGCTAGACTTTCAGCGTTATAGCCGCTTACATTATCACTGGGACGACACCCAGGGCAACACCAATTAGGGCTTTCCACTGCCCTCCATACTTCCTATTCTATCACAAAGTTTTTGAAATAGAACTATATCTGTTAAGTTTCCATGTCCGCCCTTGACCGTGAGCACGGCTATTCGAATAGTTTTCACTCTGCAGAGTTTGCACACTTCACCCACAAGAGACAGTTCACTCGTTGCCCCACACGATTTCTTAGTCATGCGGTTGAGTAAACCATCACAGTAACTGTTCAAAGTACCTCGCCCCTTCCAGCATCTCACCCTATGGGTCGTTCCCACTTGCGGTGGGTCCCATACGTTGTGCGAGATGTTCTCCTTCTGAAAGCTTAGCAGCTGGCTACCCACACTACTAGCATGCCACAGCAGAACTTCACCCTCTGCGAGTGTCCCATTCAAGCCATCACACAGAATCGTTACTTGCACTGCCTCATCTCCGCCACCGATGATGACTTTCTGGGTCCGGTAAGTTTACTAAGCCAAGTTGTACTTTACAGATTTGTGGTTGTACTTGTTTTACACAGGAGGTCATGGTAAGATTCAGTTCTTAGGGTTATCTGGGCGGTTCTACCACAAACCACTCTCATGCACCACTGCATCATACCCTCGATCCATCCGCCCAGATAGATAAACAATTTGAGATTTTTGGGAGTATAAAATAATCATACCAAAAATATACCAGTCATTGCCACCATGACTGCCCAACCAGTTTTTCTCATGATTAAAAGGGATGCTTGGGGCATTTAGACGCCCCCGAGTTGTCTAAGCAAAACTAAGCATGGCACGGGACCCATAGCCGATCTCGGGATGACAACGTGGTCGTAACGACTATGTGGTCGTAAATCCGACCACATCGTCATAAGTTCGACCGCTCGGTCGTAAACGACTACGTGGTCGTGGCATTGACCGTGTGGTCGTAACGACTGCGTGGTCGGTAACGACTGCGTGGTCGGTAACGACTGCGTGGTTGGTTACGACCGCATGGTTGTAGCGGCCGAGTGGTCAGCTATGGGTCCTGCCTGTCAGACTTTTAGCTTTTTCTTGAATTGTTCCAACAGAGAGCTTCAAATAATTATAACTATTCATTTTAACTCCTAATTGAGCGAAACAATTTTCTAAATTCATCTAAAATCAAAATCTAACCAATGGAACCGAGATCATGAATTTTAGAGTTCATTTGTATTTTTCCTAGAGGATTTGTTTGCTTTGCTGATTTTTATCCGAATTTTCGCGCACGTTAAAATAGCATAGGAGGCTCAAGAAGAAGCTGAAGCCGAAGCAGCTGCATGTGACGACCAAGACCCAGTTCACTGTGACCAAGGCGAGTCAATACTTTGATCATATTGGACCTACATTTTCTACAAATTACCTTTGTTTAAATTATCAATTTGCATGCAATTACTTTCTATGCAAAAAACATGTTGATTTCTGATTTTAGTTATGAGCCCATAAATTAACTTGACTAGTATTACACTCCAGCTGGAATATTTGAATATGTGCGCCTTGTCACCCTAGCAAAAACTATAATGGTAATCTTTCGAAAATAAGTCCGTACTATTATGCCATGCTTAGTTTTGCTTAGACACTCGGGGGCGTCTAAATGCCCCAAGCATCACTTTTAATCATGAGAAAATCTGGTTGGACAGTCATGGTGGTAATGACTAGTATATGTTGATATGAATATTTTATACTCCCATAAACCTGAACTTGCTTATCTATCTGGGCGGATGGTTCGTGGGTATGGTGCAGCGGTGCACGAGAGTTTGGCTTGTGGTAGAACCGCCTAGATAACCCTAAGGACTAAATCTTGTCATGACTTCCTGTGTAAACAAGTACAACCACAAGTCTGTAAAATACAATTTGGCTTAGTAAATTTACCGAACCCTGAAAATCATCATCAGTGGAGGTGTAGTGCAAGCGACTGACTGGGTGATGGCTTGAATGGGACACCCGCAGAGGGTGAAGATCTTCTGCGGGAACATCCCGCACAACATATGGGATCCACCGCAAGTGGGAGCAACCCATAGGGTGAGATGATGGAAGAGGCGAGGTACTTTGAACGATTACTATGATGGTTTGCTCAACCGCATGACTAAGGAATCGTGTGGGGCAACGAGTGAACTGTCTCTTGTGTGTAAAGTGTGCAAGCTCTACAGAGTCAAAACTATTCGAATAGCCGTGCCCACAGTCAAGGGTGGATATGAGAACTTAACAGATATAGTTCTACTTCAAAAACTTTGTGGGAGAATGCGAGATATGGAGGGCAGTGGGAAGCCCTAATTGGTGTTGCCCTGGGTGTCGTCCCAGTGATAATGTAAGCGGTTATAACGCTGAAAGTCTGGCATATGGTGTAGAGACCATGTAAAGGTGAATGGTCTCTAGATCACTGTTAATAAAGCATTCTATTACACACATTATGTTTTGGTTCAAACTGCTAGGTCGTAGAAAGTTTTCTAAGTAATATATTTCAAAAAACAATTTCTAGCAAATAAAATAACCCGAGCCTTCTCTTGATAAGCCATGCATACTATCTACTGCATTCTGTGTATTGGCTCGCGGGGCACGATGGATTGTGCTCACACTTGCATTACCAACCTCAGAAACAGGAACTCAGGACCATTACGCACATGAAGTCACCCCTGCTACTGATGGAGATCACGATGGAAATTAGGGAGCCTTCTTCGCTGTTTGGTCCTCGACAAGTAGACTAATTGGAGTTGTGTGTGCATTGCTATATATATTACCTAAAACTAGATAGTATATATATTTATGGCACACATTTACCCCTAGTCGCTTGCCTATGGATTATAGGCCTTTGCTTTTGCTTCCGCTGTAGTTCTTTGTAATGTAAACATTTAGCCTGTTTGGCTCCTATGTAAACTTCGCCCCACGTGGTGTAATTTTAAACTTTGTTATGTAATATTATGTTCCTTGCAATGTATGGAATGATACAGCAATGTACCTGTGTGCACTATCTACTGATCCTATGAATAGTGCAGTGATCACAAGGGATTCTGGATTGAAAAATCCGGGTCTGACAGCGCTGGTATCAGAGCATACGACTATAGGGTAAAGCCATAGAATGGTTATTAGGAAGGGCTTAGGATCACAATTTTGAAAATCTATAAAAAGAAATTCTAAAAATAGTGTATTATTTCTGGCCTGTGGATTATAGGCCTTTGCTTTTGCTTCCGCTGTAGTTCTTTGTAATGTAAACATTTAGCATGTTCGGCTCCTATGTAAACTTCGCCCCACGTGGTGTAATTTTAAACTTTGTTATGTAATATTATATTCCTTGCGATGAATGAAATGATGCAGCAATGTACCTATGTGCACTATCTACTGATCCTAGGAATAGTGCAGTGATCACAAGGGATTCTGGATTGAAAAATCCGGGTCTGACAGCGCTGGTATCAGAGCATACGACTGTAGGGTAAAGCCATAGAATGGTTATTAGGAAGGGCTTAGGATCACAGCTTTGAAAATCTATAAAATGAATTTCTAAAAATATAGTGTATTATTTTTGGTCTTATCCTTTCTAGATCTAATCTACTCCACCTTTTCATTGGTATTTTAAAAGATACTAACACTAGTGTTATAAATTTACAGATAGCAGGAGCAGCTGATGAAGGCCATTGGGACTTTCTGGTTCACGGTGTACACGAGGGAGAGTTTGCGAGTATCCTGCGCAAACTATTGCACTATATGGGCTACAAAACTCAGCCCATATACCGTGGTCGAAAGACCACGGAAGGAGTGGAGTCATGGATGGTGGAGGTCTTCATCTATGCCAAGGACGAGAGATCCACCCCATGTCTTCCAGACCACACACCAGAGGAGCACCATCACGACAGCCCTCCAGGATGATGCCCGCTTAGCTGCAGCTCGGCTTTTCGATATTCACGGACCATCATTGCGGCAGGCACCCTACCGTTACTACCCTTCTCGCCGGGAAGGCGCTACGTATAACAAGACCTTCGTGCCCACGATGGAGGATGACCCGATGCTCACGCATCAGGTAGACCTCGCTCGGGCCATGGGGACTGCCCACCCTACCGCGCTGGAGGAGATCAGGGCGCTTTGACAGCATATGCTCACCCGCCATAATGAGATAGAGGCTCTGCGGGAGCTCGCCGAGTGCGAGAAGGCCTTAGCAACAGCCAAGAAGGAGAAGAAGACCGCCGCACTCGTGCAGATGCAGCAGCCCCAGCCGTGGGCTGGTGGGCCCCGCACAAGGCTGACTGCGCGAAAGAGCGTGCGACCACCAAGCCCCCAGTTGGCCCTTCGCCTGGGAGAGATCTGCCGTAGCAACACTAGCTCGCACTCCGACTCTTCAGAGTTCAGCGGTAGCTGTTCCCGCTCCCAGTCTCCAGTTTACAACCCCTCCTGCCCAGGCGCCATTTTCATGGGGTAGATGATCTAGTGCAGTGCTTGCTATGTGTTGGGTAGTGTCAGCAAGCACTAATCCCCATTGTTGTAGTAGTAGTAAGACATGTTAGTTTCCCCGGCGTTGTAATCATAACTATTGTGAACTTTTGTGGTATTAATGTATGGCTAAGTTATGGCCTTGTGTTGAAAAGCTGCTTGTTGTCGTCTTATTCGCGTCGATTTTTACTTAACTATATGGGTTAGTGTTTCCCCACTTAGCTAGCGCCAGTGTCTAAAATATACAACAATGCCTGCAGATGACTAGCCACAGAGTTACCCGTGCCCAGGCCGGTGCCAACCCCGACATACAGGCCGAAGTAGAGGCCAACCAAGAAACGCAGCCCGCGGGCAGAGGAAGAGGCCCGAGTCAGGGAATCAATCTCCCACCCCCGCCGGCCAACCCTTCAATGGCTCAAGTCATGGCACATCAAACCCAACTCCTGCAAGCCATATATTCAAGCCAGCAATCCAGCACCAACAGTCACGGCTCTGACTTAGGCGACTTCCTGAGAACGTGGCCGCTTACCTTCGCTGGGGCCGATGAACCGCTGGAGGCAGAAGATTGGCTAAGGGACACCGAAAGGAAGCTTCGCTTAGCCAAGAGTGCAGAGGATGATCAAGTAGTTTTCGCCACCCACCAGCTGCAAGGGGCTGCAGCTGCCTGGTGGGAGAACTATTTGGCTGCCAAGGGACATGAGGACGCCCCTACTAGCATGGGATCATACCATGGGTAGAATTCAAAGCAGCTTTCAAGGCAAACTTCATCCCGGCAGGTGTAATGCGGATGAAGAATGAATTCTGCACCCTGAAGCAAGGAAGCATGTCGGTCAGTGAATACCTCACCAAATTCAACCAAATCGCCCGCTACGCCCAATGGATGTGGCAGAGGAAGAAAAGATCGACAGATTTTTCGTAGGGATGAATGAAGACCTGCGAGTACAACTGATTATACAAAATTTCACCAGTTTTTACCAACTGGTGAATAAAACCTTGATCCTGGAGAACGAGAGAAGCCTGGAACCCAGCCGCAAGTGCAAGCAAGTGGCTCAGCGCCCCCAGGGGAGATTTATTCAAAAGTTCTTCAACAACCCTTCTTTTTCGAGATCAGCTCAGCTTAAGAGTCCCAATCCAGCACCCCGTCCAAGTGGCAGCTCTTTCCAGACTCCACGTCCGTTAGGCCAGTCTACTGGGGCAAACCCTGCTGCCTCCAGGAACTGCTACGGATGTGGAGAAAGGGGGCACTTCATCAGCCAGTGCCCACAACGTCAGACTACTCCAGTGAAGTTCAACCTAGGGACCACTCCTGCACGAGGCCAGGCATCCGCACCCAGCAAGGGGTATCAGATCCCTGCCAAAGATGCATGAGCTCGCCGAGGGTGTTGTGGTGGAGGGGCGGTCCGAAACGCATATGCACCAACTCGGTGTCCCCTCCTCCCATTCGATGCGAAGGTACCACTGTTGGGCGACATCGGCCATGTGATATGACGCGAGCCACACCTTCTCTTTGAGCGTGCGTTGCCCTTGGAAGAATTGCTCACAATGATTAAGCCACGACAATGGGTCATCTTCTCCGTTGAACACCGGGAATTCCAAGAGATGAAAGCGCAGGAGCTTGACATCAGGTGCTGGTGCAGTCCGCAAGGTAGGGGAGGCGCGTGCGGATGTTTGGTCACATTGCTGGTGCCTTGCGCCCCCTCCAACAGTGTGATCCGTGAGTCATGGCGATCGAGTCGGCTTGTCAGGGTCGCCAGCTGAGCTGAGCGATGATCTGATCGAGCTTCTTGTCGGTCAAGGTGGTCTCTTCGCCACTGCCGGACATGGTGTCAAGGACAGCGATGGGCTCTGATACAAAGTTGTTATGGCTTAATGTGGAGTGGCGAAGGTGGTAGGAGTGTGTCACGGCTGGACGGGACTTGAAGGGCTGGCGGCGAGGAGGCACCAGCCGACAAAGTAGCCCTGTGCGCCTGGAAGCGCAGCAGGACCTAGACGGAAGAGGAAGAAAGGTAAATTACTTCTTAATTTTTCCAAAGGATGCGTCAGTCCCTAATATATGAGACCACCCCTAACAATCGACTGCTAATAGCATATCTAAACTGACACGGAAACCAACTCTATCTCATATGTATTACTAATCAAACTAGGAAAGCAAATCTCTTTTATTTGGAAGACTTCCGAAACAGCAAACTATTCCAAGTTGGCGCGAGCATCTGGCTTTAGCACCTCCGGCATGTTTGCTGCTAACGTGCGCATGCCTGGGCCTGGCTGCTCTGCTACTGCTGTTTGGTCGCGGCGCCGGCACATGTAGTGGCGTCCGACCATAACAATTCTCCCTAAGCACTGTAACACCCTAGGGCCCAAAATCACTAAAGCTTGTCCCAGGTAGAATAGGCATAAGCACGCATAGCAATAACCTTACTCTTATCCTTGCTTTGACAAAAATGGTTAACCTCCCAATAAAAAAATGGTTAACCTGGTCTATGTTGATAACACTTCCTATGTGGGACTAACCAATATTACACACATGCGCCACACAGGCCACATCCAAATTGGGCCTTATTAGCCTACTAAATTAACATTTCGATTTAGAATGAGGTCCTTCTGCAGCATTTAATCTCTTGCAATGCTTATCAAGAAAAAACCAATCAAGGCAGTATGGAATCATAGTATGCATTACAGGTTTAGTTTGGTACAGATATCACTTTCAAATTGCATAAATCAAGTTGAGATAGAGTGCAAACTGCAAAATAGTATGAATGTTGGACCATTTAGATACCTTATACAAAGACAGGAACATACCTGTAATGTAGGGATAAGAACAATCATTAGACAAAACCGCAATGTATGTGAACTTACATGTAAAATCACTAGATACGAATCTACAGTAAATAAATACTTACCTTCCATGTCCAACGAAGCGGTTTGGCCATTAGAGTTATAATCTCATCAACTACATCATCACAATCAGCAGCCTGTGAATTGAAATTAAAGGTGGCATTGTTAGAAAAACTAGTCACTAGTTAGCAACCCAATGCATGGGAACATGGGAAAACCTTAAAATATGTTTGTTCATAGATATAAATGCAATTAGCACATTAACATTGTCTGAGAAATAGATTGGTAAAGTGCATATATTATATGGTATTTTACCGAGGCCATGTGAAATCCTAAGGGGTTTTCAAGCTTTAGGTCACCCAAATCATGTGTTTTACATGAGTTTACTCAAGACCAGAGTTTGCCTCATCCACCGGCATGGTACAATAGCATCTCTCTTGTGAAAAAAAAACTCCAGCATAAGAGAAAAAAGATGCTGGAACTATCATATATTGTTGACAAAAGAACTAATTCTACTGTAGTGCTATACTGGTACTGGAAGAGAAAGATCTATAATCAAACATCAAACAGAGACCTCACAATTGTTTTTTGTTCAAAGGTACAGAGAGTGGGAGAGGAAGACTCACTGGATATTACTTCTAAGAATGAACACGGTGCTTCTTGATATTGCAATAAATCACAAAAAATTAGTGAAGATGGGAAGAAAATTGAGAGAATGATTTTCCATGCAGCTAAGATAGCATCTACAGAATATGTAAATGTTAAGGCCGCTAGATATTATGACTTATGCTTTGTGCTCTTAATCAGAGAAGTAAATTTCATTGGAAGAAAAACAGAGAGACTAATTGAACCATGTAACAGAGAATGATATAGATAGATCATAGATCAACTAGTTGAGCTGGCACACTCTCACCAATAGCTCGAATGCTATTTTGATGGTTAAAATACTTGATCTTCTCATTTCTATCCAAAAATCAATTACTAGGCACATGTGAAACAAAACTGGTAACTGAGCCCAGGGAAGTTGCTGGTTCTAACCAAATGAATCCAAAATTCCCAATTGAACGTGGAAAGGAAAATGTTGAACATGCAACAGATACAATATGATAAAACAATGGCATAGTCTTGGCGTCTTGGATAACTAAAATTCTGGCCTGCAACTCTGTTTAGGTGTAAACAGGTAAAGAGATTCAATACTGGTACTTTGCATTTCTAAGAACTTCACAACTAATATGAGAGTTCCAATATCAGTACGCACACTCTTAGAAAAAGTATAACCATGTCTCTACAACCTGGAAGAACAGAATGTATATGCTCCCTCCAGTCAATAAAATGTGACGTTTTTTCAGAGAAATATTCCCACTAACTCCTCCAGTTCCAAATTAAAGTTCTGATAATTAATGGAAGTAGATTGTTTGAGAACAACACTAACCAGCATAGCAGAACATGCGGTTTTTAGTTTTGGGAATGGAAGAATCCTATATGAGGAACATGCAGGAGAAGAGAGGGGGAGGGGAGCGGCGGCGCTTTGAGAGGGGGAGAGAGAGAGAGAGAGGAGAGGGGCAACGTGAGGGGTATGCCGTTAGGATGGCATACCGTGCCATAGTCACACTCTTTGTAGATTGGGCAGGAAAGAAATTTATAGAAAACATTAACAATCATGATCAGGAAATACATTAAAAACTGTGCTATTATAAGATTACTTGACTGGTTGCATACCTATTTGCTTGTTGTAATGATAGCATGATCTGAAAAACAGAAAATTGAGGAATGAAACAGATTAGTGTCACAGGGACATAACTTTGGATTTAAGAAAAGGTAAGCTAATTTGGCACAACACAATCATATAAATCTGACACAAACAATAGTTTAGGGAAAAGATGAGGGCCATGAGGCAAGCACGCAACAAAACAGATTAAACAAAAGAAGTGAAGCAATACACACCTGGAGTTGTAGATTTGCGGCTGTAAGCCAGGAACTTCGCTCCTTAACACTTTTTGTCAAAAAGATAAAGCGAAAGTTAATCAACATCAAAGATTAGATGGGAATGTCAGTGCAACATGTAAATGAAAATATAAGGTATATCTCCGGTAAGTGATGTTATAAAAAAAAATCCTTAAAACACAAACCTCCAGGTGCCTTGGCATATCAAGGTTGGAGGGCTGGATAAGGACTTGTGAGATCGGAGACATGATGATGTGGCCTAGGGAGTTTGTGGGGAGGGCACGCAGCAACAGGAGGCGTACCGCTACCAAGTCATGCACACATTGAAAAATGTTCTCACATAAAACCTTCGCCAGCAATTCCTCACTCTCTACGAAACAGGGCACACCAAGTCTGTGGAATCAACATGCACGAATCAAGATGCAGGAGCACGCTACACCAAGAAACAGGTTGTCCACATGCACACGAGTCAATTGGAAGCCTAAAACACACCTAGTCACGCAAGAACAACCCTATAAAAATGCTACTCCTAAGCAATCAGATCACAGGACCCACTAGCAATTGTGCATACAATGAGAACAATCATCCAGTTTCATAGATGTCTGGTTGAAAAAAATATCAAACCAGGCCAAACACCACTACATAAGCACCGAGACTAACCAGACCCCACCGAACCAGCATTAAAAAACATCAAACTCTCACAACAATGAAAAAAAATTGTAAAATCATCAAACAGGGCAGACTATGGGCCACAAAGTGCAAAAGACTACGAAGAGAAATTAGGAAAACAATGAATTTGTGCAAAAGACTTGGTGCATTACCTTCTTTTCAAAGTGATGGCGACTCCTTTATTAGCGTCAAAAAGAATGTTTGACATTGTCATCACTGTTAGCCTGTTACTCCACTAGTAATTAAGATCATAAATTGGGCAGGTTGTTCCGCAGTGGCGGATCCAGGAATTTCGGAATGGGTATTCGAAGTTACAAAAATATTTTTCAATAAAAAATGTAAAGGTCCATTATAGCAAAAATTAAAGTACAATTGTTCATACTACAGACAACAACTGAAATAATACAAAGAAATTATAAAATAATTAAGAACTAAATATTAATGTGACAACACTTCATGCCTTGAAAGCGAGATATACCAAAGATCATATTAACAACTGATCAATTGCATAACAACATCTTGCATTACAAGGATCAATTGCATAACAACATCCCCCATTTAATGTTTCAAGGATCCAGTGAGTTCAACCATACCTTCAGTTTTGAAAGAGATTTGCTAAAAGCAGTACAAATTTTCATGACAATCTAGGCTAAAATAAGTAATCAACACTAACATTTTTCTTTTCAAAACAAGATCAACACAACATTCTTATGCCCTTTTTCATGTATTCCATCGGCTTTTATACAAGCTGAAACAGAATCAAGAAACTAGAAGTCTAGAAAACTGCATATAAACCTCAGTTAAGATTCTTCCCACAACTCTCTAATAGCAGAAAAATAAGAGAAACAAACGAAGCCAGGTCAGCATTCCAGGGGGTTTCTCCAGCAGCATCGAATTCCATTGAATCCAAGCAAATTGGCAATTTGGATGCAATTATGTTTAATTACATGATATCTCCAGTTCTCCACCTAAGCCAATTGTTGGTATAAAAATAAGATTATTTGGCTGCATATTGTTTAAAAGTAAGTTTACCAAGAGGCAACTGTTGACCAACACATGAACACAAGCTATATTTCTCTACAAGAGTGGAGATCAATTGCATAACCAAACGTCCATTACTCCATTTCCAAGTATTGCCAATAGTTTTAAAATCCTTCTCCTTTTCTTTCCTCTACAAAGGATCTTTAAAGCATTTGCAGTTACATACAGATTGACTAAAGAGTCCAAGATGTCAAGTTATGTAAGTAAAGAGAGAAAATAACAGCATCCGGCAAGGAAATTCCAAATTTCATTCTTCGTTGCTAGTATTCGCATACCATTTCTCTCTTTTGCATAAGATCTACTAGATTAGTCCGGGAGAGGGTTCATTACCGCCCAAAGATTGGATCGACCTCAATGAAATTGCTCACGCTGTCGGGCCTCGCAGATTGCACCGCAAGAAGAGACTCGCAGCTCAAGGATAGCAATATAGTATCCATACAAAGGGCTAAAAGAACAGGAAGCATCTACACATACATTGGAAGACGCCACCGCCGCGGATGAGGTCCCTGGTGCTTCTCGGGGCTCGCATCCATCAATTAATCCGTGAAACGGGAACATAAAAAGAACATAGCTTAGGATCGCTAAGGCGTTCCATCAAGCACATAACGATCCGCGACGGCGGTTCTTGATCCGCGGGAAATTGACCGAGCATTTGGTGGGCGGGTGAAGAAGGCATGAATAACAAGAGAGGAGGAGAGGTGAGAAATGAGGAAGGTTCGAACACGAAAGTTGTAGAACTTGAGGAGGCGGGGCTTGCCTGCGCGGCCGATCGTCAAGAGCGCCGGCGCCTAGATCGCCAAAGGGGCGGACCGGGCGAGCGGGCGGGATCTAGGCAGCATGGCGTCGGGAGCGCGAGGCGAGGCGCGCGGGCTCTCGAGGCAAGGAATCGGGGCGCGAGGACGACGGTCGCGGACGCGCGCGCGACGAAGGCGAGGCGCTAGGGCGGCGGAGGCGAGGAATCGGCGTGGCCCGATTTAGGTTTTTCTTCTCGCCGGCGGCGAGGCGAGGAATAGGGCGGCCGTTGCGAGTTGCGTGGGAGGAAATGGGCCAATGGGCGCGGGAGCGAGTCGACCGACTGGGCCGCGTGGCGCGTGGGAATCGATCGGTCGCCGGTCGGCCAGAGCTCGTTCTTCATTTCAGATTCTTGTTTTTAATCCCAATTACTAATATATATATATATATTATACCTAATGTATAGTAGATTTTTTGCAAAATTTTTTGGGTATTCAGCTGAATACCTATGAATTACTGTAGATCCGCCCCTGGTTGTTCGCTTAATTCCCTCACACAGTAAGCAAGTAAAACAAAAAAAAGAGCAACACGACGACTGGAAATGAAGTAGTTTAATATCCACCAACCTATTCTATATCAAGTAGCGAGCGATGATATCTGAACAGAAATTAATTGAATTTTATTGATGAAAGTAACAAATAAGGAAGTACATAACTACATATTATGTAAAAATTGGTTTAACTGCATGTTGTGTCACCATCAACACAGGGACAAACATAAAAGCATAGCTAATTCATCCACATTACGAATTGCAAGCACAACCAAACCAACCCAGTTAAACCATTTGAGTCTTGCTTCTCAAAACACACACCACGCTGTAAGCAAAGGTACCTGGCAATTCCATCCGACAAACTAAAATAAATCAAATTACCACTTAAATGTGTTTCTTGGTAGAAGTAAAAACCCAAAGTAGATCAAATTTTCTGCTCACATTGCACACTGTCTTATATGCACAAAGTGCCAGTAGATCAAACTGTAAGATATGAAGGAAGCTCCAATGTATTGCAATAGCTCTGGGGCTTATATAGCACATGAGACACATAAGGACTCAAACCCTAGACAATAGAAAATGACATAAATACCCTTAACACCCTCTCAAATGTAAGGCGTATACAATAGCATTAGATTTGAAAAAAGGTTGACACTAAAATAGAGAAAATACAAAGTCCGAATCTTAAAGTTGTCGTCATAGCGTGCGGCTCTTGGAAAATTATGTCGAGTACCAACCATCTGGAATCGTGTAATAGCCTAGAAAGCACAAAATGCAGGAGCTGGAGCAAAGTAGACCGCGGTAACACGAAGAAAAGGATATGGAAGTGACACGGGTAGAGAGAGCTGTCAAATCAAGCCGAAGAGAAATAGATAGAAGCATAGTAGCGCAAATCGAAGCCCAAGACGGCGGCGGCGCAGTGCACAAGAAACGCAACGGAAGCGAGGTGCAGAAGAAGTGCGGCTGCCTTAGAAGCTCAGGGTGGCAGCTTAAAGAGAAACGACGGCATCATAACAACTTCTACGGTCTGCAGCAGCTCAAAGAGAAGAGCAGCGACTGCGGCTATGCGAAAGGAGGACCACACCCATCCGAGAGGATGAACCGTGGCTAGCAAAACAATTGGCTGACTGACAGAAATTCTGTGAACTCGCATGGCTTTGACGATATGAAAGAGAGAAGCTGCGGACTTAGATGGACGCAACGGAAGACTCTAAGAAAAGGACTCAAAAAATACTAGCAGTAGAATAAGACTATGCCTTCAAATTCCCTTCCTCCTCTCTCGCTTCACCACCTCCCCTCCCTCACTCCCCCCATCTCCCTCTGCCCCTCCCTCTTTCTCTCCTCTCTCCACCACTGGCCGGGGCAGCAACGGGAGGGCGCGGCCGGGGGCAACAAAGACCAGAGAATCAGGCGACGCCGCGAGGCGTCGAGGTGGCCGAATCCGGGCGCAGGTGGCCGGGAGGCGGCATCGAGGTGGCCAGATCCGGGCACAGGCAGCCAGGAGGCAGCCGAGGCAACGTCGGGGTGACCGATGCATGGAGGCGGCGGGATCCAACGGCTGAGGAGGCGGCGCCACAGAGAGGAGCAGCCAGCGCAGCGCCTCCGATTCAGTAGGCAAGATCAGGCGAGGATCGATCCACACGCCCAGCGGCGGCGGCCGGATTCGACTGGGTGGCGCGGATGGAGACTGCCGGAGAAGGCCGGATCCGGAGTGGGGACCGCTGGATTCGTGACGCGCGCGGCGAGGCATGATTGATCCGGCGATGGCGGCAAGACGGCGAGCTTGGCGGATCCAAAGTGGCGAGGTAGGGCTGCCGGATCGAGTTGGCGGCGTGAGGTTTCAGCAAAGCGCGGCGCGCAGAGGAGCGTGGCGGCGGCGGCGGCGATGGCGGCGCGCGACAACAGCAGGGAGGTGGCCGCCCCCGAGAGTGGAGCACACTCGTCCCAAGGCAGCGGCGGCGACGAGCAACGGCTAGAGCTAGGTTGTAAAACTTGGGCTCTGATACCATGTAACATATGAAGAAAGCTCAAATGTATTTCAATAGCCCTGGGGCTTATATAGTACATGAGACATATAAGGACCCAAACCATAGACAATAGGAAATGACCTAAATACCCTTAACATAAACCAGAACACGAAACCCAAATCAAGCCACATAAATCATTTCTCAGACAAGCATCACACACAAGTTCAATTAAACTACAACAAATCAAACCAATTGCTCACGCTGATATCCCCAATGTAGGTAAAAACTGCCGAATGCCCGAATGGAGGAGGATGCCACCGCAAAGAACCAAAATCGTAACCAAATCAAAACAATGACTTGCGCTAACTCCTAAGGCACAAATGCATGATAAATAGAACCAAATCTATCAACTTATCCAAAACTTAGAATGCACCCCTCCCAATTCCACCATTGAGCTAAAATACATGGAGGAAAACAAAAAATTGAAAGCCAGATCACAACACACACCTGTGACCTCGCCCTAGGCACAAGCACACAAGACATACAACATATAAAAGACAAACTAAACATAAGTAAACACAACAGAATCTCATCGCTTAAAATCCTCCCTTTCTAAGCACGGACACACGCACAAACTGAAGCCAACCAAATTGCACAGATTCCACTACATTGCCACAAACATAAGAACATAACCACACTTAAATTCACCACTCACATTCTGCTCCTCACCTAAAGCAAAACAGCACTAAAAACTAGAGCACCAAAACCAAATCAAGTTGCACTAATAATCATAAGCACAGGCACACGGCACACACCAAGCCAATTACTCTAGAAGCATATCAAAATTACTACTTGTGTCACTTTCTTCACTCCTCACCATTCACATAGATGTTCTGATAGACACATCTATCCAAACCAAAAGCAAATCAAATATGCAATTTAAATTACATTCCTTCCAACAAGGAAAAAAGGAACAAAACCAGAATGAAATCATGTGCACACATCATTCTTACCACAAGGGAATCAAATTCATCACTTATACCATATCACTCACTGTAAAACTGCTAAGTATCAGGCGAATTCAAACCAAAAGCACATTAAATCTCCCACTCAAATTGCGCTAGCTCACGAGATCAAAAGCATGGACATATCAAACTAGAACACAATGCAGAAATCAAAGCGCATTGCACTAATTGTCATAAGTAAGCTCAAACACGCATCACACATCACGCTAATTAAATTAAATGTAAATAAAAAAGGTTCTTCACTTCGTTGTCCTCACTCTAATATTCCAAGCCGTCCAAACCAAAAGCAAATCAATCTGTAGCCTAAATTGTGTTATTCCCCGCAAGCAGGAGGACGCTAGAGAGTAGAACCAGAATGAAAACCAAACCAAACAACGATTTTACATACTAAGGAACACATGCACAACAAATGGAACCAATATGCCAATGTATCCCGTGCTTAGAAGACACTCCCCACAATTCAACCAAAAACAAGTACACATACAAAAATGAAAGAAGCACACACAAATCAGAGTAAATGAAAGAGTACACAGGAACAAATACACTAGGAACAAACAGACCAACAAATCTCACAGCTTAAGCTGCTCATGTCACTGCCTAAGAAAAGGCACACACAAATCAGAGCAAACTAACACTAGGCCTAACCAAAACCAAAGCTAAAAGGAAACCCATCAATCTCGTTACATTGTCATGAGGATACGCACATTCAAATTCACCATTGTAGCAGAAAAACGGATCAAATTCATCACAGATCATGCTCCTCACTTTAAGCATTAAAGAGTTAATCGATTAAATAAGCAAATGAAAACAAATCAGAACACAGTCATAGCAGTAAGTAGAGCACCAGCACATTCCGCACACCAACCCAATTGCACTCAAAGCAAATTAAATTAACTATTAATGTCACTCAACTCTGTACCTCACCATACAAATAACTATACAGATAGGCCAATCTAACCAAACCAAAAGCAAATCAAATCGGCAATTAAAATTGCACTCCTCCGTGCAAGGACAAAACAAGCAGAACCAGAAACGGGATATAATCGTATGCACACGTCATCCTAAATCCCAATGCACAACTGCACAAAAAATTGAGCTTAAACAGAAGAAATATCAAAGCAGCCAAATTCAGCATTTCAAATGCCTCCTTTTGATTCAACCCAGTAACCACATGTGCATGGACAAACTAAGAGAAATAAAAGCTAAACCAATACTCACACGTCACCAATGGCACAAAACCACAATAAATAGAACCAAAACAAATGCAAAACTAATTGAAAACAAACAACATGAACCAACTCCCAACTCTTCCACTAAAAGTGCTCTCCTAACCAAATTGAAATAAACTAGCACTAAACCTAACAAATCCAAAGGAAACCAAGCGCAGTATGCACACATCAAATCATATCACATCCCCATCAGCATAAGCACATATACAAATCAAAACCCACCCAACCAAACCCAAATGGTAATATCAAATTCTCACAAGATCTGGATGACCTAAACTGTACCAAGCAAAGTCTACTCCAAGTGATCCAAAACCACAGGAAAGTGAATGCATAACCTCCCCAATACAAGTAGTACAAATTTTAAAGCAAGGGAAGGGGTAAGTAATTGTCATCCACCCTTCATTCATGCTTTAATATTTGTTCAACTTTGGAATAGTGATGCACAAGCACCTCCCTTAAATCTATCAATCAAACCAGCCCATTCACTAGAAGTGCAAGCATTTGAATGGCAAGCAAAGAATTGATGTGTATTCCATGTAGAAAGAAAAGTGCTTTATCAAATATCTGGTAATTGGTATTAGTTGAAGAATAATAATTACATTCCAATTTTAGTATTTCACTAGTTTCACATACGAAATACACATTAGTTAATTTCACTATTTTGACATTAATTAAATTTCACAAATTCTGCAGCACAATATGTTTTTAGTACTTTTCCTCAATGCTGTCTTTTAGCTGCAATAGTAATTGAAAGAAATAGCGAAATGCATTTCTTGCTAGACAAATCATTTCCTATCATAATTTGCATGATTTAAATTACTATTTGGGTTCACTAATATGTAGCAAACAAGGAACCACAAAATGGACAGATAGGGTAAGTAGAGATAATTAACCCATGTGTCAATGACATGACTCAACCATTTGTACATCCACAACATGTAGGTAAGGCAGAGATCAAAGCTTCAGGCAAAGCTACAAAGCAATCAGCAAAAATTGAACTGGTTCGCTCTATCAATAGGTGCAAATATGATTATTTGTAAAAATTCATCACAAAAGATTGCTTAACAGTATCTACAACCATAATTTGTTAAAAAATCATTATAAAAGATTGCTCTAAAAGTCAAATATAATTTGTAAAATTCATTTCAAGGGAAGTTATCATATAAGTATACACAAAACATGTTTGTAAACAAGAAAAATTATTATATAAGGAAAGCAGGTAACTTGCGCATTTAGAGTCCTACAGTTTGCTGAACTAGCTTGAAAGGTTTTTTTTATCGAACACGCAGGAGAGCTACGTATCTTTATATTAAGAGAGAAAAAGGAGAGACTCCCGTACAAACAACCTCCTTCCCTCCCTTAGGAAAAAAGGAAAGGTTGCCAAAAGAACTTAAAAGAAAAAAAAAACACACACTTAACTAAGCAACACAACGACCCGACCTGAACAAATCACTCACACAAGATCCACATGCCGACCAAAAAATAGCTCCTGAAGCTTAATAGCACCTGCAAAGCTCCAGAGCCTCAATTCCTCCATGAAGAATTGCTGGGCCGTCGACACGGAAGGCGATGCTCTATCAAAAACTATTCTATTTCTGTGATTCCAGAGCGTCCATGTCCCCAAGATTACAGCACTATTGAACCCCTTTTTCTTAGTCTTTGTAACCTTTTTGCTTGCAGCTTGAAAGGTTTAATCTGTCAGGATTTTGAGGGCAAGCTTCAAAATCATAATTTACAAATTACAACCAATCTGAGTTGTACTACCCCAATCTTTTCAACATGTTATTTTCAGAGGGTTTTCTCAGCAAGATAAAGCAGCTTGGAGCATCTTAGAGAGATATAAACAGTGTGAAACTATATATGCAGAAATAAGGATGACTTGAAACTCAGTAAAAAAATAGTATAGAGGCGTACTTGGTCAACATCCTCGGCGAACAATACATTCCTTCATTACAGCAAGGATGCCTTTAGAAGATGAATATGTTGACAGCAAGAAAAACAAGACATTTAGTTTAACACATCACTAACACTTTTGGACTATGGTCATCTCTAATCAACTCGTGGACAAATGCTAGGAAGCATGATAGAGAAACTAGGAGAATAAGAGTGTTTGCACATCAAAAGATAAATGTGGGCATACATTCCACCACTAAACGATGTCAACATGGACCAAAAAGTGCAAAAGACTTGGTACATTACCTCTTTTTCTAGTGGCAAAGACTCCCTTGTTAGCTTCGAATGAAAATAGGTCTAACATTTGTCTTGACTGCTACTTTTCAAGCCTGTTACTCCACTAGTAATTAAGGTCAAAAATTGGATAGTCTATTCAATTAATTCCCTCTAATAGTACTGATTAAATAAAGCTAGTAAAGACCCAAATGAACAGAAAGGGAAATGGAAACGAGGTATATTGATAATGAGCTGATTCATGTGTTCACCTCGACAAACTAACTACTCATTCTTTTATACCAATTATCTCAAGAAGTGAGCAATGATATCCGAAACGACTTAAACTGACCTTAACAACTTCAAGTCAAAAGTAAACAATACAGATTATGTAAAAAAATTGTTTAACCCTTATTGTTATGTCCTCATCAGCTACACACACACAAAATGATAAAACCAAGTCAAAGAAACACCAAGAATTACTTGCAAACTCCACATAAAATTTTTGCATTGGTCTGAACCATAGAGGCCACCAAACCGATGCAGCTAAGTCAAAAAGTGACTCACACTCCTTAAACATACACCATGTTGTAAGCAAAAGTAATCAATGACAAAGTTCCTAGTCTCTCCCTCTCTTCTTCAACTAAGCCTCAAGAGTCTTGACGGCGGCATGGCCAGCCGTTCAAGGACGAATGCCTTACCCTCGGTCCTTGGATCTGTACCCAATCAGCCCATACCACAACAATTACAAAGGATTGCTCTAATAGTAGATGCAATTATAATTTGTAAAATACATTACAATATTGACATATAACCATACTCAAAATGTGATATCCATTAATAAAAATTAATAATAAAACAAGAAACAGGGAAACCAGCTAACTTGTTTTCTCAGAGTTGTACAATCTGCAAAACTAGCTTGAAAGGTTTAGGCTGTCAGGAGTGAGGGTATTGAGGGCAAGCATCAAAATCATAACTTTAGAACCAATTTGAGTTGTATCTCTCCAATGTTTTCAAGAGGTTATTTTCAAAGATTTCTTAATGGGATAAAGTTGATTGCGGCATCTCAGAATGGCATAAATAGTGAAAAATACAAAGGCAGAAAGAAGGAAGACTTCATACTGAGTACAAACTAGTAATCTAGTACAGAGGCATACCTTCTCAACATCCTATTGAATAGCACATTTTTCACGACAGCAAGGATGCCAGTTGAAGAAGAATATGTTGGCTGCAAGATCAAGAAGTCATGTGATACATCACTGGAACAAAAAAAATCTATACATCCCTATGATTTAAAGCATACCATAATCTAATGTTGGACCATGGTTATCTCTAGTCAACTCATGGTCAAATGCTACACAGCATGATAGAGAAGTTAGGACAATAAAGAATGCACTTCAAACGATGATCGTGAGCATACATTCCATCAATCAACAAAGACTAAGAACTGTTCTTTTTCGAATTACCTTCTTTTTGTAGTAGCAGTGACTCCTTTGTCAGCAACAAATGAAAGTAGTTCTCACTTCTAACATAGTCTCAATCGCTACCCAACTCAACCAGTAATTAAGGTCGAAAACTGGATGTATATACTTAATTTCCTCAAATGTACTGATAAAATAAAGTTGGTAAAAAAACCAAAGAAACCAGAAGGGAGAGTGGAAACAATGACATAAGTTGATTCATAAGCTCACCTCTGCAAACTAATTATTAGCTGATTCATAAGAAGCAATGACATCTAAAATGAAGTAATGGAACCTTAATGACTGCGAGTAGCAAGTAAAAAATTAATGAACTATAGGTTGCGTAAAATAATAATTAATAAAGTTGTTTAACTCCTATTATCTCCTCACAAGACAAATCATTGGCAGAAGAGTACAGAGAAGTCAAACCAAAACCTATAAAACCAAGTAAAAGAAAAACTGAGAACTACTTGTGCACTCCGCACAATACTTCACCACTCACTCTGAATGAATCATAGAAGAATAGAATTGCATGTGGTACCAACCAATTCATTTGCAGCAAGAAATTCCATGCAGATCCAAACCAACTAAGTTATGCTAGAAGTGACGCCAACTCACTTCTAAAAATATACACCTTGCTGAAGTACTTGGACAAATCTAGCCGAAAATCTAAAAGAAAACCAAACTCACCACTTAAATTGTGTTCCTAACTACTACCACTTCAAGTAACCCTGTAGTTCAAACCCAAGGCATATCAGATTTGGCCCTATAATTGCACTCTGCTCTAAGCACAAAAGTATAGGTAGAACAAACCAAAACACAAACCCAAAATCAAGCCACACAAATTATCATAAGTAAGCTCAGCCACACATCACACACCTCCAATTAACTAAAAGCATATCACATCAACTGCTCACGTCACTCTCCTCACTGTAAGTGGAACTGTTATAGCATATTAAGTTATCCAACCCAAAAGAAAATGAACCAGCAGCTTTAATTACATTGCTTGCTGCAAGGAGGAGAACGCCACTCAAATGAAACGAGGAGTAAAACCAACTCCAATGACAATTTGCCCTAAGGAATAAGCACACGACAAATGGAATCAAATCCACCAACTTATGGGGCTTAGAACACACTCCTCCCAATTCCGTCAGTAAGCTAGCACACATGCATGGACGAACATAAACAAACAAAAGCCACATCACAACACATGCCTAAACAGAACAAGTAGACCAACTAGATCTCACCACCCTCCTCCCTACCTAAGCATAGGCGCGCACACACACACAAATTGAAGCAGACCAGCATCGGATTTAACCAAAACCATACCAAAAGGAAACCAAATGACTCATCAAATCTTGCTACCTCACCAAGTCAACATAAGTTTGCACATTCAAATTCAGACCAAATAAGCCACTCGTATTGCACTCGTATTAAGCACAAAAGCCTCCAAAAAAACTCAAAAAAAAAAGTCAGTCGCACTACTCATCATAAGGGACAGGAACATATCACACATAATGCCAATTACACTAGAAAGCAAATCAAATTTAACCACCCACGTCACTCTTCTCACAATGTACAGAAATATTAAGGTAAATCATCTCTCCAAACCAAACGCAAATTAAATCAACAACTAGAAGCCAATTATTGCAAACATAACAATTCACACACACCAACCCAATTACATTAGAAGCAAATAAAATTAACCACTCACTCATGTCAAGTCTCCACACCGTACAGAGACCTTTTCGTACGGAACAATTTATCCAAACCAAAAGCAAATCAGATAAGCAGCATTACATTCCTCCCAAAAAGGACAAAAGAACCAAAACTATCACACGCTCGCTTCGTCCTAACACCCAAGAAGCAAGGAACAAATCGGACACAACAAAAGCTATTCAGAACAAACTAAACAACCCAATCCACCATTCAGGATGCGAGTCTACAAATTCGGGTACTAATCGCACGTGAGTGGATGAACCGATAAAAACGAACAGAAGCTAACCCAGTCACTGTCACCTCGCCCCAGGCACAACAAACCCACGAGGAACAGAGACAAAAAAAAAATCAAACGCTAAACTAAACAGAAGTAAACGATGCCAGCGCAAGCGTGAGCACACGAACGAATCCAAGCAAACCAGCACTAAACTATACCAGAAAGGAAACAGGCAAACATACCGTACCAGATGGAAACAACCCAACCCAAACAACAGCATCTAACCCTCCCAACATCGACTAAGACAAAGAAGAATCGTCAAAAAATGGCCAATGCGGAAGGAGACGAGGCGGCGCCCAGACGTCGTTGGGGAAGCCTCGCTACCGCCGGAAACGAGGCGCAGTAGCCAGCGTCGTCGAGCGCTGCCTCGAGTCCGGCGTGCCGCCAAGCCCACCTCTCCGCCTCAGGGCGCCGTGCAGCGCCCCTGCGCCACCGGCTCCGCATTCGCGACGTCGAGGGTGAAGCAGCCGGACTCGCCGTCGCCGTCGAGGGATAACAGCATCGTCTCCGCGGTGCCGCCTCCACCGCAGCTCGGCGCCGCGCCCCACCGTCTCCGCTTCCGGCTGCAATTGTAGCGCGCGCTGCGCCGAAGGCTTCGCCTCCAATTGCGGACGCGCCGCTGCGCCCTCCGGTTGCGCTTCCGGCCGCAATGCCGCTCCACCGCCGCACCCCCAGTATTCCGCCTCCGCCGCAACGCATCTCCAGCGCTCCGCCACCTCTTCTAAATGGATGGATGGGGCGGCGTCTAGGGTTTTGGTGGGCTATAAGAGGAGCTCGGAATCCGGATGTGAGGGGGAAAGAAAAGGAAAGCCTCAGCTCGGATTCGAAATCGGGAGCCCAACGGTAAAATCGCGGAGCCTAACAACGTCGAGTAACTCGAACCAACGCTGCGCTTTAAGGATCCTTGGGGAGAGGTGGTGGACGAGAAGCTGCGGCGCGGCATGGCTTGTTTAAGGATCCTTGGGGAGAGGCGGTGGACGAGAAGCTGCGGAGGCGTCGTGGGAAGGGGAAATTGCATATATACCCTTAGTATGCATTTGTAAATTTGCTCTACACTTAAGTGGCTTTGTAATTTTACCCTATACTTAACATACCCCCTTATTATTTTGCTCCATTGCCCATTTAGCTCCTATTTTAATTTTGTTTTTCATTTTTTGGGGCAGAAAAAATGCAGTAAAAAATGAAAAACGAAATTAAAATATTTTAGGCATTTAATGGACAACTTTGTAAATATTTTTTACTGCATTTTTCCTGCCCAAAAAATGAAAAATGAAATTAAAATAGGAGCTAAATGGGCAATGGGGCAAAACTATGGGGTATATATGCAATTTCCCCCGTGGGAAGGGAAAGGAAAGGAAAGAAGCGTGAGGGAGGAAAATACAGTGAGGAAGCAAGGGGAGGTGCTCGCTCGTGGGGCCCGCGGGTAAGAGAGAGGTACGTCATAAGTGGCGTTTGACCGTTGGTAAGGGGAAAATTGATCATATACCCTCTTCATAGTTCAAAATCTAGAATATGCCCTTCTACACATCTAAATTAATAATATACCCTTCTCCAATCTATTTGTTTTACAAAACACCCTCTTATACCTTTTCAGTGTATTTTTTTATATCCTTGTGTATTCTATCACTTGAAATGACCAAAATAGTCCTGATTAAAGTTTGTACCCATTTTACCCTTGCAGTCACTAGAAGAAGCATAACATTTGGCACCCCACCTAGGGAGTTCTTGCGGTGGCTCTGGGCCGAGGCTTGATCTGAAAATGAACAAAAATCTTAACCGCAGATGCTATTAACCTTCAACCATTTCCTCGCGATCAGCAAAATCAGCTAAGAAGAGATCCAAAATTTCGAAAGGTGTGCATATGACATATCTCGTCTTATTTGCTACAAAATGAAAAATGAACAACAGAGCAAGTGACCAATGCAAGTTTATTTGAGGATAAAAGTAAAGGAGCTTCACATAGGAGGGTATATATTATGTCCGAAAAGGAAAATAGTGAAATCTTGTATCATCTAAAGATATTAAATCATGCTTCAGCAGTTCAGCGTAGCTCTCCAGGCCAAAATGTTATTCTAGTGACTCTCCAGGCCAAACTTTAATCAGGGTATTTTGGTCATTTCAAGTGATGGAATACCCAAGGATATGAAAAAATACACTGGAAAGGTATAAAGAGGGTGTTTTGTAAAGCAAATAGATTGGAGGAGGGTATATTATCAATTTGGATGTGTAGGAGGGTATATCCTAGATTTTGAACTATGAAGAGGGTATATGATCAATTTCCCCTTGGTAAGGGCGCTGCTGCTTCGTGAGCCACAGCGTCCTCCCTCCATCCAAACCTGTCGACTCGCCAAGGCTAGGAGGCAGCGCGGGCATGCGCACGGAGGCTAGTTCGCGACCATGTCGATCAGGGGTGATTGAGCCGGTGACAGGATGATGGGCACGGCTGGCTGCTGGTGCGGTAAAGGTGTGTTTAGTTGCTTTTGGGTAGTGGGATCTATATCCTGAATGAGGGGAAGCTGTATGAGGAGAGCCGTATTTTGAAAAAGAAGAGTGTTTGGTTTGATGTATCTGTGGATATAGGCTGAATGAGTATGTGATTGGTAGGTGTATATGAGGCTGTATGAAGGTCTTGCTCGACTCCCTCGGTCCTGGACGGGCAGATTCGGTCGAAATGGCCTTCACTCCCGGTCCCGGATGAGACCGTATGCGGGACGAGCGGATCCAGGTTTCTACAGTAAATTCGTCCAACCAAACACCCGAATTTTTTGCAATATACGGTGGAGCTGGGATCCGGCCGTCCATATTCAGCAAACCAAACACACCCTAAGTGAATGGAATGCAGATTCATTCTGTTTTCTTTTGATGTAGTAACCGCAGGTACATAATGCTCGTCTTAAAAAAGATACCCAAGTTGTACATGTATCCAACAGTGACTTGTACTGATTGGCTTTTTAACAGAAAAAGTTTGTATGTTTTTCAGTAATGGTGCTAGTGTTGGATGCAAGAGTGATTTGCCGTAAATATCTTAATCACTCTTCATGTTCAGGCTTGATGTACCATCTTGTCTTAAACTTTTCTAATTTATGAGACTAAAGATCTCTGTCACTGCAAAGTGTAATTAGGAAATGAGGAATAATGTCTGCTTTATAGGTTCCATCCAGTGAGCAGTTCTACTGAAAAACCCCAAATTTTCAAACCAAAATTTTCCTTGATTTTTGCTGCATTTTTGGGTGTTTTTCTGGAAACTTTCCCTTTTGGGAAAGTTCCCCTCGCTGCCGCTTTCCCTTTTCGGCCGGACGCCTTCTCCTTTCCTTTGGCGCCCCGCCCTTCTCCGCTTTCTCCCGCTCCCCAGCGCCTTCCCCTCCTTCTCCCGCTGGCGCCTTTCTCCCTCCCGCCTCTCCGCCGCGCGCGTGCGCGCGCGCCGCACCGCCTCGCCTCGGCGCCCATGATCACCCCGGTTTGGACCGCGCGCCGACGGCACCGGCTCAGGCCGGCGGGGCTTCGCGACACGTGTCGCGGCCTTCCTGCGCCCGACCCTACCTGGCAGCGGCCGCCCCTTCCCGCGCGCGAACGCCACCGCCCATGCCCGAGCTCACCTGCTCCCCCCTCTCCCGTCCATCGCCATTATTCGCCTGCCCAGCGCCTGACCTCAGCCCCATTACGCGGAGGAGACGCCCTGCCCACTCCGATTGACCCCAGAGCCCTCCCCGTTGCCTTCTTCCCGAAGGCTCCTCTCCCTCCGCTCGGGTATAAAACCCCCATCACTGCCTCCCCGTTTCTCCTTTGCTTCCCGAGCGTCCCCCAACACCCTCATTCCCTTCTCGCCACTCCAGAGCACCTCCACGCACCACCGATTAGAACCCCTCTGCTCCGAACGCCGCCATTCCCCTCCCCTGCGCCGACAAACCCCCGAAAGGCAATCTCCCTCCCTCCTTCACCATTTTTCGATTCTTTCTACTCTGAGCATCACTACCATATGCTAATCCCTTTGATGAATGTCCCAGGCCAGGAGAGTCCCTGTGGAGCTCCATCACCGAAGCTCACCGCCGCCCCAGCCGTGCGCCCGTGGCCAGCCATCCTCGAAGCACCCCACCCAAAATCGACACTGCCTTTGTGAGCCCCTTGACCCCCTATCCGTGTGACCGCAGCCAATCGAACCCTCTCGCCGCCGGTGACCCTCTCCGCCACAAAATACCCGTGACACTCCCATCTGCCTCCCGCTCTCTCCTTTGACCTCCTCGGGCTCCAACTCCCCAAAATGGGGTCCCCTTGCCATAAGCTACCCGTTGGTACCCTTGGTTGCCGCCGACGAGCCCCCTGGCGCCCGGGCCGCCACCGCCATTGTGTCCCCGCCGTGGGGGACACTGTAGCGATCGGAGGAGGAAGACGACCCTCCCCGGCGACGTGGCCCTTCCTCCGCCTTCCGATCTCCTTAAGTTCCGTCCTCCCCGTTCGTCCGATCCCTCGTACCGGTTCGCCGCCCCTCTTTTATTCCCATCGTTCGATCTCCCCGCTCCCCCATCTCAACCGCTCGCCCCGCCTCGCCCCGCTGCCGTCCACCCCGGGCCACGCGGCGGGCATTCGAGCCGCGGGGCGCGTCGCTCTGGCCGCTCCCCCGGCCACTTCTCCTCGCGCAAAGCCGCTGGTCGCGCCTCCCGCCCGTTTCCCTCCGCTGCGTTTGAGCGTCGGGTGGGCCGCATCAGCAGCAGTGGCCGGGCGATTATTATTCACCCGATTTTCCCGATTTATTGATTTCTAAAAATCCCAGAAAATCCAAATAAATCCTAGAAAATCACAGAAAACCCCAAAAATTCCCAAATTTCACCACTTTGCTCCAAATAATGTCCTGAACCCATTTTTGACCTCCACTCCACCAAATTCCTCCCAGATAAATTCCTAAAATTCCCCATTTGAAGGATTTATGCATTTTACTCCTTTTTAATTAGTTTATTTTCCCTCGCTTGATTAGTCTCAAGTTGGACTTATTTATTTTGTGTGTTTGCGTTAGTTTCGAAGATCCCGGAAGTTCAAGTGCAGTCGCAGGACTAAGGTGCTTCTACGTTCGAGCTAGCCGAGATCGTCCAACTTCACGGCAAGTCCCAAATCCTTTGATCATGTTGCAACCCATGTTATTTAATTATGTTATTATGCTATTTACATTAAGCTAGTTACGAAATGTTAGTTCAAAAATAAAATGTTTAGAATGACATGTTATGTAGTTAAACCTACCACCGACAAATGCCATATTTAATTCGTAGCCATGCCTTTGAAACCCTAGAATTAATTATCTATTAATCTAGATAACTGTATGCTACTATTATCATGCAAAGTCTTTATACTGATAAGGTTGTGGCTGCGGGCCAATAGAACTTGCAAACCCGACTCTAGGGTAGGGTGGTATGGGACACCGTGCCCTAGAGTGGAGAGTGCCGGCGTGCACAAGGTAGGGTAAGGGTTGGGGAAGAGCTGGCGAGTTAGTCTTCGCCCATCTCTTACCCTAGGAACGAAGTTAGGGTAAGGGTGTTGTGGGGCGCCGCGAGATGGCTTTCGCCCACCGCTTACCCTAGGTTGGGTCACGGGCCTGGCAAGGTTGCAGACCAGGGGAGAATATAGAACTAGACCCTTACGCTGAGCAAATGACATAGTGATCGCTCAACCACAGGAGTTGACTTGTCAACACTGGTCTAGTAGCTGCTCAACTCAATTGAAACTCTACAGGTGTTGTAAAGGCTTGGTGTTGAGAAAGCGAGGTTAGGTAGGCCGTACTGCGGGTGCCTAACAACGGTAGAGTTCACTCGAAGCGGACGGGAGTTTATTGTGCCAGACCCGAGTGGATTTTACCGGGTAGAGCCTATATAAAGAGTTGAGCAGTGAAACGACCTAGCTTTCTTAACTCTGTCGCGGGAGTTAAGGGATCGTGTGGGTAAAGCTGAGCAAACTCTGCAGAGTCAAATAAATGGTATTCGAATACGCCGTGCTCCCGGTTAATGGAGCTGTGTCACTTGGGTGATTCCAGCAGCGAAGCTTAAGTAGTTTTGTAAATGTTTAACTTGTTTAGGTTGGTTAATTAACTTTTCATGAAAAAACCCATGAGATCTTAAGAAGTAGTTTTGGGTCCGTCTTATCAAAATGTTTGCAAATAAACTGCATCCACTCAAAGTTAATAAACCAAATATACTCCCTTCCTTTGATTATCCGTGCATGTAGTAAGATAGAGTCCCTTTGGGGCTTGCTGAGCCGGTTGTTTGGCTCACGGCTTGCTTAATCCACTCTTTAGAGGATCAAGACGAAGGTGAAGGTCTCCCCGTTGAGGAAGTCCCAGAGGATCGCTTCTTCGGCGAGGACCCGTGGCTTTAGGTCTTGGCCGCGCTCAAGCGGATTCTGGAGTTTTTGTGATGTAAGTATACTTTGGGCTTGCACGCCCCGCTGTCGAAAAATGGATGTTAATCCTTATGTAAAATATATGCTGAATCTTTGTTGTAAGCATGCAATGGCATACTCTTGCGCGACACTCCATAACTGTTCATGCGTGAATAGTTGCGGAATGCAGTGTCCGTACGCGCCCCTGGAAACGGGGGCGTTACATCTACCATTGGACTAAAGCTGGTAAGGATTTAAATGAGAAATATCAGCAAACTTCAGTTTCTTTGCGTATGAAGGCAAGATATGATGTACAAAGCTACACCAAACCTGTCACTCTCTCCGACTTGAGTGTACGCCATAGTTTACGAATCCTGTACCAATCTTGCCTTTCTGATTCTGTTCCTGACTACGTACACATGACTTGGTGTAAGCACTTCACATAACAAAAGTATTCTTTGTTGTTCAGATAGATGTTGCTTGTGGTTTGTTTTTGTTTGATGACTGCAAATTAGTTATTCAAGGGCCACCAAGCTTTGTTGAATTTTTCAGGATGAGCAATCAATCTCCATGATTTGATACAAGTGGTTTCTGTGCCCTGTTATGATCAGAGTGTGGTTGGGATTATGAGGTCATGATAGAACATACATGCTGATTCTAACCTATCAGGGGCTATTAAATTCGATTAAAGTATGTTACGCAATGATTAAATGATATAAGCTGAAACATACTATTGACGCATGCATTATGATTACTGGGATCGTCATGCACAAGGCCTTGTTTGTTGTAGATTTATGATTACTGGCATAATCTTGGGATTATCTCATTGGAACGGAAGAGTTGCAATCCAAGTAAAAGCTTCTTTGGAGTCCACTGGGTTTGTCATGCACAAGCCGAGCAATCTGTTATAGCTGAAGCAAGGACGATGGAAAAAAAGGCTGAAAAAGACATTCAGAAAAGCAGTCTATTCATAATGTAAGATTTTATTTCAATTAAACACATGTAGAAACCCTAGTATGTTATTTTTTTTTTGCATCTATATGGGTTAAAACCTCATACTGTTCATTGATTCGTCAAGAAAAGATAGCCTGACTCTACACAACTTTTTTCTTGAATGCTTTTGATGATTATGTTTGAACTGTGTCATCTTATAGCTAGGAAATATTATAAAATGATCAAGAATCTTGGCTGCAAGTTCATAGTCTGTAATGTGTAGTAGGAACTGGAAAAAAAAACTATGCAGTTATATTTTGTTAGTAAGTAGTTGATGATTTTTCCCTTGCTGATGAAGTTGCATCTGCTGATAATGGCACAAAAATTACATCTTCGATAAACACAGCTGAATTAATGAAGAAAGAAAGATCGACTGATTGGATGTGTGAATTTAAGGAGTGGATGGATGAAATTTTGGAGAACGCAGAAGGTGACAGCCTTTATGTTGATTTCACCAATAGCAATGGAAAGTTTGTCAAACAAAAGATAAGGCAGAAATCACACACGAAGAGCTCAAAAAAATATCTCAGAATTGGCACAGACATCAGAAGGTGGGAGCAGCTCAAACCTTTTAGAATCTGATTTATCTTTCACAGATGATGCATGTAAAGGTGCTAATGTTGTAATCACAGAATCCTCAAATGAAGTTAATGCAGATCAAACTCAATTAATGATGCACTTGAATTCTTTCCAACAACATCCTCCACTAGAATTAGTAGGCGCTTCACATTCAAATTCTTTTTCTGAGTTGGATGATGGTGCTAGAAATTTGCATACAAATGGAACACCATCTAATGCAATGAGCAAGTCGATATAATCAAGTCTATCCTTTGCATATCCTAGTCCAAGGTCACCCCCGCAATGCAAGGAGGACATTCTACATGGCAGACTTTTTCTGGAGGAAGAATTTTTGCAGATTTCAGGAGACTTCCATTGTGCTAGTTCTCGTGGTAGTGGTAGCAGCTGCAGTGATGACTCTTCAGGTGATTTATGTTCATGCAATTCGGAAGATGATTGCATAGCAATTCAGACAAAAATGGAGTTGGCCCTCAATTGTTAGATGGCTTCATTTCCTTGTGTAGATAGTGATCATGAGAAAAAGAATGGGATGGAAGTTTTTTCAGGGGAGAAAAGTTTGTCTGACTGTTCAGCAGAAGATGACCCAACCTGTACAGAAGCCATAGAGTTTGGTATTAAGGAGTTACATGACAGGAACCATAGGAATGAACATCTAGGTAAGATTCAGGCCATTTGGTTAGACACAAAGGTAAGCAGAAGTTAAGTGGAGGATACTTCCTATTTTCAAGAATCGTAATGGTACTAAACTAGATTTTCTGAAGGCTAATGGAGATGAGGGGGTTTCAGTGAGGGAAAAATGGCCATCTGAGATACGATCTGAGAAAATGTACTCTCTGCAAGGATGAAAGCTCAGAAAAACATAATTCAAGTATCTTGCACAAGAACAACTTATCTATCAGTGCCGATACAGTTTCTCATAGTTCTGACAAATACAGGCTTATAGAGGAGTTCTTCAATGTGGAAGCTGCAAACTATTGTTGGGACCATGTTGGCAAAGGGGTTCATTCTCGGTAGGGATGCACTGGACAGAGCAAAAGCTTTGGATGTGAAGCATCAGCTCACATCAACTGCAACTGCTAGAGTATCTTCCTTTGACAAGAGAATCAGTTTAAGTGAGAAGATCAACATTGGTACTTCAGCTGTAAATGATGAAGTGAAGGAAATGGATCAGAAATACCAAGTCTCTGAGAAGACAAGGTAAGCACTTGCAGCTGCTGAACAGTGTCTCTACTGCTGGATCTGCCATCATGGAAAGTAGATATGTCCTTACTGGAGCAGCATGGGTAACTAGTGCCTTCAGTAAGGTGGCCAATGCCGCAAATGATGTCGGGGCAAAGGCAAAGGAGGAAATAGTGGCTGAGCAGGAGTGCAAGACTGTAGAGGGTGAGTCTGCACAAGATAACATATCAGAAGCCCTGCAAATTACAAGGGTTTGGATGGGGAATTCTCAAATATGCATGTCTCTGAAACCCCTGAAGATATTCCCATCTCTACAACTACTACTGTCCCCGTTTTAGACGAGGATATCACCCAGGCGTCTCCACCTGCCACTGCTCCTGAAAAGAGTGAACCTACGCAAGGATTGATACTATGATATGTTTGATACATGAGTGTAAATACACATGAGATGGTTGTTGAATTCAGGTTGTATTGTTGTGGTTGCCATCTCTTATATTAAACCTCTTTGAAGGTTGAAAGTTATTGGGACTTAAAAGAATTTGTATTTTGTAGCAACTATTTTTATTAATCAAACCTTGTTATCATGCACTTGCAGCGTGAAGTATAGTGCTTGTGTATCATTATTCTGATATTCTCGCTTTTTTCATGAGAGGGTAGGCTGCGATTTATCATTTAATATGTATTATTACACAGTCTGTACCATCTTAACATGGATCACTGATGCTAATTTGGTGGAATAGATGGGTAATTATGGTGTTCTACGAATCTATTTTGCAAAGATCCTGCGCTTCTGTGAAGTAGTTTTGTAGTACTACATTTCTTTTTTTTCCTCTATGGCCTGACTTGGTTCTATTGATACATTTGTTTCCCACTGGGCATTGGCACTGATGCAAGGGCATGCATTGTGCATTAATCAAGTATTTTTTTTGGCAAGAATACTACAAACAAAATGGAGGAAATGTGATGTCTTGTTTCCCTACTGTCTGAAAGGCTGAACTGTGGTCGGTAACCGATGTGCAAAAATTTTCTTCGACTGTTCGTTTACTGAAACGGTGAAACCTGATAATTGGGTAGTCTGCTGCTGAAGTGCTATTTCTTTTCCTTTGCTGGACATACTCTTTCTTTTATTTATTTTTATAAATGAATTTCTTTCATACTTTCGTATTCGGTTCTGCTTTGGCTATAAGATTGGAATCTGTAGCAGGAACAATATACGGTGAGTACAGCTACAAGTGAGCATAAAGTCAGTACCTAAAAATACAAGGTCCGGTCAAGGGCTTGGAGGCATGACGTGGCCGAGTGCGGAGACAGAGTCAACAACGTGGGCCGGGCAAGTCGATCCTAACAACATCGACTCGACATGTGAAGCGTAGTGTGGGTGGCAAATAAATTTGGTCAAACATAGAGAGGTGTGTTGTTAGTTCAAATGTTATATTACAATTATGTGTTACAATGTATCTCTATATGTGTTACTGTAGCATTATTCTATAACACATATTCACATATTACAACAATGTATTACAACTCCCTCTGTAACATATATTTTGTGTTGTTGAAGTACTTCCCTGTATCACTTTTCATACCTCGTTAGGCATGTGTTACAAGGTGACTTTGTAACACAAATTATATGTTACTGAAATATCTCATTGTAATATATTATTCAATGTGTTACTGGAATATGTTACGGATGATATATTTTGTAGTAGGGAGGCGAGCTTGCAAGGTTTAAATCATGCTTTCTTCAATATGGCGAATCGTTTGGGAAAGAACGACACGTTTGCTTTCTTCGATTACATTTTTTTTTGAACATCATGCTGTACGTGCATGCATACGAAGAAATCGAGAAGAAGTGAAATTTTTTCTATGCTTGATGAACTGCCTAGTTGCGCATCTGTAGAATTGTGTGTTTGTGTGGGCCCTCGTCTACTCCACCAATGACAGAGATCGTACAGGGCATTTTTTTTGGTTTTGCTAAAAAAACATTGTTAAATTGTGTGGCTATGTACTGAAATACACTTCTATTATTAAAATATTATTTCTGACCGAATCAAAGAGAGAAAATTTTCAAAATAACTTACAGTGCTCTTGACCCCTTCCGGTTTGGTTCAACCAAGTAGCTTGACTTGGATCCAAATGGATAGCCTTATACCTGAAAACACTAGCTCCCATCCTAAAATTCTCCACTAAACCAAGTCGCAATGGTCCTACCTGAAGGGCAAAATAGACCTTTTGTCAACCTTCCCTCTTCTCTTTTGTCTGGAAATAATATTTTAATAGACGAAGTGTGTACGCTGAAGATGGAGAAATCTCAACTCGCATTAGGAGCTAACAAGTTAGCACGTAGAGGCGTCTACACTAGATAAATTCCCTTTGAAACAACACTCATCCATGTGATAATGGAAGCGTTCTTTTGGGCTATAGTTCATGGATTTTTACTGTAGCTTATTAGTTTAATAAATAGTGGTTGCTGAAAGTAATCAAAATTAAAAACCGGTTGAAAAGAACGAAGCAAGTAAATATAAATATTGGGAATAGGTTCAATTCCGCACATTTCACTCTTCCTAAAAAGAACCCGCTCATCCTAGACACACAAAACCCACACATTTCTTTCAGAACTTGGGTCTATTTTTTTCTTCGGTTTATGATTTATAGTTGCGGTTTATAGTTTTTGGGTTGTTCGTGAGAGATAGTACGGAGTAACAGAAACTCACGTACAGATTTGATCAACATAAATGAAATCGTTACAGTGTATATTACAATTATTTTGTAGGCATTGTCTTAAAAAGGCACTCCATTTAAAAACTAGTTACTATAAAAACTAAAAAGTAGGTTTTAGAAGCTGAAAAGAGATATCACTTATTGCACTTTTGGAGCACATTCAATTGCAAGGTTCCCCCATCAACCATCGGTTTTGTGTCTTCGCAATAGCAGCCCATGTAATGTGCTGCTTCTGAGCATCTTGGTGATAAAATGCTGCTTTATCAGCTTCCACTACCATTCTCTAGCTCTAGGTAGATAGGTCATTTCAATGTTCATAAACCGCCTAATTGCGCATTTTGGCTAGGAGCTCTTCTTACACTATGTGAAGAAGATGAGTAGGAAGTGTGCAGCCTGATTTACTCCAAGTTAATAATCCCTTTGTATAGCCGATTGATCATACGATGCATGATGTGTATGCGTTTCGCATGATCCTATGCAGATGCGAGAGCTTCTCTCTCTCGTGCGATTTGTGCTTCGCCTAATTAAATGGGCCGCACGATGGGCCATTCATGGCCCACAAACAACCTACCGGGCCGATAAGCCGTTACCATGCATTTAGAAACATCTCTGCAACCCGCGGGCATGGAAGACGTGTTAAACAAGTTAATTTACATTTAATTTAGAAGCAAGTTTTGTTGAGTACACTTAATCTTGTTTAAATTGTTGTCCAGACAATAAGAAAGAAATCATGCCCGATGATACATATTTTGCTCCCGGTATCAGGGAGCTACGTAGAGATGCATGTATATGTTCATATTTTCATCGAGCTTTGGCAAGGATACCCAAGGCGACCAGCGAGTCGTCGATTTGCACGAGCTCTTTGAGCAAGAAGAAGACTGCCAAGATGTTGAAGGACGAGTCCAAGACGAGAGAGCCTGGCTTGCAAGACTTAGAGCCATGTGTGTCTGATTACATGCGAAAAGTTAAGGTCCCATTCTAATGTGCTATGGTTTTTAACTGAAATAACGTTGTACCGTCCGTTAGCTTTTTATGAGATATTCAATTAAAGAAAGAAATAATAGAGAAAAATTGAAAAACATCGTTACATCTCTATGAATAATGCAAAGAAATAAGAGAGAAAGAAAAAATTATATCAAAAAACCAACGATTTCCAAATGGCTTTTGGGTTCTAAAAATTAGAAGATATCGCTGTTCGGAATGGGCTAAGGAGATAACAAACAAGGAGATAGGGAGGAGCGAGCGCTCTACTTCTACGGGACTACAAAGAAATCCATGTGCGTGGGAGCGTAGATGCCAAAAGTTTGATGAGTTCAAGTACAAGTACGTATTTGACACCCATCTATTAATTATATGGTAATTAGCCCTTTGTTTTTTATTTATATAAATATTTTGGAACTAGGAACTCCAATACTATGGTACCAATAATTTTACCATGGTGCTGAGTATCTATATCTATATGTATCTATACTAGTTGAAGTCTCCTCCAAGAGCCTCTCTATTAATCATAGGAGGTAAAAGGCCAAAAATTCTCTTATTATTCGAAGAAAAAAATACTAGAATTTGTTGTATTAATTGGAGAAAAGAAAAAAAATCTCAATCATCCAATTTAAGTAACTTGTTTAGCCTACGGCTTGGATTATATGTGTTGTGCCATTCAACGGCAACAAAGGAATTGGCCAACATGCTAATAACCTTCGAAAGTCATAATCCGAGTACTGTTGTTCACACAGCCAGTTATAGCTTGTCTATCGTAATCTTCTATATATGCATGTAGCAGGTTACAACTTCGATTACAGTACAATTAATGCTAATAAAGTACACAGTGTATTGAAGTGTTAGTAGTATACTACGTTGCCACCTCTCACCCTCTCTGCATTTATCTTTCTTCGTCTATATTGATACATTTGTTCATAATATAAATAAGTGCTAGATTACTACGTGCTACATTATGTTAATTAGAAATATAATTGGAGAATATTTTCCATTAAACTACAACTAGAGCTTCCATATATGGAGTATCTTTTAAAGAATTTTTTCATATTAATGGGAAAAAAATAATCTCATCCATCACCAAAATTAAAGACGACTATAAATTAATGTATTTGATTAAACCTTAGATAATAATTTGGTACAAATTCGAACCTAATTAAGCAACACATATTATTTTTGAAATTGTATGCGCGTATTCGGATCGAAGTAGGATACGTATGAAATTTTAAATTATGATCCAAAATTTTGAAGAATGAACACAAATATATTTAAATTCGGAATACAAATTACATAATAAATCTTGGCATACAATTACATAAATTAGAAATTTAAAATTAAAAAATATGATATTCAAATATATGTAAATTTGAAAACTAATTTTCAAATAAAAAGATCTGAAGGACATGTCTCACGGTGATGGATGATTTAAGATGAGTTCATGCAGTTGATTATTCTCAAGCATTGTAAAGACTTCAAATGTGTTGAAAAGTCATGATCCAAAGTTGAAGTTGAAATATACGTTGTAAAGCTTCAAGTGGAATGTATAAGGCAAAGGTATGACTAGCTAGGGCTAAGGATATGTTCCTAGTTTTTTTACCGATCTTGGTGTTTGGTTGGAAGATCGGGTTGCTAGTATAGGATGTTGTACTATTAAGAGGGGTTGCGACTAGTAACTTGAATGTAACAAGTGTTGATAGCTCGCTTTATTGCTCTAGCTCACTCTCCGTTGCATAATGCTAATATTTTGAATGTGATTTGAAAATATTGTAGCTCATGCATAAGTCCTTTGTGACATGTGACTTAATGTTTGCGAATGTGTTTTGCAACATGTCGAAGTCTATGTTATTTCCCCTCCTTGAGGCATGACGCTAATATTTGAGATGTGTCTCTCAAATGATTGTAGCTCATGCAAATGTTGTTGCTACATATGACTTAAGTTTGAAAAGGCATATTTGAATTTGGTTAAGTCCATGTCGTTTTCCGGTGATATGATTCCAAAATATACTTGAGGATATGTTCTATGTTTATTGGAAGTCACTTGTTAATCTTAGATGTATATTTCTATATCTTGCAATGCTTTGTGTGCAAGGTGGCTAAGAAATATGCAATATATTCTAAGCTTCAGAAACTGTCTTAAAGCTGGCGGTCTGACCGGCTAAATCTGTTTAACCTTGGCCAACGGCAGTCTGACCGCTTCAGCGGTCAGACCGGGCTGAAACGGGCGGTCAGACTGGCCCCATACCGATGGTCAGACTGGCCTCATGCTGGTGTTCAGACCGGCAGATGCCCAGCGGTTAGACCGGCATGGTAAGAGCGGTCTGACTGGCCGGGCGGAACTACCACTTCTTCGTGCGGTACGTTTTTTCAGATAGGGACTTCGCTGGTTTCTCGAGAAGCGGTCTAACCGGTCCTGTGTGGCGGTCTGACCGGACCCTGTGTGGATGGTTTGACCGTTTTTCCAGCCCAACGGCCAGTTTTTGTAGCCGTTGGGACAGCGGAAGTACTGGCCGTATTATGGCGGTACTTCCAGCCCTCGTGCTGATTTTTGCCCTCTCTCTTCTTTAACGGCTAGTTTTTGAAGGGAGGTGTATAAATACCCCCTCAAGGGTTGTTGAGAGAAGGTTGCTGGTGCTATTCTCCCATTCCTTGAGCTAAGAGCAAGTCTTCTTCACTTATGTGTATGTGTTGCACTTAGAGAGTGAGAAGAGTGTAAACCTAATGCATGTGTTGCACTTGGTGGTAGACTTTGTGTTCGTTGAGCTATGATTCTTGATTCGTTCAAGTTGTAGGATCGGATATGGCAACAGAGAGGGGGTGAATGGTGCCTTTTTTAAAATTTGCTCCCAAGTATCCACATGCGCTCTTATCTCCGATAGCTACAAAAGCTATGAAGAATAAAAGCTCATGCTTACTGGAAACTCCGACACAAAGAGAAGATAGCGAGGCAAATAAGACAACAAACAGAAGCTGCAGCAGAAGTCAATTCAGAGGAACCAGGTCAGGTCGATCAGACCACAGTGCTTCGGGCGATCTGACCGCAGGCACTCGGCCGGTCAGACCGCTCTAATGCCGCAGGTCAGACCGCCTTAAGGAGGCCGGTCAGACCGCCTTCACCTGGCCGGTCAGACCGCTAGGGTTGGCGGTCAGACCGCCATGGGTGATGCAGTCTGACCACCATGGGGGGTCCGGTCTGACCGGCCTTGGTTCAGGCAGGGGCTAAAACCACAGAGCACCCGACAGAAAAACTGAAATTACAGATTCTTGCTGATTTTAAGGGAAATTTGTGAAATTCTCTTGTTCTTCTCAGGCCAACAGAGAAATACCTTATTCTAAACAACACCAAGACCAAAGGGATCACAAAAGTTCATCAAAAAAGCTAAGAATCAAGATTTTGACAAAAATCTGAAGACATGAGTAGATTTCCAAATTACTTTCCATTCTCTATTCCTTTGCTCATGAGGCCTTGCATTTCATCATGACATGATCTCAGGACTAGAAGACACAAGCCTGAAGCCATCTCTTGGAGAGAAATCAACGTTTCACAAATCCCCTGACTAGAAACCCTAGAATGAGGTGAATAGAGGATATTGCTTCACTTCATTTCTTTGGAAAAATTAGCTTCTTGAAATCATTGCTCTTGGGAATGGCTAGCCAAATAACTTTCAGGATTCTCCCAGTTCATAGCAACCCATTTTGTAGCTTCTAGAACAAAGATTTAAATCAAAGACCTCAAGAACAGGGAAAACAGCAGACGAACACAAATAAGCAGAAATCAGTCCATCTCAAATAAAGAGTTTCTCAGATTGATTCATTGCAATGAATGATTACACAGGAGATGCAAACAACTCACTGCGTCCCCATACGCAATTAATACAAGAAGAACACACTACATGCTTCTCAGAGAGAGCTCACGCACACACATACTGAGAGCACTCCTTCAGACTGCCTAGAGCACCCTCAAGCACACAAACTACTCCCTTGACCTCTCCTTTTAACAACAAGGCTCACACACCAAAGGAGAAAAATCAAGAAGTGTCATCCCAAATCCACTCCCAACCTCATACACCATACGAGGCAAGAGTCAAAGTCAATCACAATTTTGGAGGGAGAAACCAGCCACCTCCAACCAGGCTTGAGTCAATTGTCCGAATTGCCCTCAAGCACCTTCCTGGAAACTTCCCACAACTAGCACCTTGACCGTCTGACCTCGACTCCTCCCAGAGTCAAGTCCCGGTCCACTCCGCTGCACACGACCGCATCTCGCATTCTGACCGTCTAGACCTCAGCTCCTCCCTGAGCCTAGTCCGGTCCACCTCGCCACTGCCCGTCGTGTCAACCTGACACTGACCGAGACCTCCGACTCCACCTGAGTCTAGTCCTGGTCTGTTCCGTCGCACACGACCGCAACCGACATCCAACCGTCTGGACCTCCTACTCCTCCCTGAGCCTAGTCCCGGTTCTCTCGCCGTTGCCCGTCGTGTCCACCATCGGTAGCTCCAGCTCCAGTTCCTCGTCTCCCGACTCGCAACCACTTCACCAGCCTCGATTATCTTCGGCATCACCGACCGTGTGGACCTCAACACCTCCTGTGCCTAGTCCCGGTCCTACTCGTCTCACCATGACCTAGCTCCAAAGTCCTGCAGTCACACAGACAAGCAAACCGTCACATAGCACCGCACGAAACAGCATAATCATCAATAGCATTAATGAAAGGTACTCAACCCTAGAATACTCAAAACAAATTCAAACTCTCTAACACAACCGTCAATTACTCATCACAAATATGGGGATACCTCCATATGGTCTCTCACAAGTGAGAGTCTTCGACTTGTTATTCTTAGAGTTTGTCGACTCCTAGACGGTGTTGGGGGCGTCGTGCGCAATGATCTTCTCAAAGAAGGTTATGAGAAGATCCGGCAAAATTGTGAAGGTTGGAGCTCACCTACCCAGAGTGGGAAAGAGCTACCACTAGTGGATTCGAGGTGTTTCGGCTTAATTCGTGGAGCCGGTCCGATTTGTTCGGACTTACCTCAACATGGACTAGGAGATTGTGTCATTTGTAGTTTGCTTTCTTATTCTCTTTTTACATTCGAGCAATTTGTTTACTTAGTATTATTTTGATTGCTTGTAAACCTAAGATTGCAAACCTTGACCTAGGTTAGTATTGTTGGTGTACTTAGGCGAATTTGCTTGTCTTAGGCGTTATTTGAGCTAAACCAAATTGATTTAAGCTTTCACATTGTTTACTTGGTTTAGGCAAATAGAAAAGGTCTTGAATTGTTAATATTAACTTGAAGAGAATTTTTAGAACGCCCATTCATCCCCCTCTAGTCGGCCTCCTCGATCTTACACTAGCCCGGTCAGCCGCATGGACACAATCGACTCCCATGCGCATTGTTCTGATGGCCTCTCATGTAGACCCGGCAGTGTTCTTGGTCGCCAATGCTCTCTACATCTCCGGTGGCACCGCATGAAGAATGGTCGCCAATGGCATTCGATCTACACAATATTGGGCAACTCTCGGATCCACCGCATCCCAGACTCCCTGAATACTTGAAGCGTTGTAGACCTCCAAGCCAGATGTTATTTTAGGCCCATTCTAATTCTTGGGGATGCTATGAATCTATCAATAACGCTTCTGTAAGCTTGGACGAAGTTGACCCTCATATTTCTTTACACTTAGGTCTGGTTGAGTTTTAGAAGTTAGAAGTTAAATGGATTAGCATTTTAAGGTGGTTTTTGTAAGCTGTTTGTATAAATATTGTAGGTGTCGCTTTAAACAAAGTAGCTTCTCATAGTATTCTTTATTGGCTTAATTTCTCTCGCAACAAGTTAAAAACTAAAAGCTATAGAGCATGGCTGCCAGTGATGGTTATTCAACATTTCTGACCTCATGTTTGAACGGTGGTTCGTATCCTTTGAAACACAGAGGTAACACATATTTTGCATGCATTTTCACTGAATTTTTTTTCTCGACAAGTGGCATTTTTCTTGCGGTGGTTTGGACTTTACAGGACAAGGCAGGGAAGCAGTTGAGGACAGATTCACTGTTGAGCTCCATCCAGTAACAACGCTATCCTCACCAGCTTCTCTAGTACCTAACCATTTGGGCCCACCTGTCAGCCCCTACAAGTTACAACCAAGACTCGATTTCTCTAGTACACGTGACGAAGTGATCGATTGCCTACCCAGGCGCGTTCGGATCTGGGCCAACACAGGCCATGCATTCAACACCAAGATCACAAGGAAATATACTTCGAATATCTCGCAGTGGTGAAGGTGAACATTTCAATCAGGACGCGTCTGCAAAAGATGATTTCTTTTTCATAGTTCACCCCAAGGTTTTCCGAGCATGAGGGGGCCACAAATAAAATGTTACTGCGTAGAGCTGGTGATTGGTCCTGACAACTGTCATTCAATGGTTTCCTTTCTGCAAATCTAGACGCATGTATTATCTGTTAGATGATAAATACTTTAGATTTATCGAAATATGATACTGGTAATTAACAACGCCCAGTAGCAGCCTGACAGAAATGATATATATATAGCATGCATGCATATCCTTGTTCCTCAGCAAAAGATCACAAGCAGTGAACCCATGACTGATGTGAAAGCAAGAAAGCTGATGAATGCAGGGCGTACGAACGAATTAACAGCCGGCTCAGCTCGGCTGAAAAAATATAATTTATGGCTAAAATTATAATATTATTAGTTAAAATTATATTATAACTGATGATGGTTTATTTGTTGTAATTAAAATTTAAAAAAATTAAAATAGAAAAAAAACAGGTTACTTCATCACGGACAACGCAAATGAAAATTAAAAAAAAGCCAGCAAAAAAGCTCAAAAAAGCTAAAAAGTTAGAAAAGACGAAATTTAGGAATAGTAAAAAATAAGCCAGAAGTCATAAACTAAATGAGCAGACCTGCCTAAGCCATACATTTTAAACAAATGCATAATGCAGGTCAAAGCTAGGTAGGATGGCAAATTAAACGGGCAATAGCAAATTACCAAATTAGCAATAGGTAAATGATGCTGCCTGCCTGCCTGCATGCGACGACTGGTCTCGATCGATCGGTACATCATTATTTGCTACTGGTCATGTGATCGAATCCATCGTGACGCCAGTCGCCAGCAGCATGCCTGGTTTCATCTCCCGGGCGGTTTTTTCCGCTTTGCCGATTAGTCGTTCTTGACCAGTTTCCATTTCCAAAATCTGGTAAAGATCTAGATTGGTTTGGCAAACCAACAAAACCCAGCCATGCATGCAAGCGTCTAACTTGCAAGAAATAATTGATCGCTGCCGACAGTCACCGGCCAGGAAGTGTCAATTAACCAGGTCGACGTGCCTCAACACTTTCCAATGATCAGCACCCAAAATGTGAGGTGAAAAAGGGGTCAACTGACATGTCCTCATGCAGCTGCATGCTTCCTGTCTTTCTTGACCGGATCGACCAAATAATTCAGCACTTGCGATCACCTGCATGATTGCATGCATGCTACGCCCCTGATGCTTGATTAGAAGGTCGAGTTTGCTAGCAGCAGTACACTTGTATCAAGCCAGGATTAGAAGGTCAATTATTGAAACCAAAAGTAATAACTACAAGCTAGCTAGGTTCCTTGCAAGTTAAGAGTGATTTGATTCCCTAACTTGTAGTACATAGTGTATATTCACAAAATAGACGAATATTCACAATGTGAGTTCACAAGTTCGCACCAGGGGAAAGAGAAACTATAAGGTAAAGTGCCACGTTACTGGCCCTTTAAACAGAGTAACTAGCTTCTAAAAGCTATTTTTCGGTTTTTTTACAGTAACTAGCTTTTAAATAGAATATCTTTTCAAGATAAGGTCTACTAGTTAATTGTAGTACATACTGTACCGACTTCATTTATATCGGCAAAAATCGCACGTGAGTTTCTGTTACTCCGTAATCTCTCGCACAACAGCACAAAAGGCACAAGCCGCAGCCAAAAGTCATAAGCTTCAGCTAAAAAGAACATGCCCACAATGCCTTTTGGTCCATTCCGATCCATACAAATGATACGTGGAAAGAGAAACCCTATATTTGTAGAGATGATCTATATAAAAGTCCTTTAGTTTGGACGAAAACAGATTTTACATATTTTGTAACAGTACATTAGACACCACGCAGGCGGACTCGCCTTCGGCGAGCCCGCGCGCCTAAGCTCCCATCGCCGCCGCCCTCCCGGCGCGCGCGCCGCCTGCTCCTCGGTGGCCGGTGGAACCTGAAGCCCTCGGGCAAGGCCCAAGTCCAACCTATCCAAGGCTCTAAGCAAACACCCAATAAACACACGGCCCAATCCCAACCGCCCAACAACGGAATGAGATACCGGCGGAGTAGCGGTGGACGCACCACGCACGCATACCCATCCACCAATCCAAGAAAAGAGAGCGGCGGCACGACGCTAACCTAGATCCCCGCTCCCGGGCGCAGAGGCGGAGGAGCAGCGGCGGCGGTGCTCAGCGGAGGACGGCGCGACGCGCATCTAGGCGGAGGACAGCGCGCATGACGGCGCCCAGCGGAGGAGACGCGCGGCTCGCGGCGCCAGCGGCTAGTGAGGGCGGAGGCGATGTCCGGGGAGCGCGGCGCCGGAGTTTGAGGAGAGCGGTCGCCGGTCGGGACTCGGGAACGGCCGGCGGATTTTTGAGGAGACGAGGCCGCAAGGGCCGACGGTCGGCGGATTTTTGAGGGGATTTTTGAGGAGGCGTCGGCCGGTCGGTGGATCTTGAGGAGGCGTCGGCCGGTGCCCGATTGGTGGATTTTTGAGAAGCCGAGAGCAGTGGATTTTTGAGGAGGCGTCGGTCTTTCTATCAAAACAATGATCTATTTTATTGGTTCGGCGTCGGCCGCTGAAAATTGGTTCTTGACCTGAGGGTACTTATTTTTACCTTTTCTGAAGTAATGATCTATTTTATCTTTTCTGAAACAATGATATATCTTTTACAACTGATAGGTTACTTCTTCTATGGCTCATTTACAACTATGGATTAAGCTTCATTATTGAGTATTTTTCAATGTCCTATCGTTATCTATACATATTTACATACGAATTGTAATTGTTGTTTTTACTTTGTATCATATACTCTTATTAGTGCGATTACAATGTTGTTTGAATATGGATTATTTTGCTTTTGGTAATACTGTTTGCTTCATCCTGCGGACTTCGCCCTAGCTATGTTTTATTCCTGGGTCCGCCACTGACACCACGAGTATCTAATTCTGGCTCTGTCGATAGAGTACTACTACTCCATCAAACTAACCAAGACGAGTTCTCTTTTGCTATGTCTTATAACTTTTAACTCTGGTGGTGAGTGTTTGTGCAAACAAATCGAATGCCAATATGTTAATAAGTTATTTTGTTAAAGACTATCTTAATAAGTCGCTACGAAATAGCGACGGAGAATTTGTCCCATTTATTTATTCCGAAAAAGCTATAAGCTAAAAAAAACCGAGCTATACAGGAGTATTATGGAGATCGAAAGCTTTGTATGTAGGGACTCGCTGTACGTAGCCATAATTGGGGAGTTAATGTTTGTAAGGACTGGGATTAAGATCCCAAGTAATCAGTGACAGAGTATATATTTAGCTCCATGTGTTCCATGTGCTCCACGTGCTCCGCTTAGTCTATGAAGAATTTCAATTGCTTGATTAGCTGTGTATCCTTCATTTGCATCCAAAATAAATGAGCAATCTGGATGGACAAGCCATATGGCCTTCAGAACTTCTATATCTGAGTTCAAGTTTTTCCCTACTTTGAGCTTTAGGGTTTCATTTGGGGTCACAATTGGAATCTAAATTCTGAAATAGCTGAAATTAACAATTCTGATAAAGGCAGCCCTAAGCTTACTGAAATAGTGTTGCCTGTTGTCACACTATCTGATGCTCCTCCAAATAATCTCCACAAGGTGACGCAAATGCTATTAGCAACTGCATCAATCAGTGCTATCTCCACTCCTGCTCTAGCCTTCATTGGAACAGAACAAAAGCTCACATTAAAGGACAACAAATCTTGTATCTAAACAGCAGTGAAATACTTGTCATTAAAAAAATTCAGAATCATATGATAATCCGTGTCAGCTCCTTACATCTACATTTCACCAAATTCTAACAAAATTAATTAGAACATTTATCTGGTATCGCAGGCTTGTAGCTCATACTTGGTTTATCGGCGATATGCGTCAAGGCAAATATTAATGAACTCACACTTTCCATGCCAGGAAACGCTGGCACGGCCACGAAGTCGGGGGGGGGGGGGGGGCACTAGCTCCATGCAAGGGCCACGAGGACCAGGGGAGTGGTCGACGTCGGCATAGCCGAGGCGGCAGCATTGCTTAGTCGAAGGAGGGATGCCGGCGGCGGCGGCGGTCACCAACACGGTAAATCAAGCCTGGCGGCACTGTGGACAGTGGCGGCACGAGTGAGTGAGGGGAATAGGAAGGAGAAACCAGATGAAGTAGAGGGGAGTCAGAGGAGACGGTCAGTAGCGTAAGGGGCCACCAGATGAAGTACATCGGTGTCGGTGGCGGTGCCTAGTGAAGGGAAAGGGAGAGAGATGGAGCAGGGCAGGGGATTGACAGTGGGCGAGGGGGCACCGGATCTACCAGAGATGGTGGATTTGGTGGGGGACTGGCCGGTGGCACTCGAGAGAGGGGGGGAGAGAGATAGAGCGATAGGGAGAGATAGGAAGGGGGGACAGCGATGGTAGCCACCAGATCTGGGCGACCATTGAGTGGGGAGTCAGAGGAGGTGGCCGGTGGCGATGGAGGCTGCCGGATGAGGTAGATCGTGGCGGTGGCGAAGTTGGGCAACACGACTTAGGGAGAGAGAAGAGTTGGTGGTAGGGTGGAGAAGGCCGAGGGCCGAGGAGGCCGGTGGTAGCAAGGGCGGCTCTAGGCTTGGCGGCGTTGGCGTTGGCACCCGATGGGCGAAAGAGAGGAAGAGGGTTAGGGTGAAGGCGAAAGAAATCGACGGTGGTGCCTGGGGTGGAGAAGTGGAGAAAGAGAGAGAGGTTTGGGTGGGTGAGCAATCATCCGTTCGTGCCATGCCACGATGATCCAATGGCCGAAAACACCAGCACACGCGGCACGTCGTGATTGGCCGGTAAGCCCGCGCGATCGCTCTCATGCACAACTTTCCTTCATCTTTAAGGGGGTGTTTGGTTGCCTGCATGCGGGTGGCTCGCACCCGCGTATGCAGGGAGATGGTGTTTGGTTGGCTGCGGAGAGGAGAGAGCCTGCACGAGCGGATGCAAAAAATCAACTGGAGCCAGGCTGAGGAGAAACGTGGCTGAGGAGCTTTCCTCCTCAGCCTGGCCACGCTCATGCAGCCTGCATGAGCTCATCCGCCAACCAAACAGCCCCTAAGAGATTTATGATTGGATTCCCGAACTCGTAGTGTATAGTGTGCCTGTTTTTTTTTTGCTTGCTCGGCGTGGGTTAGGGAGCAAATGACACACCTCTCTCCATGCTGACTTGCCTGCAGTTCACAATATCGGAGTTCACAAGTTCTCACTAGTAGATCTCCGCCTCAATGTTATAACGCTACCTTACTATGCCTTTTGGTCCATTTTGATCTTTTTCTTTCTTCTACGACTGTCCATTTAGATCCTTAGAAGTTAGAAATGAACTTTAGCTGATCTCCATATCTGCATCTTACAGTTACAGTTATCGACAGATCAAACCCTCCATACTTCTAAGGTAAGGGGATTCAAACCCTCCATACTGCATAGGCTCAGCCGCATGGACGGATGTGACACACTCCATTTGGGTTTTGCAGAAACTCTGACGTATGTAGAAATATGTATAAAAGTCCTTCACTTTTCAGAAAATAGAAGTATATTCACAATGTGAGTTCACGGGTTCGCGCCTGGGTCCGACCTTGGAATTATAATACAGGTAAAGTGCCACGTTACCACGCCTTTTGGTCCATTCCGATCCATAAAAATGATCTAGCCACATGGAAAGAGAAACCCTATATTTGTAGAGATGATCTATATGAAAGTCCTTTAGTTTGGACGAAAACAGATTTCACATATATTTTGTAACAGTACATTAGACACCACGAGTATCTAATTTTGGCTCCGTTGATAGAGTACTACTACTCCATCAAACTAACTAAGATGTGTTTTTTCTACGACTTATGGTTTTTAACAGTGGCAGATCTAGAATTTCAACACGCCTTGGGCTAAATTATAACAAGCTAACAGCCTAAGAATGAATGTGAATTTAGACCCACATCACAACATAATAGAAGTACATCGCATTTAGTTCAATGCTTGAATATAAAACATAATAAGAAAAGCATGACAAAATATAAACAATGTCACATAGTAGAGATACAATTTGAGTAGAGTACCTACATTACGAAGATTTCCTCTCATCCTAGACCGCCACCTCTTCATCAATACTGTAGATATGTACAGTATTGCTTTTTTTCCCAGTGTGACATGCATTACCATTCTCTCAGATATCACTACAGGGATTAGAGAGCACTTGTTAGAATTTCAGTGAAATGTAAACAACTTCAGACATTACTAGTAGATAGTGACTGAATACTTGCAGCAAATATTAGTATTGCTGCCTGTTTTGTTTCTTGAGCAGCAAAGACAACAACACTTCTAGCATTTCACCGACTCAACAGATTATAACATTACAGAAGATGTCTTAAACCTGAGCCCATATGTTTAGTTAGTTGAGTTGGACCCTGAATACCTAATTTCTAGATACAATCTTCATAAACTTTTGGAATTAGACCCCTAGTCATGAAGAATAACAACTGCTATTTGTCGCCTACCTACCTGAGTGCTTTCCTATGTAGAACATCAGCGACGCTGTGGTCTAGTGTCAGCTGATTCATATATAGGAATCCATCAGATTGATCAAATCATCAATGATCAATTCACTTCATACAACAATGAATTGACAACACAATATTAGTGAACAGTCTATCCGTACTCTCATCTCACAAAGTCACAACCTTATTTCCCCAACCCCAATTCCCCATGATTCATCATTCATTCATTTGGTTAATTTCATCACACAGCATAATACCATCTTGAAATGGAGCACAAGGGATTAGAGAATGGGGATTGGTTGATTCGGGAACAAACCAAGTGAACTAGTGAAGTAGTCAACCATGAATCAATCGATTGGGATTGGGGAACGAACCAAGCTCGTCATCTCGGTCGCTAGTGCGGGAGCGTCAGCGTGGGAGGGAGGCGCCGAGGGGGGCCAGGCGGCAAGCCTTGGAGAGTTGGAGTGGAGGTTGGGAGCCAGCACTGGCTGGAGGCGTCGGCGCTAGCATTGGCTGCTGCCGGGTGCCTGCTGCCCGCTAGACTCTTGGAGGTGTGGCCGCGTCGCCGCCGCGTGGGTGTGGATCCGTCGAGGGAGGCTGAAGCCCGGAGGCGCTGCCACTTGGCTGGCCACTGGCGGCATGGATCCATCGAGGGAGGCCGTAGCCCAAAGGCACTGCCACCCGGCTGGTCACTGGCGGCGTGGATCCATCGAGGGAGAAGCAAAGACTAGGGTTGCTTTGTTGATTCGATTGCCGTTCGCGTGGGCATGAGATGATGGGAGACTAGGAGTGAAGCCGGCCGCTCTGTGTCTTTTGGACTGGTCGACTCCGACTGGGCTTGAAGCCTCATATGTGAGCGTGCTGGGTCGTCGTCTCGAGCTGGGCTACGAAGCCTCGGGCTGGGCTACTTACACTAAAAATTTTCATCTCATATAAAATTTTTTTACGCTACTAATTTTGTTGGGCCTCGCCTAGCCCGAGGCCCAGATCCACCCCTGATTTTTAAGTTTAGCATAAGATTATATGAATAAACCGAATGTCAATAAGTCAATAAATTATTTTTAAAAGACTATTCTAATAAGCAATTTTAAAATGACAATGAAGAATTTATCCCAAATATTTGTTCAAAGAAAATCATAAACTAAAAAGAACGGTCCAAGAGTATTGCGTGGTACTGTCATTGGCTAATATTTTCAGCCAGTATCAAGCAGTTTACTCGAGCTAAGGGCGGACGATAATCATTGATGGAGATCGAAAACTTTGTATGTAGTGACTCGTAGCCATAATTGGAGTTAATGTCAGCTTGAGCTTCTGGTTTCTGACTTATTTTTCTTTATTTATAAATTTTGTCTTTTTTAAATTTTTTGGTTTTTTCTTGAGCTTTTTTGACCCAATCGAGTGGGGCCATCCCAAGTAATCAGTGATACAGTATTTAGCTCCATGTGCTCTATATATTGTACTACTCCATTGATCAATCAATTTGTTGCTTTTCATGATACAAATGATTCATTCCACCTGCCGTGTGAGCTTTAGATCATCTGGAGCCTCCCCAGAAAACCCTGAGCCGTAAATTGGCACTTCTATTAAATATTTACACATTCATAAAGTACTTCTATCTTCAGCACCAGCGGCACCTTGCGGTCGTACTCCTCTGTTGCATCCTCGGTGAAGCAATTTCTCCGTGCTCCTCCAATTTAGAGGTATTCATATTTATTTTTGCTAATAATCTTTGTTGTGATTTATTATTTTTAGCTGAAAAAAATAGTAGTGATTGAAAGAAATAGTTTTTAGAATGAGGGGCGGGTGATGCAAAAGTGAGAGAGAGATACGGGCGTGTGACAGGAGCGAGATAAGTGGGGTGGATGATGCACCCGTGACCCCTACCTTATCTCTAGAGCAAGACGATAGTGAGAAGAATGAAAAAGCTGCTTCGAGAAACCAATGTTCATATTAGTTTTTGGTTTTCAATAGGAACATGAACATAGCATTAGTAGTGTCACCACCATTGGTACTTCCCTCTTTAACGCCAGCCTATCAACTTTCCTTGGAAACAAATGTTATGCACTCAAGCTTACGATGCACTCTAACTAAAAAAGTCAAAAAAATAATTTAAAATTTTTTTCTACATATACTACATGGTTTACTTCATTTATGTATAAATTTTCAAGCCCACGTTGTTAGATTTTTCTCTTTTTGTTATTCTTAATGTAGAATAAATTTAAACTTAAAATTTTATATATAGGTAGAGAAAGTTGAGAAGTACATGTAGAAAATTTTCAGAATTTTTTATGACTTTTTTAGCTGAAGTACACTATAATTACACCGTAAGATTGAGTACATAGCACACAATTTCCCTCATACATCCTAGTGTGTTGCCGCCGCCTTCTTCTTCAGCACTAAAATTGTGTTGTGCCTTGTTTATGCACTTGTTGTGGACACCACCCTTAGAATGATTCACTATCGTCACCAATCTATCGCCTCGGATTGCTGGATCCATAGCACTGCCACCATTAGGCCTAGAGCTAGGAGTTGGGCCATGCCGTGCCGGCACAGCCTGGGCCCACCATGCTTCAGGCCACTTCGTGCCGTGCCAGCTTGGCCCACTCATCTCACCATGCTGTGCCATGCCGGCCCACCTCGCCTCTGGCCAGGTCCAAGCACGGCACAAAAGTCCACCGTGCCAGCGTTCATGCTGTACCAGCCCAAGCCCAGCCTAAAGTAACTATATATGACGTGCCACCCGTGCCCGCCGTGCTCCCCGTGCAGGGCCAACCCGAGCACGGCACGATTTGTCGTGCGGTGCCGTGCTGCCTGATGGGCCGGCTTTCCAGGCCCGGCCCGGCCCACCATTCGTGCTGTACCGGCATAGCCCGCCACATGGCATGTCCGTGCTTAGGCCGGCCAAGCCTTAGGCTGGCCAAACAAACATAGCCCATCTCCTACCTCTAATTAGGCCACTAGCGATCACTATGAACCCCGTATCAGCACAAGAATATGGAGGTGGATCTATCAATAAGAAATGTGCTATTTTCTTTTTTCCAATAAAGTGACTCTACAGCTTACAATGATTTTATTTTATTACCGAAGGAGCAATTGATTTGCTAGTCATCTTGAGGCTCACAATGTACATTATACCTAATCAAATCAAGGATCAATAGCAAAACCCTGATTGTAAGCTAAAAATGGTGGTACATCAGCTGAACTAACCCTAGGCAGATATTATTTTCCTTGTTCGTTTTCTTTTCCCTATATTTAAAATAAAGCTTGCCATTTGTAAGTTCCTTGTTTTTTGCTAACTCTAAGTTGGGTTTATTGACCTTTTGATTAGTTTTAAGATGTGTTTTGATTATAGATTAATTCAACGGTTTAAAAATATGACTATATTTAAAATGTCGTCTGTTCTTTTTAGCTTCAACTTATGATTTTTGGCTGCGGCTTATGACTTTTGGGCTATTCGTGAGGGAGTGCGGAGTAACAGATACTTGCGTGCGGTTTTTGCCAATATAAATTAATTTGTTACAATGTGTATTACAATCAATTTGTAAACTTCATCTTGAAAATATAATTATTTGAAAACTAGTTATTATAGAAAAGCCGAAAGATAGTTTAAGGCTGAGTTTTTTTTGGCTTATAGTTTGTGGTTTATGGCTTATGCTACAGTAACTAGCTTTTAAACGGTGTGTTTTTTAAGACGGAGTCAATAGAAAAATAACAGTAAAAAATATGCTAAATTTAGTTGTACTGTCCAAAAACAAGAGGCCGAAGGTCCTATTTAAAATCTGTGATGTTTTGGATGCAATTCACGTGTCTTGAAATCTCTTGCACTGTTGTTTGACTGAGGCGCATGGGCATGGCAGAAGCACCCTGCTATTGACAGTCTAGGCATGTACAGGCAATAAAAATGAGTTAGGTTTCGACTTGCGTGCAGTTCAACGGCCTTAGCTGGACTCATTGCGTGAGCACTACAGGCCGACTTGCAGCGTCACCTCTTGCTCTCCCCGGTACAAATCCGTTGTTGTCTTCCATGGTAGTCAAATGTATGAATAGTATCCATGTTTTTTCACTCTTTATTAACACCCCAACAAAATCAGTTTGCAATTCCTTTCCATACATGTGCAAAAATACCTAGGTTCTAACCTTCTAATCTATGTGATTTTCTCATCAATGGAACTAGAAAGCATGTACTATTATATAGTTATATAAATTCACTTCTAGATTCATAGTCGCCGTCCCCTAAAACAAGTATAACTTGGTTGATTAGATACTCACATGAGATATGTCTACGTCTCAAGCATTTGAAGTATTGAAATTTCCTACTCTTTGGTGTAGAATTAATAGAGGATGTAGCAAGCGCCGTTGGCTTATCCACACTTATTGTAAGTGTTGATTTTGTATTGGAAGTAGACTGAACATTAGTACTGGAACTATACTAGTTGAAGACATACCTTGTCCCAAACTAAAACATGCTTTTGTTGCATTCGGGGTTGGTGACGATGGAACTCGAGTTAAAAGACACTGTCCTTGGAGCTAGTTTTGCCTCTTCTAGTAATTGCTTCTCCACCAAATCAGCGACGATGTTATAGGGATGATATGTCACTATGCATTTAACGTTCTTATTTAGACCAAATAGAAAATGTGCGATGGTTTGCTCTTCATCTTCATGCACATGTGCCCCAATTATAGCTTTTTTCCATCTCCTTTTGGTATTCCTCTATTGAGCGGCCTTCTTGCCTCGAGTTCTACAATTTATCAAAAAGAATATATTTGTAATGGTTAGGAACATAATGTGCTCTTATCTCGCACTTCATCTCAGCCCAAGATGCTATTGGAGGCTTCCCATTCTCCTCTCTTTGGTTAACAACTTATTCCCACCAAATTAGCGCATATCCATCAAACTCAAGTAACGTCGTTTGTAGCTTCTTCTCCTCCGAATAATTGTACATCCGAAAGATCTTCTCCACCTTGAGCTCCCACATGAAATATGCATTGGGGTCAGCATTACCATCAAATTTGGGAATAGTGAACTTGAGTTTCCCAAACTTCTCCTCCATGGGTTGATCGTTATGACGGCGACCATGATGTTGATAGCCATCATCATGGTACAACACAAAGTTGTTGTCAATGTCATCATCTTGTGCAACAATAATACCATGTCCACAACCTCTCCCTGGGCCATGGGCAGCTCCACGGCCTCCTCCATCCATGCCATTGGGCTAGTAGTAGTGCTGCATTGGTAGCAGCACGATCTCACCTCTCTTGATCTTCTCTACCGAGTCGTGTAGCCCTCTATTTGTTTGCCTCGTCGAGCTCATCTCCTCCACCATGAAGACTAGTGTCTTGTGTGTCAGTGTTTGTGGTGCTCCTCCAAGTTTTCTTCACTAAGCAGCGACATATTTTCTTTCAACTGCTTGTTGAAAACTTTGTGATATTGTCCAAGTCAGACTTAGTAACAAAAGCTAGTGCATCTCAACCTCCTAACATGATTAGCAAACAACAAAAAGGAACTATATATATGTATATATATATGTGGAATCACTCAACATCTCCCCTATAACATTTGATTTTTTAGAGTTTATTTCAAGCTTTTAAAATAAAATTCACCATTTGGATTTTTTAGAATTGATTCATGCTTAAATGTAATTTTTATTAATTAAAAGGATTTGATGTGACTAAATTAAACATTAAGATTTGTTGGAAGTATTTAATTTGGGTTCCTTGTGCCTTAAGGAATTTTTTGAAAATGTTTTGAGCTTATTTGCTATTTTCAGGGCTCAATTGATTTAATATCAATTTCTGAAATTGGAAAAGCCTCAAAATTCTTAAAAAGGCCAATTGGTCCGAAGCCCAACACCCGTCGGCCTAGCCTGCATAGTTCTCACCTGTACCACACGTCGGCCATCCACCGCATGCTGCACACATCCGTGCTGTCCGCTTCATCCGCCGTCCGATTGACACGTGTCAAGCATTGGGGCCACCTATCGCTGTTAATCTATGCCACCTACCTCAGCCATATGATCTTTCACGGTGCCACATGTTGTCCATCCAAGTGGTCGGGCAATGTTCATCGTTGTCTTCGAGCCGGACTCCGCCACCGTCCACATCTGACATGGCCTCGGCGTCTGCGTTGTATATGTCGTGGTCTCCTCGGCATCCACGCTATAAATCCGCATCTCTCCCGTGGGTTCCACATCTTGCAGCTGCTTCATCATCGTGTTGTTCGCGCTGTCAATGCCTTTACTAGAGCCGCTGAGTTTGCTGCTCTGTCCTCGCCATCGAAGTTCATGCAGCCATCGCTGCCGCTCTGCCGTGGCCATCCGTCTTTGGTTGTCGTCGCCTTGCCATTGGTGAGTGCCTCTGCCTTGCCTCACTGCCTTCACCAGCCAACCAGCTGTCCACCGCTTCGGTTATCGTCCACATGCCACTGCACCGCTCTGCTGTGCCATCCCTTGGTCCGTGCGCTTACCGCCCTGGTTGACGTGCATCATTGACGTCAGTCATTACATCACCCCGCACCCGCACCGTGCGTCCCTTCGCTTTCTCTGTGAACCCAATCTACCATGAGCTGAGCCACTGATAGTCGGGCCTCACCTATCAGCCGCACAGTGCCATAGACCCGTGAGCCAAGCCGTCCACATCAACAGCCATACAAGCGTCCATGTAAGCCGTAGGTCCACATGTCGACCACATGCTATGCCATGTGGGTGCCACATCAGCCAACTAAGGCATCCCCATGCCATGTCAACTTCCCATGTCAGCTACCACATGTCGTGCCATGTCACCCTGCCACGTGTCAAGCCACGTCAGCCCTAGAAGCTTAGTCAGCTGCCACGTAAGCTGATGGCATCACAATTCTTATTTTCCTTTAGAAAAATAATCTGACTGAAAAATATATTAGATGTTGTTGACATCAAAGTTAGGATTTTCCAGTAAACCCTATTACCTTTTTTCTTTAGATTTAAATCTTCTGAAAGCCCGTTCTTCTCCATCCTAGCTCCGATTGAGCTCATTCTTTTTTCTAAATTCATCTAAAATTAAGCTCTATTTTTTGGTTTTATTTTGATGTTTTTTTGAGTTCATTTGAATTTTATTTGTGTCTCCTTTCATTTTCTCTCTCGTTAGATAACATTTTCGAATGAGTTGAAACAAGATCTCAAGATCAAGAGTAACTAACTGAGCAAGGCCAAGGCAAATCATGACCTTTGATAATATTGAACCTAGTTTTTAAATCTATTTATTTATTATTTTGTTTTAAATTTTTGTGCATTGCTATTTGACTACAAACATTCGTATCTCATAGTTATTATACAACTTGATTAATCTCTCACTTGATAATTTGAATGCTATGATTTCATTATCACCATAGGATGGGTAATTATCTAGTGATGCAATACTAGTTGCCACATGTGTTGTACGTCTAGTATGCTTAGCCATGCGTATAGTTACGTTGGACTCATCATCATATATGATTAATTAATTAATTTTGACTTAGTGAGATATGGAACCATGGTTGTAACCACAATTATAAAACTTGTGTGCCATGGAATTGGTGTGTCATCGGTGTTGGTTATACAAAAAATGGTTTTCACTTGGGCGAGTGATCGTGCAGAGAGGGAAGTGTGTGGATGTCTCGCCTGGGTAATATTTAAGGACTTAACTTTGTGTGCCATTAATCTAAGTCTTATCATACAACCACATGTCTAGTATGGGATAGACCTAGCTGATTAAATTGTGATGTTTCAATTTCAATTTCGCCATTTTGATAAACGTGGGTGTTGGTTAGACATTTCTATGAGGCACAAAAGGGGGCAATTATCGATTAGGTGGATAACCTACTCGACGATGAAATCTTAGCAGGCAAAATTGAGTTTGAGATTGAGCATTGTAAAAGGCTTGTTATGCTTTTTTACATAGAGATAATCACATCATGTGGGTAAAGTTGTCCAACCTCTGTAGAATGTAAAACTATTCGAATAGCCGCATCTCTGGTTATGGACAATTCTCAATGATTTCACATGAAGAGTAGATATTTCATAAAACTTGGTTGGGATAACTTTGGGAAGTGAATGGTTAGCTCACTGGTGGTTCATTATGTGAATGGTTAGTTCGCGGATATTTATTGTGTGAATAGCTAGTTCACTTGTAGTTTATTCAATTCCTTTAATTATTTACTTATTTAGTCATTCTCCTTAAAGTTCGCTTTCAATCTATTTACTGTATTTACTTTAAATTGTTGGTTTCAGCAAAATAACCACTCAGTCATCATTTGGTAAGCCTTGCATATTATATTGCATTCTTGTTACAAAGGACTTACTAAGTACTCTATGTACTCACGGCTACATTCACATTTGCTCAGTTGAAGAAGAACCATATCAACTAGAGATACTTGAAGGTGGATACTTCAACGACTTCTCGAATTAGGGTCTCGCTTCCCAGTCGATTGCCTATGGGCATATCGAATGGCTAACATGCTTATTTCTATTTTTCGCTGCTAGCTTTCGTTAAAGCTCTTCAGGCTATTATTTGTAAACTTGGCCATAAGGTCGTAACCTTGATAATTAATAATATTTGGGTCTTTTCTTCGCTAGTCATGAATATGGTTGATATTCCATCTATGTTTTCACTGTGTGTACTAACGTGATCCTGGACTAGTGCAGAATATACAGAGAGTCCGGATTTGCATATTTGGGTCTCGACAGAGGTGGTATCAGAGCCATATTGACTGTAGGAAAAGCCTTAAGGATCTAAACAACTCATAAAACAAATGAACATGATAAAAATGAATCTTAAGCTTCTTTGCTTCTTTCTTCTCTTCCCTAGTCTCTTTGCTCTGCCCTCTATCTGGATTATCACGCTGTTGCTAATCCTTTCCTTGCTTAAAATTTTGTAGATGTTGTTCTCCAATTTCGTACACTAGTGATGAAAGTTGTTTTCGTGGGGAGTTGTGGCTCATGCTTCAGGACTTGGGTTACACTTCTTGCCCTCAGTTGTGTGGATTTACTACCACTAGGAATGGTAGGGAGGTCTGGAGGGTCAGGATCACCATCTTCTCCAAGAGTGGACGAGACAGTCACCCTTATCACTTCATCGTGGAATGGGAGACTTTCAAGTTGGGATGCCAAGAAGCTGCTTGAGATGCCCTCACCCGGTTGAGTTTCACTCATCGATGCCTTTGGCGGGTACTCCTTTTTGTTACTTTCCTTATCGCGCGAAGGGGAAGTCTTCAGCACGTCCAGGAGCACAGAAGGTAAGACCAATCCCACAGTTGTCTGCATGGCTTCTCTCATCAAAGCACAAGACGATGCCTACAACAACTTGGAGCTGGAGCTGAAGAGAGCATATGCGAAACTAAGAGAGACCTAGTTGGAGTTGGCACAACTAAAGGAGCTAGATGAAGGCATTCAACAACTTCAAGTGTTGCAGCAAGAGCTGGTGTGTCAACAGGAGCTTGAGCACAAGAAGGAGCAACGACCTCATATGCCATCAGAGCAGCAGGCTTCATGTTCTCCCATAGATCTGCCACCCCAAGGGTTCACTCCGGATGCGTCACCAGTTCATCACTGACATCCGAAGCTCAGGACCACCACACACAAGAAGGTCTCTCACCCTTGTCAGTTGAGGAGCATCGTGCCTGTGAGAGAGTATCACACGATGCACCCAACAGGGCCCCTGCCAGAGGAGTGGGATGGCTTAGCAAAGCAGAAGAACCAGAAGAGGAAGAGGACCCCGAGGAGTGTGAGTTTGATGAGGATACCCAAGAGGATGCAGAATAGAAGAGCAGCATTAGAGTAGTAGTGTTAGTGAGAGTCTGTAGCCATCCAAATAAAAAATGTCCGTATAGAGCGTTTTGATTTTTATTTGCAATTGCTTGTGATGTGAGCTGCAGCTTTACTTTTAAAGGATTATGTTGTAGTCATGTCAAAATCTTTATTGGAGTAATTGAAAGTTTCTTTTGTTAGCCTTTCAGCTAAGTGTTCCTTTTAGTTTAGGCTTTCCATTAGAAATCCCCTTAGACAAGTTTACCTCTCATCTATGCTTTCCCTCTCATCTTTAAGCCTTGTGGAGCCAGTTCTTAGCAGTTGTCATTCTTTTGAGAGCAGTGAAAAGATGGTTGACACCCAGAACTAGCTGGTCGTAGTCAGATGAATTAAGACCCAGAGAGCAGTATCGCAAATCCACCGACTCAGGAACCGCAAGCAACCCTAATGGGACTAGATCCAATTCTAAGTTAGTTCATGGCAGCCCAGACTCAGTTGATGAACACCATGATGCAGAACATGACTGCCATGATGAATCAACCAACCCAGGAAGCAATTGCACCACAGCCAGTTCAACAGTAGTCCAAGTTTGTAGAATTCATGAGGACAAGACCACCCACCTATTCACGATCTTCAGAACACTTGAAAGTAGATGATTGGCTTTGTTGCATAGAGAAGAAACTAAACCTCACCCAGTGCACAGACCAAGAGAAGGTTCTGTATGCCGCTCACCAACTAGAGGGAGCTGCCGCAGAGTGGTGGGAGAACTACTACGCCGCCCATGAGGACCAAGATAGCATCGCTTGAGCTGAGTTCACAGTACCATTTCACCATACCCATATCCTAGATGGGGTGATCGAAATGAAGAAAGAGGAGTTTCGAGAGCTGCAACAGAAGAATATGTCAGCGAGTGAGTACCTCAACAAGCTCACTCAGCTAGCTTGCTACGCACCTAAGGATTTGCCACTGATGATGCTTTCCAGAAGCTCTTCAAGAAGGGATTAAACCCAGGACTAAAGGTTCAAGTTATGGGTAATGATTATGCCAGTTTTTAGAACATGGTGAATAAAACAATACGCATTGAAGAAATTCACTGTGAGCTAGAGGAGTCTCGTAAAAGAAGGATGATGCAACAAGGAGCTCAGATGCATCAGTCCCAGAATGCTCGTTTCAATGCATTTCAGCCAGCACATGTTCCTCGGCAGTTAGGATTCAAGACCCCAGCATCAGTGCCATGTCAATTCATGTCTGGACCACGACTTATTGGTTGAAGTAATCAACAACAAAGGAATGTCAATCCCGCAGTAGTAGTCGCCTGTTTCAAGTGTCACGAATAGGGTCACTATGCCAGCAAGTGTTTACAGAAGCAAGCCCCGACACCAGTCCATTTCAATCTGAGAGCTACGCTAAATAGAACCCCTATTTTAGGATCAGGATGTGGAATGCCCCAGGTTCTAAGCAAGCCAATTAAGCGCCACAATCGGTTGTGCGATGGCAAGTGAACCATGTCACCGTAGAAGAGACTCAAGCAGCGCCAGATGTTGTGATGGGTAAGTTCCTAGTACATTCAGTTCCTGCTACATTTTTGTTTGATTCTGGAGCTTCACATTCGTTTGTTTCTCAAAGATTTGACTTAAAGCAATGGTTGATAACTATTGTTCTTGGGCCTGTTCTTTTGGTTCAATCCCCAGGCTCCGAGTTGAGAATGAACTAAGGTTGTTCTGGAGTTAAGATAGTCATTCAAGGAGTGGAGTTTCTCGCTGATCTTATTGTGTTGGATATCCAATCTTTGGATGTAATCCTGAGAATGGATTGGCTTAAGAAACACCAAGCAGTGTTAGATTGTGGAAGTAGTGCCATTACCCTAGTTAGTTCAGAAGGGAGTAAAGTGGAATTTGAAGCTAGCATGAGTCAGCCAGAGAAGGTTATGGTTTGCCAGAGTAAAGGGGTCATGTTAGAGGATGTGCTAATTGTCAGAGAGTATCCCAGTGTGTTTTTGGATAATCTTCCAGGAATGCCACCTGACCGAGAAGTTGAGTTCACGACTGAGCTAGTACCTGGTACTTCGCCTACATCCAAGAGACCGTATCAGATGCATGTTAATGAGTTGGCAAAATTGAAGAAACAAATTCAAGAGTTGTTGGACAAGGGTTATGTCAGACCTAGTTTATCTCTGTGGGGAGCGCTAGTGTTATTCGTTAAGAAGAAGGATGGTAGTCAGCGTATGTGTGTGGATTATCGTGTACTTAATGAAGTGACTATCAAGAACAAGTACTATTTTCCTAGGATCGATGATCTATTTGATTAGCTTAAAGGAGTCAGAGTGTTCTCCAAGATTGACTTAATGTCAGGGTATCGTCTGTTGAAAATTCGTCAATAGGATATACCCAAGACAGCATGCTCAACTCGTTGTGGCCTGTACGAGTTCACAGTGATATCCTTTGGTTTAACCAATGCCCTAGCCTATTTCATGTACCTGATGAATAATGTGTTCGTGGAATATTTGGACAAGTTTGTCATCGTGTTCATTGACGACATTATGATTTACTCCAAGGGTGAGAAAGAACAAGAAGAGCATTTAAGGTTAGTTTTGCAAAAGCTCAGAGAGTACAAGTTGTATGCCAAGTTCAGCAAGTATGAGTTCTGGATGAAGGAAGTTGCTTTCCTAGGTCATGTCATGTCAGCCGGAGGAGTTGCAGTTGACCCCAAAAAAGTTAAGGATGTGCCTAACAGGAAGTCACTGACTTCACTAACGCAAGTCAGAAGTTTTCTTGGAATGGGCGGTTATTATTGTTGTTTCATTGAAGGATTTTTCAGTATAGCAAGGCCGCTTACACAATTACTAAAGAAGGAAAAGAAGTTCGTTTGGATGCCGGAATGCAAGAATTGTTTCAAGAAACTAAAGGAGTGTTTGATAACCGCACCAACGCTAATGTTGCCAAACGTTAACATGAATTTTGAGATCTATTGTGATGCTTCCCGTAAAGGTTTGGGATGTGTGCTGATGCAAGATAGAAAAGTGGTAGTTTATGCTTCACGTCAGTTGAGACCACATGAAGCGAATTATCCCATGCATAATTTGGAGTTAGCAGTCGTAGTGCATGCTTTAAAAATTTGGCGTCATTATCTCATAGGTAATTATTGTGAAATCTATATAGATTAGAAGAGTTTGAAATATATTTTCACTCAGGCCGACCTCAACCTCAGATAAAGAAGGTGATTGGAATTGATCAAGGACTATAATGTTAGAATCCATTATCACCCCAGAAAAGCCAACATGGTAGCAAATGCTTTGAGCAGAATGACCTATTGCAATACAGTGATGATCAAGGAGAGTCAGCCATGTTTACATGTGGAATTTCGAAAAATTAACCTGGAATCGGTTGAGGAAGGATTCTTAGCCACAACGGAGTTACAACTAACTTTGGATGGTCAGATTCGTCAAGCTCAATCAAAGGATGAAAATATTCAATAGATTAAGACTAATATGAGTAAGGGTAAATCATTAGGTTTTACCAAGGACGATAAAGGTACCCTGTGGTTTAAGGAGCGCTTGTGTGTGCTAAACAAAAAGGAGTTAAAAGAGTTGTTGCTTAAGAAAGCTCATGAGTTATTGTACTCGATCCATCCGGATAGTACCAAAATGTATCAACATATCAAGGATAAATACTAGAGGACAAGTATGAAGCGTGAGACAACAGAGTATGTTGCACTCTTTAATGTGTGTCAAAGAGTGAAAGCTGAACATCAGAGACTCGCAGATTTGCTATAACCGCTTAAAATTCCTGAGTGGAAGTGGGAAGAAGTTGGCATAGACTTTATTACAGGATTACCTAAGACCAAGGATGGTTTTGATTCAACTGGGTAATTGTTGATAGATTGACGAAGGTTGCTCATTTCATTCCGATCAACACAACCTATGCAGGTGACAAGTTGGCAGAGCTATACACATCAAGAATTATGAGTCTCCACGATGTGCCTAAGAAAATAGTATTAGAACATAGATCACACTTTACTTCATGATTTTGGGGAAGTTTCCATGAAGCTATGAGTACTCATTTGAATTTCAATACAGCGTATCATCTCTAGACCGATGGTCAGACTAAGCGTGTAAATCAGATTCTTGAGGATATGCTAAGAGCTTATGTGTTAGATTATGGAGCCAAGTGGGACAGTTGTTTTCCTTTTGTAGAGTTCTCTTACAACAACAGTTATCAGACTAGTTTGCAAATGTCACTATTTGAAGTTTTGTATGGCAGAAAATGTAGAATCTCTCTCAATTGGAAAGAGATGGAAGAAGCTCAAGTCATTGGCCCAGAATGTTTAAGTGAAGCTAAGGAAAAGTTCGGCTAATCCAGGAAAGGTTAAGAACTGCTCAGGCCAGACATAAAAGTTATGCAGATACCCGTCTTTGAGAATTGACTTTTGAGCTAGATGACTATGTGTATCTCAGAATTACACTGTTAAAGGTGTTAAGAGGTTTCAAATGAAAGGAAAGCTTGCGCCAAGGAATGTAGGGCCGTTCAAGATTTTAAAGCGCAAGGGAGAGGTTGCTTATCAGTTGGAGCTACCTACGACATTCATTGGGATACATGACGTCTTTCATATGTCTCAGAGTGCCAGTAGAAGCCATTGATCTTCAGAAGGATCTATCTTACAAGTTGGAGCTACCTACGACATTCATTGGGATACATGACGTCTTTCATATGTCTCAGAGTGCCAGTAGAAGCCGTTGATCTTCAGAAGGATCTATCTTACAAGGAGCACCCTGTCAGAATCTTGGAAGTGTTAGAGCATATGACCAGGAGTAAGGTCATCCGTTTTTGCAAATTTCAGTGGAGCAACCATTCCGAGGAAGAAACCATCTGAAGCACGAAGAGGATCTCAAAGTGGAGTTTCCAAACCTATTTTCTTAGTGAGCCCAAATCTCGAGGTCGAGATTCCGTTTAAGGGGGGTTTGTAACATCCCGCTTCTCATAATTTATTTGAAGATTTTAAAATAAAATTCACCATTTGGATTTTTTAGAATTAATTCAAGTTTAGATAGAATTTGTATTAATTAAAAGGATTTAATGTGACTAAATTAAACATTAACATTTGCTGGAAGTATTTTATTTGGGTTCCTTGTGCGTCAAGAATTTTTTGAGTTTATTTGCTATTTTCTGGAGCTCAATTGATTTATATCAATTTCTGAAATTGGAAAAGCCTCAAAATTCCAAAAAAGACCAATTGGGTGAAGGCCAACACCTGCTGTCCTAGCTCGCACCCTTCTCCGCTGTGCCACATGTTGGCCATCCGCCAAACGCCTCACGCTTCCGTGCTGTCCGCTCCACTCGCTTCATCCACCATCGGATTGACGGGTGTCAAGCATCGGGGCCACCTATCACTGTTCATCTATGCAGTCTGCCTCAGCCGTCCAATCCTTCGTGGTGCCACATGTCATCCATCCAAGTGGTCAGGCACTATTCATCGTTGTCCACGCTATAAGGCCACGTCACTCCCTTGGGTTCCACACCCCACAACCACTTCACCATCATCTCATTCGCACCATCGACGCCTTCACTGGAGCCACCGAGTTCACCGCTCCGTTGTTGACGTCAAAGTTCATGCAGCCGTCATCGCCGCTCCACCGTGGCCGTCTGCCTTCCGTTGGCATCGCCTTCCCATCAGTGAGTGCCTTCGCCTTGCCTCGCAAACTTCACTAGGCAACCAGCTATCCGCCGCCTCGATTCATCTAATGCCACCAGCCCACTCCGCCGCCCCGGTCGACGTGCCTCGATAACGTCAGTCGTGACATCATCCCACACCCGTGTCGCACGTCCATTCGCCTTCTCCGTGAACCCAATCTACCATGAGCCAAGCCACTAATAGCCAGTTCCTACCTATCAGCCGCACAGTCCATAAGCCCATGAGCCAAGCCGTCCACATCAGTAGCCACACGAGCATCCATGTAAGTCTTAGGTCCATGTGTCGACCACATGCTGTTCCACGTGGGTGCCACGTTAGCCAACCAAGCTGTCCCCATGCCACGTTAGCTTGCCACATCAGCTACCACATGTTGTACCACATCACCTTGCCACGTCAGCCCTAGGAGCCAGCTGTTAGCCACATCAACCCTATAAGCCCAGTCAGTTGCCACGTAAGCTGATGATGTCATAATTCCTATTTTCATTTAGAAAAAAATTTGGCTGAAAAATAAATTAGATGTTGACATCATAATTAGGATTTTTCCTTTAGAAAAATAAATCCAATAAATCCTATTTTCCTTTTTCTTGAGATTTAAATCTTCTGAGAGGACGTTCTTCTCCGTCCTAGCTCCGATTGAGCCGATTCTTTTTCCTAAATTCATCTAAAATTGAGCTCTATATTTTGGTTCTTGTTTTTAAGTTTTGGACGTCATTTGAATTTTATTTTGATTTTAATTGTGCCTTATTTGGTTTTCTCACTCTCGTTAAATAGCGTCTTCGAAGGAGATGAAGCAAGATCTGAAGATCAAGAGTAATTAACTGAGCAAGGCCAAGATAAGTCATAACCTTTGATCATATTAAACCTTTTTTCATATCTATTTATTTATTATTTTATTTTAAATTATCATGTATTTCTATTTTAATACAAACCTTCATATCTGGTGGTTATTGTCTAACTTGATTAATCCCTCACTTGATAATTTGAATGCCATTATTTTATTGTCACCATAGGATGGGTAATTATCTAGTGATACAATACTAGTTGTTACATGGGTTGTACATCTAGTATTCTTAGTCATGCTTACAGTTATGTTGGGTTCATCACCACATGTGATCAATTAATTTATTTTGACTTAATGAGATATTGTAGGACCGAAATGGCAACAGAGGGGGTGAATGGTGCCTTTAAAACTCCCCAAGTACTCACACAGCAAATCGAGTGAAAGAACTAGTTTCTCCGATCGAACACACGTGGTCGTAAGCCAATTGATGATCGAACACCACGTGGTCGAACACTTGCCCAAGCCGACAAAAGAAATCAAACAGAGAATATCGCGCGGATAAAACAAGAACGAGAAGGACTCGTTTGCGATTTCGAGTAACTAAGACTCTCGGTCATTTGATCCTCAAATTTGAGACACTGAAAGAATCCAACCTCTGAAAAGAAATTACCAAAATCTTAGCTATGCTCGGGTAGAGAGACATGGTCGAACTCGAAACAGAGGACTTGAGGCGCACGACCATTCAGTTAAGAGAACTTCTCTGATTCGACTCCTGCTCTTGGGAATAAACTAGCCAAGTGGCCTTGAGATAGATTCCCAGTTCTGAGCCAATCGAAGCACACAAAAGGATGCAGAAACACGAAGAAGAGAAGAGAGAAAATGATCGCATGAAGAACAAGCTTTCATAACAGATCGCAAACAAAACAATCATAACATCTCATAATGACAGAAATTAACTTGAGGAAGAGAGATGAATGATTGATCATGGAGGTTTCTACAGCCACTCCATCGGAGGTACAAGAGCAACCGTGCTCTACCCAGAGACAACTCACGCAAATAGAGACGAAAAATTCAGAGTGACTCGGGAACAACCTCACCGAGCATCCGAGCTCTACCCTCTCTATTTATAGTCTTCTTGCTACAGGGGGAGAACCCGTTAACTCCCACCTAACACCGGGTTTTACCACTCTCTTTACCCAGCAGCGAGAACGAGCTCCAGTGCTTTACCCGTTACACCCAACGGCTCCACTGCTTTACCCGTTAGCGCCAACAACTCCCGTGCTTTTGCAGGGACACAGCTTCCCTTTGCAGCTTTCCGCATTTCTCCAAAATGCCACTCCGCTGCCTTCCCGGAAGCTTCCTCCCGCTTGCCGACACGCTTGCAACCATCTCACGACTTCGTGCGTCTTTGGCATCTCCACCGATCACGACCTCAGGCACCCGTGCCTAGTCTCGACCATCCACGCCTCACCACGACTAGTCTCAAAGTCCTGCAAACCATCACAGACAAGCAAACCATTACATAGCACCGCTCACAATAGTATCCAATCACTTGAGCCAGAAAACAGAACTCAAATCATACTCTTACCAAGTCGTATACCACCTACGACCAGTCGGAAAAAGAGAACAATGAATGCACACGACATACGACCACAAAATCAAGCCATACGACCAGATACGATGAGTCTACGATCATCGCTAACTTGCTACGACCACCCACAACTCGCTACGACTTTAACGCTCAAAGTCTACGACTTCAACCAAAGTCGTTACGACCGATCGAAAAGATAAACCAACAAATGCACAAGGTCCCTGACTTCATCACAAAGCCCTACGACCAAATTCCAGCTCAAATGGTCAAGTCCGCAGGTCATACGACCGATTCCAATGCAAGGCGAGCACGTCCGACCACGCCAGATCGCTCTCAATAACGTGAGTCGTAGAGTGCCGACTACTCACGTGGTCGGCCGCATTCGACCACGCCAACGTGATCGTAAACGACACGAATGACCTTCGACCATGCCCAAAATGGTCGTAAATGGTTCGGTGGCTTCGATAGCGCACAACGTGGTCGTGACATCTCGCCAGGTTCCAAGCTGCGGCAACATGGTCGCACGAGTCATTTCAACCATGACCAAGATATGACTATGGCAAAACCGGTCTTAAACTTCCCCGAGACCTACGATCACGCCAAACGTGGTCGTAACCTATTTCGACCACGACCAACGTGGTCGCGTGCCGCCTTCGACCACGCCAACGTGGTCGTAACCTGCTTCGACCACGACCAATGTGGTCGTACTGGCCCTCGACCACGGCCAAACGTGGTCGTACTGCCTTCTGGTGCCCTTCGACCATGGCCAAAGTGGTCGTAGACCCCTCGGGTGACCTTCGACCACGCCCAAAGTGGTCGTAACCAGTGCGCATGACTTTCGGCCACGACCAACGTGGTCGTGTTAGCTGCAGAACACTTTGCCAGGGCTACGACAATGCAGAACTAGCACAAACCTCAAAAACTAAACTCAATCTTCCTAGAACAAGAGTCAATTACTCATCACAACTATGGGATGCCCTTCACATGGTCTCTCAATCTCCCCCTTGATGAGTATATTGACAAAACCAGAAAAAGCAAGAAGTTGAGTTTGAGTTTGAAGAATCCAACATGGTCCAAAGAAGGGAATGAAACTTATGACCATGTCGATGAAGGAACCACTGAGCAACAACCGAAAGAGCAAATTGATCTCCAAAGCTCTAAAATGATCCCAACAGACTTTTTCTTCTCTATTCTCCCCTTTTGGCAATAAACACATCAAGATGCAATAGAGAGAATATGACATGTCAATGGATGAATATGGTGAAGTTTGTTTATTTAAGCATTTAGAGCCATGAGAATTATCCATAATGACCATAACGTAATACACCAAGCCATAACTCAATAAAACGCTATCTAGATCATGACAAAGATATATACAAGCCAGCTAGAGCACATAGATGACAATCTGAAATGTAATGCATTTTGTGAGCAAGTCACGTCATCAATGAGTAAAGTCTAGCTAGAGACATCCAAGGATGATGCAGCCATGTCAATAAGCTAAGCGGAACAAAGAAGCTAACATTGAGTCCAAATAGAGTGCTATAAGCTCAAGATTGAAACATTGGTTAAAGTACGTGGTTCGATTGTAGATTAAGCAAATTGAGCACATTAAACATTGTCTTTTGAAAGCATATGGTTGTTTTCAACCCAATTTTTTGTTTATGTGCTAGATCTCAAGCCTTATGCGACTACTCCAAGCAATAAGCTTAAGAAGATAGTCTAGGTCATCCAAAACTCCCCCTAAGTTCATGCCAAGTGCAATGGCAAGCCGTCTCATAGGAAAGAATTGGTGAGATCAGTTTTTTCGCACAAAAGAGATCTTTTTTTTAACACATTGTACTAACTCATGTATCATCAGGAGACTAAAACATCTCAAACTAAGGCTCAATATAGATTCAACGCTCTACTCAGCCTATTTGACATGGCATGAATCATAAAAGGATAGCTCAAGAAAGACTAAACTCAAATGCGAGCATGATAAGTTTAATTTAAGTTGATCAATTTTACTTAACTTATCATGGCAAACGCTAGTCTACACATATGAAGTCATGATAAATTTAGCAAGCTAAGCACAAGTCATGGCAAGGTGTAAAGCATCAAGCATGTCATAATAGGATAATAATCAAGGCTCAATGCAGATTGATTATAATACTAGAATGCCGAGAATGCGCGAAGACCAGTTCCCCCTCAACATTAGATGCAACTTTTAGTTCAAGTTGAGTTAAGTCAAAATTAAGCTCCGTAAGCTCCCAAATGAACTCCCTTGAACCAAAGCATTAAGTCGAGAAGTCGGCAAATAAAACCAAAACAATGATCCTTAAAGCATAGATAAGATATAGAGACAAGCGTGGTTCGGACTAACTCTCATCTACCCCATATGACTCGTGACTAACAAATGACCGGAAAAACACACACTAGAGAGCAATCACGCACCTGCCTACCCGAGGGTGGCCCAACCTCGCTAGAACCTATAAGAAGTGAGTGAGCTCAATCTAGTGAGATAAGAAGCAGCGAGAAGAAACATCCTGGAAGCACAAGATAAGAGAAGAAGTCTAAACAACTAGACAAGAGAAGCACTCTAACCTATGCTAGAAGGACTAAGCCCGATGCACCCCAAGTGCAAAGCAACGAGAAATGAGACAGAAGCATAATCAATATAGAAAAGCAATAAAGTCCAAAGCTCCCCTCACTATCGTCCGTAAGGACACACCACCCCAAGCTCTCCCGTAGAGCTGAAAACCTCGAACTATCCAAAGGCTTGGTGAAGATGTCACCAACTGGTGGTCACTCTCACAAACGGAGCACTATATCGCCTTCTCTACATGGTCTCGAAGGAAGTGATAACGGATATCGATGTGCTTGGTCCGAGAGTGTTGCTGGGTTCTTAGCAATGTTAATCGCAGAAGTGTTATCACAAAAGAGTGGAACACGCCGATAACTAACCCAAAGTCCCGCAGGTCGAAGCCATCCAGTACTGATCGCAGCGGTGGCCGCAAAGAACATACTCAACCTCTGCGGTGGATGTGCAACACCGGATCGCTTCCTAGAAGACCAAGAGGCGAGAGAATTGCCAATGAATTGGCAAGTGCTGAAGTGCTCTTCCTATCTATCCTACACCAAAGCAAAGTCTGCGTCAGAAAGCTCTCAAGGAAAGACAGGATGAGGAAGAGTACCGATACCATAGTCAATGGTAGCTCGGAGGTACCGAAGATGCGCTTCACCGCTTTGGCGGTGAGATACGCGAGGAGAGGCTCGAAACGAGCACACGCACACACCGAGAAGTGTATGTCCGGTCTCGAGGCGATGAGGTAAAGAAGGAGCCGATCATACTTCAACTCTTTTCGATCAATCGGCTCGCCATCCTCATCAGGTCAAGATAGGTCGCCGAAGCCATGGGAGTTGACACCGCTTTCCATCACTCATATCAAGCGCCAGAGGTCACGAGTGTACTTTCCTTGATGAAGAAATGTACCCTCCCGAGTCCGCTTAATTTGGAAGCCAAGGAAGAAAGTCAACTCACCCATCATACTCATTTCAAACTCGGTGCTCATGACATCCGAGAACTGGGAAACCAGAGTATGGGAAGAGCCACCAAAGATAATGTCATCGACATAGATCTCGACGAGCAGAAAGTCAGCGCCAAGCCGGCGGATGAACAAGGTCTTATCAACTTTACCCATTTCAAACCCATGACTCAACAAGTAGGACTTAAGCCTCTCATACGAAGCCTCGGGGGCTCGCTAAGTCCATACAACGCTTTGGAAAGCTTGAAGACATGGTTTGGGTATTTGGGGTTTTCGAAACCGGGAGGTCAGTTTGACGTAGACCTCTTCCTCAATAAGGCCATTGAGAAAGGCACTCTTGACGTCCATCTGTAAAGCTTGAAACCCTTAGAAGCCGCAAAGGCAAGCAGGATTCTAATGGCTTCAAGTCTAGCTACAGGGCAAAGGTCTCCTCGAAATCTAGACCTTCAACGGGAGAACCCCGAGCAACCAGTCTAGCCTTGTTTCAATAACCACTCCATCCTCGCTCGCTTGTTCTTGAACACCCACTTAGTCCCAATAATATTGTGACTCGCGGGGCTCGACAAGCGACTGCACCTTGTTCCTCTCGAAGTTTTCTAGCTCCTCATGCATGGCATTGACCCAAGACTCATCGGATAAAGCATGAGAGACATCTTTGGGCTCAAGGGAGGCAATGAAAGCGAATGGAGACAGAATTGAGATAAGCGATTTTGAGCGGGTAACACGCTCGAAAAGGTCTCCAATGATCTGCTCAAGGATGAGCTCGGATATGTCTAGGAGGTCCAGAATGAGATGAAGAAGTGGCTTCTACCTCGTGAGCCGATGAGGTAGGAACAAAGCCACCACTCCGTAAGAAGCGTAAGGCATGGTCGATCACCTCGAGGTGCGGTGGAAGACGGCACCTCAAGGGGTGGATGAGGGACAGATCGTAGACAACCGTCATCTCCATCATCCTCATTATCCACAAAGATGGTCTCGGATCGCTCTAAAGAACTCGAGATATCGGGCCTAGTCCCGGACCGCCTCGTCAAAGGTCACCTCACGAGTCTCTACCATTTTACTAGACTCGCAGCCTGCACCCTATAAGCCCGCGAAGAAGGCGAGTAACCTAGAAAGATTCCATCACAAGAACGTGACCGAACTTGTCTAGGTTCCTGACTTCAAAACAAAGCACTTGCAACCAAACACACGAAAATGAGAGACGCTAGGCTTTCGCCCATATCTCAACTCATAAGAAGTGCGGTGCAAGTGTGCCCTAAGAAATACTCGGTTTGAGACATGGCACGCGGTAGCTATAGCCTCACCCAAAACTTCCGCGGTGTAGAGTACTCATCAAGCATCGCCCGGCCATCTCGACCAAGGTACGGTTCTTCCTCTCCACAACGCCATTCTCACGAGGACGATGGAGAAGAGAATCGGTGCTCTACACTGCCTCACCACGAAACTCTCAAAGTAGGAATTCTTGAACTCCGTGCCATTGTCACTGCGGATTGCTCGTAAGGCACCGGGAGCTCTACAGAAAGCCTCACCAAAAGACCTCGGAAATGCGAAACGTCTCATCCTTCGAGGCTAAGAAAAACACCCAAGAATACCTCGAGAAGTCATCGACCACAACAAGAACATACCACTTCCTCTTGCCGATCGCACTCGAGTGGTCCAACTGTGTCCATGTGGAGCAATTGTCTGGTGCATCGGTCATAGTAACTATGACCGAGGGTGAGAAGCGGCAACCATCTTGCCGTGCGGCATGGAGAGCAAACAAGGTCTTTGACCATCTTGAGTTTCTGTAGACCACGAATGAGATCGTGGCGCTAACTCGGTCAAATGATCAAATCCGATATGACCAAGTCTCCTATGCGAGAAAGAAAGGTCGCGGGACTCGAAGCAACTAAACACCGAGAGGATCACCGTAAGACTCGGAAAAATCAGCACGAAAGATCCTCCCAAAGCGAGAAATCCGCAAACCGGACTACCCAAGAATCAAGAATTTTACAAGCATTTTTCTTGAAGCTTACCTCAAACCGTCATCGGAAGTCGAGAAACGGAAAGCAAATTGTACCGCAGCTTACTAACCAATGCTACATCTTTCAAAATGAAAGAGTCATTAATGCAAGATCGCACCTTTGGCGATGACGCGCCGGATGAAGCATCTCGAAGGTGATCGTCTCATCACCGGAGCACGTGCAAGGGAAGAAAACCAACGGAGTCTCCGGCCATGTGTCGAGAACACCCGAGTCTACAAGCCAAACCTTTCCTTCCTCGCCCGGCGAACTCGAGTCAAACAGAGTAAAGTCGAGATGGGGTAAATCAAGAGTGATTTTGGCACCCAATCTTGAACAACACGCCGAGCGGATGAAGTAGTCAAGCACGCACTTTCCTCTATCTACCCTACGCTCTGTCACTCATAGCGTAAGGTCCGTGAGCAGACACGAAGTCGCTGCGGGTCCGATCGCACGGAGAGCGAGTCGGAACACCGCAACACGCTGAACACGCCGCGGTAATCGTCTCGACGGGAAACGAGATGTACCTCGGACGGCGGAAGTCATGATCGGGAGTAGCACGAGGACGAAAACGAAGACTCGAAAAACCAAGTCCTCGATGCTGCCCAAACCCATCAACAAAAAGTAAATCTAGACTCGTGCTGGTCCTAGGTGCACTCGTGATCCGGGTGACCACGAATATGCCTAGGAGACTCAACACGCCTCTACGCGCGATCTTGGCGCGCTCAAGCATCGATCAACCGTGTGTCCATCCTTCGACAGAAGGTGCGGTGATACTTCATCCTCCGAGAGGTAGAAGTAGCACGGTCGAGCCGCTTCCGAGAGGCCGGCGGCATGTGCAATCACCTTTCTTCGTAAATCCCCGGTCATAGCCCGCCGACTTAAATTGGACTTTCTTGGTCCGGGCTCACTCGATCACACTGGTGCTATGGGTCCGAGCACGCAGTGGATGCTTCCTCATATCCTCATAATAGTCATATCCTAGACCCCGATTAAACTGCAAATCTTGGACTGGTCTAGAATAAGATTAAGCTTCTTCTTGCCGCTACAAATCTCTCGAGAGTGTTCATAAGGTGCTGACACTCCCGAAAGAGAGAGGTGCAAGAAGAGCAGGGGGAAGAGGGAACAGCAGGAGGTAAGGGAGCAGATGAAGAACCAACAGCAGAGGGAAGAATGGCTTGTGCACGCACAGCCGACTCTGAATGGACAGTCCTACTGCTAGTCAGTTGGTTCACGTTCCTAGGCGTCTCCACCTTACCCTCGGGCTTCTCCCCTTCTCTCACAGACACACAATACAAGGAAGGTTGCTTCTCTAGTAGGTCCTTAGTCGACTTCACACATTTCTCATCCAATGCAAATCAAATCAGATTTTAGTTTGTTACGGTTAATACATGGTGAGCTAACAGGTCCTTAGAAGCATACTGAGCCATTTTCCTATCATGATCAATCATTTCTTGAAACTGTTTGGAGACAGCTTCAAGTTCAGCAGTTAACTTGGGACAGTTCAAGCATGAATCAATCGGCTCAAGTAAAGAAGCTTGGAGTTCAGCAATTTTATGATCTGCCCGTTTTAAGTTCATCTTCAAGTTATTGCAATTTTACAAGGATCGGGCAGATCAAGGAGCATGGCATAAGGTCCTCTAGCAAAGAATGTCCTTATCCTCACATGAGGTGGGAGAAGTAGTCTCATCGTAGTAAGTAGGGTAATGACCATCCTACTCAACTCTAACTCAGCAAGCGGACTAACATTTTCCACCTTAACAATATCAAGCTCTGAGGACACACTATCATGAGAGGTCCTTAATTTTTCCATGTCATCAAGCAAGGCACAAGCATGTATCACGATCGTCACGGAGGGAGCGGATGTAAGTGAAGTAATCTCCGTGACAGTCTATCTACTTCCTTCTCTAACTCGGTACACCTAGACCTAGCTCTAGCATGAAATCCACCTAGCTTAAGAAAAGCATCATTTAGCTGGTCATAAGAAGGAGTACCTCATCCGAAGTCGAGTACTCGCCGTCGGCGAGTTCGCCCTCGAGGGCCATGAAGCACATGCCGAGAAGTCATTGCCGCCATCCTTGGGCTCTTGGTCACCCGTCCGTCGTCGTCGCTCCATCCCTCCACCTCGCCGAGGTCGAGGTCGTCGAAGGCGGTGAGGACGCGTGGAAGAGCTTCTTGGCCTTCCCGGTTGCGAAACTTCTTCTTCCCGCGTCGGAGTGGAGGCTTCTTGTTGCGGTTCTTGTCGGTGTAGTCGATCTTGCTCGAACCGCCGTAGTCGTTCTTGCCCTTCTCCGGCTTGGGGCGGTTGTTCGAATGTGGTTGGGGCCACCACACTCGAAGCAAATCACGGGTCCTCCTCTCTTCTGCTCTCCTACCCTTGTAGGCATGTGAAACCTTCGGGCTAGGAGGGCCACCGATCATCCGCAGTCGCTCTAACCGATCATCGCTATGTCACGAGCGGCGAGGAAAAACCACAATAAGAATCGAAGAGAGACCGAAGCGTAATCGGGATCGGTGACCAAAGCCATCGACTGTGACTTCGACCGACGAGACAACGTCAATCTCGTGAGTCTTGAGGCGTGAGTACAGCGCGTCAAGAGTCAGGGTCGAGAGGTCTGTCGTGTCTTTGATGGTGGTCACTTTCATCTCCCACACGCGCAGATCGAGTGCCGCGAGCATCTGACGAGCGTTGTCCGAGTTGGGGTATGTGAGACCGACCGCTCGGAGGTTGCTCAAGATTTTGTGAAATCGCGAAAAGCACTCGTCCAGGGACTCACCAGCAAGCATCTCGAATTTGTTGTATTCGCGCTTGAACTGGTCTGTCGAACCGTCTTAACGGGTGGTGCCCTCATGGTATGCGTCGAGGTCACCCGGATGTCGAGGCGGACGGCGATGAGATATGCGGTCAAACTCACTACGACTCAAACCACGGATGATGATGTTCCTTGCCCTTGCATTTGCCTCAACATCGCCATGTTCCGGCATTGATGTTCTCATCGGCGGGAACAACAAATCGACCTTAACCTTGCGCGGATGGCATACCCCTGAGCCTGGATGTACGTTTCCATTCGGCTCTTCCAGAAGGGGTAATCGATGCCATCGAAAACGGGCGGCTTGGTCGAGTACTTGTCCGTCGCCATGACTCTTGAGACCGGTTAAGATCTATTGATTAGAGCTAACCGGCTCTGATACCAATTGTAGCACCGAAATGGCAACAGAGGGGGGGGGGAGGTGAATGGTGCCTTTAAAACTCCCCAAGTACTCACACAGCAAATCGAGTGAAAGAACTAGTTTCTCCGATCGAACACACGTGGTCGTAAGCCAATTGATGATCGAACACCACGTGGTCGAACACTTGCCCAAGCCGACAAAAGAAATCAAACAGAGAATACTGCGCGGATAAAACAAGAACGGAGAAGGACTCGTTTGCCAGATTTCCGAGTAACTAAGACTCTCTGGTCATTTGATCCTCAAATTTGAGACATCGAAAGAATCCAACCTCAAAAGAAATTACCAAAATCTTAGCTATGCTCGGGTAGAGAGACATGGTCGAACTCAAACAGAGGACTTGAGGCGCACGACCATTCGGCTTAAGAGAACTTCTCGATTCGACTCTGCGCTCGGGAATGAACTAGCCAAGTGGCCTTGAGATAGATTCCCGCCCGAGCCAATCAAGCACACAAAAGGATGCGAAACACGAAGAAGAGAAGAGAGAAAATGATCGCATGAAGAACAAGCTTTCAAAACAGATCGCAAACAAAACAATCATAACATCTCATAACGACAGAAATTAACTTGAGGAAGAGAGATGAATGATTGATCATGGAGGTTTCTACAGCCACTCCATCGGAGGTACAAGAGCAACCGTGCTCTACCCAGAGACAACTCACGCAAATAGAGACGAAAAATTCAGAGTGACTCGGGAACAACCTCACCGAGCATCCGAGCTCTACCTGATGAGGACATCACTTCTATTGATATGAACACCCCTCTTACTGCTTCCATGAATGATGGGCAAGGTCCAATCACTCGGGCACGTGCTCGTCAACTCAACTATCAGGTAAACTTGTTTTTAGGAGTCAATAATATTTCCGCTGAGCATTCGATACTTCCTAAGACTTGTGATTTTCTTGTCCTTAGGAACCATGGAGAAGAACCACGCGAGCTCAAGTGTAGAAGTGGAACCGTCAAGCGCAAGCCAACTCATATTCGCGAGTTCGAATCAGATTCGGACTGCTGGACAACGCCTACTTCAAATGACCATAACTTTTGATCTAGAAGGTTTCTCGGGGCCCGTGAGTACTCGTTGGAAAGATCTTGGAGTCTACTTTCAGATGAATCTGGTCTCACCTCAAAATTCCATCCGAGCCGATCAGAAACTGCAAAACAAGTGGTGTCACTTTTCCAGTCCGAGTCAAAGTGGGCCTTGGGCCTTGTAATCACACTTAGACTATTTGGGCCTGCACTAATCATGGGTGTACTGTTCACGTGAACAGTACCCGTGAATAGTACCACATCCCCTTTGTTAGATAAGTGCGGCCTCCCCACTCCTATTTAAGGAGGTCGCACCCTTTAGTTTTCCTCGGGTTTTTCTTAAGAGTTTATTCTGCTTAGCGTTTACGCATGTTCGGTTTGAGGAACCCCAACTTGTGAACTTAAACATTATTCGCAATTTCAGATTGCATCTTTTACTCTCTTGCTTGTGTTCTCGATTCGCTTGCAGGAGATAGCCTTCTTGGCGAGGTCAATCGTGTTCGCACGGTTGATAACCAACGGAGCGATGGTGTAGTGATTGCGAGGGGTTCGATCTGTTTTGGTCGGAGCCTTTGGATCATCAACGTCGAGATCTCCACAATCGACTTATCAGTATCTCTTGGAAGATCGGGCCATCGTCACATCAGTTGGTATCAGAGCAACGGTTGCCCATGAGGTAATTCTTGTATCTCTAGTTAGTAGATTGGTTTTTATTTCTATAGTCCAGAAAAAAAAATTGCCCCACAAAAAGAGTTAATTTCCGCTGTCCAAACCCCGTTGTGCCTTTCAATCTGTTAGTTTTGGTTTGCTAAATTGAATTTGTGTCCGTCATAGTATTGTCTAGTTGCTGGTCATATCTTTGTTCCATTGAAAATCCAAACAAAACAAAAATTCCCCACCCCAAACCCTAATTTCCAATTTCGGCTGATCTTTCCTTCCTCTGCAGCCGCCACCAAAAACATCATATCTTTTGATTCCGAGATTATTTTTGAGTGGGACCACCGCCATTAGATTTAAAATTTTTTTATCCATCTATCTGTAAAATTTCACGTCATTCCAGCCAGGCAGTTAAGAGATATGTGCGGTGAAAGTTGACCTAATTATCTGTTGTGAATCTGCAACAGTCAGCAGTTGTGATTTTTGTGCGAATTTCTGTGTTGGGATTCAAAAGTTGGCCCCAAAACAAAATCTGTAGAAAAAGCCGTCAGAAAACAGTAAAAAAAAGAATCAGTGAAAAAGAGGCATCTGACAAAAAGTTACGGCCGAATTACCAACGTGCTGTCCAGTGGACAGAAATCTGAAGTTTTCAGTTTTGGGTCAATCCTTGTGTTCTTCAATTCCAGTTTGAATTGGATTGAATTATCTTGTATTTACCACTCCTACACTTTGCCATACACTTATTCTTAGCCTTCTTCCATCCTTGGTTGATCAGCAACATAGGCTAAGTGCTAGATACGAACTATAATTCAATTCTATGCAATTCTGAATTGAACTGATTGTTCTCCATTGCTACCATATTGTGCCTTCCAAGCTACACCTACTCTTGATCAGAACAGGTACCTCTTGCAATTGTACCCACGCTCGACACGGTGTCACGAACCAGCCACCGATTGTACCACCTGCTACATTGGTAAGAACACTTGTAAGAGTGTGATAAGACGATTGAGAGTGTGTGATTCTACTTCTCGCCACCTAGTAGTTGATAGGGATAATACCTTTGTGTTGTCTTTTGTTTGCTACTAACCATGGCAGGTGAGACGTCTGATGCGCAAGAGTGTGTTTTAAAGGGAGAGCTCATGACGCTTTTGGATGAACAACGCGCTGCCATTACTGATGACATCGATAGGAAGATGGATACAATGCAACTTTCCATCAATGAGAGCATTGCAACACTCACTACACGCCTTGAAAGAATGGTGAATCGGCCACCAAACAATGGAGGCCAAGATCATGAGGAGGGAAATGATAATGAGAGACAAAATCGTGACGCCGGTGCTGCACGGCCACGACACCATCCTCATCAGAACCGTCATGGTATGGGAGGTAACAATAATTTTCAGTATCACAATGCTCATGTTCATGATGACCCGTTTGCTAAAGTTAAATTTTCCATACCATCTTTTATGGTACCTATGATGCTGAAACTTATCTAGATTGGGAGATGACAGTTGAACAAAAATTTAATGCCCATCTAGTTCTGAAGTGCATAGAGTCGGACAAGCTACTAGTGAATTTAAAGATTTTGCTATCATTTGGTGGACTCAAGTAGTTAATTCGCTTAGCCCCGATACATGGGATAGATTGAAGGTAGCTATGCGTGCTAGATTTGTTCCTCCTGCTTTTAAACGTGAAATGCGTAAGAAATTGCAGCGCTTAGACCAAGGTAATAGATCTGTTGAGGAATATTATCAAGAACTGCAAATAGGCATGCTGCGTTGTAATGTTGAAGAGGATGAGGAGGATAAGATGGCTCGTTTTATGGGGATTAAGGCGTGAAATTCAGGATATAATTGATTACAAAGAGTATAATGATATCAATAGATTGTTCCAGCTTGCTTGTTTGGCGAGAAAGAATTGCAGGGTAGACAACAAAGGACAAGGAGCAATTTTGGAGGTACGTCTACATCGAGACCAACACAGAGCAACCCAAGACAGCCCCACCTCCTGTTTTTGAGCTGCTGCCCTCTCGTGAGTAGGGCGCGTTCAGCAGCATCGCCACCACCATCACGAGCACCGAGGCGAGCAAATCTACTAGTGTGCAAGCACCAGCAAAGAGCTCTTCATCGGTTGCTTCCACGGGCCGCACGACGGGCATTGTGTGCCACCGTTGTAAAGGGATGGGCCACGCCATGAGAGATTGCCCAAGTCGCGGGCGTACATTGCGACAGAAGATGGTGGTTATGTAAGTGCTAGTGATGTTGAGGATGAATATGCTCTTGCAGCTAACCTTGCGGTGATGATGATGATCATGAGACAGATAGTGATGGTGAGGAGATTTTAGGTGCGCTGCTACGGCGAGTTATAGAACCATAATTGTGCAATGAGTACTGAGCACTCAAAGAGAGCAAGAGGAGAAGCTACAACGTCATAATTTGTTTCAGATGTTCCTCATCGTCAAGGATTGCCGTGTTCGTGTTATAATTGATGGCGGGAGCTGCAATAACTTGGTGGATTTAGGATTGGTCAAGAAGCTTGGCTTGACCACACGTGCGCATCCTCACCCATACCACATTCAGTGGTTCAACAACAGCGGTAAGGTGAAGGTAACACAATCTACGAGAGTGCAATTTTCCATTGGTTCCTATCATGATGTTGCTGATTTCGATGTAGTACCTATGCAAGCATGCTCACTTTTATTAGGTCGCCCATGGGAATTTGATACCGATGCAACTCATCATGGTAGAAGTAATAAATACTCTCTTGTGCACAAAGGAAAGAAAATAACTTTGCTACCTTTGACACCCACTGAAATTGCTAATTGTGATAAAGAGCTAGCTGAAAATAAGAAGAAAGAACTTGAACATGAATCTGAAAATCAGCAAGTAGTGAAGGATGTTTTCCCACCTAAGAAAGAGAGGTTGCCATCTAGTTCTAGGACCGAGGGAATTAAATTAAAGGGTTGTGTCATGCTTGCAACCAAATCTGATCTTGCTGAAATTTGTCATGATGAAATGCCATGCTATGCTTTGATATGCAAAGATGCTTTATTTTCACTTGATGATATATCTAGCTCTTTGCCGTCTCTGTCACTAACCTTTTGCAGAATTTGAGATTGTGTTTCCTCATCGAGATACCCCTGGGCTGCCACCAATTAGGGTATTGAACATCAAATTGATTTGATTCCAGGAGCTTCCCTACCCAACCGTGCGCCATACCGAACCAACCGGAGGAGACTAAGGAGATTGAGCGTCAAGTGCGAGACTTGCTTGACAAAGGGTACATACGTGAGAGCCTTAGTCCATGTGCTGTTCCTGTACTTTTGGTTCCAAAGAAAGATGGGTCGTGGCGTATGTGTGTTGATTGTAGAGCTATTAATAATATTACCATTAGATACCGTCATCCTATTCCTAGGTTAGACGACATGCTTGATGAATTAAGTGGCTCTACAATGTTTTCTAAAGTTGACTTGCGTAGTGGATACCACCAAATTAGAATGAAACTTGGAGATGAATGGAAGACGGCATTTAAAACTAAGTTCGGGTTATATGAGTGGCTAGTGATGCCTTTTGGTTTAACTAATGCCCTAGCACTTTCATGAGATTAATGAACGAGGTTTTACGTGCTTTCATTGGTAAGTTTGTGGTAGTTTACTTTGATGATATATTGATTTACAGCAAGTCACTAGATGAACATCTTGAACACTTACGTGCTGTTTTTGTTGCTTTGAGAGATGCACATTTGTTTGGTAACCTCGAAAAGTGCACCTTTGCACCGATCGAGTTTGTTTTCTTGGCTATGTTGTTACTCCGCAGGGAATTGAGGTTGATCAAGCCAAGATCATCGCTATCGAGTTGGCCGCCTCCTAAAACGGTCACACAAGTGCGGAGTTTTCTCGGGCTCGCTGGTTTCTATCGGCGTTTTGTTCGGGATTTCAGCACCTCGCTGCACCATTGAATGAGCTTACAAAGAAGGGTGTTCCTTTTACTTGGGCCACCAATCATCAACAAGCTTTCGACACTCTCAAAGATAAGTTAACACATGCCCCTTTGCTTCAACTTCCGATTTCAGCAAGACTTTTGAATTAGAATGTGATGCTAGTGGCATAGGTCTTGGGGTGTGTTAATGCAAGAAGGAAAACCTGTTGCTTACTTTAGTGAAAAGTTAAGTGGTCCTAGTTTGAACTATTCTACCTATGATAAAGAATTATATGCTCTAGTTCGAACTTTGGAAACATGGCAGCATTATTTATGGCCCAAAGAGTTTGTAATACATTCGATCATGAATCCTTGAAACATATTCAAGTCAAACCAACCTGAACCGTAGACATGCTAAGTGGATTGAGTTTATTGAATCTTTTCCTATGTCATTAAATATAAAAGGGGAAAGAAAATATGATAGGCGATGCGTTGTCTAGGAGATATACCATGCTTTCACAACTTGATTTCAAAATCTTTGGGTTAGAGACAATAAAGGAGCAATATGTGCATGATGCTGATTTTAAAGACGTGTTGCTAAATTGTCAAGAGGGAAAGGGTTGGAATAAATTTGTTGTGCATGATGGTTTCATATACCGTCTTTGGCAAGCTATGCATTCCTGTTGGCTCCGTTCGTCTTTTGTTGTTACAGGAGGCGCATGGAGGAGGATTGATGGGCCACTTCGGCGTGAAGAAGACTGAGGACATTCTGTTCCACCATTTTTATTGGCCAAAGATGAGGCGTGACGTCGAACGCTTCATTTCTCGCTGCACCACGTGCCAAAAAGCTAAGTCACGACTTAATCCTCATGGTTTATACATGCCTCTTCCTGTTCCAAGCGTACCTTGGGAAGATATTTCTATAGACTTTGTTTTAGGCTTCCTAGGACAAAGAAGGGAGGATAGTATTTTTGTTGTCGTGGATAGATTCTCTAAGATGGCTCATTTTATACCATGTCATAAAAGTGATGATGCTACACATGTTGCTGATTTGTTCTTTAAGGAAATTGTTCGCTTGCATGGTATTCGAATACGATAGTTTCAGATCGTGATGCTAAATTTCTTAGTCATTTTGGAGAACCTTGTGGGGAAAGTTGGGAACTAAACTGTTATTTTTCACTACCGTCATCCCCAAACGATGGACAAACCGAGGTAGTCAATAGAACATTGTCTACTATGCTTAGGGCTGTGCTTAAAAGAACTTAAAAATGTGGGAGGAATGTTTGCCTCATGTGGAATTTGCTTATAATCGTCGCTGCATTCTACCACGAAGAAATGCCCTTTGAAATTGTTTATGGTTTCATACCTCGTGCACCTATCGACTTGTTGCCTCTTCCGCTTCGAAAAAGTAAATTGTGATGCGCAACAACGTGCTGATTTCATACGTAAGATGCATGAGACAACTAAAGAGAACATTGAGATTATGAATGCTAAATATAAAGTTGCTGGTAGTCAAGGACGCAAGCATATTACTTTGAACCGGGTGATCTTGTGTGGTTACACTTGCGTAAAGAACGATTTCTGAATTGAGAAAGTCTAAACTCATGCCTCGTGCAGATGGTCCTTTTAGAGTGCTTGAACGTATTAATGATAATGCATATAAGTTAGACTTGCTGCAGATTTTGGGGTTAGCCCCACCTTTAACATTGCAGGTTTGCGACCTTGCTTGGGCGTGGAAGATGAGCTTGAGTCGAGGACGACTCCAATTCAAGAAGGGAGGATGATGAGGACATCACTTCTATTGATATGAACACCCTCTTCGCTTCCATGAATGATGGGCAAGGTCCAATCACTCGGGCACGTGCTCGTCAACTCAACTATCAGTAAACTCGTTTTAGGAGTCAATAATATTTCCGCTGAGCATTTGATACTTCCTAAGACTTGTGATTTTCTTGTCCTTAGGAACCATGGAGAAGAACCACGCGAGCTCAAGTGTAGAAGTGGAACCGTCAAGCGCAAGCCAACTCATATTCGCGAGTTCGAATCAGATTCGGACTGCTGGATAGCGCCTACTTCAAATGACCATAACTTTTGATCTAGAAGGTTTCTCGGGGCCCGTGAGTACTCGTTGGAAAGATCTTGGAGTCTACTTTCAGATGAATCTGGTCTCACCTCAAAATTCCATCCGAGCCGATCAGAAACTGCAAAACAAGTGGCGTCACTTTTCCAGTCCGAGTCAAAGTGGGCCTTGGGCCTTGTAATCACACTTAGACTATTTGGGCCTGCACTAATCATGGGTGTACTGTTCACGTGAACAGTACCCATGAATAGTACCACATCCCCTTTTGTTAGATAAGTGCGGCCTCCCCACTCCTATTTAAGGAGGTCGCACCCTTTAGTTTTCCTCGGGTTTTCTTAAGAGTTTATTCTGCTTAGCAGTTTCACGCATGTTCGGTTTGAGGAACCCCAACTTGTGAACTTAAACATTATTCGCAATTTCAGATTGCATCTTTTACTCTCTTGCTTGTGTTCTCGATTCGCTTGCAGGAGATAGCCTTCTTGGCGAGGTCAATCGTGTTCGCACGGTTGATAACCAACGGAGCGATGGTGTAGTGATTGCGAGGGTTCGATCTGTTTTGGTCTGAGCCTTTGGATCATCAACGTCGAGATCTCCACAATCGACTTATCAGTATCTCTCGGAACATCGGGCCATCGTCACATCACTACCCTCTCTATTTATAGTCTTCTTGCTACAGGGGGAGAACCCGTTAACTCCCACCTAACACCGGGTTTTACCACTCTCTTTACCCAAAGAATGAGAACGAGCTCCGGTGCTTTACCCGTTACACCCAACGGCTCCACCGCTTTACCGTTAGCGCCAACAACTCCCGTGCTTTTGCAGGGACACAGCTTCCCTTTGCAGCTTTCCGCATTTCTCCAAAATGCCACTCCGCTGCCTTCCCGGAAGCTTCCTCCTGCCCAGCCGATCACGACCTCAGCACCCCCGTGCCTAGTCTCGACCATCCACGCCTCACCACGACTAGTCTCAAAGTCCTGCAAACCATCACGCATAAGCAAACCATTACATAGCACCGCTCACAATAGTATCCAATCACTTGAGCCGAAAATGAACTCAAATCATACTCTTACCAAGTCGTATACCACCTACGACCAGTCGGAAAAAGAGAACAATGAATGCACACGACATACGACCACAAAATCAAGCCATACGACCAGATACGATGAGTCTACGATCATCGCTAACTTGCTACGACCACCCACAACTCGCTACGACTTTAACGCTCAAAGTCTACGACTTCAACCAAAGTCGTTACGACCGATCGAAAAGATAAACCAACAAATGCACAAGGTCCCTGACTTCATCACAAAGCCCTACGACCAAATTCCAGCTCAAATGGTCAAGTCTGCAGGTCATACGACCGATTCCAATCTGCGCGCAGCACGTCCGACCACGCCGATCGCTCTCAATAACGTAGTCGTAGAGTGCCGACTACTCACGTGGTCGAAGCTGCATTCGACTACGGCCAACGTGATCGTAAACGACCTGAATGACCTTCGACCATGCCCAAAATGGTCGTAAATGGTTCGGCTGGCTTCCGATAGCGCACAACGTGGTCGTAGACATCTCGGCCAGGTTCCAGCTGCCGCAACATGGTCGTACGAGTCATTTCAACCATGACCAAGATATGACTATGGCAAAACCAGTCTTAAACTTCCCTGGAGACCTACGATCACGGCCAAACGTGGTCGTAACCTATTTCGACCACGACCAACGTGGTCGTGCTGGCCTTCGACCACGGCCAACGTGGTCGTAACCTGCTTCGACCACGACCAATGTGGTCGTACTGGCCCTTGACCACGGCCAAACGTGGTCGTACTGCCTTCTGGTGCCCTTCGACCATGGCCAAAGTGGTCGTAGACCCCTCGGGTGACCTTCGACCATGCCCAAAGTGGTCGTAACCAGTGCGCATGACTTTCGGCCACGACCAACGTGGTCGTGTTAGCTGCAGAACACTTTGCCAGGGCTACGACAATGCAGAACTAGCACAAACCTCAAAAACTAAACTCAATCTTCCTAGAACAAGAGTCAATTACTCATCACAACTATGGGATGCCCTTCACATGGTCTCTCAGATATGGAACCATGGTTGTAGCCACAGTTATAAAAACTTATGTGTCATGATATTGGTGTGTCATCGATGTTAGTTATACAAAAATGGTTTTCACTTGGGCGAGTGATCGTGTAGTAAAGGGGGAAGTGTGATTTGCACTTTGAGGGATGCGGATATCTCACCTGGATAATATCTAAGGATTTAATTTTGTGCACCATTGATACGAGGCTTATCATGTAACCACATGTCTGGTATGGGATAAGCTTGACTGATTAATTTGTGATATTTCAATTTTAATTTTGCCATTGTGATGAACGTGGGTGTTGGTTAGACGTTTCTATGAGGCGCAAGAGGGGGCAATTATTGACTAGGTGGTTAACCTACTCGACGGTGAAACCTTAGCAGGTAAAATTGAGTTTGAGGTTGAGCATTGTAAAAGCCTTGTTTTGATTTTCTTTTACTTAGAGATAATCACATGTGTAGGTAAAGTTGTGCAACCTCTGTAGAGTGTAAAAATATTCGAATAGTGATGTCCCTGGTTATAGACAATGCTCGATGATTTCACACGAAGGGTAGATATTTCATAAAACATAGCTTGGATAACTTTCGTAAGTGAATGGTTAGTTCACGGGTGGTTCGTTACATAAATGGTTAGTTCATGGATGGTTCATTGTGTGAATGTGATTTATTCAATTTCTTTGATTATTTTCTTATTTAGTCATTCTCCTTAAAGTTCACTTTCGATCTATTTACTATATTTACATTAGATTTTTGCTTTCTGCAAAATAACCACTCAGCCATGATTCAGTAAGCCTTGCATATTATATTGCATTCTTATTACAAATGACTTGTTGAGTATTCCATGTACTTACGGCTATATACACATTTGTTCAGTTGAAGAAGGAGAACCATATCAACTGGAAGTTCCTGAAGGTGGATACTTCGACGATTTCTCAGATTAGGGTCTCGCTTCCCAGTTGATTGCCTATGGGCATGTCGAATGACTACTACGCTTATTTCCATTTTCTGCTGCTAGCTTTTGTTAAAGCCCTTCAGGCTATTATTTGTAAGCTTGGTTAATCATGAATATGGTTGATAATTAATAATATTTAAGTCTTTTTGGTTAATCATGAATATGGTTGATATTTCATATATGTTTTTACTGTGTGCACTAGCATGATCCTGGACTGGTGCAGAATACACATAGAGTCCGGATTTACATATTCGGGTTTCAACATCACCTCACCTCACCAACCATAGTTCTTATATCCCCTTGGATCACTTGGGCACATGAACTTTGGTGATGGTAGATAATCAATGGTGATAGATTGAGCGAATTCAAAGCCTAGGTGCTGTACGAAACAATGGCTTATGTGGAGCTTGGAAGGTTAGTGTTTATCCTATGCAATCTGAATTCTAGATATTGTAAAGCTTGGTAGCAATACAAATTACAATTCCAATGCCAAGTTGCTGATCACAAGATATATGTGATGAACAAGCAACTCACATGAAAAGATGATGTAACTTGATGCAATCAAAGAAATAAGGTAAATAAGATATAAGTTAACAACACCAAATAGCTCACCTTGCACACGTTATGGAGAGACGCTAGCTAATTGCTCAAATAGTGAAATAGGGCACAAGATTGCTCAAAACAAAACTAATGCACAATTTGAAAATTTCACGATAACTAGGGTATAGCTCACAAAGGTGTTGACTAAATCACTATTTTCTATCTACTTTTTTTGTATTGTTTTCTCTCTCTCTCTCTCCCTTTTTTATATCCGGCAAACAAGATGAATCAATGAACAACACAATATACCCCCTTTGGATCAGCAAGAACAACTTACAAAATCGTGCACTTACATGATATATGGGTAGCCCCAAAAGCAATATAAACAGCTAGTCTCAATAGGATCAAAGTATTCGCAAAGAGAAGATTGTTCACAAAGAAAATTGGGGTTTCTGCATATATATATTTTTTAATATATGAAATTAGCAAACACTAAACTAGGCTACTGGAAATAAGTCTCATGCACTTTAGATCAACCTAACACGCAAAGGAACAACTCACAATCGACCGATATAGGTGCTTAAACTTGTCGAGCCAAAAACACGTATAGGGAAGCCGAAATTGGACACAACAAGGGCATAAAAGCTACTAGATAGATGTATATAAGTTTCATTGTAAGCTTTTCAATGAATCCAAGAATCCCTAAGTCGGACTTCGGCCACAAAAGTTACGATGAATTCACACAACAGTGCACAAATTGAGTGAATGAATGAAAACTAGAGCGACACAAAGGAAACATGACCAACAGCTAAAACAAAGGTTCTAATGGACTAAAACCTAAATGAACTCATCAAAATAATAGATGAAAACTATTGGCTAAAAGAAAATATTTCTGGCTTTTGTGTATAGAACAGAAAATAAAACTGATCACAAGCAATAAATTACTACCCCCTTCGTCCCGTAATATAAATCCTCATTCTTGGGAAGCGTTGTCTCACAATATCAGTGCATTGTGGAGACCAAATGTGCAGTTGTTATAATATTTTCACCATATACCCCTACTTTAATGCTGAAAAAATGTGTGAGTAGTTGTAGTATGCCATTTAATAGGTGTATGCATGGTCCAATGATATTAATTTTTTTTCTTAAATTTAATGTCTCCTTGGTCCATATGCGTGGTGAGATTTGGACTTATATTACGGGATGGAGGGAGTATTAGGTAGTATAAAATTATCACCACAAGAAAATTCACTTAAGAGCAAGTTCACTTATTATTTATGTTTCTTTGCACGTGCTCTTGTCAAGGGACCCTGAAAATTCACTTAAGAGCAAGTTCACTTATTATTTATGTTTCTTTGCACGTGCTCTTGTCAAGGGACCCTTGTAAGCACTAGGATCTTTAGAACAACACCATGTGAACTTGGAGAAGTAGACGACGAGCCTGTGGTGGTCAGGATGTCCTCACCAGAAAGGCATTAGAGGCTTGGCACATTCATGAAGAGGTAGATTCCACCATATATCAATTGGAGTCAAGCATGAGGATGATCTTATCATAATCAAGAACTAATGGCATTTCATTAACAAATACTTATATGTATCTAGCCCCTAGCCTTATGTAGGTTGTATTCACAAAGTATTTTCAAAAGCTTGTGTTCTTGCTCTTGTTCAAAACTTCTTTATTGCAATCAATAGCAAGATGGAGAGTGGCACATTAAGGAGGAGTGGTTAGTCATAATCATATATATCACAACACTAAGTATTCTTCAATTAATTAAGTGCTAGTATTGATTTATAAGATTAAGACATTTTGCCAAAAGTCAAAAACTGTAAAATATTAGTAATCTCATGAAAAACTAGTTGCAAAATGTATAAAAAAGCTCTGGAAATGTTTTCCAATGATTTTGGTTTAAGAAAGACTATTTTTGAAAGAAAATAAGTTTTCAAGCCCAAAACTAGTTTAAAGTATCTATTCTAAAAGGAATTTAACAATGTTCAAGAAGGGAAAAACCTAGAGTTGGCTATTTCAATCAAAAGTTATTTGGTTTCAAAATTCATCCAAAATGGTACCTTGACCTAACTGGTCATAGTGTAGCACTCTATGAGCTTTGCCATTTGAGCCAAAACATTGATTCATGTTGGTTCATAAGGGTATTTAAGACTCATACATGCAAAAAGATGCTAAAAATGCCCATACATGCTCAATTTGGCAGTATTGGAGAAATCTCATTGAAAATGAGTTTGTCTTTGCAAAATCAAGGTTTTCTCTTAAAATTGTGGCCTATTTGACTAAGAACTAATTAAAAATGATTTTGGTGCTCTCCTAGTAGGACATGCTCCAAAGTGGATTTATGTTGCTTGTGTGTTAAGTTGTAGCAAATACAATTCATCTCTAATCTTTTCTCTCCACTCGTCCTTGCTGTCAGCAACCTAACATTGTGCACCAATCTCACCAGAGGTTCAAACCCGTCTGATTACCTCTAACCAGACTTAATCCAATTTGTCTGGGGTATTTTGTTAGCCCAAATTGTTTTTCCTCTCCTGTCGGTCAGTCCTCTCTCAACACATCTCCTCTTGATCTCTCGCCCCTCTGGTCGTCCTTGCCTTCTCCGGTCATCGGCTACCATTTTCCATGCCGAAGGTCTCCAAAAGGTGCCTATCCCCTTTCCATTCCATGAGCAGCATTGTGTTTTTGAATGCTTATCTCTAAATGCCATGAAACCCTAGGTGGAGATGCTGGTTTGATGTAAATGACCTTTGATTCCTTCAAATCGGTAGAAAATATTTGTTGAGCAAGTAAATCAAGTGAAGATCAATGATATCCATGTGTGCCAATGCCCTTATTTGTTTCCAAATATAATCAATGCTGTGCTCATGTGAGGAGCAATCTGACCAACATTGTGCATGTGGTCCGATCACTGATACTCACAGAAGCAGACAGAGGCATTGGTGCTTACAATTTTGGTTGATCCTTGTATTCCTTCTTGATAGTGATTATGCCTAGATCTCGTGGTGCCTCTAGCTCTCATGCCCGTGGTTGAGGAAAGTGAGGAGGAAGAAGAAGTTGTGGTTGAGGACAGTGATGATGGTGATTATAATGGAAATGGGAATTCGGAGGAGGAGGAGGAGGGAGAAGAAGATGATGGTGATGAGGAAATGCAAAATGAAGAGCAAGTGGTTGCCCCTTCTTATACCGATGTGTCCACAATGAGCAACAAATCCTACACCATCTCGAGGCATGCAAATCAATTTCAGTATTGTCAAAATGCAACTGAGAGTATGTTTCATACCATGTTCCAACAAGATGTTTATCATGCAGTTCATAAGAAGAAGAAGTTTGCAAATCATAAATTTGTGACATGGGCTACTTGAGCGAAAATGCTCTTTATAATGGGCTTTACAATCTTCTTCGTCGTGTGGACTTGGAGGAGTTTGTGACATTGAAGTGTGACTACCACTCAAAGGCCATTAGACGATTTTATGCCACTGTCATCTTGGTTCTTCTAACTAAGTCCCAGTCCTCCTACCGTTGACTATAGTTGACTCCAAGCCACCTACACAATAATAGACCATGAAACTATTTTCAGGTACAAGTTCTTCACAACTTGACCCACATTAGTTCAAATATGCACCATGCAACTCATATGCAGCAAACCCACGCTCATATAACCAAATCTCAATTTAAACGTGAAGAAACACATCCTGGGAATAGGACACTAGTCTCACTGTGGCCACAACATCGGCCAGACCATCATTGATTAGTCAGTCAGACTGCTCTAGATTAGTCAGTCAGACTGCTCTAGCTGGTCTGTCGGTCCGACCATTTAAACACACCCAAAAACACCCTCTCTGGAAAAAATGTGTCTGCCTACCACAGGCGGGTCAGACCACATTACACATGCCGGTCACTCACTCAAGCTTTAAAACACTACCCTCTAGAAAATTCAACTAGCACCAAAAGCTCGATTGAACCAACCATAGCCGGTCAGACCGCACTCAATGGGCCGATCAGACTGCACCTAACCAGATAGTAACACCAAATAAGCAAGCTCTCCAAAAACTAAACTCAAACTACGACAACACAAGCACAACAAAGCCAAGTACTCATTCACACACCATGGGGTGACCTCTACATGGTCTCACAGTCATACACCCTAGCTGCATGCACCCGATTTACCATGGACCAGATATGTTCTATGGACCCCACTATCAGCCTCTATAGCCTTTTCCTGAATTTCTATAATTCCAAAATTCTAGAAAATCCAAGGGGCCCACTTGTCAGCCCTAGTAATCTCTCTCCTTTGTTATTTTCCAAATTTTCCCTCTTGTTCAAACTTACGGAAGCCCATTCTCACTCACACGAACTCTGATTCAACCTATTCTTCTATCTAAATTCATCTAAAATTGTGCTCTTTCTTCCAGTACTATTTTCATTTGATTTAGAGTTTATTTGAGTCTCTATTTGGTTTTTTTGTTTCATCTTTTGTCTTTCGTTAGACGTTGATCCCTGTGGAGCGAAGGAAGGATTTGAAGAGCAAGACTAGCAGCAACAGTGTATGAGCAACGGAAGTCATAACCTTTGATCATGTTGAACCTACTATTTGCAAAGTAACTTCTTTATTGTGTCAAACTATTATGCATTGCTATGTTTATACAAATTTTTTATCGGCAGTTATCAACCTATGTGTAGTTGGAAACCCTCATTGTTGTTTGAATGCTATAATCCATTGTTAACTTAGGTTGGGAAATTGTTTAGTGATACAGTACTTGTATCCACATGGGTTGGTACGTATACTTGCTTAGTCAAACTTTGTTGTATGTCAGGCCTGCCCACAGGCGAATGACTGTAAGACGTGGCCTACTCATCATATTCCTCACTGTAATAGATGTAGTCATCCTCTTGTAAGAGAATTTAAGCAAGGTGATCACATAAAGTACTTCACAAGTTACACCAGGAGAGATAACGGATTTGATGCATGCAAGGATATTATCAATGAAAGGCATAATAAGGTTGTTTGTGCATAAAGCAATATTGAAGTAAATACTACAAGTAGGTACAAAAGCTGAATTTAATATAATAAATAGAAATAGTATTTTAAACAAATTAATATTGTTGTGGTTACAGACCAAACAAAGAGAGAGTATGGTAGTGGAGAGTTAGGTGAGCAAGTGCTTAGGGTTCCCCCCGTGGCTTGTGTTGTATATATATATCCACATGGGGAGTGCTTTTACATCTATACCCTTACACTCAAGCATCCCTTTCAGGGGCATTTACGCCATTACACATGTCCCATTTTGGGCCTTACAACTCTCTAGCAGGCCGGCTGGGCTTGGTGGGGGCCACCCCTACAATAGGAGCCTCTCATGGTGATGGGCTTCACGGGCCGAAGCCATGTTGTCGAGCCATTTGGCCCCTCCGTCCCTGTGGCCTGTGAACTTCCGAATTGTTTGGTGGGTTAACTGCTTGGTATAACCTTTGCCTCTCCGCGAGGGTACGTCGCTGGGTGAATTGCCGAGGTCATCCTCACCCTCAGGGCCCCTCAGTAGCGAGGCCGAAGTCGAAGCCGCAGCGAAGGCGTGTGCTTATCGCGGAGTCGAAGGTGCTAGCGGAGTTGAAGGTGTAGGCAGAGCCGCCTGGGCGAGACGGGAGCGGTCGGAGTTGGGCATCTTCGGCGGGCCTACCGGCGAAGTCCAAGATGTGGCCCCGACCTGGTTGCCCGGGCCACCCTTGGCTGTATGTTCCTTGGGTGGCGAAGTCGAAGTCGGAGCGGAGACGATCCTTGCGCCCCGGAGTCCTCTGGGTGTGGGTTGACTGAGGGGCTCCGCCTGGTCTGACGATGTCGGGTGGCTTCGCGGTCTTGTAGTGCGCCTTAATGGCAGCGAGAATCGCGCCGACCCCTGGATTGTCAGGAACAGGCCGTTGCCGTCGTACGTGCTGTCCCAACAGGAGGGTACACGCAGCGGGCCACGATTGGCGCATCGTGGGTTGTCAGCAGTCGCACGGCTGCGTGTTGACACCAATTTAGGCGCGCTCAAAATATGTGAAAATCTTTTATACCAAATTAAATATAGATGGTCAAATTCCATCTAATGGTGAAATAGGATTCAATAACAAAAACAATATCCCTGACAAGATACGAAAGTAATTCACTATAATACCAAGTATCAAATTTTAGCGCATTCAAGCGTACACGAAGAGGTAATGTATACCTCTATAGGCTAATAGGTTGTATTCTCAATTTCTCATAAATACCTGACTGGTGACTTCGCGTGTATAAATTTAAATATTGCGTACTCACGGGGGCACGTTGTCAGCTAGCTAAATTTTTCGTATATATGGGTAATATACGAGAGGAAGTAAAAAAAAGAAACACATACATAGCACGGCACAAAGTATAGTATCCAACCATCTGCACTAGAAAATAGAACTTGACACATACTCCTACCAAGTCGTATACCACACACGACCGGTCGAAAACATAGAACAGTGAATGCACAAGCCATACGACCAGATCCCAGGTCTTACGACCAACCCAGAAGACCATACGACTATGTTCAAGTCTCTCGGGCGCTGACGACCGCTTATCACGTGATTTAATCACCTTCCGACCACGTTCATCGCTTTCCCCCATGGTCGAATCCCGTTCAGACCATGTACACCGAGTTTCACGCTGGTCGAAGCCCTTCCCGATCCCGTACGACTTGTTTCATCGTGGTTGTAAACCACCATGTGGTCGTACCCTTCCGGCCGACCTTCGAGCACAACCAACATGGTCGTAAGCCAGCCGACCTTCGACTACAATTAAAGTGGTCGTAAACACCTAATGTGGCCGTAAACATCAAAGCGGTCTTAAATGCCAACGTGCTCGTAAATGCCACCGTAGTCGTAAACATCAAAGCGGTCTCAAATGACAACGTGGTCGTAAACCGCCGTGACCGTAAACCACAACGGGGTCGAAAACCAAACTCCGACTACCGACCGCAGCTCTCATAACGTGGTCGAAGTCTGTTGACTACCCAACGTGGTCGAAAACCAAACTCCGACTACCGATCACAGCTCTCATAACGTGGTCGAAGTCCGCCGACTACCCAACGTGGTCGAAAATCCAGCTCCGACTACCGACCGCGCTCTCATAACGTGGTCGAAGCCCGCAGAATACCCAACGTGGTCGAAGTTCTCAATAGAGCTCCGATTACCGACCTCAGTCCTTACAGCGTGGTCGAAGGTCTCCGATTACCCAACCACGACCATCACACCGTATTTAACTCTCGGCCATTGGCGGACCCACCAGATTTCGACTAGTGCCATATTACGACCATGTTGGTTTGAACTCGTAAGTTCGACCACGTTAGTCTACACCTATATTACAACCACGTTGGTCTAAAGCTATATTTCGACCATGTTGGTCTACGCCTATATGTCGACCATGTTGGTTTACATTCGTAGTCGACCACATTGGTCTTCACCCAGGTTACGACCACGTTGGTCTGAACCTATATTTCGACCACGTTGGTTTATATTCCTAGTTCGACCACGTTGGTTTAAACAACTCATAAGTTCGACCACGTTGGTCTACACCTATATTACGACCACGTTGGTCTAAAGCTATATTTTGACCTCGTTGGTTTACACTCGTAGTCGATCACGTTGGTCTAAACCTATATTTCGACCACGACGGTTTATATTCATAGTTCGATCACGTTGGTCTATACCTGTATTTTGACCACGTTGGTTTGCACTCGTAGTCGACCACGTTGGTCTCTACCCAGGTTACGAACACGTTGGTTTAAACCTATATTTCGACCATGTCGGTTTTTTTATTCATAGTTCGACCATGTTGGTCTCCACCTAGGTTACGACCGCGTCGGTTCATAATCATATTGCGACCACGCCGGTCGATACCCATAGTAAAGCCACGTCGGGCAATTTCCAGGTGACGACCACGTCGGTTGATGCAGGTATTGTAACCGTGTGGTTCTACCAGATTTATGATTCAACCACATGGTTTCGGCCATGGTATCTCAGCCACGACTGAAGCAATGTGTATTCAAATAAGAAAGCAACGGTTGCGGTGCTCCAATAGTCCACGTACAGCACTACCACAACTAAGAGCGGTTCCAGCGTCCTCCAACCGCCCACGTCCTCCAACTGCCCACGTCTGACACATCCGTACGCTTAGGTGTGCCGTATCGGCAGTTGTCAAAAGAAAATATGAAAACGAAAATTAAGAAGAGAGGTTGCCATAACTTCCCTCCACGGGTCACCCTCACTCCCGCTCTATAAATGGGGGATCAGGTGATCAAGGAAAGGAGGTTCGAAAAAAGGGGGAGGAGCGGTGGAGAGGAGAAAGGACAGCCAGGCTGCTTAGCATCAACAGTCAAGAGCACCGTCAGGCTGCCGGAGTGTGGAACAGCGGCGACATCCATTCGTCGATCCGTTGGACAAGGTGAGAAGCACCTCCTTCCTTGAGGACCCTTACTCCCACTGGTTTTAATCTTCCCGCGCTCGGCGACGCATCGAATCTACCCCGCCTCCATGATAAAGGCCTCATGTGCGGTGGCTCACTTGAGCAAGTTATCATGAGATGTATTCGAGGCCTCATGGTCGGTCTGGTCGGTTGATACAGATCACCATGGGAAGAACCTTGTTCTTCGACTCGGTCAGTTGATACGAGGCCAAGAACAAGCGCTCAAGTCATCATCATACCAAAAATGGACTCCTCGCTATACTCTACGCAAGGGTTACGAGCAACAACGCCGCCGTGAGTTGCACGGAAGGACGCCAAATTCCATCCCCATGATAAGTCTTTGTCCTTGTTCACGATACATAAATATGCCTACATACAAGCTCCCAATATTCATAAGCAGATGCAATGTAAAAAGGGTTTCTTTTGCATGCATCATAGCTACGACCATCCTCAAAAGGTAGCTAAGACCATCCAAAGTCCACAGTTATGATTTTATGAAGATCCAATAGCTACGACCATCCTCAAAAAGTAGCTAAAACCATCCAAATTCTATAGTTATGATTTTATGAAGATCCGACGGCAAGATTGAAGAACCTTTCTTTCTTTTCTTTCGTAGTAGTTATATGTTGTAATTTGTTGTAATATTTACGTTGGAATTCTTAATCAGGGGTTTTCTCGCAAAGAGATGTAATTAACGGAATTTTATGTAAATGTATTAATTCTGGAAGTAATGGACCCGCAATACCTGATTCCTTTGTCTCATTTTCAATTAAATATAATTAACTTGTCTCTCATGACACGGACGCGGGTTCACGCCCATTTTCCCGTCATCAGATTCTGGCACGCCCGGTGGGACATACTTTTCCCCTCATCTTTGAATTCCAACATCAAAGTGCAACATATGACGTTTAAATTGATCATGTTGCTGATATATATATATATGTGTGTATGCAATAAGCTTAACATATGGTTTTCTTTATATGAAGGGATGGTGGGGCGAGTTCAACAATTCGTCACGCTACGCTTTGGGTCGCTGTGGCTAGACGTACCGGTGGGGCCTTTTCAAGCTACCACTAGTGCAAGTTCACTACAAACCACAGCTGCGTCCCCGGCTATAGCGAACCACGAGCATGAAGTGACTTCTGCACGTCAGGATGGGTTCATTCCTGTCCTATCCAACTCGGCCAAAAGGAGGATGAGGGCAGCAGCAAAGGCTTCAGGAGCCACCTCACATGATCAACATCTCAACATACGTGAGGTGGTCACTTTGACTCGGTTCTGTGGGCTTTTCTAAAGAAGCACACACACCGTGTCCTGGAAGCCATGAGTCATCATCGAGGTTTCATCGTGCAACACTTGATGAGTGGCCTATCCGTGCGGCGGGTGGGTCCATCGAAAGGACGCCACGCGGACAAGCTGCGACTTCTTCCCAACAACTACTAAATCAAAGGGAGTGCCTTCTCCGTCAACACCGTCTACAATACGGGTGGCAAATGTGCACCCGATATTGAAGGCAAATGCTTCATCAACATTGAGCACAAGCCCACCCTGATTTCTCATAGCTGCTGGGGGCAAGCTCGTCAAAGCATGCCCTAAGCATAGAAGGGGTGGGTCCTTCTCGGACTACAGCTATGGCTACGTCACCGACGCCAAAAGGAAAGGCGGTGATGCTGGACCAACCCCATTGTCCACAGCCAAGCGGCAAAGGAAAGGTGTGATGGTGGATGAACATTACCACCAGCAGCTCGTGAACAAAGGGAAGGTTGCAATAACAGAGTATGCTGCGTCCGAAGGAGGGCCATGTCATGCACAAACTCAACTCCGAGCTGATGCGCCGGAGTTCATCCCCTCGCTGGGCAACAAACCCAGCAGGTCCATGCCTAAACCGAACCACAAGCATACGCTCCTGTGGCAAGGAGTGTACTTCACTCTGGTGACATCAAGATGGGCGCGTGAATGACGCGGCTACAAACTCAGATCCTTTATCGTCATCTACCCCAATTCCACGACCTTCCTTTGATGGCTCATTTTCTCCGTCACGGCATCGTCGTCGTCAACGCAATGCTCGGCGTGCGTGGGTCAATTTCCCTGTGGCAATTGACCCTGTCGTGGCAAGACATCAACGCGAGCAAGTGGGCACCACCATTTGGAACAGGGTAAGGAAGAACCGACTGAGGATTCAAGGAAGGATGAATCACGCCACGGATTCATATATCACACGGAGTATCCGCCAAACCTTGAGGGAGATGCTTCCAGGCGCATCCGCATCTGCAAATGATGTTGGAGGCGCTATTATGCGGCGAGCGGAGGCCTTCACTAAGTGGCCAGAGTACCAAGAATTCATTGAACAAGACCCTCGGCGACAAAACTATGTCACTCAGGCTGCCCGTGCACATGCAAAACGAGAAGCCTACAAACAGAGGGAGTTGGCGATACGAGCTGACTCTAAATCTAGCAAAATTCAAGGAACAAACTCTCCTTAATCAAGTCATGGTGGCAATACCCAAGTGGTGAAGAAGCTAGCAAGCACACCCAAGAAGGCGGCAACAATGATGGCTCCTTGGCCAACTAGAAAGAGGGCCTCAAAAAATGCAGCTGAGGTTTTTCTTTCGATGCCAGTCGGAGTCACCGAGGTGGCGGATGATACCAGCGAAGCATCTTCAACATCGACACACTTCAAAAGAAAGAAAGCCCGAAAGAATGTTGTAATGGGTCATCGTCCTGTAACTCGTAGTCAAGCAAATTCGGGTAATGAAGAGCATGATTCGAATTGCTCAGGGTCTCATAATCCCCTCCATAGTAATTCATCTTCCTCTCCTGAAAATGATCCCCAACATGATATTAACGTTTATGAATTGCGTTCTCGTAGTTTTGAGCCAAGCTACGCAGAACAAGTTCTTGCGACAAATGAAACACGTTCAGTTGAGGAGCAGCTAGCCCAACTTACAGCTGCACTTCAGCAAAAAGAAGATGAGTTGGCTGCTTTACACAACCAAATAGCTAATAATACAAGCCGGGATAATGACATACATGCTACTACGAGTCATCATAGTCATCAATCAGCACCTGCAATTAGCCTTGAGGCGATCCAAAAGATGATTGCTGAGGGGGTTAAAGCCCAGTATATGCAAACTCATTATTCGATGCGTCTGGGGTATGTTAAGCCATACCCACCGGACGTTGACATGGTGTCTTTCCCAAGCAATTACCGCCAACCGCAATTCAGCAAATTCAATGGAACCGGGTCTCCTCATGAGCATATAGCTCATTTTCTTGCAGCTTGTCAAGATACAGCCCATAACGGAGCACTTCTCTTACGACAATTTGTGCAGACGTTGTCGGTCCAGCCTTCACATGGTATAGTAAGTTGGCACCGGGATCAATCAAGACATGGGAGCAAATGCAAGATACCTTTCTCGAGCGCTTCTATAGCACTCAAAGAACAGTAGGCATCACTGAGTTGACCCAAACAGAGCAAAGAACAAATGAAAAGGCTGCTGATTTTATTAACAGGTGGAGAAATTTAAGCCTCCACTGCCCACAGCCAATTATCGAGCCAGAAGCAGTGCGGATGTGCATGAATAATCTGTGCCCTGACATGGCTGTGTATTTGCAAGGTGTACGGCCTATCACTTTTGAAGAGCTTGCCTCTAAAGCTACAGATATTGAGAATTACATGCAGCATGTCGCACGACGAACAAAGACATTCACCAAGCTTGTAGAGAAAGGCGGCCAACGTGATAAGTTGCCTGCCAAGCCAAAGCAAGTGCAAACAATGGAGACGACAGCGGTGATTCCACAGTTGCAGTCCAGGGGAGCCACCACAAGAAATCAAGAGCAAAAGGGAATGCAAGCTCGCAGGAGGCCAACCCTTAGTGATCGACAAAACAGAGAATATTCCTTCCCAAATGAGGAGGTCGATGACTTATTTATGGGCTTACGGGAGTTGAATCTCATAGAGCTCCCTAACCCAAAAAGGCCTGAAGAAGCTGCCAAGTTCAATGAACCAAATTATTGCCACTATCATCGCGTCTTAGGGCATACGCTTAAAGATTGCTTTGTGGTAAAGGATATCATCCAGAAAATGATTGATGAAGGAATAGTTGATGCAGACCTCCTTAAAAGCTTCAAGAAAGGCAAGAAAATGGTTGCAGCAAATGTCGCCACCTTTCAAGAGGACTTGGTGAGTTCCGCATCTTCAAATATGACACCAATTGATAATATAATATCATCTTATGATAAAAGAATGCTGGTATTAAAGTCTGAGTTTATTCCAACGGTTTCCTCAGGCCATGCATCATACTATGGTCGGCAGCAAAGATGCAGCTGTCAACCTAAAAGAGAGGCTTTTCATCGATGGATCCATGCCACAAAGCTCGACCCATCAACTTTTCAAGAGTCCAAGATAGGGCGATGGTGGCGTGGAGGCGCATGCTGCGACAAGTAATAGTACAAGGTAAAGATCCACGCTCCACGTCAAGAGTAATGCAAAGATTGACAAAGCGTGTGAGCAATCCTCATGAAGAATTCAATGTCCTCAGCATTGGTGTCTTCGAGGATGATGAAGGTTCTCTTCACTTCCCTGAAGAAGAGTCTCCAGAAGTTGACCAAGTTCAACTTAGATCAGGCCGCCAGTTAGCTGATCCTCATCTTTCAGCTGGAAAGGAGCCCAAAAACAAAAATGTAACCCTAAATGAAACGACCGACTTTACTACTAATATGTCAGTCAAGTATGATGTAATCTCTCACTTGAAGAAAATACCAGCTATGCTTTCTGTGTATGATGCTTTGTGTCTTTAAATCGATTTGCGCAAGGCTTTTGTTCTGACACTTTCTTTTCCTGAGGATTATAGGGTAGAAGTGTCGCAAACAGAGACAGAAGTAGCTGAGATTTTAAATATGACGTTCACTGAGGAGGACATGCTATTAGGTTCTAAGAAGCACAACAGGCCACTTCTCATGTTCGGTGAAATTGAGGAGTCACCCGTAAATCGCATAATGATAGATGGCGGGTCTGCCATAAATTTATTACCTTTGCGTACCTTAAAAAGGATTGGATATTCCAAAAAGGACTTGACCCGATCTAATGTGGTTATTCATGGCTTCAATCAATCTGGTCAGGAGGCTATGGGTAACATATCATTGGTTTTAAAGTTGGAAACACTATGCACATATGTGAACTTTCACGTGATCGATGTGGCTACCTCATATAATGCCCTGCTTGGCCGCCCATGGTTGCATGAAAATCAAGTCGTACCGTCTACGCTTCATCAATGCATCAAATACAAAGGTGAATCAGGGGAAATAATACGGATATTTGCTGATAAAAGGCCATTCACAATAGCTGAAGCCTTCTATGTCGATGCAAATTCTATTTCGAGTCTGTCGATAAAGTGTGCAAGCCAAAGTCAGTGTTTGTACCAGAGTCAAATTTTATAAAGAAAGGTATTGAGGAATCCTCATCAACAGTAAAGATATACCAATATATACCAAGTGACCAAAGGAAGAAAGGAGATCCAATATTTCGTGTCATAAATAAATTGTCCTCTAATAAAGGTATTGAGTTTCCGACACCCTTACCTCCTTTGGTACAACATAAAATAAAGCAAGCTCAAAATCAATTGCACAACTCTAGCACGAGCAAAAATAAGAATAGAGTAGTTGCTCAAATAACTCTGTCAAATAAGGATGATGAGTCATTACCTATTTCTTTATATGACGATAAGGTTCTTTATATGATGCAGAAAATGGGTTATGATATCATTAAAGGCCCTTCTTTATGCAACGGCCGGGGGCAGCTTGCACCATTTGAAAAGGCGTTGTCCCAAGCACAACTTGAAGCCCTACACGAAGATCAAACATTAAAGGAAAAGAGGTATGGGTTGGGGTATGATGTTTGTATGACCTCGGCTGAATTTATAGACACGACGGCAAATGCTCCACAAATGGAGGATGGAAATCAACCCACCATTGATGAATTGGAAGAAATCAATATTGGGACGCTCGAGAAGCCTCGTCCAGTCTATATCAGCAAACGTTTATCTAAGGAAAATAAAGAAGAATATCATAAATTTCTTTCGACAAATAGGGATGTGTTCGCTTGGACATATGAAGAAATGCCAGGGTTGGATCCAGCAGTGGCAGTACATCGACTCGCTGTACAAGAAGAAATTCCACCGGTCAAGCAACCACAACGGAGGTTTCGACCAGATATACTCCCAAAAATAGAAGCTGAAGTCGATAAACTCATAACAGCTGGGTTTATTCGGGAAGTCAAATATCCTAAGTGGCTTTCCAACATTGTTCCTGTCAAGAAGAAGAATGGGCAAATTCGTGTATGTGTAGATTTTAGAGATTTGAATAGGGCATGCCCTAAAGATGATTTTCCAATACCTATCTCTGAAATACTTATTGATTCTACTATGGGACATGAAATATTTTCATTCATGGATGGCTTTTCGGGTTATAATCAAATAAGAATGGCACCAGAAGATGAGGAGTTAACAGCATTCCGAACACCCAAAGGTATATTCTGTTATAGGGTTATGCCTTTTGGACTTAAAAATGTTGGTGCAACGTATCAACGAGCCATGACAATTGTCTTTGATGGACTATTGCACATCATCGTTGAGTGTTACATAGATGACATTATTGTAAAATCAAAACATGAAAGAGATCACTTAAAGCATCTCTCTATGGTTTTTGAACGCCTTAGACAACATAATCTGAAAATGAACCCAATGAAATGTGCCTTTGGGGTCTCTTTCGGAAAATTTCTGGTTTTATAGTTACAAAGCGTGGAATCAAATTGACCCAACTAAAATAGAGGCAATTGTTAAAATGCCACCACCTAAAAACCTTCATAAATTGAAGAGCCTCCAAGGTCATTTAGCATATATTAGGAGATTTATCTCAAATTTATCCGGGAGATGCAAACCTTTTTCTCGGCTTATGAGGAAAGGTGTTCCTTTCCAATGGGATCAAGCATGCCAAAATGCATTCTTAGATATAAAAAAGTATTTAATAAATCCCCCTGTCTTGAGTGCGCCAATTAAAGGACGACCATTAATTCTTTATACGGCAGCCATGCCAACATCATTAGGTGCTCTTTTGGCGCAGAATAATGATGAAGGAAAAGAAGTGTCCTTATATTATCTTAGTCGCACCCTTGTGCGGGCAGAATGCAATTATCTAGACATGGAGAAAATATGTTTAGCATTGGTATTTGCGGCACAAAAATTGCGCCACTGTATGCTAGAGCACACTGTGCACCTCATTTCGAGAGCAGATCCGCTCCGATACATCTTAAATAAAATGGTTCTTTCAGGGAGATTAGCTAAATGGGCGATGTTCCTGTCACAATTTGACATTGTGTTTGTACCACAAAAAGCTACGAAAGGGCAAGCTTTGGCAGACTTTCTAGCTGCTCACCCTATTCTCGATGATTTTCCTATCGATGATGATTTACGGATGAAGAGATATTTGTCACATCGGTCGCCAATCCAACATGGCAAATATATTTTGATGGTGCTTGTCGGATCGGGAGAGCGCCGGCATCATCTTTGTTACGCCTAGTGGAGAAATAATTCCATATTCATTCACTTTAACCTCAGCGATTTCAAATAATTCGCGAGTATGAAGCTTTAATTATAGGGCTGGAAATAGCCTTAAATATGAGATTAGACACAGTGTCAGTGTATGGTGATTCCCAATTAGTTATTAACCAACTTTTAGGGATTTACATGGTAAAGAAAGAAGAATTAATGCCATATTTTCTGAGAGCAAAAGAGCTTATGTCTATGTTCACTAACTTAAGTATACAACATATCGTTAGAAGCCAAAATGAAAAGGCTGATGCGCTGGCAGGTTTGGCAGCTAGCATGTCAATAAATTCTTATGAAATAATGGACGTGCGCATAGAGGAACGGAGAGTACTGCCAATACTCGCTGAGGAAGGTGAAACAACATCCTCTATAGCATTGACAGCGGATATTTGTGAAATTGAAGTAGGAGATTGGCGGACTCCATTTCTCGAATATTTACTCCACGGTTATTTACCTCTCGATGCTAGCGAAAGGACTAGAATCCGAAGAAGGTCAGTCCACTACACATGCATAAATGATATGCTTTATAGACGCTCATATGATGGTATCCTGCTGCGTTGCCTCGCTGGAAATGAGGTGATGGAAGCATTGAGGAAGTGCATCTTTGGAGTTTGCGGTGCACACCAATCTGGTCCCAAACTACATTACCAATTAAAGCATTTGGGCTATTATTGGCCTACAATGTTCGAGGATGCTATGAAATTTGCAAGAAAGTGTCATGAGTGTCGATACATGCCGACTTCATCCATCAACCACATGAGCCACTTGCACCCCACCAAAGATGTCTGGCCCTTTGAAATGTGGGGAATGGATATAGTCGGACTAATTCAACCGCCATCATCCAAAGGGCATAAATTTATTCTCGCAAAGAATCGACTATTTCTCTAAATGGGCGTAAGTCATACCATTAAAAGAAGTTAAGGCGTAAAATGTAGAGAATTTTATAAGAACTCATCTTATATATTGCTTTGGTGTCCCTTCGCGAATTATATCGACAACGGTCGCCATTCAAAAATAGACAGATGGAAAAGTTATGCGCAAAATTTAAAATAAAACATCATTTTTCTACGGCATATAATGCAGCAGCCAATGGACAAGTTGAGGCATTTAATAAAACCCTGTGCAAATTATTAAAGAAGGTGGTCTCAAAGAACAAGCGAGATTGGCATGAAAACTACTCAAGCCTTGTGGGCGTATAGGACCACGACACGCACACCAACTGGAATGACTCCTTACTCCCTGGTGTATGGAGGAGAGGCGGTCTTACCGTTGGAAGTACAAATTAATTCTTTGAGAGTCGCTATGCATGAGAAACTCTTAGAAGAGGAGGCCGCTAAAATACGGTTAGAGGAATTAGAGCGTCTTGAAGGGAAACGTCTTCAAGCATTACAAAACTTAGAAGCGTACCAGGCAAGAATGTCACGAGCTTTTGATAAGCGCCTCAAAAGGAGGTCATTTAAAGAGGGAGATTTAGTTCTATTGTTATTCGCCCCATGAATATTACACATCGGATGCACGGAAAATTTGAGCCTAAATGGGAAGGCCCTTACATCATAAAAGAAGTATATTCTAGTGGCGCATATAAAATTATTTCCCCAGATGGTGAATATTCCCCACCACCGGTAAATGGGAAATTTCTAAAGCGTTACTACGCATAAAATAAAAATAATAAAAAAAGCGCTCCAATGCCTTACGAGCCTAAACTGTGGCGCAAAAAAAATGATAAGCGCTCCAACGCCTTACGAGCCTAAACTGCGGCGTAAAAATAATAATAATAATAAGCGCTCCAATGCCTTACGAGCCTAAACTGTGGCGCAAAAAAAAAAAGATAAGCGCTCCAACGCCTTACGAGCCTAAACTGTGGCGTAAAAAAAATAATAAGCGCTCCAATGCCTTACGAGCCTAAACTGTGGCGCAAAAAAAAATGATAAGCGCTCCAACGACTTACGAGCCTAAACTGTGGCGTAAAAAAAATAATAAGCGCTCCAACGCCTTACGAGCCTAAACTGTGGCGTAAAAAAAAAAAATAAGCGCTCCAATGCCTTACGAGCCTAAACTGTGGCGCAAAAAAAATGATAAGCGCTCCAACGCCTTACGAGCCTAAACTGTGGCGTAAAAAAAAATAATAATAAGCGCTCCAATGCCTTACGAGCCTAAACTGTGGCGCAAAAAAAATGATAAGCGCTCCAACGCCTTACGAGCCTAAACTGTGGCGTAAAAAAAATAATAATAAGCGCTCCAAAGCCTTACAAGCCTAAAATGTGGTGTTAAAAAAGGGGTAAATAAACAAGCGCTCCAAATCTTTACGAGCGTAAAAACCTTATGAGATTAAAATGTGACATAACAAAAACAGGGAGCACTCTACAGCATTGCAAGCCTAAACCGTGGTAAAAAAATAGTATACTCAAGTTTAAACTGCAAGCATTAAAAAGGGTTTACGTAGCAGTAAGCATACGGTATGCATAAAGCAATTACATCAGCGGTATAAAGCATTGACGTTCAAATAGTAGATGCTAAAGCAATGGCGCTTCATGGTTGGCATATCATGTACGAAATAAAAACAAGGCAAATACTAGTCCCTAGTTAGCAAAAGCTTCCATGATATATTAGCTCCAGTGTGTCACGATATTTAGAGGAAATAAATAGAGTGTTAACACGGATGGGCTCAATACAAAAGTGCGGAATATGAAATAATTTAAAGCTTACAAATTTAACTGAAATATTTAAAAGTAAATCACAGCATAAGAGAATCAAGTAAAGGACTCCTAGTTTGGTCCAGAGCGCCAATTCTTTAATGCCTTGAAGAGTTGCTCAGCGTCTTGTCCCAAGGTGGTTGTTTTCTCTTCAAGAGCTTGGGTCCCTTGATCAAGTCCTTAAGTAGCATCTAGAAGAATGTTGCTCCATTTTTGCACTTCTAAGTCCTGGCTAGAATGTGTTTGTTGAAGCTGTTCTTTATTCTGTCGAAGCTCCCTCAATACATTGGTGGCTTTATTAAGTTGTGCACTGAGATCCGCCACCAACTTCTCATTTTCAGAGCATTTTTCAACTACAAACATTATCTCTTGAGAGATACTCTTGATAGCTTCTTCATGAGATGCAAGCTCACGTTTTGCTTCAGCAGCAATTCGCTCTTTCTGCCCAGAGTTGTGTTCAAAATCTGAATGTGCTTGGTGCAGTTGAGTTGAAACATTGACAAGCTGGGTGAATATTTCCTTAGCTCTAGAAACCCCTGGTATATGAGTAGGGAGTTGTGAAGAAATAGTTTCCAAGAAGGCACGGCGAGTTGGATCGCTTAATGAAGCAGCATCTAATCCTTCAAGAGCTTTTGTTAACACCATATCAGTGGCATCCATAAATGCTTTCTCAACAAATGAGAGGTCCATGCTTGGCGGCGACATTTCGCTACTTTTTGGTTGGTGAGGTCCTTGTTCACAACCTAAAAAATGAAACAAGAAGAAATTTACATAAGCAAACTTGAAAGAGATAGAATAAGAAAATTTGCGTACATTAACACGTATGCAATGCATATGAGGCTACCATGAGTGGAAGAAGTTAAGGTATCAAGCGACTCAGGGTCTGGGGGCAGATTGCGAGCCAAGGCCGGAAAAGAAATTGGAGGGTCAATGCTTGGTCCGGTTACGTCAAAATCTTCGACCGATATATTGAAAAATTCACCGAGATCATGATCACTTTCACTTGTAAGCATGCGATCGAGCTCCCCGCCACTTACCAAATCCTCAATACTAGGAATGTCCAATGAGGATATGGGATCAAAATTTTTTTCCTCATTTTCAAAGTCGAGCTTGCGTTTGGCTTTTGGGCCTTTCTCACTCTCAATGAGAATGATTGGAGGTGGTCCACGCTTTCCTCTCCTCCCTACATCAACATTAATTGGTTCTAAATTTTCTTGCATAGCACGCAATGGCAAACTCTCTGTTGGTAAAAAATGAAGTGAAGGATCTTCTGCTTTGTCTTTGGATGAGCTACTCTTTTGCTTCTGCAAAAAAAAGAGAGAGAGAGAGAGAAGCTAAGTAAATCGTAACAGGCTAGGAGACATTATTATAAAAATACTAAACAAAAAAAATGTATATCATCTTACCACGACAAGTTGTCTTGGAGACTCAATAACCTGGCCGTCAGAGAGATAAGTGTGTAGGACCTGTCTCCAGTGATCCTTAGTCGTTGCTTCCTTTCTTCTGATAGCTGCTACGTGTTGATCTTGGCAATCAACATGTACCATTTTTACCATAATAAAATCTCCAGAGGAAAGTTTGCGTGCTATAATATGGCCGTGTTGTTCAGGATTGTTCATTCTCCTCCTCTCGTATGGGACTCGACCAAGTGCATTGCCATTACGAAGTTCGCTCAATACCGAAGTGAGGGGTTGTATAAATTCACGCCACCACTTGGCCCAAGCCAATGAAGAGTTACCGTTTCAGGAGTCAGCGGGGACAGGATATAATCGTGCTTGTCCCGGACGGAGTAAATGTGCCCAATGAGCATATGAACCCCGATGTCATCCCTTGTGTATAAATTTATCAGGGGTGGAAAAGGGACAACTTGGTCGAGTCTGAACTGTCGAGCCACACGGTCGGGATGGTACGGCTCAATGATACATAAATCGGTGGATATAGTGGCACGCCTCCATGGAAGCATACCACGGCGCACAGAAATTAAGAAGAGTCTCCTTCGGTGATTCGCACCTTTGAGTTTTGCCAAATCATAAGGATGCCATGAAATGTTAGAAAATTTCAAGAGGAAATCATGTGCAGCCTCCGAACTGAAGTGATTGGGAGTCCTATACATAGTGTTCGCCATGGCTGGCTTTTGCACTGTGTGTTTGTAAGTAAGGAAATAGGATGTGTTTACCTTATTGCCAAATATCTTTTTCAAATAAACACCCATCCAACCGATAACAAAATGGACTGGCCAAGGTCGTTTTGTGTAAGAAGGACCGATTGGATGAGTACTGATTAACCGCAGAGAATAGTATAGGGAACATAAGGCAGGCGGGGCTAAGGAAATTTGACGCCCTAATGATATCCAAGACGCCATCACTAATACACCTTGGCGGATATAGGGTCCGCCTCCAACGACCACAAAGCGACAGAGCCAAAGAGCAAGGAAAGCCGCCATATAGACGCGTTTATCTTGAAGGGAAGAGAATGATATGGAGCCATCCCTGCTGTTATGAAAATAGTCGCACCACTCTTGGAAGGAAACTTTACCGCCTACGGCAAGATTGTGCCATACCTCCAAAAGATGAGATAAGAAGTTGGGATATAATAATAGAGATGGATCAAGCTCGTGGGTCGGCGGTACATACTCTTCATATATGTCTCCATCCAAAGGCAAGCCGGCCATTTGATACATGTCAAGAAGCGTAATGGTGCGCTCGCCACATTGGAATAAAAAAGTGTTGGTGTTTGGATTCCATTTTTCTAGTAGAGACCTCAACAAAGAAGGGGAAACAGAGTATTCACCCAAAGAGCAATAGATTGCCTTTGTAAATGTAATCGGCGTCATCCTCTCCTCCTTTGAGCTGTGGAATGGTTTCTTAAGACTTTCGTTCCCCACTCGACATACCCAGTTGGAGATGTGATATATTCAAGATCATGATTTTCCCACCCAAGGCCTTCTGTGATCATTCTGGTTCCTAGGGTCATAGCCTTGTCAAGTCGGGGTAAAGGTGCTAGAGGATAGTAACAAAGTCCTAAAAATGAGGAACCCGATTTCCACCCACGATGACTATGATCGATAATCCCTTGAGGTATCTCCTGCTCTTTTATAATGGGGTTGATAATCTCATCAAGGTTAGGTTCAAAAAATTGCCTTCTTGCTACTCGTGAAAGTGACATCGAGTAGGATAAAAGAGATTGTTGAGCCCTCACCATCTAAAAAAAGTTACAGTAAAAAAAATAATAAGTAATAACGTGGTGACACCAGCACCTATATGGTTCGTGCACAAGAATGCACGCACGCGATATCATTAGTACATGCAATATGAGAGAACCATACATACCAAGTGAGGAAGTTGACCCTGAGTAGTAGACGCCGGAAGAACCTCAGGGGAGGAATAGGACTATGGAAGTCACAAGATGCAAGAAGAAAAAGCAAAGAATAGAGCAGATGAACACGGAAGACGAAAGCGAGACGTTCCGTTTAGGCCAAATAAATCCCATAGAAAACGGCGTCAATTAGAGGAGGTTGGTTAGCTATAGATGCGGAGCTTATAATTTGGAGCTAACAAACGGCTAAAGCAAATATGCAGGGCCGCATGCTTAGGCACATTCTTTAAAGTACACAGCCAAGTAAAGACGCTTCCAAATAAGCCAAATATATATACATATACGAGGCATGTCGAGTTCCAGATGCCAAAGTAAATAGTTTGCATCCGGACCTCGAGGGGGCATCTGTTGACACCAATTTAGGCGCGCTCAAAATATGTGAAAACCTTTTATACCAAATTAAATATAGATGGTCAAATTCCATCTAATGGTGAAATAGGATTCAATAAAAACAATATCCCGACAAGATACGAAAGTAATTCACTATAATACCAAGTATCAAATTTTAGCGCATTCAAGCATACGAAGAGGTAATGTATACCTCTATAGGCTAATAGGTTGTATTCTCAATTTCTCATAAATACCTGGCTGGTGACTTCGCGTGTATAAATTTAAATATTGCGTACTCACGGGGGCACGTTGTCAGCTAGCTAAATTTTCCGTATATATGGGTAATATACGAGAGGAAGTAAAAAAAAAGAAACACATACATAGCACGGCACAAAGTATAGTATCCAACCATCTGCACTAGAAAATAGAACTTGACACATACTCCTACCAAGTCGTATACCACACACGACCGGTCGAAAACATAGAACAGTGAATGCACAAGCCATACGACCAGATCCCAGGTCTTACGACCAGCCCAGAAGACCATACGACTATGTTCAAGTCTCTCGGGCGCTGACGACCGCTTATCACGTGATTTAATCACCTTCCACCACGCTCATCGCTTTCCCCATGGTGAATCCCGCTCAGACCATGTACACCGAAGTTTCACGCTGGTCGAAGCCCTTCCCGATCCCGTACGACTTGTTTCATCGTGGTCGTAAACCACCATGTGGTCGTACCCTTCCGGCCGACCTTCGAGCACAACCAACATGGTCGTAAGCCAGCCGACCTTTGACTACAATTAAAGTGGTCGTAAACACCTAATGTGGCCGTAAACATCAAAGCGGTCTTAAATGCCAACGTGCTCGTAAATGCCACCGTAGTCGTAAACATCAAAGCGGTCTCAAATGACAACGTGGTCGTAAACCGCCGTGACCGTAAACCACAACGGGGTCGAAAACCAAACTCCGACTACCGACCGCAGCTCTCATAACGTGGTCGAAGTCTGTTGACTACCCAACGTGGTCGAAAACCAAACTCCGACTACCGATCACAGCTCTCATAACGTGGTCGAAGTCCGCCGACTACCCAACGTGGTTGAAAATCCAGCTCCGACTACCGACCGCGCTCTCATAACGTGGTCGAAGCCCGCAGAATACCCAACGTGGTCGAAGTTCTCAATAGAGCTCCGATTACCGACCTCAGTCCTTACAGCGTGGTCGAAGGTCTCCGATTACCCAACCACGACCATCACACCGTATTTAACTTCTGGCCATTCGAAAGCAGACCCAGCAGATTTCGACTAGTGCCATATTACGACCATGTTGGTTTGAACTCGTAAGTTCGACCACGTTAGTCTACACCTATATTACAACCACGTTGGTCTAAAGCTATATTTCGACCACGTTGGTCTACGCCTATATGTCGACCATGTTGGTTTACATTCGTAGTCGACCACACCGTCTTCACCAGTTACGACCACGTTGGTCCGAACCTATATTTCACCACGCTGGTTTATATTCCTAGTTCGACCACGCTGGTTTAAACAACTCATAAGTTCGACCACGTTGGTCTACACCTATATTACGACCACGTTGGTCTAAAGCTATATTTTGACCTCGTTGGTTTACACTCGTAGTCGATCACGTTGGTCTAAACCTATATTTCGACCACGACGGTCTACACCTATATTTTGACCACGTCGGTTTATATTCATAGTTCGATCACGTTGGTCTATACCTGTATTTTGACCACGTTGGTTTGCACTCATAGTCGACCACGTTGGTCTCTACCCATGTTACGACCACGTTGGTTTAAACCTATATTTCGACCATGTCGGTTTTTTTATTCATAGTTCGACCATGTTGGTCTCCACCTAGGTTACGACCGCGTCGGTTCATAATCATATTGCGACCACGCCGGTCGATACCCATAGTAAAGCCACGTCGGGCAATTGCCAGGTGACGACCACGTCGGTTGATGCAGGTATTGTAACCGTGTGGTTCTACCATATTTATGATTCAACCACATGGTTTCGGCCATGGTATCTCAGCCACGACTGAAGCAATGTGTATTCAAATAAGAAAGCAACGGTTGCGGTGCTCCAATAGTCCACGTCCAGCACTACCACAACTAAGAGCGGTTCCAGCGTCCTCCAACCGCCCACGTCCTCCAACTGCCCACGTCTGACACATCCGTACGCTTAGGTGTGCCGTATCGGCAGTTGTCAAAAGAAAATATGAAAACGAAAATTAAGAAGAGAGGTTGCCATAACTTCCCTCCACGGGTCACCCTCACTCCCGCTCTATAAATGGGGGATCAGGTGATCAAGGAAAGGAGGTTCGGAAAAAGGGGGAGGAGCGGTGGAGAGGAGAAAGGACAGCCAGGCTGCTTAGCATCAACAGTCAAGAGCACCGTCAGGCTGCCGGAGTGTGGAACAGTGGCGACATCCATTCGTCGATCCGTTGGACAAGGTGAGAAGCACCTCCTTCCTTCAGGGACCCTTACTCCCACTCTGGTTTTAATCTTCCCCGGCGCTCTCGACGACGACCGAATCTACCCTGCCTCCATGATAAAGGCCTCATGCGCAGGCTGGCTCACTTGAGCAAGTTATCATGAGATGTATTCGAGGCCTCATGGTCGGTCTGGTCGGTTGATACAGATCACCATGGGAAGAACCTTGTTCTTCGACTCAGTCAGTTGATACGAGGCCAAGAACAAGCGCTCAAGTCATCATCATACCAAAAAAAATGGACTCCTCGCTATACTCTACGCAAGGGTTCTGCGCAACAGAAACGCCTGCCGTGAGTTGCACGGGAAGGACACCAAATTCCATCCCCATGATAAGTGTTGTCCTTGTTCACGATACATAAATATGCCTACATACAAGCTCCCAATATTCATAAGCAGTATGCAATGTAAAAAAAAAGGGTTTCTTTTGCATGCATCATAGCTACGACCATCCTCAAAAGGTAGCTAAGACCATCCAAAGTCCATAGTTATGATTTTATGAAGATCCAATAGCTACGACCATCCTCAAAAAGTAGCTAAAACCATCCAAATTCTATAGTTATGATTTTATGAAGATCCGACGGCAAGATTGAAGAGCCTTTCTTTCTTTTCTTTCGTAGTAGTTATATGTTGTAATTTGTTGTAATATTTACGTTGGAATTCTTAATCAGGGGTTTTCTCTCAAAGAGATGTAATTAACGGAATTTTATGTAAATGTATTAATTCTGGAAGTAATGGACCCGCAATACCTGATTCCTTTGTCTCATTTTCAATTAAATATAATTAACTTGTCTCTCATGACGCGGACGCGGGTTCACGCCCATTTTCCCGTCATCACTGCGGCCACTCGCCCCTTCCCTACAGGGGCGGGACGCGTGGCGGGATGCTACCGGTGCGTCGTGCGCTGTTGGCCCGCTTGCGGTCGCGTTCCTTGGTCACAGGATCCGAACCGCCGGGCACCCACTGGTTGCATTCCTGTCGATTGGAATGCCGCCAGTCACGCTTTCCTTCGGTTCGGGGCGCAGCGGGTATAAATGCGTCATCTTCCTGCGCCGTCTTGCATAGTGCTGTGGCCGGGTACGGCTGAAATGACCTTGATTTTGAAGATAGGCTTCCTCTGTTCGTCTGCATTCTTTGAAAGGACTATTCTGTAGCATGGTTAGCGCTAATGGACGCAATCATAGAATGTTGTGAACAGAAGGATGCCTATCTTTGAGTTTCGGAAGAACTTATCTTTGACCCGGTGATTGCGCGATTACGCGCAAGACGCGTTACCTTCTCACAAGTAGGCATACTTTTGTTAAATCTGCGCTTGATGATTGCGCAGTCCGACGCTAATATCAGCGAGCATTGACGAACAAAAGGCGGCCTATTTCTGAGAACACGTCCAAGCTTGTTATAGATCGGCAATCGAGCTCCCCGGTTATGGGGGGCACGCGGGATTTGGTGCCCGAACCTCAATCGGTGGCCATCGGTGTTGCTGCTTGGCTTGGTCGGAGCCCACCTCAGAGTCTTCGCACATATTTGGGGCTAGACGGCCAGGCGGTGCTTGGGTGGCTCTGCAGGTTAGACCGGCGCCTGCTTGTCTCCGCATTCGGCCCGCCCTTCGTCGTGGGGCCGAGTTGGAGGTCCGGCCGGGCCCCAAAGCATAGGCAAAGGAGGCGGCGGCCCGTCTTGGGCCGTTGGAACCGAGGTGGTCTGTGGGCTTGCCGCACGGGTCGATGGCGACGTAGCGAAGTGCCCCCTCGCGGGGCGGGGTCGGAGTAGAAGCCGGGGTCTCTTTGCTAAAGCGGAGACTCCGGCGTAGCTGCTGTCGAAGTTGCCTGGGCCCTGTCTAGCCGTTGCTGCATCGACGGTCCCAAAAACCGTGCCCACACGCGTCGGGAGGTGTGCCACGTCCCGCAACCTGTATTTATTCCTGATGGTGCGGACGCGTGGCGGGATGCTATTGGTACGTCGTGCGCTGTCAGGCCATTGCATGACTGCGGTCGTGCGCGACACGCATGGGCGGTTGTGGCGCTTCGGCTTCGGTCGTGGGGAGGTGAGTGGTTCGTCTCTCGTCGGTTATGCTCACCAGCGGTGCGGGAGGCGAAGGGGCTTTAAATAGCCATATGGCCCTGCAACTGCACCTCCTTCGCACGCCTCTTGGTCCCTCTTCTCGACTCCTGCTCTTCTTGCCTCCCTTGCCGCTGCACTGCCCCTCGCCGTCGTTTAGGTCCCGAATAGTGATGGCGCCCGGCGGAGAACTCGTCCAGGCGGTCGGTGACAACGTCGTCTCCTAGCGGTCGCCGTCACTGGAGGTGGAGTACACGCTCGAGAGGCGTAGTTCAACAGCGCTGGACAAATGGTGGGTGGCGACGGAGAAGGAGGGACCGTGTTCTAGCGTCTTGGGCCCCACGCTCGTGACGGAGGAGACAATCCGTACACTACTGCGCGAGGGGAAGCTATCGAACCGCCGGGAGGTACGGTTGCCTGCCAATGATGAGACGGAACCGTGACTCGAGGAGTCGGAGGCGATCGTTTTCATTGCCTATTTCAAAGCTGGGCTTGGCATCCTAGCCGCCATGATTGTTGGTGATGTGCTGCGGACCTTCAGGCTGGAGCTGGCGTAGTTGACTCCGAACGCGCTGGCCCACCTTGCTGTGTACAGCTGGGCCTTGCGCACGGAGGCATGTTGGCCCATTGCCTCGATGTTCGTGTTTCTTCACGATGCGCAATGCCAGCCGAAGGGACAGAAAGACGGGTCATTCTCCAACTTTGGCAGCGTCAACTTCGTCCTGCGATCATCGTGCGGGAAGATCTTCCCCGCCAACTCAACCCAGGCGAAGTGGGAGCCAAACTGGATGAGACGGTGGTTTTACCACCGAGTGGCGAGCGGTAGTGGCCTCGAGTGCTCGGGCCAGCCAATGGCATTCAACACCACGCCCGGTGTACCGATCGACAGCGAAGAGCACGAAGGCTCGTGGGGATCACCTCTTGCTTCAACATGCGCGACCTCGCTGAGGAATTTGTTATGTACGGTGTGGCTCCACTCGCCCGTGACTGGCGCATCGCTGTCGGGAAACTTCGGGGCGACAATGTCCGCCCGTCCGTGTCTTCGCTACCGGTGCCCTCCAACCTTCGTAAGTCTCGACCGTGTCCTATTTTCCATTTCTGCTCACTGTGCCGTGTTTAATCCTTGCCTCTTGCTGAGTATAGGAATTCGCCTGGAGGACGCGAAACGCGCAGTGAGCGTGTTCCTTGGGCCATATATGGCCAGGGAGCACGACCTGTGCACAGCTGCAACCGCGGAGGCGGAGCTGGGGCGGATAAACCGCGTGTGCGAGGCCTTGGGCATTCACGCGCCGGAGCGCATCCCTCCGGCCCCGAGCCAGCCTCGACATCGGGATGATGGTGCCAAAGGAAAAAAGGCGCCGTCTCGCGGGACGGCTCGGACTTCTACGGCCGCGCCCGGTGCGATGGCTGCCGTCGCTCCCGCCGACGCGGCGGATGCTGAGTCTGATTCGCCGGCACGCCGATTCGCACTGAGAGACGGCGTGGATGGCGCGCGGGGTCTCGGTGGCGCCGGGGACCGAGAGTGCACCATGGACGATCGGGAGGGGGAAGCTTCGTCGCCCGCGGTGATCGCTGAGGTGGGGCTAAAATCCGCTGGCGACATAGGGGCGGAGTCCCTGCCTGCGGTGAAGACAATGTCGGAGCAGTCCTCCATGGGGGTTAGGAGAACAGAGCTTCCGCCCACGATGGTTGCTGAGGCGGAGCTGCCCCCGCGGATGTTACTGGAGAGGGGCCCCCGCCCGCGAACGTTACTGCTGTGGAGCCCCCTCCTACGGTAGTTGCCGAGGTGGGGTCCTTGCCTTCTTGTCCCAAGGCGAAGCGGCCACGCCTACGATCTCCTCCTCACGAGACTTCGAGGGGGTTCACCGTGGTGGCCAGTGTTGGGAGCTTGTGGGACTCTGACTCTGACGCCAAAGCCCCCAGGTCCAGCATCCCCCCGGCCCATTCCCGGGCCACGACGGCCGAGACGCGGGAGCTGCTGGTGTTGGACCCCGACACGGAGACTCCCCGGCCCCCAGAGCCGATGTCATCCGAGGGTGCTGGCGTCCCTGTTATCCCGTCCGAGGCTTGGGGGACGCCCCGGCGAAGTCCACCGGCTGCCACCAAGGGTAGACTATCTTGGCATAGCTTTGCATTGCTCTCGTAGGACTCTAACCGGTATGCCTCTTTTCAGCGGCACTCATCCCGGAGGACGGACGATCTTCGGGGCGCGGGGACGTTCCTTTGAGAGGGGCGTCCGACGCTCCTGAAACTACCGTCGCGGACGCCATGTGCCCGAGCTTAGCAGACTTCGCCCCTCAACTAGAGGTGTTGGGAGCATGGCACGGGGTCGCGACTGACGCGGCCACAAGTGTTGATCAGCAGGCGCTGCTAACCTACGGGACGGAGCGCCTTGGAGACGCACTGGAGGTGTCGGGAGTGAGAGTGAGTATCTAACCTTGTAATGATATGTGGCCTTTTAGAAGTTTGTTGACCACTTTATCGTACAGACCCTCATCCTGGCCCAGGCGTTGTAGGCGGCTCATGCCCGCGAGCGGGGGACGCTTGAGGACTAGTTGCGGCCCGCCGAAGAGGCTTTGCACGCAGCCGAGGGGATGCACTCCGCCAAGGACGACCGCATCCGCCGCTTAGAAGCAGAGTGCGCGAAGACGATGTCGTACGCCGAAGCGCTCGTGGCAGCAGCGTGGCTGTCGGCCACAGAGGCGGCGTGACAAGAGGCTGTGGAGGAGCGGAATGGCCTACTCCAGCAGATCGCTACACTGGAGAAGGAGAAGGGCCAACTCGTCGTGTCTCTTGTGGAGTGGGACTGGACTCTGGGCGATGCCTCAGTGGTTGCGTGGGATGCCATGCTGGCCCTGGAAGACACCCTTGAAGGCCTTATCGCCGAAGTGCCGCCCCACGCCTTCGGGCCCGAGGAGCTGTCGCGAACGCTTCGGCGGATCGGGGATGCAGCCAACCTTGCACGCAGCGCCACGACATCGTTCGGCAACCATTGATCTTATGTGCCGTCGTGCTTGGTGTAGGCTCCTGCGGCTTCGGGGCTGCCAACACATCGACAGGCTAGCCGACCCTCAACTGGAGATGCCGGCCGGGGCCGGAGTGATGTCCAACGCCATACGCGTCGTTCGCCGCGCCGTACGGGTTTTCCACGAGAGGATTTGGGAGTACATCGGGGAGACCGCAGCGAAGGTCGAGCTACGACGGACCATGCGCAATGAGGGGAACCTCGGCTAGTGGCTGGATGAAGTCCCGCAGCGTGACGAAGGTGGTGCTGAGGCCGCAGGGGGCGACGCGAACCCACAGGTGTGACGCCAGGGTTCTCGTGTGTTGGCATGCGTTGTGACACAAATGCCTTTTTCTTATGAATATAATAGAATTTGCCCCCCCCTGTTCTGATTTGTGTGTCCCCGTGTTCCGAGCATCTACCCGACTGGGACCAGCTGCTAGTTTCTGACATTATGACCCAACGGCATCTTACGCTAGGCAGACCTCCCTGTGCTCCACCCTTTTCGAGGTAGTGTGGGTGGAGCTGGTGCCTAGCCGAGGTAGACGTGCGAGCGCTCCGTCCCCTACCTTTCGAAGTGGTGGCAGCAGAGCTGGCGCCTAGTCGAGGTAGGTGGTGCCTAGCTGGAGTAGACGCGCGAGCGCTCCGTCCCCTACCCTTCGAAGTGGTGGCAGCGGAGCTGGCGCCTAGTCGAGGTAGACGAGCAAGCGCTCCGTCCCCTACCCTCCGAAGTGGTGGCAGCGGAGCTGGCGCCTAGTCGAGGTAGACGCGCAAGCACTCCGTCCCCACCCTCCGAAGTGGTGGCAGCGGAGCTGGCGTCTAGTCAAGGTAGACGCGCGAGCGCTCCGTCCCCTACCCTCCGAAGTGGTGGCAGCGGAGCTGGCGTCTAGTCGAGGTAGACGTGTGAGCGCTCCGTCCCCTACCCTCTGAAGTGGTGGCAGCGGAGCTGGCGCCTAGTCGAGGTAGGTGGCGCCTAGCTGGAGTAGATGCGCGAGCACACCATTCCCTATTCTTTGAAGTGGTGGCAGCGGAGCTGGCGGCTAGTCGAGGTAGACGCGTGAGCGCTCTGTCCCCTACCCTTCGAAGTGGTGGCAGCGGAGCTGGCGCCTAGTCGAGGTAGACACGCGAGTGCTCTGTCCCCTACCCTTCGAAGTGGTGGCAGCGGAGCTGGCGCCTAGTTGAGGTAGACGAGCGAGCGAGCGCCCCGTCCCCTACCCTTCAAATTGGTGGCAGCGGACCGGCGCCTAGTCGAGGTAGACGCGCGAGCACTCCGTCCCCTACCCTCCGAAGTGGTGGCGGCGGAACTGGCGTCTAGTCAAGGTAGACACGCGAGCGCTCCGTCCCCTACCCTCCAAAGTGGTGGCAGCAGAGCTGGCGCCTAGTCGAGGTAGACGCACGAGCGCTCCGTTCCCTACACTTCGAAATGGTGGCAGCGGACCTGACGCCTAGTCGAGGTAGACGCGCGAGCGCTTCGTCCCCTACCCTCCGAAGTGGTGGCATCGGAGCTGGCACCTAGTCGAGGTAGGTGGTGCCTAGCTGGAGTAGACGCGCGAGCGCTCCATCCCCTACCCTTCGAAGTGGTGGTAGCGGAGCTGGCGCCTAATCGAGGTAGACGCGTGAGCGCTCCGTCCCCTACCCTCCGAAGTGGTTGCAGCGGAGCTGACGCCTAGTCGAGGTAGACGTGTGAGCGCTCCGTCCCCTACCCTTCGTAGTGGTGGCAGCGGAGCTGGCGCCTTGTCGAGGTAGACGCGCGAAAAAGAATCCCCTCCTAGAATCATTCTAAGCATGGCCAAGCTTAGCTACAAAATTTCTAGTGAATACTGTTGTACTAATTAGATTTTCATCCAAGGTGACAAAGTATATGACTGATATCAAACTTGGCCATATACTAGGGATTTGGCTATAACTAAAGTTTAAACCAGATTTTAATTATGTTTGAATAAAAGTACGCTTGCATAATAATTTAAAATAATATAAATAATTTGAATTATAGTACACATAATCAAAGGTGTAACTTGCCTTGGTCAATGTCTTGATGTTCGAATCGTCATAGAGATACTCTCCTAGAACGTCGTAATCTACAAGTGAAAATAATAAAAACAAATAACTATAAATAAAATAAAATAAAATTCAAGAATTCAAAAAGAGGTAGATATGGATAGTTTAGGATTTTAGATGAATTTAGAAATTTAAATGGGTTCAATCGGAGTTAGGATGAAGAAGAACGAGCTCCTAAAAGTTTTAGAATCTAAGAAAAAGATAAATTGGAATTTCTAAAGTTATTTTTCTATTGGAAAATCAGGATTATGATGTGAGTAGGGAGTTTAAAATTTTGAAGGAATTATTTTTCTAAAGAAAATCTAGAAATATAATGTCAGCGTTACATGTGGCAGCTAACTAGTCAATTTTTGCTGATGTGGCGGCTAGGTGGCGCTGACATGGCCGATAAGGTGGAAGACATGGTTCGGCTTGTTGGCGTGGCACTGATTAGGTTGGCTTTGCTTGCATGCATGGCACGTGGCAGCCACCTCAGCTCGGGCTGCTGACGTGGACTCACCGGTGAGGGGTGGCGCACTAAGCCGAAGCGTCTGAATGAATCTAGGCCGTCGGCGCGGAAGGAGAGAGAGGGAGTGGAGCGAGCGTATGGGATGCGGCCGCGTGGCGGTGGGGTTAAATTTGGGCTGGACACGTGTCGGCTCGAGAGAGAGAGTTAGGATTCAACTCTCCTTTCGTATTTCAGAAAAGCCAGAAAACTCTAAAAAGGCTTAGAAAATAGTAAATAAATCCCAAAGATTCAAAAAAAATTCTCAAAAATACTACAACTCAAGGAGAACTCAGCAAAAATAAAAACCAACTTTATTTGGCCTTTAGAAATAAACAATTTAGGTTTTTCTTGCTCCAGGTTTTAAAAGAAAACCTAGAAAATTTTTAATAAATTCCAATAAAAAGCAAACAAAATTTTGGGATGTTACATCTGACTTGGCTGGCAAGTAGACAGCGGCGGGGAAGGTGATGGGTCTGGGTGGAGGTGGAGGCTGAGTTGGAGGAGTCCAGCCACGGGATGACGTGGTGTGCGGCTGGCCAAACGAACAGATTTTTGCCAACTGGATGACACGTGGGCCTGCCTTGTCGGTTGATGAAATGGGGTTTTATTAAAGCTGGCACGTAAGGTGTAGTTTTGTGCAAAGGCTCGTTAAAGGTGTTACGGCCCTCTTCTTTTGGCTTTTTGGCATCTTCGAAAGTCAAAACAAACGGGCTGATTTCTTAAAGCGGATTTTCTAAAAAGTTTTTTAGTCTAAAATCATATATATCATTCACTATTATCTTAAAAAACACAAACAAATATTATTAAGATATAATCAAAAGCTATCAACGGTAGCTCAAGAAACACAGTGGTTTTGCCGTAGATTTCGCGACATATATGGGCGCAAAGTAGCATTTCGTTTTTTGGAAAAAAAAAGTAAACAATAGCGGCTTAGCCTAGGGTCAACAGTGCCAAAAACACAAAACGACTAGTGTGTTTCGTCTAACAGCCATCCATCATAGAGGTGGGACTTGGGCCGGGCTTCTTTGGGCGGCCGAAGCACGGCCGGCACGACGGCGGCCAAGCACGGCCCGACGACGTGGCGGGCGTCGTCGCGTGCGACGCACGAACGGTGGGCGGGCGGGCTTCAAAATCCGCACGGTGGGCGACGGCGACGCGGAGACGGCGATCGGGCGTGCTCGGGCACGACGCACGAAGAGCACGGTTGGCGTAAACTATTTAAAATTGATTTCTTAACTATAGTAAATTGTACTCATGACTCTCCTTGAGCTTTTCTATTTGACTAGTTGGGTAGGCCTATGCTAGATTGTCGGGTGATGTCCACATACGCCATAGTTTAATTTGCACCAAGATATGCATTCCAGTGGACTAGATGACCAAGTTCGAAGGTGAAATATCATGAGACAATAGAATCGAATTTTAAGTAGGTTTTTAATAAGGCGGATACAAGAGAAAGGAAGATAGCGGCCACCGCTACCATTGTCGCTATCGCTTTTGTCGTGTATAGTTACTTTGGGCTGGCACGCACGAACGCGCACGGTGGGCTTTGGGCCGTGCTTGGGCTGGCCGAAGACGAGGCGGGCGGCACGACGCGGCACGACGGATGATCGGGCGAATCGACACGCGCACGGCGGCTCGCTGCGGTGGGCACGGGCGCGCCGGCACGGCACGGCCCAATTCCCACCTCTAATCCATCATGTTCGTCTTCACCTGGCGGCGGCGCCTCCTCCTCCACCTCCGCCAAATCCCCGGCGGCGGCGGCGGCATTGACCCCCTCCAATCCAACCCCGGCGCCATCCCTCTCTCCCGCAGCTACTCCTCCACAGCCGGCGCTGGCGCCCCCAACTCCGAGCCCTGCACCGCCACCATCTCCTACCTCATCTCCTGCGGCCTCTCCCCCGCCGCCGCCGCGGCGACCGTCCGCTCCGGCCGCATCCGGTCCGCCGCCAAGGCCGACGCCGTCTTCGCCCTCTTCCGCCGCTACGGCTTCTCCGACGCAGACATCGCCCGGGTGGCCCGCGGCTCCCCGCGGCTCCTCTCTGCCGATCCCAACCGGATCATTCTCCCGAAGCTCGACTTCTTCGCGTCACTGGGCTTCGAGCCATGCAAGCTCGCCTCCGCGCCCTTCTTCGTCTCGCGCAGCCTAGACAAGCACATCGTCCCCAGCATCCAGTTCCTCCGTGGCGTCATCGGCACCGACGATGGCATCCGCCTCGGCTTCAGCCGCAACCCCCGCGCCCTCTTGGTCGACCTCGACAACTACATGCGTCCCGCGGTGGAGGCCCTCCGCAGCCACGGCCTCACTGAGGAGGCCATCTCGAAGCTCCTCGTCATGCAGACGAGCGTTCTCACGTTGTCGCCGCACCGCATCGGCAAAATTTTTGAGGACCTCAATGCGCTCGGTATGTGCAGCGTCACGGGCACGCGCTTCCTCTACTGCTTCCGCGTGATGTGCCACTTAAAGAGGGAGACATGGCTGCGGAAGGTGGCGGTGTACCGGAGCTTCGGGCTGACCGAGGGTGAGGTGCTCAGGGCCTTCAAGACGCAGCCCACGATACTAACTTTCGCCGATGAGAACATCAAGAAGAAGCTCCGGTTCTTCCTGGACGAGTTGAAGCTTGGATCAGCTGATGTAATGAGGCGCCCGGTGGTTCTTGCGTACAGCATGGAGAAGACCATCCTACCAAGGTGCGCCGTGCTGAGCGTGCTGATGAGGGAGGGGAAGATTGAGCGAGATATCAAGCTGCTTCCAGCATTGCGCGGCAGTTCCAGGGTGTTCTCTGGCAAGTATGTATTCAGGTATGCTAACGATGTGCCAGATGTTGTTAAGGCATATGACGGTAAGATCAAATTCCAAGGATTCAGGTAAGATCAACTCTTCTAGGTTAGGCTTCTCCAATGCCAACGTTGAGATCAAGGCATGTGATGATTTTAACACTGTTTCATAGGGCGATGTTGGCCCATGCTTACTCAGTAGGTAGGTATCATCTACGTTTGTAGTTTAGCAGTTGCCATTTTGCATCCTGTGGCCTATACAAATCTTGAAACGTGGATCTCCGAGTTACTTGATGTAGTATGTTGAACCAATTGTCTGTTCTCGTTTGGCCAACGATTCTTCCAATGTGCTGTGACTTGCACACTGCACACACACCACAGATGAACTTAGTGTTGGTTTACAAACTGTGCTCTTTCAATTACTCATTCCAACGGACTTACATGCAAAAGTCTGAGTTGCTCTCTCCCTAGATGTAATGTTAATGTGCACCGTCTGACTTCTGCATATAAGTCCGTTAAGTCCATTTATAAGTTCAAGGTTTCAAGCTGGTAGTTCTGTGTGCAAAAATGGTTCTGTTATAGATGTGCATTTGGGAAGTATAGCTGGAGGATCAAACATGTGGCAGAATCCAACAAGAACTAATTTGTTCTGTTCAGATTCGGGGTTCCTGGTATCTATAGAAGTCCTATTAGTTTCAGCAAGACTTTATAATTGGTATCTATGATGCACAGACATGGAAATGTCGACACAACACGACACCGGAATTCGCTGTTTTGCTAAAAATACTGATACGGCTACATGGCTATATATATTTAAATAATAAATAAATTACATATGTGTATTATTTTCTATGTTTCCTCTTGCTTATCAAATTGAAATAATGTAAACTTGTAAAGTGTAAAGTATACTCGGAATATGTACCTCATCAATTGTTTTGTTAATCATAGTGACAATTGTTGATGTGAATACCATTTCCAGAAATAAGAATTCCGTTAATTTGGGGAAAAAGTGACATAATTAGATAAGCAAGACTACAAAGGTAACATGTATATTTAATTCTTGAACAATCAAAGCAATAGACTAATAGAGGAACAACAATTGATAATGATAAGCGATTAAAATTACGAAGTAGCCAAGTTCAAACATAGAAACTTAAATGCAGGGTTCAATCAAAAGCAAGTAGTGGAGTGGTTGAACTTAAGTTACATCACAAACTCAAATTCTAGTAGCAATGGCATATTTCTTGCCCTTGTTTTTGCTTTTTCATCCTCAGCCTTTGCATCTTCACTTTTAAGCTGAGCAAGAATAGGTATTGTCCCTTAGAACATATCTACCATTAGTAATTTTCAACAAGTGCACTTTGACTCTAGAGTAGCTACTAGTGCCAACATATTTACAGTACTTGTATCTCCATTTCACATTTCCTCCCCCTTGACCACCCTTGTCTAGAACATCAACATGATTTCACAATGGAAGCTTCAACCTATTGCTGGTGTTTTCATCCTCTCTAGCACTAGAATTAGCGGCTTCCATTTTTCTAGAATGATGAAAAAAGAATCAAACACATAACAACAACAATCAACCAATCATCAACTTACATTCTTACAATTGCAAACATCTAATGTTACTGCATCATAGATGAAATTGTTTGTTAAATATATTTACTAATTGTCACACTCACACACTTTCGAGTTGCCTGCATCATGGAGATGTGTTGGAAACTCGGATACCTCAGCAGCAATGGGAAGGCACGGGAGGAAGCTGGTGGCGCACGGTGAACTTTTTGAAGATCTTGAAGTCGGCAAGGAGGCCGTTGTCCAGGTCGGCCTACTCTAGCACGTACTCCACCTCGACCTCCACCTGAGGGAGCTGGCGGCGCACGGGAGGAAGCCGGCAGCTGGAGGGAGGAGATGCAGGAGCAGGCGGCACAAGGGAGGACTGAGGAGATGCAGGAGCCGACGAGCGGTGGTGAGAGCAGGGCGATGGCAAGGAGGAGCATGAGGGGTGTCCGGGTGGGGAATGGGGGATGAATCGGTAGTTCGGCAAGCCAAGTAGGGTTAGGGCACACCGCAAGCGGGCCGTGCCCTCGGCCGTGTCCGACTCGCGTAATCGCCGAGTTCGACATGTGTCGGGAATTTCAACAATTAAATTTTATTTGGAAATCAGCCAACACACCACCGACACATGTTTGCGATGTGTTCATGTCATATTCGTGTCGAACACGGTGTCGAACATGGATACGGTGGTTTAGGCACGTGTCCGTGCATCAGTGATTGGTATTAGCCTAGAAGATTGTATCCAACTCGGTTTACATCAGTCGGCAGATGTAATAGCTATATGTACAACCCCTGCGGTTTAGTAGACGGGCAAGAAGGAAATTGATATCTTCAGGCCTGTTTGGTTGGAGGCCTCCCAGGCAAATGCCTGCCAGGTAACACATCCTGGCCCCAGGCATCCAAAATCGAACGTCTGGGATGCATGCCTGGCCCAGGCAGCTTTTTCCAGCCTCCAACCAAACAGGCCCTTCTTCTCTTAGACCCTAATTCTCAAGCCAACTCTCTGCCACGGCTAGGCAAGGAGTGCCTCGCCGGGGGGTTGAAGACTCTACCCAACCAACCCATCTACTCATGCAACCTCAGATCCAGAGCCAAGAATCATAACAGGTTCATGGGTGATGGAACCTAGTATTTGGTTTAAAACTAGTCGACTGTCCGTACGTTGCAACAGCCCTGAAGTAATTCATACCTTAACTCTCAAAAACAAAATAATCCAAGTTTCACTAACAAATAATCATGCCACAAGTCACATGCATATACGGATACGTAGTTGATCCATACTCCGCAGAAGATCCTCCAGGCATATGCATATGTACACGGAGATCCATCACTGCCAATTGGAACTTCCAAAGGAGTAAAGAAATTGGAACTTTTAAATGATGGTATATTCATTTACAGTAATGTTACGTATGAAAATGCCTATTCTAGAGTGAGGTCCCTCTTCCACAACGCCACCTGCTCGTGAAGCTGGATGGATGGTCATAGTGGCGATCGATTTCCTTCAGGTTGCGTTGCATCAACTGCATCAGAAAACAAGTTTGTGTAAAATGTAGAAGGGTATCAACTGCATCAGAAAACAAGTTTGTGTAAAATGTAGAAGGGTAAGTGAGTAACAGGAATCGGCACGAAGCACAGCACTAACCTTCTGTTCCTTGCTCTAAATCACCAAATGAGGGTAGTACCTTCCAAATTCTCAGCATTAAGACATCAGTAGAAGACTAAGGAATGGTAGCATTTTGGTCTGTGAATCAATGCTAGCCCTGATTGACGGCAGGGTGAAACGAGCTCAGTGCCACCGTCTCCATGCCATGGGAAGAGAAACACAGCGTTCGACAATCACCGCCACATGACTCGTGCAGTTGTGCTCTATACTCTCCAAGCTCAGTCTGCCACCGTGGGCCCGCAATAACCCGGATCTAATGTGTAGATTATGATTGGCATATGCTAATCTGCATTATGTGATCTCTGAGAATGTTCAGAACCTTTGATGTTGTTGAAATTACTTAATGCAGGGTCGCAATCAGTTCTTTTAACTGAGTTTGATTATTACCTATGGGATGTTTTGAACTTTTGTGAGGAACTTGCTCAGAGTTCAAAAATATCCTTCGTGATAGTAATGCTTAGTTGAAGTTTTATTGAGTCTGTTAGAAGAGATGAGATGCCCATTTCGTTGGGAGTTGAGGACATAGAAATCTGTACTTGGTTTATTAATTAATACCCTGAACTGTTGTTACACGGCATTTGAATACTTGAAGCGTTGTGGACCTCCAAGCCAGATGTTAAAAGGTTTTTTAGACCCAATCTGATTCAGAATTGTTCAAAGGTGATTCTCGTGTTCCATCTCTTTCTTTGAGTAAATAGAATGTCATCAATAATGATTACCCCGAATTTATCCAATTATTCCATGAACACCTTGTTCATCATACTCATGAAGTACACTGGTGCATTTTTCTGTCTAAAAGACATGATAGTGAACTCGTACTGGCCATAATGAGTCAAGAAGGCAGTCTTGGGTATATCCTCCTCTCTAATCTTCAATTGTTGGTAACTAGATCTCATATCTATTTAAGAGAACACACTGGCTTCCTTCAATTGGTCAAACAGATCATCGATCCTGGGCATCGTTGAGGGCTTGGTAGTCCACACACATTCTCATATTGTTATCCTTCTTTTTGACAAAGAGAATGGGTGCACCCCAAGAAGATGAACTTGATTGGACATAGCCTTTGTCCTCTAGTTCTTGGATTTGCTACTTTACATTAGCTAACTCATTAGTCGGTATAAGGTAAGGCTGCTTGGAAATAGGGGATGTACTAGGGACTAAGTCGATCATGAACTCAGTGTCCCTATCTGGCAGCATTCCAGGTAAATCTTCAGTAAATGCATCTAGGTATTCCCTGATGATTGGTACTTCTTCTAGGCCTTGGAGTTGGTTAGCGTTACACTCTTCTGCCTATGGGATTGCTGGTGCAAAGGTCACTTATTCTCCATGACCATTAGTGAGGGTGATGGACCAGGTGGCGCAATCGATTTGTCCTTTATTCTTGGATAACCAATTCATTCCAAGAATAACATCCAAACCTTGGGAGTCCAAAATTATCAACTCTGCTAGGAATGGTACTCCCTCAATGAGTAGGTTCACCTTTGGACACAAGGTTCCAGCTCTCATCTGTGCTTATGGGGATTGGACTAGCATGGGGTGGCTAAGAGGAACTAAACCAACTAAACCCAACCCATTCTTAACCATAAAAGCTTGGAAATAAAAGAATGGGATGCTCTGAAAGCAAACAGAACTGAAATTGGTATTGAATTTACTAGAAATGTATCCAATATGACGTCCAGTGCAACTGAAGCCTCCTCAACTATGAGGTGATTCACACACCCTTTCACGAAGTTCTGAGGGTTCTTGAAGGTTTGCCCTGAGTTCTAACCACCTGATGGCCTGGTGTTAGCCATGGCTTGAGGCTTATTAGGACAGGACTTGGCAAAATGTCATGTCTCCTTGCAATAGAAGCATGTCACCCGTCAGATGGTGCGGGATTCTTCTGCAACTACCCTCCAACATATACACTGCAAAAGTCACTTCTTATCACCGGTTTGATGCCTTTTTAGTGATGGCTCGAAGTTGGCTTCGGTGATTGAGAAATAGTCATTATTGGCCTGGAGCACAGCATGCTCTTCTTCTGCCTAACGAAGCTTGTGGGCGATGCAGCTTAGCTCATCCAAGGTTGCCTGATATGCATAGTCTAGGGAATAAGTCATATGGTGGAGTTAAAGTGCTTCAATAAGATCTGTGAGGTCTCTCATGCTATAAGTTAACACTTTACCCATGAGGTCTCTCATGCTAAAAGACCAATCTTCATCAGGAGCAGTGCTCTATGCAATACGGGAGCTAATCGACTGTTGCGATCATTGCACCTTCCGATACTTCCTCTTGTAGTTATGAAGGGGATGAGAGCTATATGCTTGACAAGCATTGGTCAGGAGCATTCAAAGATTTTGTGAGACTGCCTCCAAAGACTGCAATAGTTCGACTTCAGTGCATTGTGCCATTGGCTTAACCAACTTTAGGTCAATAGCCAGAGCAGGTGATCGTAGGGCTACAGCATGTGCCTGTCTATTGGAGGCTTTGGTGCACAATCGTTGAGCACCATTTACATCTCCTTTGATCTTAGTGACAACCAATTCTTTTAGTAAATCACGTGCTTCGAGCATAAGAGCATGGCACTCCTTCGCCTTGGTAGCAGCTCGCTTTTGAACATTCTTGAATAGAATCATCTTGAACTGGACTGGCTCCTGAGTCTCATGAACATAGATCTTGCAGCCTTGCTCAAAAACCATTATAGGCAGAAATGATCCAAATTAGATCATTTGTGGCACTATGGTGGTGTTGACGTAGGAGGATCCGCCTGCGAGAAGAGGATTTACGATCAGTAGGGGCTCGACTCCTATGATCATTATGCAACATGCCATATCTTTCTTGATGAACAAGCGAGGATGAGACCGATGACTGATAAGTGCAGCAAAGATAGGAGGAGAACTATGTCCCACCGGGCGTGCCATTTTGTTTGATGCGAGAAACCACTCGCGGATTTCTGGCCCCGAGGTTATAGGATGCGGGCGTGCCAGTGTACTAAATTACACCAAAAGTATATAAAAACAACAAAAGATAGGGAAAATATGTATTTTATTCATTCATTTGAGAAGAACAAAATTACAGATCCCATTATATATATGTGCACTCCGCAGTCTACCTTGCATAGCAGATCTGACATAGATGATATGGTGTCCAGGTTCCCAAGGATTCAGAAGGCCCTCAGTTAATTACATCCGCGGGGTAAACAAATAGAATACCTCCGATTAAGCTGCACATTGGTCATCATCTTCAATCTTTGCTTTATGTTCCTCATGCCAGAGATGAATGATTAATGAAGGTGTGGGTGTGGGCATTATCTATAGCCTCGTTGGTCTATGAGGCCATTGATAGCGTGGTCATGACACTTGACCACGCCCATCCATGCCATTCGACCTCATCGGTATCGAACGGACACAATAGAAGTGATTTGAAGTATCCATGATTAACGTCTAGCATGACCAATAGAAGTGATTTGAAGTATCCATGATTAACGTCTAGCATGACCAACCTAACAACAATGGCGGTGAGAATCGGTGTCGTAGGTATAGCCTGAGTAGAAGAATTAGTAGAGCAAGCCATGGGGGTCAAGTATCAATGTGATCAACAACCATAGGAAACCGTCCATGGATGAGATTCATCATAGTCAAAACCCGCCAAGAAACATCTATGGTCAAAATCTCCTATGGTCAAAATCCATCGGGAGATGCCCATGGTAGAAATCCATGGTGGTCGAAACCCATGAGAAGCACTTAGTGGTCGAGCATCACTGCAATCGAATTCGTAGGTAAATCTCTGTAGTCGAAATTCACATGGTCGAAGCCATTAGGAAACATCCAGGTCAGAGAGACCATGTGGGGGTCATCCCTTGTGTGTGATGAGTAATTGACATCGGTTTAGAGAAGTCGAGTTTGATTTGGTTGGTTCGGACCTTGATGTTGCGTGGTGCAATCGGGCTCGGTCGGACTTGATCAAACCTAGTCAAAATGGTTAGGATGCATATTATGTCGACTTCTCAGGTTTGGGCTATTTCATTAATGCATTTATGCTTACATGTATCGAGCGGTGCTATTTGATGTGTTTCTTGTCTGTGATGGCTGCAGGATATCGAGGCGGAGTCGTGGCGAGACACAAGGTGGCCGGACTAGACACGGGTGGTGTCGAGGTCAGAACGGTCAGATGTGTCGAAGACGGTGGAGACTCGAGGTGGTTGCGAGTCGTGGACGACAAGGAACGCGGAAGCTTCCCGGAAGGTGCACGAGGGGCGTTTCGGTAAAAAAACGTAAGGCTGCACAGGCGGAAGCGGGTTCCGTTGGATCTGGCGGGCGTAACGGGTTGGAGACCCGTTAGCCAAGGGCTATAAATAGGAGGGAGTGGCTGCATGCCCCCTCATGGCTTTGGGAGAGAATCAGGGTTTGCTAGAGTCAAAAGAGGCTTTGAGAGTTTGTTTTGGCTTTAGGCTTTAGTTGGTGAGGTTGTAGTGGAGAGTTGTTGGAGAGGGCAGAGGTTCTGTTGTCTTACTTCGATGTGTTCTTGAGTGTGTCTCCTCTCCAAGAAGCATGTAGGGTATGTTCTTGAGTTTGTGAGAGGGAGAGGATGGATTGATGAGCTTGTAACCATTCCTCTTGTATCAATCATGTATCTCCTTTCCTCTCTATCAATATGAGATGGCCTTGTTTGAGTATGATTGATTTCCTGGCTCTCTGTTGCTTAGTTTCCTTCGATGCCTTCTATGTGAGATTTTGAGTTTTTGTGTTTTGGCTTGATTCTTGTTGGGAAGGCCCAAAATGGGTTGCTCTATGATGGGATAAAGCCTCAAGGTCATTTGATCGATTTTCCCAAGAGCAATTGACTTTTAATCTCAGATTTCCCTTTTTGAGCTCCTCTGTTCATGTTCTTGCTTTCTAGGGTTTCTTGGCCCCCTCTGATTTTCTTTGAAAGAAGGCTTGAGTTTTGGTCTGAAAAGCCCTGAGGTTGTTGCTAACTTGATTGCAAAATCTCATGTGCAAAGGACTTATGAATCTTGAGTTATTTGGGTTCTTTTGCACCTCTCTAAAGGTTTCATGCATTTCTAGGGTTTTAGTGCAGTTCTTGATTTCCTTCTTGAGGTGGGTTGAGATTTAGTCTTTCTGGTCCTTAGGCTATTGCTTCTCTGTTTGCAAAGTTTCTTGGCCAAAGGATCAAAGGAGAGATGGCAATTTGAGTTTTTGGGTGCTGCTCCTTGTATTTTCAGTTTTCAGGTGAAATCCCAAATTCTTGGTCATGGGTTGGTTTCTTTTGGTTTCCCAGGTCCCATGTGCTATTTGAGATGTTATCCTGTTATTCTGGGCTGAGAAATCCCAAGAGCTCCTTCTAATTTTACTGCTGTGTGGAGGTCCAGATTTGCTGTCTGAAAATTTCATCCTCTGCCTGCCTGTGCCCGACGGGCGGTCAGACCGGCGCTCTTGGAGCGGTCAGACTGGGGAACCAAGGGCGGTCAGACCGCCATGTATTGGGCGGTCAGACCGGCGGCATGTGACTGGTCAGACCGGCGGCATGTGACCGGTCAGACCGGCCCTTCAATAGCGGTCTGACCGGCCACCCCCTAGGAGCCTATTTTTGCTAGTTGCTTTTGATGAGTTTTTGGCTTCTTGGTTTCTTTGTTTTTTTTTGTGCTCATTTCCTCTGATTGCTCAAGTGTCCAGAGAGTAAAATCTTTCCCCTTCATAGCTCTTCATAGCTATTGGAGAGGCGATTTATGAGTAAGTACTTGAGGGGGTCATTTTATTTAGTCGACATTCACCCCCCCTCTGTCGCCATTTCGGTCCAACAATTGGTATCAGAGCCGGTTAGCTCTTTTCAATAGATCTTAACCGGTCTCTAGAGCCATGGCGACGGACAAGTACTCGACCAAGCCCCCGGTCTTCGATGGGATCGACTATCCCTTCTGGAAGAGCCGGATGGAGACCTACATCCAGGCACAGGGCTACACCATCTGGCGTAAGGTCAAAGTACGATTTGTTGATCTTGTCGATGAGAACATCAATGACGGGAACATGACTGATGTTAAGGCAAACGCTAAGGCAAGGAACATCATTATCCAGGGGTTGAGTCGTAGCGAGTTTGACCGCATATCTCATCTTTCGTCCGCCTTCGATATTTGGGAGACTCTCGATGCTTACCATGAGGGCACCACCCAAATAAAGACGGTGCGACAGGACTAGTTCAAGCGAGATTACAACAAGTTTGAAATGCTCGCTGGCAAGTCCCTCGATGAGTGTTTTGCGCGTTTTCACAAGATTCTGAGCAACCTCCGAGCGGTCGGTCTCACATACCCCGACTCGAATAACGCTCGACAGATGCTCGCTGCACTCGATCTTCGAGTTTGGGAGATGAAGGTGACTACCATCAAGGACACCACGGACCTCTCGACTTTGACTCTTGATGCTCTGTATTCGCGCCTCAAGACTCACGATATTGACATTGTCTCTCGCAAGTCGAAGTCGCAGTCGATGGCCTTAGTCACCGATCCCAATTTGGTCTCCGGTTCTTCTTCTGATTCTCTTTGCGGTTTCTCCCTTGCTGCTCTCTGTGACATAACTGATGATCAGTTAGAGCAGCTTGCGGATGAGCAATTAGCCCTCCTAGCTCGGAGATTCTCCCATGCTTACAAGAGGAGGAGGGATGGAAAGGGAGGAGGACCCGTGATTTGCTTCGAGTGTGGTGGCCCCAACCACATTCGGGCAAATTGCCCCAAGCTGGGGAAGGGCAAAGGTGACTACGGTGGTTCGGGCAAGAATGACTACACCGACAAGAACCGCAACAAGAAGCCCTCAGCTCCCGCACAAGGCAAGAAGAAATTTCGCGACCTTGGCAAAGCCAAGAAGCTCTTCCAGCGTGTCCTCACCGCCTTCGACGACCTCGATCTCAGCAAGGTGGAGGGGTGGAGCGACGACGATGGAACGGACGAGCAAGAACCCAAGGGCGGCTACGACTTCTCCGGCATGTGCTTCATGGCCCTTGAGGGCGAACTGAGCGACAGCGAGTTGTACTCCAACTCCGACGAGGTATCCCCCACCTATGACCAGCTTAATCATGCTTTTCTTAAGTTAGGTGGATTTCATGCTAGAGCTAGAGCTAGGGTTAGCGAGTTGGAGAAGGAAGTAGATAGATTATCACGGGAGCTTACTTCACTTACATCTACTCCATCCCGTGATGATTGTGATACATGCTGTGCTCTGTTGGGTGACATGGAGAAATTAAGGACCTCGCATGATAGTTTGTCCTCCGAGCTTGACATGGTTAAGGTGGAGAACATTAGTCTTCTTGCTGAGCTTGAGATGAGTAGGGTAGCTCCTTCGTCATCTACTACTGTTGAGACTATTGTTTACACCTCATGTGAGGATAAGAATAATACTTTTAGAGGTCTTTATACCATGCTCCTGGATCTGCCCGAGTCTTGTGAAAACTGCAATAATTTGAAATTGAACTTAAAAAGGGTAGATCATAAAATTGCTGAGTTGCATGCTTTTTTACTTGAGCCTGTTGTTTCTTGCACCAACTGTCCAAAATTAACACTTGAGCTTGAGTCTGTTTCTAAGCAATTCCAAGAGATAGTTGATCATAACAACAAATTGGCTCAGTTTGCGACTAAAGATCCTGTTAGCTCACCATGCATTAGTTGTGATAAATTAAAACTTGAACTCGTTGCTTTGAATGAACAATGTGTGAAGCTAACTAAGGATTTACTAGAGAAGCCATCAACTCATTGTGATGTGATTGCTGAGGTGGGGGAGGAGCCCAAGAGTAAGGTGGAGACACTTAGCGACGTGAACCAACTGGTTAGTAGTAGGACTATCCCCTCAGAGTCGGCTGTGCGTGCACAAGCCATTCTTTCCCCTACTGTTGGTTCTTCTTCTGCTCCCTTACCTTCTGCTGTCTCTTCTTCCCCCTGCTCTTCTTGCACCTCTCTCTTTCGGTGTGTCAGTATCTTATGAACACTCTCGAGAGATTTATAGGAGGCAAGAAGAAGCTTAATCTTATTCTAGACCAATCCAAGATTTGCAGATTTAATCAGGGTCTAGGATATGATTTCTATGAGGACATGAGGAAGCATCCACCTGCCGCGCTCAAACCCATAGCACCAGGTGTGATCAAGACTGAGCCCAGGACCAAGAAAGTCCAATTTAAGTCTGCGGGCTTTGTCCAAGAGATTTCTGACAGCAAGGTGATTCCACCTGCAGCTTCGGCCTCTCATAAGGCGAAGCCTCATCATGCTACTTCTACCTCTCAGAAGGTGAAGTATCATTGCACCTTCTGTCAGAAGGATGGACATCTGATCGATCGATGCTTCAGACGCGCCAAGATTGTGCGTAGAGACCGTGTTGAGTCTCTTAGGCGTATTCAGGGTCAGCCCCAGACCTTGAGTGCACCTAAGACCAACACGAGGTCTAGGCTTGCTTTTGTTGATGGGTTTGGGCAGCATCGAGGACTTGGTTTTCCGAGTTTTCTGGTTTTCGTCCTCATGCTCCCTTTGGTCGTGACTTCCGCCGTTCTGAGGGTAGATCTCGCTTTCCCCGTCGAGATGGCTATCCGCGGTGTGATTAGCGTGTTGCCGGTGCTCCGACTCGCTCTCCTGTAGCAGTCGGACCCAGCAACAGCTTTCGGTCTACACGTAGACCTTCTGCTTCTTTGAGTGACAGAGAGCGTAGGGTAGATAGAGGTCAGTCGTGTTTGACTACTTCATCTGCTCGACGTGTTACTCAGTATTGGGTGCCAAAATCACTCTTGATTTACCCCAGTACTGAGACTTTACTCTCTGTTTGACTCAGGCTCGCCGGGCAGGGAAGGAAATGTTTGGCTCGTAGACTCTGGGCGTTCACGACACATGACCGGAGACTCCCGTTGGTTTTCTTCCCTTGCCCGTGCTCCAGGTGATGAGACGATCACCTTCGGAGATGCTTCATCTATCTGGGCGCATCATCGTCAAAGGTACAGTGCATGTTAATGATTCTTTCATTCTGAAAGATGTTGCCTTGGTTAGTAAGCTGCAGTATAATTTGCTTTCCGTTTCTCAGCTTACCGATGAGGGTTTCGAGGTGAGCTTTAAGAAAAACGCTTGCAAAATTCATGATTCTCTGGGTAGTCTGGTTTGCGGGATTTCTCGTTTTGGGAGGATCTTTCGTGCTGATTTTTTCGAGTCTTCTGGTGATCCTCTCCGGTGTTTAGTTGCTTCGGAGTCCCGTGATCTTTCTTTCTGGCATAAGAGACTTGATCATATTGGATTTGACCATTTGACCCGAGTTAGCGGCCACGAGCTCATTCGTGGTCTGCCGAAACTCAAGTTGGTCAAAGATCTTGTTTGCGCTCCATGCCGGCACGGCAAAATGGTTGCCGCTTCTCACCCTCCGATCACAGTTACTATGACCGATGCACCGGGACAGCTGCTCCACATGGACACAGTTGGACCAGCTCGAGTGCAGTCAGAAGGAGGGTAGTGGTATGTCCTTGTCGTGGTCGATGACTTCTCGAGGTACTCTTGGTGTTTTTCTTAGCCTCGAAGGATGAGACATTTACACATTTCCGAGGTCTTTTCAATAGGCTTTTTGTTGAGCTCCTGGGTGCCTTACGAGCAATCCGCAATGACAATGGCACGGAGTTCAAGAATTCCTACTTTGAGGGTTCTGCGATGAGACGGGTGTAGAGGACCAGTTCTCTTCTCTGCACGTCCCACAGCAGAATGACATTGTGGAGAGGAAGAAACGTATCTTGGTCAAGATGGCCAGGACGATGCTTGATGAGTACTCTACACCGCGGAAGTTTTGGGCTGAGGCTATAGCTACCGCGTGCCATGTCTCAAATCCGTTTTTCTTCGGGCACACTTGCATCGCACTTCTTATGAGTTGAGATATGGGCAAAAGCCCAGTGTATCTCATTTTCGTGTGTTTGGTTGCAAGTGTTTTATTCTGAAGTCCGGGAACCTAAACAAGTTCAAGTCACGTTCTTGTGATAGGATCTTCCTAGGTTACTCGACTTCTTCGCGGGCTTATCGGGTTTGGAACCGCGAGTCTAGCAAAATGGTAGAGACCTGTGAGGTGACCTTCGACGAGGCCAGTTCGGGGACTAGGCCCGATATCTCAGGTTCTGTAGAGCAGTCCAAGCTCATCTTTGTGGATAATGAGGACGATGGAGATAAGGGTTGTCTACCCGATCCAGTCCCTCATCCACCCCTTGAGGTGCCTTCTTCCACCGCACCTCGAGGCGATCAGCCCATGCCTTCTGCTTCTTCTGGAGCTAGTGGCTCTGTTCCTACCTCGTCGGCTCATGAGGTAGAGACTACTTCTTCATCTCATCCTGGACCTCCTAGACATATCCAGAAAGCTCATCCTTCCGAGCAGATTATTGGAGACCTCTTGAGCGTGTCACACGCTCAAAGTCTGCCACGTCACTGTTCTGTCTCCATTCTGCCTTTGTTGCCTCCTTCGAGCCCAAGGATGTGTGTCATGCACTTTCTGATGAGTCTTGGGTCAATGCCATACATGAGGAGTTAGAGAATTTCGAAAGAAACAAGGTCTGGTGGCTTGTTGAGCCCCCTCGAGGTCACAATGTCATTGGGACTAAGTGGGTGTTCAAGAACAAGCAGAGTGAGGATGGGGTTGTCATTTGGAACAAGGCTAGACTGGTAGCTCAAGGGTTCTCCCAGGTTGATGGTTTAGATTTCGAGGAGACCTTTGCCCCTGTAGCTAGACTTGAGGCCATTAGAATCCTACTTGCCTTTGCAGCTTCTAAGGGTTTCAAGCTTTACCAGATGGATGTTAAGAGTGCCTTCCTCAATGGCTTTATTGAGGAAGAAGTCTATGTGAGATAGCCTCCTGGTTTCGAGAACCCCAAATACCCAAACCATATCTTCAAGCTTTCCAAAGCCTTGTATGGACTTAAGCAGGCCCCTAGAGCTTGGTATGAAAGGCTTAAGTTCTACTTGTTGAGTCATGGTTTCGAAATGGGTAAAGTAGACAAGACCTTGTTCATCCACTGGCATGGCACTGATCTTCTGCTCGTCCAGATTTATGTGGATGTCATTATCTTTGGCGGCTCCTCGCATGCTCTCGTTTCCCAGTTTTCCGATGTCATGAGCTCGGAGTTTGAGATGAGCATGATGGGCGAGTTGAGTTTCTTCCTTGGCTTCCAAATTAAGCAGACTCGGGAGGGTACTTTCTTGCATCAGGGCAAGTACACTCGAGACCTCCTGAAGCGCTTCGATATAAGTGATGGTAAGCCAGTGTCCACTCCTATGGCTACCTCAGTTTCTCTCGACCCAGATGAGGACGGCGAGCCAGTTGATCAGAAGGAGTATCGTAGCTTGATTGGCTCCCTCTTGTATCTCACCGCCTCGAGACCGGACATACACTTTGCTGTGTGTCTATGTGCTCGGTTTCAGGCTTCTCCTCGCGTATCTCACCGCCAGGCGGTGAAGCGCATCCTTCGGTACCTTCGAGCTACCATTGACTATGGTATCTGGTACTCTTCCTCGTCCTGTCTTTCCTTGAGAGCCTATTCGGATGCAGATTTTCTTTGGTGTAGGATAGATATGAAGAGCACACGGCACCTACCAATTCATTGGCACTTCTCGTTTCTGGTCTTCGAGGAAGCGATGCAGTGTTGCTGACCCACCGCAGAGGCCGAGTGCGTTGCTGCGGCCGATTGTTGTAGCAGTGCTCTGGATGGTCTCGACCTGCGGGACTTTGGGTTAGTTATCGACAGTGTTCCACTCTTTTGTGATAACACTTCTGCGATTAACATTGCTAAGAACCCAGTGCAGCATTCTCGGACCAAGCATATCGATATTCGCTATCACTTCCTTAGAGACCATGTAGAGAAGGGTGACATCGTGCTCCAGTTTGTGGAGAGTGACCACCAGTTGGCTGATATCTTTACCAAGCCATTGGATAGCTCTTGGTTTTCAGCTCTGCGGGGAGAGCTTGGGGTGGTTTGTCCTTATGGACTATTGTGAGGGGGCTTTGTGTTTTACTACTTTACTATATTGATTATGCTCTTACTTCCTTCTGATTGTATTGCATAGGGGTGCATTGGGTTAGTCCTTCTAGCATAGGTTAGAGTGGTTCTCTTGCCTAAGCTGCTTAGACTTCTTGCTCTTATCTTGTGATTCCAGGATACTGCTTATTAGCTGTCTTTCTTCTCTCTAGGTGGAGCTTACTCACTTCTTGTGGGTTCTAGCGAGGGTTGGGCCACCCTCGGGTAGACAGGGTACGTGTTTGCTCCCTAGGTTGTTAGTAGACCAGCTGATAGTCCTCGAGTCATATGGGGTAGATGAGAGTCAGTCTGAGCCATAGTTTTCTCTTTATCTTATCTTTGCTTTAAGGACTGCCTTTTCTGATTTTCTTGCCAGCTTCTTGATTTTATTGCTTTGGTTCAGGAGGAGTTCATTTGGGAGCTTCTGGAGCTTAAATTTGACATAATTCAACTTGAACTAAAAGTTGTATCACATGTTGAGGGGGAGCTGGATTTCTTGCATGTCATTCTGCATTGTAAATATCTATATTGAGCCTTGATTATTATCCTTTCATGACATGTTTACATCGCTTTACATCCTGCCATAATTTGTGCTTTATTGCTAGATTGATCATGACTTCATATGTGTAGACTAGCTTTTGCCATGATGAGTTAATTAAAATTGCTCAACTTAAATTAAAACTTGTCATGAAAATTCTCGAGACTAGTCTTACTCTAGTTATCCTTTTATGATTCATACCATATCAAATAGGCTGAGTTGAGTCTTGAATCTTCGTTGAGCATTAGATTGAGCTATGTTAGTTCTTGATGATGCATAAGTTAGTACAATCTTTTATGGATGTTAAAAGATCTCTTTTGTGCGAAAAAACTGATCTCACCAATCCTCTCCTATAAGACTGCTTGCCATTGCACTTGGCATGAACTTAGGGCGAGTTTTGGATGACCAAGATCATTGTCTTAAGCTTCTTGCTTGGCATGATCGCACAAGGCTTGAGATCTAGCACATGACTAAACAAAAATCTGGTTGGCAACAACCTTGAATTTCAAAAGAAAATATGTCACTTGTGCTACATTTGCTTAATCTACAAAAAGAACCAAGTGCTTAAACAAATATTTCACTCTTGAGCTTGTAGCACTCTAATTAGGCTCAATACTAGCTTCTTGGTTCCGCTTAGCTTATTGACATGGTTTGCATCATCCTTGCATACCTCTAGCTAGACTTTGATCATGGATGACTTCACATGCTCACAAATTGCACTAAATTTCAGATTGTCATCTATTTGATTTAGCTGTCTTATATATATCTTGTCATGATGTAGATAGCATTCTATTGAGTTATGGCTTGATGTAATACTTCATGGTCATTTTGGATAATTCTCATGGCTCTAAATGCTTCGAATAATCAAACCTCAGCCATTTGATCCATTTCCATGACTTGTTCTCTTCCTTGCATCCTTGATGTGTTTATTGCCAAAAGGGGGAGAATAGTGGCAGAAAAAGCCATTTTGGGAGCTTTGAGGAAAACTTGTTCTTTCTTTTGCTCCTTGTGTCGACATGGTCATTAGCATCATTTCCTTCCTTTGGACCATGTTTGACTTCTTTCTTGCGTTTCAAACTCAACTTTGCGCTTTTTCTGAGTTTGTCAATATACTCATTAAGGGGGAGATTGAGAGACCATGTGGGGGTCATCACTTGTGTGATGAGTAATTAACATCGGTTTAGGAAAGTCGAGTTTGATTTGGTTGGCTCGGACCTTGATGTTGCGTGGTGCAATCGGGCTCAGTCGGACTTGGTCAAACCTGGTCAAAATGGTTATGATGCATATTATGTCAACTTGTTGGGTTTGGGCTATTTCATTAATGCATTTATGCTTACATGTATCGAGCGGTGCTATTTGATGTGTTTCTTGTCTGTGATGGCTGCAGGACGTCGAGGCGGATTCGTGCGAGACACGAGGTGGCCGGACTAGACACGGGCGGTGTCGAGGTCAGAACGGTCGGATGTGTCGAAGACGGCAGAGAGTCGAGGTGGTTGCGAGTCGTGGATGACAAGGAACGCAGAAGCTTCCCGGAAGGTGCACGAGGGGCGTTTCGGTAAAAACGCAAGGCTGCACAGGCGGGAGCGGGTTCCCTTGGATCTGGCGGGCGTAACGGGTTGGAGACCCATTAGCCAAGGGCTATAAATAGGAGGGAGTGGCTGCATGCCCCCTCATGGCTTTGGGAGAGAATTAGGGTTTACTAGAGTCAAAAGAGACTTTGAGAGTTTGTTTTGGCTTTAGGCTTTAGTTGGTGAGGTTGAGTGGAGAGTTGTTGGAGAGGGCAGAGGTTCTGTTGTCTTCCTTCGATGTGTTCTTGAGTGTGTCTCCTCTCCAAGAAGCATGTAGGGTATGTTCTTGAGTTTGTGAGAGGGAGAGGATGGATTGATGAGCTTGTAACCATTCCTCTTGTATCAATCATGTATCTCCTTTCCTCTCTATCAATATGAGATGGCCTTGTTTGAGTATGATTGATTTCCTGGCTCTCTGTTGCTTAGTTTCCTTCGATGCCTTCTATGTGAGATTTTGAGTTTTTGTGTTTTAGCTTGATTCTTGTTGGGAAGGCCCAAAATTAGGCCTGGGCGTTCGGGTTACCCGATTTTTTCGGGTCGGGTAGTTCGGGTAATTCAAAATTCGGGTAATGAAAACTGCTACCCGATATTAGCCCCAAAAAAACACTACCCGCAATTTCGGGTACCCGATAATTCGGGTTCGGGTTCGGGTATACCCGATATACCCGAATTTACAGAAAACCAGCAAACTGCACAGAATTTGCACATAATTTCAGCAGCAATTTGCATAGAATTTCAGCAGCAATTTGCATAGAATAATATATCACAGGCAGTTGTTCAAACAGAGAGAATCATATACTAATAAAGTGATAAGTTCAAGTGTTCAACCGACAACACATCACAAACACAAAGACAATTCGGGTAATTCGGGTAGTTCGGGTACCGGGGGATATTACCCGAACTACCCAAACTAATTTCGGGTAATCAGAATCGCTATCCGAATTTGGGATCGGGTACCTCGGGTTCGGGTATTTCGGGTTCGGGTTCGGGTAATTCGGGTATGGGTAACGGGTAGCGGGTATTTTGCCCAGGCCTACCCAAAATGGGTTGCTCTATGATGGGATAAAGCCTCAAGGTCATTTGATCGATTTTTCCAAGAGCAATTGACTTTTAATCTCAGATTTCCCTTTTTGAGCTCCTCTGTTCATGTTCTTGCTTTCTAGGGTTTCTTGGCCCCCTCTGATTTTCTTTGAAAGAAGGCTTGAGTTTTGGTCTGAAAAGCCCTGAGGTTGTTGCTAACTTGATTGCAAAATCTCATGTGCAAAGGACTTATGAATCTTGAGTTATTTGGGTTCTTTTGCACCTCTCTAAAGGTTTCATGCATTTCTAGGGTTTTAGTGCAGTTCTTGATTTCCTTCTTGAGGTGGGCTGAGATTTAGTCTTTCTGGTCCTTAGGCTATTACTTCTCTGTTTGCAAAGTTTCTTGGCCAAAGGATCAAAGGAGAGATGGCAATTTGAGTTTTTGGGTGCTGCTCCTTGTATTTTCAGTTTTCAGGTGAAATCCCAAATTCTTGGTCATGGGTTGGTTTCTTTTGGTTTCCCAGGTCCCATGTGCTATTTGAGATGTTATCCTGTTATTCTGGGCTGAGAAATCCCAAGAGCTCCTTCTAATTTTACTGCTGTGTGGAGGTCTAGATTTGCTGTCTGAAAATTTCAGCCTCTCCCTGCCTGTGCCCGACGGGCGGTTAGACTGGCGCTCTTGGAGACCGCCCTGTATTGGGCGGTCAGACCGGCGGCATGTGACCGGTCAGACTGGCCCTTCAATAGCGGTCTGACCGGCCACTCCCTGGGAGCCTATTTTTTCTAGTTGCTTTTGATGAGTTTTTGGCTTCTTGGTTTCTTTGTTTTTTTTTGTGCTCATTTCCTCTGATTGCTCAAGTGTCCAGAGAGTAAAATCTTTCCCCTTCATAGCTCTTCATAGCTATTGGAGAGGCGATTTACGAGTAAGTACTTGAGGGGGTCATTTTAATTAGTCGACATTCACCCCCCCCCCTCTGTCGCCATTTCGGTCCAACAAGGTCGGCAATCAATGTAGTCGAAACCCATCGGAAGACAGCTGTCGTCGAAAACCCACTGTTGTCAAAACCCCTCAGAAAATGCCTATCGTCGATTGTCACAGTAGTCGAAACCCATTGGAAGACAACCTTGGTTGAAGCCCAACGTGGTCGAAACCCATCAAAAAACTGTCGTGGTCGAGACCCAATATGGTCAAAACCCCTCAAAAAATGCTCGTGGTCAATAGTCACAATAGTCAAAACCCATCGGAAGACAACCGTGATCGAAACCCAATGTGGTTGAAACCCATCGGAAGACTGCTGTGGTCGAAACCCAATGTGGTCGAAACCCATCAAAAAATGTTCATAGTCGAAATCCACGTAGTCGAAACCCATCGGAAGATAGTCGTGGTCAAAACCCACAACGATCGAAACCCATCAGAAAATGTCTATGGTCAAATAGTCACAGTAGTTGAAACCCATCGGAAGACTGTCGTGGTCAAAACTCACTATGGTCGAAACCCATCAAAAAACATCCGTGGTCAAAACCCACCATGATCAAAGGGAGCACTCATGAAAGTACTGTAGCAGGAGATCGAGCAGAGCACTCGTGGAGCACCTCACATAGGGAGTACTCATCGGAGTACTATATCATCGTGGTCGAGTGAAGGAGTTCAAGTACACTAAGTGGTTGGATGCATTTGATTTCAGTAAGGGGTTTGAGGCATTCATTCTTTGAAGAAAGGCAATCGGAGGCTCTCGACTTATGTCACGCGGTTGGAGATGCTCGACTCTAGAAGGTGGTTGGGGCATCTGTCTCTGGGAGGTGGTCGTAGGCATCCATCTTTGGAAACGATTGGAATCTTTGGCTCTGGCAAGTGGTCATAGCGGTCGACAGTCGTATTCGTCCTTGGAAGTGGTCGGAGGCGTCTGGCTCCAGTAAGCGATCATAGATGGCTGATGGTCATAGGCATACATGGAAGCAGTCAGAGGCATCTGGCTCCAGCAAGCTATCGTAGATGGCTGATGGTTGTAGGAATCTGTCTTTGGAAGCGGTCAGAGGCTGTGGATTCGAAAAGCAATCATAGATATGCACGACTTCAGCAACGACGCAATCAAAAACACGCACGACTCCAGAAGCGATTGACGTTCAGCTTTGATGAGTGGTCAGAGGTGTTTGGCTTTGAAGAGTGATCGGAGGATCTTGATTTCAGCAAGTAGTCAGAGATCCCGACTTCGGCAAGCGATCGGAGACATGACTTCAGTAAGCGATGAAGACCCAACCTCAACAAGCGATTAGAGGCGCTGACTTCATCTAGTGATTGGGGATCATGACTTTGAACAGTGGTCAGAGATGCCTGACTTTGGCCAACAATCGGAGAGGCACAGCTTTTGGAAGCAATCAGAGGCTTCTGACTTCAACAAGCAATCGGAAGCCCAACTTCGGAATCGATCGGTAGTGGATGGGGACTTTGACTTTGCGAAGTGATCAGAGGCCTCACTTCAGCAGCGATCGGGGGCACATGACTTTGGAATGATTGGCAGCAGTCGAGGGCTTTAGCGTTGCGAAGCAATCAGAGATACGCACAACTTTGGAATCCATCAGCGGTGACCGAGGACTCTGACTTTGCGAAGTGATCAGAAATGCTGACTTTGGCCAGCGATCGGGAAATCATGACTTTGAATAGTGGTCGGGGTTTCTTTGCGACATTGCCATCGTAGCCACCGCTCATTGTATGCATCTTAACTAGCTGCAAAACAAAGATAGGAAAGATTGTTTTTTACCGTCAAAACAAAGATAGGAAAGATTGTTTTTTACCGTCCTTGACATAGGAGACCATGATTGTCGCCTCAGGCCTCTCTCCGACTCCTTCTATGCTTTGGTCTTATTTTCATCTCTACGTCTGTGTCTGGGGTGTTTGGCCTTGTGATTGCCTCCGTGTCCACCTCTGCATCTACGTCCGGGGTGTGCTTTCGCTCTGGCGATTCTCCTCCACGTTCGCCTCTATATCTGCATCTAGGGATGTCCTCTTCCTTCTTTTTCCCCCTCCTACATCCACTTCTGGCTCTCCTTTTATAGGCTCAAGCGGGGTTCGTAGCCATATACGGCTCCAGCACGGTGTCGGTTGTGCCGTTTAAATCAAAGATAAGATTCCAACTGAGATAAGATTCCTGATTAGCTACGGATTAGTTGCCTTCTAGGACTCTGCTTTTATATTGAAGATTTGTTAAGCGTTCTCTCCAATTGGATGAGGATACGGTGTGATCATATCTCCATTGCGAAGACGATGCACCCGGAGTCCATCTCTTCCCTCCATCCTAGTTATAACCGGCGGTCGACTCAACGTGATCGAACATGACGTACTCGATGCCCAAAGTGGTTGAATCGTTGGTCAGATGTGATCGTATTAGCCTGGTCGACAAATGTGGTTGATATGGCATGGTCAAAACAACTACTCAGTCCCCCAGCGATCAGAAACGTAGTCGTACTGGTCAACATGATAGATACATGGCCGATATGACGAGATTGCCTGGTCATAACTCGCTCGATCCACAGCGATCGGAAATGTAGTCGTACTAGTCAATGTGATCAATAACGTGGTTGATACAATGAGACTGCCTGGTCGTGTTGGTACGAAAACTCATCAAACAGATCCCTACGGCACTAGATAGCCCCAAGTATCATCCCCATCTATTAATTCTGGATGAAACAGGTGTGAGAGTCAAAGCCAACCCTACAACTAAGATCAGTGAGCTGTCCCACCAAAAGAAGCTGCATTGTAAGCTAGAGAACATGGGAAACAGCTGGAACAGAAAAGTCGGTGGACAAAAAAGTGCCCTGACAGCTGACAGACAGGGAAGTACTGTCAGGTGTATGAATAGAGATAGGAAAAGTAGGAGGTCCTACTGAAGTGAGAGATGTCCGGTGTTATGTGGAAAGAGACACTAGAATCTAGAACCCAAGAGGTACCTGGAGGAGACGTTTGAGCTAGACTAGTAAAACCCGCTGAGTTGTGAGAGAGTTGAAGTAGAGCCTGGTAGAGCTATTGAACAGAGTTACCTCACTGAGAACCTGACAAGCTGGTCTGTCCTCCAGTAAAGGAAGAGCCTCCCTACGCCCATTGGATCATCCACCCCCACGCACCTTGTTCCCTTTTTTTTTTGCACCACACAACTCTGATAGTTGCACTGAACTCCAATTGGTGCGAAAATAGGAGCAAAAGTAGGCACCTAACGAGGAACTATAGTCGTAGCAAAGACCGTTAGTGTAGTCGAAGAAGGAGTAGTAAGCACAGTTGAAACAGACTATGCTGCTAACCCGAGACAAAGCTCCTTAGCCTGAAGGTCGAAAGGGCCTCAGTGAAGGTCAGTCGCGGTGAGTGGCTCAGCAGTTGAGCGTTGACAGGCTCAAACTCTGGGCAAAGAAAGCAGATGAAATCATAAAGGCAAAGGCGATTACGATCCGCCTTCCACACTTTATGACACTCCTGACAAAGTGGAGAGGCCAGTTCATCCAGCTGGCACCAAAGACTGGCCAGGGCTCGAAAGAAATCATCGACAGAAGAGTCCATCTGGCGAAGCATCTCCAACTCACGCTGAAGCAAAAGAACTAAGCATCGCTGCTCTGCTGGTATCGCTCACACAAGTACTCCCAGATTTGTCAAATAGACTGCAGACCAACAATGTCTGGCTGGATGGAGTTGTCAACGCTGACCACGATGATGGCGTGAACACATGCCTCATCAGCACACTAGCACTCGCAAGCGTTAATGGCATACTGGAAAGCATTATTAGTAGCGTCAGCAGCAGCCTCTACCTCCTTCTTGGCAGCCTCATCTGCAAGAGGTGCAGAAGTAAGCTGCCTAGGAAGAGGTTGAACCAGTGGTAGCGGAGAAGGTCGTGCACCAGTGACATATCCCCAAAGATGAAGACCATCGAGCGTGATCTCCATAAGTGAAAACCACAACCTGTAGTTCATCCCATGGAGGTTTGTTCCCGAGATGAGGATCGCACTGATGGAATAGAAGTCATCAGTAGGCGGTGCGAAGGTGAACATTCCAATCCAGACGCGTCTGCAAATGATAATTTCTTTTTCATAATTCAACCCAAGGTTTTCACCCGTCCATAGGTATTGGCATGCATATTCCAAGCATGAGGGGCCACAAATAAAATGCTACTGCGTAGAGCTGGTGATGGGTCCTGACAATTATCATTCAATGGTTTTCTTTCTGCAAAGTTAGACGCATGTATTATCTGTTAGATGATAAACACTTTAGATTTATCGAAATATGATACTAGTAATTAACAACTCCAAGTAGCCAGCCTGACAGAAATGATGTGTAGCAGGCATGCATATCCTTGTTCCTCATCAAAAGATTACAAGTTGTGAGCGCATGACTGATGTGAAAGCAAGAATTAATTAAAGCTGATGAATACAGGGCGACTTCCCTCGTGATATTTTAAACGATCGAATTAAGCCATAGTACATTTTGAACAAATGCATAATGCCCGTCAAGGCTAGGTAGGATGGCAAATTAAACTGGCAATAGCAAGTTAGCAATGGCAATGGATGCATGTACATGATGCTGCCTGTCTGCATGCGACGACTGGTCTCGATCGATCGGTCATTATTTGCTGCTCGTCATGTGATCGAATCCATCGTGACGCCAGTCGCCAGCAGCATGCCTGGCTGGCCGGGTTTCATTTCCCGGGCGGTTTTTTTTCCTTTGCAATATATACATGTATATACACATGGTCAATCATGCATTCATGCATGCGTATATACCTGAACGCAGTGGGCAGAAGAAGTATTGAAGTCGATCGAATCTGCAGTACTACTGGGTCCATCGACGTATGTATGCATCCATCATGCATGCTCCATCTTCAACTCGATCTCAGCCGCTTATTAATTAATTCAGTTGGAGGTATGTATGTAATACGTACGTATCAATTGTACACGATGCATGCATGCCCAATTGCCTATATGTTGAAATTATTCTATATTGGTTGTGGAAGAATAAGAGATCTAACTTAAAAATATAAAAGTTAATCACATCACAAGCTAGCTAGCTCTTGATGATAAGAAGATTCTTACGATTCAACAAGTAGTATCATAGTTTAGTTCTAACATCTTTGATTCAATGAACGCTAGTGTGTGAATTTAACATCTCTGACTCAATGGACACTAGTGTGTGAACATTTGATAGACCGTGATCTGAGGAATCGTCTATGTACAATGAAGGGAGCAGTGGACAGCGGAACATAAATATGTAAAGGGAAAGATTGTTGGAAAAGTCACTTTGGAGAATGAGAAGTCCGTTAGATCCAACATTGTATATTGTTGTAAGTAGTGCGATATAAGCATATATTTGAATTTAATTCCAGCAAAAATAATAAATACACAAGTATGACATAAATGACATAGAAATGACTTAATCAACTTATAAACATACAAACTTTTTAAGTCATTGAAATATAAACATATGCCCAATGTAAATGCCATGTGTAAGTGCAAGATTAGCATAATCATATATAAACAATTGCATTGAAATGCTAATCTCAACAAAAGCATAACATATATGAATAAATTCAGCATGTTATCAACAAATTGTGTTTTATTAGTTGCTCTCAGAAGGCTAGTTGCATAAGATTCAATCTTGATCATCTCCGCCATGACAAAATCTAATCTTGATTATATATGACAGTTATAGATTATATCTTGAGCTCAAATTAAACCTTTCTATTAACAAAGACTAACAGATCATGAAAATGACTTCCTGGACAGTGCAGATGAATCCCAAAATCAATCTACCAGTCATTCAATGAGAATTCTATTGATTCAGCAGGATAACAGGGTTCGACAAAGGTCAGAAAAGACCAAAATTAACCACTATACAGATTTAACACAAAAATCAGCAAGTAAAGAACAGCAATTGCAATGATCAGTGGAAGTAAAAGAACAAGTTAACTGAAAGCTCAAGACCAATCTACCATCACATTCATATATATAATCTCAGTATTATGTCATTTCATCACAGAGCAATTAGCCCACAACAATTTCTTTGCAAATTTCCCGCTAGTGAGACTCACTGATATGTGCGTAGATCACGAAATTGCAAAGAATCAACAACCAGTATACTCACAATAGCGGTGGTACTCGAAATCACCGTGAAGAAACCAAAAGAGGCAAGGCATGCACACGACGCTGTCCCAGAAAACCAAACACCCCACTGCGCCGAGCAAGGAGATGAAGGCAATCAGAGATACAATGCCACACTTCCGCCTGGCTAGAACCAAGGTAGATCAGAGATACAATACCACACTTCCGCCTGGCTAGAACCGAGGTAGCAGCCGAGGATCGGTGATTTGAGCTCCTTAGCAGACGGCGACAAGAAGGAACCCAGCCAGTGGCCCACAAGACTCAAAATCAAAGGTCTACTAAGGGAGATTTGAGATCAAAAGAAGAAGAGGACTCACTGCTACTTTTGGTCACCAAAGTGAAGGAACCTCCTGGCTGCATCCTACACGACATCTTCCTGCTTGATCCAGCGGGCGATGAACCTCCTCTCCTGGTCCGGGCGGTGGGATCAAAGTCACCCATGCCTTCCACTCGTAATGCTCGTCCTGAAAGAACCTGCTGACTGCGTGGAAAACTGGCTTGTGGTATCCATTGGCGCCTAGGTACTACTGCATCTCCCAAAGTTTAGAGGGCCAACCCTCCATCCGCTCTGGCCGAGAGTGAACAAAGTGCACCATCTGCTTAAGAACGAAATTTTGAAGTTAGACAAGTGTAGCAGTAAACATTTTGCAAAAGTAAAACTTAAGCAGAAGTAAACTAAGACAGATAAGGTAACAACAAGGGAGGAAAAGACAGTAATAGTACTTATATTTTTCGCAACTCCTTTTAGGGTTTAAATTAGGTTTTGCGATAAAATCGCCTCCTAGATTACCTTAGGTCTCAACCTACGGTCAAGCAACCTGCTCTGATACCACTTCGTGTAACGCCCCCGTTTCCAGGGGCGCCAAAACTCAGCATTCCGCAACTACCCAAGTTTGACCAGTTACGGAGCGTCGAGCAAGAGAATATCATCACAGAACATGCTTACAGCAAAAGAGCCAACTTATATTACATCATATGGTTTATCAACCAGGTTTTGCTGCAGCGGGCGTGCAAGCCCAAATTATATTACAATACACAAAACGCCAGGAAGCTTGAGCGCGACTGAGACCTAAAACCACGAATCCTCGTCGAAGTACGACTCTTCAGGAGTATCCTAGACTGGCTAACCTTCATTGGCTTCTTGAAACTCTGAAGGGTTTAGCAAGCCGTGAGCTATACAACTCAGCAAGTTACATAGGGAAACCCTAACTTAGCTAATTTGCACAGATCATCGAAGGATGGGAGTATACTTGTTCTATTAGTTGTAGTGGATGCACTTTTATTTGTAAACATTTTTGGAAACACAAAACCTATAACTACTCCTTAAGATTAAAGGGAGTTTTCTTTCAAAGTTGATTACTCAACTACTCAGTCTAAAACACTTGTGAAAAATACTTATGCCTCGCTGCTGGAATCACACAATAAACACAGTTCCATTAACCGGGAGCATGGCATATTCAAATACCTTTTTATTGACTCTGTAGAGTTACCCAACTTTACCCACAAGCATTTTTAACCCTCATGATTGAGTTAAGGAACCGGGTCGTTTCACTGCTCAATCCTTGGTATACACTCTACCCGATAGGTTAGGGGCTCGCACAACTTCGGGTATCCGCTGACCAGCACGGAATGCCAAGCCCGAATTGTGGAGACCTATCGTTGTCTAGTCTAGATCTGCCGATCCACACAAACTACCAATGTAGGGTTTCACTCGAGTTGAGTAGCTACCAAACTAGGGTTGACAAGTAAACACCTATGGTTAAATGGCCAATATATCATTTGCTCGGCGCAAGGGTCTAGTCCTTATATTTTCATAAGGCGACCAACATCCAACTCAGGTTAAAGTAGTGGGCGAGGACCGTCTCGCGGTGTCCCACAGCTCCTTTACCCTAGATCCTGACTTTTTAAATCTACCGGCCCACGACCACAACCTTAATAGTGTAAAGTTTGCATGAAATGTACTACTGGTGTTTATACCATATTTAAAGAAATTCTAGGGTTGACAAAGGTAGGGCTACAATTTGAAATGGCATTTGTCGATGGCAGGTATTAGCTAAATATCAGGTCATTCTAAACATTTTATTTTATGCAAATTAACATTTCACAATTAACATTAATGCAAATACCATAAATACATAATTTAAATGGCATGGGATTCAAAATGATCAAGGATTTGCAACTTGCCTTATACTCGACTAGCTCGGCAACCTCGTAAACTGCGCTTCCTTGATCTTGCCCTTGAACCGTCACCTTCGAAAACTCCGAAGCTAGCATAAACACACAAAAATAACATAAGTCCGGCTTGAGCCTAATCAAGCGAGGAGAAATAAATCTATGAAAGAGAAATAAAATGCATTAAAATTCAAATGAGGGATTTTGAACTTTTCTGGGATGAATTTGGTGGATTGGAGGTCAAAAATGGGTTCAAGGCATCAAGATGAACAAAATGGTGTAATTTGGAAATTTTTAGGATTTTCTGGAATTTTCTATGATTTTATTTGATTTTCTTAATTTTTAGAGATTAGAAAACCCTGGAAAATTGTTATGAATAGTGTCAGGCCGGCCTTTTGCTACAGTGCGGCCTAGGGAGAGTTTCGGCCTGCGCGGCCGAGCGGCCCACGCGCGAGGCAGTCGGCACAACCGAGCAAGCCGCGCGGCTTTGGCCCAAGCACGCGCGCCCACTCGAGATGGATGGCCGACGCGTGGCCCAAACGAGCGGCGACGATGAAGCATGAGCGAGCACTCCAGATCTGATGTGTTAAGTGGGATCGGACGGCCGAGGAACGAGACCATCCGACGGCCGAGGTTAGACGGCAACGAAAACGTGGACGACTGAGATGCGTCAACATAGTCGTCGTCTTCCTCCCGCTCGTCGTTCTCGCCGAGAGGCAGAGAACGACGGCGTGAGCGGAACGGCGCCGGTGGCACCTTCCGGCGAAAACCGAGGGTGGCACGAGGTGTCTTGGGAGGTGAGGAACCCATTTCAGGGCTTTGGGAGGGACGGGGAGGTTTGACGATGGCGAACGGCCGGAGAGAAGACGGCAGCGATTTTCTGGCACCAGAGGCCATCGGCGGTGCTCTGGGCAAATTGGCGGTGTCTGGAGCATCTCTGGGGTGAGGGGAACTCAATGGCAACGGTGGTTCGAGCTGAGAAGCTCTCTGCCAGCTGGCCACAGCGGCCCCCTTTCGGTCGACAGCGAGCTTCGCCGCCAAGGCAGGGGAGAGACGCTCTCGGCCAACGGGGTCCACCATCATGATCAGGAAGCAAAGGGAAGCAAGTCAGCGAATGCAATCGGACTTTAAAGGAGAAACAAAGGAATGAGGCTCAGGAGATCAACGGCGTTAGTGAAGCTTGTCGGCGGCGATGTAGGCGCTTATACTCCAATCGGCTGCTTGGGGAGCAACTAGAGAGTGTGGGGAAGCTTCTGGCGGAGGTGGCTCGGCTTAAGAAGGCGTGGAGGGAGCTGGCGACGAGGGAGTAGGTCAGGGCTGCCCGAGGGAAGTAATGGCGTGAGATGGTCGGTGCTACCGCTCTGCAGGCGGCATGGGGAAGCTGCGGGGGTGGGCGGGGAGTCGAGTCCGAGCAACGGGAGGCGTCACAGCAAGTTAAGGCGCGGGAGGAAGTGCGGGAGCAGGTGAACGGCAGAGATGGGCGGCGGTGCAAAACACAGGGAGGGAGAAGGAGTGGGGTCTGCCAGGTGGGGCCGAGGGAGGACCGGGCGATGCAGTCAAGGCGACGTGGCGCGACTGCAGGCAGCCGGCGAGTCGGAGCGACGCAGGGCGCGGCGGAGGACCGCGCACGCGGGCGAGTGCGATCGCAGAACGAAGGCGGAAAGAAGAAAGGCGCCAACGGAAAAGGGAAAGCGGATTTTGCTGGGATTTCCGGAAAGGGAAAGGGCTCAAAAATCACTCAAAAACTGAGGAAAAATTACAAATTTAATTTGAAATTTTGGGGGCATTTCACCAACAAAACCCAGCCATGCATGCAAGCGTCTAACTTGCAAGAAATAATTGATCGCTGCCGACAGTCACCAGGAAGTGCCAATTAACCAGGTCGACGTGCCTCGACACTGTCCAATGATCAGCACCCAAAATGTGAAGGGGTTTGAGCTTTTGAGGTGAAAAAAAGGTCAACTGACATGTCCTCGTGCAGCAGCATGTTTCCTGTCTTTCTTGACCGGATCGACCAAATAATTCAGCACTTGCGATCACCTGCATGATTGCATGCATGCTACGCCCCTGATGCTTGATTAGAAGGTCGAGTTTGCTAGCAGCAGTACACTAGCTTGTATCAAGCTCAATTATGTGGTGCGTCCCAACTCCGAAGCAGCCGATTGAGCAGGCGCTGCGCTACCACAACAACATGTGGGGGCCGCCTCTTTTGTTTCCCGCCATGTCCTCAGGGATCAGCTGCCGTGCATTGACTTCAGCTAAAGCTTCTTCAGCTAATCTGTTCAAGCATGCACGGCTATTGTACCATTAAAGTTTTTAATCTTCATGTTTTTACCGTTCAACAATTGTGCATATATACCAAGTCGATCAGAGAAGTAATGCAGATTAAATTATGTAATCGTGGTTTACTCATTATGGAGCCAGGAGGAGATCGATGCCCCCGGCCGGCCGGCTTCAATTATTGAAACCAAAAGTAACAGCTACAAGCTAGCTAGGTTCCTTGCAAGTTAAGAGTAACTAGGAAGATATTGCAGGCTACGCTGCGCCGGTTATGAGATGGTTTGTTCGGCAAAGATAAAGCAGCGAAGTTTAGGAATGAATAGGGCATTAAATAGTTTGAGAATCACATGTAACATAGATAACAAACCGACAACAAATATATAATTTAAAGGGTTTTGTTAAATATCATCCGGATGTTTTCTTCCTAACTATCATCCAGATTTAGAACCGTTAGATTAGAGATCCAATGGCCATAAATTCTTCTCCCTCCCCCTTGAAAAAAAAACCCCCTCAAAAACAAGGGACCCATTGATCTCTAATTTAAGGATCACAAATTTGGATGATAGTTAAGAAGAAAATATCCAAGTGATACTTAGACACTCCAATTAAATTCACATATGAATTTTATCTATGAAGGAGCCAGCGAGCGCTGGAAGCCCTCATGTAGATCATTCACCATGACGTGTAGAGGATATTCAAAGGAAAATAAGCAGTCAATTCAGGCTTTTGCACCTTAATACAGTTCAGTCATCAAATAATTACCTAGGAGCAAATTGATCTAGGAACGGAGATAAGCAGCAATTGTTCCGCTTCTCCTTGATCCATCCTCTTTTTTTTCCACATTGCAGCTACTTTCATATCCATTACAGAACTGTAAGCAAAACTGTGGAAAGAACATATAGTATATAACCAATTCAGAAAAAGAAGAATTTCCCGAGGCATACCATGCGTAAGTTCATCTTTCGTTTGGTTTGGCATCATAGTTAATATCAGAACCGTAAATCTTCTTTCCTGTGTAAGAACAAATGTAATTCATGGTTTCTCAATGGGCTGAAAAGAGTTACATAACTTAATTCAATGTAATTGGAGCTAGACTCTTCACCAGTGAAAGAACGAAATTGGATGGATCAACCTTTGAAAAAACAGAAGAGGATGGATCAATATGAATAATTATTTTTTCAAGAAACATGATCTTTGTTCTATTAAAAACAAATGACAAAGTAAAGGGTGATAGGCTCATAGTTGTTTGTAGCAAATCTGCAATTTAATAGGCATGGCAGTCATGTACAGACTGCATTTTCTGCCTAGACAGTAAAGAGAACTGTAGTTAGTCAACAGGAACCTGCTTCTTAGGATGCTCCTCGTTTACTTCAAGCACCTATTTCACCCTTCTCCTCTTCAAGGAAGCATTCATTTCAGACTTGGATATGTCAAAAGAAATACTGGATTAACACTTCACTTCTCTTATGATTTATCAATGAGCAACACGAAAATAGGTAACATCCTGAAACTAATGACCTTGTAATTAATGGAAAGAACAACCCAAATATGGTATAAGAAAGCATGGTATGATGTAGCTATCCTGGAGCAATCGCTGTTAACAAATAGACATATTTATATAGAGATTGTTATGGTCATATCCTGCAGGAAGCATACATGATCCGTTATGCGTATAAGTGCATACACACATAATTTTACACGCTAAATGCAACATTTCACAATACAATGCAGTCCCAGACAGCAAGACCGATTAACCTCATGTACTTTGCCTCTCTAAGAACGATAAATAGGTACAACCGAGAAGGAGAGCGAACTCGAACGACACCCCCTCTAGTATTGGAAGCAAACAATCACCCCCCATCTCTATCACAACAATCGACCACAACGAGGTAAAAATTAATGCTACTAGCAGGACGACGATTACCTAAACAAGATAATGTAGCTAAACAACAACCTGAACTAAGCAATTGAAAGCAAAAGTTTCTTCTTATCAAATTACCTGCGCCTGCTAGGCCTGCAGCAGGAGGATTCCCAATTATCACTATGAACTGGTTGCTCAAAGAGTACAGGGGTCACTCCCATTTCTGAAACCAATTACAGTGACAACAAAATAACTTAGCGGAAGCAAGAACACAAACCGCTTAGTCTATGAAGAACTTCGATTGCTTGATTAGGCTGTGTATCCTTCATTTGCATCCAAAATAAATGAGCAATCTGGATGGACAAGCCATATGGCCTTCAGAACTTCTGTATCTGAGTTCAAGTTTTTCCCTACTTCGAGCTTTAGGGTTTCATTTGGGGTCACAACTGGAATCTAAATTCTGAAATAGCTGAAATCAACAATTTTGATAAAGGCAGTCCTAAGCTTACTGGAATCACTATAGAGGATGTTGAGATAACCATACCGGTTGTAAGGTCTTACGACCTCCCAGGATCTTTTACGACCGGTTAGAGTCGTTTACGACCGGTGAGAATCAAATACGATCGGTTCAGAGTACTTACGACCAATTCCGAACGCTTCAATCTCCTCCGATCGCCTTTTCAACGTGGTCGTAAATTTATCGTAGCAATTTACGATCGCTCCGCTGATATCGCCGCCGCGCCTTCCTTGACCTCTCAAGATACCGTGATCGAAGCCTTTCACGATCACACGGTGATCTTGGCGATCATCGCTCACCGTGGTCGAACACCGCATGCGACCACGTTCACTTCCTCCAACGTGGTCGGAGTCGCTTCCGACCACGTTCTGGCCTTCCCGGTGTAGTCGTAGCTCGTTACGACCACCTTCGACTCCTTATGACCACATTCACCGTGGTCGTAGCCTTCCCTGCGTAGTCGATCCCCTTACGACCACGTTGTTCGCTCCTTAGCCGTAGTCGTAAAATCACTGTTCCTTTGCCGTGGTCGTAGCGCCTCCCGACTACGCCTGCTGGAACTTTGCCGTGGTCGTAACTCCTCCTGATCACGCTTGCGGTGATCGTGAGTCCTTCCGACCACATCTTACGCAAACACACGACAAAACAATGCTCTGTGTTTCTCCCTCTTTTTGGTCTTTTCTCAATTGCTTGGTCACACGAATACATGGCTCTAAACCTCTTTTTATACCCGGTTGTCCTACTTTAACACGGGTTCTCAACACCTACTCCGACTCCGAGTCTTATACGACTTCGACTCGGTAACGACTTCATCTAGGACTCGGTTTTAGACTTCTGATTTCTTACTCGTTTTGGATTCGATTACTTCCAAAACTTGTGTACGACTTCTAAACAAGATTATTTACAACATTCTCTCCCTAATCTTGTTTCTCGACTTCAATCATGCCGATCTTTCTCCTCATCTCCGAGAACTTTATCCGCCCCAATGACTTTGTCAATATGTCCGCTACGTTCTTCGGTTCGATATAGTTGATAGCGATCTTCCCCTCTTCGACACAATCTCTGATATAATGATATCTTGTGTCTATGTGTTTGCTTCTATCATGTAGAACTGGATTCTTGCTCAGTGAAATAGCCGATTTGTTATCAACCCTGAGCGTTACCTTCTGAATTTCTTCATCTGACAATTCACTCAACAGTCGAGCGAATCAGACTCCTTGGCAAGATGTTGCGCTTGCTGCGATGTACTCGGCTTCACACGAAGATAATGCAACTACCTTTTGCTTCGAGATTGCGGCTGATCGGACTCTCCCCAAGCACAAACATTATGCCTGCCGTGCTCTTTCGATCGTCGACATCTCCCGCCATGTCGCTATCATCAGAGTCGTCACCGCAACGACTTTCCACCTCCTCTCTTGTAATGAATCCGAGATTCAAAGTACCTTTGATGTATCTCAGGATGTGTTTCACGGCATTCATATGCTCCTGAGTCGGTTTCTCCATGAAACGACTTACGTATCCGACCGCAAACGAGATGTCTGGTCGGGTGTGCACCAGATACCGTAGACTTCCAACAATGCTTCTATAAGTCGTGGCATCAGCGGTGATCTGGCCTGTCTTGCTTAACTTCAGATGATTCTCCATTAGGGTTTGACATGGATTGCACTCTTCCATACCTGACTTCTCCAGAATCTTTCGAGCATATCCCGACTGACAAAGTGTTATACCGTTGTCGGTTTGATTTACTTCAATGCCGAGGTAGTAGCACAGAAGTCCCAAATCGGTCATTTTGAACGACCTCTTCATCTCTTCTTTAAACCTCATAATCTCCTTGAACTCGATCCAAGAATGATCAAGTCGCCCACGTAAACCACCCACGATCACCGTTCTTCGCATCTCCTTGTGTACACGGCATGTTCGAGTTGCTTCTTCGAACCCGAGTCTGTCGTTAGACTTTTGTCAAGCTTCAAATTCCATGCTCGTGGTGCTTGCTTAAGTCCGTAGAGAGCTTTGTTCAGCTTCAAGACTTTCTCGGCTTGCTCCTTGGATTGAAAACCCGCGGTTGAGAGACATAAACTTCCTCCTTAATGTCTCCGCTCAAAACGTTTTCACATCCATGTGGTGAATCTCCCATCCACCGTTTGCTGCCAATGCAAGAAGTAGTCGTATAGTCTCCATACGAGCTACTGGGGCAAAGACTTCTTCGTAGTTGATGCCTTGTTTTTGAACATACCCTTTCGCCACAAGTCGTGCTTTGTGTTTTATGACTTCTCCCTTGGAATCCTTCTTTACCTTGAAGATCCACTTTAAACCGATTGCTCGATGACCCTTTGACAAATCGATGAGTTCCCATGTGTCATTCTCTTCAATTGACTTCAGCTCTTCCTGCATAGCTGCTCTCCAGTATACATCTCCCTCTGCTTCTTCATAGCTTCCAGGTTCTTCTGCAGCCGTGTAAAGCAGTAGCTCTTCAGACTGCACTGGTTCAATTTGTGCATAAATCTCACTTATGCTTCTCATCTTCGGTATTCTATCGTTCGAATCTTCTTCATCAGACTCTTCTTCATTAGGTGAGACTTCCTGATCATCAGCACCGATCGAATTTTGGCTTTGAGATGTGGTCGTAGCTTCTTCCGTATTGTCGGCATCGATCGCCGACTTGAAGGTTACCCACTTCGACATGTCTTTCTCAATGTCCTCGTGTTCTTCCCACTCCCAATGTTTGTTCTCTTCGAAGACCACGTTTCTGCTCACATGAATCTTCTCTTCTACCGGATCATAGCACCTGTATGCCTTGGTGCCTGGTTCCGAGCCAAGATAGATCATCCGTCGGCTCCGGTCGTCTAGCTTTTTGAGATAAGTGGATGGCTTCACATGGGCTAAGCATCCGAAGACCCTTAGATGCTCGACATTGGGTTTTCTTCCCGACCACTGTTCATATGGAGTGACTCCATCCAGTGATCGCGTGGTCGCACGATTTAGCAGATAGACAGCATGTCGTACTGCTTCTGCCCAAAGTCTCCCGGGCAGGAATCGGCTCTTCAACAGACTTCGTGCCGTTTCGACCACGGTCCGGTTTCTTCTTTCTACGACTCCGTTTTGTTGAGGTGAATACGGAGCCGTGAAGAGTCTTGCAATACCCTTCTCTTCACAAATCGAGTCGAACTCTTTCGCGAGGAATTCTCCTCTCGATCCGACTGATCGACTTCACCTTTTGTCGACTTCTGCCGCCAAGAGTTATGAACTTCGAAAGTTCGCTTTGCCTCATCTTTGCTCTTCTCGCATGTACACCCACATGGCTCTTGAATAGTCATCCACGATCAACATGAAGTATTGATTCCGGCATCCGCATGCGAGGTGTGATTGGTCCGCACAGATCCACGTGAACGGGCCGAGTGGTTGCGAAGCTCAAACTCGTCTCTGTGGAAACTCGCTACGAGTTTGTTTCGCCACCGCATGCCTTCGCAGACTTGCTCGGGTGGTCGATTGTCGGTAATCCGACCACCATCTCTTTTCCGCCATCGTGTTGAGACTGGAAATTCAGATGTCCGAATCTTGAGTGTCATAGCCGGCCGCATCATCGGTTGTAGTCTTCATACACTTCGCTTGCAAGCTTCAATTTGAATTTTGTGCAGGCGGTTTACCGTTCTCGTACTTTCATCGTGATCGCTTCGGTGTGGTCGTACATCTTCGAGATAGGTGTCTTTGAGTTCAATCCGACAACCTTCTTGATTAATTGTCCAAGGCTTATAATGTTGCTTCGCAGACTTCGGTATGTAATATACATTCGACAATCTCCTCTCGCTTCCATCCTTGCCACCGCATCGATCGTGCCTCTCCCTTTATCCGAATGGTCGAGCCGTCTCCGAACTGTACTCTTCCAAGCACATTCTTATTTAATTCAGAAACATTGAGTACGCACCGCCATGTGGTTGCTTGGCTCCGTTGTCGAGATACCGACCGCCGTCCGCTCTTGAGTCCGCTCTCCTTTCTCCAACGGACTGGAAACACTTTCTCCTCGCTTAATAGAACCATTGTCGGTTCGTCTGCAGCAGAGCGACAACAAGCAATGTCGGCTCTTTGTGCTCATCCGCTTGAGCCAGTTTGCTTCCTCTACTTTCTTCTTACTCCGGCAATTCGCAAGCATAGTGACCATACTTCTTGCGCTTATGGCATCGATGTGGCTCCGACATTCGCAACAGTAATGTCCAAATTTATCGCATGTAGCACTCGGATATCGACTTGCATGCGGTGATTGCTATCTCCACGGCCACCACGACCTCCTCGACCACCTCTTCCATGGCCACTCGGCCATAGCCTCGCCCTTGTCCTCGCCATGAGACGCGCGCGCGCCACGACCACGCCCACGACCGCCCCTTGATGATGATTCTCCTCGGCCTCGTGTCATCCTTTACAAACAATGCTTGTTGGTTGTAAGGCCCTTTTCCTTCATTGTCGGCTTGGTAACTTTCGAAGCCGCTCGTGTGCTCTGGCGCCCGATTACCTCCTCCACCTTCATCTTCGAGAGGTCTTGTGAGTACGTGATCGTAGTTACGACCGTGAGAAACTTCTCCGGCAGTACTCGTAGATACTTCTTCACCGCCACCTCATCTTTCAAGTCGTCGCCGAGAGATTTGATCTCGTTTACGACTTCATTAAACTTCCGCAGAATTCTTCCACCATCTCGGTCTCTTCCCATCTTCAATGATTCAAACTCACTCCTCAATGTTTGAAGTCGAACTTCCTTCACTCGATCTACTCCTTGGTGCATTATCTGCGAGTAGTCGGGACGTCTTCGCCGTCTCCTTGCCGACCACCGTCGCATCATCGAAGTCGGGCACGGCTTGATAGATTGCTGCCATCGCCATCTTGTCGAGACGATCATCGAGGACCTTGTCCTTCTCCTTCGGTTCAACCGCACCCTGCACTTCGTGCGATCATGTTGACCTTCATCTTCATCGCCCGGATCGGGTAATTATCCAAACCGAGGATCGCATGCGCAGCCACACGCTTTCCTTCATCTTTGAAGCCTTCGCGTGGTTCACCGAGGCTCGATACCACTGTTGTAAGGTCTTACGACCTCCCGTGATCTTTACGACCGGTTAGAGTCGTTTCGACGGTGAGAATCAAATACGATCGGTTCGCAGTACTTACGACCAATTCGAACGCTTCAATCTCCTCCGATCGCCTTTTCAACGTGGTCGTAAATTTATCGTAGCAATTTACGATCGCTCGCGATATCATTGCACGCCTTCCTTCACCGCCAAGATACCGTGATCAAAGCCTTCTACGATCACGCAGCGATCTTGGCGATCATCGCTCACCATGGTCGAACACCGTGCGACCACGTTCACTTCCTTCAACGTGGTCGAGTCGCCTCGACCACGCTCGCCTTCCGGTGTAGTCGTAGCTCGTTACGACCACCTTCGACTCCTTACGACCACATTCACCGTGGGCGTAGCCTTCCCTGCGTAGTCGATCCCCTTACGACCACATTGTTCGCTCCTTAGCCGTAGTCGTAAAATCACTGTTCCTTTGCCGTGGTCGTAGCGCCTCCCGACTACGCCTGCTGGAACTTTGCTGTGGTCGTAACGCCTCCTGATCACGCTTGCGGTGATCGTGAGTCCTTCCGACCACGTCTTACGCAAACACACGACAAAACAATGCTCTGTGTTTCTCCCTCTTTTTGGTCTTTTCTCAATTGCTTGGTCACACGAATACATGGCTCTAAGCCTCTTTTTATACCCGGTTGTCCTACTTTAACACAGGTTCTCAACACCTACTCCGACTCCGAGTCTTATACGACTTCGACTCGGTTACGACTTCATCTAGGACTCGGTTTTAGACTTCTGATTTCTTACTCGTTTTGGATTCGATTACTTCCAAAACTTGTGTACGACTTCTAAACAAGATTATTTACAACAGTGTTGCCTGTTGTCACACTATCTGATGCTCCTCCAAATAATCTCCACAGAGTGACGCGAATGCTATTAGCAACTGCATCAATCAGTGCTATCTCCACTCCTGCTCTAGCCTTCATTGGAACAGAACAAAAGCTCACATTAAAGGACAGCTGTTAGAGTTGTAATCTTGTTTTTCAGTTTAGAAACCATGGTCGGTAGTCATGGTCGTGTACAAGTGGTCGAAATTTTGTACAAGTTTGGTCGTGGTCGTATACGAGTCCGCTTCATAGTCGTAGCCGAGTTCGAGTCATAGTCGTGGCTGAGTTCGAGTCGAAGTCATAGAGAAGGGTATAAAAAGTAAATCCATGTAACCGAGAGAGCGGAGCAAGAGGAGCCAATGCGATCGGTGTGATCGAGTGGCAAGAGAGAGAGAAGATGATCAGGGTGATCATAGCGATCGGTGTGATCGAGGGAAAGAAATAAAGAAAAGAAGAGCGGTTTGGCCCTGGAAATCTATCGAGTTCATCATGTATTCTCAAATGTGGTCGTAAACGACTTACGACCACAGTGAGCAGGGGATTGCAGGTGTGGTCGTAAAGGAGTTATCACCACGACGATCGAGCGGAGGGTGTCCGTAGGAGCAGTAGACGTGGTCGTAAGGAGTTACGACCACAGTGACGAGTGGAGGTGTCTGCAGGTGCTGAAGACGTGGTCGTAAAGGGGTTATGACCACGGTCATAAAGCAGAAGGTGTGGTCATAGAGCGTTACGATTACAGCAGTCGATAGAGCCTTCAACGTGGTCGACAGAATCACTGCGTGATCATAAGGAGCTACGACTATGGTGATCGACCGTGGTCGAAGGGAGTGCAGCACAGAGGCACTGAACGTTGTCGTAACTTCAGCTGAAATTTATGACTACGTGATCGAAGCAGTGAGGCGTGATCAGAGATATCACAATGTGGTCGTAACGGCTGTCAGCGTGGTCGGAGAACCAACAGAGCGGTCGTAGCGACACAGGAGGTGGTTGTAGCCTTTTGAACGTGGTCGTACGGCTACGAAAGGTGGTCATAGCGGCCAGAAGGTGGTCGTAAGGTCTAGGGAGCAATCATAAAGGTTATAACAATAGCAAATCTTGTATCTAAACAGCAATGAAATACTTGTCATTAAAAAATTCAGAATCATATGATAATCCATGTTCTACATTTCGCCAAATTCTAATAAAATTAATTAGAACATTTATCTGGTATCACAGACTTGTAGCTCATACTTGGTTTATCAGCGATATGCTTCAAGGCAAATATTAATGAACTCACGCTTTCCATGCCAGGAAATGCCGGCTGTTGTGGTTACAGACCAAACAGAGAGAGATGTGGTAGTGGAGAGTTGGGAGAGAGTGATCTCCTCTCCCTAGCCTTCCTATATATATATATATATATATATATATATATATATATATATATATATATATATATATATATATATATATATATATATATATATATATATATATATATATATATATATATATATATATATATATATATATATATATATATATATATATATATATATATATATATATATATATATATATATATATATATATATATATATATATATATATATATTCATACTGGTGTGCTTTTACAATTGTGCCTTTACATCGATACCTCCTGTCAGTGGGTATTTAAGCCATTACACATGTCCTATTTTGGGCCCTATAATCTTCTAACTGAGCTGCTGGTATAGGTGGGGCCACCCCTACAACAGAGCCTCTCATGGTGAAGGGCTTCACGGGGCGAAGCCATGTTGCCGAGTCCTTTGGCCCTCCGTCCTCGCGGCTCGTGAACTTCTCCGACTTTGCGAAGCCTTGGTGTGCAGCGGGTCCCGGTGCGAGGCGTGGCGGCCGATGCCCGGATTGGCGGTGAGGTAGACGCGCGAGCTCCGTCAGCCGGGCGCCTAGTCGGAAAGACGCGCGAACGCCCGCCCCTACCCTTGAACGAGTGGCGCGAGTGGCGCCATCGTCGAAGTACGCGCGCGCTCGTCCCCTACCCTTGAACAAAGCGCGGCGAGGCGGCGCCAGTCGGCAGACGTCGGCGCGCGCCCGCCCCTACCCTTCGAACGGGTGGCAGCGGAGCTGGCGCCTAGTCGAAGTAGACGCGCGAGCGCTCCATCCCCTACCCTTCGAACGGGTGGCAGCGGAGCTGGCGCCTAGTCGAAGTAGACGCGCGCGCGCTCCGTCCCCTACCCTTCGAACGGGTGGCAGCGGAGCTGGCGCCTAGTCGAAGTAGACGCGCGAGCGCTCCGTCCCCTACCCTTCGAACGGGTGGCAGCGGAGCTGGCGCCTAATCGAAGTAGGCGGTGGTGGAGGCGGGCCTCGCGCCGCCGATGTCGGTGTGCTTCGAAGCTATTGTGACCCCGCGGTCTGGTAGTACGCTTTTAATGGTGCCTGGAATCGTGCCGACGCCTGGCCTGTCAGGGTGCAGGCTGTCCTGCCGTGCCGTCCGCCTTCCCGTGGGTGGGGCATGCGGCGGCTTGTGATCAGTGCGTCGTGGGATGTGAGCGGTTGCGTGACCGCGGCAGTTCGCCTCTTCCCCAGGAAAGCGGGACGCGTGGCGGGCGCCCGTTGGCGTTGCGCGCTGTCTGGCCACCTACCAGGCACGCTCCTCGAAGTGTTGGCGGTTCTTTTTTCCAAGCCGTGGGTAGTCGAACCGCTGGGGGTTAATCTGGCTGCGCTTGTAGCCGTGGGGAAGGCGAGCGGGCCTTATAAGGTGCCACCGTTGTAGTGGGGACGTTCTGTCTCGCCTGTCTCCTGGCTCTACTTGTTCTGACAATAGCGCAACTTGCTCCCACCTTGTTCCTTTTGCCCTGATCACAGAGGACAATGGCCGGCCAGGAAGATATCTCCCACCATCCCAGCGGCGGCTCCTTACCTAGCCAGGACGAGTTGTCTGTCCCTTCTGGGGAGTACAAGCTGGTGCTGCAGGGGCGTTCATGTGCCGACAGGCGGTGGGACGCCATGGAATACTCGGGGGGCCGCTGCTCCCGTGTGTTGGGGAGGAGTCGCGTAACCGAAGAGACGCTGCAACGGCTTGTACGGGAAGGGAAGATCGAGGAGCGTGATGGGGCTCGCCTACCCCGTCGCAACGAGACAGAGCCGAGGCCCCGGGAGGTGGAGGCGATCATTTTCGTCGCGTTTTTCGATGCCGGCCTTCGAATGCCCTCAACGATGTTTGTGGGCGAAGTCCTGCGGGCCTACGAGTTGGAATTAGCACAGCTGACGCCAAACGCCATAGTCCGCCTAGCTGTCTTTTCGTGGGCGACGCAGACGTAAGGCGTCGGTAGCGAGCCTGTTCGCCACCCTGCACGACGCATGCTGCCGACCCAAGAAAGTCGGGGAGGGGGCTGTATCCAACTTTGGCGGCGTGGACTTCTTGCTGCGAGCGTCCTGCACGACGTTATTCCCTGCGTCGGCCACCTTGGGGAGGTGGGAGTCCGGCTGGACGCGGCGGTGGTTTTATTACATCGTGACCAGCGCGAGCAGCCTGCTGTGCCGAGGTGGGACAATCTCGTTCAATATCTCGCCAAGTGTGAAGCCAGAGACTGACGACGCGCGGAGGCTATGGAGGCTTGCTGGCGTTGCGCGCCAGCTAAGTATGCACGACTTGGCCGAAGAGTTTACGATGTATGGGGTGGCGCCCCTCTCCTCCCGGTGGAAGTACGCGCGACGGGGCGACGACCGAGAGGACGGAGTTCGCCCACCACTGTCTTGCCTGCTTCCGCCCTCCACTCCTTGTAAGTCGTGCAGTGTGTTAGTACGCATCCATTTGTGTCTGCGTAGTCCCCGCCTGATAAGACTGGTCTTTTGTGCAGTGGCCCGGCTAGAAGATGCGGAGCGCGTGGTTGTGGCGTTCCTGGGTCCGTACACGCTCAAGGAGCACAAGCTGCGTGAGGCCGCGATGAAAACGGCGAAGCAGGGGTGGATAAATCGCACGTGCGAGGTTCTGGGCATTGCTGTGCCCGAGCGTGCGGTGCCGGCGGAGGCTCCCGCAGGGATTCCGGACTATCGTGGCGGTGGTAGCCAAGCGGGGGTATTGCCTTCGCGGCGCCGGGCCTGCTCCAAGGTTGTTGTACCCAGCCCGCCAGCCACCTCGGCGGCTGGCACCGCTGGGACAGGACGTGCGACCGGTGATGAGTCTGGCCGAACCAGTTTGGGTGGGCGCGTCGTCTCGAGCCCATTGGCGGTACCATCCGCCGGCGCTGTCGAGGCCATACGCACGGCCTTCGTTGGGCCGGAACCTGCCAACCCGGGGGGGACGTCGCTCCTGGCGAGAGTGCTGCGGCCGGCGGTGCTTTGCCACCCACGGCGGCTGCCAAGGACGCGGCCGAGGCGGTAGGGACTGAAGGCGTGACAGGAGCTGCGACTGCTAGCGCCGCGGAAGAATCGCCTGCGGTGCCACAGGCGAAACGTCCTCAAGTCCAATCTCCCTCGCCTCCGAGGGGTCGGTACGGCGTCGCCGGCCCTGTGCTTGGAGTTGTGGTGCCCGACGCGGCCGAAGGGTCTTCTCGACCGCCCACCGAGGCACCCGCCCCCCTGCCGGCGGTTGAACGGGCACCCCCTTACGTCGCGGCGGAGGGTGCAGGAGGTAGGCGCAGTTCCCTTTCCTCGCACGACTTCGCGAAACTCTCTCCGATTTGCTCACTCATTCCGTCGACATCAGGCGAGACAAAGTCTCCCGGACGTGAAGGATCGAGCAACGGGGGTGTGCGCGACGTCCCGGACCCTGTGCAGGGTGCCCTGCAGGCGTCTGCCGCCGTTGAAGTGGCCGAAGCCTCCGCAGCCCCTGACGCAGCGGGGGCGGAGCTTGTTCTCTTCGACTTCCTCCCGCGCCTGGAGACACTTCACGCTTTTAATGCTGCTGCGAAGCGCGCCCGCGCCGGCTTGGATCGACAGATGTTGTCGTCGTGCGAAGGAGACCTCCTGGCGCTCGCGCTGCAGGCCTCGGAGATAAGGGTAAGTATGTGCGCTCGCGGTTGCTAGAGTACTACCGGGCACCTGCTGACGCTTAGTGCTATTCCCAGACACTTGTCATCAGCCAAGCGCTGGATGAGGCCCGTATTCGGGAGCGGAGAGCCCTGGAGGTCGGTCTTCGTGCTGCGGATGACGCCCACGCCACAAAGGATGAACAGCTTCACGAGCTGGAGGGCGCCCTGGCGGCCGCGCGACACAAGACCGAGGAAGTCCAGCGCGCCACGGCGGAGGAACGTACCTCCTTTTTGCAGCAGATCACCGCTCTAAAGGAGGAGAAGGCCCAGCTGGTGGAGTCTCTTGCGGAGAAGGACCGCGCCTTGGACAATGCGTCCATGTCGGCGTGGAGGGCAATGGAGTCTCTGAATCAGGCCCTGCGGGATCTGTGTGTCGACGTGCCGGACGCTACTCACGGGCCAGAGGACTTGGTGGAGAGCTCGGGCTGGTCGAGGAAGGGGCCGGCGTTGCTCTCCGCAGCGCTAGCACCTTCAGCGAGCATTGCAACTTCCTCAGCGCGTGCCTCGCCCTCGCCATGCTTCACACGCATGGGTGTAGACATGTCCCTGAGCTGGCGAACCTCACCGATCTCCCGCCGGCCGAGGCGATGTCGGACGCTATTCGCTTCATCGAGCCTGGCCTCCGAAACTTTCACCGACGGATCTGGGGCTATGTCGGGGAGGACGCGGCCAGGGTTGCAGTGCAGCAAACGCTGCATGGGGGAAGGGACCTCCTCCGCTGGCTCGAAGGAGTTCCCCGGCGCCACAATGGCAGCGCAGGCCCATCGGCACCGCACGAAGGATGAGCGGTTGGTTAGGGGAGTGGTGTACTGCGCGCTCCTGCTTTTGCGGTCATGTAACCCCGACATTTTTTCCAGTGAATCGAAGTAACACCCGTTCTTAATGTTGTATGCTGCTTTTATACTCCGGAGAGTGCGCGCAAGGGCGTCCCCCTGCTGCGTCTTATTTAGAGTCCGTAGACTGGCACGTGCGGAGGCGGACCTCGACACTACGACTTAATTTAGAGTCCGTAGACTGGCGCGTGCGGAGGCGAACCTCGACGCTACGACTTCATTTAGAGTCCGCAAACTGGCGCGTGCGGAGGCGGACCTCGACGCGATGACTTCATTTAGAGTCCGCAGACTGGCGCGTGCGGAGGCGGACCTCGACGCTACAACTTTGTTTAGAGTCCAGAGACTGGCGCGTGCGGAGGCGGACCTCGATGCTACGACTTCGTTTAGAGTCCGTAGACTGGCGCGTGCGGAGGCGGACCTCGACGCTACGACTTCGTTTAGAGTCCGCAGACTGGTGCGTGCGGAGGCGGACCTCGACGCTACGACTTCCTTTAGAGTTCATAGACTGGCGCGTGCGGAGGCGGACCTCGACGCTACGACTTCATTTAGAGTCCGCAGACTGGCCCGTGCGAAGGCGGACCTCGAGTGCGGGGGTGATCTTTTGCACAGTGTGGCCAGACAACATGGTACTTTCTGCGAACAGCTAGTTTTATTAAACTCCCGTTAGCGCGGGCGAGCATCGTACAAGGAGGGGCTGATGCCATTATACTTTTCGTCCTGCTTCTAGGCGTAATATCGCCGCAACTTATCCGCGTTCCATGTGTGGCGGAGAGTTTGCCCCTCGAGTGTGGCGAGGCGGTATGCTCCCTTCTGTAATGCTTCCGCCACGATGTATGGACCTTCCCACTTGGACTCCAGCTTGCCAACGGTCTCCGCATGGAGCGCCACTCTGAGGACGAGATCCCCAGGCTTGAACCCTCGCGGATATAGGGACCGGTCTCGAGTACGCACTGTCTGCCGCGTGTACTTTTTGACATGTTGGGCTGCGCTCGCCCGCGCCCCGTCGAGGAGGTCCAAGGACACGCGACGCTCCTCGTTGGGCGCTTCGACGAGGACCCTCCGCGAACCAGCCTTGATTTCCTTAGGCATCACTGCCTCATCACCAAAAAGGAGCTTGAAAGGCGTGAACCCCGTCGGGCGTGTTACCGTTGTGCGAAGGGACCAGAGGACGCTGTGAAGCTCGCTCGGCCACTTGCCCTTTGGCAACCCTACCAGGCGCTTTTTGACAGCGATAGAGATGGCGCCATTCGCCCTCTCGACTGCTCCGTTGGACTGGGGGTGCCCTACCGAGGCGAACCGAAGCATGATACCCATCTTTGTCCACGTAACTCTTTGAATAGGGTGGCGCCGATTGCAGGCCGTTGTCGGCGATGAGCTCCTCGGCACGCCGGCGACATATAATGTTTCGCAGAGGAAGCGCGCATGGCCGCCGAGGTTATTTTGGCGGGGCTACGCCCGCCACGGAAAATATTCCAGCGCAACTACCACGAACCGCAGGTCCCCTGGGGCTCGGGGAAGTGGTCCCACTATGTCGACGCCCCAGCGTGCCAGCGGCCACACCGGGGGAATAGGGTTGAGGTTCGTCGGGGGCCTGCGGATGATACGTCCCATCCACTGGCACCCCTGACACCGACGCACGAGGTCCTGGGCGTCAGTGATGGCAGTCGGCCAGTAAAAGCCTTGCCTGAATGCCTTGCCGACCAACGACCTTGGCGCGAGGTGAGACCCACACATCCCCGCGTGGATCTCCGCAAGGAGCTTTTTCCCTTCTTCGTGCGAGAGGCAGCGCAGGAGCGGTGCGCAGACTCCCTTTTTGTAGAGTGTCCCTTCAAACACCTGGAAGGATCTGGCACGGTGTTGCAGACGCCAGAGCTCGGCGGGATCCTCCGGCTCGGCAATGCCCTGCAGGAAATTGAAGATAGGCTCTCGCCAGTCGCCCTGCTGGACGATGTGGTGAACGAGGGCCGCGTCCCGGTTGTCCTGCACGATGGCCACCTGCGGTAACACTTCGTAAAACGCCCCGTCAGGGGGTGGCAGTTGTTGGCTGGCCGCCTTTGCGAGGGCGTCGGCCTGCTCATTTTCCGCGCAAGGGATGGCCTTGACCGTGACGCCCAAGAAATGCATTTCCCTCGCTCTTACGACCGCGAGGTATTTGGCCAGCTCGGGGTCCTTAGCTTGATATGACTTGTCTACATGTCCTGCCACCAAACGCGAGTCCGTGCAGACGAGCACGCGCCGCGCACCGATTGCCTTGAGCTTCGTCAGGCCGAAGAGCAGCGCTTCATACTCAGCTGTGTTATTGGTGGTCGGAAACGCAAGGCGCGCCGAGTATTGATGTTCATTATATCTGTAGTACATTTTCATATAATTATTTTGTGGATAATAGCTCAATTTGGCCATAATTTCATCAATTATGTATACTTTTGCCCTCCTTTTGGGACTGTTTACAGTGGTTGCGATTATCTTGCAGGTCTGCGCGAACTAGGCGCAAAAATCTACAAAAGATCACCATGAGGAGCTAGGGTTGGAAAATAGTGAAAAGGGAAGGACTAAAATGCAAATTGCAGCAAGAAACCTTAGCCATTTGCACAATATCCCTTGCTGCTGCCCCCGCAAAACCCTAAGCCAGCCCGTGCGCCGCACCTATTTAAGTTGGGAGTGACGGAGAACCAGGGAGAGGAGGAAACCGTAGCCGCAATTGCCCTTTCGCCGAACCCATCCACCCTGCCGTTCCTTCTTCACCACCACAACCAACCGCCACCCATCTGCTTCCACCTCCAAGACCCAGCCTCACCAATCCATCTTCCCCACTGATTCTCACGGAGACCACACCTCCACCCATCCCCTCTGTTCGCCGACCAGATCCCATAGCCATCACCATTCTTCATTCCATCTCCAAGAACCGTAGCCGCCCCACTCCATCCACTCCATCTCCTCCATAGTCAAAACACCAGCACTCCCTTTCCACCAATCTCCACCTCTCCACTGCGAAAAAAGCTCCAGAATGCAGCAACCCTAGCTCCCCTCATCCAGACCCCAAGCCGCAATGCATTCTTCCGCAAATCCCCATCCCCCTTCTATTCACCTTGCCGAACCACTCTTCTGACCAAATCCCGAGCCGAATCTTGAAGGGCTAGAAGGAAGAGGAAGCTTGGTGCCAGATCGGTTACATTACTACTCGATCCGCACCTTCATCACCTTCCTCGGCCGGATCTGCAACTTCTTTGACTGAAGCTCCGGGATCTACTACCTCTACGGCCAGATCTGCTCTTCCTGAGCTCTCTTCGGGTGGATCTGCTTCCTCTCCACGTCTGTTGCGTCCCCACTTCATCATCTGACCGGATCTGCTTCTCTCTACCTGCTACCTCTACGGGGTCTTCTCCAGGATCTACTACCCCTTCGGCTTGTGCACCAAATCTGCGTCCTGACTGCCTGCATCCTCTACAAACGGTCTTCAACAGCATATCTTCATTTTGGGTTGTTCCATTCCCTATTTAGGATTTTGCACTGTGATGACTGCTTTGGATGTGTGAATATCAGATCTGTGATATGCATGTATTTCTGAGTGGATTTGGATACTAGGATATGCTTGTTTTATTTTTGCTATGCCTGAGATGCTATTTGTTGGATGAATGATATGCATGTGTTATATTCTGCAGATCTGTAAGCTTGTAGTATTGTTATTGTTCATGCTTGTCTGAGATGCTTATGTGGATGCTATTTACTGTTTAGATTCATGATTTTCACATGCTGTTTTAGTAGTTTTACTAAGTTCTTAATTCTACTAGTAGTTTAAACAGCTTGCTTGAATGATAATGCTAGGGTTAATTTTGTGTTTGCTGTAATGTTAGGTTTTGTTAGTAGAAAAGTAAAAAAAATATTTCGGTTGCATTTCTACATTCAATTACTTCCTATTGTCTTGCTCTTGTTGCTGTGATTAGTTAGCTATAGCTGTAGTATTCGTCTCAATCACCTTACCTGTGTCCTGCGGCTTCTTCTCCCCTTCTATTCTTCTCTTCTAGGCAGCTTCTATTCTCAGTCTAGCGTCTCTTTTCTCTCATTCCCGCTCTTCTTTCTCTCTGTAGTCCGATAGAACCAGATTTCTCTCTCTCTCTCTCTTTCTCTTCTTGATTCCAGTCTGACTCTTAGCTTCTTCATCTTCTTCAGTCCCTTCTTTCTTTCCCTCTTCTCTCAGTTTCCCTCTCTTCTCAAGATTCCTGAAGTAGCATAGCTTGCATGTTGGTTGGTTGACTTTATTCTTATCTGTTAGTTGAATGTTTGCTTGCTTGGTTTGAAGGGTTGGGATAGTAGATTTAGCTGGTCATCCTCTCGGCAGTCCTCTGCAAATTCTTTCCTTCCTCTGTTCCTCTCCCTCTTTCTCTTTACCTCTTCTCTGCGTTTAGTTAGCAATTCCCTTTTAGCTCATCTCAATTCTTCTCACGGTAGAATTAGCTCTCTGTCCCTTCATTCCATTTCCCTCTCATCCTTTCTAATTCTTAGTTTTCTTGCTCTTCTATAGACCTTTCTTTACTCTTTTCTCTTCTCTAGTTCTTTCTTTCCTCGTGCCTTTTTCTGTCAGTTATTCTCTTCTCCAGTCAGTTAGTCTCCTGCTCTATCTCTCTTCTTATCTCTTTCTTTACCCTTCCCTTCCTGCAGCAAGTATAGTCTACTTCTAGCCTTATTCTTTCTTCTCTCTCTCATTATCGTTTACCTTAGCTCTTCCTTTCTTACCTCTAACTGATCTTTCTTCTGTCTCACTCTCCCTTAGTAAAGTCAGTCCCTAAGGTTTCTCTTTTATTTTCTCCTTTCACCCAAAGATTTTTACATTCTCGGTTCCTCAATCTTTTCCTTTCTCTCCGACCTCTCAGCAGAGTTAGTTTAGTTCTTCTTCTTTCCTTTTATTCCCAGTTCGTGAGACTTAGCTTTAGTCAAGCGTCTTGTCACCGGTACTCTAGTCCCTGTGGAGAACACGACTTTCGCTGCTATCTTAGCGGCAGCCCGTACACTTGCGGGTGTGCAGTTTTGCACGATCAAGAAATTGGCGCCGTTGCTGGGGAAACGCAAGGCGCGCCGAGTATAACAGGCGCTGCCCCTCAGGCGTAACAATCACTGCGCCTACGCCCATGCCCGCGACGCCGTAGGCTCCGTCGATGGTGAGCGTCCATACTGGGTCGTCGTGCTTCTGGGCGGGCTGGGCCGGCGGAGTCCATTCTGCGAGGAAGTCGGCGAGAACTTGAGATTTGATTATCGTCCGCGAGGCGTATGTCAGGGAGAACGGGGCGAGCTCGGCAGCCCATTTGCCGATGCGCCCCGTGGATTCCTTATTGTGTAACATCTCCGCCAGGGGGAACGAGGAAGGCACTGTGATTGGGTGAGCCAAAACATAATGTCGAAGCTTTTTGGAGGCCATGACCAACGCGTAAGCGAGCTTTTCAAGCTCCGCATATCTCGTCTTGGCGCCTTGGAGGGCTTCGGAGACGAAGTATATAGGCCGCTGTACGGCGCCTTCCTCTAGGACGAGGACGGATCGACCACCATGAATCGACGCGCCGGATAGAGCAAGAGGGGAGCCTCTGGTGTTGGGGCGACCAGAGTGGGGAGGCTAGCCAGGTGTTTCTTGAGCTCGTTGAAGGCCTCCGCACAGTCGCTATCCCAACGAAATCCGTCGCACCTGCGGAGTGTCTTAAAGAATGGCAGGCCCGCTCCACCGCCCTAGATAGGAAGCAGCTTAGGGCTGCCATGCGGCCCGCCAGCCTCTGGACCTCCCTCGTCATCTTGGGCGGCTCCATACCCATGATGGCCTCAACCTTATTGGGATTCGCCTAGATGCCTCGTCCGGATACGAGGAAGCCCAGTTGTTTGCCCGCCTGCACGCCAAAGACGCATTTGTCGGGGTTGAGCTTGATGCCGGCCTTCCTGAGGTTGCCGAAGGTCTCCTGGAGGTCCCGGTCGTGCGAAGCGAGCTGCCGGGTTTTGACTACCACGTCGTCGACTTAGGCTTCCACATTCCTCCCGAGCTGGGCGGCGAGGGCAAGTGCTACGAGGCGGGTGAAGGTAGCGCCTGCGTTCTTCAAGATGAAGGGCATCCTGACGAAGCAGAAAGTCCTGATCGGTGTGATGAAACTGGTCTTGTCCTCGTCGTCTTCGGCCATGTATACCTGGTGGTAGCCAGAGTAGGCATCCAGGAAACTCATTAGCTCCCACCCGGCGGTAGCGTCGACCAGTTGATCGATGCGTGGCAAGGGGTAATTGTCCTTTGGGCACGCCTTATTGAGTGCCGTGAAGTCAATGCACATACGCCAGGCCTCGCTGGCCTTTTTGACTAATACAGGGTTGGCGAGCCACTCTGGGTGGTGGACCTCGCGAATGACCCGCCCGAGAAGCCGCCACCTCCACCTTGCGCCGCCGCCGATCCATGGACATGCGACGAAGCTTTTGCTTGACCGGCTTAGCGTCGGGCGGACCGCCAAGTGATGCTCGACACGCGCGGTCACGCCCTTAATGTCCTCCGGTGACCATGCGAAATGTCGGCGTTGTTTCAAGCACTTGAGTAGGTCTCGCCGACCTCCGTAGGAGCCCTCGCCAATGGACACAACCGCCCCTCCGCTCGAGCGGAACCTTTGACTCCACCTCGGCCGAGGCTTAGGTGTCCATCCCGGAGCGGAGGGCGTATCGCCGAGCATGCCTGGGAGGACGTGCACCGGTCGGTGTAAATCCCGGCTGCTGACCTCGACGCGTCTGGCGAGGTCCTGGTCACCGAAGACAGTGATCACGCCCTCCGGGCCTGGGAGCTTCATACATAAGAAGCGCGTGGTGCGGGATCGCCTCGAGGGAGTTGATGGCGGGCCGTCCCAATATGATGTTGTAGGGGTGCGGGATGTCTACGACATCGAAGATGACATGCGCGCTTCGGGTGTTACCCTCCTGGCGGAATGTAATTGGAAGGGACACGTGTCCTATGGCCTCCAGCGGTTGGCCTCCGAAGCCTTGAAGTGGGGCTCCTGACTGCTCTAAGCGGCTTCGGGGGATTCCCATACGATCGAGGGCCCCCGCGAACAGAATGTTCGCAGAGCTCCCCCCGTCGACGAGGATGCGCCTGACGTCATGGCCTGCGATGTGAGCATGAATGACTAAAGGGTCTTGGTGAGGGAACTCCACACCCCTGGCGTCATTCAGGGTGAAGGTAATGTCGCGGGACGGTACCCACGGTTGCGGCTGCTCCAAGGGGGCCCCCGATAGGGACCCTCCGGTGATGACGCTGATGGAGCGGCACCACGTGCCTTCCCCGGATGTGGCCCGAGCTCCGGCCGTCACCCGTCGCAACTCCATGACTTCGACGCACGTCTTCGTGTGGTGGTCACCGTAACCGTGCACCTCACACCACTAGCCGTAATCTAGAATTTCTTGTTCCGCGCGGGGTCGCCTGTCGCAATCTGGTCCGCCTTCCCATCCCCGGCCCCCTCCCCGCGAGGTGGGGGTAGGTCCTCGAGGGGCATTCTCGATGCCGAGGACATGGCGGACCTTTTGTGGCCTGCGCTGGCGATGTCGGGGCTTGCGCCTGCCCCTTGAAGAGCCTTCCTGGCCCCCGGTATCGCTACCGCCGGGAGTGTCTCCCCGGGGTTCTCGTCTGCGGCCCTGCTTCGGGGAATCATCACTCACCCCCCCCCCCTCGTGTGGCAAGCGCTTTGCTTGGGCGAGGTCGGGGGCGACGGCGCTGCTTCTCCGCGCCTCCTCCTCTGCCCGCGCATACTCCTCCATTTTGTCGAAGAGCTTGGCGACTGTCTTGATAGGCTTCCGCGCGTTGTATTCGGCCATGGGGCCCGGACGAAGGCCCTGTATGGCCGCGTTGATGACGGTTGTATCATTAATGTCTTTGACTTGGCAGTGCACCTTCGCGAAGCGCTTGGAGTAATCCCGGAGCTTCTCCAAAGGTTTCTGCTTCACTGCGAAGAGCTGGTCTGCGTCGACCCGCTCGACATAGCTCCCTTGAAAGTTGTTGTAAAGGCGGTCGCAGATTTGCTCCCACGCGTAGATGGAGTTTGGCTCTATGGTAAAAAAAACCAGGAAAGCGCTACTCCTTGCAATGCGAGGGGGAGTCCCTTCGCCTTTGTGGTGTCGTCTCCACCCGCGGCCTCGATTGCGGTTTCGTACACGCGCACGAACTCGCGGGGTCCGACGCTTTGTAAGGCTCGATGACACCGGGAATTTGAAGTCTTCGCCACGCCGCCGCGTAGGCCCGCCAAAGCGGGACTGGATCAACGCGTCGCAGCGGCACGCGGCTGGATGTGGGGGCGTCGCGGTTGTCTGCCCTTTCCGGCGTGGGCTTTGGCGCGACCACTGGCGCGGCTTGCTGGCTCCGAGCCTCTTGCATATCTCGGACAGCCCCGCGAAGATCCCCTAGCTCCCGCTGGAACGCGTTGAGGGCCGCCAGCAGGGCGCTTTCCACCGCTGGTGCGGGAGGGGCCGCCGGCTCACCCAGCAGATGGGTCGGCACAGGTACGATCGCCTCGCGAGCTCCTGAGATGCCGGTCGCTCCATTGTGGCTATCTCCAACCGCCCGGTCCGCGCTACCGGCGAGCGTTGCGGCAAGGGTGGCGGGGTTGGTCGCTGTCGCGTTGGCGGGGTTGGTCGTAGCGGCGGTGGCGGGGTTGGTCGTCGCAGCGCCAGTGGCGGGGTCGGTCGTCACAGTGCGAGCGTCGACGTCCTCGACCACCGCGCCCGCGCAGTCACCCGCACCCGCGACAGCCGATGCCGAAGCCCTGGTACCCACGCGACGCTCCGACCCAGCCGCCTTCTTTCCCTTCCGCCGCCGTCGATGAAGCTTTTTTCGGTGCCATCCTTCTTTGGATTTCAGGCTTGCTCCTGTCCTCCCCACGGACGGCGCCAACTGTTGTGGTTACAGACTAAACAGAAAGAGATGTGGTAGTGGAGAGTTGGGAGAGAGTGATCTCCTCTCCCCTAGCCTTCCCTTATATATATATATATATTCATACGGGCTGTGCTTTTACAATTGTGCCCTTACATCGATACCTCCCTGTCAGGGGTATTTAAGCCATTACACATGTCCCATTTTGGGCCCTATAATCTTCTAACAGGCCTGCTGGGTTTAGGTGGGGGCCACCCCTACAACACCGGCATTGGAGGAGACAGCCCTGGCATGGCCACGAAGTCTTGGGGGGCACCAGCAAGGGCTGCGGGGACCGGGGGAGTGGTCGACATCGGCATAGCTGAGGAGGCGGCGTTGCTCAGTCAAAGGAGGGATGCCGGCGGTGGCGGAGGTCACCGACACAGTAAATCTAGCCTGGCGGCACTGTGGACAGTGGCGGCACGAGTGGGTGAGGGGAATAGGAAGGAGAAACTAGACGAAGTAGATGGGAGACGGCCGGCAGCGTAAGGGGGCCACCGGATGAAGTAGATCTACATCGGCAGCGATGCCTAGTGAAGGGAAAGGGAGAGAGATGGAGCAGGGCAAGGCACTAACAGTGGCTGAAGGCGAGGGGCACCGGATCTACTAGCGATGGTGGATTTGGCGGGGGGATGGACCGGTGGCACTCGAGAGAGGGGGAGAGAGAGCGATAGGGAGGGGTAGGAAGGGGACAATGATGGCAGCTGCCAGATCTGGTGGATTTGGGCGACCATAGAGAGGGGAGTCGGAGGAGGTGGCCGGTGGCGATAGAGGCCACTGGATGAGGTAGATCGGGGCGGTGACGAAGCTGGGCGACGCGACTCGGGGTGAGAGAAGAGTTGGCGGCAGGGTGGAGAAGGCTGAGGGCCGAGGAGGCTGGCGGTAGCAAGGGTGGCTCTGGGCTTGGCAGCGTTGGCGTTGGTACCCGGTGGGCAAGAGAGAGGAAGAGGGTCAGGGTGAAGACGGAGGAAATCGACGGTGGCGCCTGGGGTGAAGTGGAGAAAGAAAGAGGGGTTCAAATGGGTGAGGAATCGCCCGTTCGTGCCAATGCCTCGATGATCCAATGGCCGGAAACACCACACCCACGGCACGCCGCGATTGGTCGGTAAGCCCACCAATCGTTCTCGTGCGCAGCTTTCCTTCTTCTTTAAGAGATTTATGATTTGATTCCCAAACTTGTAGTACACAGTGTGCCTGTTTTAAGCTCGCTCGGCGTGGATTAGGGAGGAAATGACACACCTCTCTCCATGCTGACTTGCCTGTAGTTCACAATATCTGAGCTCACAAGTTCTCACTTGGGCAGTAGATCTCTGCCTTAGAGTTATAATGCTACCTTATTATGCCTTTTGGTCCATTTCGATCTTTTTCTTTCTTTTACAATTGTCCATTTCGATCCTTAGAAGTTAGAAATGAACTTCAGCTGATCTCCATATCTACATCTTACAGTTACAGTTACCAACAGTTCAAACCCTCCATACTGCTAAGGCAAGGGGATTCAAACCCTTCTAACACGATCTGATTCGTCGCCCACTATTACTGTTCATAGGCTCAGCCGCATGGAAAGATGTGACACACTCCATTTGGGTTTTGTAGAAACTCTTACGTATGTAGAAATGTGTATAAAAGTCCTTCAATTTGCACAAAATAGAAGTATATTCATAATGTGAGATCACAGGTTCACGCCTGGGTCCGGCCTTGGAATTATAATACAAGTGCCAAGTTACAACGCCTTTTGGTCCATACCGATCCATACAAATGATCTAGCCACATGGAAAGAGAAACCCTATATTTGTAGAGATGATCTATATAAAAGTCCTTTAGTTTGGACGAAAACAGATTTCACATATATTTTGTACCAGTACATTAGACACCACGAGTATCTAGTTTTGGCTCTGTCGATTGAGTACTACTACTCTATCAAAGTAACTAAGGTGTGTATGTGTGTTTTTTTGCTACGTCTTATGATTTTTAAGTCTAGTATGAACGTTTATGCAAATAAACTAAATATTAATAAATTATTTTTAAAAATTATCTTAATAATCCGTTTTAAAATGGTGATAGAGAATCTGTCTAGTTTATTTCAAAAAATTATGAACTAAAAAGAATCGACCAGGAGTATTACGTGGTATTGTCATCATTGGCCAATATTTTCAGCCAGTATCAAGCTGTTTACTCAAGCTAAAGGGCGGACGATAATCATTGATGGAGATCGAAAACTTTGTATGTAGGGACTCGCTGTAGTAGCCATAATTGGAGTTAATGTTCGTAAGGACTGGGATTAAGATCCCAAGTAATCAGTGATACAGTATTTAGCTCCATGTGTTCTATATATGGTACGTACTACTCCATTGATCAATCAATTTGTTGCTTTTCATCAGACAAATGATTCATTCCACCTGCCCTGTGAGCTTTAGATCACGTGGAGCCTACCCTGAAAAGCCTGAGCCGTAATCCACGGTACAAATCGTACTATCAGTTCGATGCTCGGTGCTAAATTTCCTCAAGCTGATTCAAAGGAAACACCATCTTTCGCACTATCTATTTGACGAGGGTATAATAATTTTTAATTTACTATTTATATATAAATGATATTATTATGTTATTATACTCCTTAAGTATAACTAACCAGATGGTCGTAAGTTTTTTCATGACCGCTCTATGATCGTAAGTTTTCCTACGAGTATGATATAGTCGTAAGCCATTCTACGACCACCATGTGGTCGTAGACTCTTCTGCGAATAGCTTAACCTCGATCAGCTTGTCCATAACAACATGTTATATTGCAGGTCTGTCTGACAAAGTAGTTAATGTACGCAGTTGTTCTTTGAAATACTACACATAACTTCTCTTTGCCCTTAGCGATAACCGCCTGGTGGTGAAGGGGCATCACATCACTAGCAATAACTTCCACAAGACGGTTTCTCATTTGAAACGTTAAAGCGTCTTTTGACATGGAGCAACTGCCACCTCTTTGCACACTATATAAGGGCCAACGTCAGGGAGAAGAGAGGACGAGCAACAAGCAAGAGGAGAAAGAAGTGCAAAACATTCTGCATTAGTTTTTCTCTTGTAATTAGCATGTGTAATATAGCAACATAGGAGTAGGGTTGTTATTCTCTCCGAAGAAGACTAAAACCTATATAAAATTTTTGTGTCATTCTCTGTATGTGGTTAGGCGTTTGATTCCCTAAACCAAATAATCATATGTAAGATAAAAATTAGAGCACTGACACTACTAAACTTAGGTTCAAATATCTCACACTAAGCATATATGGAGTTTATTGGAATTTGGAACATGGGTCCTATGCATGTGACCGAGTTTGATCCTACTAAGAGTATGACATATTTAATAGGATCCAACCCCATATGTATAGAACCCGAGTTATGTAGGATTATTTCAGCTGGCTATACGGTGGCACTTCTATTAAATATTTACACATTTATAAAGTACTTCTATCTTCATCACCAGCGGCACCCTTGCGGTCGTACTCCTCTGTTGCATGCAATTTTTCATGAGCCCTCCGTGCTCCTCCAATTTAGGGCATTGGTATTAGTGTTTACTGATGATTTTTAGGTGTGGTTTATGGTTTTTGGTTGGAAAAAAAAATATTAGTTACTGAAAGAAGTGGTTTTTAAAAGGAATGGTGAGTGGTGCAAAAGTGAGAGAGATACGTGCATGTGACAAGAGCGAGAGTGAGGTGAGTGATGCACCCATGACCCCCTGCCTTATACCCAGAGTTGGTAGCGAGAGTAGTGAAGAAGCCGCTTCGAGAAACCCAATATTTACATTAGTTTTTGGTTTTTCTAAATAAAGGCCAAAAATATAATCATTTGTCATTAGCAAGGCCACCGCCGTTCATACCTCCCTCTTTAACGCCAACCTGCCAACTTTTCCTCAGGAACATATGCTATATACTCAAACTTATGGTGCAATTTCGGAAACTAAGAAATGTGCTATTTTCTTTTTTCCAATAAAGCGACTCTTTTTGTGACCATTCTGACAACTTACAATGATTTTATTTTATTACAGAAGGAGCAATTGATTTGCTAGTCATCTTGAGACGCACAATGTACATTATACCTAATCAAATCTAGCGAATCAACAGCAAAACCCTAATTGTAAGCTAAAAAAGGTGCTACATCAGCTAAACTACCCATAGGCGGATATTTATTTTCCTTGTTCGTCTTTTTTTCCCTATATTTAAAATAAAGCTTGCTATTTGTAAGTTCCTTTTTTTATTAACTCTAAGTTGGGTTTATTGACCTTTTGATTAGTTTCAAGATGTGTTTTGATTATAGATTAATTCAATGGTTTAAAAATATAACTATATTTAAAATGAAGTCTGTTCTTTTTTTGTTTCGGCTTATGATTTTCGGTTGTGCCTTATGATTTTTGGGCTATTTGTGAGAAAGAGAACAGAATAACAGAAAGTAACGTGTTGTTTTTACCGATATAATTGAAGTCGCTACAATGTATACTACAATCAACTTATAAATTTCATCTTAAAAAATATTTCATTTTTAGTAACAAAAAAAAGAAGAGGCACAAGGCCCCACTTAAAATCTAGGTTGTTTTGGATGCAATTGATGTGTCTTGAAATCTCTTCACGCTGCTATTGGCAGTCTAGGCACGTACAGGCGATAAACATGTGTTAGGTTTCAACTTGCATGCAAGTCAACGGTCTTAGCTTGACTCACTGCGCGAGCACTACAGGCCGACTTGCAGCAGCACCTCTCGCTCTTCCTGGTACAAATCCGTTGTTGTCTTCCATGCTAGTCAAATGTATAAGGGGTCGCTTTGTTGGGCTAAAATAAGTTAGTTAATAGTTGAAATTATACTGTAACTAGTTAAAATTACACTGTAGTTGATTGTGGCTTATTTAGCGTAACTAAATTTTAAAAAATTTAAAAATAGAAAAATCATGTTAGCTCATCAAGGACAATGCAAACAAATACGAGAAAAAAGAACCGGCAAAAAAAGCTCAAAAAGCTAAAAAAACCAGAAAAAGACGAAATTTAGGAATAGTGAAAAAATAAGCCAGAAGCTCAAGCCGAAATGAGCTTCTAATCTATGTGATTTTCTCATCAATGGAACTAGAAAGCATGTACTATTATATAGTTATACAAATTCACTTGTAGATTCATACTCCTCGTCCTCTAAAACAAGTATAACTTGGTTGGTTGGATACTAACGTTAAGATATGTCTACGTCCCAAACATTTGAAGTATTGAATTTTCCTTTTTTTTGTTGTAGAGCTAATAGAGGATGTAGTAGACGCCGTTGGCTTCACACTTGGTGTAAGTGCTGATTTTGTAATCGAAGTAGAATGAATATTAATATTAGAACTAGTACTAGTTGAAGATATACCTTGTCCCAAACTTAAACGTGCTTTTATTGCATTAGGGGTTGATGAAGATGGAACTCAAGTTAAAAGACATTGTCATTGGTGCTAGTTTTACATCTTCTAGTAATTACTTCTCTACCAAATCAATAGCGATGTTGTAGGGCTGATACGTCACTATACATTTAATGTTCTTATTTAGACCAAATAGAAAATGCGCAATGGTTTGCTCTTCATCTTCATGCGCATGTGCCCTAATTATAGATTTTCCCCATCTCTTTGTGGTATTCCTCTACTAAGCGGCCTTCTTGCCTCGAGTTCTGTAATTTATCAAAAACAAATTGTGTTTGTAATGGTTAGGAACATAACGTGCTCTTATCTTGCACTTCATCTCAGTCCAAGATGCCACTAGAGGCTCCCCATTCTCTTCTCCTCTGAATAATTATACATCCGAAAGATCTTCTTCACCTTGAGCTCCCATGTGAAATATGCATCGGGTCAGCATTACCATCAAATTTGTGAATAGTGAACTTGAGCTTCCCAAACTTCTCCTCCATGGGCTGATCATCACGATGGTAACCATGCTATTGATAGCCATCATCTTGGTACAATACAAAGTTGTTGTTGATGTCGTCATCTTGTGCAATAATAACACCACGTCCACACCCCCCCCCCCCGCCATGGGCAACTTCACGGCCTTCTCCGCCATGCCATAGGGCTAGTAGTCATGCCGCATTGGTAGGAGCACAATCTCGCCTCTCTTGATCTTCTCTAGCGAGTCGTGTAGCCCTCTCTTTGTTTGTCTCATCGAGTTCTTCTCCTCCACCATGAACACTAGTGTCTTGTGTGTCGGTGTTTGCAGTGCTCCTCCCAGTTCTCTTCACTAAGCAGTGACATATTTTCTTTCAACTGCTTGTTGAAAACTCTGTGATATTGTCCAAGTCAGCCTTAGTAACAAAAGCCAATACATCTCCACCTCCTAACAAGATTAGCAAACAACAAATAGGAACAAAATATGTATATGTGGAATCACTCAACCTCTCCCCTCACCTTACTAACCATAGATCTTATGTCTCCTCAGATCGCTTAGACACATGAACTTTGGTGATGGTAGATAATCAAAGGTGATTGATTGAGGGAATTCAAATCTAAGTGTTGTATGAAACAATGGCTTATGTGGAGCTTGGAAGGTTAGTATTTATCCTATGCAATCTGAATCTAGATATTATAAAGCTAGGTAACAATACAAATTCATATATTATAAAGCTAGGTAACAATACAAATTACAATTCCAATACCTAATTGCTGATCATAAGATATAAGTAATGAACAAGCAACTCACACGAAAAGATGATGTAACTTGATGCAATCAAAGAAATAAGCTAAATAAGATATAAGTTAACAACACCAATAGCTCGTATTGCACACGTTATGGAGAGACGCTAGCTAATTGCTCAAACAGTGAAATAGGGCACAAGTTGCTCAAAACAAAACTAATGCACAATTTAAAATTTTCACAATAACTAGGGTATAGCTCACAAAGGTGTCAACCAAATCACTCTTTTCTATCTACTTTTTTGTACTATTTTTTCTCTCTCCCTTTTTTATATTCAGCCAACAAGATGAATCAATGAGCAGCACAATATACCCCCTTTGGTTCAGCAAGAACAACTTACAAAATCATGCACTTAGATGATATATGGGCAGCCCCAAAAGCAATATCAAACAGGTAGTCTCAATAGGATCAAAGTATTCGCAAAGAGCAGCTTTGTTCACTAAGAAAATTGGGATTTATGTATGTATGTATATATGTATGTATGTATGTATGTATGTAACACACAAAAGAACAACTCACAATCAACCGACATAGGTGCTAAAACTTGTCGGGCCGAAAACACGTAAAAGGAAGCCGGAATTGGACACAACGGGGCCATAAAAGCTATTGGACATATATATATACCCGAGTGTAATTACACCCTATGTCATATCTCACAACGTAGGGAGTATCTCGCGTAATAGAGGGTATGTACATGTAGTATACGAGTATTTAAGACCATCTAGGTGGTATGAACAATTTTTCAGAGGTGGTATGTACATTTTTTTTAGACATACTCCTTTTTATGTGTGTATATGAAGATATTTAGAAAATATACTAAAAACTATAGTCTCCCTTGCAATTTTTTCGTGTGGTTCACATTGGAGTATCTTATAATTAGTATACGAGTATACCTAAAATGATAAAGGAGTATTTTAAGTTTGTTTAGGTGGTATATTAGAGGTGGGTGTAATTACACCTGTGTAAAGATATTTTCATATATATATATATATATATATATATATATATATATATATATATATATATATATATATATATATATATATATATATGTGTGTGTGTGTGTGTGTGTGTGTGTGTGTGTGTGTGTGTGTGTGTGTGTGTGTGTGTGTGTGTGTGTGTGTGTGTGTGTGTGTGTGTGTGTGTGTGTGTGTGTGTGTGTGTGTATGTGTATGTGTATGTGTATGTGTATGTGTATGTGTATGTGTATGTGTATGTGTATGTGTATGTGTATGTGTATGTGTATGTGTATGTGTATGTGTATGTGTATGTGTATGTGTATGTGTATGTGTATGTGTATGTGTATGTGTATGTGTATGTATATGTATATGTATAAGTCTCATTGTAAGCTTTTCAATGAATCCAAGAATGCCTTAATTGGACTTCGGCCGCAAAAGTTACAACGAATTCACTGAACAATGCACCACAAATTGAATGAACAAACGAAAACTAGAGCGATGCAAAGGAAACATGACCAGCAGCTAAAACAAAGGTTCTAATGGACTAAAACCTAACTAAACTCCCCAAAATAATAGATGAAAACTATTTGCTAAAAGAAAATATATTTTGGCTTTTGTGTATAGGATAGAAAATAAAAGTGATCACATGCAATAAACTACTACTCCCTCCGTCCTGCAATATAAGTCCTCATTCTTGAGAAGCGTTATCCCACAACATCAGTCCATTGCAAAGACTAAATGTGTAGTTGTTATAATATTTCTACCATACACTCCTACTTTAATGCTGAAAAAATGAGTGAGTAGTTTTAGTATGCCATTTAATAGGGGTATGTATGGTCCAATGATATTAATTTTTTCTTAAATTTAATATCTCCTTGGTCTATATGCATGGCGAGATTTGGACTTATATTGCAGGACAGAGGGAGTATTAGGTAGCATAAAATTCTCACCACAAGGAAATACACTTAAGAGCGAGTTCACTTATTGGTTATGTTTCTTTGCATGTGCTCTTATCAATGGACCCTTGTAAGCACTAGGATCTTCAGAACAACACCATGTGAACTTGGAGAAGTAGATGATGAGCCTGTGGTGGTCAGGATGTCCTCATCAGGAAGGCATTGGAGGCTTGGCACATTCGTGAAGAGGTGGATTCCACCATATATCAATTTGGAGTCTAGCATGAGGATGATCTTGTCATAATCAAGAACCAATGGCATTTCATTAACAAGTACTTATATTGAAGTATCTAGCCCCTAACCTTGTGTAGGTTGTATTTATAAAAATATTTTCAAAAGCATGTGTTCTTACTCTTGTTCAAAACTTCTTTATTGCAATCTATAGCAAGATGAAGAGTGGCACATTAGGAAGGAGCGCTAGAGTGGCGCATTAGGAAGGAGCGCTAAGTCATAATTATATATATCATAACCCTAAGTGTGCTTAAATTAATTAAGTACTGGTATTGATTTATAAGATTAAACCATTTAGCCAAAAATAAAAAATGTAAAATATTAGTAATCTCATAAAAAAAACTAGTTGCAAAATGTATAAAAAAAGCTCTGGAACTTGTTTCCAATGATTTTGGTTTAAGAAAAACTATTTTTGATAGAAAATAAGTTTTTAGATAGAAAATAAGTTTTCAAGACCAAAACTATTTTAAAGTATCATGTTTTTGGCCTAAACTGGATTTTTGTGTAAAATCTATTCTAAAAGGAATTGAAAAATGGTTCAAGAAGGGAAAAAACCTAGAGTTGGCTATTTCAATCAAAAGTTATTTGGTTTCAAAATTCATCCAAAATGGTACCGTGACCTGATTGGTCACAGTCTGCCACTTTGTGAGCTTTGCCGTTTGAGCCAAAAACATTTATTCATATTGGTTCACAAGCATATTTAAGAACCATGCATGCAAAAAGATGCTAAAAATGCCCACACATGCTCAATTTGGCAATATTGGAGAAATCTCATTGAAAATGAGTTTGACTTTGCAAAATCAAGGTCTTTTCTTAAAATTGTGGCCTATTTGACTAAGAACTAATTAAAAAATGGTATTGGTGCTCTCCTAGTTGGAAATGCTCCAAACTGGATTTATGTTGCTTGTCTGCTAAGTTGTAGCAAATAAAACTCATCTCTAATCTTTTTTCTCCACTTATCCATGTTGTCGGCGACCTAACATTGTGCACTGATCTCACCAGAGGTGCAAACCGGTCTGAAAATGCCTCTCCGCAGCGGTATGACCGCTCCCAGTACTAGACTAACCAGACTTAACCAATTTATCTGAGTTATTTTGTCAGCCCAAATTGTTTTCTCTCCCTTCGGTCAGTCCTGTCTCAACGCATCTCTTCTTGGGCTCTCGCCTCTCTGGTCGCCCTTGCCTTCTCCGGTCGCTGGCCACCATTTTTCTTGTCGAAGGTCTCCAAAAGGTGCTTGTCCACCTCCCCTTTCCATTCCATGAGTGGCATTGTGTTTTTGAATGCTTATCTCTAAATGCCATGAAACCCTAGGTGGAGGTGCTGGTTTGATGTAAATGAACTTTGATTCCTTTGAATCAGTAGAAAATATTTGTTAAGCAAGTAAATCGGGTGCAGATCAATGATATCCATGAGTGCCAAAGCCCTTATTTGTTTCCAAATATAATCGATGTTGTGCTCATGTGAGGAGCAATATGACCAACATTGTGCATGTAGTCTAACTGCCAACTAATCTAACTGGTGTGCACTGAGCAGTCAGACTACCCCTCACAGAAGCAGATAGAGGCTTTGGTCATTGGTGCTTAGAATATTTGTTGATCCTTGTATTCCTTCTTGATAGTGATTATGCCTAAATCTCGTGGAGCTCTAGCTCTCGTGCCTGTGGCTGAGGAAAATGAGGAAGAAGAAGAAGCTGAGGTTGAAGAGGAAGAAAATGAGGACAGTGATGATGGTGACTATAATGGAAATTGGATCTAAGAGAAGGAAGGTGATGGTGATGAGGAAATGCAAAATGAAGAGCAAGTGGTTGGTCCTTCTTATACCGATGTGTCCACAATAAGCAGTGAATCCTACACCATCTTGACACATGCAAATCAATTTCAGTATTGTTCCAATGCAAGTGAGAGTATGTTTCACACCATGTTCCAACAAGATGTGTATCATGCAGTTCATAAGAAGAAGAAGTTTGCAAATCACATATTTGTGACACAGGCTACTTGAGTCAAAATCCTCTCTATAATGGGCTTTACAATCTTCTTCGCTGTGTGGACTTGGAGGAGTATTGTGGCATTGAAGTTTGACTACCACTTAAAGGCCATTTGGCAATTTTATGCCACTGTCTTTGTGCCTTCTAATTTTGACCATATTAGTTCTCCTAACTAAGTCCCAGTCCTCCTACTGTTGACTATAGTTGACTCCAAGCCACCCGCACAATAATAAACCAAGAAACTATTTCTAGGTACAACTTCTTCGTAACTTGACCCAAATTAGTTCAAATATGCACCATGCAACTCATATGCAATAAACCCATGCTCATATAACCAAATCTCAATTTAAACCTGAAGAAACACATCTTGGGAATATGACACTGGTCTGATTGTGGCCACAATACTGGCTAGACCATCATTGATCGGTCAGTCAGACTGCTTTGGTTGGTTTTACAAAGGGCACCATTTCGGTAAGAGCGCTAGCGGTCTTACCGCCATGGTGTGGCTGGTTTGACCATTTAAACACACCCAAAAACAGCCTCTCTGGAAAAAAAACACGTCCACCTACCATAAGCCGGTTAGACCACATTACACATGCTGGTCACTCACTCAAGCCACTCAACCTTAAAACACTACCCTCTGGAAAATTCAACTAGCACCAAAAGCCTGGTTGAACCAACCACAGCCGGTCAGACCGCACCAGTGGATCGATCAAACTGCACCTAACTTGACAGCAACACCAAATTAGCAAACTCTCCAAAAAGCAAACTCAAACTACAACAACACTAGCATAACAAAGTCAAATACCCATTCACACACCATAGGGTGACCTCCAGATGGACTCACAATCATGCACCCGCTTACCATGGACCAGATATGTTCTGTGGACATGGTCCACAGACCATGGCCCCACTGTCAGCCTCTATAGCCTTTTCCCGAATTTCTATAATTCAAAAATCCAGAAAATACATGGGGCCCACTTGTCAGTCATAGTAATCTCTCTCCTTTGTTATTTTCCAAATTTTCCCTCTTGTTCAAACTTATGGAAGCCCATTCTCACTAACACGAACTCTGATTCAACCTATTCTTCTATCTAAATTCATCTAAAATTGAGCTTTTTCTTCCATTACTATTTTCATTTGATTTGGAGTTTATTTGAGTCTCTATTTTGTATTTATTTTTGTTTCATCTTTTCTCTTTCGTTAGATGTTGATCCCTGTGGAGCAAAGGAAGGATTTGAAGAGCAAGACCCAGTAGCAGTAGTGTGTGAGCAAGGCAAGTCATAACCTTTAATCATGTTGAACCTACTATTTGCAAAGTAATTTCTTTATTGTATCAAACTATTATGCATTGCTATATTTACACAAATTTTTTATTGGTAGTTATCAACCCATGCGTAGTTGAAAACCCTCATTGTTGTTGTAATGCCATAATCCATTGTTTGTTTAGGTTGGGAAATTGTTTAGTGATGCAGTTTTTGTATCCCCATGGGTTGGTATTATACTTGCTTAGTCATGCTTAGTTTGTATATCAAGCTCATTCACATCTGGTTAATGATATACATTTGACTTAATGAGATATTGACTTGTGGCGGGTAGCCACTGTTGTAAAAATTTGTACCATAATATGGATAGTGTCATTGGTCTTGGTTAAATAAAATGATTTATGTTTGGGCAAGTGATCATGCATTAAGTTGGTGCAGTTTAGCACATTTTGAATGTGGTAGTCTCGTTTAAGTTAATTAAGGACTTAACTTGGTGTGCATTTGATCTGAGTCTTACCATATAACCATAGGTCTAGTATGGGATGGACCTAACTTATTAATTTGCAACGTTTCGACTTTGGTTCCGGCAGTAGTGGGTTGTTGTCAGTTTGACGATTATTCCTGCATGGCGCAAGAGGGGCTTCCAACTGGGTGGTTTAACCTTTCGTTGGTGAAATATTAGCAGACGGAATCAGGTTAGAATGGAAAAGTGTAAAGTCCTTATTATGATCACTCAATCACATACCACTGTATGGCAAGTCATGGCATACATGATGAGTTGATTGTATTTTGCGAGTAAAGTATACAACCTCTACAAAGTGTTAAATTATTCGAATAGCCATGTCTGCGGTCATGGATGTGCTCAGTGATTTCACACGAGGGTTAGAACTTGTATTAAAACTTTTTTTTGATGGAAAATAGTAGGAGAGCCTCCTACTACGCTATATTAAATAAATAATAAAGTACAAGAGAGGAGGGGAGAAAGAGGAGAGGTAGAATAGAAATAAAACAGAGAAAAATCAATAGGACCTAATCCAAGAGGAGAGCGAAACACGAGTGGTCGGCTTGACCCTATGCAATAGCAGGGATGCCTCTAGTCTAACCTTGATTTCCAGCCATTGAGGCTATTAAGCAGAACTTGTATTAAAACTTGGATGTGATTAGGATGGGAAGTAAATAGGTAGTTCACTAGTTGCTCTCAAGATAATTCTCTACATTATTACTGTATGTTTCCAAACTGCACTTTCAATCTACTTATGGCATTTACCTTCAATTATTGCTTTATGCAAAAGAACCATAGGGTTTGCTTTGTTCAAGCCTTGCATAAAAGTGTACTTGCATATTTGTTACAAATGACTTATTGAGTACTCTACATACTCATTCTTGTTATACACATTGTTGCTTAGTTGCTGATGAGATACCAGTGAATCAAGAGTTCTAGAGGAGTTGTACGATGAGAACTTTGGAAACTAGGTTGTTGTTCGCTAGTCGATTATATGCTGGCAAGACGAATGGCTACTATGAGTTATATTTATTTCCATTGCAAGAATTTATTTATTTTTTTAAGCCCTACATGGCAAATTGCGCATTAATGAGACATGAAGTGGCAATTTTTAAAGGAATAAGTATGTTTGACCTCTCTTAACTATTATGCATGTAAGAACTATCATCCGAGTCTATAAATCAATCCCTAACTATAAAGCTAGGTATTTGACACCCTTCAACTCTCAAAACCATTCACTTTCCACCTCTAGACTAGTTGATCAATGGTGTTCGCCACATCTTAATGAAAAGCAACATATGATTCATGATATTTAAAAAACATAGGTGAGATACTTTGCTCACTTAATCTGATTAGGCTAATTTGTAAGTCACAGTTTGATAGTATGGGCCCACCAGTAAGAGACAATGAAATTTTCAAAGAACCACACATTAATTGAAAAACGTATCAGAAAACTACGTTTTTAATCAAACTCTATGCTAGACAATAGTTTGATATCAAGGCATATGTCGCTAATGGGCTCGTGCTGTCATGTTGTTGCCTAGAATGATGTTTAGTTAAAAGGGTAGTTTTCTGAAACCTTTTGCTAATCTATGTGAAGTTCTCCAAAACCTTCTCTTAAGGTGTAGTTTTACAACAATTTGTGATGTAGAATTGGTCCTGATCTTCCGATGAGAACAATAACTACGATTGATTGATATGACATTGATAATGAGGCTACCTGACTAAAACGACCAAGCCAATCCTGCAATCACTACACCACACCCTTGTTGTTATGAACCTCGCCAAGAATGACGGTTGACCAGATCACGAAGATCAATTCCTACAAGCAATCGAAGAACAACCAAGAATTCAAGTAAAGAGCAATCTAAAAATTGCTAGATATCAAAGTTGCACAAGAATAGTTAAGGTTCTATAACATGAATATGTTGGTCTAATCAACACAAAAGACATCGTGGAGTTTGCACAAATGGGCTAAACTGATCTAAACAAAACCTAAAGAGTTCAAAGGGGGTAGGGGCTGAATATATGAGTTGGAGAAGGGAGAGGAGCGGTCAGGGGTTATCATAGGATTGGACACGCACCCCAAGAAGTTACAAAGCCCTTGGGCCCAAGTGGAGTTGGCGCAACACCTTTAGACTTGAATTTAGAAATGACCCTAACTTGTTTTGGCGATTATGGCACGCTCAAAAGGACTTTAGAGGTAGGACCAGATCCATTAAAAAGATGATGAGATAAGCTTTCTATGTTGTACTCATACACCTCAAATGGAGTTCGTATGCAAATTATATGTATGTTTGAAGTCAGTGCTGTCTCTAGAGGCCAAATTGAATTCTAGAACGTGCCCAACTTAAAATCTGGCTTAGACTTGGACAAAAGCGACATGATGACCTTGAGAAAGAGTTGAGGAAGGCTTCGACTTAGTCTTGATGTGCAAGTCGACTTCCCTTTGGGTGGACCCCAACCACGAACACGTAGTGTTAATGCAATTTTCCTTGTATATCTGCACAAATGTATATTTTTATCATTAAGTAGTATCACATTCTCATTTAAAATAAATTGAAGCTGAGGAAACAAATTCACCTTTTGTTCGATCTTGGGAGTCATGGTCGTATGTGTTTGTGGCATTGTCACATCATCCTCCCCTTCTTGACATAAAACCGTCCTCAGTTTTAACAAATGTGTAGTCTCATATATTGCATCATCTTGATCATAAATCTCAGTATATGATAAAGGACATAACAAATTCTCATTATGTAATATCATAAGTTCTATATCAAACAAAATAAAACATCTTTGAAAATAGTGTACCTAATTGGAAGTATTCTCACTAGATGGTATTGGAACTATGGATGTATGTGTCTTGTCCGGCTCCCCTTCTTTAGAAAATAGGGTATTGGATTGTGACCTATTCGCACGAAAACAAGTGTAGAGAAGCACTACAGAACTTTCAATGCAAACATGAGACACATAAAATTCATTCTCATCATATTCTCCCAACAAATTGATTTTTTATTCGTCATGCTTTGTTTTAAATAACAATTTGAAAGGATATTCATCAATGATCCTTTGCTGGATAGTTGATAAATTCACAAGTGTAGCAAATTTGTCTGAGTAGATGACTGAATTAAAAGAAATTTTAGAGAAGTCTTCCCTGATATTGATGATCTCAATGAGAGCCAAATTATTTCTCAATGCAAATGGTGCAATGGTTGTGGTGTATGGAAGCAGCCCACAACGCTCCCCTTCTTGAAAGCTTTCCTGAAGCTCAGAAATAACATTAGATGAACTAGAAATATTAAGGTTAGTGCCATTAGTTTCCTCTACATGACAGTGTTTCTTCTTCAAAGTTGAACTTTCCAATTCTGAAGTTATGCAAATTCTATGAACCATGTAATTTCCCATTTCATCATACTCGCCTATTAGGTAAAACTTATAATAAAATAATGAAAGCGAATTGAGAATCTCAAATAACTTCTTCTCTAAATAACTCAGTTCACAAGGATGATCAATCTCAATATAATCTAAAGTGTTCGAAGAAGAAATCTTATTCAGTTCATCTCTACGATGGATCACTTGCACATTGACATAATCAAAGTATTTACTTTAGTACATGGATTTGAAATTAAAATAGAAAAATCATATTTAATTTTTGGTTGTGCCAAAAAATTTTGCACGAAATTGCACACAACTCATTCGCAACGCTCAAATCAATGCAGTTTGAATTCTTTATTTGAAACATGTGTATATCAAAATTGCTTTCTACTAATTTTTTGCTCTAAAGTAGCATGAACAGTGGAGAATTGTAGTTTTTCACAAGCATACTTATCTTGAATGATGACAGCACCATTATCTTTACCTTTTTGGCCCGCCTCAGATGATGTAGGTGCATCCATCTCCTCATGTTCCTTCTCAAGCAATGGAGTTGGTGGCTCAATCAATTCATTCTCCTCTTCAGCATGGTTTTCAACTTTCTGCAAGTTGTTAGTCATTGAAAAAGACACAAACACATGTTTATTATCATGTTTCCTATCATTGAACATTCTCAATCTGACTTTCAATCTTACAAGCAAGTATAAATAAATGAGAGAGAATTATATTTTTTTTTGTGAACAAGAAGGTCCTTAATTTCTTGATTAAGCTCATTCAAGAACCTATTCTCTATAACTTTAGTATGTTCCTCTAAACCACAACGCAACAAATGAGTTTACAATTCATGATAGTATTTCTTTACAGTTCTACTACCTTGTTCCACATGTTGAATTTAGCTAGCAAATAATTAACATGATATTTTAGAACGAATTCATCTCTCAAATGTTGTTTAATGCATTCTAAGTTTGAGGTACTCTACCATGTCTATCAAGATACTTCCACCAAAGTATTGCATCATCAATAAAAACACTAATGGTAGCTCTAATCTTTTGCCTATCAGATCAATCATAATATTCAAATTCTTTATCTAATGCTATCTCCCAGTCAACATAGGCATCAAGATGAAATTTACCTGCAAAGGATGAAAATGCATACTTAAATCTACCTCATTCAGACATAGGAGATGAGTCAATGGTGTTGTTAATCTCACGAAATTTTCTCCTATGTTATCTTGAACCTATCATGGTTAGTTGAAACAAGGAAGTCACACGAAAAATGTTAGTTCCCTATCACTACTAGGTGTTGGAGGTTTACAAAAATCATATATACTCAAGCTCTTACCAAATTCTTATAAATTCTTACCAAATCAAACAGGAGGTGCAACCGGTGGCTAGTTCATAATAACTTGACTCAAGTGATAAGTATATCGATTGTCGGTATGTCGAGACCTGTGACAGTTAGTAGTAGGTGTATCTTGGAAGGCTCTAGATATGTAGCAATGGAGATCAATCAGTTAATTTCAGATATTATATAGAATTGAATTATTGTTTATATCTAGCACTTAGCCTATATTACTGAACAAAAAAAGATAGATGAAGGCTAAAATAAGTGTATAACAAAGTATAAGAGTGGTAGACACAAGATAACTCAATTGAATACAATTTGGAGTGAAAAGCACAAGTATTGACCCAAATATAAGAATCGCATATTTATTTTGGCCGTAACTTTTTGTTAGTTGCCTATTTTTCCATGATTATTTTTGTTTTTGGACGATATTTTCTACAAGTTTGCTTTTGGGGCCAGCTTTTGAATACCAATAGAGAAATTCACACAAAAATCATAAGTGTTGACTGTTGCAGATTCAAAATAGAAATTTGGATCAAATTTCACCGCAAATATCTTTTAACTGTCTCACTAGAATGAAGCAAAAAAATACAGGCTAATGGGGAATGAAGTTATGAATCTCATTGTGGTGGTCTCACTCAAAAAGGATAACGGAATCAAAAGTTATGGCATTTTTTGTGGCGACTGCAGAAGAGGGAGTCTTCTAGCCGAAATTGGGAATTAGGGTTTGGTGTGTTCTTGATGGTTTTTGACGTGAGATTTTTTAGGAGTTTTATAGGACCAAAGATATGACCAGCAACTAGACAAAGCTAAAACATACGTAAATTCAATTTAGCAAACCAAAACTAATAGATTGAAAGGTACAACGGGGTTTGGACAGCGGAAATTAACTCTTTTTGTAGGGCAATTTTTCTGGTTATAGGTATGAAAAACAAATCTAAAACTAAATCTCACTGGGCAATCTATACTCTAATACCACTGGATGTAGGATTGGTCTCGATCTTCCGATGAGAACGATAAGTACAATTGATTGATATGATGTTGATAATGAGGTTACCTGACCGACATAACCAAGTCTGTCCTGCAATCGCTACACCACACCCATATTATTATCAACCTCGCCAAGAACGACAGTTGAGCTGATCACGAAGATCAATTCCTACAAGCAATCGAAGAACAAGTAAGAATTCAAGTAAAGAGCAGTCTGAAAATTGCTAGATATAAAAATCGCACAAAAATAGTTAAGGCTCTGTAACACGAATCTGTTGGTCTAATCAACACAAGAGATATTGTGAAGTTTGCACACACAGGCTAAACTGATCTAAACAAAACCTAAAGAGTTCAAAGGAGAAGGGACTGAATATATGAGTTAGAGAAGGAAGAGGGGAGGCTGGGGTTGTCTTAGGGTTGGACACGCACCCTAAGAAGTTATAAAGCTCTTGGGCCCAAGTGGGGGTGGCGCAACACGTTTAGATTCAGATTCAGAAACAGCCCCCGACATGTTTTGGTGATTGCGACGTGCTCAAAACAAATTTGGAGGTGGGGTTGGATCCATTGGAAAGAGAAGAGATAAGCTTTCCATGTTATACTTATACACCTAAAATGGAGTCTGTATACGAATTCTATGCATTTTTGAAGTTAGTATTGTCTCTGAAAGCCAAATTAGATTCTAGAATATGTCCAACTTAAACTCTAGCTTTGACTTAGATAAAAGTGACGTGATGACCTTGAGAAAGAGTTGGAGAAGACTTTGACTTACTCTTGATATGCATAGTATTGATGTAATCCTTTTATATATCTGTACAAATATATATATATTCATCATTAGATAGCATCATATTCTCATTTGAAATAAATTGAAACTGAGGAAACGAATTCACCTTTTGTTCAATCTGGAAGCTATGGTTATATATGTTTGTAGCATGGTCACATCAGTTTGTACAAAACATGTGTGGTTATATGAAATTTACTGTTTATCAGAATTTACTTGTAAAGAAACCATTTCATGGTAAGTGAACAACCAAAGGTTATTTTTCGAGAGCAAAAACAACTTTCAATAGGAATGTGCCCGCGCATTTTTCTGTCGAAAATTAGTTTGGGCTGCAGTAGAAAAGTTGCCACGATGGAGCAAGCAAAGCGAGGGAGGGAGGGAAAAGACAGCACTGCTAGTGTAGCTGCAGCGCGCCTGGGGAACACCAAAAGTTTAGGCCAAGTGAAGCGAAGCGAAGGAGGGGGGAAAAAAAGAAGAAACCACGAATCAATCATGGTCGCAATGCTTGCGACGCTCTCCCCCTCCCTCTCTGCAGGCAGGCAGGCAGCACTCGCAGTCTCGCACAGCCAGCAATAAAGAAGCTGCTGCTGCGGCCGGCCTGCCTGCCTCTTCGTCTTCCTCCCGAACCCCAACAATAAAACTTCTCCACCCTCCCCCTCTCCCAGTTGTGCTGTCTGCTCATCACTTCCCCCTCCCACCCCTCGGGGCCAAGAAAAGCGCACCCAACCGGGCTAAAGCCACCCGCTACCTCAGCTCAGCTCACCATGGAAGGGGAGAAGAAGCCGCAGCTCTCCTCTTCCTCCTCCGCGGCCACCTGAGCCCCCCTTCCAAGAACCCGCTCACCGTACTGTATATATCAGTAGCTCTATGGCTTTTGCCACGCTGTTTGACTCGCTCTACTGCCCGGAGGAGCACCTCGACCTGTTCCAGCAACCGGCCGAGGAGGAGGGCTGGCCCGAGCGGGAGCAGGGGGACCAGCGGGCGGCGGTGGCGGTTCTTGACGACGAGCTGCCGGCGCTGTTCGAGGCGCTCAGGAGCAAGGAGGAGGTGGTGCCGGCGGCGGCGGAGCAGGGCGACGGGTACGGCGGCGCCGCGGGGCGGGAGGCGGCGGTGGGCTGGGCGGAGCGCGCGGCCGCAAGGCTGGGCTTCTCCGCGCTCACGGCAGCGCTGGCCACCGCCTACCTCGACCGGTGCTTCCTCGGCGGCGCGCTGCGTCTCGGGGGCCGTCCCTGGATGGCGCGGCTCGCCGCCGTGGCCTGCGTCGCGCTCGCCGCCAAGGTGGAGGAGACGCGGGTGCCGCTTCTCCTCGACCTCCAGCTCTGCGCCGCCGGGGACGGCGACGCCTACGTGTTCGAGGCCAAGACGGTCCGCCGCATGGAGCTCCTCGTGCTCTCCGCGCTCGGCTGGCGGATGCACCCCGTCACGCCACTCTCCTACCTACACCCCCTCCTCGGCACCGGCGACGCCGCGCGGCTGCACCACTGCGAGACCGCCCTGCTCGCGGTAATGATCGGTGGGTTCTTGGCTCTTTTCCCCTCACGTACTAGCTACTACTCATACGTGCATTGTCACAAAAAAAAAAGACTTGATCTTTATGTTTCCCGAGCAAAGCCTTGATCTTTATGTTGTGGGCGCGTCGCAGATTCGAGGTGGCCTCGGCACCGGCCGTCGGCGTGGGCCGCCGCGGCATTGATCGCGACGGCCGGCTGCGGCGGCGACGACGAGCTCCTGTCGCTCATCAATGCCCCCAAGGTCAGCACCGCACGTTGCCAGTAGCAGTTGGCACAGTTATTGCTTCTTGCACGATGATCAATTATTCTTCGTTGTCGTCGTCGCGATCATGGAGTATGTATGTGCTCAACTGATCGACGTTACTCTCGCCGTGCTGCAGGACGAGGTGGCGGAGTGCGCCAAGATCATCTCCGAGGAGGCGAGTGCGGGGTTCATGGGCTTGTACATGGTTGACGGCGGCGACAATAAGCGCAAGCGCACGGCGCCGCCGAGCCCGAGCGGCGTGATCGGCGCGGCGGCGTGCTTCAGCGGCGAGAGCTCGTCCAGCAGCGCGGACACGCGGTCGGGTGCGGTGGCAGCGTGGCCGGCGTCCGTGTCGTGCTCCCCGGAGCCACCTGGCCGGCCGCTCAAGCGCACGGCGACGTGTCCGCTTCCACTTCCCCCCGACGAGGAGAGCCGCGACGCCTGGCCGTCCGCCTACGCCGCATGAGGCACGCACGGCACGGCGGCGCTGGCCTACCACCGCTACCTACGCCCGATCGCTCGCCGTAGAGCGTATATGGGAGAAGCAACCGGTGATCAATCAACTAAGAGAAGCCAGGACGAGAAAAAGAAAAGATGTAATTTTGCTTGCCTATTGCAATGCAGTTGCAAAGATCGATGGTTCTTGTTAGGGGAGAGAGGAAGATGGAGGCAGTAGCCATTGATGGTTCTTGGAGGTGCATGCTCTCGGAGAGCCATGGAGAAGGCAGAAAGCAACGGCTGGGGAAGTTGGAGATGATGGTGGGCGCTGTTTTGTCCTGTTTGGTTTGGTGGTGATTGCCAGTACTGCTGCCTCCATCTTCTCTTCTACATGCTCTCTCTCTCTCTCTCTCTCTCTCTCTCTCTCTCTCTCTCTCTCTGTACACTGCCTTGCCCTGTCTGTCGTCAATGCAATTCTCCGCTTCCCATGAGCTCTGCATGAGTACTAATGTCACCGTTTTGCTTCTCATTTTACTCCTTTCTAAATAAATGTGCATACGCCCCTCACTCTGCCGTGTGCCTAGTTCTGTGGTTAGTAAGATGGGTGATGTTTCAATTAGGCTGATGATAAAATTAAATTTTATACATACAGATTACAGCAGATGTGTTTTCGAGAATTAAAAAAAAAAGTACATGCACAAGAGCCTTTGGAAAATGTATTAAAGGTAACACGACAGCACATTTTTAGAATGCTGTGCTTCCTGCGCGAATTTTGAAGTAAACACTGCAACTCTTATGAATTTTTCTTGTAGAAATCCTACGGTTCGAATCGCTCCCTTCAACTGAAAGCGTTATGAAATGATGCCTTCCCAAGCGTATCTGTATGTGTTACAGTCTTTATGACTGCTCCAGGATCTTTACGACCGCTTCAGGATCTTTACGATCACATTCTGGCTGCTACGACTATCTCTTGTAGTCGTACGATCACATTGTAGTGATTACGATCACCTCCTGCGTCGCTACGGCCGCTTTGTTGGTTCTCTGACCACACAGACAGTCGTTACGACCACACTGTGATCTCTCCGATCACGCCTCGTTGCTCCGACCACCAGGGCCGGCTCAACGTTTTCAAGGGCCCTAGGGCGAATTCGGCTCTATGGGTCCTTTACTATAATTTCTTTTTCTACTTATAAAATATGCAGTTTAAACTTTATATTGTCTAAAGTGACACAAATCAATAGTTCTAACATGATAAACTAATTAGGTACTAACTAGTTTATAAACCAAATGTAATTAGTAAGAATTAATTTACCTCAAATAGGAGCGACAAATATCCAATGTCTTTCATAAAAAGGAACTTCTTCTAACACTTCTTGATGCAAAATCATTAAAAATAACATCGAGATCAATGGCGTTCAAGATATTTTTCTCAATGCAGCACATAGCCAAGCCATTCAATCTTTCTTGTGACATAGTAGACCGCAAATAGTTTTTCAGCAATTTCAATTTTGAGAAACTCCTTTCAGTTGAGGCTACAGTCACAGGTACAGTTAGAAGAATTCGATATGCAACAGAGACATTTGGGTAGCAATCTACAGCTGTAACGAATTGAACAATCTCATATGCTGACATCTTATCATTTGGCAAGGTGACTTGCAGTACTTTTAATTCAGAGAAAAATCATTGAACTCAACGTCAGATGACCCATCATGAGAAAAAGCTTGTACAAAAGTAGTGCAACACCTCCGTAGATCATGATCATCCAGAGACTTTAGATTTTTTTGAGTTGAATAAGAAACCAAACACATTTTCAAATGCCTTCAACTGCTCAAATCGACTAGTCAATGAAGCAATTGCAACATCAATCATGACAATAAAGTAATTAACTCTGAAGGATTCTATAGCTAATTGTATTTCTTCATTTTGGTCATTTTGTTCATCAAAATGCTTCTTTCTTTTACTTTGACGTTTTATGGGAAATTCTGGCTCTACATCCATTTCAGATGCAATATCTTTTGCAATATCAATACTAGCAGTGAAGCCTTCATTTCCGCGGACGGAGTTCACGTTCGGCCGATAGTAGTCGAAGCGTCGCGCTTTCTACCTTCTGGCGTGGGGCGTTGGTGATTGCGCTTGCTACTGGGGCCCTCCCGGCCGGGGCCCTAGGCGGCGCCCACCTACCCCTAGAGCCGGGCCTGCCGACCACATAGTTGTAAACTTCATCTAAAGTTACGACCATGTTCACCGCCTCTTGCTGCACCTCCTTCGACCACGGTCAATCACTATAGTCGTAGCTCATTATGACCACACAGTGATTCTGTCGTCCGCTGTGGTCGTAACGACTTACGACCACGTCTTCCGCTGTGGTCGTAATGACTTACGACCACGTCTTCTTGTTATGGTCATAACGGCTTATGACCACGTCTTCTCGCACAGTGAACACCTTCGCTCGTTGCCGTGGTTGTAACTCTAGTTACGGCCACGTCTGTGAACACAATGAACTCGATAGACTTCTAGAGCCAAACCGCTCTTTCTTCTCTTTATTTCTTTCTCTTGATCACACAAATCTCTACGATCACCCTGATCATCCTCTCTCTCTCTCGCCTCTCAATCACGTCGATCACCTTGGCCTTTCTCACCCTTCTCACCTTTTCTCGCCCTTACGCTCTCGGTTACATGGCTCTGCCTTTTATACCCTGCTCTAAGATTCCGACTCAGTTACGACTACGACTACTACTTGAACTCGTCTACGACTACGACACAGACTCGTGTACGACCATGACCGAACTCGTACACGACTTCGACCACTCGTACAGGACCAGGTCTACGACCACGACTGGAAAAACAAGATTACAACTCTAACAATCACCTCCTTAATCTTGATTTTCCTTCTTGATCACATTGACCTTCTCTCTTGCTGCCTGACTGGGTTGTCCCTCTTCCTCCATGAGCACCTCCTCTCACTGTTACGTGCCATTACTTTCGACCACTGTCCTCCATGTCGTGCTTCCTCCAGCCACCTCAGGACCCATCTCTGACTTCCTTCTATTGTCCGCGTGAGAGCTCCTCTCGTGTCTCTGCTCGCCACGACCATGCCTGCTGCATGTGGTCGATGCCGACCACTCAAGCCGATGCTTCGACCACCCGTGCCAATCCTTCGCTCCTCTCTGCCTGCAAGCGCTCGTCCAGAGTCGGCTGCACGCCTATGCGCACCTCCTGCGTCGCCTGTTACGACCATTGCATGCCCTTCCAGAGCCACTGCTGGTTACGACCATGCCCTCTGTCTCATCTCGCTCCTCTGCCAACTTGCTCGTTATGACTTTAGGCTTGCCTCCTGCTACCCGTTGATGAAGTCCTCCATGCTCTGGCTCCTCTAGACCACTCTCCACACAAACTGGTCTACAAATTTTCAAAGGAATATTGTACAACCGATTTAGAGACCTCTTCGCCTTCATCAACAAATCTTTGTTCTTGTCATATACTCGCAAGAACTCATCCTCTAGCACCACCTTGCACCCTCTCTCCGTCATCTGTCCAAGACTTAGTATGTTGTTGCATAGACTTGGTATATAATAGATTCCTGTCAACCACTTCTCATTCTCGTTCCTGCATTGCAGCATCATCGTCCATTTGCCCTTTATCTCCACCATGGAGCCGTCGCCAAACTTGACCTTGCCCCAACCTTCTCATCAAGCTTGTGGAACATGGAGTGATCTCCCATCATGTGGTTGCTTGCTCCATTATCCAAATACCATTACTCCATGTGATCATGGCTTCCTTCCTTTGTGCGTAGTTTTGGAACTACGTTCTCCTCATTCAGTTCCACCATGACCGACTCTTTTTCAACATATGAGGAGAAAAGTACTAACTCTCTGTCATCTTCTTCTTCATCTTTGGCAAGGTTCAGCTCCCCGTCCTTCTTGCTCTTGCAATCCAAAGCAAAGTACCCAAACTCGTTACAGTTGAAGCACTTTTTATTGCTACAGCATTTTATCGCGTATTGCCAGTATTCGCCACATTCAAAGCAGTTAACATGTGACAAATCATAGGATCTCTCACAACCGCCTTGCCCAGCCTTGTCTCCACGGCCACCCCTGCTGCCTCGACCACTCTGGCCACCACACCCGCGCCACCTCCTGTGGTTGTATGATGAGCCACGACCGTCTCTCGGATCTCCCCTTACTAGCAACGCCTGCTCGTTGTGAGATCCCTGCTCCATGCGCAACTGAAACCCCTTCAGTAAATCCTCATGCACCTTGAGAGATCCGGTGATCTCCTCTATCTTCTTCTTGTCCAGATCGGGGAAGTACATAAGTGTTGTGACAACAGGTATGTACTTCTCCGGAAGCATGCACAGGTACTTTTTCACCGTCACAGATTCCTCCATCTTGTCGCCAAGAGAGTCAATCTAATTATACAATGAATTCAGCTTGCCGGTGAACTCGTCCACCAACTAGGTCTCTTCCATCTTTAGATTCTCAAACTCGCTTCGTAAATTCTGGAGCCGCACCTCCTTGACACAATCAACTCCTACGTGCATCATCTGAAGCGCCTCCTACGCTTCCCGTGCCATCTCCTTGCTGATGAGATGATGCATCATCGCGTCTGGCACCGCCGGGTAGATGAGGGCCAAAGCCGCCTTATATACCTTGTTGTCCACATCCTTGTCCTTCCCCTTTTTATCGACTGCGCCCCAGATTCCCCAGGCGCACATGCTCGCCTTCATTTTCATTGTCCACATCAGGTAGTTGTCGATCGTCAGAAAAGGGTACTGGAGGGAGATTAGCCCATACTGAGCCTTCGTCTTATCACCTATGCTCTGATACCACTTGTTACAGCCTTTACGATTGCTCTAGAATCTTTATGACCATGTTGTAGTAGCTACGACCACCTCCTGTGCCGCTACGACTGCTTTGTTGGTTCTCCGACCACACAGACAGTCATTACGACCGCACTGTGATCTCTCCGATCACGCCTCGCTGCTCCGACCACATTCACCGTCTCTTGCTACACCTCCTTCGGCCACGATCGATCACCATAGTTGTAGCTCCTTACGACCACACAGTAATTCTGTCGATCGTTGTGGTCGTAACGACTTACGACCATGTCTCTCGCTGTGGTCGTAACGACTTATGACCACGTCTTCCGCTGTGGTTGTAACGACTTATGAACACGTCTTCTTACTGTGGTCGTAACAGCTTACGACCATGTCTTCTCGCACCGCGAACACCTTCGCTCATTGTCATGGTCGTAATTCTGGTTACGACCACGTCTGTGAATATAATGAACTCGATAGACTTCCAGAGCCAAACCGCTCTTCTCTTCTCTTTATTTCTTTCTCTCGATCACACAAACCTCTACGATCACCCTGATCGTCCTCTCTCTCTCGTCTCTCGATCACACCGATCGCCTTGGCCTCTCTCACCCTTCACCTTTTCTCGCCCTTATGCTCTCGGTTACATGGCTCTGCTTTTTATACCCTACTCTAAGACTCCGACTTGGCTATGACCACGACTACTACTCGAACTCGGCTACGACTACGACACAGACTCATGTACGACCACGACCGAACTCGTACACGACTCCGACCACTCGTACAGGACCAGGTCTACGACCACGACTGGAAAAACAAGATTACAACTCTAACAGTATGTATGTATACACACACACACATATATATGTATATCTATGTACATATGTATACATATATATGTATATCTATGTACATATGTATACATATATATGTATATGTATGTATGTATGTATATGTATATATGTGTATATATGGTGTGTTCATATTGTCTGATTTCTTTTGGTTAAAAATAAATAGTAATAACTGAAAAAAGTGACTTTTAAAATGAGGGCACAAGCAGTAGGTAAAGTGAGAGACACGTGCGCGAGACGGAAGTAAGAGAAGTGAGGTGTGTGATGTGTCCGTGATATGTGTTATCCTCAGAGCGAGACGAGAACATAAAAAGTTGGAAAGCTGTTTCGAGAAGCTAGTTATTTATACTAAATTTGCTTTCAAACAGAAGCTAATATGAACTGCCCCACAAACAACCTTCTAGTGAAAATGGCCACAATAAAAGTGGGAAGAATGAAAAGAAAGATTGATGGCAGTGTTCTAAAAACAGATTTACTATCTATATACTCAGTCGTATATAAATAACATATGCCTACTTGTTAGCCAGTTATTTTCATAATTAAACTAATTATATCACATAATAGACTAATTATATCGTACAATTACTGCTAGGTTAGGTAATTTTTAAAACCTTGGTTGATGCCTCGTCAGTCTCCTTGCACACATTGGCATGGTGGCAATGTTGATTTGACCTTTTTTTTTCTTTTCCTCAATCTAATTCCTACGTCCACGCAGAATGGCACTGTTAAGAAAAGGATGAGAGAGAAAATTTATTATACTCTTCTTTTGGTGTAGACGACAGCTTCTTTCTTTCAGATGTGAAAAAGGGTAAAAATTTCTCTAGGAGAAAAAGAAAGATAAAGGAGGTGAAAGCAAAAGGATGGGAAAGTCGCAGGCTTGCACTGTAGTCGGAGTACAGGCACCAGTACCATGAGAGAGAGAGAGAGAGAGAGAGAGAGATAGATGAACTTTAAAGACAAGCAAAGAAGAAGGCAGCATCTTGCATGGAGGGAAAATAATGGAGAAGATCGCATGGCTCGGATGCATTTGGAGATCACAATAATGATTAGGTGCACCCAGAGGTGGATTAGTCCTATTATTACCACACGCAGCAAGACATGCTTTGATGCTTTCTATCATCTTGTGTGTGATATGGAGTAGAATGATGGGGTTGCCCTAAACAAATGTGCAGATTCTACTCGCAACGATATAGTAGTTTCTCCTGAGGCTTTTCTTTATAACAACTATACCATTTCATTTCAATTTCTGCACTTCATCTGGATTATATTCTGGCACAAGAACATCAGTGAATCATTGCTTCCCTCCATCACAAGGAAAGGGTTATATCCAGAGCACAATGCGTTCACAAGAAACCTATCTATATCCAAGTCAATTCAACCAAATCCGACGATTTCCCTAACATCAATGGTGACACAATCGCCAGATATGAAAGCCTACCTACTGCAGTTTCTCCTTGCGCCGCTCGTTCCGCTTGGCCGTCTTCGTCTTGGGCTTGACATCGAGCACCAAGTTGTACCCCAGCGGCACGTCGGGTCCTGACTTCCTCATCTGCACCGAGTAGGAAACAAGTACAAACCTTACTAAATAGTAAAGAGGAGCGGGGGGAGGAGGAGGCGGTGGCGGCGGCGTGGGGTGGGGTGGGGTGGGGAGGAGGAGATGAGGGGTGGAGCGGAGGAGCGGGGGGAGGAGGAGGCGGCGGAGGCGAGGGCGGAGCGGAGGAGTAGGGAGGGGGGAGGAGGTGACGGCGGAGTGGAGGAGCGGGGGAGGAGGTGGTGGCCCGGAGGAGTGGGGGGAGGAGGAGGTGGCGACGCGGGGTAGGGAGGGAGGGGAGGAGGCAGCGGCGCGGGGTAGGGAGGAGGAGGAGGCGGCGGCACGGGGTGGGAGGGGGGGAGGAGGCGGCGGCGCGGAGGAGCGGGGAAGGAGGCGGCGGCGCGGTGTGGGGGGAGGAGGAGGCAGGGAGACGCGGAGAACGGGGGAGACGGGGGACTGGGGAAGAAATTCGGCGCGGCAGCGCTGGTTTTTTGCGAGGAGGGGTGGGAGAGAACGGACGTACCACCAACTCAAACTTTTTAGATAGTGAAGATACACTATTTTAGGGGGGATTTAGCCTACTAACACCGTTATACATGGGAATATTTAAAAACATTATGATGAGATTCAAACGCGAAGTAAGAAAGTTCGACCAAAAACTTCAAACCTAGTAATAGTCAAATTAGATATCTCAATGTTCTACATTTACTAATTATCGGGTTAATTATATTTCTTTTGTTTCAGTGGTGCAAATGCGACATAATAGGCCATGGTTTTAGTATTAATGATAACTTGTTTTTTTCGAAAAAAAATAGATTTGAGGGTACAATTGAACTCCCATAAACGGGAGCAAATTCGCCCCGATCTTAAATGAGATACTATTGTTATTTTCCAACTTCCAAACACTTTCTAGTTTGGTAGGATTGGTATGAAAACAGAGTGATAAATAGTGCCTTTAAATTTTTCCATAAGTATTTTTTAATTTGTCACTTCTATAGTTATAGAGTTACAAAGATTAGAGTTGGTACCAAAACCAAAGCAACAAACTCAAAAACCTGAAAGCGCGAGAGAACAACTCCTCACCGATCTGACTGGTAGAGCATTGGCGGTCTAACCACTGGCTAGTCTGATCGGCAAGACCACAACAGTCTGATCGGTAGCCGGTTGGATCAGAGCTAGGGGTGGTCTGACTGCTCCCATGTTTCTAGAATAGTAAATCAGCCTAAGCAAGACCAAAAAAGGTGCAACTCTCAAAATCCTCAATCAAAAGAGATGAAATCTTGCATGCACTTTGCTAAGAGTTTTAGAAACCTATTCCATCTAAACATCACATGAATATTAGTCAAAAATTTAACATTTCCCTATAACAAGTAATATTGTATCAAAACCAAGCAAACTTTAAATATTAGAATATGACTTCCTTATGGACAGAGAATGGCCAAGATTCCTCAAAATAAGTTCTCACATGTTGCAGTAAGTTATTCCTCCTAAAGATTTGAAGTGAAAGCTTTAGAGTCAAGAAATCTCAAAATGAGGACAAATCCAAGTAAAATCAGTTAACTTCAAAATCTTGCAAGACTTAAAGCCTAGATGGATGAAGATTGATATCCATGAGTCATCTCCATCACTTACACATTCTTGGCACACATTGTAACATCCTAAATTTCTGAAAATTCAAAAATTGGAATTTTTTTAAAACTTTTATTTGCATCTAGTTGGCATTTGAAATTTTGTCAAAATCCTATTGGATTTTCCCGAGCTTTGTGCTAAGTAAAATATTGACTTGAAATAATTCTCAAATACAAATAAGAATCATGACGATAAAAGATACAAAATAATTTAAATATGAGTTTAAAACTCTGAAAAACCAAAATCCAGAAATTAAATTAAATAAAAATCCACCTTCTATCAAATTGACCCAAGAATTCAAATTTGGATTTAATTTTGAGTTTCCTGATTAGAAATAAAAATCAGAAATGTGAATTTTGAATATCATACAAAACTCCAAAAATCAGTAAATCCTAATGCAAATTAAAATTTGAATATCATACAGACCTCCATTTGCACCGCCACATTCCGCTCTGTCTTCCACCTCTGTGAATTGGTCTCCTGTGCACTGTAGCTCACCGGCGTCACCTTCTTCTCTAATTTCGATCGGTGAGCAATCCGCCGCTCGGCGTCACCGTGGTCTGATTCCTGCTCACCGAAGCATCCCCGGAGCACCGTGATGCCATTCCTCACCTCCGTGGGACCTATAGTCGCCTCTGCTTCGCCCGCCACGTACGCCACCTCCGCCCGTTGCCGTCGCACGCCGCCAGCTTGCCACCGCCTTCCCCAAGCTTCTCCGACCCACAAGGTAGTCTTCTAACCTCATCGAGATGCTTTCCCAGTCTGCAATTGAACTCTAATGCCATGTACTACTGCGCCTGCCCTTCCCTTATTCTGCCACCGCCCTCGGTCATAGCCGGCCAACGCTCTAGCCAAATTGGCCGGCGAGACCTCGCTCACGGGTATGCGTGGGCGCGAGCAACCCATTTTGGGGGTGCTCAGCTCCGGCCGCCGTCTCCTCCACCAGCGGCAAGCTCGCCGATGTTGCAATCTTTACGACTGCTCCGAGATGCCTACGACCACATTCTCTTCTTCATTGCCGTGGTCGTAGCACCCTACGACCACGTTCACTTCTTTACGGTCATGGTCGTAGCACTTTACGACCACGCCTTCCTGCTGAGTGGCCGTAATCGTAATGCTTTACGATCACATCTGAGATTCTTCACTTGCCGTGGTCGTAAGTCGTTTACGACTATGTAGTCATTTACGACCACACAGTCGGGCTTAGAACTATGTAGTCGTTTACGACCACACAGTCAAGCTTAATTACGACCACGCATAGTCGTTTATGACCATGTTGAGGTTTACGACCACTCAGCGCCTTCTGAGTTCATCTGCTCTGCGCTCGGAAGTCTTTGACCACTCCACACCGTCTAAGCCACTTTCGAACATTCAGTAGACCTCGCCATTTCCGACCACTCACTTCTGTTCCCGACTTCGACCGGCTCCACCTATCAGATTTTTATTTATTTTCGAATTTATCTGAAACTGAGAACTTCAAAAGGGCATAACTTATTCATTTTAATTCCAAATTGAGTGAAACAAAATTTTAAATTCATCTAAATTCAACCTCTATACAATGGAACTAAAACCATAATTTTTGAAGCTCATCTGAATTTTTGTGAGAATTTGTTTGGTTTGCTAATTTTTATCTAAATTTTCACGCAACTTAAAAATAGTGTACAAGGCCCAAGAGGAAGAAGCCGAAGTCAAAGCAACCCTCGACGATCACAACCAAGACCGCTGTGACCAAGACAAGTCAATACTTTGATCATGTTGAACCTACATTTTTTACAAATTAATTCCATTTTAAATTATCAAATTGTATACTATTATTTTATGCGCAAATTTATGTTCGATTTCAAGCTGCTAGTTATATACCCAGTAACGAACTTGTTAGTACTACCCTCATTTGGAACGATTGAATATCTGAGCCTTGTCACCTTAGTGAAAATTATAATGATAGAACTTTTGAAAATATGTCTACAGTTATTCGCCATGTCTAGTATTGCCTAGATATTCAGGGGCACTAAAAATGCCCCAAAGCATTACTTTTAATGATGAGAAACTGGTTTGGGAAGTCATGCTGGAAATGACTGGTATATTTCGGTATGATTATCTTATGCTTCCAAAAACCTCAAATTGCTTATCTATCTGGGCAGATGGTTCAAGGGTATGGTGCAACGGTGCACGAGAGTGTGGTTAGTGGTAGAACCACCCAGATAATCCTAAGGACTGAATCTTGTCATGACCTCCTGTGTAAAATAAGTACAACCACAAGTCTGTAAATTACAACTTGGCTTAATAAATTTACTGAACCTTGAAAGTCATCTCATCGGTGGAGGAGGTGAGATAGTGTAAGCGGCTGTCTGTGTGACGGCTTGAATGGGACACTCGCAGAGGGTGAAGTTTTCCGTGGCGAGCTAGTCAGTGCGGGTAGTCTAGCTGCTAGCCGCATAGGGGAAGAACATCCTGCACAACTTATGGGATCTGCCGCAAGCAGGAGAAGCCCATATGGGTGAGATGATAGAAGGGGTGAGGTATTTTGAAAAGTTACTGTGATGGTCTACTCAACCGCGTGACTAAGGAATCGTGCGAAGCAACGAGTGGATCGTCTCTTGTGGGTAAAGTGTATCAACTTTGTAGAGTCAAAAACTATTTGAATAGTCGTGCCCACGATCAAGGGCGGACATGAGAACTTAACTAGATATAGTTATATTTCAAAAACTTTGTGGATGGAATAGGAAAAGTAGAGGGTGGTGGAAACCCTGATTGTATTGCTCTAAGTGTCGTCCCAGTGGTAATGTAAGCGGTCTAGGGCCCAGGCGGGCCACGATAGATCAGAAAGCCTATCCTTCACTCGGAAGAGTGCTAGAAACGAACCAGGCGGATCGGGCAGGCTAGGGTCACTAGACCTAGTGACCCCTCCCACCCCCACACTCACCTCACGACGGAGACGGTCCACGGCGTGACGAGCTGCTCCTTGGTGGTGCAGTACTCACCGTAGATGCCCTCGAAGCCGCCGCCCATGGTCACCACGTCGTCCATGTCCAGCACACACAGCGCTCCGTCTCCCTATATCCCCCTCATGGTGCTCCCCATCTCCCCTTCGCCGCCGAAGCTGAAGCCGCAAACCCACTCCTACCGACGCACCAGCACCAGCACCACCTCGATGTCGCTGACGCCTCTCCTCCCCGCGCCTAGAGGGGACGCGGCACGGTTTTTCGGGAGAGAAGGACATGCGCCCAGTAATGGAAGAAAGGGGTCGTTATGGATCTGACTTATTGAAGTAACAAGTAACCGCACATAGAAAGGGAGATCGTGAGATCCAACGGCTATGGAGAGTCGAGGAAGAACGGACGGCTATTGAGAGTCAAGGGAGAATGGACCTACTATCACCAACTTAAACTTTTAAGGAGTAGAGACATATATTTTAAATTTTTTGATAGAATCGTGATTCTACGATGTTATTCTATGATCGATCCCATCAGATAAAAAATAATCCTATCTTGCATTATGGTGTTGACAACCTTGATGCCAATTGCAAAAACAAATTGGTGCTTGAGTCAACCGGATCATGCATGCATGTTGTCCAAACCAAAACCATCCGAATTGCAAAGCGCTTTATTCGTGGTCTTCTGCTTGGACTTTTCTAGGCTTTGATCTCGAGGCAAGAGATTGTTACATTGTGGGGTCCCTTTCCTTTCCTTTCCTTTCCTTTCCTTTCCTCCAAAGACTACACACCACTGGTAATTAACCACAGCATGCCGTGCACTGCTACACATAAGCAAGGCTTTCTTTTGTTTTGCTTCTTTGAAGCACTACACATGAGCATGTTGAAAAACTAAAGTGTACGATGATACCAAGACAAAAGTGTAGGTTAAAAACTTTGCCACTCTCTTTACCCCACCAAAATTAAGCAAGATGAACGTTGCCACAAGCCAGTTGTTGCAATTAGGATTTCCTTGATCAATCTCGTGTAGGGGAAAAAAACTCGTGTTATTCTTCTTGTGTCTTGGCATGTGTTGGCTGGGATATAATACCAAGTACTTAGTTTTTTTTTTTGGAATGCATGAATTTCACAAGGAATCCTCCGGAATACAAAGTCTCCGGTGGCCTGAAACATTACGATATGCCAAAGAAAATCTACCATGCATCAACTTTGTCTCCGGAATGAAGCAAGGCATGATTGGTAAATATGTCACATAGATCAAAGGACCATGTCTTGACAATTTCCCCATGATGTATCTCTCTCTTGAGTGCTCTGTCTGTCCCTCCTGCCCATAATAAAAGTCTCCTACAGTTTGAAACCCCTACCCACCAACAAGTAATAGAAACCAGAAAAGCGTTTCCACCTGTACAAGTAATTTGTACATCTATTCTTCTCCAATCGCTCCTATTAGGATATGTATACCTAATAGATAAATTATTTAAATAATATATAATAGAGTTAAACTATGACTGCTCCTATTAGGTAGACATATTGCTACTATTTCTGTTAGAGATAAATATGATATAGTTTCATTAAATGTTACTTAAACAATATACATCTTACGTGTGTGCGTGTCGAACTTATATTGCGCGGGAGAGTGAGTGGTTTGCCAAAGCTTCCCCCTAAGGTGAGGACTCCGAACTGTTCACATCAAATGACACTATAACCATTTTTGTTTTTCAAATTTGGTCACCGGACATCCGTTTTTACAAACCTAGCTCTCTCCTCGAGCTCGGCAGCTACGGCAGGAACATGTATCGCCTGCTGCGCTACAAGAGTTCGGCAACACCTACCGAGTGATAGTTGCTCGGCAGCATGCTACTGTCGAGCCCCAAAATTGACAAGTAATTAGTTTTATGATTAGTATTAATTAAATACAATTAGCGCTAATTAAACTCAACACTGATGGTGACCGGCGTCATGTCACGCTGTGCCATTTGTGTGAGCAGTTGGAGGACCAGAGGACACACAAAGTCCTCCCTCCATTAGCTGCTCCCCTCTACCACAAATCGTTTGCCTGTCATTACTTGCTTCCATGGCCTAATAAATCCAATCACCATTTAGGCTCAGGTAATCCAAATCACAGCTGGGGCTTTGGACTAAGCACAGAGCAGTATGTGAGAAGTATTTATGCCCCATATGATTAAAGGAAAGTAATAAAAGATCCAGCTTTGTTTTTGTCCTGTGCTGGAACAGAGCAGTACGAAGAAGGGAAGAGGGAAAACCAAAAAGGCAAGAGAGCAGAGCATGCAAATGCAATGCATGCAGGGAAGGAGTGGGCACAGGGTCCTGCCTGCAGTTCTCTGCTTTCTCCAACATAAAAAAAAAAAAAAAAACTCTCGACCTACCAACATATCAAGTACACGTTGTCTTGTTGAAGGCAGGACTGTACAGCCCTGCAAAAAAGAAAAAAAAACACAAAACCAATTTTTTTGTGCAAACTATCGAAACAAGTAGGTCCTTCAACAGTGAGAAACAAAATTAAGGCCCTGTGTTAAGGTCAATTATTTTAATAGAGATAGCAAGGTCTAATACCTTTTCTGCATCGACAACCAAGAATGTATCGTGGTTTCTTCTATTTGAATGTTGTAACTTAATCCATCGCAACAATCTAATGCACATATCCTTTGCATTTTGCATGGACTCATTAGCCACTACATTCCTTTCACTTGTCAAATAATTAATATGGAAAAATAATTGCATTGATTTAGGTCTTGTACCCGTTTCCTCCTACATGAAGAATACTATATTTTTGCACAAAATTAAAGCTAACCAATTTAAACGCCATGCTACATCATGCATTGAAGCCAAAGAGCTAGCTATTGGTTTCCCCTTTTTATGTCCATTTAGGGCTGCATTGCTGGGAAAAAAATAAATAACAATTTAGGACTATGTATTGGTGGGGTACTGTCATGTGTGTAGGTTTTCTTGGCGGAGCTTGGACTTTCTTAGGGAGTGGGGCCCAAGGGGCAGTTGGTACTGTATCTTTTTCTTGCTACTATGTCCGCTCTAAGGGTGTGTTTGGTTGAGCTGTGACTTCGGAAAAGTCTGCTTTGTGAGTGTGTGGGTGTGGAAAAGCTCATTTGAGGTTGTGGGCTGTGGAAAAGTTGTAAGCTGTTTGGTTCAAACAAGTATAAAACTTACCTCCTATCTCTATTTTCCTTGAAACAACTGTGAAACAGCTCTCTATTTTCACCATTTCAAAAAGCAGAAAGCCAAAAGCAGGGTCTAAGGTGCTTTCAAAACTATACTACCCAAAAGTAGGTGCTTCTGAAAAAGCAGCTTCTGGTTCCCACCCCTTTGGTTAGCTTTTAGCTTTTTGGAAGCAAAAACAGCTTCCAAAAGCTCAACCAAAGGCACCCTAAGTGGCTTCGGCTTCCGGCTTCCAGAAGCCACAAACCACTTGAAACGCGTTAGCTTTTCAATTACGGTCTTTTTTTTTTGGCTTATTAGCTTTTTTGCCTTTTCTTTCCCCCTCATCTCTTTGCATTGTCCGTGAAAATATAACGGTGTTTTTTTTATTAAATAACTCAAAAAAAAATTAACAGCCACTGTAGTACAATTTCAGCTCAAAACTAATAGCTAATAAGCAGGGCCATCATATATATATATATTTTTTCCAACACGTTGGAAGAGTAAAAAAGAGTGATGAGAAGAAGGGGCCAGCATGTCGCTCGGACCACACTGGTTTGGTACTAGGAAACAGTGCCCAAAGCGCTTAAAAGAAGCACACCAACTTCCCTCCACACTAAGCTTGACTGTGCTTGCTGCCTACGAGCGGCACTCGAGCGCTTCACGAGTGGCAGCTACGGCCTCACCCACTCATTCCCTCCACACTAAGCTCAACAAAAAAAACAAAAACGATGCAACGCGTGCATGCATGCGTCTACTATTGCCGCCTAGCCATTAGCCAAGCTTGATGTGCCAACAATGCCATGGACCAGGACTCTCCCTCCATGCATGCATACAAAGTCACTGACAGGTGCATGCGATTCAAAACTCGGCTAAGCTAATCCAAAACTCAGGCTGAGATGCAGGAGGAGTAGAACATTGTGCTTTTCCATGAACTCAAACCAAACGATCCCATGGCGTTCTTTTTTTATGGATGTGATGCCGCTGACATACGGGTTGTTACGCTCGTCTGGTCCGAACAAGAGGTAAGGACAAGAGTAGGTGCGTGCCAAAGAGACTACTGGTTGACGAAGTCATAGTACATGGACTTGGGTAATGCGTTACGGCTGACGAAGAGGCTGCAAGAGTAGGCAGATCCATCCTCTTGGACTTTGGGCGATCGAGCATGTGACTTTGGTATTCGGCTCTCATTTCTTGAGCAATATAAATGCGTATGCTCCGTGGAAACGCGCGCGGCGAGAATTTGGGGGGTCCGTTTTGTTATGATATGGCGAGAGGCTACGTTGGTTTGGATCGCGGAAGGAGCCAAGCAAGGTGCCAAATGTTCAAAGCATATATTGCGTCCTGTATGTGTTGGACGTCACGTATTTTAACTTTTTTTTTTCCCTACAAACCAACAACGGTTGCCATCTCGCCCGCTAGCTTCCGTCCGGAGGAATCTGGTTTTTGCTACAGTATCTAACTTTTTTTTTTTGGTATTGAACGTTCTTTTCAGCTTTTAAAACCGGTTTTTAGCTTTTGTTATAGTGTATAACTTTTAAACGAAACTTTTTTTTAAGACGAGGTCTACAAGTTAATTGTAATACACGTTAAAAGACCAACATCTGTACCGGCCAAAATCGCAAACAAGTATTTCTCTCCGTAATCTCTGTCGCAAACAACCAAAAAAAATCAAAAATGGTAACCAAAAATCATAAGTTACAGCCATAAGTCAAAAAAGAATAGGCCAAGGCTGGGTATGGAGATCTTTCTCGGGATGTCCGGGGGCGTTAATATTGGCTTTTACTGATGTCTTTTGGTTTTGGCTGATGAATTATAACAGCATATAGAGAGACACCTACGTATGATTTTGGCTGATATAAATAAAGTTTCTATATAATTAACTACAATTAATTAACTAGTAGACCCTATATTGAAAATGCACTCTGTTTAAAAGCTATTTATTGTAAAAAAAAAGTAACTTTTAGAATGCAATATGAACAGTGCCTTACCTTCGTAAACAGTGAAGGTTAGTTTTGACAAACCATGGAGATCAAGAAGAAACCCATACGACAGCAAGCAAATGCTACGACAGGATGAGTCGCTGCTACGACAGTATGGGCCTGTTTGGTTGCCTGCATCAGGGTAGCTCGCATCCGCTCATGCAGGGAGATGGTGTTTGGTTGGCTGCATCGGGGTGAGAGCCTGCATGAGTGGATGCAAAAGTAATCGAGTCGCCGAGCTCAGACGCGCCGAGGAGCTTCCTTCTCACCGCCACACGCATACAGATGCATGAGCTGATGCAGGCAACCAAACAGACCCTATATGACCTGTTGCTTCTCTCCTCGTCACCCACCTGTTGCCGCCATCGCGGGCGATCGTCCACGGTCGCTGGCTGCTGCCCGGAGGAACCTATCGGCTGGGCATAAACATCTTAACCCAGATGTGCTATCTTGAAAAAAACAGCGAGTGTACATTTGGAACGCACGAATTTAAACCTATTTTGACAGACTATCAAGATGAAGAAAGAGATGGGGATCCTACGGCAGTATTGACTGGCCAAAGAGACGAGATCTCAAGAGTCGCATACACCCAATCAGGTAAAAAGGTGTATCAAGTCCTGGCCTTCCAGCTTTGCAAAAGGTGACCGAAACAAAATCTCACACTGGAGTCGCCGTCAGAGGGGGAAAAGATTGTGCGCAGACGGGTCTTCTCAGCCACGGAAGACGACAAGCACATGAAGCCCGCCCTAGGCTAATATGCTAGTACTTTTTAACGCCCCCTTGCCCTCTGTTCTAGGCAAGGCACGTACGAGTATGAGAGAGACCCTGTTTTTGTATTTGGGATAGTTTCCAAGGGTTTGTTTCGTTCCTGCAAAATTTATCACGAAATTTTACTGAGTCTCAAATACGCTTATTTTATTCTGTTATATTCTTTTGAGCATGACGTCACACAGATAGTTTGCGTTGGAAAATTATAATATGGCGAGCCTTGGGGCCGTGCCTTTCAACTCATGTTACAGTAAATAGTTTTTAAATATTATGTTTTTTTAAGATGGAATATATATATAAATTATAGTACAAACTATACCGAATTCAACCGTATCAGCTAAAATCATATACGACTATTTTCCTCTACACACTGTCTCTCACGAACAACTTTGAATTTAAAAAGTTCGGCCATAAACCATAAACTACATGTCAAAAGAACCCACCCCACATGTCTGTTATTGATCCATTCCCATCCGTCAGAAAGTTCAATGTATCTCTAAAGTGAAGGAACAAATAGTGACGGCCACAATAGTCTGGAATTGGGTGTGCTATCAAGGGCAATGATCAGATCAACAAAAGGTAGAATCTGATTATAGATAATGTGTGTCAAATAGCCAAAAAGGAGAGCAGAGGTGGCGCCGTTTGATAAAAAAAAAGGTTTTTATTGCATAGTTCTTGAAAAAAAATGTTTACGATCAAAATATTTTCGTTTCAATCTTTTATCTTGTTGGAGCATTTGCATTTTAAGCATTCTCATATGTTCACATTTTTCAACTTCTCCAAAGTATGCTTGTATACGCCCAAGAATGTAGTATGCGTGTAATTTGCACATGCCTTTTCTCTTAAGCAGGCACATGATGCTTGTGCTCTGACCTTGCTTTCCTTTGCTTTGACACGTCCAATTCGGGAGGGAGGAGATCGAGGCAGTGGGAAGCAATTCAGTAGGGAGATGAATCGGAGAAAGCAAAGCAAAGGTTTAGTGTGAGAGTGTTAACTTACGTTTATGGTAAGTATTTAGTTTTGCTTGTGTCTTGATATTCAAATTTGAGTTTGATTTTGATTTTGAGTGTTTACTGTTGTATTTTGTTTGCTGGCGGTCCTACAAGATTAATAATATACATACCCCTGCATGTCCGAAGAGATTCGGTCTTATCGTCAGATATCCAAACAAGCCCTAAATAAACAAATACCATGAGAAAATAGCTATATGATGCATAGATTTGGATAAGATTGATGACCAACATATGTAGAGTCTGTTTATATTGGTTTATGAGAAACTAGAATATGATCATGCTTGTAGTCACGTAGATCGAAAGGAAGAAGTCGTGCAATAATAAATTGATCAAGAGTTCTCCGTTTATAGGTGTGTACAGGTTGGAAACATCGAAAGCCATCATACGCAATTTACTCTCTCTGTCTCACAATATAAGTGCGGCATGCATATCTAGAAAAATATATTAGTTAAATAATATTATATAGTCATAGCACTATTTTTTATTAGAGACAAATATGATATAACTTTATTAAATATTACTTAAATAGTATACCTACTAGGTATGCATGTTTGATTTATATTGTGGGGCAGAGGGAATATTTAGTTTGTTATTGCAATTCCCCTGGAATGATTAATTGGTCATTCTGAAAACGTGAACCCTAGAGAAATTTAAGGCAACAACAAGAGAAACGGGTTTGCTTTGCCACCATCCTATCCTGTTCATTCAATACAGATGTATGTACACCTTATAATCATAAATATAATTTATGTGGTGTTGTTCGTGAGGATGTGATGCGGTTTAAATGTCGTAGTATTTGAATTGATTGGTTGAGTTCAGGTCCATTGGTGGGAAAATTCCACATACCAGTAGTAGTATTATGTATGCATGTTTCAACTGAGCATTTTTCTCTTCGACATATGTAACTCCCGAGTGAATGCCTGCGTGTGCATAGCATGAAAAAAGTGTATGTGGACCTAACATTTATTGCGCCATGCTGGACTTGGAGGCCCACTTGCCAGTAGTCGTTTCAGCTAATTGGTCGGCCCCACATGGCATTGAATAGCAAGACCACATTGGAAGGAGTGCCTACCCGGCCTGCAGGTCATGGTTTTGGGGCCACCCATGTATGTGTACGCTCTTAGGGCCCGTTTGGCTGCGGCTGCGGTTTATGATTTTTGGGTAAATTTTTTGAATTTTGGCTGTTTACGGTACAGATTACGGAGAGACAGATACTCACTTGCGAATTTAGCTGGTACAGATGCTGAGCTTTTAACGTGTAGATCGTTTAACTATAGACCCCGTCTTAAGAAAATACTCTGTTTAAAAATTAGATACTGTAGCGTCAGCCAAAAGCCGTCCTCCTCTCTCTTTGGTGTTGGCAGCCATGACACGATCGAGCCACGGGGCAGTGAATGCATGCGAATGCAAGGCAAGCTAGCCTGTATTGCATTGCATTGCATTGCATTGCATGTAAGCGTGGTAGGGTCGAGTGGATCCCATCCCAGGCTTTGCGTGTGAGACAGATGGATCGATCGAGCAGGCAGTCCAAGTCGATGGATGGATCGATCCAGACGTGTCTGTGCATGGCTGCTCCATCTCACCTAGTTTCATGCAGCCATGCACGCGGCATGTGCACGTCGTGGAGCAGGCAGCATGATGAGCCTTGAACTGGGTGCACCTGATCGATCAATCCAACTTCAAACCATTGGTCGCATGCATGCGTTCTGTGGCTCCTAGCGCGGGAATCTGGATCCCATGCAACAATTTCCCAAGTTTTTGTGGGCTTTTTGCGAGTTATGGGCAGATCCGATACTAATATGCATCGATCAGTGCCTCCAGCCGTAACCAAATTGTTTGCAGCATCAAATTGGCAGTGCGTTGCTTCGATCCGTCACACTCTCCTGTCCACTGGTAACAAGGAAAACTGTATGTATGGATGGCAACAACGCTAGGGCAGGGTCTTGTGTGGCAGGTCAATCGGCCAACAGGTCCAGAAAGCACGGATGGACGAAGGACGTACCAATAACGAAATCGATGTCCATTTCCATCGCTTCCAGGGCCGTTCTGGAACGCATGATTTTCGTACGAGACAAATGGAATACGAGAATTTTTCGTGTGGGAATTGAACTGCTTCCGTGAAATTCTTTTAGGACTCATGAAATATTTGCACGTTCAAACGGGGCCTATAAGATCGGTTTCAAGTTTGTTCCATAATTGATCTACCATGCCTTCACTAGAAGAGAGATTGTAGCGATACTGTGCGTTCCATGTCCAAAATGTACCACACGATGGTACTGTACCTCAGGAAACATTCAATTGTCCTATCCAATCAGACCTACAGTTCTCTAACAGAAACAATTGGAAATCTGTCTTCGAAAGTAATGGATACGGATCCTTGGAGCATTTTTTTTAAATTTAGAATCGAATGATTCAGAAAGCTATTATAGTACAATTTTAGTTAATAGCTAGAAACCATAATCTACAGTGACACCTAGGTGCCATATAAACAAGGGAGTGAAAAAGATCCATACAAAACATAGGAAACCTACAGAAAAACAAGGCGGCTAATGGACAGAAAAACTTTACAAGCAAACCGCTGCTGCCCTGGATTTCACCTACGAGTATCACGATAAACTAAAAAGGGCAAACTGCACATCTCCACCAAGAGGAGCACTGATATCAAAGCAAATAAAAAGATAAATAATATTTATACACCATTCATCATACTTAAAAAATTACGCAAATTTCTGTTGAGCAAAACGTGAAAGCACCTCCCTTTATCTTCCATTATTTCTATGGAGTAGTACTGTGGACAAGTTCACCAACCAGCAAATACAGACAAACATCTTTGCAAACACTTCCATTCCATCCGTAGCCGTAGAGGCCTCCAGCACGAACTTGCCACAATGCGTACACATACGTGCTCAGGACATGAGCACAGTGCAAATCAACCAAACCGGTATGCATCCGGCCAATCAACCAAATGGAGCACAGCAAGTACCGAAAGAACACGAGGGAGCAGCAGCAGCAGACAATGCTATTAGCAGCTCTCCATTTGTTCCAGAGTGGAGCTAGCTATGTGTCGAGTGATTCTCAGTTGGCGCATAAATTGAACAAAGTCCGGTTCGTTGATTCAAAGTCAAAGCCTCTGGGCAGAGGTCATGGCATAAACAAGGAGAAAATAGATATTACAAGCTCCAAAGGAGACATCGCATCTTGCCACTAGCATGCTAGTTAGATAAGCTTACATGTGGGAGGAATGTTATAAGGCGGGCAATTCTCCTTCGCGGACAAGCTTCTAGCCTCCAACAAGGTGGGCACCGAGTTCACCAAGATCACCATCATCGTCTTGAAGGCGAACAGCATCCAACTTCTGCCTCAAGACCGTGATAGCATTCATAATCAACTCGTAAGCTGTGATGGCACCTGTTGTTTCCACAGTGAAGACAAAGCTGTCCTCCTTAGCATTGATCTCTATTAATCCTGGCTTCCCCATGGCATCTGCTTTTTTGATAACCTCATCGTCATATGTGTATGCCTCCGGGTCCACAACCACCACCTGATAAAGTGACACAAAAAAAAAAGAGATACTCAACTTCAAGGATTTCTTGCATACAACAAATTGGGAGAAATGCCGCTGAGTCAAAAGTTGGGCCAATTGCCATCATAAAACTAGTGGCGAACCCGGTTGGGCCGAGGGCTGTGCTGAACACGGCTCGGCCCAGAAACCTTTCCCCCTGTTTTTTTCCTTTTCAGGACATTATAGCCAGCCCGCCCCAGCTAGCCCTCGGAGAGGACACGTTCAACACCTTGTTGAATAGCTTCTGCTAGTAATTTGTCAAGTGAGTAGATCAAGGTCGAAGTCGAGCTCCCACGCGCGTGAGTGCAGACTGACCTGGCTCATCGGGGCCGACCGCCAGATAGGGTTGAGCATGGCAGCAACCATGTCAAGCCATTTTGGTGGCGTGAGGCAAGCGGCTAACTGCCAAGGACTAGCTCATCCAGTGAATGCCCCGAGCATAGCGCCCGGCGAGCAGCAATAAGCACACGCGCACTACCACAGAAAGGGTCATCACAGACGGTTCAAAACTGTCATCACAGATGGTTTCTAACCCGTCTGAATTTATGTGTCTGTGATAACAAGAGGTTATCACAGATGACTTTCGAACCATATGTAATAATTTATAGCACAGACGGTTCTAGTTAAGAACCGTCTGTGATAGTCTAATATCACAGAAGGTTCTAATTAAGAACCGTCTGTGATTGCATTCTCGTGTCCTCAGAAATAGGCCTCCTTCAGTTCATCAACATTTTCTAATTATGCTATAAAACAGCGTAATCAGAGAATGCAGATAAACCAAAGCAGGCCTATTTATGAGAACAAGATCATTGTGCAATAAACTTTGGTGTCATGTCTTCGTCTTGCAATAAAACATGAATTTTAACAAGGGCCGAAACCCTAACCATTCATTAATTATCACAAGAACTAATGCATCACACGCACAAGCATCAAGATTTACATGGTTGAAACTTAAGTACGTTTATCCAGTAAATCATTAGAAACAAAAAGCTCCATGGGCCAAATTTGTATTTGCAAATGTGAAAATAAATACAACAGAATATATTAAGATAATTTGAAAACAACAAAAAGATCTTAAACAGATAAGCATTTGGTAAGATTTACCGTTTGTATAAATTAAAAAAGACAGACATAAAGTTGTAATGGGAAAACTGACTGAATAACAGAAACTAAACTTATTTCTCCCAGAAGCCTCACCAAGAGGCTAGCGACAGTAGTTGATAATGCTTGACTAAATCCCATAAAAGTTCTGCTTTGTAAATAGATGCGTGCACAGGATCATTCCTTAGAATGGACTGATGCAGTATAAGATGCATACAGTACAAGATGCATGAACACAGCACATAAATGTCAAGGCAAGGCACAGGGTGACAAAAGTTCCTCAAGTTTCACAAAATGCAGTGCCCAAAGCAAGGCATGCACCACTAGCAGCAACGTGCTAAGGCATTTGCATCTAGGCATAACAGGGTTTAACAATAGTTAAGAAACAAAAACCAAATGGTTTGTGGACCAAAACAAGACCCATTAGAGCAATAGGGAGGTCCAGTGGAATGGATTATCAAGGGTCATTTCAGGAGTTGAGAAACAGTGTAAACCAAACTTTGGTCGGAGTAACTTTTGTACATCATTTGTTAACTCCCCAGCACATGGCATATATCATATTCACTTTTTTTTAATCAAAATACATGTGCTGCTGTCTACGTTTTGGTAAAGCATTGTCATCAGGCACATAATTTTGTTCTAAAGTTGCATTAAAACTTTATTGTTATTTTTGCACTTGATGTTTGCCAGGCGTATGCTTGGCGCTGGGCCTCAACTGCACTTATCGCCTTCAGTTTTATTGGAAAAGACAGCTTTCATCTTGCAGTATATTCATCTTGAATTAAAGCCTGCAAACAGTATGTGATTCGGATGGTGATGGAACAGTTCTCGCCCAAGAACAAGGACAAGCTTGAAGAAGCCATTCATGAAAACAGAAGGCTGCTGTGGTTGCTGACTTGCTGTAATTTCGTGCTAATTTAAATTTAATGTGTCAGTCTTCTAAGAGGTTCTTTTGGTTGAGACTTGAAACCACTGGGAACAGCATAGTCTATCCAAGAGTTCAACGCCCAATGAGGACAACACAAGTTACTGTATGTCCATCATGAATTCAAACATAATGTGGTAATAGGCAAGACAGTTTTACGGTAACAGGTTAATACGAAATACAAGACGAAAAATTGTTGCTTTCATTAGTTCATTTAACATTTAACAGATTTTACGAGAGATTTGATATGCATTGGGTACATTAAATGTTCTAAAAAGCGGTCTACGTTGCCGTCTAGGTGCCACTTGGCCACCATGATTTGGCCATAATCGGTTGGCTGGGAGGCCAGAGCACCTAGGCAGGTCCTAGGCGGGTCTAAGGGGGACAGAAGCTGCTGTTCTCTTTCCCATTTATAGCATAAGTAAAATTTCATCCATGTGTTTCCTATCTTTCATTGATACATGAAGTATCATCACTAGTACTAGCACAAATCCCACATTACCATATGCATCCATGTGTTTCATTGATACATGAAGTGTCGTCACTAGCACCTAGTGCAATGTAGCTAAGTTCACATAACACCTATCGTATGCATGCTCACATGAATGACAGCTTTGATGGAAAAGAACATTGAATTGTAGTAGTGAAATGTGGTCATTTCAAAACTTAACAGTACAGACCAGCACAGTGTAATGCATATCGATATGCAAAATTGCAAACCTTATAAATAAGCAAACCCAAACCAAAGGTATTTGACTATAATTTAATTCAACAGCCCAACACTAGATATAACTAAGCACTAAGAAGAAAAAAAGCATGCACCACTAAAGATCGCCAGTGCTATGTTACAATGAAGTGCCTATGACACTGTAGTGGCAGACTGCAAGCCAACAGCACATAAAAGAGCAACTGTAGGAGCATCAGCAAATATTGACCACTAAGTAATCCAATGTTTGTATAGCATCAAAGTTGTGTGTGGAACTACGAACTACTACTGCATGATGTATGTTGAATTCTATGGATTAGTTGATGATGAAAAATGTATAATTCCAAGGGTTAGTTGATGAAATCATACGAAGAAAAACGTAATAAAAAAGTACTAGAAAACAAGCTGACCTGTTGGGTGTTGGAATCAATGTCAAATACTTTTGTAGGGCTGCTCTCCACCCAGCTTATTTTTTCGTCAAGTGTCAGTGTCTCCATGAGTTCTTCATTAATACGTATGTCAGGCTCATACATGAAAGTCACAGTAGCGGCTGGGGACCATTTGGCATGGTCCTTTCCAATTCCCTTCCTAGCAATTGCTCGAAGCTTCAGCTCTTGCCCACGACGCAGCTTAACGATTAGTATGCCCCTGAAATCAGCATTATATTATAAGCTTACTACTGACAAGTATTAGTTAAACAAGATAGTATGTTTACAGCTTTCTGACAATTTTTTAAGAAAATTGAAGATTAATCTCATACAAGTACTAGCAAACATCACTGAAACCATTAGGCCAAATGGAACACAGATAATAGGATGGTTTAATGTTTATCGACAGCATCCAAATATAAGAATGGAGCATATGCTCTGCGCGTGCAAGAGAAACTTGTTGGTATAATGCTTTGGACCTAGCATGGGCATGATTTGCAACTCATCACAGCAGCTACATTAATCCAGATATCCTTTTAATGCATCATATAATAATGAAAGAATGGAGCAAATAAAGATAATACGCACAGTGCACTTGCATATAAATGCACACAACACGACATCCAAGAGTTAATTTAATCTATAGGCCATACTATGATACAAGGTTATATAAAGTGATCAAGATGGTGGCTCTTCCGCATTAGTATGTACAGTGACCTGTAACAACCAATAGTCTAATGCTCAATTATACCTCCATGATTAATGATCAGTTATACTTCCATGCATAATGCTCAATTAGGATGGAATGAAAGAAGAGGGCAAAGAAAAGTGTGCAACAAAAAAAAAGAGCTCTTCCTTTTGTTTAACTGATTGCTCAGAAAAGAAAAGAAAATGGTAATTAACTTATTTTAGAAGAGAATGCAAGAGATATGTCACATATATATTGGTACTCCCAACACGCACATTAGAATCTGTGACTTCAGTCGAAAAGAAAAAACTGAGCATGATATAGGTAGATAAACTTAACAATGTATGGTGGGCACCATGGAATGATCTGACTTTATGGCAAAAGGCACACCCAACTTAGGCTCTACGCTGTAGCTACCCATCAAACATGTTTGTTTAAATTATTGAAAGGAAATTGCATGGCCCTTTCTTTTCAATCTCCCTTTTATGACCACTTTCAAGGAGAGACGAACAACATTAGCAAGTGAGCTTTCTCCCGTACCCTTTTTTTACATTACATGTTGAAATGACCTGGCCAATGGAAAAATCGTTTTCTGCACCAATGTTTTTTATTCTTGTTCACTCCTTTTCCTCCAAATAATATCAAAGTCTAAAGTGAATAATTTCTCTTGTCAAAGGGATGCCCAAACAAAGACCATTAGCTCTATATAACCCGGAAAGACATCTAGATAGGCATGCAACATGCATATCCAACAAGGATAAATACTTTACTATTTTCATTGGACAGAACTTTTGCAAGGCTTGAACTCAAGCATTAAATGTGGCAAGTGAAAAAAAATGATAAACCTAAACATCCACGTTTTTTATGCCTAGTCCTGACCTACATACTACGAGAGAAATCACGAATACAAATTGGTATATGCTGATAGTGCAACCACCATACTAAAAAGTGTACTGCAGTACATTTGTTTCTTCCCAGTGCTTTGACAGAACATGATTTAACCATCCATGTGTACTAAATAACGGCATGTTTGTGGAGGTTAACACAACGTACAAGAGTTATTGAGCTATCATACGTACATGATCTGTTGGAATATTTCAGGGCAAAACATATTAACAATTCCTCAAAGAAAAAGATCCATCAGATGGTATGCCAAATTTCAATATTAGCAAGGATATGCCATCTTCAGAAACAGAAGTACCGCTACTAGGCATTACTGGTTTAGTTCAGATATAGTGGTAAGATAAACAGAGAGTGGATTCGTTCGCATCAACAACACAAGCTTGCTTTCATGTTTTGACTACCTAAATATATACCTTCATCTTCATCATCACCGCACTTAGGATGTTGTACAACAAGACAGACATAGCTTCATTCATGCCTAGTAATTTCAGGGCAGTGAAGGCATATAGCATTGTAAGTGAAAATGACTAGTATGTTGATGTAAAATGCTGGCAACATGGCCTCCTACTAACTGAAACCTAAATGCAAACCTAGTTCAGCATGATGGAATTGCATGGTTCTTTACAAGCACCTTATCCCTCTGCAGCCCCATGTATGCTCTGTTAAACTGCTAGTAATAGAAACTGCCTTGAAATTTCAATTTGGAATTTTGAACTTTTGACCGTCTTACCACTACACAAATCAACCATTGGATTATCTATAGCTTTCATGTTGAAGAATACTACTATAACCATTGAACAAGCACACGAAGCATTTGTGCTATGAGCTATACAACACAAGCTCTGCACTCTCGAACAACCGAATGTATGGCACTACAAGGCATTTGAGTAAAATTTCAATCAAACTAGCACATGAGGAATTGCGAAAAGTGCAGCAACAACTTCCAAATTTTTTTTGGAGTTGTGGTACTTGCCTCTGGTCTGCTGCTGCGGCGGTGTCGAAGGGATCAGTGGCGCCGAGGGCCTGCTGGTAGGCCCTTGCCTGGTCGACGGGGCAGACCTTGGGGTCGGTGGACCTGAGATCGTTGGAGGTGACCTCGAGCGTCTGGTCGGAGTCGGTGGCACGGGCAGCGAGGTGGAACTCGACGGAGCAGTACTCGCAGGAGCCGTCCCCGTCGCAGGCATCGCAGTCGCGGGAGAATCGCATGGCCATCGCGGCGGCGGAGGTGAGGGGGATGAGGCCGAGGCGGTGGGCGATGAACTCGTCGTTGAGGACGGACGAGTTGGCCTCGATCTCGACGAGGTCGATGGCGACGGTGGGGACCTCGGCGATCATGACGCGGCGGAGGGCGTTGGCCATGCTGGCGTCGGTGTCGCGGAGCTCGAACTTGGCATAGTCGTCCTTGAGGTCGCGGATGCGCACGCGGGGGAACCGCTGGTACGACGCGCCGGCGGCCGGACGGTCCATATCGCGCCGCCGCCGCCGCCGGGGATGGGGTTTGGGGGAGAGCGACGCCGCGAGGGTTGTTCGGTCGGTGGGTGCGAGATTTGTGGGAAACCGGCGGCGGCCAGGGGAAGATGAGGGGAGGAGCCGAGGAGGCTAGGAGGGATTCGTGCGTGGGTGCGTCAAGATTCGTGCGGCTTCTGGATTCGCATTCCTGGTGTTCCAAAACATGTTAGGGCTTAAGTTTCTGGCAGCTCTGACTTTTGACTCTGCCTCAACTTGTACTATTAGTAGTGTGCCCGTACTAACGCTATGGTAAAATACAAAATAAGATAAAATTTGTATAAAAAATAAAACGAACAATCAAATTCATTAAGATTCACGTCTCATATATTGTATAACCAAATATTTTTGTCACATAATGAATGTCACATAACGACTGATCCTTTGAGGAGGCGACAACATCATTGGACTCACCCACCGACGACTTTCTCCATTCTCACATTGTTTAAACTTGAGGCTACAAAGAAAACAAACATTTTTGTCACATAAAGAAATATGAAACACAGTAAGGAAATAAGTGTTTGTGGACTATTTACTTACCACATCACCATGCTAGGACGTCTTTATACACAGTATTTTTGGTGCTCTTCCCTGAGGCATCTACTTCTTTCTTTGGTTTGGCCAAAATTCTTGTCGTTTGTCTTGATACACCCCTTGATAGCGCGACATAAAGCTGTCCATGTGAGAAAATAGGCTCTGGAAGGTAGATGCCAACATTTGGGATGGTTTGGCCCTGCGCTTTGTTTATGGTCATTGCAAAACTCAGATAGCCCTGCGACCGGTTCCAATCAATTACGACTGGTTCTGACCACTTCTGTTGCTGTACGACAACTCAGGTAGCCGTTCGACCACTTTGCTTTGTCGCTGCGCTCGAAATACCATGATCGCAAACTCCTATGATCACTCAGTGATGCTGGCAATCACTGTTCACCGTGGTCGAACACCCTTTCAACCACGTTCACTTCCCTCAACGTGGTCGAAGTCGCTTCTGACCATGCACTGGTCTTCTCGGCGTAGTTGCACAAATCTGGGTGGACTTAGATTAGGCGTGACTGTGGGGGTGGTTGAGGGGAGTGGATTTAGTAAAGAAAATTGTGGTGTATTATAGAGGGGTAGAGATTTGCATGCACGTTCCAACAAATTTTACTACCCGTTAGTTTTAGAACATGTAGTATGATAAAATTTTAAAATCCATAGCAACACATAGGCATTCAGCTAGTCTTTCGAAATAACTGTCGTATGATATTGCATAAAGACGAGTTGGATCAACAAAAATGAGAAGTAGTTACAACTCACGGTCCTTGAGAAGTAGTTCATTGCATACAATTTTCTTCCATAGGAACAAATCAAGGCACAACAACCTTGATTTGATTACAAGAAAAGAATTCACAAGCATCAACAATCATGATTAGTAGGTTTTCGAGTGAAAACCGCACTCGTAGTACCGAGACGCAGCACCCAATGGCGGGCTTAGTGTGGTAAAGTTGATCGTATGATCATAGCGTAAACTCGTTCATCCGTATATTGCAAACAAAATATGTCGGACTTGACCGCGCCGTCAAGAAAGAAATCTCGGTATGTCTAATCTCTATCGATGTATGCATGTGATCTGAACTCATGCTAGCATCTGTCCTCGCCGAGAACCCTTGTGCCTTACTATGTTTCTCTGAACACGCAAGTGGATTGAGACAAATCTACTTATATAATCTGGAAAAACAACATTTTTTTCGCAAAAGAGCTAAAATAGTTGAAAAGTGGCCTTAAGGGAGGGAAGAACAAATACATATCCAGCTCTTCTTCCTTTTTCTTGATTTCATGGGACCAAAGTACAGTGGTCAACATTCTTGGGCAAGGACTCTGAAGTTGCCACCTCTCCTCACCACCGCTCACTTTAATACACTCGTTGTCAACCCGACAGTAAGAGGCAACCGATCATCGAAGCACAAGTGAGCCATATCACTATAGCATGATGATACTATACACGCAAGAAATACAGACAAGTTAAATTGAACTTTAACACTCCAAATATTCATTATTAACCTAGGAGCATTTTAAAAGCTTAATTCCTCCTTTGGCCGTCAGTTTTGTAATTTAACAATGAAGAATAGTACTATGTTTAACAAATTGTGAGGAACATGAGTAATTTTCACTCTATAATTTACATCAAACCATATCGAACAAGCTCATGATGCAAAAGAAAGGTCTTATCTTCATCTCTCGTGATCTTACGTGTTATCTTTGTGCTGAAATTAGTATGCACTCGAAAGAGACCAAACATAGATAGTTAATGTTAAGATTTCAGAGTTATAATGTTAATTAAGGTGCACTAAAGAAAAACTAATGGTTAAAGAACTTACTGCATCTCGATCAGGCGTGGATAATGACTTGGCAGCCATCCTGTGGTCAACAATGCACTTCAAAAGCTCCCTCCTGGCTTGAGCTCTGACTTCCTCATCTTTACAACGATTTTTAATGGGATCTACAAGCTATAAATATGTATATAAAAAAGACATAAGAAAATAGTCCGACGGAGAGGTGCAAGACAAACAGATTAAAGCTCATAAGCAGATGCTCCACCCGGATTTGGTGCAAAATAGAACGACCATTTGGAGTTCTAGCCCGTAGTTGTATTATCACCGATTACTCCAACAGAATTGTCTCTCACAAGTGCAAAGTATTTGGATTGAAATATTCAACGAATGCTTAATTTTTTTTCGTAAATTTTACTCTTTGCTATGCACCTAGTCTACTATTATGCATATGAAAAGTTGGAGGATGACAGCTGAGCTACCATTTTCAAAGGACTACGTGTAAGAACAGCATGAGTAACTGTCTTTTCTTTTCACCTAGAATCTACTACCAATGTGATATTCATCAAAAAACAGAATACTTATGAATTATGTTTGGTGCAATAAGAAACTTTCTACAAGAAATAGTGACCACATCATCATGGATGGAAGCAGAAGACTATCTTGTAGCAATGTGCATTAGCATGGAATATACCATAACAGGTCACAGGATAAGATGGACAAAGAATAAAACACTGCCAAACCTGCAAATTAGATAATCAACTTTAAAGAAAAAAATTGACAAATAAAACATAAAGAAAATCCTATATACACAAAAACATTTTATACCATCATTGTAATAAGAAATAACTTGAAGTAGCTTGAAATGATGATGGCTAACAGAACCTCTCTATACCTGAGTGATGACAAAGTAAAACTGTCAACCCAAGTAAATCACAAATTAAATGTGAAATTCTGACATGATTTCACCCTTTAGAACAGAAATGTACTATTACAGAATGTCTATTGGTTACACAAATAAAATTGAGAACACTTGAACAACCCATTCACACATAATGAACAACAAATAAATGTATTTTTTAAGGAGATAATTGATTCTATGCCTTTTCTTTCGGAGTAAATACCTATAGATTAGAAATTTGGTTATATGTTGATACATGCACAAGATGTGGTAGGCACTTGCATCTTAATTGAACTATTAGCTCTTCCATAACACTTTTGCTAAATATCCAGCATAAAAATAACATAAAAGCCAGATCCTTGTTTTTCAACAAATTATACCAGTACAACCAAAAGGACATGTTATGTAAGGAAACAAAAGAACTTTACTTACCCCAAAGAGATATCTGCAAGCATAATGATGAAAAGGCCTTCCCAAAGATCTCGAAATATTACTCAATAACTTGTATCCTGTGAACTTGAGCAATGCAACTGACCATACAGAAAGCATTGAGATTAAGATGCATATCATCATAATTAAATTCTACAGAAAGAAATAGAACTCGATCATAACTAAAACATAAGATGATTGACAAGTATGAAGATATCATATTACTTTTCTATTGAGCAAAGAAAACATGGTCGTCATGAAGATAATAGACATCAACATAAACCAATATCAAGGTGTTGATCACAAAAAGTTTGATATTAAGGTGCTTTTAGTACAGGCATTGTTATTGCAGTGCTCGAACAAATATTTTGCATTACGGATATAAGACAAGAAGACATGAAATATCTACGACTCAGAATTGCTAGAAATACTGCAAGCGCTTCAGAGCGAATTATACATATAGAAATAAATCAAACAAAATAAATAGCTCATTGTTTGAGAAGTAGTTTGCAAGCATCCTAGCTAAACCTCTGTGCATATCCTGTATTTTGGTACATGTAGCAAGAAGAATGTGGGTAATTTGAATGTCTGCAAAGCTATCGTGCCAAGGCAAAGTTTTTTCCCTTTTCCTTTGCAATTGTCCATGGATATATAGTTGTGTTTTTCATTTTCTTCATTTTCCTTTAATTGAATTCTTTAGAAAAAGTTAACAGTCGCTACAATACTATTTCAACCAAAAGCCATATAGCAGTGTCTGATTTCAACCAAAAGCCATATAGCAGTGTCTGGTATTATTTGTATCAAGATTCGACTATCTCGTAAACCTAACGAGGCACTAAACTTGTCAATTTTTAGGCATACGAATTATTAAAAACACTAAAAAGAATGCTACTCAGATCTAATAATACAAATGTAATAATAAAAATTGAAAAGAACTGTCATCGATGGATACTTGCTTTGCTTTCATTGAAGCAAATAAGAAGGAATAGGACGATCCCAGTAAACCATGTCGGACAAGATGTTAGCAAATGCTTTTCTGCTTTCCAGTCTCCATTCATCTCTCAATTCTATCCCGATAAAGTAGCATAGTGAAGCATCAATTTTTTTAAAAAGTCTTTACCAGATGAGCACAGAAAGATATCATTCATGTAAAAAAGATGCCGTGTATAGGTGCAGCATTGTAGAATCGACAACTTTGGCAAGGAAGTATAATGAAGCAATTTTCTTACGCTTTTTCCTCAACTCCAACCAGATCTCATCATCGAAAGAGGGGAGATTTACCGATCTCCATTTCAAAATGAAATCTTGCTTTGTCGACTTTTAGGTCCTGTACCATCCAAGCTTCGGCTTCTTCTTACATCAAACAACTCAGCAGCAAGTGGCACCTTCGGACATACCTAGAGATAGTAGACAGTCATGTAATCAATTCTATCAATTTGCACTATCGTGAAAGCATGAACGACCATGATTGTCATTGCTTCAATTGACATTATAGTTACTGACTCTAGCTTTCGGCAGCAAATTGATAGGCACGAAAGAGTATAACGTGAATTACTTGTCTAAAAATGGCATCAACACATAATCATGAGCTACAAAATCAAATATCCATGGAACCGGGATCAACAAAGCAAGAAATTTTGCACGAAAATTGCAAATGAATCAATTAGTTCAAAACGTCTCAATATGACGATTACATGCACGATAAGTTTGTTCCTATTTGACATGTGCCTCAAGCGCAAGAAGAGCAAAGAGGTTCAAGCTATTACACATAATGGAACATATAGAAAAGCACGGCATAGGCAATCAAGTGGACGGTGCACAAATATCAAGTTAGTCATCGGACCACAAATTATGATGCGTAGTGATCCTGCAAAGGTAGGAAACAAGTACCGAGTTTGTTGAAGCATAATCGAAAACTCGGTCGTCAAACAAAGATGTCATCATCATCTTCATTAGTAGACTCTCTAAAAGTCTCAATGAAGCCCTTCTCCTTCATTATCTCCATTGGATCATCATTATCGCTCGACACATCAATGCCACCACCCCAATCACTATCCCCGCCGAGTTGCTTGTGCCAATCCAATCCTCCCATAAACGCCCTTCAATTCATCACCTCCTGCTGTGCCTCCCGCAGTTCAACAATAGCTTCTGCCTTGCTCTTCCACTCTTGAAATTTCTCATCCTCTGGAAGTTCTTCATCTCCATCGACGACACTAAGCACATCATCTGCTCTCCAATCAGGCCAGCCCCACACATCCGAGAACCAATTCTTCCACCAAGGCTGCCTCTTGGAACTTCTTCTCTTCTTGGCAAATACCACCCAATTCCTCACCCTCCCTCTTTGGGAACCAACAGCAAACACCTTACATGCATAAACCCTCTTCCGAAGTCTCTCCTCATCAACAAGCCGGACCATGTTGGCACTGAGGTCCTCGTTGCCCACCTCCTCGTCCTCGTCGCTGAGGGGGGCCCGGCGCCTTAGAGGAGAGGCGTCGTCGTCCAGGTCCGGGTGATATACAAACTAATCAATTTCACAAATCTTACACTATTCACCATTGCAATTGCAGCAGTAAAACGCTCACTTCACCCGAAATCGCTAGATAGCTGCAGAAATGGCAACCTAGCATTGCCACAGTAAACACAACATTCCAAACCCGGGAGGAAACTAAATGAAATGAGGAACCACTACAGAAATAATGAAATATTGACAAACTACATATAGAACGCCCCATCCTTCCCGGAAATTAAATCAAGGCACCAAAGCAAGCAAGATCCCACAAACAACTAGATCTCATGACCCTATATGCACTATACCACCCACAAAAACCCTAATCCTCGCAAAGACTACCGCCAACGATCCAATGGCGGGCGAACCCTTCTAGATCCGACGAAACTAACCGAGGAAACACAGCTAAATCAGCCCTAGGACAAAGCTAGTATAATCTAAGGAAGGAGAAAGGGAATAGAGTGGGGCGGCGAGTGTCGGTTAGTTATTATCGATGGTAACGCCGCCGTCGGGGACTGGAGCATCTTGTCCATGCCCTTGGGGCCGAGGAGGTGCGGAGGATGCGGGCGGCGGCCTTGCCGGCGGCGATGTTGGCCTTCGCGCCGAGGCCCGTAGCCGCGTCTTGTTCTCCGCTCCCGAGGATGATGAAGGGCCGCCGAACTCGTCAAAAGCGAAGCGCCATGGCCACCACCTGCTGCCCTAACCGAAGCTCCCGGATGCCGGATCGGATGGTGAAGCGGCGCGCTGGTTAGGGTGGAAGCGCCGAGCGCAGGTTGCTCGATGGACGGATGACGGCGGCGTCGGCCTCGGATCCACATTCGTATCCGCCACGCCGCCGCCTCCTCCCGGTCATCTAGCCCGTCATCGGTCATGCCGTCACCGCCTCCTTCGCCACGGCCTTCTTGAGCCGGCGCGTCGTCGCCGTGCACGCGGCGTGGGGAGCGGTCGCGTTCGGTCGGCGCCTCGCCGCGTCGTCGCCGAGGTCATCCTCGAGGTTGTCGAGGGCTGCGGCTCGGCGCGGGGTCGCGGCGTCGGCGCGGGGTGGGGGGAGGAGGAGGCGACGGCGGAGCGGAGGGGTGGGGGGAGGAGGAGGCGGCGGCGGCGCGGGGGGGGGGAGGAGGAGGAGGCGGCGGCGGAGCGGAGGGGTGGGGGGAGGAGGAGGCGGCGGCGGAGCGGAGGGGTGGGGGAGGAGGAGGAGGCGGCGACGGCGGAGGAGCGGGGGAGGAGGCAGCGGAGAAATTAGAGGGGAGGAGGCGCACGGGTTCGGTGGGGGAGGCCGGCGGCGGTGGAGGAGGAGGGAGGGGAGGAGGCGGAGGAGGGGTGGGGGAGGAGGAGGTGACGGGGGAGGGGGCGGCGGAGGAGGCGACGGGGGAGGAGGCGGAGGGGAGGAGGCGGCGGTGGGGGGAGGCAGGCGGCGACGAAAAGGGAGGAACGCACGGGTTCAGGAGAAGGGTGGGGAGGGCAGTTCGGGAGGAGGGAGGGGGGACGCAAGGGCGTGATGGGGTGGATTCAATGATGTGCATGATCCGGATGATTTTAGCCTTAGGATCTTCAATGAGTAAGAGAAGAAGGCTTGAGGAGAGATCCAAGCCATTCATTTGTATGAAGTTGGATTACTTTGGTACACAAATTTGGGTGGACTTAGATTAGGCATGACTGTGAGGGTGGTTGAGGGGGTGGATTTAGTAAAGAAAATTTTGGTGTATTATAGAGTAGGGTAGATAACGGCTGTTTTATATTAAAAAAACAAAAAACCGTTGTATTGTGATGGACAATACAAAGAAATAAAAAGAAAAAAACAAAAAAGTTAAAAAATGCCAAATAAACCAAAATTATAATCTAACGTGTTCCAAGTGGCTTCTGACTTAAATAAACCAAAAGCCAAAATAAGGTAAAAGCTAAACCCGTTTGGAGCAGGGTCAACCGAATAATAATAATATACTACCTGAATGCCCGTGCATTGCTACAGATTTAAAAAAATTAGAACATATTTGTATGCACGTTTCAACAAATTTTACCACCCGTTAGTTTTAGAACCTGTAGTATGATAAAATTTTAAAACCGTAGCAACGCACGGGCATTCAACTAGTATTACGGTGCAGAGAGAGTAGCATTGGAATTGACCTGTCATCATTTTTTTCTCACTTAACAAAGCAGAAGAAAAACACACACCATTAATGAAATGATAACTTCACTAATCTGAATAACCATCCTCCCATCTCACTATCTTTTACAAACGAAAACCGGGGCCGAGCTGGCCTGGTGCCAACGCCCCCAGGTCCACGCCGGCGCACGCACCACACCGACTCCGGCCAACTCCAAGAGCCAAAGCGCTGAAGCCAGCTAGCCCCCACCACATCCGCTTGCCGTTTCGCTGTTTCCATCCCGCCGACCCCTTCCGCTCCGCTCCCCCACCCTGCTGAACCCCACCAACCCACCACGTGATGCCCCCTCTCTGCTTTTCGCTTCCGCTCCGCGCCGCTCGATCGCCCGCTCACCTAACCTCCTCCTACGATCTCGTCCCCCCTAGCGAGGCCCAGATCTGGTGGCCCCTTGCTCGCGCGCGAGGCTGGCCGGTCGATGGTGTCCGCCGTGGCGCAGACGGGTGTGCTCGCAGCCTGTGTGGTGCTGTTTGTCCCCATGGGGCTCGCGGGCTGGCACCTTAGCCGCAACAAGGTGCTCTTCTTCTCTGGCGTGCTCTTCGTCTCCCTCGCCGTTGGCATCCACCTCTCCCCGTACCTCCCCTTCCTGCCCCACCTCCTCGCCTCCTCCTTCCTCCCCCACCCCGCACCGTCGTCCTCGTCGTGCATCCCGTTCCTACACCGCGTGTCGTGGGCGGACGCCGGTGCCGGGGGAGCAGAAGGTAGCGGCGCGGCAGGAGGGGCAGGGGCGTGGGGAGGTGAAGCGGAGAGGGAGCGGAAGCAAGAGGAGCAGGAGGGAAGAGAGGCGAGAGAGGTCGGGTAGAAGAGGAGGTGGGAGATGGTAACTGTTGGTGGAAGTGGAGAGGAGGGGGTAGTTAGATATGAGATAGAGGGAGAGGGATGTTAGTGTAGGACAGAAATGGCAACAGAAGGGGGGGGTGAATGGTGCCTTTAAAACTCCCCAAATATTCACACACCAATTCTTCTCCGATAGCTATAGAAACTATGAAGTAAGAAGATCGAATGCTCACTGGAGAACCGAAACCAGAACGACAAAAGAACAGGAGCAGCAACTAGCCGAGGACAAATCAGAACAAACTAATCGGTCTACCGAGGTCGATCTGATCAGAGATATAGTATCTGTGAATGAGAGATCGAATACAGACTAGTGATCAATCGAGTCGCTCGGTTGAAGATAGATGATCCACTGGAAATCAGACAGATAGATTGACAATGGAAAATGCACAGTAACGATCGAACACAAAGAAAGATTGCACGACCGCTGAGACCCGAATTTGAATAACTTGAGAGTCTTGATTCAAATAATCATGGGACCTTAAACACAGCAGCGGAATGACCTCAAGTCGTGAAATCACAGAACGGTCGAAGTCTCTCTGTTTCAACCGAGAAGAATAGCATACTCGAAACCAGAACAGAGTAAAGCCGATGCGCACGACCGCAGGATTAAGACTTTGAAGAACTTTCGGCTCAAAGATCCAAAGCACATGAAACTTGAAATCTAGAAGGAACACATCTCTAAAAGAGAAATTACCAAGAAAAAGCAAACTTGATATAGTGGTCGAACTGAACCACACGGTCGAAGATGAAACAGAGGAGTTCAATACACACAACCATGAGATGCAAACTCTCTCCGATTCAACTTTTGCTCTCGGGAATGGACTGGCCAAATGGCCCTAAAATTGATTCCCCGTTCTGAGCAAAATAAAACCAAGCCTTTACACCTCAAATTAAGAAGACCAGAACCGACAAAACCAAGCCTTTACACCTCAAATCAAGAAGACCAGAACCGACCCAAGAACCAGAAAAAAATAGAGAAGCAAACACACAAATCAACCAAACATTGTAACAAGTGAATTCAAAAGAGGAACAGAGATGAATGATTGATCATGGAGGTTTCTACAGCCACTCCAACTGGGAGATACTTGAGCACACTTGCTCTATCCCGAGCACAACTCACGCAAAAGATAGAAATAAAACCAAAGCAACTCGGGAACAATCTCACCGAGCACCCGAGCTCTACCCTTTCTATTTATAGCCTTCTGCTACTGGGGGGAAACCCGTAAACCCCAACTAACACCGGGTTTTACCACTTACTTTACCCATTAGCAAAACGGACTCCAGTGCTTTATCCGCCAACACCAACGGCTTCACTGCTTTGCCCGTTAACGCCAACCACTCTTGTGCTTTTGCAGAGACACAGCTTCCCTTTGCAGCTTTCCGCATTTTTCCAAAATGCCACTCTGCTGCCATCCCGGAAGCTTCCTCTGTTGCCTTGTCGTCCACGCTTACAAACACCTCGCAAGACTAGGTCTCCTTCGGCCTTACCCGGTCGTTCTGGACCCCGACACCGCTCGTGTCTCGTCCCGACCATCCCAGCCTCGCCAGTCCTTCCTCAAAGATCCTGCAAGCATCATAGACACCAAAGCATCACATAGCACCGCACTAAACACACATGTCGTGCACTGCATAAAGCCTACGACCGCACTAAAACAAGGTAACGATCACCTCAGAGGTCCATACGACCGATTCCCAGAGCTTCCGACCGCTACAACAGGCCATACGACCAGTTAGCCTCAATATACGACCAAAGCAGAGAGTCCTAGCGTGGTCAAACAGACTGCCGACCATGTCTCACCACGTCACGACCGCATCCGAGCAAGTCCGAATGCGTTCGAGAGCGATACGACCACTTTCAACCGGTGTCGACTATGGCCGACTGAGAGAGACCGCGTTCCAACCACTTCCACCCGCGTCAGAGCAAGTCCGAGCGCGACCCAACCATGTACGACCGTCACACAACGTGGTCGAAGGACTCCGACTTCTCAACGTGGTCGTAGTCGAAGCCTGCCGACTATTGGCCGCAGCGGTCGAAGCTTCGACTTCCGACCGCAGCTCTCGATAACGTGGTCGTGTGCTTCTGACTCCCCAATGTGGTCGTAAGTCTGAGCGCCGACTACGACCGTAGCTCGCGATAACGTGGTCGGAGCGGCGTCCGACCACGACCAAAGTGGTCGTAATCCCTTTCGACCACGACCAACGTGGTCGTAGCGGCTTTCGACCATGGCAAAAGTGATCGTAGACGACCCGATTGACTTCCGAGTATGCTCATCGTGGTCGTAAATGACCCGACTGGGTTCCGACACTCGACAACGTGGTCGTGAACCACCCGGCTGGGTTCCGACCATGGCCAGAGAGCTACGATAATGGTCAAAACCAGTCGTATGCCCTCTTAAAGACCTATGACCACAACAAAAGAGCTACGATTTTGCAGAAAGCACTCAAATCAAACTCAAACTTTGAAAAACAACCGTCAATCACTCATCACAAACATGGAACATGTCCACATGGTCTCTCAATCTCCCCCTTGATGAGTGTATTGACAAACCCAGAAAAAGTATGAAGTTGAGTTTGAAAATAAAAGGGAACACTAGAGCAAAAACCAAAAAGAGCAAATTGTTCTCCAAAGCTCCAGAAAGTTCCCAAATAGCTTTGTCTCCGCTATTCTCCCCCTTTTGGCAATAAAATCATCAAGATGCAAGGAAGATAATAAAATCATGAGGATGGATGAATGGCTGAATATTATTCATTTTAAGCATGATGAGCCATGAAGATTATCCAAAATGACCTTAAAGTATTACACCAAGTCATAACATATAAGAATGCTATCAAGATCATGACTATGCATGTATGATCAAGCTAAACCAAAAGGTCATAATCTAAAAATTAATCGAATTTCTTAGCATGTCAAGGCAACCATGAATATAGTCTAGCTAAAGGTATCCAAAGATGATGGAGGCCATACCAATAATCTAAGTGGAACCAAGAAGCTAGTATTGAGTCAATTTAGAGTGCTACAATTTCAAGAATGAATCATTTGTTCAAGTACTTGGTCTTTTTGTGTAATTAAGCAAATTTAGCATAATTGACATGTTTTCTTTATAGAAACTCATGGTTGTTATCAACCAAGATTTTTGTTTAGTCATGTGCTAGATCTCAAGCCTTATGCGACTAGTTCAAGCGAGAAGCTTAAGGAGATAGTCTTGGTTATCCAAAACTCCCCCTGAGTTCATGACTAGTGCAATGGCAAGCAGTCTCATGAGAAAGAATTGGTGAGATCAGTATTTTTTTTGCACAAAAAAGATCTTTTTGCTTTTGCTGAAATTAGTTCAAGAACAAAGAGTTAATGAAAAACTCATGCTTCATAAAGGAACTAGCATAGCTCAATCTAAAGCTCAAAAGAAATTCAAGACTCAACTTATCCTATTTGATATGGTATGAATCATAAAAGGATAACTAAAGACAGACTAGTTTTAAGAGCTAACATGACATGATTTAATTCAAGTTGTGCATTTTAATCAACCTATCATGGCAAAAACTGGACTACACATATAAAGTCACGATAAATCTAGCAATGTAGCACAAATCATGGCAAGGTGTAATGCATTGTAAGCATGTCATATACGGATAATAATCAAGGCTCCATGTAGTTATATTATAATGCAGAAAGACATGAGATGCAAGAAAATGCAGCTCCTCATCAATATGTGATGCACTTTTAGTTCAAGTTGAGTTATGACAACATTAAGATCTAGAAGCTCCCAAATGAACTCCCCCTGAACCAAAGCAATAATAAAAAAAATGAGAAGCTGGCAAGAAAAATGAAAAAGGCAGTCCTTAAAGTATAGACAAGATATAGAGAATATTATGGCTCAGACTGACTCTCATCTACCCCATATGACTCTAGGACTATCAGCTGATCATCTAACACACTAAGGAGCAAACACGTACCCTGTCTACCCAAGGGTGGCCCAACCCTGAGGTCCAAGGCAGAAAGCATCTGATGAGCATTGTCTGGGTCTGGGTATGTGAGACCAATAGCTTGGAGATTGCTCAGAATCTTGTGAAATCTATCAAAACACTCATTCAAGGACTCACCAGTAAGCATCTCAAATTTGTTGTAATCACGCTTGTACTGGTCCTGTCGGACAGTCTTGATCTGGGTGGTGCCCTTATGGTATGCATCAAGGGTCACACAGACGTCGTATGCCGATGTGAGATGAGAGATGTGATCGAACTCACTCCGATTAAGACCTTGGATGATGATATTTCTTGCCTTAGAATTTGCCTCCACATTTGGCGCATTCATTGCTGTGATGTGCTCATCGGCAGGAACAACGAACTGAGTCTTAACCTTTCTTTAGATCGCATAGCCTTGGGCCTGAATGTAAGTGTAGATACCCGAATATGCAAATCCGGACTCTCCTGTGTATTCTGCACTAGTCCAGGATCACGCTAGTGCACACAGTATAAACAAAGATGAAATATCGAACATATCACGATTTACTAAGAAAACACTCAAATATTATTAATAATTATCAGAGTGCGACCTTATGGCCAAGCTTACAATTATTAGCCTGAAGGGCCTAACAGAAACTAGCAGCGGAAAACCAAAAGAAAGCGTAACAGCCAATCGACACGCCCACAGGCTATCGAGTGGAGAACGAAGCCTAATCCGCGAAGACGTTGAAGTATCCTCCTTCTAGTAGCTCCTGCTGATCTGGTCCTTCTTCCTCAACTGAGCAAATATAAATGAAGCCGTGAGTACATAGAGTACTCTGCAAATCGTTTGTAACAAAGAATGCAATATAGTATGCAAGGCTTACCAAAGGATGGCTGAAAGGTTAATTTTGCAGAAAGCAACAATTTAAAGTAAATACAATAAGTAGATTGAAAAGCAAGCTTTATAAATGATAATAAATAAGTAACCAAAGGAATTGAGACCAACCACAAGTGAACTGACCATTCACCCAAGGAATCCACCATGAACCATGATCCATGAAATGAACACCCGTGAACTAACCATTCACTTTCCAACTTAACCCAACCAGGTTTTTAGGAAAACTCTACCCCTTGTGTGAAATCACCGAGCATTGTCCATAACCGAGGACACGGCTATTCGAATAGTTTTACACTCTGCAGAGGTTGTACAACTTTACCCACACGATATGATCATCTTGTAATGTCACCGGTATAACATGCTTCCTTTGGCATGCCGACCAAGAAGATCATAACAAGGCCCACTACTACACAACAGGGATATAGTAACACCAACATGTGTTACTATAGGTTAAAGAAAGTGTTACTAGCTCTCCTCGTAACACATTTTTTTATGTGTTCCAATTGCCCATGTTACTATATACTGGTCTATTGGAACACCATATATGTGTTCTTTTACATCCAAAAAAGTGTTACTAAACTGTAACACATTTACTTATATACTGGAACATTTGTCTAGTGTTACAGTGATTCTCTACTGTAACACTGTTTTTTAGCTCTAGTAACACTTCCTCATTTTTGTAGAACATATAGTTTGGAACAAAGGAACATATGGTTTGTAACGCATGTTGTACCTATTGTAACACTTTGAAATTTGGGAAAAAATATTTATTTTACCTTTGTATGTGGCATATAGTGTTATTATTGATTTTTCATAGTAAACATGACACATTGCAGAATCACATAATCTATAAGTTTCAATAATCATATAAAGATCCACAGATAATAGAAAGGTTTCAAACATAGTACTTGCTCAGATGAAGTGATAGTATATGTACACAATGATATGACTCTAGAGAGTAAACAGACATAGTAGTGAAGAGTACAAGTCCATACTACTAGAAACAAAAATGCAATATCTAATATTCTTAAAATCCATCACTTCTTCATCCATTCTTGTACGCATCGATATATAGGAATTCAGCCATTGATCATTTGAACCTGCAAATAGGTAGCAAGTTGTAACATTAAGTATTATTCTATCCATGTTCACCACAAGAAAGTAAAGTTTAGAAAGCTAGTTCAAACATACAAATATCGAAGGCCAAGCAATTGGTACTCCTTTGGCATGGGCGTCACCAATGTTGTTGTAGGTAGGCATAGGCCTCACTAATGGCTCATCTTTTTCAACGGGATGATTGATACGCACTTTGTAGAATTGTTTTCCTGTCTCAACTCCACCAACATTTGCTTTTGGATTAGTGCTAATAATAGTTGCATATGCCACAATTTCCTTATTTGGATATTTGGCGGTCATGAGTTTCATGTGGACCCAACTCGCATTAATTTGACATAATCACTTAGCGACAAAGCAAGCATTTATTGTATATATCAAGATAGCGGCACATGTTGCTAAGAGTAAGTGCGGCCTATATCTTTATGAAAATGGAATCAACACTTCATATTGCGAACTAATAAGGATAACATTAACAATAAACTGTTTGATAGCACCTAAAACCTATTGTGCAAAGCAATAAACTTCAGAGATAGAACATTATGGCCATCTTAATTTCATGATCCTTTTGCATATGACATAGCAGATTATCAGCAAAAAATATGCTCTGCCAAGAAAAGATAGACAAAGCAAAAGTGAAATGATTGTCACGATGAACCGAGTGTAGGCACGGGTATTATTGGTTGCGGTCATATTTATTTGAACTAAAATAACATTAAACATTACTAATATACGATCTTAAGTATGTAGGCACGGGTATTATTGTATCTTCTTAGTAGTTGTTTGGCTAAATCTTTTTTTCTCGTGGAAAACTATTTAATAAATTATTAATGTGTAAGCAATCCCCCTATTGTGTATAAAGTTTTTTTTGATACACACGTGCGTGTCCACTAGTATCAAGATAATGCAGCTACTAGAGAACAAGTGATATCATATCTATATACCTTCATTGGATGATCTTGCATATGTTTTGGACGCTTCTGGCACGTAGCCTTGTCGCGAGCCACATCCTGATGATCCTTAGACATGTAAAATGAGGTATGTAATAATATATGGCACAAATATTACTATAATAAATGGAAACATTTGATTCTTATATACCTTTTGTTTCTTTGTTATTCTACCTTCTTGTAAATCCTTGGACAAGAATCAAACTGAAATGAAGAGAAAGATAATTGTATTTATACATTTTTACAAAGTTATGTAATACTTATCTTGAATAAATTTGACATTGCAAGTAAAATATATCTTATTCAATGGTTCATTGAAAAGGTGTACCTCTATTTGTCTAGAATCTATAGCAGAGCCATGTGGGGATGATGCTTCTGCTTCCTCAATTGATATTTCCTTGTCATCTGCATGACCTTGGCACTAGTTCCAATAGAAAATCATTAAATCATAATCACCGGGCAATAATATTGACGTATAATGAATGAAGAGTATATTATTATTCATAAAGACAGAGACCAATTGATAACCTTTTCACTAGACAAATATAGATTATCATCATCACTATATTCAGATTCACATCTTTCTTTATCCCAAGAAAGATCGAAAGGGGATAGCATTAGTTATTAAAAACTTTGTAGGTAAAGAAGTACTAATTTCACAAGCAAGACATTTTACCAATTCGTTAAATGCGCTAAGCAATACCTCCTTCGATTTGGTGCAACACATTGAACTCTCTGAAAATTTCAAACAATATTAAAGTCAAGAGATACTAAATTAGATGAAAACATGAAAATAAAGGAAATACCTTTATGTTAAAATGCATTCCTTGTTGTTGAGAATTACCATGATCACTTGTGTGCAATTCACCTAGAAAAGATAAAGAGATTGAGTAACATTTCAATATAATATAGTTACAAATTAAAATAGACATTGCTACCATTGTTGGCTCCTCATTCTCATGGTGCCTCGATTGCTTTTTAATTCTTCAATCACTTTGTCTTGCATTTTAGAATGCTCCTTGAGTTGCCTTATTTCCTCCAACATGTGAGTCTCTACATCGATGATGATCCATCTAGTGTAACTACATCAATGTCCTTGAAATGACGTGTTGTTCGACCATAGACTTGTTTCGGAATTGGAAGCAATCCCATGCCATGTACTTGTCCAGCTTTCTCTTCTCCCAATACTTGATGTAATGCATCACCTTCCCATGCAACTCTTCCTCGCTATTTTGTGCTAATTCAGTTTGCGTGTCCAGAGATTTTCCAATGAACCTATAATTAAGACATTCATACATTAAACAAACTAAAAGGCTTCAAATTTGCCAAAATCTCGTGTGTATGTATCATACCATAGTCTCATTTGTCCCATTTCCTTTTTCGTGAGTTGCTAAGTAAACCTTTGCTCTATGTGGCGCTTTTTCAGTGGTCACTTGTCTCTGAAAACAATATCAATAAAAGAAAAGGAAAGGAAAACATACATAAATTTTTAAACAATGTAAGATGACTCACCAAGTCTTGGACCAACGAGCATAACTCTTTGTACCAAATTGTATGTGTTGTCTTCTTCATTGCACGACTTAATTTGTTCTTCTCACTAAGGGCCTACAAGAAAGTAAATTAACAAAAGAATTAACCAATATATACATAAAAATTGAGGATATAATAAATAATTAGCGTAAAAATGCTAAATAGCATAAATAATGGTACCCTTTTCCTACCTTTCCTTCTTTTGACTTCCAATATTTTACTAAGGCAATCCATTGTTCTTCATCGACATCGCTTGGACAACGTTGGTACAAAATGCAGACTTTTTCTTTGGATTGAATAGTGTCTTTTTAATGTTGCCTTGTATTTTCTCCAATCTCTTCCAATTGATTTCAATATCCATTTCTCACATGAACGAGGATAGAGAAACTTTGTCCGGAATAAGAAAGAGTTCTTGATGAATGAATTTTAGGAAAATCGTACATAACCCCTAATTGTAGTTTAGGGGTGAAGTAGACACACTACCAAACGTGGGGTTATATAGATATTTTCCATGAACTTTACTTTCTCACATGAAAACTAGCACACAAAAAACTTAAATTCACAATATAACATCATGTAAAATTTAGCAACCTGTATGAGCTGAATTATAGTTTTAGCACTAATCTTCTTGACTTTTCTCCAATCTTTGATATCCACTGGACAATATCCACCATTTCTTGCTATGGTGCCTAAAAATTGCCCTAAGAGACCACCTTCTTCTCCAATGGGTTGCCCAAGGATGTTGCATTTTACTAGTATCCGATCCCCTCTGTAGATCCCAAACATGTGTTAAAACGGTCCCCTTTCTCTTACGTACTTCATCACCATCACCTATGAAAAAAAGTTAATAGTAATACTAACCAATTGAAGATGCAGCCCACATAAATTGGATTGATCTAACTACATATGTACCTGATGTGTTCTGGTTCTCATCATCATGCTCCTCAACTTCATTGGTGTATAGTGCTTCAGTATGCTTTACATTTAAATGTTTCTTTTTCTTTATACCTCCTTTTCCTGCGAACAAATGTTGGGGACATGAACACATGTTTAGAATAAATACAATCAAGGGCTCTATAATCTTTTATTAGACTGCCATGATTACACTTACTAAATCACGAACAATGATGGAGTTGAATCTACTTATCTTTGATGAAAATAAATATTTGATGACTACCATAATTTGCAATGCTTAAGTTGTACTTGAATAATCAAATATACATAAAAGAGTAAATTATATATTCATTCTACTACCTTTAATTTTATTTGGTTCAGATTTGGATGGTTCTTTGTTGCACTTGGTAGGCACTAAGGTGGCCAGCCTCTTCCTCGTCACAAATAAGCTCACCATCTTCTCGCTCTCATACTCATTAAGCATTTCCATCACTTCAGAATCTTGTTCTATTGTGACCAAACTATCTCTTCTCTTGTAGAATAGATAGTCGACTGATGTGTACCCATATTCCTCGATCAGATCAATCAAGTTGTAAAAGCATATCTCATCTCTATCCATTTCCCTTTGCACATGTTTCTGTCTTGGAGCTGCCCCGTCACATTCAAGATTTAGGGTCCAAATATCCGCAGCCATAGTATCACAATCTAATTAAAATTTAGCACCAATACGAAAATAAGAATGAAGCATAGGATAATTCACAAATAAGAATCAAGTATAACAAAAGAATAATAATTAGACAAAAGCGCATATTTGTAATAATATTTGAACTTAAAGCTTGAGAAAAAGTAAAGTGCTATGGTTTAGATAGAATCATGTAGAGCAGGACACATATAAATATGAATAAAAAAAGGTTCCAAATATAATTTTACCTTGCAGTATTCTTTGGCTGTAATTTAATATCTTGGAGTGCTAGAAAACAACCTATAGTTTATCACATTATGTTTCTATGTGCAATATTTTGGCATGTTCTTTCTGAGTTTTTTTTCTAATTTGTGAGAATTTTTAAAGGTCTTTGCTAGCTAAGAGGATGGGTTATGATGAAGGAAAGGAAATTCAGACTAACAGTGGAAATTGGAAAGGACAAATTGCTATTTTGCTACCTTTCTTTCATGTATCACATTGATAAATATCTAAGTTGATCTCAGACAGTCTGCAAGAGTAAACCAATATTGTAGTAGTTCTACAAGATTAAGTTTTAATGTTTCACATCTTATTCCTACTGAGATTGGTCTCTTTCCTTGGAAATTGTGGAAATAGTCGATAACAATACTTGCCGCCCATGCCATGGACTGAAATTGGAGCTTTTCAATAATTCCGAGCTCTAGCAGACACACTCATGAAATTCCACTTATCGGGACGAGTCCTATTATTGAATTGTTATTCGCCATCGGTCCTGCAACCGACAAGTAATATCAAGCACTAGATATGACAAGTTATTATTATTTGAATGATAAAATCATCCGTGTCAATTTAAGTTAGGAAATTGGCACTTTTATCTCCACATACTTTAAAATGAAGAACAAAGGAGGAGAAGAGTGTGGCATAAGAAGATAATGCTACATTGTAGTGAAAGAAATGGATGAGCATTTCATGATGGCAGCTAATTTGTTGAATTGTTTGTTATTGAATAAGTTAAATTATAGCCATACATAGATCCATAACTTTTATCTATGCAAAATTTATAGTGAGCATATTTCATCTACCAAAGTCGCCTACAAGCAATTTTATAAAGCGCAAGCCCAAATCGTGAAATGAAGGGCCCATTCTCGCCTTCTTATTGCATCGTAGGTACATGGATGAACCTCATACATGGATGTGAATGCAGGTACATGTGAAGAAATGATTGAGAGCTTTATTTACGAGGAATTAGGGTTCATATTGTAATGCATTATCGCTTAACGGACTCAAAGAAATACGAATTTGGCACATTATTGCTGTGACAATGCCCCGCATATTCACAATCATCACATAATGCATGCAGTTATTGATAGGCAGAAAGTCATAATATGCATTATCATATACTAGCTAGAGCATTGTGCTTGCCTCGGGGGCATCATAATCCATGGCAGTACAGTAGTAGGTTAGTTAGAAGGAGAATGTGACTTTAATTTATTTGGATTTACTTTCAATTTTAATTTATGCATTTTAGTCAGGAACCAATTAGAGGTAGTTGGACTGAATACTGAATGTGTACACGACAAACCACTCATTGCAAAATGATGTATGGTCATCTTACATTTTTTTCTCCTGTGTTTGGGTTTTTTCTTTTCCTTTATTACCAGCAGCAATCATTCACATGTAAAACAATATTGTTTTACTCAACTTGTTCTCCTCATCAACTAAAACCAAATATAATAATATTGTATTGTGCATTGGGTTTGTTCAATCTATGATTATTAAGTCGGTAAGTCGAATCAGTCGTCAAGAGATCGACTTGCCGACTAGTCGACTACTTGTGACTACTTGTTGACTTGCATTTAGAACAGAACTAAAGATATTGGTACAATTTGTTCCATTCAAAAATAGACCAAGCAATAAGCATAAAAATGCATCCCGTCATTTCATCACAACAAAAGAAACAAATGAAAGACAGTAATACATACCTCCTTGGCGCTTGGCATCAAGCGAGAGAATGCAATAGAATATTGTACGTATCACTTCTGATAAGGATTTATCTTCCATTGATCCATTTCATAAGGATTTGATTACTAATATTAGCCAACGATGGTAATGACTACAGCAGTGAATTGGTTTGAGGTTGCCAGTACTCCCTAGCAATAGATTTGAGATGTTTCCAAGTGCAAAAACAAGAAGACTCGACTGCAAGACCAAATATTTCATTCTTATGTTGTCAAGTAGCAATAAGGAAGAATTGACACAACATGAAGTCATGAAGGCTACCATACCTCAGGTTGAGGCTATGACAACAAAAATATAATAATTTCTCGTGTATTTGGTTGTAGACCAAGTAATCGAGCTTGGAAGTCGGTCCGATGGCTTATTTTGATTTCTACATCGATTACGGATGGGGAAAGATTGCCCCCGGTGTAAAGGAGTTAGGAAGTCGTGACCTTTACCCACGTGTACTTTTCTATGCTACAATGCTCTTCATGTTTTTAACATTCATGAGTATTGTTATAGTATACCTAAGTGGTGAACTTTTGCATAAGCGTAGTTATCCATGTTTGCATCTGCATAACTCGCTTAAATAACTCGCTTAGGCCGTGTATTTGTAGAACCTCTCTTGGGTGATAGTGGTGACCTAGTTGCAATAGCAAGTGATACATCATTCTACATCCTAAAGTACAATGTAAGTTATTGTGTTCTCCAAATGTTCATTTATCTTTTCTTTTTCCTTCTCCAAATGTTGCTCTGGTTTGTGAATGAATTGTTGTGCTATTGTTCCAAACAATACAAGCAAGATGAGATCTTGAAAATACATTTATGTGCAATTTATCTGCCATTTCAACAGTGTTTATGATATCTGTGTTATCATGTAATGTGTTTGTCGTATATCTCAATATCACATCTAAAATAGACTCATTGGTAGATTATTTACATATAAGTCATTATTGAAATTACATACCAACTTTTTCCTAGTGTATCTTCATATATTCACCGACTAATGGAAGTGTCAAATAACAAATTCACACAATTTAGTTTCCTTCCTCTGTTGGTGTATTTTGTCCAACTTTGTTTAGAGTCATTCTATTCTAACCTTAGTTCTGGTTCCCCTTTTTTCTTATGGCAGTGTCGCTCATTTCTTGGAGTCTAGAGGAATGTTGGAGGAGGCTCTTGAGATAGCCACTGATGCTGATTACAAGTTTGACCTAGCCATGCAGCTTGGAAAATTAGAAGTTGCAAAGGTATGCGTGGTACCTGAGCACGAAGGCGAGGGCGAGCGCGACCCACTCGAGGCAGAAGATGGCGACGCCGAGCCCGCCGACCATCCGCAAGCTGACGGCGCCGTCCTCCTCCTCGCGCCTCGCGGACGTAGGACCTGAGCCCGTCGGCGAGGAACTCGTCGGTGCGGGAGAAGGCGAGCACGGCGGTGGCGCCCTGGAGGATGGAGACGACGACGGTGCGGTGAATTTTGGGGGCCCGGAGAAGGAGGAGTAGAGGCGATGGGTGTTGGCGAAGAGCAGGTGGGGGTGGCTCAGGGCGACGGCGGAGTCGTGGGTGAACGTGGGTGTGGAGTCGTGGGGGAAAAAAGGCGCGCACGGACGATCGTGAGGATCGCGAGCGCGCGAAGATGACTTGCCGTAGGCCCGTAGAGATAAGAGATTGTGAGCAGACTTCAGAAACTGTATATTCATAGGCTCATATCAATTGGCAAGTGATGCCTAGTTTGGCATAAACAATAACATTGCCAAGATTCGCAGACCACTAAGATTACATGTTGACCAATGTACCTGAATGAGCTAGATTAATATAGTTTATAAGAAATGGATAACTATTCTATATTTTTAGAAGTAATCATCCTGCTGGTTTTTTCAATCATTATGAACTCTGTGTGAAGCATTATTTTGAACTTTGCTTATGTGTTTATACGGTATAAAACTATTGTGGAGAGGATTCTGAAATCAAGACTTGTTTACGATTTATTAATTATCAATAAGCTCATATCGAGAGTACAATTATTAATTATGACTAGTAAGAATGTACAATTTTGCCATCACCATAACATCTATTCCCATTTTGTTAAAGGAGTATAAACTGTGATATTTGAAATACCCAATTATTCATGTTTATTTTTGGTGAAATGTGAATTACTAGGTCGTATGTTGGACATAGAAACATGACTTCAAAGAATCGTGATCCACACCATTTTAGTCAAATCAAGATAAAAGTGGTCATTACTCATTAGTCACCCAAGAAGACAAAACCTAAGGCAAAAATCACACTCAAATGTATTGGAATAAAGATCTCCATTAGTATATTCATGTGCGATAGGTCAAGTTGTATGACTTGTCGTGTGCCGATGAAGGAAGGAGTGGAGGAGGTGGCGGAGCGCCAAGGGCGCCATATGACATGACGCTCCCGCGTCTCTAATATGTGTATTATCATAGACATCTCTGATATGTTATTATCACAGACGGTTCGTATAACAAACCGTCTTTGATAATAACAAACCGTCGACTGCATAACACCATCTTGTCGTAAGTGTCGTAAAAATGTTTTATACAGTCTCACCATCGTGCTACAAAGGTAGAGCTACCGCCATTCAATGCATCCAGCTTATTCCTTGACCACATCGACTACCGTCGTGAGCTAGAGCCTTCCTTATGACACCACGGTCGACTGTACAAATACACTCTTATCGTAAGTGTCTTGTGCAAACAAATACGAGATAAAAAAGAATAGGCAAAAAAGCCAAAAGTATAGAAAAAAACGAAATTATGTATAGTGCAAAATAAGTTAAAAGTTAGAAGTTCAAGCCGAAACGAGCGAAGCCTTAAAAGCATGTCATAATAATTCAATGGATTTCCTACACAACAATTAACTAGATTTACTTGCGATTTCATTAAAATTTCTACCCATTCAATGCGAGGAGGATCTATGATGGGTCAAGGGTGTTCAATGAACACCCAAATTTTAAGTTACATATGTATATATAGGGTATATTACATATGTATATATATAATCGGCGGTTTATCTATTTCAAGTTATATTTTGCACTGCCCGACCGCGTCGTCCTTCGCGTGCGCGATCCGAGAAAGCGGCCCACCCATTCTTTGCGCCATTGTGCGCTGCGGCTCGCTTCCCGCCCCGTTCGCCCGACCCGAATCCCGCCCCATTTCTGCCGAGTGCCGACCGACGCGGCGACGCAGAGGCGAGAGGCCTAAACCCTAATCGGCGGCGAGACGGCGACTCGGCGCCGACCGCGCCGCCCCGCCGCCCGCATCCATCCGGCTCCGCTCGGCGCTCAGCCCTCGCGCCGCGCTCTCGCTCTGCGCTCGCGCTCGCGCTCCGCCGCTCCGGCTCGCTCGCGCGCTGCGCGCGCGAGGTCCGCCAGCGCCAGATCTCAGATGGCGTGCCCGCCTCCGCTCGCCGGCACCTCGGACGGCGGGCCCGACCGCGACACCGCCCCGCTCGGCGCGGCCGCCCTCTCCGCCCTCCACCGCACCGCGATCGCGGATCTCAACTCCGCCGCCCGACCTTTGCATGCTGCGATAACACGATGCCGAATTCCAACAAGGTCGGAAGAAAACCAAGAAGCCCTTCTCTTTTGTGTTGAATTGGGGTTGTTGAGTTGTGTTTGTGATGGAAATTTACGTTCATGTTTGCGTTGGTAGGGTGCAAATGGGTTAGGTTAATCCCGACCGATCCAGATCGAATTCGATTTGTACCAAACCGAGAAGAAAATGAAAATCAGGCGATTCGGATACGGATTCGGATATTAACCATCGGATTCGGTACCGGATTCGGGATAGCAAAAATCCGACCAGATTGCTTCGGTTTCCGGATTCTCAGATAATATCCGGTCGGATATCCGAAACGCAGAAAAGCAGACAAGCAGTTATCCCTAAGAGCATCTCCAACAATCTCCCTAAAAACCCACCCCAAAAGACACCTTTTAGGGGCAGCCCAAAAAATTTGTTAACCTATTTTAGTCCCCTCCTCCAACAGCTCCCCTAAATATATCCTAATAATATTTTGAATCTGGCCCAACATTAACAACCGGTCCATTTACTTTGCTCGATACCTATTTTTATTAGTGATCAAGTCGGTCCATCCAACCGAATAGAATAGGGAGATTGAACCAATCCCGTGCGTGTGCGTACGCGGACGACGGCCGCCGTATAAATATCAAACGGTGATTAGCCGCAATCAGTAATTGAGATGGTGCATGTACGTGACGTGAGACACATGCAGTAATTGAGATGGGAATGTCTTTGAGTTTTTTATTTCCATCGCATCGCCATCAGCCGCAAGGACGTTGCCAGGCGCCTGCAATGAAAAATGTGGCGCGAACTTTTTTCCCAGCGCGCGTGACAGCGGGAGCGAGGATAGGGGACCTCTGAAAGTTCCTGGTTTCTACCTAAGTTTTGGGAGAGTTTTGGGGGAATAGAAATAGGGGGGTGTTTAGGGGAGTTGTTGGAGAAGACTTTTTACATAATTTCCTAATAATTTAATTTAGGGGGAGATTTAGGGGGATTCTTGGAGATGCTCTAACCGGCAATCAGTTCGGCGGCCTCCCCAATTCTTCCCCATCCGATCTATAGTCTCGGCCCTCTCGGGCTTCCCCATCCCCATCCGATCCCCTCCCCAGCTCGGTTGCGCCGGCTCCCCGTCCAGATCCGGACTTCCGGAGATCCTCCCTATCCTCCCCATCCTTCCTCCCCATCAGGCATCAGCTGGGAGCGAAGGTCCCGAAGAAGGCCGGCGTGGCGGGTTGGGGGTTTGGGACCTCATGGCCTACGACCCCTCGCACCCCCTCGCCGCCTCCTCCTCCTCCAGGTCCCCCCATCACACGAACGAGCAGTAACACCTGTGCCTTTTGTGCCGTGTTGTTTCGTGACTAATTTTGCGCTTGATGCAGGGATGAGTTGAGGGAGGACTGCCTGCGGAAGGGGACGGAGCTGGCGCAGGCGGTGTCCGACGCCCTATTTGGGCTTCCGGCCAACGAGGACCGCGACGGCCCCATCGTCCGCTTCCCGCTGCCCACCACCCGCCTCCCCATCGTCCCCGCAGCATGTGAGAAGACAACCTCTCTTATATATTCTACTCGCTAGTGATCTCAAGAGCATCGTTTTCTGTTGATCTGTTATAAAATCTTATGAACTGTTGGTTTAGCTTTGTGCGTGCCAACGAAAGTGATATGCGGATGTTCTGCTTGTACTGCTGTGGGTATGAGAGTAGATAGGAGTTGTGAGGGAACGTTTGGATGCATATGCTCATACTGAAGTTGAATTTCGTGCTCAAGTTTGAGTGTTTTTATGTCAAACATGTAGTTAAAGTCACTCTGGTATCATTTTTTCTTCAATTTCTGAAGTAACGATCTGTATAAGCCATTAGGCTATGACTGTGAGAGTAACATACTACCATGAAACTCTAGGTGCTGGCACATTATTTTTGTTCGTGTTTGTATAGGTTCTTGCATTGCGCTAACCGATGAAACGAGAAATCAAGCTGAACGAAAGTTCATTATATTGATGTATGCGTGTATTTGCCAGAAGTTTAAATTTTATTTCATTTTCCCTACACCAGCTACCAAAGCTGAAGCCTCCTACTAATTGGGAGCAGTTTGCAAAGATGAAAGGTGGAATTTTATTCTTGTTTACTTTTTTAATGACTTTTCATGGAATTGTGCTTAGTTTCTTTTGTTTGGATTAATATGACAATAACATACTAGCAGAAATTAAGAAGCGCAAGAAGAACAAACGTGAATGGGATGAGGAAACTAATTCCTGTAAGCGGACCTATGGCTTTGTCCATGTTAATGATGACAAAGACATTCCGATCATTGAAGCCAAAGCAACAGATGGTTAGTAATTTTTGTTCTTCATCTGTTGCTAGCAAACTTGTTCTGCAGCAAGACTAACAATCTTTTTTGCTTTTCCCACCTATTGAGTAGCCTATTGCAGCTATCATGTGCTACAATGTAAATGCTTAACAATCTACATGCTTGTGCTTATGTACACTGATTTAGTCCGGCATTCATTTTAAATCTGCAAAGCTCTATCCTTCATTTATCTTTGATCAACTATTTTCTTTTGGTAGTTTAAGATTGACTGAATGTGACAAGTCCCCGTTATCAATGTTATTAATTCATGAATGCCTATGTCTTAAAACCTCATTATCAATGTTATCCATTCAGAAATGTCTGTGAATTGCCTTAAATCATGGATAGATCTTAGTTCAGATCACGTGGTTCAATTAAAGTGGTTTGTTGGCAGATTTGTGCCTTCTCGGTTTCAGCTAAAAGAAATTCTCTTAGTTGGCATTCCTCTCATGGTTAGTAAATAGCTAGTCCACACGTTTTGTATTAATTTAAGTGCTTGTTATACTAGGCAATTGTTGTGATGTGCAATTTTATCAACTTCAGCAAGCACATAATATATGAGGTGCAAAATAAACACAAGCAACAGCAGCAGAGGGAACTAGAAGAACAGACGATGGTTAAGATGGTGTTGCCGTGTGGCAAATCTACTGGCTGCCTGGCTGTATATACTCGACTATGAAATGATCCAGGCGACGAGTGCTAAGGACAGATCCTGTCCATGCCAAACAGCGAAGTATAAATGTATAATGACCTGTGGATTCTACCAGAAGAAATGCCAAACAACTTTCCATTTCTTATGCTCAACAACAATATGTAGGAAATTTCTTCCTTTACTGTCAACTGTGAAGCATTTTGTCACAATCTGGGCAGTGTTTGGGCATTTTGTCAAGCATTTCCTTTACTGACCTTGCTCTGTTTGAATCGCTATTGAAAATGTTCCTTCTTGTACGTCCGTGATATCCGCTTATATTATCCGCTTCCGATCCGTAACCGATATATATCCGCCCCGATGATACCATATTCGAAACTCCGAATATTCCGAATTCGTATTCGTATCCGGTCTTACCGTATCCGATTTCGAATCCGGGGGAAAAATATGGGTTAGGATACGGTTTAAGCAATATCCGTTCGAATCCGATCCGATTGCACCCCTATGCGTTGGTTTATGGGATGCAGACTGACAAGACATCCATGCTTGACGAGGTCATTGAGTATCTGAAGCAACTTGACGAGGTCATTGAGTATCTGGAGCAACTGCAGCTCCAAGTGCAGGTGAGCAGATACATTCTTGGATGGTGCTAAATTTGTAATGCATTTGTTTTGATTGATCCAAACTGCAATCGTTAACATAGAGTTGTAGTGAGATTGAGAATTTGGTAGAAAGATCAATTGATGAAGAAAACAAAGCAAACTTGTCTGGATATTCAGTTCTGTAGCTAGTGGCTGCACTTGTTATTTATAAACATGTCGAGGATAGCACAATGGTAATGTGTTTATTAAGATAGCTAAAGTGATCAGCACAATGGTAATGAATTTCTCCACTTTCAACTCATAGGTTCTATTATCATTTGGTAATTTTAGAGCTCATTTATGTAGGTCACAACTTTCTATTCTAGCAACATTATTTTAATATTTTATTTTATGGCATTGCAGACATCGATGTTTTGTGGCATCCCTAGTGACTTTGTTCCAGCTCTTAAGTATGATCGATGCATGGTCGCGAAGTTGGAGAGCATACATGGCTTTTTTGTTCTCCAAGTCTTTTGGAGTTCATATGCTATATGTAAAATGATCTAGATGATGGTTCATGCTATTCTAGATATCAACTCATAAACACCTTGCACGGTGCTTTTGTGAAGGCATTTTTAAATTGTCTCAAACATTGTTGTAGGCCGTACTTAAATGCCTTCTTTGTGGCCTTTTAGGCATTCTACAACATTGCCTCTTGCATAGAAATATAGATCATGAGTCAATTTTTGTCCAATGATTACTCTTTTGATTTAACAATTTGTTTTACTACCATACCGCCAAGATATCTATCACAATTCTTCATAATAACCAAGTTAGATTGGTTGATCTGTTGGATCAGAAAAGCGTGTGGCTGAAGAATATTTCATTTTGAATTCAAATTAGGTTTACTGTTATATAAGGATAAGTGTTGGAGATGAGATTGTGACAGATGAAAAGATAAGATGGTTTATTCTCTTCTCAGAGCTTGAAAGAAGTAGAGAGAACTGTTTTTTCATAGCTTTTTTGTTAGACCCAGAACCAATAAATGTTTGCACTCGGTATTGGAGCACAGAAAGCGAGATCATGTGAAAATGAGTTTAAATCTATTTGATTTTCTTATCAACCTAAAAGATAAAGTTTATATCACCTTATATAATTGTAGGGAGGAGGTAAGTAGTGATCGCCCACACAATCAAAAGAATTCTACTATTCTCCTATTTAATTTTACGTAGTTTTTTGTTTTTCCATGTTTCTTCCCGTCGTACTTGTTCCTCTCATGATCATGGTATATCTATAGCGTAGCTTGTGCTCAACCCAACAGTTTGGAAGTGGGCTCTAGCAACTACACGACATTTTCAATTGCCTAATAGTTGCTGATCAAGAGTCATGTGAGGACCACGATGTGATTGCCTAACAACCAAGACGACACCGACTGTGACGTACTTGCAGACCATGAATTGGAAGGTCACATATATATGTTTCTTCGTAACATTTTAGTTGTAACATTGTTTTGTGTTACTATAGGGTATATATTTGGCACACATTTTACATGTTCCATTTATGTGTTACAACATAGTACAATCTTTGTAACATTTTACTTGTAACATTAATTTTGTGTTACTATAATTGTTCTCAGTAACACATTTTTATAAAACAAGTGCTTTGTGTTACACCCATTGTCTGTAACACATTGTTTTATGTTACTATGGAATTTCTTTGTAACACATTGACGAATGTGATACAGGAATGTATTACAGTATCCATGTTTTGTAGTAGTAGCCTTTACAATGTTCAATCTCAACCTAGTCCCGCCTCGCTGAGGTTTCGCCCCCAAACCTGGTAATTGCCCCCTCTTACGCCCCGTGGAATGTATACGACACCCACTAACATCCCTGGCGGAACCAGAATTGAAACATCACAAATTAGTCAGCTAGGTCCATCCCATACTGGACATGTGGTTGCACGGTAAGGCTCAAATCAATGGCGCACAAAGTTAAGTCCTTAAATGTACCCAGGCGAAACATCCACATCCCGTGTGCAACCTGCACCCCCTTTACTGCACGATCATTCGCTCGAGTGGGAACCAATTTTGTATAACCAACACCAATGACACTACCCATGTCATGGCACACAAATTTTATAACCGTGGTTAACCACCACATTCAAGTATATCATTAAGTCAAGATTAATTAACCACATGTGATGATAAACCCAACGTACTAGTGATAAGCATGGCTAAGCAATTAGACGTATGCCCAAGTGACAACTATTATTGTATCACTAAATAATTCCTAACCCTAAGGTCGCAATGGAATCATGGTAGTCAAATTATCATGGAGCAATTAACCAATTAGGGCCATAACTACCAATACAAGTTTTTATTAATAAATAGCGATGCATGATAACTTGAAACAAAATAATTAAATAATAGATTGCAAACTGGGTTCAACATGATCAAAGAATACGACTTGCCTTGGCCTTGCTCAGTTAGGAATTCTTGATCTTGAATCCGCCGGCTCCTTGAACGCGTGATCTAACGAGAGAGAAAACGAGACGAACACAAAAACAAATTCAAATAAAACCCAAATAAACTCCAAAAACTGCAAAACCAGAACCAAAAGATGGAGCTCAATTTTAGATGAATTTAGGAAGAAGAATCGGGTCAATTGGAGTTCGGACGAAGGAGAACAAGCGATCTAAAGTTTGCCGGGGTGAGAATGCTGGAAATTCATAGATGTTACTGTTCATCCGAGAGCAATTTTTGGAAAGGAGGCTAGCGCTGGCGAGAGGAGGCATGGGAGGTGAATCCAACTAGCAAAATGGGTTGTTAGGGACCTGAGGCACATATAGGAAGCGACGGCGCGCCAAACGGAGAACGATGGCGGCACGGACGGCTACAACGACATGGGTAGGAGAGAGGAATAAAACTTGGGCATGGAACATGGAGAAGTAGGGTGAGCATGGGCTAGAACGCGGCTTGACGAAGCTAGGAAAATTATCGACTCGGCCAGAAACCCACCGGAGACGGCGCAATCGACGTTTAAACGACGTCGGGAAGGAAAAAGGAAAAACTTAATATCTTGGTGCTCGTTGAACGAAATCTAAAACCACTTGGAGGGTAGCTACCTGGGATGGTTTGGCACAAAGTGACGTGAACGGATTGGTGAAAACATCTCCGGGTAGATGGGGGACACGAGATGCCATTGGCGGCCATGGCGAGGTTCGGAGGTGAAAATTTGTGGAGGCTTTCTGAGGAAAAGGGAGGAAACACGGCGTAGAACGTGGCGAGGCAAGGCTAAAAAAATTAGCTAAAGCTTACCGGAGGCGACGAATCGACGTCGGGAGGCGCTCTTGACCTAGATTGGGGAAAACTCGATTATGGGAGATTGGCTGCACCAAAACCAAATTAACTTGGCAAGAAGGTAGATGGCGCATGATGGCACAATGTGACGCGAAAGGATCACGGAGAAACTCACCGAATAGCTCGAGACACGACGAGCAAATTCGGGACCGGAGGGGCTCGGTGCCGACGGCGTCCTGGGCTTTGAGGGGACTTGGCACGGCTTGGGATGGGTTTCGAGGAGCCAAGGGGTCATATTTATAGGCTTGGAAGAGGTAGAAACCGACTCTAATTCGTGGATTTCGGTTTAGAGTCCGTTTCAGAAAATTGGAGATAAAAGGCAAACGGATGAACGAAACGGAAAGAGACCAGTTGGGATGGATTCCTTGCGTGATTTGGCACAACTTTCCTTTTGGGAAGACATTGAGATAAAGTGCAAATTGGAAGTTATAAAGAGAGAGAAAATCGGAAGGAACTGTACACAGGCAGGACATCGATCGGGCTCTCTGCCGCGCGGAGACGATGGATGAACAGTACTCTTTCTCTTTTTTTTTTGGAAATTTCAAATTGAGCTCAAACAAACTCCGAAAAATCCAAGAAAATACAGAAAAAATTCCTTGTGACACAAGGAACACAAATAAAATATTTTTGGCAAATATTAATGTTTAATTTAATCATATTAAATCTTTTTAATTAATGAAAATTCCATTTAAGCTTTAATTAATTCAAGAAAAATCCAAATGGTGAATTTTATTTTAAAAGCTTCAAAAAGGCTCTGAAAATCAGGATGTTACAGTAAGACTCCATCCTGCTCTTACAAAAGGGATAGTCGACCCCCTTGAACAGAGGTAGCTTGGTAGAATACTTATTTTCTGCCATGGTTCTAAAGACTGGTTAAAATCTATGAGAAGAGCTAACTGGGCTTTGATACCACTTGTAGGACCAGATAGGCAACAGAGAGCTAGTGAATGGTGCCTTTAAAAATTTCTTCTAAGTATTCACTTATTCTTTTCTCTGATAGCTAAACACAACTAGTCAGCAGGGAAAATAATGTGGTCAAAAAACTAACAACGTGGTCGAAATCTGATAATGTGGTCAAAAATCAACTCTAGTGGTCAACGACCAGAGAGAGCAGTCAAAAACCAACGTACTCGAAAAACTAACGTGATCCAAATCCAACGTAGTCGAAATTCAACTTGAGTGATCAACGACCAGAGAGTAGTCGAAAAAATAACATGGTCCAAATCCAACGTAGTCGAAATTTGACTTGAGTGAAATTCAAAAACCAACATGGTCAAAACCAACGTGGTCAAAATTTAACTCAAGTAGTCAACGACCAGAGAGCGGTCGAAAACCAACATGGTCGAAAACCGACGTGGTTGAAACCAATATGGTCGAACAGAGACAATGTGGTCAAAAACTTAAATGTGGTCAAAAGTCTGAACGTGGTTGAAAATTCAAGCGGTGAACAGAGCAGAGTCTATTTTTCAACCTCATTTCAAAACAAAAATTAATGAAACTTTTGATCCGTAGATCCAAATGATATGAAACTTCTTCTCTAGGGTATTGAGAACCTATTACAACAAACGATCATGAAAATCATGGCCAAAGTTGTGAACTTTTTTAGTTCATTGGAAGGTTCCACCAAAATCGAGTCAAAATCAAAATTAGTGAATACAACTTGCACATGGGTGGATGATATCCAAGATGGGTTTAGATGTATTCCCACATATTACAATAAGTTGGAACACTAAAGAAATAAACTCAAATACCCTCGGATTAAGAAATCACACTTTGAGGCCAAACCACTAGCAAATCAATTAAATTAAGTTGGATCCATGGAAATATGCAAAGATTGATATATTGCTTACTTAAGAATGTAGATTTTATAACCACTCCACCTTGGAGGACAAAGAGCATACCAAGTGCTCCATCCCAACTTCTTTTATAGGTGGGCAATCAGCCACCTACACCCCTTAATGGATTCTATCCACTATTACAATGGGGGAACCTGTTAACCCCTCACACACGGGTTTTACTCACACAGGTTCACTTATGCACGCTTTTCAAAGCGTATAAATGTGCATTCGCTAAATCCTTAGCCTTGATCTGCCTTGATCAAACCAGCTCCACCATGACCAAAATCGCTCTCTAATGCATCGTCCATGCACTATGGTTTTAATCCAAGGTGGTTTCTAGTATTTTGGTCAAACTACCAAAATAGCCTCCATTGACCCGATCTTCACCAACCTTTGCAAGCAATCGTCATGCTTGCCACGTATAGGTGCACCACTAGCTTGCCACGTGCCGCCAAGTCTCTCCCATTCTGGTTCCATCGAACCATGGCTCACTTGGCTCGTGCAAGCCATATAGTGCCATCCCGCCATTTGAACTTGCCTTCAACACTTCCCGCCTTTCTCGTGCCACGCTTGAGCTCACCATCTTACCCAGCATCCTTGATTGTTCTGAGCCTCAGCTCCACCCTGAGCCTAACCCCGGTCCTCGTCGTTGACCATAATTGACTCCAAGTGAACCTGCACATCCAAGACAAAGAAATCGTTTTCAGGCACAAGTTCTTCACAACTTGACCTACATTATCCAAGACATGCATCATGCACCCTTAATCCAATGACCCAAGTCACGGGTGGCAGAGGAGGAATGATTCGGGGGCGGAGCTTTAGGGCTGGGCAGCGGTGACAACTTAGGGGTTTGGCCTGGCAACAACTTGGACGACGGCGCGGGTAGAGCGCTCGGTGACGGCGTGACACGGGTGAGGGCAACGAGGCACGGGCAGCAGCTTGAGGGTGAGGGCAGCAACTAGGACAGGACCTCTCCCCCTGAGTCGCTCCCCTCTTATAGCCGAACATCTGGTTGGGCCAAGGGTTGAGCTAAACACAGCTCAACCCAGAAAGCTTCCCCCTGTTTTTTCTTTTTAGGACATTATAGTTAGACCGACCCTGCTAGCCCTTGGAGAGGACACGTTCAACACCTTGTTGAATAGCTTCTGCTAGTAATTTGTCAAGTGAGTAGATCAAGGTCAAAGTCGAGCTCCCACACGCGTGAGTGCTGTCCTGACCTAGCTAGTCAGGGACGATGGCCAAGTAGGGTTGAGCATGGCAGCACCCACCATGTCAAGCCATTTTGGTGGCATGAGGCAAGTGACTAGCTTCCAAGGACTAGCTCATGCGGTGAATGCCCCGAGCATAGCACTTGATGAGTGGCAACAAGCACATGTGTACTACCACAGAAAGGATCATCACAGATGATTCAAAACCGTTATCACAGACGGTTTCTAACCCGTTTGAATTTATGTGTGTGTGATAACAGATGGTTATCACAGACGGCTCTCGAACCATCTGTGATAATTTACAACACAGACAATTCTAGTTAAGAACCGTCTGTGATAGTCTATTATCATAGAAGGTTGTAGTTAAGAACTGTTTATGTTTGCATTCTCGCATCCTCATAAATAGGCCTTCTTAGTTCATCAACATTTTATAATTGCGCTATAAAACAACGCTGTCGATGTCTTAATATCAATCTTACGTATGATTTGTTTAGATTTAGGGAAACTCATAGAAGACCCGGTGTATGCGCATGTAGAGTAGAGACACGAGAATTTTTATACAAGTTCAAGACTTCTCCTAAGAGAATAACAACCCTAAGTTCTATGTGATCACTGATCACCAGAAAAGGATTACAATTGAGAGAAATGTGAATGCCTAACAGTATCTCCTTCTTCGATCTGAATGCCTCTCTCTTCTCCCTTTGACGTTAACCTTTATATAGCCAGTAAAGCGACAGCCGCTGTCCCATGCCAGAAGACGTCTAAACGCTTTGGATGATAACTGCCTGACAGAAGTTGCTATCAGAGAGACGTGTAAGGCCATTCTCCATGTAGCGGTTGTTGTCAAAGAGAGATTGTGTGCGGTTATTGGATAAACGCACGTTTTAACTGCCTTATCAGACAAACTGATGATGTAGTTATTTGTCGTAGACAAGTTAGTTGGAGATAGGTTGGATGATGTAGTAAGACTTACGACTACATGGTCATAGAAGGATATACGACCAGGGAGTAGTCATAGTAAGATTTATGACTACGTGGTCGTAGAAGAACTTACGACTAAGGAGGTAGTCGCAGTAAGACTTACGACTATTTGGTCGTAGAAGGACTTACGACCAAGGGGGTAGTCACAGAAAGACTTATGACTACGTAATCATAGAAGGACTTACGACCATATAGAATAGTCACAGTATGACTTACGACTATCCTGAGGCACTTCTGTCCTACTAATAAGGGGTATATTCAAGGAATATAGTGACATAATAATTTGAGGATTATTCTATTCTCGTCATCTAGCCCTCCAACTTCAAGTGAAAGTAACTTATTCGAGCAAGCGAGGTCGTAGATAAAAATATGGTCAAAAGCAAAACCCTTCTCGACTCTTATCGACCAGGAATTGGCTTGGTCGATTTGGTAATTTCTCTTGAGTTGTGAAGACAGATAGACATCATACAGTGGGAATGCAATCGATTTCCTTGTCCTGTCAGTTGAATTGGTTCCCAAAGCAAATGTTCAGTCCCAAGAGAAGTAATCGACCCATTGGCTATAAAAACTTACCGAGGCAACCATTGGTTTTTTACTTCCCCATTTGCTCCGATTCATTCAAGCTCTCTGTCTCTAATCGATCTCTATAATCTTCCTCCATCTCGCACAAATCCCTTCTAATCATCCGTAAGAATGACGAAGTCTTCATCAACCTAGGCTGAATTAGGGATGGATCATGCCAAGATGAAGGCATTAGAGACTGCAGAGAAGATCCCGTCATGATGATTCGTTAGATGGATCGAAGCCTGGGCAATGTTGGCCAACCGGACAAATTGGAGAGATTCCGATTTTCCAGGCGTACTATGAGTGTGGCCCCCGTCTCCTTGCTCATCCCTTCTTGATGACCGTTCTCGAGTATTTTGGGGTTGAATTGGTGAACTTGGTTCCCAATTCAATCACAATGCTCAGTATCTTTGTGTACCTATGTGAGATGTATTTGGGTATCCCAGCGGATCTCGAGCTCTTCCGGTATTATTACAAGATGAGCTAACAATGGAGATTGCTGGGAGTTGTGGATTGAAGCTTCATGATGGCAAGACAGAGCTTTACATCCCCATATTTACCTAATATTCAAGGCTGGGATGGAAGAAGAGGTAGTTCTACTGGGAAACTACCAGTGCAGAGGTGGGGCTTCTTCAGAGGAGAGCAAGTATTTCTAGTATTTATCCCACGCTCATCAGAGTACTGATCAGGCTTATCATTAGATGTCTCATCATCATTCCCACGAGATGAGGGAGAGTGTGATCATTGGGGAGCATCCTCAAGCCTTCCTCCGAGACAGTGATGAGAATTTGAGGGTAAGGCAAAGACCTCCTATCTAGAATCTCCACTTTTGAAAGATGCCTCCTCATCCGAAGAATCATCAAGCGAGATTGTCTCGCAGCCTGGAATAAACCCTGCCAGGTAGGGGAAGTCTAGGTTATAACCATCCCCAACCTGGTCTATTCCCTGTGAGGATACAGACGAACACGAGTGTGCTCACCCATTGCCATCGTCGGGTCATTTGGAGAGTCACCACTAGAAATTGGTGATGTGCTCCCCGATCGAAAGAGTCTGGGGCTCTCCAAAATTGCACAGGACAACACTGTGGGACTCGAATACTTGGGAACAGACACATCGTCGCGTTAGGAGTCCTCATCATGGTCGGATTGACCCTTGCCGCTTGGGAGAGATGAGTCCTCCATTGGGCGTACTGCTATGGGTGACTTTGATCCCTCATTAGCCTTTCCAACGATGTCGTCTCCGGAATCACCGGAGGAATTTCCAGGGAGACATTCACCGTCAGAAGCAAGCAAGGTTTGCTTGTACTCGTAGCAAGCCTCCATGTCGATGCTCGCGTAGTCGGCCAAGTCGAACTAGTTCTCCTCGTTCTATTCATCTGCCATGAGGACATCAGGAGTAAAAAGAGAAACTTGCTGACGAGGAAATTACCAAAGTGTTGGAAGAAGAGATTCTCCACGGACAGTGCCAACTATCGACGTTTTAAGATTGATCTTACATATGATTTGTTTAGATTCGGGGAAACTCTTAGAAGACCAGTGTATGTGCATGCAGAGTAGAGATAAGGGGATTTTTATACGGGTTCAGGCTTTCTCCTAAGAGAATAACAGCTCTACGTCCTATGTGATCAACTCTATGTCCTGTGTGATCACCATTCAACAGAAAAGAATTATAATTGAGAGAAATGTGAGTGCCTAACAATATCTCCTTCTTCGATTCGAATGCCTCTCTCTTCTCTCTTTGACGTTAACCTTTATACAGCCAGTGAAGTGACGGCCGTTGTCCTGCACCAGAAGACATCTAATGCTTTGGATGCTAACCGCCTGACAGAAGTTACTATTAGAGAGATTTATAAGACCGTTCTCCATGTAGCGGTTGTTGTCAGAGAGAGATTGTGTGTGGTTGTTGGATAAACACATGTTCTAACTGCCTAATCAGATAAACTGATGATGCAGTTGTTCATCATAAATAAGTTAGTCAGAGATAGGTTGGTCTCAGGAAGGTCGTGACCATAAGGTGGTCACAAGTCAACTTACGACCACGTGGTCATAGAAGGATTTACGACCAGGTAGTAGTCTTAGTAAGATTTATGACTACGTAAACATAGAAAGACTTATGATCAGGGAGGTAGTTGCAGTAAGACTTATGACTACATGGTCATAGAAGGATTTACGACCAGAGAGTAGTCGCAATAAGACTTACGACTACATGGTCATAGAAGGATTTACGACCAAAGAGGTAGTCGCAACAAGACTTAAGGCTATTTGGTCGTAGAAGGACTTACGACCATATATAATAGTTGCAGTAAGACTTACGATTATCCTGAGGGACTTCTCCCCTACTAATAAGGGGTATATTCAATAAATATAGTGACGTAATAATTTGAGGATTATTCTATCCTCGTCAAGCGCAATTAGAGAATGCAGATGAACCAAAGTAGACCTTTTTATGTGAACAAGATCATCGTGCAATAAACTTTAGTGCCATGTCTTCATCTTACAATAAAACATGAATTTCAATAAGGGCCAAAACTCTAGCCATCCATTAATCATCACAGGAACTAAGTCATCACACACACGAGCATCAAGATTTATAACCATCCAAAAATTTTGGATGGGGGATATATCACCGGTGATGAAGGAGAGGCGGTGGTAGCATTATCATTGTGTCATGACGGTGACACTACACAAGACACTCTTACGACACTTAGGACAAAAGTGCCTTGTACAGTGAATCGTGGTATCACAACTGGAGGCAGAAGAGCTCACGGCTGTAGTTAGAATTGTCGAGGGGATGGGGCGCTTTAGCTTAGGGGAGGAAGTAGGAATAAGGAGTGCATGAACTAGGAGGGGACTTAGAGTGTACTTGGGGGAAAGGGAGATGGGGGAGTAATAAGGGGCGAGAGGTGGGAGGAGACGGTGCCTACCATTCGATGTGAAGAGAATAGATGTGTGAGATCGAAATCCTTAGAGAGATGCCATGAATTGGTGATGTGGCATTATTCACAAACGGTTCGGATTAAAAACTGTCTGTGATGTATGCTGACATCACAGACGGTTTTTAATCCCAACCATCTATGATAATTATATATCATAGACAGTTCTAACTATCGCCAGTAACATATATGGTCACGCTTTTAAAACCTTCTATGATAATTGCGACATTGATGGTTCTTTGGAATCGTCTGCGATGACACGTCTAGTATAACATTTTTTGTTGTAGTGGCGGTGGAGTAGCCACGGCTTCGCCCAAGCGCAAGCACTGCAGGGCACGAGCGGCAACCGATGCGTCGAACAAACAAAACAAATTTCTTTGAAATTTGTACGGAGGTTTCCATGATCTACATGTTTAAAGGTTGAAATTTGCAAATTTCTTTTAAAGATTTGTCCTGAATTCTTGGGTGTTTAGTGTTGAAATATACTAAAACTTTGGAAAACTTCTCTAAAACTTTCTTTGAAACTTGTGAACCTTCTTTTCAAACTTTGCTGAAACACACATGAAACTTCTTTGAGTTTTATTGAAACACACATAACAATTGTTGAAACTTTATTTGAAACTTGTGAATCTTCTTTTTGAATCTTGCTTCAAACATGTACAAAACTCTATGAAATTTGTTTGAAACTCCATGAAACATGCATACTACTATCTGAAACTTGATTTTGAAACTTCGTGAAACATGCATAAAACTCTCTAAAACTTACTTGAAACTTTTGAGTTTTATAATTTGAAACTATTTGGAACTTTATGAAACTTTTATGCAAGATGAAACGCGGTAAAACCCACCGATGGTAATATTTTCGAGCCATATAGCGTGGGGAGGTGGTATTTTTTTTGTAAGCATGAAGTGATAGTTTGTTGTTAATAACTGGTCTTGTCATATTTTTCCATGTGCAGCGACCAAAAAGCCCTTGTTTAAAATATATTTTGTTCCTTGTTTTTCTTTATGGGGGTTCCTAAATATCTATTGATTATTCAATTCCTAGCCGCCCCAACAAAGGACATTCGATATGACTTTTTTGTGAAGAAGATACGATATGATCGCAAGCAATGATGTCGAAATAATTGACCCATCACCAATCATACACCCTTTTTTCCCCGCATGTCTTCATTTTATTTTTTTGAAGACTACCGGATGCCTTTAGTTAGCACTCAGCGAAACTGACTAAGCTACTTGAAGGACGTGGCAAAATAATCTCGCTCTCTCCATGGAGCTCTTCCCCTTCTTCCTGCTGCTGCTCATCGGCGCCACCGCGGCCTCCGGCGAGCCGGCGCACCCGGGCTACGCAGACGCCGAGCCGGCGTGCGGCGTGGCGGAGGCAGCGCCGCCCGTGCCGGAGAGGCGTGAGGAATTCGACGGCGGGCGGATCCTAGACATCAGCCACTACTACCGGGAGGACATGCCGGCGTTCCAGTCGGCGGACGGCACCGGCGGGTTCCTGCGGCTGGTGCGGTCCATGCGCAACGGCTCCGACATCGCCAACTTCTCCGAGCTCCGGCTCACGGCGCACTCCGGCACGCACGTCGACGCGCCGGGCCACGTCTTCGAGCACTACTACGACGCCGGATTCGACGTCGACACGCTCGACCTCGCCGTCCTCAACGGTACGTAAGCACGCGCGCCGTTGGCTTGCCGCTTTCCGGCCCGCTTCTTCTTAACTGTGACTCTTGTTCACTAGCAAGCTAGCAAAAGGAGGCATGCGATTCATTACTTCTACAAACACATTAATCATGTTATTCCCTTCATGTCTCATGCCACGTTTAGCATTTCAGGGTTAAGATAATTAGATTATTTAACATTAGGTTAGTTTAACCAATCTTTTTTAATTCAAGATGCATGCATGGTTAATTGTTGTATGTTAGCTTATCCATCTTTTTGTTGGTGAACTTAATCTTGAATTAGGGGTTAAAAAGCTTTAACCAGGCTAGCTAAGACTCATGGGTGTTTAGCAGATTAAACCCCTAGCCCATCTCTTCATACCGAACACATCCTAGAGACAAGTATATAATAGCCTGAGCGATGACTTTGGATGGGCACATCTACAACTACAAGCAAGTGGTTTATTTTGTCTTTTGGCGTGACAGTTGACTAGAGATTTTTTTCCCCAATCTGATGTGCAGGACCAGCACTATTGGTCGATGTTCCCAGGGACAAGAACATAACAGGTAGATTACACAGAACCCCACGTATTTCTTCTTCAATATTACAGATATCCCATCCATACTTCCAATTTTGATAACTTTCGCTTGCACAAAATTGCCACTCGTTTTTCTTTTTAATTTCGAAAAAACAGTCGCATGCGGAACATTTTTAAAGTGTACATGTATTTGTATTAAATATGGAAGTGCAGACGGTTCCTTGTCAAATGCTAAATGTTCGTCAAGTATTTTCTTGTGCTAGTGAAGAATTTCAACAATGTGAATGGTCTTAAGACGGCATCTATACTACTTAAAAATATGTCGGTCCATTTTTCCTCCTATTTTCTCAGCCGTCCAATCAAAGATTAGCCATCCAGATTCACATGTAGATAGTTCTCCCACTCCTCGTAGAAAAGGTCGGGCCAACGCGTGGGCCGCGCTCCTCCTCTTCCCTTCCCCCACATCCTCTGCCTCCTGCAACCACTCCACCTCCTACTACTGCCGCCACCTTCTCTCCCCCCGAACCTTCGTGCCACGCATCCTCCTCCTCCTCAGTGTCGCTACCAATTCCTTTCCCGAGCGGCAAGTCTGATCGCAGTCCCCCAACTTCCCCTAGCAGCACCACATCCCCTCGTCGCCACCTCCTCTCCCCATCTACCCGTCGCCGCCTCTCCACCTCCACCTCCCGCAACTGTCGCCTCCTTCTCTCCCTCGAACCCTCGTGCCGTGCCTCCTTCTCCTCTTCGGTGCTGCCACCAATTCCTTCTCCATATAGCAATGTCTGGTCGTAGTCCCCCAACTTTCCCCATCATCACCACATCTCCCCGTCAACGCCTCCCCAACACATTCGCCCACCGCCCCCTCTCCCCATTTGCCGGCCGCTGCCTCCCCACCTCCACTTCCCGCAACCGCCACTTCCTTCTCTCCCCCGAACTCTCATGTCGTGCCTCCTCCACCTCCTTAGCGCCACCACTAATTCCATCTTCCATCGCCCCTCTAACCAGCAGCACGACGCTCGGCGACAGCGGCCGGTGGATCAGAGAGAAGGGTGTTCGGCGACAGCGACTAGTGGATCAGAGAGAAGGGCGCTCGACGATAGCGGCGGCGGCTTCCTCTTCCTACACCCGCCCATGTGGCTCTCCCCCCGCTGCCACCGCCCAGCGGTCGCTCACCTGGTGAGCCTCTCTACCTCCTCTAGCTCTTCACCCAAAGCCCATCGCGCTGTCTGGCGATTTTGGTCTCCCAAATTGGTTGTCGAAGTCAGTGCCGTGGTCGAAGGGGGCCATGGTCAAGGTGCCATAGCCGAAGTCGAGGGGCCATGGTCGAAGTCGAAGCCGTGGTCGAATGGGGCTGTGGCCGAAGTCAAAGATTAGTGGTCGAAGTTGAAGCCGCGGTCGAAGGGGTGGTGGTCAAAGTCAGGCCGTGGTCAAAGTCGAAGGGTCATGGTCGAAGTACAAGCCATGGTCGAAGGGGATGTAGTCGAAGGGGGCAGTGGTCGAAGTCAAAGGGCCGTTGACGAAGTCGATCCATGATCGAAGGTCAAAGTTGAAGCCGTGGTTGAAGGGGCGGTGGTCGAAGTCGAAGCCGTAGTCGAAGGGATGGTTGTCGAAGTCGAAGGGCCGTGGTCGAAGTGAAGGGTCGTGGTCGAAGTCCAAGCAATAGTTGAAGGGGACAGTGGTCGAAGGGAGTAGTGGTCAAAGTCGAAGGGCCGTGGACGAAGTCAGTCCGCGGTCGATGTCAAAGGGCCGTGGTCGAAGCCAAGTCGTGGTCGAAGTCGAAGGGTCATGGTTGAATCCAAACCGTGGTCGAATGGGACAGTGGTCGAAGGGGGCAATGGTTGAAGTTGAAGGGTCATGGTCGAAGTCCAAGCTGTGGTCGAAGGGGACAGTGATCTAAGTTGAAGGGCCATGGATAAATTCAGTTAGCAGTCGAAGTCGAAGGGCCATGGCTGAAGGAGGCTGTGGTTGAGGGGCCATGGTCGAAGTTGAAGCCATGGTTGAAGGGGGCCATAGTCGAGGCCGTGGTCGAAGGGGGCCATGGTCGAAGGGGCTGTGGTCGACATTGAAGGGCCATGGTCAAAGTCAAGGCCGAGCAGGTTGGGCAAGTCGAGCAGGCTAGCGCCGGTAGTCGAGTAACAAGGCTCAACGTATGTCCACTAGTGATGGTCGACCACTCTCAACCTAGATCACACGTGATGGTCGACGGCTTCTAACTTACGACCACGAGGTGTGATTAACGACTTCCGATTTACGACCACGAGCATTGGTCGATGTGTTCCGACTTATGACCACGAGGTGTGATCGCAACAGGGCACAAGTGCACCGGAGGCCTACCAATGTACAACCACCAGCGATGGTCGACCGCTCCTAACCTACGATCACGCGCGATGGTCAATGGCTTCTAACTTACGACCACGAGGTGCGATCAACGGCTTCCGATTTACGACCACGAGCACCAGTCAATGTGTTCCGACTTATGACCACGAGCGCTGGTCGATGTGCTCTGACTTACAATCATGAGGTGTCCTCGATGGCTTCCGACTTACGACCACGAACGATGGTCGTCGGCTTCCGACTTACAACCACGAGTCATTGTCGAAGGCTCCCGATTTAGGACCACAATTGATTGTCGACCGCTGCCAACTTACGACCATCAGCGATGGTCGACCGCTCCTGACCTACGATCACACGTGATGCTCGACGGCTTCCGACTTACGATGATGAGGTGTGCTTGAGGGCTCCTGACCTACGACCACGAGGTGTGGTCGATGGCTTCCAACTTATGGCCACGAGGTGTGATCGATGGATTCCGACTTACTTGATGGATTTAAAAACTTTTAGAACATGTTTGTATGCATATTCTAAAAATTTTTACCATCCGTGAGTTTTAAAACATGTAGTATGATAAATTTTAAAAATCCGTAGCAACGTGTGTGTATGGGGCACCATGGTATCTGGACACCAAGCCTCTCTGTTTTTAGATTGCTTTTAGATGCGTGCAAGTGCAATAATATGTAATATATCAGGCAAACCTGTTAACATTCATTAATTCGAAAAAACATCAATTTGGAAAGGAAGCCATTGATTTAGCATGTTGAATCAATCATGGATGGAAAGTATTAATCATGGTGTCTGGGTGCTATGGTGCCCCTGTTATTTATACGATATATATAGGCATTGCATTCAATTTAATATCATGTCGAACTGAATCTGTAGGTGCAATTTGCACCAGTTTAGAAGTAAAAATAGTAAATTGTCAGAATTTAGAGCACAAGTGAGAATTATGAAAAGGTACAAGTACATGTGGTACCGTTTTCTCTCTTTTTGTTCTTTATAAATGATTGTAAATATCATATGATGATCGTATAACACTTGTCCCCTCAAATTATATTGTTCATTGTCTTTCTTAATTAACGTAGGCAATGTATTCATATATTCACGAAAACATTTCAATTAATGTTATCTTTTTTCTTGCAGCTGATGTTATGGAATCCCTGCGTATTCCAAAAGGAGTTCGCCGTGTACTTTTTCGAACCCTAAACACTGATAGGTATTGATTACTTCCATTTTTTTATTAGTTGATCTTTGCACCTCCTAAGAGCAAGTACAATAATGGTCTTATAGCCAAGCTAGTCAGCATTTTTGCTGATGTGGAGGAGAGAAGAGAGGAGAGAGATGAGAGCTTGGCTCTCATGCAAGCAACAAGCTGGGCACGGGAGCCTATGCAGTAGTGGGCCAAGATAATAAATGTATGTGAGGAGGAATAGGAAAGAGAATGTGAGACATGGTACCACATAATAATAAAAAAACCTTTTGTAGACAAATAGAAGACAAATTATTGTATAACTTGGCTCTTATAACTTGACTTATAGCCAAACACTTGGCTCTATTATTGGACTTGCTCTAATGCAACTCAAATGTCGAAGACATGGTGCCGTTTTCGAGAAACTCGGTCAAACCATATCACAAAAGAGGAGCAGATTAGAATAATTGCTCAATATTTGTCCTAAATTTGGTGCGCCACATATTCTTCACAACATTTCGGGGGGCACCTATTTCTAAAATAATAGATCAATATATATATATATATATATATATATATATATATATATATATATATATATGTATATATATATATATATATATATATATATATATATATATATATATATATATATATATATATATATATATATATATATAGGACGATGAAATGGGGCACCATGGTGTCCAGCCTCTATGATTGAGACTTTCCATTACGATATTATATATTATTTTATTTGCACGCATCTAAAAGCAATTCAAAAACAGAAAGCTTGGTGCCCCATATATATATATATATATATATATATATATATATATATATATATATATATATATATATATATATATATATATATATATATATATATATATATATATATATATATAGTGTGAATGGTGTAATATGAAACATACAAGTTAATAAACACATGTTAGAGGAGTTGATCAATATTTGTCCTAAATTTGGTGCACTATACATTCTTCACAACATTTTGGGGCACCTATTTCTAAAAAATAATAGATCAATATCCATGTTAAACATATTTGTGTGTGTGTGTGTTGATATTGTGTGAATTGTGCAATATGAAACATAGAAGTTAATAAAACTTTACAATAAGACATAGAAGTCAATCTTTGTAATAAAGCCTTGGTTCATTTGAACAAATTTGTGTTGCTAATAAAACGTTAATCATTTAGTATTTCACATTTGAAGTGAGTTCATTGTTTAATAAATATTATATGTAGTACAAACTATGTAAAGCAACTGTCCTTTTTATACAGAAAGCTTATGTGGAAGAAAGAATTTGATACAAGTTATGTTGGCTTCACTAAGGATGGTGCTCAATGGTTGGTTGATAACACGGACATTAAACTAATCGGTAAGTTGAAATAGATTCACCCATTTGTGTGCATTTAACGATCTTTTTATTAAATTATCGATAACAGAGGGTGAAGCACTAGTGTGAACTAAATGATTTTAAGTTTGTAACTACTACATAAACCTGACATCTTACTTATATTGCAGGAGTCGATTACTTATCTGTGGGAGCACTTGATGAATGTATTCCAGCTCATTTAGTCTTTCTTGAAAAAAGGGTAAAATTTCATCTCATGCATGTGATTTTGTTTAGCAATTTCATTTAATTTATGGTCTTATGTGGTGGGGTCAATTGACCCTCAGCTATGCTTTCATGAGATGTTATAACCATTTGTATGCTGTAAGGCATACTAATCAACTTTACTTGGCATATATCTTCCCTTTTAATTTGTTGTTGTTCGTTTATTATCATGATTACATATATAGTCATTTTTTAATGTTACACTATTTCAGGGCTGAAAACGGTCGGAAACGATCGGTAGGAGGTCAAATCACTTTCAGTTTCACGTTATTTTTTCGAAAACGAAATCGATACGATATTGTCGGAAACGAGAACGACATCGATATTCCGGTAAATTCGGAAACGAAACTATTCGATCAAAAGTGCATCGATAACGATCGAAAATCATGAAAGCGATAGCTAAAATACAATATTCTCCACATCTAAGGAAGCCAAAACATGCAACCATAATCAATTCTAAGCCATGAACTCATATCATCATATCACAAATTCTCAACTAAATGAAGCAGGCATACTTCAACACTTCAGTTCGATCCCATCTATCACACGAACAGCGATCCCATCCATCACACATGGCATGTTATTATTCTCCTTGATGCATATTATACACTTATCTTAATTAGAACCAAAAACGGATAATTGCCTTTCGCTTCCCCTGAAGCAAGCTCAGAGATAGACAGATGATACCTAGATGCATGTCATGTTACGACGACGCGCCCACGAACTGGCCAAGCGCCCTCCATTTCTCTCTCTTTTTTTTTGTCGACTTGTTTGTTCGTAGCCGCGCCAGTCAATGCCTCAATGCATATACATGTATGTCCATTTGTTAATTGAGGCGGTTGTACACTTGAATTGGGATGCAAGTTAGCACATGGCTCTACACACAGAAACAGGTTGTCACACTGAAAACGTACAGAAGTCTATAAATACAGGGAGTTGCGAACGGAGCTGCGGAGATGGATCCCGCCGTCCCGGCCGCGCGTGGAGATCGGTAATTACCGTCGGTAATTACCGATTTAAAAACGGTATTTTTCGAAAACGATCGGAAGAGAGCTAAATCGTTTTCATTTTCATTATCGGATATTTTTACCGTTCTCGTTTCCGTTTTATCGGTTACCGTCACTGTTTCCGTTTAGGGGAAAAAATGGGTAATTTTTCGAAAACGATTTTCGGTAACCGAGAATTACCGTTTTCGTTTTCAGCCCTACACTATTTCATATTTCCCCTATATTTTATCTTATTGCAAGTTCCCTTGTAGTTCATCTACAGTATGTTCATAGTACTGTGTTTTTTTTATTTCTTAACGGATTTCACTAATTGCATATTGAGATAGCTTTGTAAATGTGGTGGAAGCTCTCCCAGCATCCAATTCTGAAAGTGAAAAAAAAATCCAAAATTTTGTAGATTGTGTCAGATATTATGTTTCACTTCAATTGTACTTTTGTTGCATGAGAATTTGGAACTAAGTAGTGAAAAACATTGTCGTACGTAAGTAGAAGGAAATATCAAATGTAATGGGCTGAAACGATCGACGGTAATGATTAATATCCAATTTTCCAAAGAATCATGTTTTTAACATAGAGGAATTGTTAAGTGCAAGATGACCAAAATAGACTAAAAAGGCAACGACTCTTATTCAACTGTAATACTTAGATTCACATGCTTTTAAACTTAAATCGTAACAAACATATCCTAGTTCCATTCCAAAACCTAAATTTGTAGTTGAATTTTTTTTTACATTTTGCAAAGTTATACAACCTATCTCTGTTAGAACATTATTGATTTGAGTACAAATGTTCTCAGCATGGATCAAAACAACATAAATGGCATAGATGGTGTTGGCTGCAGCAATCCATGGAAAAAGAGGGCAGGTTGAGTTTTAGTATGAAGTGGAACAGATGCCCAAGAGAGGGATGAGTTGGGATTCTTTTTACTAATGGCCGAATTAAATTTCTAACATTTTTTAGCCTAACATAGGTGCCTAAGGTTTCACGTGTAGCCAAACAACTCCTACACATATCTAGTGAAATTTTGTAACCTAAGTTCCAATCCTACATAAGTCTAGTGATCTAGAAATTGAAAGACAAGAAAGTAAATGCAGAAACATAAAAAGAGACAAGAGGCAACCAAATTTTATTACCGAGGTCTCAGAGTTTTGAAGATCTCCCCTAATCCTTATTCAAGCGTTCTCGCAAGAGTCTAGCTCCTATTTGAACTCGCACAAGGATTCAAATAATCAACTCACTATAGTCCTTTCTAGATAAGTTGACTCCAAACCTTCACAACTCTCTTGTGCCTTCCACAATCTTCTCATTAGAAGGTCACCAAGAGCATGCCGCCATGCCATCTAGGAATCACCGAACTCCAAGTGTAATTTGCCTAAAGATGTCACTTGAACTCACAAAGGTCAAGCAACTAGAAGTGATGCATACTAAGGCCAATCTACTCTCACACTCTCAAAATTCTTAACTTGATGAGTACCATTGAACTCCTCAATAGGCAAGACACTATTTTGAAATCTCGAAGGTGCTAACTCGGCTGCTCATGATCCACTTATATAGCCTCTTTATTTAAAAAACGAGCTTTTTGACATAATTTCTGAAAAATGCCTACAAACCTGGATCATCTGCCTTAGTTCACTTTTTCTTAGTTCCAACAATTCAAAAACTAGTTGTTATGTAGACCAAGATGATATGCCTCAATCCGGATAATCCGTCTCAACCATATCACTAGCCTTAGTGAAAAACATCTGTGGAACCTCTCTGGAACAATGGTACGCCTCGATCCGTATCATCTGTCTCGATAGTACATCCCAAGCTATATCATCTGTCTCTCACTTTGTTCAAAAACATCTCTGGAGAGATGATACGTCTCAACCTGTTCCACCCGCCTCAATGGTATGCCTCAAGTCGGATGATACGTCTTAGTGTAAAATTCAATGGCACTAAAAATACTCTCTCTGGAGAGATGGTGCGCCTCAATGGTATGGCTTAACCCGGATAATCTGCCTCTATAGATTTTTCTGACTTTGTTGAATTTTGATTCAAACTTTGAGATCCTCTGAGCTGCAACTTGGTTCTTTTCCACTTTCTCACTAGAACTGAGCTAGAATGATCTAGTGTGTACCAAAACTAGCTATTCAACCTAAGCAAGTTCAAACTATTAACTTTGAACCCTCTTAATAGTACGGCCAAAGGAAAAACAAAAAGCTACCAACTAAAATGATCCATACTCAACTCCTATGATCATTTCTAGCCATATGGTCCTTAATCTTCAAGAAGAACATGCTTTGCCATCATTTGTATACATGGGGATTCATAAAAGTTCAAGAACAACATGTATTCATCATCGAGATCTAACTTATCTTGATCACACTCAAAACAAAGTTAGTCTCAATGAATTAGGAGTTCTTAATCACCAAAACCATGTAAACAGAGAATTAGGGTCTACATGCATACATAGCACTCAAAATTCAAGGACTACTCCTAATATCAAACAGCGTATAGGGAGATTTAAAGTAACTGTGCGAAGTATGGGGATGTGGACCAACATTTTCTTTACCGTAAGGAGGTGATGAAATTGAAAAGAGGCCCAAATAAATAATACACCATAAGTTACATAATACTCTTGCAACTTATCTGTTGATAGCATATATGCTACTTACTAAGGATATAATACTATCTGGATTGTTTACTTCCTGATCGAACTTGTTATTTTTCTGTCATTCAGGAAGTCGTCCTTGTGGAAGCCTTAAACCTGGAACATGTTACCCCCGGAATATACACCTTGCATTGCTTGCCACTAAGGTTGCGCGGTGCTGAAGGCTCTCCAGCAAGGTGCATCCTCATCAAGTAATGAATGCTTATACAGTTCTGAAGGCTCTCCAGCGAGATTGATCCTCATCAAGTAATGAATGACTACAAGTGTCTCAAAAGAATTTGTAATGTCTTGCGGCATGTATAGGCCTGAAACAATAACATACGACTCATGTGGCAGTGATTTACAATAAAATTGAGTCATCTCCGTAGAAAGTGTACGAGTATGACTTTTTTTTTTATTTTTTTGCGAGGAGTATGACTTCTATCAATTATAAAGTAGTAAATGGGTGTGTCCAGTGTCCATGGTACAACAAATAACACATAATTTGTAGTTTCTGACAGTGGAATTATTGATGTAAGATGCAGTATAAGGCCTGTTAAATGGGCTACCTGACAGGTCGTTTGTGAATCCTAATCTGAAGATTCAACTAGTTTAGAATCAGGCCAATCTTGGTTAAGGTGGAAACCAACCAAACAATTGCAACACAAATTCATCACCTCTTTATTACTTAAAAGGAGTTGGTGAGTGGTATATTCTTTCCCCTCCCTCTCCATCTTCACATAAAACACCGAGCCGACATGTGGACCGACCACCTTCGTCAAGAATCCTTGCCTCCACCTTGGACCCTCTCCACTCCACTGCCTCACCCCTCCCTTTGCACCACCCGCCGCCTTCCCCCCTTCCCTGCCTACTCCTTCTCCTTCGCCCCTCTCCCGTACCTGCTTCTTCTCCTTCATTGGCCCCTCCTACATGTCAATCAGCGCCTCTTCCCCACGCTCCGCTTCCCTTAGATCCACGCGTGCCATGGCCTCCGAGTATGCCCACATCGCTGTCTTTGACCTAGTGACTGAGCCCGAGCCCACCACCACCTCCATCATCTCTGGATCTGCGGGTTTTGCCCAAGAGAAAACTCATACATCGCAAATAAACTGATAGAACACAGGAGAATTTCTGAATCTCTATTCTCTTGCTTCTTCTTTCTCTTCTTACAAAACTGATTACAAGCCTCCTCAATATATAGGATAATACTCTCTTACTATCATACATATTTGGACTTCAAGTTGGACACAACTTACTTGAGTTACACATGGACACAAAGTCTACTACGTCTCAAACTCTGAGTCAAGATTATTTCCAACAATCTCCCCTTTAATCTTGACTCAACATACTCTAATTTAGTCTCATTGCATTATGAACAACCAGCCACGTCTTCACATGAAGCTTTCTACATACAAACTACATGTAGGAACTCAACTCAACCGGTATGGGTCCATCCAGATGCAAAGATTCTAACTCGTTAAGTCGGTCGGTCTCATCTACGACTTACCCAACTCATACTTAACACAGAACAGTGACATATCTCCTCAATGTTTTGGATTCAACTCTACGTACTTGAGTTTAGACGGCGAACACATCTTCTCAACGTCCTACACCCATCATAGCTTACTTGAGTTTGGATGGCGAACGCATCTTCTCAACATCCAATACTCCTTGAGTCCTCATGTATATATTCATCTTGATTATCTAGGTTGTATAATTACTCATCGTGAGTATCGTATAATACAACAAGATAGTGGAACTCTCCTTCGTCATCATAGTGGATGATGCCTCGTCACTGATAACATCACTTATCAAAAAACACAACATAATTTTAGATATAGATCCAGAACTTGGGCTATTTTGAAGTGGCTCTTTGATTGAGGGAGCCTGAGGAAAAAGTACGCTTCGTGACTCTAATGACGTCTGGCTCAGGAATTTTCTTTGCTGTTGACGTGATTGCCGCTTTCTACTCACGTGCACTACTATTGCTAGAACGAGCAACCGAGTCGAAGACGCCTCCTCTGTCTTGTCTCAGGTCCCGGTCTAACACAGACGCATGCTTTCCTTTGCTGCTACCTGCTGTAGTTTCGATCTCGGAGACGGATGCCTTTTCTACTACGCTGCTGGTTCGTGTGGACCGAGACGCTCGAATCTTTCTGGTGCAGGGGAATGTCTGTCTTGGCTCAAGAAACCAACACAAGAAACCAATGCTGCTGTTCTTTTTCTCTTTCCTGACGCTACAAGGAATTAATTCTCCAAATCAAGATTATTTCCAATAGGATCCGCCCAAAGTCTGTCTATCCATTCCACGTTATTCCCTCTCACGAGGTGGCAAACGGCTAGAGTGGAGGTTGGTCGCTGCGCTGCATAATTGTGATTGGATTCGCCTTCTTCGGCTCTTTACCGTCGGTCGTCACTGTCACCATCGCCACGGGCATCAAGGTAAAAAATGCTCCACCCAATCCTCTCCCTATATTTCTCTCCGATATCCCCTCTCTCCCTTCCCCTTCGTCTCTCCCACCCCGAGCCTTCCTCTCTCGCGACGCTGATGCTTCGCCCTCCTTCTCCCATGCCCTGACTCCACGATTGCCATAGCCCCCACTCGCTCCACCTCCTTTTTCCATGCTCTGCACCCACCTCTTCCATCCATGCCTTGCTCTCCCCCTCTGTCCTCTTTGCAACCTCACCTCCACCCCTGCGACGCCACTCCCCCACCATGTCTAGGTGGTGCGGGGTAGGAGGACTGTGCGGGGAGGAGGGGGCGGTGACGGCAGTGGTGCACGTGACAGAGGCAAGGGGGAGAGAGCGAGGGATGAGGCACGCGGAAGGAAAAGCGGTGGCACGGTGTTGGACCCAAATTTTATAATCCAAAATTCTCTATGATTCCACCACACTATTCCCTAGATTATTAGATAGTGCTCACGGATACATTACTTAATCATTTCATACATCGCATAAAACCTTACTTTAATTTAATATTACATATCGGAGTCAAATACCATGTCGGGTGACTGTTTATATAGGGGCCGATTAGGCCAAATATCTACATTACAAAAATAGAGGCGGAAGCAACAATAAAAGGTGAGGCTCAATTTATCCACAAGCAAGCGGTTGGGACAAAAAGTGGGCAGTAGATATTATTCTAATTGGGATAATATATGTGCACACAATCTCCATCAAGTCTGCCTAACTAGGATGTAAAACTTTTTTTAAAACCGTCCTAGTTTCCATCGCCTTCCTCTCTACCCTGTCTTGGTGCATCTTCATAAGCATAATGTTCCCGTACTCTAGTTTCTCAGTTTATGAGATAGCGAGTGTGAGCACAAACCACTATGCTCCACGAACCAATACACATAATGCAGTTATATAGATGCAAGGCTTATCAAAGAATGGCTTGAGTCATTTTATTTGCTAAGATCACAGTTTTAATGTTCCATAAGTACAAAGTCCTATGACTTAGCATTTTTAACCAAATCATATTTTTAAGCATTTGTTAGAATATGCAATAATAATAACGGTGTAGGTTCCATCCACCTGTTACATAGCTCCATCCACCAATGCTAGTTTTTGACTATAGGGTTCTATCCATCCTTATATAATCACTGGGTTCTAACCACTTAAGGCAATTCAAAACCAGGGTTCTAACTAGGGTAGGAAATGAGCCGAGCCAAGCTGGCTCGAGCCAGGCTCACCCAAGCTCAGTCTTAAATGCGGCTCGGCTCAACTCGGCTCGTTTAAGAAATGAGCCAGAATGACAGCTTGGCTCGGCTTGGAAGATGGCTCGAGCTGGCTCAGGATGGCTCACAAGGTAGCAAACAAACAAGGAAGAGATGCATTATTGACCTTGATCAATGTAGTCACCAAAGGCTGTAAGAAGAAGATCTTACAGCTACTGGCAATGCAGAAGAAAATGAAAAGGTGTACAATTGTTCTAGGATGTTATTTGGAATCGTTGTACCAGCAATCATCAAAGAAGACCAATGTGCTAACTTAAAGCAAAATACCTCTCTTGCACAGCTTTAGGATGTCACCTGTAAGCTAGTTCTGTGTGACCTGGAGGGACTTGAGCTCGGTGACAAACTCCAGGATGCTACCACAGAAGCAGTTGATGAACATATTGAGTAGCTTGAGCGATAGGGGTATCTCCCCCTGCAGGCCACAGTTGGCCAGGTCGAGGTGGACCAGGTTGGTCAGCCTGCCGAGCTCGACGGGGATGCTGCCATCGAACTGGTTGAAGTAGTTGAGGAAGAGCTGCCACAGAGTGGTGAGCTTGCCAAGCTCGGGCGGGATGGCCCTGCCGAGGCTGTTACCGGCGATGGAGAGGAACTGGATGGCCTTGAAGGACCTGAAGCTGGGCGGGATGTTGCTAGAGAAGAAGTTGCTGCCAAGGTTGAGGTGCAGAAGGCTTGGGAGGCTGGGCAGGTTGGCGTCCGGGAGCGAGCCGATGAGGTCGTTGTTGTAGACATTGAGCACCTGGAGGTTGAGCATGGCGGAGAAGTCTAGGCCTGCAGCGGTGGCGGGGTAGACGGAGAGGAGTCCTTAATGGAGACAAGGATGGCGGCCAGCTTCCTAAGAGAGGGGGTGGGCGGGTGGGGGCAGGCCAGAGGGGAGGACGATGCGCGGCGGCGTGGTAGACATCAGCGCAATCCCGATTTGGGACGACGGGTGGAAAGAGGAGGATTGGGGATCGAGTCATTCGGGGCGGGAGGTAATAGGTTGGGTGCACTAATGCAAGATTGGCCACTAGGCCTTCGTGAGCCGGTGGGATGGCATGGCCACGAGCCAAATGAGTCGCGCGAGTGGCTTGATCTCGGCTCGTTTTTCTTACAAGCTGGATAACAGGCTCAGCTCGGCTCAAAAGCGCACTAACTTGAGTCGAGCCGGCTCGAGCTCATTACGAGTTGAGCCGGCTCACAAGCCTCGATTTATTTTTCCAACCCTAGTTCTAACCACCCAACAAGTTTTCATTCCCACCCACAAAGTTTTTAGAAGTAGAACTATATCCAAGTAAGTTCCCAAGTCCGTCCCTGACCGTAGACATGGCTATTCAAACAGTTTTTACTCTGCAGAGTTTGTACATCTTTACCTACGAGAGACAATTAGCTCATTTTTGCTAACATGATTCCTTAGTCATGTAGCTGAGTAAACTGTCACAATAATTGTTCAAAATATCTTACCCCTTTTTGTCATCTTACCCTATGTGTTGTTCCCACTTGCGATGGGTCTCATACGTTATGTGGGATATTTATCACTGATACTAGCGCAGCTGAACTCCACTCTTCACAATGCTAGTATGACTAGTAAACTTCACCCAGCACTTGGTGTCCCTTTAAGCCTCTCTTGGCCCTTGCATTATACTACTTCTATCCACTACCAGTGAGATGAGTTCGGGGGTTCGATAGATTTACTTAGCCAAGTTGCACTTTGCAGACTTGTAGTTGTACTGTTATACTGTGGGAGGTTAGAGCCAGATTCAGCTCTTAGAGTTACCTAGGCGATTCAACCACAAACCACATATTCTCGTGCTCCAACCACACCATCCACTCTTACCATCCGCCTAGATAAGTAAAGCAGATTTTAGGGTTTTGAGGGAAACATAATTTAATTAAACTTGACATATCAGCCATTTCCAACTAATAGCTGCCCAAAATCATTTTCATATTTATGAATCAATGTCAGGGCAATTTAATACCCTCGCATATCTAAGTAGGTCTAAGCATGGCGTTTAGATACATTATATATCTAGTATATTTAGCAGTAATTTTTTAGGGCGACAATGATTAAGAGTGTGCCTATTTCATGGATGGGAGCATATTCATAATAACAGATCAACAATAGGCATGTAACTAAATTCTTAAGATGAATATAATTTGCGTTATATTTAACAACATGCAATTTGCTAATTTAAACAGAAATAATTTCCATGAAATATAAGTTCAACATGATCAAAGTATTAATTCGCCTTACTTGCAGGTCACTTGGTCTTGTGTGTCTTGGTTCGCCTCGGCTTCTTCCTCTTGTGCTTTGTCTGCTAACAATTATTGCGCAAAAATTTGGATAAAAAATAAATCAACAAAAGAACTTATATTCAATTAAAAATTCAATCAAGCTCCAAAAATTATGATTTCAGTTCCATTGGATAGATCTTGAATTTAACTGAATTTATAAATTTGTTTCATTCAATTTGGTCATAGAATGAGAAAGTTATGCTAATTCAAAGTTTGTATGTAGAATTAATTTCAGAAAATAAAACGGGAGAGAGAATTCTCTCTTAGACATGTGGGTCCCACAGGGATTTTAATGTCTTTTCTATTTTCTTTTACGGAAATTACATTGTATGAAAGGTGGGACACACGGCCTTAATTTCTTTTCTGAATTCTCGTTTAATCAATAACTAACTACTGTGACTAACAAGTGGACTGGCTACTATGTAAACAGTGGACCCGGGCCCACATGTCAGTGCTTAAGATTCTTGTCGTAGGGATGGCCCCCACCTAAACCCAGCAGGCCTGGTAGGAGGTTATAAGGCCCAAAATAGGCCATGTGTACTGACATAACTGCCCCCAGAGGGGATAACCAGATGTAAGGGTATAACTGTAAAAGCACTCCTCATATGTATATATATATATGAGTACAGGCCATGGGGAGGGGAGAGGACACAACGCTCATCTCCATCACTCTCCACTACCATCTCTCTCTCTGTTTGGCTGTAGCCACAACGGTTGGCGCCCGTCGTGGGAGGACAAGGACAAGCTCGAAGACCAAAGAAGAAGGATGGCACCGAAAGAGCTTCGTCGGCGGTGGCGAAGGAAAAAGCGGCGGGCGGGCGTCGATGAGTACGTGGGCGGCATCGGCAGCGGCGAAGCGCCGGTGGCGACGCAGCGCGATGGCGAGGACGTCGGCGTTCGCGGCGATGACCAACCTCGTCACCGCACCGCGGCGACCAACCTCGTCACACGGCACCGCGACGACCCACCCCGTCACCGGCACCACGGCGACCCGCCCGTCACCGGCGTTGCGGTGGTGAACCCGCGGTCGAGATGTCGGCGCCGTGCGGCGACAACCGACCCGCCGACGCAACGACAACCGACCTCGCCGCCCCGCGCGACCCTCGCCGGCAGCCATGGACCGGCGGTTCGAGGTAGCCATGACGGAGCGGCCGGCGGCTCGGGAGCTCGCGACGCGGTCGTGCCCACGCCGATCCGCCGTGGGAGTATGGCGACCCGCGCCGCGGCCGGTGAAGCGCCTGTGGCGGCCCTCAGCGCGTTCGGCGGGAGTTGGGGACCTTCGCGGGCCGTCGAGATATGCAAGAGGCTCGGGCCGCAGCCACGCCCGATGTCGCGCCGAGCCCACGCGGAGAGGCGGGCGATCGCGAAGCCCCCACGTCTAGCCGCGTGCGCTGCGCGCGCCAGATCCGAGTCCCCGCTCTCGGCGGGCTGCAGCAGCGGCATGGCCCGAGGACTTCAAGTTTCCTAGCGCCATTGACCCGTACAAAGCGACACGGACCCCATGAGTTAAATGCGCGTGTATGAAACCGCGATCGGCGCGGGCGAGACGACACCACGGCGAAGGACTCCCCTCGCGGCGCAGGAGTGGCGCTCTCTTGGTTCTTTACCATAGAGCCGAGCTCCATCTACGCGTGGGAGCAGCTCGCGATCGCCTTCACAACAACTTCCAAGGAAACTATGTGGAGCGAGTCGGCGCGACCAACTCTTCGATGTGAAGCAAAACCCCGAGAAGCTCGGGACTACTTCAAGCGCCGCCAAGATTCGATGCCAAGTGAAAGCGTTAATGAAACCACCATTGTTAATGCAGCCATACGGGGCCTTCGCCCGGGCCCGATGGCCGAGTACAACGCGAAATCCAATCAAGGCGGTGGCGGCTCTTCGACAAAATGGAGGAATACGCCGAGCGGAAGAAGACGCGCGCGAAGGCAAGGTGGCGACTCCGACACCAACGGGCCGAGCCTCGGCAAAGCCGAAGATCCGCCGAAGGATGGTTCTTCGAAGGGAAAGCGTAGGCAGGAGTCGTCCAGGGATGCACCGACCGCAGGGACGCCTCACACAAGGAGTCGTCCGACCGGTCCAAGCGCGGCCAGCAGAGGTCGAGGCGAAACCGGTACGTCCTCGACATTGAAGGCGGTTCCGACGAGGGCGCTCCTGCGGGCCGAGGCGGTCGGGGGCACCGTGGCGGCGCGGCGTGGCGGGCGCGACGATAAAAGTCGTGGAGATACGACGACCAGCACCGAGGACTCGTGCGTAGTCCACGGCCGCGGCAACCACGATACCGCACTGCACCTCCATCGCGGCGCTCGCGATAGAGTCACTGGGGACAGAACCCGAGACACGCCCGCTGCGGTGGCCCACGCCCAACCCCGCACGAGGCTCCCATGCAAATGCAGCGCAAGGGATGCAACCCGTGAAGGCCCTTACGGATCAAGCTCACGTCTGGCAGCCTCGGGAGGGCCTTCGCCGCTGCGAGCCCGGAGGCAACCCACCGCAGGTCGTGCGTCATATCCGGAGGCTCGTGCTGGAATTCGCCTCGGACGCAGCGGCGAAGGCCTATGCGCGAAGACTACATCACGTGGCGGCATACCCAGCGCAAGCACCGCCGGACTGGGCGCAGCACGAAGTCACATTCACACCCGACGACGCCCAAGGCGTGGACTTCCTCATCGGACCCCTAGTCATCCGGGTCACTATCGCGGGATGCGATGTGGGGCGTGCCTTAGTGGACGGCGTTAGCTCGCGAACATATTGTTTGCGCGCCTTGACGAGATGGGGATCCTCGAAGCGCCTAGGACCCTCGGGAATCCCACTGCGCAGGCTTGGGACAGCCCCTGCGGCGTTGGGCCAAATAGGTCTTCAAGTCTTCTTGGCCAAGATAACAATATGCGGGCGAAGATGCCACCTTCGACATGGTCGACCTTCCGTACCCTACAATGCCATATTAGGGCGCCCAATCCTCAACTCCTTGGCGCGATACCACATCACGGCTATCTATGCATGAAGATCCCGGTCCCGGACCATCATCACCGTCCGAGGTGACGAGGATATGGCCCGCGATCGAGCCAGTACAGTACTCGCATCGCGAAGCCAGTGGCGCTCTTAGAGTCTGGCGTCTGTGGGGTCCGGGGCCATTGAGCGCCTTGGCGGGCCTGCAGATGTCCAGTGCTAGAGGCTTCGGCGCACCAAGGACAAGCGGTTAGTATATCCACCCCTGTAATTGCTTACCCGCGCAAAGCGGGGATGTAATCAAGATCGCCGCTTGCCAACAACCTTTCTTCATCACGCGCAAATATACGGCGGGGCGCGCAGCGGCAGCCAGCGCGCTCCCGCAGATAAATCGAAGTCGCGACGCGTTCGCGTGTGCACTCGCCGTAGCCAAAGGTGGCGGGCACGAGTATAAACAAAGACGACGTTCGCGTGTGCACTCGCCGTAGCGATGGTGCGGGACCGAGTATAAATCGGTCGCACGATTCGCGTGTGCACTCGCCGTAGCCAAAGGTGACGGGCACGAGTATAAACAAAGACGACGCGTTCGGCGTGTGCACTCGCCGTAGCAGTGCGGATCGAGTATAAATCGAAGTCGCGACGTTCGCGTGTGCACTCACCGTAGCCAAAGGTGGCGGGCACGAGTATAAACAAAGACGCGCGTTCGCGTGTGCACTCGCCGTAGCTGAGTGCGGGATCGAGTATAAATCGGCAGCACGCGTTCGCGTGTGCACTCGCCGTAGCCAAAGGTGGCGGGCCCGAGTATAAACAAAGACGCGCGTTCGCGTGTGCACTCGCCGTAGCAGTGGGTACGGACTAAGTATAAATCGGTCGCGCCGTGCGTGTGCACTCGCCGTAGCCAAAGGTGGCGGGCCTAAGTATAAATCGAAGTCGCGCGTCGCGTGTGCACTCGCCGTAGCCAAGGGTGACGGGCACAGTATAAACAAAAGATGCAGCGGGGACGCCCTCGCGCGCGCGATCTACGGACTTTAAATAAGGCGTAGCGTCGAAGTCCGCCTCGCACGCACGCGATCTACGGACTTTAAATAAGGCGTAGCGTCGAGGTGCGCCTCCGCACGCACCGATCTACGGACTTTAAATAAGGCGTAGCGTCGAGGTCCGTCTCCGCACGCACGCGATCTACGGACTTTAAATAAGGCGTAGCATCGAGGTCCCTCCGCACGCACCAGTCCACGGACTCTAAATAAGACGTAGCGTAGAGGCCTGCCTCCGCACGCGCGAGTCTCCGGACTATAAAGGAAGTCGTAGCGTCGAGGTCCGCCTCCGCACGCACCAGTCGACGGACTCTAAATACGACGCGGATGTTCTCCCTGCGCACTCTACGGAGTCTAAACAAGACGCGGATTCCGCGCATGCCGGGAACCTCGTCCCTGTGCATACTCTGCGGAGCATAAAATAAGGCTACAGAGGCCTCCCACACGTTTCGCACCGCGAGCGAAGGACACAGTATTAATCGCAGCGAGCGAGGCTCACCTCGCGTAGTGTGGGAGGTGGCGCAAAGACGCTACCGCGCGAACACACGCGCGCGAGGCTACCCCGCGGGAGGAGCAAGAGGAGCGGGCGTGCGCGCACTTCCACCTCGCACACGCCGATCCACGGGCTATAAAAAGCGGCGTCGAGGTCCGCCTCCGCATACGCCAGTCTACGGACTATAAAATGGCGAACTGTCGAGGTCCGCCTCCGCACTCGCCCGTCTATAGACTGTGAAAAGGTAAGGCGCCAAGGACTGCCCCCGTAAGCGCCGTTCTAAGGAACCCTTGCACGACTACTTCGCCAACGGCGCGCGTCGAGCGTGGAGATCCCGTCCCCGCGCAGCATGTGGCGTACCGGTGAATCCGAAGCGGCATCAACACACAGCGCATATCTTAAGATGACAGAAAAATTTGCATATCGGAAAAATCACATAAGTACAAAGGTCCGGCAGCATCCTTGCCGTTCTAAGCCGCTACCCCGCGGGCTCATCCTTGACACGCGCTAAAGCTGGGGCCTCACTCGAAGAAGGCCGGCTTGCCCAAAAGTTCAACGACTCCTCGGCCCTTTGCCAGCGTCGAAGGCGCCGTCGGGTCGCAAGGCCGAACGGGGAGCGCCGCCCCGCAAGGAAGCTGCCCGGGATGAAGGCAAGTCATCAATTCGTGAAGCAAACACGCACTTTATTCATTCAATTAAGGGGCAGATGCTACAACGCACGCCCACACCTAGCCACGTTGGCGCCGCACCTGTGAGCCTTCGGCATCTTCGGAGGCCTCCACGACACCCTCGTCGCGCGCGCGAACCGCCCGTAAATCGGCCGAGGTCCCCACCACGAAGGGACTTCGAAGCTCCACCTCCGTGGCGGCTATCCGGTGTAGTCCCGGATGCGCTCGTAGAAGCATTTGACGGGGCCGCGAACGGCATGGACTTCACTAGACATCACCCGGCCCGCCGTCATCTCAGTGAGGTTCTCGGCTCGGCGATGTGCGTACAACCACGATGCCGAAGGAGGCGCACACTGCACGACGCCACATAGGCACGATGGTCGTCAAAGTTTCGCGCGCGCGCGCAACGCCGGCGGCGTCATGGATCCAGCGAAGGGCCCGCAGCAACTCCTCCTAGAGATGGCAATGGGTACCCGATACCCGAATACCCGACGGGTTTTACCCGATAAAGAGACGGGTATGAAAAATTTTATGTACCCATGGGTACGTTATTGGGCAAAATCCTCTACCCGCCGGGTAGGCGGGTGCGGGTGCGGTTATATACTACCCATACCTGCCTACCCGCGGGTAATGAATACCCGCATTAGACAACTAGACATCCCACTCAAATGTTAATTTTATTATCTACTTGTTGATTGTTTATTTGTTTGTCATATGTTGATATGGTCATGTCAAATATGTTTATGTGATGTACTAATTTGGATCATTAGACGCTTTTGTGCTTGGCATGTATGATTAATGAATGTCTAAATTGATATATTCCTATATGTTGAACCGGGTATACTTGCGGGTACGGGTTACCCGTCGGGTAGTAATACCCGTGCGGGTACGGGTATGGGTAAATTTTTCTACCCGCGTGCGTATACAGGTAACCCGACGGGTAAATTTACACCTAGCGGGTACGGGTATGGAATGGCAATACCCGATGGGTATTTACCCGTTGCCATCTCTAACTCCTCCGGGCCGAAGGCGTGGTCCGGCACTCCAGCCGCAAGCCTTTCGAGGTGGACTTCCAGCATCTGCAGGGCGTCCCACGCAACCACCGAGGCGTCGCCAAGTGTCTGGTTACGCTCCGCTAGAGTCAAGGTAAGCTCGCCTTTTTCCTTTTCTAGCGAGGCGACTGTTCGAGAGCCCGCCCCGCCGCAAACACATTGCGTAGCCTCTGCGGCCGACTCCGCGCCGACGCCACAAGTCCTCGGCGTGTGCCTCGCCGGCGCATTCCGCTTCGGTGGCGGATGCGGGCATCTGGCGAGCGGGCCCAGAGGCCGTGTAGCTCCTCCTCGCGCCGCGACCTATCCTCGGCGCCTTCGGCCACGAGTATAGGCCGCTTGCAAAGTCTGCCCGGCACAAGTGTCGCGAAGGAAAGACTTAGCAAGCTCGGCCAAAGACACGGAGTTGTCGCATGAGTACTTACCCTCACCCTGACACCTCGAAGGCATCTTGAGGCGCCCGCCGTAGGCTGCGGCACTTGCGGTCGACGCGGTGGCGCGCGCATTCACAATCCCGCGCCACGCCCTCGGCGTCTCGGGCGCACGAGGTCCGCGGGGCTTACGCGCGCCGGAGGTCCGTGTTCGCCGAGTGCTCCCCCTCCGAATGAGCGGCGCAAACAAGGCTGCGGTGAGCACCGTAGGGCATGAAAGAATACACCAGAATAAGCTAAGCCGCCCTACCTTCGGTAGCAGAAGGAGGGCCTCAGGGACTCGCCCCCTCATCCCCGGGCGGGGTGGCGGTGGCGTAAGCCCCGTAAAGCAATGGTCCCGCCGCCGGCGTAAGCCTCGCGTTTGGGGCGGCGGCGGCCGCCCTCGCGCGGCGGGCGGCGTGGCGAGGGTGGAAGGCGCATATGCCGCAGGTCTCGGCACTGCACTAGTGTCCCACAAGCCGGCGCCCGTGGCCACGCGAATCCCCGCGGCGTCGGTGGAGCTCCGCCGCACACACGCCCGTAGCCGCGGCGCCAAGAAGAAATCGCCCCGCGATTGCGGTGAAGCCTCGCGGTCGCACCGCCGGGGACGGGTTCGCGATGGCAAGCCGCCGCAGGGGCACCTCGATTTCTGCCGTGCGTTAAAGCAAGCATGGCTCGTCGCCCGTGGACATCACGTCACGAGCGCTGGGCCCTTCGCTGTCCTCTTCATCGAGCGTACATCACGTACTCTTGGCGAGGTCGCGCATGTTGAAGCGGCGCCACGCCACGGCCGCTGGGCCTTCGCTGTCCTCTTCATCGAGCGCCCCGGGCGAGGGCTTGAACGCGATCGGTCGGCTGTGCACTCAAGGCGCTCCGCTCTCCACACGGTGGTAGAACCACCGCTTCATCGATAAGACTCCACTTTCCGCGAGTTGAGTTCGCAGGAAGAGCTTCTTGCACGACGGACGAAGAATAAAGGTGGCGCTACGGCTCGGCGGCGTCCGCCCTTCCGGTCCTTGGGCTGGCATCGTGCCTCGTGAAGGTAGGCGAACAACGAGGCGCTGGGCCAACATGCCCCTGAGCGCAAGGCCCAGCTGTACACCGCGAGCCGGGCCACGGCGTTCGGAGTCAGCTGCGCCAGTTCTAGCCCGAAGGTCCGCAGCACGTCACCTACGATAGCCGCCGCTGGGATGCGGAGCCCCGCGTCGAAAAAGGCAACGAACACCACCGCCTCCGACCTCTCGGGATGCGGTTCCGTCTCGTCGGCGGCGGGCAATCGTACCTCCTGGCGCTTGGACAACTTCCCCGCGCGCAGAAGCCCTTGGATCATCTTCTCGGTCACGAGCGAGGGGCCTAGCTCGCCGGAGAACGTGCCTTCCTCCTCCGCCACCAGCCACTCCTTATCCGTTTTCTTGGAGCGCGTATTTCACCTTCAACAGCGAGGACCGCCGGCGAATGTCAGAGCCACCAACCGCCTGGCCGCGCTTGCCACCGGAGTCCATCGCTTCCCACGGTGAGATTGAAGCAGTGAAGATATCGCGAAAGTATAGAGGGCGGAGTAGACAGAAAAGAGGGCGTAAAGGTGCAGGGACGCTGTTACGGGGGGCTATTTCAAGCCACCTTGCCCATACCGCCGCTTCCGAAGCGTCGCAACGATCCGCGTGCCGGATGCAGCCGCAGCGGTGTAAAGGTCCGCCCCGCACGATTCCCCGTAGCTAAAAACGAAGTGTCACGACGGTCCACGTACGGGACGCGACCGCAGTCGTACGAGCGCCCGTCCAGTGCAATGCCCCATACCCGAAACTGGAAGGCCACAACCACAAGCGCCAAGGGCCGTCATAGCACGACGCTACCTAGCCGCCATTAAAGGCGCACTAATGGGCCAGGGATCACAACAGCTTCGGCGCTGCGCCATTCATCGCCCGCCCCGTGTCCCCTTTGCCTAGGGAAAAGGCGAGCGGCCGCGAGCACGCAACCGTCCACATCCCGCCGCGCACCAAGCATAGGCCACCACGTGTCCTGTGCGCGTCGAGCGAGTCGCGACGCGCGACGGGAACCTAACCACGCGCGAGCCGGGACGGCGTGATTCGAGAACCTTTACGGCGCAAGACCGCATCACGAGATCCCAAGTCACCTCACGCGTGGCGGTATTCGCGAGCGAGGAGCCAGCCCGCCGCCACCCGTTCGGGGCGGGGACGGAGCGCGCGTCTCACCGCCGGGCGCGGCTCGCGCCACCGTTCAAGGGTAGGGGCGGAGCGTGCGCGTCTGCCGGTGGCGCCCGGCTCGCGCCACCGTTCGAAGGGCAGGGACGGAGCGCGCGCGTCTACTGGCTAGGCGCATCTACTGGTGGCGCCGGCTCGCGCCACCGTTCGAAGGCGGGGCGAGCACGCGCGCAGCGTCTCGCCGGTGGCGCGTCTACGCCGGCTGGCGCCAGCTCGCTCCCACCCGTTCGAAGGTAGGGGCGGAGCGCGCGCGTCTGCCGGTGGCGCCCGGCTCGCGCCACCCGCTCGAAGGTAGGGGACAAAGCGCGCGTCTACGCCCGGCTGGCGCCCGGCTCGCGCCACCGTTCGAAGGTTGGGGCGGGCGCGCACGTCTGCCGGCTAGCGCCCGGCTCGCTGCCGCCGCTCGTTGGCGAGGGCGAGCGCGCGCGTCGCCGGTGGCGCCGGCTGCGCCACCGTTCGGAGGGTAGGGGCGGAGCGCGCGTCTCGCCGGTGGCGCCGGCTCGCGCCACCCGCTCGAATGGTAGGGATGGGCGCGCGCGTCTGCCCGGCTAGCGCCCGGCTCGCGCCACCCGCTCGAAGGCGGGGCGAGCGCGCGCCTACGTCGCCGGTGGCGTGTCTGCCGGTGGGCACAGCTCGCGCCACCGTTCGGGCGAGGGACGGAGCGCGCGTCTGCCGGTGGCGCGTCTGCGCCGGTGGGCACCGGCTCGCGCCACCCATTCGGAGGGTAGGGGCGGAGCGCGCGTCTCGCCGGCCGGCGCCGGCCAGCGCCACCCGTTCGAAGGGTAGGGGCGGAGCGCGCGTCTACTTTGGCTAGGCGCCCCGGCTCGCGCCACCCGCTCGAAGGGTAGGGGCGGAGCGCGCGCGTCTGCCGGCTAGACGCCGGCTCCGCGCCACCCGCTCAAGGGCGGGGCGGAGCGCGCGCGTCTGCCGGTGGCGCGTCTATTTCGGCAGGCGCCCGGCTCGCCGCCACCCGTTCGAAGGGTAGGGGCGGGCGCGCGCGTCTACCGGTTGGCGCCGGCTCGCCGCCACCCGTTCGAAGGGTAGGAGGCGGCGCGCGCGTCTATCGCCGCTCGGCGCCGGCTCGCGCCACCCGTTCGCAGGTAGGGGCGAGCACGCGCGTCTACGCCGGTGGCGCCGCAAAGGTGGGGTCTTGTCCGCAAAAACGCCTCGTTTTCCTTAATAGACCACCTACGGTGCATCAACATAAAGGTGATGCCGGGCTCCATCAGAACGCCGATCGTAGGTAGGCTCATTAAGAAAAGCAGGCGAACCTTTTTGCCGCCGCGAAAGCGCGGTGCGAGGCGGAAGCGCGGTGGTGTCGATAACGCGCCGATCAAGCTCCCAAGAAAAATGGACCTCCTACGTATCAACATTCCCAAGCCGTTCGGCGTCACTCGGGAATGTTGATGCACGCAGAACCCATTTTAGGAGCGCTTCTATCACAATATACGCAGAGCAACGCCGCACGATGCCATATATATACTCCATCGGCTAGGCACCAACCGCGGAAGGCCAATCGCGAAGTCCAAGCGCCGGAGTCGCCGCCATATTAATGGTCATGGCGCCTCAAACGCCGCGCCGCGCCAAGCACGCTTCACCACGTGGACGGCCGTGATCGAAGCGTCGCGGCACGCCCTTATCACCTAAGGCTCATGCGGCGGATCGGGGCCCGCTACGCCGCATCTGTCTCGGTGCAACGCGCCCGGCCGCGTCTGCCCGCTCTGCAGCGATCTCGGGTCAAGTTTGGAAAAGTTCACAGCGCGGGACGGAGGACCACAGACTCGGCAACATGGCCGGCCCGTGAAACCCTTTACCATGAGAGGCTCTGTCGTAGGATGGCCCCACCTAAACCCCAAGAGGCTGGTAGGAGGTTATAAGGCCAGAATAGGCCATGTGTCTCGACATAAGCGCTCAGAGGATAACAGAGATGTAAGAGTATAACTATAAAAGCATCCCTCATATGTATATATATATGAGTACAGGCCATGGGGAGGGGAGAGGACACAACGCTCATCTCCATCACTCTCCACTACCATCTCTCTCTGTTTGGCATATAGCCACAACAATTCTATTAAGCCGTTTTATAATTCTTAAGTTGAGGGCCCACATGTCAGTGTCTCGGGTTAATTAAGTTCATGGCTGACATGTCAGTGATTGTTTAGGGATTAAAACGGTCATTAGTATTAATTAACTACCATTTAAATCTAATCACGCATGCATAGTGCCTCCTCCTTCCTGCTAGCGAGAGAGGAGCTTTCCGCCGATGAAGGAAGCGGCGGTTGGATGTAAGCATTTGCAAAGTGGGACGCTCACGTCCGCGCGCACCTCTGGGCGAAGTCCCGTTAGACAATTAGGCCTGAGCGGCGACCGACGGCGACCACAGGCGACGGCGAAATGGGGCAATAGGTGATTAGGTGCTACACGGCATTTTAGATTAATCAAACATTCAGGGAGCATCTAGGGACTATCTTGTAGCTACCTAAGGTGATTGCAAGTCTTGGGAATGATCGGTGAAGCTTGTCGGCGGAAGCCTAGGATAGCAGAAGAACGGCTACGACGTTGGCAGCCTACAGAGATCCTTGCTACAAATCAGGGGTGGGGAAAGAATTAGTGTATGCTAATGAAGCTTTGGGCCAAAGGAATTTAACCGGGGCTCACCGAATTGGCGCGGGCGTTAGCGACCGGATTTGGGAATGAAGACTCGCTCCGGTGAGCTACGGGCCAGCAGAGCTCAATTCAGTGGAAGGAGAGCTTCATGGAAGTGTGGCGAAGCGATCCAGGGCTGAAGGGGATATTTATAGCTGACGAGGGAGCTCAGCGGCATGGGCTGTTTCCTGTAGCCACCGTGAGGTGTCCCGGAGTTGGTAGCAGCCGGTGTCAGCTGGGGAATGGCTACAGGGCGGTGGAGGGATGTCGCACAAGCGTCAGGTTCGGCAGTGCGGACCGCGGAGCTTCTCTTAGGGGTGGTCGTCGGGAGGGCGTGGCGTTGAGGCGACGGCGTGTCAAGGGAGACCGGCTCGGGCTCAGGGGTTGGACGGCGAGGATGAGGCGGACCCGGTGCGATCGTGCTCGGGCGGCGGCGCGGGCAGAACAGCTGGGTGCCGCTGGCGTGCAGTGGCGGACCAAGGGTTTTACCAAAAGGTATATCGCACCAAAATATTTATATGCAATTCGGTAAAATCATTTGCCAATTCGGTAAATAATTGTAAAATTTGCACCGTAATTCGGTATACAGGCATTAAATAATACGATAAGTCTTAAATTCAAGGATTAAGTTAAAACTTACACAAATTACAATATAAATCACAAACCTGGTACACAAAAGGGTAGATCATAGTACCGGTACGTCTCACTGCAATACACAAAGAGTATCTCAGTCATAATGACCACGGTCAAAAAGAAAAGCAAATCAATTTTAACAAGCGGATAATGTAGAAACATAACATGGTTATTATTCGCTTGTAGCTGGTATGTCTCACTGCAATATACAAAGGGTATCTCAATTATAATGACCACGGTAAAAAAGAAAAGCAAATCAATTTTAACAAACGGCTATTGTAGAAACATAACATGGTTATTATTCACTTGTCGAATTCTATCGTTGAGGCAATACTGAAAGTGTAAACTTGCCCTAGTTCATATGGCATTATTGACAACATAGAGCTCTTTTCCCTATGATTGAGCTATCCATACTACTAACTCATAGATTGTCGAAGTGAAATCACAAAGACACTGTAACAAATACTACTAACTACTATTGCTAACCCAGAGCCCGCCTTCTACAATTGAAGAATCGCAGACTTGCTATCTTATAGGCTATAGCTACTACACCAGAAATACTTCCGGTTGAGCTTAGTCTAACTTGGCAGTAATCCTATTCTAACTTAACCGTAATTACCGACACCAAGTAAACCAAGTCTTACTCATGCATCTCTAAGACAGAGTACAATGTACCTACAAATGGACTACACAGCGTAAGAGTAACACAAAATCAATCCCTCCTCAATAATTCTCACATCGCAGGGGAATTATACCTTGGATTGTGGAAAGGCCCAACCTTGTTCGCGTAGAGCGGGACACCATCTCCCTCCTTGTACCTGTGATCGGAGCCATCAGCTCCAGCTCCCAGCACACAAGCCAACACCACCACCGCAACAGCGCCCACCGCGTCCACCCTCACCATCTCCGCAAGCACCTACCCAACAACACCAACAAAAAAATGTCAGAGATCTTCACCTCACCATGGCACCACCTGCATGTACAGCGCGCAGGAAAGGCAAGATCTTTTCAAGTGGAAAAAAACAGATTTCACCCCACTAGCCCCTCAGATCCTTACCAAGATCCAACCTTTCCAACCGGATCGGGCTCCGGCGCCAAAACGGCAAGATGGGTATCAAAAGATCTCCGCGGAAATGGGCGCAGAATCTCTGGAGAAGTGGATCAAAACGGTGCCGTTTCCACGCGGAGGTGCCAGATTTGGGAGGCGGGCATGCGAACCGTCAGTAGAGCAGCGCGCCGGTACTGGGCCCCAGGGTATGCCGTGGCCCACCCGGCATACCCTGTGGGTCCGCCCCTGCTGGCATGCTCTGGCCTGGGCCAGAGAGCAGAGGCAGGGAGGGGGTGGGTTGGCTAATGGGCCAGTGCCGAAATGGGTCCACTAGGCCAGGCCCACAATGTTTTATATTTTCCTTCTATTTTTTTATATATTTTAATTTAATTTTCATATTTTAAATTTAGACCAAATTGTATGTGCATACAATTTTTATAATCCTTTTTCATAAACTTTCATCTTCACTAATTTGCTAGCCCTAGACTTTTAAGTGTTACAAATCTAGGCAATATTTTAATTCCAAATTTTACTAGGAGACAAATACAATAAACTAATGATGCAAAACATACTACTAACAGCAGACTACACATCATACTTCAGAATATATTCAAGAACGACTTACTTGTTAGCCTGATAAAGAACAGGAAGCCGCGTAGGCTTGACGCAGTGCAGAACGTAGATGTCGCAGTGCAGTGAGCGGTCGTGTAGATGCGCTGTCCAGAAACCTTATTGCCGCCCCGTGCAGGTACTCTCTGCAGCAACGGTTCGGAGATAGTCGCTCTCCCTCCTTCCAGGTGCACGCCGTGAAGAAAGGTCGATGAGGTTCAGACAGCACAACACAACAGCACAACAACAGAACAGAAAGTAGAGGAAGAATGGAGGTACAAAATTCTCTCTTTTTTCCTGAACGTCTCCAGGCCCTTTTAAGGGCGCTGCAGCTACTCACTAGTAATTGCTGCGTTTTAAACAGAATTATGCACTGGTAACTACATCATCAAATCACAAATTAAGCAGTGTAAATTCATTTGTAACTGCCATATTCAAATGTTTGAATCTCATTCAAACAGAGAGAGTGAGGTGCAGAGTTTAGCAAAAATAAAGATGGACTTGGTCTGCCAAGTGGCGCGCCATATCACAGCGCGATCAAGTCACAAGTCACCCGATTTTCACACGAAAATACGTGAATACGCACACGCGCACTAGACAGAACCTTACGCATACCATCTCTATCCATATTCAAGGAAAGGTGACAACTCCGCCTTATAAATCGGTTTTCCTCATCTTGCTTTAACAATATAGTACTAAACCATGCATACTTTGGAATTAAGAAAATAGGTCATAATTAAATGGGCCATTTTATAACACTAAGATTTGCTTTATTTCATATTAATATTTTATATACATACCAATAGATTTCTTTACACCTATGGATGCCTATATGTATTTATGTATGTGCGTATTCATATTCTTGCCTAAACTTATATTTTGCGCATACGCATACGCATTCTTTTGTACCCGCTTGGCTTAGGTTTTATTTGCAATTGACCAACCTACATATTATCTTGGATTCTCAAGTGGTAACATCAATTTCTCATTCTTTTAGGCAATTTTATTTTCAGTTTTTGCAATTAACTCTGTATTCCATTTTACAGCCGTTTTTTACTTGTGTTTAATTTACGCAAAAAATTTTATGCTGTAAGTTCTTTTACCCTAGGTGACGGATCATCTTTTATTTCCAGTTTTTGCAATTAACTCTGTATTCCATTTGTCTCCAATTACACCAAGGAAAGCAAACCCCAACCCCACAGTGTAGCCTCTGGCTTCACCTCCCCTTCGATTTTGCCTGCACGCTGCCTCTCGTAAGATCTCCCTCTCTTCCTGTCTCTCTCTCAATATTTCATTGCATTACTGTCAGGTAGCTGGAGGTAAAAGAGGCTTGCAGGGGAGGAGGAGATCTTGTGGCACCATTCGTTGCCAATTACACCAAGGAAAGCCAACCCCAACCCCACAGCACAGCTTCTGGCTTCACCTCCCCTTCGATTATGCCTGCACGCTGCCTCCTGTAAGATCTCTCTCTCTCTCTCTCTCTCTCTCTCTCTCTCTCTCTCTCTCTCTCTCTCTCTCTCTCTCTCAATGTTTCATTGCATTACTAATCAACCATTTGAGATTTGCTCTTCCAATTTTGCAATTCATCTGATCAGAACAAAGATTTAAGTTTCAGATTACTACAATACGGTAGGATACCAACTTGCTCATCATGTGTTTGTTCAATGGCTTAAGAGATATAGAGTTTAATTGTCATGATTTTCCTTTTCCTTTGCAACAATCCTTGAGAAATTTTACCACCAGTATACCTTTTTCTAGCAGAGATACGTAATTGATTTAGTGTTTGTTGATTTATATATGGGTTAATCAATTTTTTTATGTATTATCCAGTGCCACTCCATACTGTAATATTGATTGTTGTAACACTAGGCTGCACTACGATATAGCCATGACTAGATGATTGTGCCTTTTTAAAACCTCTCGTGATTGCTAACAATCTTATTGTGATGATACCACCTTCTGCGATGTGGTTTTACATGGATGGTCGATGCTTTATTTTGCGAAGTCGGATTGAGTACGTCTTAGTTTTTATTCGAGTACGTTGCTTTGTGATGTATATGGTTGTAGCTCAATTGTGCTTTCAACTATATCTAGAGCCTCTGCTAATTCAGGATTAAGACCTTAACACCTGTAAATTAGGCAAGTGTTTTTTTTGCCATGTAGCTATATTTACTGATTGATGCCATGTTGCTATGTTTACTGATTGATCTCTTATTTTTCTAAGATTGCGTTTGTTGATGTGGACATAAGATAGTTAATATGTATATACATTGGTGCCATAGTAGATACACACTGCAAACATGAAGTACTGGTTACCACACTACTAATTGGTTACCGCACTACTATTGCTCATTAACTTTCCACGTGTCAACAACTAAAGAGGCTTCTCATGCATAGTAGCTATGATACTTCTTTGATATCTTCATATGGGACTATCATTTGATATCTCTTTTGTTTTTAAAACAATAAAGATATTTATAGGTATTAGTTTTCATGTCTAGATCTGATGAGATAACTGTAACATACATATTTGTTTGTCTCTTGTGTTTGACGGTCATAGATCTAGGAAACATAACATGTATTTGGGGTTAATGAATATATCAAACAAGATTACCGCAATGTCGTTGACCCTATTTTTTTTTATTGAAGTTGGCGTAGCAATGCCATCCTAGAAGTATGACACACTTTTGTTTTTGTGGACATGGTAGCTGCATCATTCATAACTAATCCTTTCCTAGCATGAAAGTTCATGGAGAAGAAAACCCAGTCAATCCTTTCCCAGCCTGCAAGCTCATCAAGAATAAAGACCAAGGAATTTCTCCAATGCCATTAGCAATGATGTGGCTGAGAATTCCACATCATTATTTTACGTACATGCTGCTTTATCTCATATTTGTTACCTACTAGCTGAATGCCCGTACGTTGCTACGGATTTAAAAAAATTAGAATATATTTGTATGCACGTTCCAACAAATTTAACACCCGTTAGTTTTAGAACATGTAGTATGATAAAATTTTAAAATCCGTAGTAACGTACGGGCATTCAGCTAGTAGCACAAATATAAGACTCTTAGGAGGCCTGATGTACAAGGAAAATTCAAATAGACATCATAACTCAAATAGACATCATAACATAAACTGGAATTATAGTGCATCTATTTGCTTTGATGAAGATATCTGTTAACAACAGTGCAAAGCTGAATCAAGCAATGAATCATATATCTAGAAGGATTTATTCTTGTCAAGATAATGTTTATATCTTGTAATCTTATAACTGGACGTGTTATTGGTTGATGGTTTTGAGACAGTGGTGGAACAACCTCGAGTTGCACTTTATACAATTTTCCATCGTCATAGACACGATCACCTTCTATATCCGCTTTAGGATAGACCTATCATCTTGGTACCTCTTGATCTCTGCTAACATACCATTTATGCGCTGTGGATCAGTTTCATGACTCAGCTTTCTTTGAAATGCATCAATTCTGTCCTCAAAAGACCGTGTAGTATTGGCGACAATCAATGTCTCATCAAGGTCAAACACGATACCAAGGCACCGAAGATTTAACATAGTCAAGCACGAATTATACAAACCAAATCGCGCTTTATAGCCCCAGAAACATGCATGATTCATCAAGTTTCTCACGGATGTCATTGCCACTAAATGCAATTCTTCCTCTCCTAGCGAAACAACTGCAGTCTGCAAGTAAAAACAGTTAAAAGGTGCAATACACGGAATTAGAGAAAGAACCTAGCCTATACGAAGAATGCATTAATGTTCTTCATGAATGCTTAGATCAAATAAATTATTTATATTTTTTGTTTACTTTATGCATACAATTTGAAGAGTTTTCATGTTCCGAAAAATATTCGTGGCCGTATTCGATTCAATTTGTATCCACTCCGTATTTGTATTCGAAATTATTCATATTGTATTTGCATTTGTATCCGAGATATCTGTATTTGTATCCATATCCAAAGAAATATATAAAAATAAATATAAGAGTTATTATTCGTCCATATTTAATCCGTTTTCGCTCTAGTGCTTAGAATCTTGCTAGACTCCCCCCGGTAAAAGAGGAAACGAAATTAAACCCAGGATTTGATGGCGAGGGGTACCAATTGGGCTGTGAGCCTATTGGGCTGCAGGTCGTTAAGTTTTACTTGGGCCACAGGATCGGTTGTTGCCGTCCAGCCAAGCCCATCTTAGGCTGATCTTGCTCGACCGGCCATCAGTTCTCAGCCCAGGTATTTTCTTTCGTAAACTTGCCCTGGTTGCACGAAATTTCACAGGCACTGGGTTTTGATCCGTACCAATTTAGGTCCCGCTTTTAACACGCGAATTTTTCTCTGTTTCTGCAAGAAATGAATGAAATTCCTACGTTTCAAGCGGGTCCTTAACTAACAAATCTAACATACTGTGCGATTCAACTTATCTACTCGCTCAACTTTCAAACGGTACACTATTCAGTATTCAGTCAACTGGTTCAGCCTCAAATAAAGCTTTTACACTGCCGCTGCCTTCATTTTCTGTGCCTGTTCCTGCATGTTTCTCACTATTACATCCTGTTTCTCCCCCGACCCTTTTTACTTCTCCCCCCTCTCTCTCCGTCTCCCTCCCTGCCCCATCTCTCTCTGTCTCGCTCCCTCACTCGCCCTCCCGTCTCTCTCGCGGACGTGGACCCGGGAGGCGGCGTAGAGGCCGGGAGGAGGAGGTGGCGCAGCCTGTCGTCCGGCGGCTCGGGCGACGAAGGCAGCTGGTCGGCGGCGCAATGGGCGGGCGGCGGCGATGGGCGGCGGCGCGGAGGCGGGCGGATCGGCATGAGGAGGCCGGATCCGGCGGAGGCGTTGAGATGGCGATCCGGCGGCGGCTCGATCAGTGCGGGTCGCCGGATCCGGCGGCGGAGAGCGGAGGCGGCGGATCCGGCGACGACGCGGCGAAGCGCGACTACGACGGCGGGCGGCGGCGGCGGCGGCGCGCAGCGCGATCGGGCGGATCCGCGCAGGAGGCCGGATCCGGGCGGCAAGACCGGCTGTGGCCGGATCCGTGGCGGTGGAAGACGCGGAAGCAGGTGGCCGCCCGAAGAGGCGGCGGCGGACGGAGATGCAGCGGCGGCGAGCGGTGGCCACCCCCGGGATTAGCACCTCCCGGGGGCAGCAGCGGTGGAAAGCAGCGGTGGAGGAGCTAGAGCAGCGCGTTTTGTGAGGTGGGGTGGGGTGGGGACCACATGTCAGTGAAAAGGGAAGGAGTGTAGAATGCACCATCACCTTGAACTCCTTCTTTTAAGGAGTAGAGATCTTTAGCTAGCTCAGTTAAAATTTTATTGCATTCAGCTAAGTAATTCTTAATCTATCTCTGGTAGTTTCTAGCCTAGCTAGACTATTAAGTTACATGGTATATGCATATGGATTTAGCGTATATCGTTTTTGCGCAATATCAGGTTGTTATCTGCTCAGATGCTTCCATGTCACATTTGAATCTAACCGGGACATGTGATATTTACATCAATTAATTGAGAATACACATATGAGATGTTCCATAGCAATGCAATAATAGTAGAAGTCCTGGAACGTACATTGAAATTCCTCATTTACACAAGGCAGAAAATTGTTATCACAAAATGGTACAACTGTCATTTGGTGAATGCCATGTTACAGAGGAATCTGAATTAGCATGTGCTCAAAAGTGTCATCACGAACTTGCCACTTGCACGTACGATTGTTGTCCATTTACCTGTATAAAGGTGATAGGGTCATCAAATTGTTCAACTGATGGACAATAATTCTAACCTATCATCCAATTAGCTCCACAGAAGTAGAAAAACAAATAAATTTTCCACTTGATTATGAAAATTCTGAGGTGAGAGTGCAGATCAAAATGATCTACGCAGGGGAGCCCAGCTAAAAGGTAGAGGTGCCCTTGATCTTTGCCGCTACCTCTCGAGAAGAGAGGATTAAAAGACTTAAGGTAAAAATAATAACCCTTGTTTTCAACTGTATATTTTCCTATCAGTATGCTGCAATGCTCTTATGATATGCAGATGGCCGAGTCAAAGAGTGGCGAGCTATATGAGAGCTTGGGAGATGCTTCTCCGAGTCTCAAGAGGCAGAAAAGCGTGAGGAAGTCGTATAGGGCCTCTAGATTAGGGGTGGATATCGAGCCAAATTCTTGTCTTATCAAGTTTTTTTTTCAAAATTTCCATAGTTTGATTTAATATCATTTTACGTATAGTTTGAAAGTATTTTTAGAAACAAGCTCATGAGCCGAGCCAAGCTAGAGTAAAATCCAAATTCATTTGAAATCAACTCATTTCAATGTTTAACTATTTAACGAGTATAATTGAATCAATTTTGAACCGAACCAATGAGCCCCACTAACGAGCTTTTCTGCCACCCCTACTTCAAATCAAACCCAGCTCCATCATCGACTACCTTGGCTGTTCTCCTGATCGCTGCTTTGACCGCTTCTACGTCTGCTCCGATGACTACATAGGGTTTTAAGAGCAGAGTCCCCTCAGAGGTATGCTATTACTATGACTACAAAACTTTTTCCTATAAGTTTACTCCTTCTCTTATATGGAGGACAGAGTAACAACACCGACAGGAATATATTTCCTGGATGAAGAATTTTGTCCCTGACCTAACTTTAGTTAGTGACCAAATGAAAGAGAGGGAGGAGCCACTGTGACCATAGAACAAAGTTCACTGGTCGTAGGTTCTAGAGCTATCATTGTTCGAAATTGGCCTATTTAATTATGGCATATTTCCTTAATTCCAAAGCATGCATAGTTTAGTACCATATTACTAAGGCAAGGTGAGGAAGACCGATTTATAAGGTGAAGTCCTCACCACTCCTTGAATATGGATAGAGATGGTATGAGGAGGGTTCTGTCTAGCCACACACACGCGCGCACGCGTGCGCATATTCGCGTATTTTCGCATGAAAATCACGTGACTTGTGACTTGTGGCGCGCTACTTGGCAAACCAAGTCTATTTTTATTTTGCTAAACTCTGCACCACTCTCTCTCTGTGTTTGATGAGATGCAAACTTTTGAATTTGAGGTTTTACTGGGGTTTTGATGATAGACAGTTACTAGTGGATAAATGGCTGGTTGAATGTGTCAGTTACCAGTAGGTAAATGACTGTTTTAATTATGTCAGTTATTAGTCTGTCTATATATACTTGGAGACGTCCAGAGTGTGTGGGTTAATCTCACTGCCTCCATTTTCTTCTTCTCTGCGATTTTGTGTTCGAGTACTGTGCTGTCTGAACCTCGCCGACCTTTCTTCTCGGTGTGCACCTAGAAGGAGGGAGAGCGGCTATCTCTGAACCATTGCCACAGAGAGTACCTGCACGGGGCGGCAATAAGGTTTCTGGGCAGCGCATTTGCGCGACCGCTCCTTCACTGCGTCATCTACTTTCTGCACTGCATCAAGCCTGCGCTGCTTCCAGTTCTTCATCAGGCTCAAAAGTTAATCGTTTGCGTGTTCGTTCGACTTTGTTATTATATTTTCTTGCGTATATTCTGAAGTATGATGAGTAGCCTGCTGTTAGTAGTAAATTTTGCATCACTACTTTATTGTATTTGCCTCCTAGTAAAATTTGGAATTAAAATATTGCCCACGTTTCCAACAATCATGACTGACCAGGTGGTTGTTCCTCGAGCACTAGAGGGAGCGACTACATCGACGATCGAAGGAGTCATGACGTTTGAGCAGGTGATCGGAGAAACTGCTTCTGACCCCCATGGAGGATCTCATCAAGGATAAACTTATCCGATTACTCAAAGGGTCTGACCAACCCTACCAGTATAGAACTGGTACAGTCAGTCAGAAAAAGAAAAGGAAAGTAAGCACTATGGACTATGCTCTAGGGCGTTTTAACTTTAAAACAAAGAAGATCAGGTATGTACTGATAAAGAATTTATATAAATTCATACCTCTAAAAGAAAGGAAGAAAAGATTATGTGTCGCTAATTGTGAAGCTGAGTATCTGTGAGCCCATGAATCAGCACGGTTGATATTACCTATAAACTGCAATTCTGAGTTCAGTGCATACGTTACCAAGGCGAGGTTAGCTCGAAATGCTTGCAGCAGAACACACTGATTGTTCGAATGGCATGACACACTTACACAAGCTAATATTGTAGCCATGGCATAGCACCAACAGCTGGTAATGAATGGCTTACCACCAACTTTGATCACCGTACTTTACTTACTAATCAAGATCCATTCACAATATCACAGATTTGGCCCGTTTATCAGACATTAGTTGGGGCCTCTTGCATATGCTCACTTTGGCACATGGCAATCAATGGCACTGGCGCGAAGAGCTTGTAACCTCCTCTGTTGCAAAATGTAAGGTGCCATTTGACCTGGTATGGTCCCTGTGATTGAACTATGAGTATATTTATATTGGTTCTTCTGACTTCCAAAAGCAGAAGCCAATACGAACGCCCCAGCTTCTATAAGTTATTTCTATCAGCCACTTGCTATTCATCAACTACTACCTTTTGTTTTCATATATTGTAATGTACTTTATATTTTATTATATCACAATTCCATAAGTCGTATTGCGGTTCGAATGTTGTAGTGTCTTTCGTTATACCGTCTTTCTTACATAATGTATTATTATTCATTCGCCACTACTATTCATCAGCCACTTCTATCAGCTACTACTATTCATCAGCCGTAGCCAAAAGCCATCAGTAAAAGTCAATATGAACGGACCCATATGTCCATTAATTTCTTTTACGGTATATTATAGATGGCTACAAAAGTATGATCATACGGAAGTCCTTTCAAGTAAGAATCTAGCATATCACTTTCATATCACCAAATACATACATACATTGTCGAACTAATTATTTGTCAACTTTTACAAAGTTTTACTCTTGAAATGCATGGGCGACTTGTAGAAAACAGGGAGTAGATAGTATTACATGATGAAATCCCTCTTATCCTCCGGGTCTTCAGTCTTATGCCAGGTATGCTTGCTTTCTTTGCTGCGAGAATGATCTGCTTTAAGTACATGGAGAAAGTGCTAGGATTTCAATGGGTCAGTTGGCCTAATCAACAACCTGTTGACCACAGAAGAAAAGCCCTTCAGCCCAGCCAGCTGAAAGTACTACACGCTGACAAAAGAAAAGCGTTGGCCGAATCTCTCCTGTTTTTCCGGCGGTCAACCGTGCTTGCTTTCCCACTAACTCATCATTCATCAATAGCTCAACGTCGAACATCAAGGATTCTTTTAGGCTTTTAAAATCAGCTTTTGGCTTCTACTATAGTACCTAACTTTCAAATGGAGTATTTTCTCAAGATGGGGTCTACAAGTTAAACGATCTACACGTTAAAATTCCAACATCTGTACCAGCCAAAATCGCAAGCGAGTATATGTCTCTCCGTAATCTGTACCGTAAACAGTCAAAATTCAAAAATTTCAACCAAAAACTATAAGCCACAGCCAAAAAGAACAGCCCCTGTATCATTTGGCCTCATTATCTTTTCTGAAATCTAATAGTGTTATTTTCGTGTGGCCAATTCAGATACTTATTGGACTTTCGAACGCCGTGACTGTACGTATAGCCACGGTAACCTAAATGAGAGGCAGAGGGAGCAGGTAGTTTCACTTTTACCAAGACCTCCAGAGCTGCAAACTTTCTTCTCATAGTTAATGTTGTTAAGCTAAACACATAGCTACCAAACACACAAGTGTATAGGGTAGTGATGACCAGTACAAGCTGCAGCAAGATTGTTTGTTGGTTTCGGAGTGGTTGGTGCCCAACACTTTTCAGGACACTAGACCCTAGAAATGATCACATTAATACATAGAAGCCTCCTAACAAATTACGCCTAACTTTCATCGAAATATAGGAAACAGACAACAGTAGGAAAAAGAACCTCCGAAAGTCACAACTGACTCCGAGCTCAACACAGGAATCTCAAGCAAGCTGTCCGTTGATCATATCGAGTAGAATAATTTAAATACAAATTATTTGCTAAATATGTTATTAGTATCATATGCATCAAAAAATTCTTTTGGAAAACAAACAAACAAGTGAGATGGATGGGATAAAAGATCTCAGGGATTGATGGAGTGACTGGCCTATGGTTAAATAATAAGACAAATGGTTCGGTCCTTTAAAAGTTTCTAGACCGTTCACGAAGCACGATCTGACGATTCATGTGACTGAGCACATATGGCTTTCACCAACAGTGCATCGGAGAGGTGCTACCAAATGGAGGTATAGAGGCAATTTTATCTTCACTCCTTTGACTCTTCACCGCTACCATTAACCTCGTAAGTTCAAGCAATGGAAGATTAATATTCCATCAGTCATTATCTCATGGCCGTTTGGCAATTCTTGATCGTTGCAGCCGCTGGCCATAATTTCTCTCACCCTGTGGCCACTCATCTGTGTGAGTGTTTGATGTCGATTAGTTGGAATTTCTTGTGGTCATTTATATTAGTTTTTAGTAGCCATCAAACTCTTGCCATTACAAAATTAGATCACAAAGATAACAGAATAGCAGACTTGCTGTTGTTCGCAGTCATCTCGATGGTGAGATTTGAAACACATGAAGGATTGGAGTTCAAGATAGATAGAGCATGAGTGGTTGCGGAGGGCTCAACGGGAATTGAATGGGGAATGCTTCCTTTCATTCCTGATTGGTTGGTTTTTTAGTAACCGATTAACCGTTCAATAAACATGAAGCTCTTGAAGCAATTGTATAGCTAAGACCATGGTTAATTAACGGCTAGATGAAGTGGAGGTGTTAACACCTCCAACACCTTTACATGGACCGAACCAGGGCTCAAATAATAAAGGGGGCAGAGAGTACCCATGGTGGGGTAGTAATCGCAGTTGGGGCCTTCTACATATGTATAGTATATAAGGATAAACCAACTTTCACTCGTGTAATGGGCCGTATTTCTCGTATCAGCCATAGTCTTGTCAAAGATGGGCATAACTTAAATTACCTTATCAAGTTACTATATACTCCAAATAGATAAGGAGCGTATAATTGTGAGGAGAGGGCAAGGCCTAAGATGGCAAGACCCGAGTGCATATATTAGCACGATGAGTTTCGAGTGAAGGTAAGTCTGGCCTGACCAACGACTAGCTCATAACCGCAACGAGCTAATGACTATGATTAGCTGGGTGAAGGTATAATATACGGAAATAAGGGAAATAACTCTGTACTCTAATTTGAGCATTACATCAAAGGAAATGTGTGAAAACCAATGGCAATTAAAGTCAAGGTAGCTATGGGTAAAGTGGTACCAACCTATGTAGGATATAAATCATGAATTCATACCTGTCTCCTAGACTGGAGACTACAAGAGCTTATCGGGGGCTCTTTCTCTTGGTACGAGTGATGAGTAGATTTTGTGACATAAAATGGATAACTTTTCTCAACTAATGGTATTTTCACAAAGTGGAGCAACTAAGCTAGGGAAGGAGATGGGATGACATAAAACTCATGAACATGCATTTTGCTAATATGCTTGCTAAGTATATTGTACTCACCTTTGCTATTAACCCTACTTTGTTAGAATCAAGGCAATCTGGCAATTCAACTTAATCTAGAGAAGGATACTTACGGGTAGGGATAGAAACGGATCGAATAGTCTCGAATAAGCATATATATTTGTAAAACTTATACGAATATGAATCTATATTTTAAAATGAATACGAATACAAATTCGAATATTCTCAAATATAAATACGAATCAAATGTCGTAACAAATACCAATTCGAATCAAATTTTTACTTAATTCGGTCAAATACGAATATCCTAAAACTTTTGTAATAAATCCCGGTAGAACAAATTTATGTAACATGACTACATGTCTACACGAGCTAACAATATAGCTCATAGAGTTGAAAATTATGCAAAGTAGTTTTTACTTCTTACTTGTAAATTTTGGTTCATCAGAAAATTGATTCTTACAATCATCCATAGAGAGGTCACCAAGGATGGAAATGGATCAAATACGAATACGAATATTCTCGAATATGAATACAAATCCATATTTTTAAAATGAATACAAATATGAATACGAATACGAATACAAACATTCTTGAATACGGATTTTGTTTATCATATTCACGTTTTCTTGAATATGAATATGGATAAAATGGATTATCATTTACCGTTTCCCATCCCTACCTATGGGAGGACTACTCTTATGATGATTGGGAAATGATAGACCCGAAAAACGCTACCTATGACCTTGATACTTCTAATGGAGATTGGGGTGACTAAAGAAATTTGTAGCTCATCTATGGGAACTGGTGGGTGTGGTGTCACTCCATGTATAAAATAAATCTAGGTGGAACTTCCATGAGGAAGCTATAATAAGGATGCAAACTGTTCAACTCTATTGGAGATATTAAGCCTATGTGGCATGATAATGCATTAACGGTGTACCATCTCTAATTATTATTTTTGCTGGAACACTCTGATGGGCTTATTGGGTATGTTCATATTTGTTTTTGTTGATGGTTTTTAGCAGCGACTGATGAATAGCAGTGGATGATGAATAGTAGTAGCTGATAGAAGCGGTCGATGAATAGTAGGCGCCTAATGAATAGTAGTGTATTATATAAGAAGGACGATGCAACGAAAGGCACTATAACATTCGGACTGTCATGCGACTCACAGAATTGTGATATAATAAAATATAAAGTATATTATAATATGTGAAAGTGAAAAGTAGTAACTAATAGAAGTGGCTTATAGAAGCTAAGACATATGAACGAGCATTATTCGTTGGAGCGGTGTTTTATCAGTTAAACAAATAATAATGTATTGACTAATGACCCGGGTCGTAACATAGAACTAAAGAAAAGTTGAAGCGGTAAAACTAAAGGTGAGACGTGTAGTTCAGTGCCATTGGAAATCGAAATAAAATCATTTGGCAGAGAGAAAGAACACAGCTTGTATGTATGCCAATGCCGCAGGAACATGTAACGCAACTTGTGGTCTATCATGAGACGACTAATGTTGTTGTATCTGAAAAACGGAATGTTGCTAATTCTAAGATTCTAGTCACAAATTACTAGACACGCGCAAACCGGCTTTGATGATAATGACAAAGGAATGCTGCATTTCTAGGTTGGAGAGAGGACAGAGATTTGTGTAGCTCTGCTGACCAAGACTTGTTTTTGGATTGATGTTATTGTTCCTAAATAGCTCCAATACAATGTTGGTCTTACCCCGCTCGTTTCAGCTTCAGTTTCTAACTTCTGACTTATTTTTTACTATTCATAAATTTCATTTTTTTCTGATTTTTTTCGCTTTTTACCGGTTCTTTTTTTCTTGTGTTTGTTTGCATTGTTCGAGATGAGCTAACATATTTTTTCTATTTTTATTTTTTTTTAAATTTAATTACGTCAAATAAGTCACCTTCAGCTACAGTGAAATTTCAGCTAGCTACGATATATTTTCAACCATAAACCACAGCTTTTCAACCTAACCGAGCACCTAACCGAGCAAGGCGGCACTGCAGATGTTGACCACAGGCAAACTATCAACATGTCAGATGCACACACGCCAATTCCTTTCAGAAATTGCACTGAAAAATCGTGGTACGAACAACAAGCTACAAGCATCAAAGAAGAATGTGAAGCCTTTTACAAGAAAGAGAAATGCCATTGCGCGCCATCAAAACAAGATTTGCATCACTGAGCAGAGGCGGAGGAAGAAGGCGATGGTATCCTCTCGATCGCCTGGAGCACGTCCTTCATGGCCGGCCTCTTCTGCTGCGCCATGGCGCAGCAGGCGAATCCCAGCCTGAGGCAGCTCGCCAGCACCTCCTCCCTGCCTTCCATCTCCCCCCGCAGCGCAGCGTCGGCCAGCCGGAACACCTGCCCCTTCTCCTCCTCCGCCGTGGCGGAGCTCCACTGGCACAGCTCCAGGCTCGTCAGCGCGCGCCCGGCGACCAGCTCCAGCAGCACCACGCCGAACGAGTACACGTCCCACCTGGCGCTCGGCTTCGGGTTCTTCACCGCCTCCGGCGCCTGGTAGTGCGCCGCCGCGTCGGCGGAGGAAGGCCCAGCGAACGGGCTGGCCCCTCCCGGCCCGGGCGGCGGAGACAGGTCCGGCAGGCTCTTGGCGGACCGCTTGCTCCCGAACCGCCCCGCCGACGCCGCCGGCTTGATCCTGTCCGCGCCACGGACCAGCCGGTCGATGCCCAGGTCGGCGACCAGCGGCTCCATGTCCGCGTCCAGGAGGATGTTGCTGGGCCTCACGTAGCCGTGCACGCACTTCTTGTCGTGGAGGTAGGCGAGGCCTCTCGCCACGCCGCGCGCGATGCGCAGCCGCGCGATCCACCCGAGGTTGATAGGCGACGAGCCCGGCCTCCCTGCGCGATCGAATGCAGTTAGCAAGGCACACGACGGCAATGGCAATTGCAATGCCATTGAAGGAGACTTGTTGAGGTGGTGGTGCTTACTTTTGAAGGAGACGCTGGCGAGGTTGCCATTGGCGGCGAAGTCGTGGATGAGGAGCATTTCGTCGGGGCCCCAGTAGAAGCCGCGGAGGCGGAGGATGTTGCGGTGCCGGAGCTTGGCGATGGCGCGCATCTGCGCGTCGAACTCGCTGAACCTCCTCACGCCGGCGTCGTCGCTGCCGATCCTGCGCACCGCCAGCACGGCGCCGTCGGCCAGCACGGCCTTGTACACAATGCTGTTGCCCGCTGCGCCGAGGATGTAGGCCGAGGCCTTCAGCAGCGTCTCCAACTCCAGCTCCACGTCGCCGTCCACGGTCACCAGCACCGCGCCGTCTTTGGGCTTCTTGGCCGCCGCCGGATCGTCCTCCTTCTTGATGCCCTCTTTGGCCGCGAAGGAGGCCGACGTGTCCGTCACCTCCTCCGTGTCGTCGCTGTTGTCGCCGGCCTTCTTCCGCAGGCAGCAGGAGAGGCTCCGGTCGATGACGCCTAGCGACTGGTCTGGCTCCGGCTTCTTGAACACCACTCCCATCCTCTGCTTCGCTAGCTCCTGCTGATGCCTCTTCTTCCTGACCTGGTACACGAAAAAGACCACCACGAACAGGACGGCGATGCCGGCCACGTCGCCGGTGGCGATGGCTAGAATGGTGGCCAGCCTCATCCTGCCCTGTTTTCCCGAAGCAGGCGCCCCGGCAGCGGCACCACTGTCATCGGCGGGCAGCACCTCGGTCGGGTTCTTGGGTATCGCCGCAATGGCAGGCGGCGACTTTGCCGTGCCGTTCGGGGGATCCACGGCGGAGGCAGAAGCAACGGAGCAGAGGCTATCCAGTGGCCTCCCGCACAGCTCGGCGTTGCCCTCGAACGCCGTAGGCCTCTGCAACACGAACGGCGGCAGCGCCGGTATGACGCCGGTGAGGTTGTTGTAGGACAGGTCGATGGTGACGTTGGCCGGCAGGCGCGACGCCATCTCGGGCGATATGGCGCCGGCGAGCCTGTTCGACGAGAGGTTGATATACCGCAGCGCTTCCCCGCCGAAGTCCGGCGGGAGCGTGCCGTTGAGCATGTTGGAGCTCACGTCGAGCACCTGCAGCGCCGGGAACTCCCCGCCGGGGAGCGCGCGGGAGAAGTAGTTGTTTGCCAGCGATACGGCGGTGAGGTTGGGGAGCAGGGTGAGGTTCCCCGGGATGGCGCCGGAGAGCCCGTTGCCGGCGAGGTTGAGCGCGCGGAGGCTGTGCAGCTGGCCGACCTGCTCGGGCAGCTCCCCCGTGATGCCGTTGCCGGCGAGCGAGAGGACGCGGAGCTCCTGCGCGCGGAGCAGCTCGGCGGGAATGGTGCCGTTAAGGGCGTTGCCGGAGAGATCGAGGTGGCGGAGGTGCTCAAGGAGGCCTAGCTCCCGCGCGATGGGCCCCACCAGCTGCGAGTTGGGCAGGATGACGCTCACCACCCTCGCCTCCGACGTAGACGACGAGGTTGCAGCAGGAGGGAAGGGCATGCAGAGGACGCCGTTCCAGGCGCAGGGCGTGTCGTCGGCGTAGCTCCAGTCGGCGAGGGAGCCGAGCGGGTCGGCGAGGAGAGAGAACTTGAAGGAGAGGAGCAGCACGCCATCCTGGTTAAGCGCCGACGCGAGCTGCGCTAGTACTAGCAGCAATGAGAGAGGAGGGAGCAGCAGAAGGCGGCGAGCTGCGGCGGGCATGGACATGGACATGGAGGCGCAGTGGCAGGGGTGATGGCATGCACCAGCAGCAGCAGCAGCATGGAGATTGGAGAGCACAAGGAGGAGGGTTTTGGCAAAACTGCGCCAAAGCCCCCAAGCTCCAAAGGAGAGGATCACAGTGGAGGCGAGCAGTCAAAAGAGTAAAGTAGATTCTCTCTCTCTCTCTCTCTCTCTCTCTCATGCTTAGAGGTAACGGTGAAAAGGTCCATTGGCACAGAGGCACCTTTTTCAGAAAAATTAAAGTAAAATAGGATTGTTGAATCATGTAAAGGGGCATACATACATGCACCAAAAGTAGTTAATTTGTCCATGAAAAGGCAGAGTCGAGGTGGGATCATACGATTTTTTTAATAATATATATTTAATATTATATAAATACATCATCGTATGAAAAATTACATAAATAATCTACTGTAGCCATTCGAAATGACGACATAACTCTCTCGCTATTTGAAATATCAACAATCCTACGTAGCAATCTACAGGTCCTATCGCCAACTCAATTGGCAGAAGATGTCCTGTCGTCAACTCAATTGGCGACAGTCTCTGTCATCAATACAATTGGTGACAGAGACCCTGTCGTCAGTTCAATCCGTGATAAAGGCCCTGTGGCCAACTGAAATGGTGACAAAGTTTTCGAGTTGCATTTTTGAATTTTTAAATAATACATTTGTTTGTAGTAAAAAAGTATGATTTTCTTTAAAAAAAATTCTTGCATTTTTTGTTTTAGTAGTTTCGAAATAATAGCTAACTATTAAGGAGAGAATTTGACTAATGCGTTTTAGGTTGCATTAATTATTTTTGTTTAAATAAACCATTTGAAGCTTGACATAACACTTTGTAATAAAGATATGAATTACATGGCGCGGAGGTTTGGTTAGGTGCATATATTTGTCTCAGTACTTCTACGATATAAATGGTAACATGTATAAACCATCAACCCAAACTACTTTTAAGATATATGTGCGTCTTGTGGAATATAAATGACATGGTGGTTGCGATTCACGTGTGCTAGTCGCAGACTCATGTGTGCTGGTCACAGACTCACGTGCTGGTTGCTTCCACGCATGCCTTCCCGTACATACGCGTTGTTTGTGCCCGTGCACACGCTTACCTTGATTCACGTTGGTGTGAACTCACACGAGCCAAGTCATGCACACATGCGTATACTCCCGCTTGTCCTCCTTGTCCATCCTCTATCTCCTCTCTTTTAGCCTCTATGGATGTGGTACTACTTGGCACCATATCACATTAACTAGATAACCATCATAACCATCCATGACAACAAGTTCCTAAAGCTAAGAGATTACATAACACATAAGCAATGGTTCGTTACAACATACAACGGTTGCCAACATAAAATCCTCTTTCACATCCTAGCACAAATTTCACATAAGCATGGTTCCTAACACATAAACAGTGGTATTTTGTAGAAGTGTGAAAACATGGGACACAAGGGTAAAATGATCATTTTCCTTGGCCACAAAGGGGGGGCTTTAATTCGTAATAAAATCGAGATAATGGTGTGTATCCTAAATCTAAATATATTTGAAGTGGTATATAGTGAAAGTCAATATTTTGAGTGGCATTTTGAGCTACGCCACTCTTTTGAGTGGTATATCATGAATTATCCCGTTGTATTTTTCTTCCTGAAAGGCACGTGTATGTGTCACTGTATAGAACACAAATTGCAAGTTTTTCGACTCACCTAATATGTCAGTGGCAATGTTGAATCCCAATCAGTAATCTTAGTTATAATCAGTGGACTAATATGTCAAGAGGGGCGTTGAATTTGCCACTATATGTCTAATCTTATTTACAATTAATAGAATTGGTTATTGTATAGATGACGTTTCTTTAGGGGAAAAAAGGATACTAGTTTCCTTGTGGTTTCAGGAGACTATCCTTGTGGTTACACTCTGGATCAATCGTTACATGACCAACAAAAAATTACTATGGTAATATGTAACTTACGTCGCTTAATATATTAAGTGGTTCCAGGGGACTATCCTTGTGGTTGCTTTATAAGGGAACGGAAGTCACGGTCACTTTTGTCGTACGTGGTCGGAAGGAACTTCCAACTCCAATTACAAAACTATCAAACAGAATCAAGAAACTTTCAACTGGAAGGGTTTAAGTTTTTCGACTTTGAAAAAAAACTTTGAAATAAAAAACTTTCTAATCGGATTGGGAACTTTCTAATCGGATTGGGACCCCCAAAACTTTCAAATCGAACTAAAAAAACTTTGTAACTTTCAACTCAAAAGGTTTCAAGTTTTTTAACTTTCAGCTAGAACCTTTGAACTTGCAACTTCGATTGGAATTTTCAGCACTAGATTTCGAAAAAAATTCGAATAAAAAACTTTCTAATTGGATTGGGAACATTCAAATCAAGATCCAAAAACTTTCAAATCGAACTAAAAATAACTTTGTAATCGAGAACTGTTAGAAATTGGCCCATTTAATTTGGTCTATTTCCTTAATTCTAAGTATGTATGGTTTAGTACTATATTGCTAAGGCAGGGTGAGGAAGACCAATTTATAAGGTGGAGTCCTCCCCACTCCTTGAATATGAAAAGAGATGGTATGAGGATGGTTCTGTCTAGTCATACACGCGCGCGTATTCGCGTGAAAATCGCCTGACTTGTGAAGCTGATAAATGTGTGTATTATCATTATGGTGGGGGTCAAGGAGTTATCTTATGTCTGTATGTAGATGACATACTTATATTTGGAACAAACACTGCCGTAATTGACGAGGTCAAATCTTTCTTATCTCGGTGTTTTGATATGAAAGACTTGGGAGAGGCAGATGTCATTCTAAATATTAAATTGATCAAAAGCAAGGATAGGATTACTTTGAATCAATCCCATTATTCTAAGAAAATATTAAGCCAGTTTGGTTTTAAAACTGTAAAGTTTCACCAACACCCTATGATGCGAGCATTAAGCTTCGAAAGAACCAGGGGTTAGGAAAAGATCAATTAAGATATTCACAAATTATTGGGTCACTTATGTATTTAGCTGGTGCTACAAGACCTGACATTTCATTTGCTGTGAGCAAATTAAGTCAGTTTACGTCTAACCCAGGAGATGATCACTGGGAGGCACTTGAAAGAGTGTTGCGCTACTTGAGAGGTACAACATCTTTTGAAATACATTATACTGGACACCCTTCTGTATTAGAAGGATACATTGACTCTAATTGGATATCTGATGCGGATGAGATCAAAGCTACAAGTGGTTATGTATTCACTTTAGCTGGTGCTACAGTTTCATGGAGGTCTTGCAAACAGACCATATTGACGAGGCCAACTATGGAAGCAGAAATTGTAGCACTTGACAAAGCCACAGTTGAGGCTGAATGGCTGAGAGAGCTTCTATTGGACTTGCCATTGGTTGAGAAACCAATACCTGCAATCCTGATGTACTGTGATAATCAAACAATGTTGGCCAAAGTCACAAGTACAAAGGATAATATGAAGTCCTCTCGACATGTGAAGCGTAGGCTTAAATCATCGTAAAACCGAGAAACTCCGAGTGATTCTTTGTGAACTATATTTACACTGAGAAAAATCTGGCAGAACCTTTTACAAAGGGGTTAGCAAGGAAAGCGATTTCCGTTGCATCTATGGACATGGGAATGGGGCCCATTTAAGTTACATAACAATGGTAACACATACCTTCTTGATCGGAGATCCCGTGACTTAGGCAATGGGAAAAACAAATTGATGTTGTAACAAGAGAGTACATATTTATTGTACCCCATGTCCTAATAAACAATGTACTTTCGACTGTATGGAAGGTTGGCATAAAGCCTTAATGTATTCTGTTGTCCAAATAAGGAAAAGGTATTAGCCTGCAGGATACCTAGAAAGAATACACCTACTTGAGCCTAACTGTGTGGTCGCAGTTCACGAGAACGGGGCATTCTCTAGAAAGCTCATAAGCAGATAAGGGAGCATGACCATATAATGCTCTGTTTAGGCGAGGTTCATTGGCAGCCTAGTACTAGTTGGGATTTCAAGTGAAATCTGATCACGAAAAGCTGTGAATTCAAGGCATAATCCATTCATCAGCTGTGAGAAGGTGAATCTTGTCATTCTAGGTGCAAGTTTAACCCGTACGGGACTTACACTAAAAGACTGGTATATTAACAGTACTTCAGCACAATATCTTTGTCATATGTTTACTTGTTGCTTTGGAATTGGTGGGGGATTGTTAGAAATTGACCCATTTAATTTGGCCTATTTCCTTAATTCCAAAGTATGTATGGTTTAGTACCATATTGCTAAGGCAGGGTGAGGAAGACCGATTTATAAGGTGGAGTCCTCCCCACTCCTTGAATATGGAAAGAGATGGTATGAGGATGGTTCTGTCTAGTCACACACGCGCGCACGCATGCACGCGCACATATTCGTGTATTTTCGCGTGAAAATCGCGTGATTGTGACTTGCGACGCGCGACCGTGCCGTGACGTGGCGCGCCACTTGGCAGACCAAGTCCATCTTTATTTTTGTTAAACCATGCACCTCACTCTCTCTGTTTAAATGAGATTTAAACATTTGAATGAGGCGATTACAAGTGAATTTACACCGCTTAATTTGTGATTTGATGAGGCGATTACGGTGCATAATTGCATTTAAAACGCAGCAGATTACTAGTGAGTAGTAAGCTGCAGTGCCTATAAAAGGGCTTGAGACGTCCAGAAAATAGAGAGAATTTTGCACCTCCATTCTTCCCCTACTTTCTCGCTCTGTTGTCTTTGTCTTTATCGAACCTCGTTGACCTTTCTTCTCGGCGTACACGGAAGAAGGGAGAGCAGCTATCTCGAACCGTTGCGCAGAGTAGTACGCAGGGGTGGCAATAAGGTTTCGGCAGCGATCTGCGCGATCGCTCATCTTTGACCGCCACACCTACGTTCTGCACTGCGTCAAGCCTGCGCAACTTCCTGTTCTTCATCAGGCTAACAAGTAAGTCATTCGTGCGTACGTTCGACTTTGTTACTATATTGTTTTTCTTGTGTATGTTTTGAAGTATGATGAGTAGCTTGCTGTTAGTTGTGAGTTTTGCATCATTAGTTTATTATTTCTGTCTCCTAATAAAATTTGGAATTAAAATATTGCCCACATTTGTAACAAGAACTTCCCATTCGAATTGGAAATCATTTTGATCAGGATAAACTTTCCAATTGGAGGAAGGGGGATCAGAGAAGGAAGCCCACGCAGTTCAGTGTGTGATCGATTGACTCTATAATTGGTGCTTATGAGGGAAATATATACATTCTACAGTTGATAATTACAAGGGAAATATATACACTGTGGTAAGATGTAAGACTACGAGAATTCTACTAGAGAGATACTCGTCCTATTCTTTTCGGCTTTTCAGTTGGTTTTTAGCTTTAACTTCTTTCAACGATTACTATTTATTAAACTAATAAGTCACAACTAAAAGTCATAAACGTAGCACAAAGACAAGCCCACTAGGTGAACGAAGAGGATGCGTGTCACTTGGGATGTGGGGTTGCTCGGAAGTACGGGTGAAAACGGATTGGATAGTGTCCGAATCATATTCATATTCGTATTTGTAAACTAATATGAATTCGTATATTCTGGAATACGAATATGAATCGAATATTGTAACGAATACAAATTCAAATTGAATATCTACTCAATTCGGTCTGATTCGGATATACTCATAACTTATATAGTAGGAAGACATAAATAATATTTTATCTTTATACAATCACGTTTCATCATTCTAATTCATTTACTTTACCTAAAGAAACATGAATTCATGTTCAATTAAAAATTGTCCAATTAATTAGTCGTATTGTAATAAAATATGTATATTGCTTCATCGGATGCGAATACGGATAGTCCGGATAAAATAATATTTCAGATGGTAAAAGTTCATATTATATTCACATCTGTATTTTTAATACAAATTCGAATACGAATATAAATAAGATATAAATTATTAATCAGATAAAAAAAATATACTATATTCATATCTTATTAAATACGATAATCAAATAATATAAATAATTTATATCCACCTTTCACCCTGGGGAAGCAGAGCATAGCAGTGGCACAAGAGTGACAAGTAAGTCACGAGTGACGGCCTTTTTTTATACCGAGTTACAGACAAATGATCATTTGACCGGCAGTGGCCTGGATCGTCCTTTTTGTTGCAGGCAGGAGTGAGGTTGTTAGCCGGCGATCCAGGAGCAGGAGATGGAATACGTACGTACAACCGCAGGTCATACGACCATTGTGTCGTCTCCATCGGCATCAGATCTACTTGGCGACAAGAGTTGAACTGAATGAACACTAACTAATTTGTAGTTGGTTTATGTGCCTCGCCGGATCATGATTCCATTGCTGGTTAATTAACCCTTGCGATGCCTCGCCGGATCATGATTCCATTGCTGGTTAATTAACCCTTGCGAACTTACATCATGTACGCACGTAGCATGGTTTTGTCGATCAATGTATACTAGACGATTTTGTTGGGTTTTTTAAACTCTAGATTGATTTTGTGGAGGATTTTTCAGTTTACCCTCTATTTTTTTACTGCCCATAATTACATTATGAGACTAAAGGGTAAAGACCTATTTATAAACTTCACTTCTAAGTGTTACAAAGAGACCCACCTATTTTCAGTATACCGTAAGACTTCTGAACTATGTCACTAACCACGATCAAATATGCCAGTTTTTTTAGTCTAAAATATATTAGTCTCTATCACACGTGTGAGTCATGCGCCATGATCAGATTATATATGATATCGATTCTAATATGATCATATGGGTCAACAGCCGCAGAGCCGATTCTGCAAAACAAACCCTAGCTATTCCGCCCTATGTTGTACCTGGGTTAAACATATACGTGTATATTAAATTTTAGTAAACTCGATCTTAATAAATATGTCTACCATATTCTAGCATAGTCGTCCTCGGCACATCGAGTATTAATTCGTCGAGTTGAATTCCACATCAAATTATTATCTATCACCTGCATCAATATTATAAACAATTTCACATTGAGTTAAACTGATACTAACTACAATACATGTTAAAAACCACATAAAAATCTTAACATCACACATCTCCTACTTGGTTGAAACATTTCAATCAATAAATTAAAGTCACATGTCTTTATCATTCTTAGAAAATAATTCCTTACTAACTGGCTTAGTCAGTGGATTTTTCTTCAATATGTTTACTTTTACATTGAAATAAGTGGCAGGTTGTGATGCACTTTCCACGACCTTAAGTGATGCAAAAACTTTCTTTAGCCATACACCTTCCTTTGCTGCTATGCAGCAATGTATTCAGCTTCTATGGATGAAAGAGCAACGCTATCCTATTTCATGCTACATCAAAAAAATAGCATTTTCTACCAAAGTAAATAGATAACCAGAAGTTGATTTTCGGTCATCCGAATCCCTTGCCAATAAGCATTAGTGTAATCCTGCAGCTAAAGATTGTGACCATTAAAACATAATGAATAATCTGTAGTTCCTTTAACATAATACAGTAAATACGTGTGGAATCCACTAAAAATTTAAATGGCGTGGATAAAGTCGGGTCATGTGAATAACATAGCATACGTAAGATATCCCAAACCTAAAGAATAAGGAATTTCATTCATTCTAGATTTCCCTCGGTGGTATTTGGATATAATTCCTCACTAAGTTTAGTTCCTTTCACAATAGGTACATTAACAGGCTTGCTATTTTCCACAGAAAACCATTTTAAAACGTTTCAAAGATATGCTTTTTTGGACAACACAAGAATACTTTTATTTCGATCTCTATATATCTCAACTTCTAAAGCATAGGAAACTTCTCCTATACCCTTCATATCAAATTTAGAAGACAACCAAACTTCACTTTCATCATTGTATTTTTATCCTTAGAAGCAATGATAATATCATCAATATATAAATACAGTAAAGCAAAACATTACCCGTAACTCTTATATACATGCAATGATCACATTCTGTCATTAAAAAACCATACGATGTGATAGTATTATAAAAAACAATATACCATTGACGTGAAGTTTGTTTAAGACCATAAATTGATCTTTCAATTTGTAAACCTTATTTTCATTTTCTTTTTCTCCAAAACCTTTTGGCTATTATATATATATATATATATATATATATATATATATATATATATATATTCTTCTCCAAAAGACCATTAAGAAAACAATTTTAACATTCATTTAGTGGAGTTCAAGATCATAATAAGCCGTTAAAGCACTAATAATATGAATTGAAGTAAATTTTGCAACAAGAGAAAAAGTTTACACAAAGTCAATACTTTCTCTTTGCGTAAAATTTTTAGCAACAAGTCTAGCCTTATTATTTTTACTAAACTTCTTGCATCCAATTTCCTTTTAAAAATCCATTGACAACCTGTGGGCTTACGGTTGTTTGGTAGATCAAGTTTCCAAACTTTATTTCTTTTTATCGGTTTAATTCTTCTTGCATTGATTCTACCCATAGTTTTAATTGTGAGCAGTTTATTGCTTCTTTATAAGTCTTTGGTTTTGTCTCTAAATCTAAAATTTTAGAGTGAACTTCTCCAAGAATAAATAATAATCATCTATATATTGGTTTGTACTTAACTTTCTTCCACCTCACCTAAGCATGTTAGTGTTGGAAGTTTGATTTGTATTTTCTTCAGAATTTGAGCCTTCTTCAGTATGATAATTAATACCAGATGTATTCATCTATGTTTTTGGTGAAGTTGCCAATAATTTCACCCTCGCCCGCTTAGCATGACGAGGTGTATTTTAATCTAAAAATATAGCATCCTTGCTTTTCACTGGTTCATCATTTTTCTGATCATAAAACATGTATCCTTTTGAATTCAATGAATAAGTAATAAAAATTTCTACCATGCTTTTATGTTGTAATTTTGTACATTTTTGATTTGGCACTATAATTTGTGCGTTACACCGGCAAACAATTTAGAGCATCTCCAAGAGATGCCTAATAAATTCACACCCTAAATCTCTTTTTACAGATTCTAACCACGATATAAGATCCCAAAATAATCATTCCCTCCAACAGATACCCTAAACCAGAAAAACAGTATTGGGAGCCTAGATCATCCTCTATAAGTAGAGAGCGAGAGCCCATTTTTGGGTGTGTTCTATTTTTGAGAATCTATTTGGGAATCTGTTGGAGCTACTTCTTACCCTTCAACTCTAAAATTGAAATATTAAGAGCCATATAAAGTATCTCTTGGAGATGCTCTTAGTGGCGAAGTGAGAGTTTTCTTCCAGTTGACAACATATAAGGAATGACTATTATGACCTTAGATGCCGAATGATTTAATAATAAACAGCAGTATGTATACCTTCCCTCCAAAAATATAAAGGAAGATCTGAATAAGTCATCATAGACCTAACCATATCCATAAATGTTCTATTCCTTCGCTCAGCAACACCATTTTGTTGTAGAGTGTAAGGTATGGTATAATGATGAATAATTCCATACTCTTTTACAAAAATAATTTAATATTCGTAAAGTGTATTCTCCTCCACGATCAGTTCTCACAACTTTGATCTTCTATTTAATTGATTTTCTACTTCAATTTTAAATGTCTTGAATATAATCAAATCCTTCTGACTAAGGTTTAAAAATGCACATAACCAAATCTTGAATAATCATCAATGAATGTGATAAAATAAATCTTTTGATCTCTAGTGGGAGTAGACATATCACTACAAATATCAGATTGAATAATAGCAAGAGGCTCATTAGATCTTTCCGCCTTTAAAAAGGCGCACGGATCATCTTACCTATTATACATGCCTCACAAATACAAAAATGCTCCAACTTAAAGTGCAGATTTCTATAATTAATAAGCTTCTTAATTCTATTTTTTTAAATATGGGACTAAGTCATGAATACCATAAATAAGATTCTGAGCATGTGTTACTTATCATTACTATTCCTCACTATGGAATTATTTTTACCAACAAAACAATCAATATTACATCATTCGATAGTTCATCACGTAAATAAATACCTTCATAATGAGTTCTAGTATGCACTAATTTTCCATTGAGCAATATTTTAACTCTTTTTTCCAAACAGTATATCATAACCAATAGATTCTAACTAAACAGCAGAGATTAAATTCGTTATCATGCTAGGTGAATATAAAGTGTCATGTAATAATATATTTTTTCCTCTATTGGAGAGTTCTAGGACATAATTTTTAATTTCAAGTATATCAGCTTTTGCGTTAGTGTCCAAAAAGATATATCTATTTCCCCTTAGAATTATTCACATAGAAGTAAAAAGTCTATAATTTTTAGTAATACGAGATGTGGCATCAGAATAAACAACCCAATTATTTGAAAAAATAGTAGTGGCTAAAGATTAAGTGTATAAAAAAACATTAGATATACCGTCAGATGAAAAATTACCTTTACGCTCAACTGGTTGATTGTTTTGATTCTTTTGCTCATTCTGTCTTTTCTTTTTCCTATAGTCAGCTTTGAAATACCCATACTGACCATAGTTGTGACACTTAAAATTTTTGTACTTATCATTTCTTTTAACTGAGTTATAATTTTCACAATCACATCGATCGCGTTTCTTGTTAAGCTTTTCTCTCAAATGATCATTAAGGTTCCTCTTTTACTAATTTCTTTTATTATTAGTTTTTCTCTCTAAGGTGTAATTCAGAATTGTAGTATTTCTTAACTTTTCCTAAGAAAGTTTTCTATATTCTTCCATGACAGAAAGATATCTTAAAATATTTCTATTAATTTGGCAAAGAGTTTAGAAATAATCATAACCTGCACTTCTTTAGAAAAAAGGATAGTTAGCATTTTTTTTAATTCATCCACTAAAACACAGAGTGTAGTAAGATGTTCATTAATTGAAGTGCTATCATACATCTTAGTAGAGAGAAAACTATTAACAATATTAAGTACTTTAATAAGAAATACTTCACCAAATTCTTGTTCCAGACTGTGCATTCTATTCACCCTCATACTCAGCAGTTAAAGAATCAGTCATTGATCCCAACATAAAAATACAAACCCTTTTATTATCATTGGTCTAATTTTCATATTCTTCTACATAAATTTTCTTTTCCTGAACAGTAGCATTTTTCTAGCTCTTCTGGATCGTTTTTTGTCCATTACATAATTAATGTTTTTAGCAGAAAGCAAAAAAAAGATTTTTCTTTTTTAAACCATGAACTTTGAGCTATCCAATTTGTAAGATTTAAGCAATTCAGAAAAAAACATTATTATTGTTATTGCAAGAATAAGTGTAATCTGAATCTGTAGGCTTCCATCAATATCAGAACGGCTCAATGCATGCGACTGGACTCAATCAATTTGATCAGCTCAATCAATGTTTGATCTCCGGACCAAGGAACAAGGACGAAAAGACTGATGCAATGCTTGATTAATTAGAAATGATGGCTTTATTAATTAGGTGCCGTTCACTTAGATTGAAATAAGTTGACTTATGGATGAAATTACACTGTAATTGGTTGAAATTACCTTATACCTGATGGCGGCTTGTTTGGCGTAACTAAATTTAAAAATAAAAAAACATGTTAACCCATCACACATAATACAAATAACCGGCAAAAAAGCTTTTAAAAAACAAAAAAAAATAGAGAAAAGATAAAATTTAGAAATAACGAAAAATAAACTAAAATATAGAAGTTTAAACCGAAATGAACGGACCTAAATCTCTCATAATCAACTCAATGTATGAAATAAGCTGACTTATGGGTGAAATTACACTATAATCGGTTGAAATTACCCTATAGCTGATAGTGGCTTGTTTGGCGTAACTAAATTTAAAAATAAAAAATATGTTAACCCATCACAGATAATACAAATAACCGGCAAAAAAGCTTTTAAAAACCAAATAAATTAGAGAAAAGATAAAATTTAGAAATAACGAAATATAAACTAAAATCTAGAAGTTTAAACCGAAATGAACGGACCTGAATCTCTTATAATCAACTCAATGCATGCGGCTGGTATATTGACCGGTTCAAACAATAGTACGAGGCCCAGATAACTCGATCTCGGCTGATCAACCAATCACCTTCTCGTCCTGGGCGCCGGCGTGGGGTCTGGAGGCTGCCTAGCGCGTCTTGACTTCACGCAATGACGAAGAGGCTTGGCTTCCCGCACGACTTCACGAGCAGACATGGAATCAAGAAGCAGACGTGCGGTGAGTCCGGATGATCGAAGTTGGTGGCTACTCTCTCGCGCGCGCGACGGCGGCTCGCCGGCCGAGGATGGTAGCACGCCCGAATCGCGAAACGCGCCCGCGCGTGATGGTCTTCTTTCCGCGCGCAGATCGAAGAGGGGAAAGACCGAGCAATGAAAAAATTGACGCGACGTCCACGAACCGCAACGGAGGAACGTGACTCGCCGTGAAGAAATCTCCGCGCGATGCGCCGTGAAGAAACCTTGCTCTGATACCGACCTTAGGTTTTCTTAAATACCAAATTAGTCTCGTGAATCATTTCTGGTCTATCTTCTATTTCTTTGTTTTATTCGTAGTATCGCTCATAATTACATTATGAGGCTAGAGAGTAGGGATATATTTATAGACTCCACTTATAAATGTTACAAAGAGACCTAGCTGTTTCCGGTATACTGCGAGACTTATGAACTATGTCACCAATCACGATCAAATAGGTCATTTTTATGAGCCTAAAATATATTAGTCTGTAGCACGCATGCGCGAGTTATGTACCATGATCATATTGTTTATAAGATCAATTCCAATCTGATCATATATTTTAACATCCTGTAAAGTCGATCCTGCAAAACAAAACTAGCTATTCCGCCCTGTGTTGTACTCGGGTTCCAGTAGATTCGATCTCAATAAATATATCTACTATATTTCAGCACAGTTGTTCTCAGCACCTTGAGTATTAATTTATCGAGTTAAATTTCGTATCAAATTATTCTCTATCACTTGCATCAATAATATGAACAATTCCACATTAAGTTAAATTGACAATAACCACAATAAATATTAAAAACCACATAAAAATCCCAACAGATCTGTTGCAATATCGTGAGATCCGATTAATTAGTATCAATTTTATTTATTACAGACAGGATGTGCTAACTATTTTGATCCTTGAGTGGGCTAGCATCCGCTAGCGGGGGCCTTGCACCCTTCGACTCGCTAAGTTGTCCATTTATGAAGGTACACCTGTTTTCATGCGTGAACTACCCTTCTACCTCTACTTTGACCCATGAGGCATCCAGGCCTCCTTCATTTCAACATTTATCATGAAAGGAAACAGATAAGTACTCTCCAGAAATGCTAGCTCTACTTTGACCCTGACTTGAGCGATATGTATAGATACTTCCTCTAGTCATAAATGCATATCGCTTTGAGATCCATAGAGTTAAAACTTTTAAAATTTTGATTATTAATACCTTTTTAAATATTTAGATTGGATATATCAAAAAATATATATCTCGAAAAGTTTTTCATAACATTATGATTTTATTAGGTGTTACAACTATATTATAATAGAAATTAATAGTCAAAGTTCTGATTTAGGGACAATGTCAATACCCAAATTGATATATATTTGTGATCAGAGGGTATTTGTTATTAGCTGGAGTAACTGTCCCCCTGGCTACACGCAACTTCCTGGTGTCATCCCTCCACCTCATTTCTTTTCTGAAAAATTAAAGCAATTCCCATTCATTTCTTTCTTTTGGTACAAAACAAGGTAAATTTGTTTGAATTCAAGATCTACTCAACTTGCACAAAAGATTCTATTGTAAGCAAGATGGTAATGAATGTAGCATACTCAGGTGCCACTCGGTTGGGCTGAAATAAACCGGCTTATGGCTGAAATTACACTGTAGCTGATGGTAGCTTATTTAGCGTAACTAAAATTAAAAAATTTAAAATGGAAAAAATAGGTTAGCCCATCACGAACAATGTAAATGAATATGGGAAAAAGGAACTGATAAAAAAGCTCAGAAAACCAAAAAATCAGAAAAAAGACAAAATTTAAGAATAGTAAAAAAAGGCAGAAGTCAGAAGTTCAAACCAAAATGAGTGAGGCCTAATTTTGGCCAGCTATCTATGATCTCAACAAATGTAGCATTCCTCGTAGGAAGTGGAACATTGTTGACAAAGAGCTAGTGGTGGCCAATGGGCTGTGCCAGGCCGGCACGGCACGGACCTGGTGGAGGCACGACCGGTTTAGGCACGACCCATTTAGGCCTACCAAATAAATGGGCTGTGCCGTGCCGGCCCACGAGCTGCTATCCGAGCCTAGGCACAGCCTATGACTGTGTCATGTCAGCACGGGCACGGTTAGGGCTTAACGGGCTGTGCTGGCCCGATCGGCTCGTTAAGCCGGGAAAAAGAGAAAAATTAAGAAAATTAAGAAAAAAAATTGTAGAAAATTAAGAAAAAATTCAAAAAAATTAAAGAAAATTGTAGACATTGTTAATCATCAATATAATTACTTTCAACGACATAATGAGCTTTGTTAACTTGTTAAATTATATGGGATAGCTAACCTTGGTAAAGAAAAAAGAGTACAACATATAAAGCTCACTAGTGACTACATCTAAATAAAAATATTGAAAATCCAATTCATTGCTATCTAGATATAAATTCTTAAAAATTCTTCTAAATCTCTATTCTCTATAGTATGTTAGAGTCTTGATTCAGCTTGTTCCCAGTCTTTGATGATCATAAGGATTTCAACCATCTTGTTCAAGAGACTTGTTCGTCGCTTCTCGATTATTCTTCAAGATAGACTGAAGGCTGACTCCGAGGAAACTGCAGAGGCAGGAATAGTCAACACATCCTGCGCTAATATGGATAGCAATGGATATGTTACTTTCTGAGTTTGCTACCATGAGAGGATGTTCAACTCTTGCTTGAAACTAATGCTATCACTATTGAGATAGCTTGATAGGTATCCAGTGCTTTGTCGCCTTTCTCCTCATGACTGATGTGTACCTGCACTTGCACGAGAATCTCTAGAGAAAGAACAAAAAATCTTGCCCCATTGCATAGTCCCCCTAGAGGTGCTAAGGGCTATCGGGGGTCTTTCCAAATGTATGGACCTAAACTTATTTTTGTGTTTCTCATATACATCATATAATTTATCCTTAACTACTCTATAGTATGTACAATAATCTAAACCGATAGCATCACTTAAAAGTTGTAATATATTTATAAATCCTTGGAGTTTGGCCCTAGGATCCAAAATAGAGGCAGATGCATCTAAAATAGGAATTTCCCTCTAATATTTTAAAAACTTAGTTTTCATGGCAACTACAACATCCCGTAGTACAGGATCATTTTCATAAGCCTTTCAGTGAGTGGCAATCTCAAGAATGTTATAAACAATTAGAGGATGGGTTGGATAGTATGCTCCAGAATGACAAAGTGTAGCTTTATGAAAAAGTTCTAAAAAAGAAAATATTTTTTTACCAACAACTCAATCATCTTCAGTAAGTTCAGTGTCTCTAACTTGGGTTCTACTGGATGAGCTACAAGATTGATGACCTTGGGTGTGAAGGAAAACAGATAAGGTGCTCTTATATGGCAATATATGTTTAAGCATAAGGTAAGTAGAATTCCATTTAAGAGGCATGTCTAAACCAAATTTTCTAGGACGGATGTTCATTGCTACACAAAATCTCTTATATGTGGCTATTCATTAGTTAGAACAATTAATATATGAAATTGCACCCCTAAAAAAATCAATACAAGCATTTAATCTTTTAAACTAGATTTAACAATAAGATTAATAATATGACAAGCACAACGTTGATGTAGTAAGAAAGATTGTGCATAAGTATTAAACAAAGGAGTAAGAATTTTCATAGTCTTAGTGTTTGCAGTTGCATTATCTAAAGTTATAGAAAAAATCTTATCCGTGAGGCCAAAATCTTTTACAATTTTAATAATACATTCTCCAATATTTTTAGCAATATGCAAAACATTAATTAATTTAAATCCTATACTTCTTTTTTCATTACCCAGTCATCATTAACATAATAAGCAACAACATAATATAATCCTCTCTAGCCCTACCATATGTTTAATGTCAAAGCGATAGAGAATGTACATGTATGAAACATTTCTTTCAATTTTTCATGACAATTGTTATAATATTAATTAAATCTCTAGTTGTGGTTTGCCTAGATACAACACTAAATCGAGGGTTATGAGCAATCCTCATATATTTTTGAAAGGCATCAGGCTCACCAAAATTTAAAGGTAAATCTTGAGAAACAATTAATTTACAAAGAGATTTCCAAACTACCTCTAGGTTATACTCCCAAGTACGTACCGAGCCGTCGGGGTTATATTGCAGCTGCGTTTGGCGCATTTATATTCCTTGCCTTCTTTTGTAGCATGCCATTGCTGGTGACCCATCCCACCTGAAGATTTTGCAGACTATTCATTACCACAAATTTTACAAACAACATACCTCACCGAATTCCCGTCATCGTCAGTCTTGAACTTCTTTTTGAAACCGTTCCAGACTCCTGATGTAGTAGCTCTTGTTCTTTTTGCAGCCGTGCTATGGGTTGTAGATGCATTTGTTGAGCTAGCAAAAGATGGATCAATTGGACCCTGTGTCACCGGGGCTATCGCTTTTTCTGGCTCTCTAGTTTGTTGTGGATGTGGACCTTCCACGGATGGATATCCTTCTTGAAAGGATTGCATATCCTCCGCCGAGAGGCCGAATTCGAAGAGTTGAAAATCATAGTTCTCCATTGAATCAACTCCAAATTGAAATAGTAAAGAAAAATTAACTTACTATTGAATCAACAAATAATAACAAAAAATTAAAATAAGACCGCAGTATTACCTCTTTTGTAGCTCTCAGAAATTCTTTGAAGATTTTTGAATTTTCTGAATTTTGCACGAATTTCTCATTATTTTTGCCAAATTTGCGCAAACACTACCAGATTTTTCACAGCTAAGCAGAGAGATGAGAGCCAGGTTTGAGGTGTGAAAAATAGAGGCCGAATGCCCCCTATTTATAGAAAAATTTTCATATTTTTATGAGTTTTTTGCTATTTTTTCAAATTTTTTACACCCCAACGGTCAAAAAACAGCTATATTCATCGAGCCAGGCCGTGCCGGCACGGCCCATTTACGACCGTTGGCAACTGGGCCTGGCTGTGCCGTGCCATGCCGGCCCGGCGTGTCGCGCTCTCTACCTAGACATGGCCCGGTCTACTAGACCGTGCCGGTGTGGCCTGTTAGCTAAACAGGTCATGCCGTGCTTAGGCTGGACCAATATACCGGGCCGTGGGTCAAAACGATTAAGCCCGACCTAGTGGCCGGCTCTACAAAGAGCCCACTTGCTTTCCCCTCATTTCCATGCATTTAATTTGTCTTAGACGGTGTGGACCCGACCAGACTACTCTCTATTTGTCTTCGCTAAGACGTGGCATCAGTTGGTCTCCAAGTATAAGGGCATCTCCAATGGTTATAGCTAGCAACTAACTATAAGAGCAGGTACAATAAGGCTTAGTCAGCAGGCTATAGCAAATATAATATCAACCAAATCTTACGTGACAGAGAGAGAAAGGAAGAGAGAGAAGGAAGCTGACTACTAAATTACAGCTAACTATAGCACGTAAAAATATGCATTTCACTCTCTTACACAGGGGGCCAAATAGTTATTGTAATAGCTACCTTATTGTATGAACTATTTTTTTGAAAGCTATAGATAAAATGAACAATAGCCACTAGTTGGCTATACTATTGTACTTGCTCTAAGACTTCCACATCATTTATATAGTACACACTAAAGCTAGCATTCTAAAGAACTATCTATAAGGATAGCTATTTGATGTTTACATGCACACACAGAATTTATAGAAGCTGCCTCGTTTGGCGTTATAAACTAGTGCTTAAGGAAGAGCTAGCTTGGTTTTTTTTGCATACTCTCTTTCCTCCACATAGGATATATGCTGATGTGTATATGCATATAGCTAGCTGACTTATGCCTTCTGACATATGCGCCGTCTCAGAAACACAGAAAAGATATAGAAAAGAATGGCTTTTGCCTTCTGACATATGCCAAAAGTTTTGTAATGCCATCGTTGCTTGGCCTATCCCTGCTGGTTACGGCTTTGCTGGATGCACTTCTCACACGTTTTTGGTAACTATAATGAAAATTTTCAAATCAAAATTTGAATATGAGGGTTTTCAAAATCGGCTTTCAAATTTTACTGTGGTCCAAAATTTCCGATTATCAGAAAATATCGGCCGAAAATTTTCAAATCAACATTCGAATATTTTTGAAGTTCAAACGAAAAAGATGGGAAAAACACAACTTCAAGGTTCGAACTTGCCCAAGACCCTCTCCAAGGCCAAAGACCTCAACACCAAGCTATGCACACACATCCTCATCACTAGACTATGCACACGCATGTGATACGAAATTATTACGAATTTCCTTTACGTTTGACAAAAAAACACACAAAAACGAAAATTTTCAACCGATACCAAATTTTATGGGAGGAGGCCGATACATCCAATCTTGGCGATTATCGGCCGATAACGAAAACCCTGTAACCCCAACATCTAGAATTTCTCGCCAAATACCATGGTCACTACCAAACGGTTTAGAGATTAGCTAGTGCCAAGCTTTCATGCTCGTTCTGTCCCAGCAAAAGATGCTGACGCTTGTAATTATGTATCTGTAAAGCTGCATGCTGCTAGCAACATCACATGTGAGCGATACCTAGTGCTGCTTCATTCTGCCTAGGTTGCCTGGTTCTCATGTGAGCGACATCTAGTGCTGCTGCCAGACAGTAGGATTTGCCTTGCCCCTATGTTTTTATGGTAGTAATTGCAGTGCAAATAGGACTAGGATGGCCCCCCAAGTAAGCCCTGCTTGCCTTCTGGTTCTCGGCCAAAATGGCATCAAGAATGCTGTAGCCCCTTTCGTCGTTTCTTCAGCCAGATGAGGCACAACACTTAATGCTAATCCTGCTTCTCGGCAGTATCATGTCCCCACAAGCTGCTCCTGATTCACAACATCTGACTCCAAACGGAGCCATACCTCCTCTTCGTAAATTTCGAACAGGGGATCACCAATGTTTCTTTACATCGTACTGTCACGGATTCAATCCGCGATCACCTCCAGAGGAAAGAAAACAAAAGCACTGGACAAATGCACGCACATAACTGTCTGTACCAAACAGCCCCAGGGATAAGTTTGCAGGATCTTATTATATCTTCAAAGAACACAAGTCGGTTCTTTTCTTTCGACAAGAATGGGATAAAAGTCGATCGTTACAACAAGCGCACGTCTCTAAGCTGATCTTAGGAGCTTGGAGTACATACGGAGATATTTATCGATCGTTTTATCCTTCGTTGACAGGGACGACTACCATATCCTGATAAATAGGGTAGTCTTCCTTACAGACAGGGGCGGAACTGGGCCTCGGGCTGGGTGGGCTACAGCCCGAGGCCCAAAAATAATACTAGTAGTACCTCTTTTAAATATTAGCTCAATATTTATACAGTATACTGGTCCAGCCCGAGTCGTTAAGCAGCCTAGTAGCGGCAGGCGGGCAGCAGACGGGCCAGCATGGGCTGAGCCGCCTCAATCCCTACGCGAATGCCGCATTAGCCCTTCCATCCACACCTCCGAGAAGCGCGGGCCGGCAGCAAAAGCTGAGAAACCCTAAATCCCTAATTCAGGCCGCGGCGCCGCGCCCTTGTCGCCCCTGATTCCTCGCATTTGTGCCTCCGAGCCCCTACCGCCGCCCTTGCCTCCGCGCCTCCGAGCCCCCACCGCCTCGCGCCACCGATTCCTCGCCTCCGAGCCCTCGCTGCCTGCCTCGTGCTCCCGACGCCACGTTTCCCTAGATCCGCCCACCACCCCCTCCCGGCCCCTCCCTGCGCCGCTCCCTTCCCGGCACCGCTCCCCTCCCTGTGCCGCCCCCTCCCAGCGCCGCTCCCCTCCTTGTGCTGCCCCCTCCCGTCCCCCCTTCCTACGCACCCCTTCCCCGCCCCCTCCCTGCGCCGCCACCTCCTGGCGCCGCTCCCTCCCTGTGCCGCCCCCTCCTAGCGCCGCTCTTCGCCTTGCGCCGCCCCCTCCCAGCGCTGCTCCCCTCCTTGCGTTGCCCCCTCCCGTCCCCCTGCATACGCACCCCCTCCCTGCGCCTCTCCCTGCGTCGCACCCCTCCCGACCCTCCCTGTGCCGCTCCCCTCAAGGTAGTATCAGACATTTTTCTTAAATCTTGAGTGAATGTTTATTTTCTTTGTTAGCTCTAGAGATGTTGCTCAATTTGCAAACACTTGTTTATTTAGCAGTTCATCAAATCATCAGGTTCTTTTGATGTTAGAAGGCTAAAACTTTTGAATTACCTTACCTGATCCATATGCTCATCTACTAATTCCCAGGGATAAAGGAGTCTGATACTGGACTAGCCCCACCTAGCCAGGGGGATCTTGTGTCTGACAAACAAATGATACAAGAAGAACAACCATTACAAGTATATTACTTAACCTAATGTTTTCTTCTTCCTAGCTTTTATAGTTTTGGGCCTAGCATGCATAACAATTAGGTGCTATATTTTTTCTGTTGGTTTTATATGTGCTAATAAGTACTCTTCCTCCCTCTGAAGGTTGCAAGGTGTACTAAGATTATAAGGCCTAATACTAATGATGTTAAATATGTGATCAATGTAAAACAAATTGCGAAGGTATGTTGTGCTTATGCTATTTAATTTCAATCATGTATCTCCTAAATGTTACACGCCAACCCCTTTCTTATGCTTTATGTTGGATCAGCCAGTTTGTGGTTGGCTTGGGCGATGAAGTATCTCCAATTGATATTGAGGAAGGGATGAGAGTCAGGTAGGTTGCTATCCCGTCTTTTGTTCTTTAATGTATCACTGTATCATACATCTTTCATTCAGTTCGACTTGAGCAATTCTTGCCTGTTGTTCATAGTTCATTCCTGATTCATTTATATGACTTAAAACAAGCTATACACATCATGTTATATGCCATCATGCAAGCAGAGAAAAACTTTTAAATTGAATAGTGGTTGTTAATACAATTTAATACAAGGCAAAAAATAGCGAAGATCATGCTTACGGTGATTGCCATACCCAAGGAAGCATGGCATGAACTTTATATGCTTAGCATAGATAGGTCATAATTGTTTTCTTCAATCCAGTGTACATCAAATCATTAGATCCTTGTAAAAGGATATATATTTTTTATTGACCTCCTACAAAATTATATTCTAATTATTTGTAGATATATAGGATCCATCTTGTGAAAATATCAATGATGTATCTTATAAAAATATCAATGATGCATTTGCGACATATTTTTGTTACACTGTTGTGTGGGTATAAATTGGCGTTACTTCTAGGCTGTTAGCCTTTAGAGTTCAGCCTGGGGCACGACGAAATCCTGGATCCGCCACTGCTTACAGAATCATTCTGCTCTAGCCTACCATAGTTCACCAGCACTCCGAGCCTTTCAACACTACACAAAATGTGGGGGCCTAGGAGCTCAGGGCCATACAATAATGGGGTGTGTTCGTCTCCATATCTAAAGTAAGGTCTTTCTTACAGGACACCAAGGTCAGCCCTTTATGAACCCGAGATAAATGGGATCTCAGCAAGTGAAGTTGGAAGCGATAGAGGGAGATTTTGAGCAGCTAGATAAGAGATGATACCAGCCACATAACCTGCAAGGGCAAAACCACTCACCTGCAAACACAAGAAGTATCATGTCAACAAATACAATATGAACTCAAAGATGTATAAACAGTTGTAATGTGGACACACACCACTTGGACTGGGATATATGTGTTCTGCAGGTCTGCATTGTTTAGTTGCCTGCAGTTGCTATTGCAGACTAGTACATATCACGCTAATTGATTAGGATTTGGAATCCTGAGATGGTGTTAGTTTGTCACCATACTTGTACATTATTGATGTATAATCAGTAATGTAGCATGTGAAAAACAGATGATCAAGGTAAAGAAACAAACTCTTAGGAATGCCAGACTAACAGCGTCAGATGAATTACTAGAATATGTTGTGAACCACTCAACGGAACAATTCAACTGGAGGTGTATCATCGCTTGCAATCGGAAGTGCATAATTTCGAAAAATGGAAGTACACTTATAGCTAACATCATAACAAAGAAGTTTCTTTTTCTGTAGCATAAGATATTGTATCTTGTTTCATAGCTCCTCTTCATATTTGAATAAAAGAGCAATTTACCTTGCGAAAATACCAAAAGAAATCCACCTTTTCCATTCCCATAAAAGCCACTCCTGCTGCAGAACCAATGATAAGCATTGAGCCACCCGTACCAGCACAGAACGCAATGAGCTGCCAGAAGTCCGAATCTTGAGGAAATGAAGTCAGGTCATACATTCCCATGGTTGCAGCAACAAGTGGAACATTGTCTATAATGGCTGATGCTACACCAATCGCACTTGCAATAAGGTTGGAATTTGGAATATTGGCATCAAGGTAGTTCGCTAACTGCCTCAAAATTCCTGCAGATTCCAAGCTAGTGCAAAAGGACAGAGAATAAAACTGACTATTAGCAAATTAACAACATCTAATTGGTAATGGACCAGAATACAAATACCAGGGCAAGTGCATTTTCAACACACTAACTCCACAACAGGGTACATTTCATTTATAAGCATAGAAGTACACTACACGGATACGAACAAATTCTAGGAATTATGATATTCATTGTTTTAAATATCACGCTATAGCGTTAAGGTACTCCGAGTGCTACATATCAGTTGTTGTTGCGGTTTGGTGTAATATCACCGATATGTTGGACCGATACACACGCTATCCACTATAAACTATATCAGTGCTACTGACCAAGAACGCTCAAACTACCTCTGACATAAGGATGCGCCTCTTGATTCGCTAAGTTTCACTAATACTGGTCTTTCCATTGAATGGGCTTCCATATCCCCATATAATCCAATTAATTAGCCTTCCATATTTCCACAATCCTCAGTTTGCTGGTTAATAATATTTCATCTCTTCCTCTACCCATTGAAAATTTCTCTCGCCAGACAAGGAGGGAAGGGCCCATGCACGCTTAAGGGTTCAAACAAGGTAAGCCTAATCATTGAGCTATTTTCTTACATGATTTACCAAACAAGGCAAGCATGTATTATCAAAGTATAACGAGAAGTCAAGCATAGATTCTCCAAATAGATAGAAAAGAAGGAACAAATGAGACATTGATTTCTCATTTTCTTCATCGTAGGATGAAGATTAATCAACAAAACAATACACGGATTTTATGATCATAGATATAGACTAGACCTGTCGGATTTGATATTTTGGATGTTTTATGCAAATTATGGTTGAGACTTAAAGTTTAAGATTAAGTATTTTATATCTGAAGTGTTTTATAGCTTAACATGTAGCTTCTGCTATATCTCCGATATACAATATCCACAATAAAAATAGTCCATCGCTACGTTTCCGCTACCCGCTATTTAAAACCTTGATGATATTGCATGTAGAATTTTGGCTATCAATGACATTCATGGCAGCAAATTGTTTCACCAATAATAAAAGCCTCTGTTCACATCCTGGACATCCTGGATAGCTCTAACTTTCAAATATCTTGTTGCTACGTACAGTTCCCACCCTTTGTGATACAATTCTCCCCTAGGTCCTTTCCTAGATATCCTAGCATGTCTGGTAAGTTACGGGGAGTGTTGTGGACTTTGGGGGCAACTTATCGTCGTCGTGGGGCTGGCCATGGCGGCAAGGAGGGCACAAGTGCTAGTATGACTAGCGCACGGCAGAGCAGCGCCTAAGCTGTGCAAGGCATAGGCAAGTTAGTTTATATTAAGTCTGCTTGAGGCTATAAAGAGATCGGCGAAGACGATAAACCATACCCTCAAGAACAGAATACACAGGGGGCGGTTGCATGTAGACCTCACGCAACTCGTCATTGAGAAAGACATTCTTGACGTCGAACTAAGAGATAGACCACTGTCGAACAGAGGCCACAGTAAGGAGAGTGCGAACGGCAATCATATGAGCGACATGAGTAAATGTCTCATTGTAGTCACGACCATGCTCCTGCTGAGAACCATCAGAGCGGTTCTTAATCTTATAGACCCACTTGCACGTGATAGGAGTAACACACGCAAGAAGAGGAGCAAGATCACATGTGTCAGTATGCTCAAGGGCAGTGATCTCCTCAGCCATCGCATGATGTCACTCCTGATGAACAGCATCGCGATAAGAAGTCGGTTCAGCAAGAGTAGCGGCAGCAAAGCCAAAACGTTTAAGATGCCAAATAGACTAACGATCACGAAGAGCGTATCGAGGAGGGGCCGAAGAGGATGACCCATCAAAAGGAGAGGGCACATCAGAAGAATCCTCAACTCGCTGATGACTAGTGGAGAGGATAAGAAGGAATAAGGTCAGGAATAACCTCTGGAGAGAGTGCCGGCGGTGAAGAAGGTGCCTACTAGGAAGGAAGCACCGAAGAGACCAAAGGCTGTGGTGGAGGAGTGGTGACGATGGGGGTGGAAGGAAAAGTCAGGAAAGAAAGTGGCTCGACAAGAGATGCTGAAGTGGAGGAAGGAGGACGAGGATAGAAAGGATGAGACTTATCAAAAGTAACATCCCGAGAAATCCGCATCTGTCGGCCAACAGGATCCTAATAATGATATCTCTTGTGCTTAGCGCTATAGCCCAGAAAACGCACTCAGATTAACCGGTCAGCTTGGTGTGCTCATGGAGTGCAAGAAGAACATTGCATACACACCCAAAGAGGCGAAGACTGGAATAATCAGGAGTCTTGCCACATAGACGCTCAACTGGGATCCCACCCTGAAGAGCAGAAGATGGCTGAATATTGATCAAAAAAGTGGCAATAGAAACAACTCAGTCCAGAAGTGTGGTGGAACAGCAGAAGCAAGCATGAGAGCACGAACTATCTTAAGAAGATGACGATGCTTTCGTTCGGCCACACCATTCTGGGCATGAGCATGGGACAAGAAAACTACGATAGTGCCCTGCTCAGCAAGAAAACCACAAAGTACTCCCAACAAGTACTCCCCAACAGAATCAGCACGAAAAATACAAATAGGAGAGTCAAACTGAGTACGGACCATGGTGGCAAAAGTCTTGTAGATAGAAGCTCACTACGAGATGACATAAACTATATCCATGTATACCGAGAAAAATTATCATAAAAATTATATAATATCGATGACCTCCTTTCAAAACAAAAGGAGCCAGCCCCTATACATCAGAATGAACAAGATCAAAAGGACGCTGAGAACTGACTCACTAAAAGGATAGAGGAGTTGAAGCTGTTTGCTAAGATTACAGCCCTAACAATTTAGAGAAGCATCACCAGACATACCCTAAAAGACCATGACAAAGTAATGAAGACAGACATGATCCACAAAGATGTCCTAAACGATAATGTCACTGAGCAAAAAATGCGGTGGAGGATGCAGCAGATGTGGAGGCGATAGGAAGGAAGATGAAGCCAGTCAAACTATCAGAGCCATCATGAATCACGGTGGCGAGGGCCAGTGCCAATCAAAGTCCCTGTGCGACGATTCTGAACACAACAAGAATCAGAATTGAGAATAACACGACAACCATGATCAGTGAGCTGACCGGCAAATATGAGCTGCATGGCTAGTTTTACAACATGAAAAATAGCAGGAACATGAAAGGATGAATTTGAAAGTGTCTCGTCCTATGAAAAGAGAGGTACCATCTGCTGTTGAATAGTGATAGGAACACTTAAAAGACTAATGGAAGTGAGACTAGTGGAATCAGATGGCATATAAAAGGAAGCAACAAAATCAAGAATCCAAGGTGATGTACCTGAGGAAGGAGTAGAAAGTGGTCTCTCACTGAAAGACTGAGAAGCAAAACCGAATGGTGCAGAAATAGCCATGCGACGCAACAATGTGACAAACTCCTGAGTGTCAGAGGCACTAGGACTCCTCTAAGAGGAGGAACCTCTAGTGCCCCTCAGAGGATGGCCACCACGACGAAAATCCTTCTTCCTGTAGCAGAATTGCTCCACATATCTATCCTTATTGCAATAGATGCAATGGAGTCCCCTACCAACAGCAAATGTCACTGGTGGAGGCGCAACTGATGGAGTAACCGAAGGTACAACAGGTGTAGAAGCTGGGGGAGCTGCCAAAACCGAAGGAAACAACAGTGACGATAGTAGACCCGCATCACGTAGACAAATCTCCTACATACGAACAGCTGCAAGGACCTCCAAAAAAGTCACATGAGGGTGACGAGCCAGCAATTGATCACGAGTCTACTCAAGCTCAGCCCGGAGACGTGTCAAGAAATTGTAGATGCGGCGAAGCTCCAGGTGAGAATGCTAACGCTGACAACACTAACAGGTGTGGCAAATATCTGGCCTCAAAGAGTCAATTTGACGCCATACCACGGACAGCTGAGTATAGAACTTATCCACAGTGGCATCTTCTTGCAGCAACGACTGCTCCTGACGCACAACAACAAGGTACAAGGAATCACCAGATGACTCTTAGTGGTTGCACAGATGCGTCCACATCGCCTGTGTGGAAGCCAAGCCAATTACATTACCAGTAAGTTGCACCTCCATGCTAACAACTAGAATAGTAGAAGCATGGAAATCATCATCGATCCATGTCTTGTAGGCAGCATATTAAGTCTGAAAAGTCTCCATGGCATCCTCAAAAGCCTCAGATGCCTTTGTACGAGCGTCTTCGGAAGAATCCTTCAAGAGTACAGGCTCAGCAGTGTGAGGCAAACAAGGCAACTCACCAGTAAGAAACCCCTAAAGACGCTAACCACGCATATGGAGGCGTATGTGCTGGAACCAGTCTCGATAATTGAGACCATCGATCACCGGCCAGCGAGGAACAGAAATGGTGCCTAAAAAGGACAACATTTTTTCTTTTTTCTTTTTTGCTTTGCTTTGCTTTCTTTGGTCAGTTAACAAGACCACCGAAACAATTACGACCGAACAACCGAAGGAAAGTCAACAATCGAAGGCAGCAGCGGTCTCAAGTGGAGAAGGTGGCTGAAGCGGCAGTCGGCCAGATGCTGAAGGCGACAGCCAGAAGCGTCGGCGGAAGACGTCGGTTCGGATCCGGTCGATCCGGGTGACGGTCTCAACCAGCGGCGGAAGAAGCCCGAGCAGCAGCGGTCTGCGTTGGCTTCGACTACGGGTGGGAGCCCCCTACCAGCGTCGGCTTGGCAACCGCGGCTGACCTCAATGGCGGCCGGGCAACAGTCTCAGCTGGCGGTGGAGGAAACCTGGGCGACAAAGAATCCATCGAATCTGATCGATCCAGATGGAAAGACATGCAAACGGCTGGAGAAGAAGAGGAGAGCCTCTTGCAGCAGCGGCAGCGAGTGGAGAGCCCCGATGATGATCTGCAGCAGACGGTGACAAGCTAACCGTCGGTGCTGAGGAAGAGCAGCACGACAAAAGGGGATGGCGCGGGAAAGTGACGGATGGCAGAAGCTGGAGAGACAAACCAGCGGCAAAGCCAGGTGGCAACTCGATGAAACCCTAGGTACGCTCTGATACCATGTTATGAATAGGGCTTATATTCATCATGAGGCCAATGGATTAGTATGTATATACGTACGGATATAGAATATATGCAGATAACCCCTTATGCAATTAAAAAAATACACAGGTATATTACACATCTAACAAGAACCTCAAGCACGATGGCACAGGACAAGCCCAGCTACTCACCCGAGGGTGAGTGTTCTGCTCATTATCCCCTATGTTCACATGCTGAAACCCATTCTTTCCTCCACCCTCATCTCACATTCCACTGAGCCTGTAAGAGGGAAGCTGTTCCCTAAAGGATCCTAAAAAAGATCCACAGCACCAGTCATGCCCATTATAGGAAGAGCACATCAAGTAATGACATAAATAAGGAACCTAATTAACTATCTACGATATAAACATCAATTTTTGGGGTGCAATTGAGCTATCACGGTAGTAGTGGTCTGTATACAACCAAATGAACAAGTAAATAAAATACACAGAATATTAACAGTACTGTATGGCGCTACGCATTTCTTCATAGATAAAAAATTATGCATTTCTCAAATAATGACGCGGGGGCGGGGGGTGGGGGGGGGGGGTGTTACCTGCCAACCGACAAAAGAATTCCTAGGAAGAATAAAACTCCTTGTGTATCAATCCGTGATAATGCCTGTGGAACTTTTAATCTCTGCCTTCCAGAGTCTCCATAATGTATCACATCTGTCCGGATCCAGAGAACACCAAGACCAAGCAACATGCCCATGAAAGGTCCAACAGCAAATACAAGTTGTCCTCGAGGGGCCATCTGCTCTGATGACAGCAAGCTGGAAGATTTCTGAGACGATCCATTTGCTTCACTATTTACAACATATAACAAATGGTTAGATGAGGCACCACGAACATTGTTTCATGTTATGTATCAGAAGTAGTCAATGGTTAACAACCTGGTGACGGACATCAGGGCCAGTGGGACTGTCAATGAAACTACTGAGGGAATAAACAAGCCCTGCCAGATCATAAGCCAAGTGGTTCATTTCACAATCAAAATATGTAAACATTTTGTTGAAGCGGCACGCAGAAAAAGAATAAACACACAACAATTCAACAAACTTGGGAGGAAGTTCTGTTATATAATAGGCTAAATTAAAAAATCAAAATCACATCGTATCATATAAATCATAAATGAAGTATCTCTATGAGACCAGATATCAGAACAGCCTTTTGTATGAGCCACTACATGGTCATTAAAATTGGTTCAAAGGTGTCCACTATATCTACGTGGTATTAATGCAATGAGACAAGTGGGATCCACCACTTACAGTCTAGAAAGCCTATAACAGATAAACAATCATTTAAATATTAGGCCAGTCTCAGTGGAGTTTTATGGAGTTTCATGGACATTAAATACGCTGATATGGCACTGTATTGATGAAGAGAGAGATGATAAAAATTTCATGGGAGTAGAGAGAGTTTCATGGGGATGAAACTCTTCTGCACTGTTTTCAAAATATGGATGTGTTGGAAACTGAGACATGAAACCCTACTGAGACTAGCCTTAGAGATAAACTTAAGTTTCATTAGTTCTTTTGTGATAGGTTTCAACTATACAGTGAAAAATTGACCGAAATAAATCCAATAAAGTGTACTAGTCACATTAATGCAGCCAGTAGCAAATCCCTTGTTTTCTTTCTTGTATCCCCTACTTTCTTCTTATTATGAAGGATACCATGGTCATGTGCTAAAGTGTAAACAGTCCCTACGTTCTTGCACAAACTTAAGCCATTTACATTTTCGCATACCCGTATTTAGTATTTCATGATTGCTATGGGCTATGATCCCGGCGAGCACTATAGTAGACGCGCGAACATTATCGTGGGTACTGTATCGCACATGAACAGTACCACACCGTATTGTAGTGGTGTTGTCTGTTTAGGGGTGAAATCTTATTTATATCTTCATATTAGGAATGGTTAGAAGCGTATTTTCATATTTAGATAGTATGTACATGATCTTAACTTTAGTTGAGTTGAATTAGATCATCTTAGTTTCTATATTGTTAGGAGCTAACCTCATATATATAAAGAGATGAGCGGCAGCATTCATAAAAAAACAATGAACAATCAAACAAATCTCTAGTCTCCTCTTTCTTCTAAAGTAAGGCCTCAAAGTTTCTCTACCACGTCAGGGAAGAGCCTTGCTAGTGGCTAGATGAGAGCGAACGCCCTATCCTCGGTCCTCAGACTCGTACGTGTTATGAATATTGTGTGTATATTGATAAGGCCCAAAGGGCAATATATATAGAGAGTACAAGAGGGATATAAGGAAACAAATAAGAGTCATATTCTATCTCTAATACCTTATCTCTAATACTCTTAACACCCCCCCACAAATACAAGGCGTATGCAATAGCATTGCATTTGAAAAAGGGTTAATACTAAAACAAGAAATATCCAACATCCGAGTCGTGATAAAGTCGTCGTTGCGTGCAGTCGTTGAATAAACTGTCAAATCAAGCCGAAGAGGAATAGATAGAAGCATGACGGCACAGATCGAAGCCTGAGACGGCGGCGGCGCAGTGCACAAAAAGCGCAACGGAGGCGCGGTGCAGAAGAAGCGCGGCGGCCTTAAAAACTCGGGGCGGCGGCTCAAAGAGAAGCGGCGGCATCATAAAGACTTCTACGATCTGCAGCGGCTCAAGGAAAAGAGCAGCGGCTGCTGCCATGCAAAAGAAAATTTCTACACTTCTATGACTGACAATAAATTTGTGGACTCGCACGGCTTGGACGAACTAAATATTAGAGACTACAGATGTTGGATGGACGCAGCAAAGGACTCATCAGAAAAATAACTAAAAACTACCTAACTCAGACACTAAAACAGAAAACCCCCCTTAAAATCCCCCTTCGTAGCAGCCAACAGGAGCAGCCGAGTCCTCTCCCCATTTGTGCTCTTCACGGCAGCCAACAGGAGCAGCCGAGCAGCCGGCGGGAAGAGTCGGCAAGAGCGGTGGCGAGCAAGAGCGGGCGGATTGTCGAAGAAGAAGAAGCCGGCGGCCCACTGGACGACGAGTTGGCGCAGAGGCGCGTGAGAGCCCGAGAAGGTTCGGCGACCCGAGGACAACGGCTGACGTCGGCGAAGGAGGACGCACACAGGCGGTCAAGAACAGCCGGGCCGACCGTAGATGAGGTGGCCGCCCCCAGGGGTAGAGATGATCCTCCCAAGGGCAGCAGATGCGGAAGATGTAGATTGAGGTTAGGGTTTTAACCTAAGCTCTGATACCATGTTATGAATATTGTGTGTATATTGATGAGGCTCAAAGGGCAATATATATAGAGAGTACAAGAGGGATATAAGGAAACAAATAAGAGTCCTATTCTATCTCTAATACCCTTAACAGTACGATCGTACCTAACCACCGACCATATCATTTAGTATCAGAGCCACTCACCATGGCTTATGATGCTGATTGCGCGGCTGCTATGAAGGCCTTAGTCGTAGACCTTAAGACCAATCTTGACAACATGATGACCATGTGCCAAGAAATAATGGCAATGATGGCCAAGAAGGAGCAAAAGGAGGCAACGCATGCCAATGCAATGGTCACGCCACCGTCGCCACTTCCATCACCTCCAGAACCAGCGCCGCCGCGATGCCACTCCTGTCATCGCCATCAACGCTTCAATGGCCATCGCTATCCTTGGTTGCACCTCTAGTGCCTTCGCCGAGGAAGAAGGTTGTCGCTGTCTAGCGATGTTTCTCTCCATGTGGCCAGCCGATGTTGTCCTTCATAGATGTGGGGTGTGGCGGGTGTCAAGACCGCAACAACGTCTCGTTCTTCCCCACACCAACAGGAAGAGAGTCGTTGCTGCCCCGCGCAGCTTGTCCATGCCGCTAGCACCTCCTGCAACGGCAAGTCACGCCAAGGGACCGCAATCCTCGCTGCTGTCCATCGGAGTGATGCAGACTCTCTTCCATACGACATTCCACCAGCGCCACGACCTCTCGTCAACATGGGGACACCTCGGGTTGCAGCCATGATTGCTACTTGACAACTCGAGGATGAGCTGTCTCGCCTCAAAGGGTGTAATGCTATGGGCTATGATCCCGACGAGCACTACAGCAGACGCGCAAACACTATCGTGTGTACTGTATCGCACATGAACAATACTGCATGGTAATGTAGCGGTGTTGTCTATTTAGAGGTGGAATCTTATACATGTCTTTATATTAGGAATAGTTATATGCGTATCTTCGTATTTAGATATTATTGATATGATCTTATGTTTAGTTGATTGGTTATATTAGATCATGCTAGTTTTTATATTGTTAAGAGCTAACCTTATCTATATAAAGATAGAAGCCGCAACATTCATAAGGAAACAATGAACAATCAAACAAGTCTCTAGTCTCCTCTTTCTTCTAAAGTAAGGCCTTGGAGCCTCTCTACCACGTCAGAGAAGAGCCCTGCCGGTGGCTAGATGAGGGTGTGTGTGCCCTACCATCGGTCCTTAGACTCATACCCAACCATCGACCATATCATGATCCAAGGTATGATGGTGAAGATCTGACAATATCACCAAACAAAAGCTCTACGGTCCATATCTTAAGTAGAGGAAGAGCATGTGTTTTGTTCATGGCCTGGTTTATCTCACTAAGCAACCAAAAAAATGATTGTTTGCTCACAACTATAGCTCATGGGAGTCATTATGTAAAATTTCTTCCATTTTTAGGATGGGCAAATGTCAATACTTCAGTACATACAGATTTCGAGCCATCTACCATTCAATTTATATTGAATTAATCAATTCCCCTGAATTTTGCACTATACATTGTCCCTAAGAGCAACTTCACTATCGACTAGAATTGTATACTATACTGTTGGGTAAAATTGTAAAAAGAAATAGCACTCGTAAAGGAATACAATAAAATTGGTAGAAACATAGCTGTTTTCTGAAGAAAGAGAAATAGAAAAACGTTTGTCTTATCTTCTAGTAATATCCTTCGTTAGACATGTTTAGATGTACTCCTTCAGTGAAGTTAAAGTTTTTTTTCCCAAAAATATGCCAGGAACTCTGCCTTGCACTTAAGGAATGAGCACCCGGGTTCGAGCCTGGGTGGGTGGGGTGGTCGACGCCACGCCCTGCCAACTGAGTAACACTCGGTTCTCTAGAGTTTAAGTTAATCAACCTTTAGAATATCCACAGAGAAAAAGACATGCATTATGTAGGATGTTTGAATTAATCAGTTTGAATTAATCACAGATATGATCATATGAGTACTGAAATATTGATCAGTATTTTTCAGTAATAATTAAGGGAAGAACAATATAGCATGATAAGCCAATAAAAACTTGATGAATGTTTCAGAGAGCTCTAACAGGAAGGAAATATCTGCATAAGCATATAGCAAAACACAAAGACAATTGTGTAAAGCTGACCTGCATTAGTTTCAACGTTGTAATCTGACCATGAATCCACAACATAGTGGTTGTCACATCACCAATTGGTGTCCATGCACCCCCAGCATTCGCTGCTATTACAACAACAGCACCTAACAATCTGTCCCAATAAGCCAATGTTTTACTCAAGATACCAAACATTCTTTCAAACCATTTATTGATGGATTGAAGAATAAAAAAAGTCTGTAGACCAACCAGCGGACATGTAGTGAGATCTTGTGCCAACAACCCACTTGGTGCAAGCATGAAAGCCACACCAAGTTGGCCTCAAATCAACACAAAGCATTCCCCCAAACAAATTGAGAAGGTTGTAAATGGGCTGACCTACCAACCTTTGAGAGATAAAAAGGGGGAAGTTTGCTACAAGTAACCTTTCCAATTCTAGAGACGTATGAAGAAACATTGCTAAGTTGTGATGATCAGTATAAAACAAAGTAAAGTTGTGATGATCAGTATAAAACAAAGTAATTGAGAAGCACTTGTAACTCAAATTTCATTGGACCAGCCTCCAAACTGTAATCAAACCACACATCTAGCAACTTACAAATCATTTTGAGAGTCAAAGAGCATTTCTGCAATAAATTTTGTTCACCACAACTTAAGGCCAATGTTGGCGAGAAAATTAGCCTATGCGACGTTGGGTTGTAGGCCTAAGAAAGTCAAACTATCGGAATAAAGCAAACTAATGCCTGAAAAGTCAAACTTGCCAACTGTATACAGAGGCAAGTGTTTTGCTGCTGTATACAGAGCAAGCAGAAAAAATGAACATGTGGAGGCTGCAAGGATTTGATCATTGAAAGTCAAATCAAACATGACAACATAATAGCAAAAAATTACCAAATCATGTACAAAGTAATAAATGAGAAATAGAATTCGTACTTTCTGTATTCCGATGGAGGTACTAGTTTCCGAAGCAATGACACCATCACAATAGTGGAAGTCAAGTTGTCGAGGACAGAACTCAAGAAGAAAGTTACAAAACCAATCTGAAATAAGTAAAAATTCATGCATCAAAAAATAAAACATGATATCAAACAGCTCTGAAACAAAAAAAATATTAATCTAAAGTTTCATGGTGATTAGTTGGCAATTATTTTTTATTTACCAAAAATCCAAAATCAGAATTTGTTTTTTAAGGAAACAGTATGAATTAGGAAAGGAGCCTACTATGTATATTTATGTTAATAATAAAATAAGCTATTTAGTATACAGGAAGAAAGGAAGAATTATATTAAGATATCTAGCCAGTTTTAGATTTCAGGAAATATTTCTTCTCCAAAATCAGAATTCCTAGTGGACAGTATTTTAATATAAGATTATCATTCTTTTTTATTCAAAAGAGAATATCAGATTATCAGTCTTGAAGTAACAAATTATTGCAAGGAACATAATGATTCGTATGACACATTATCCCAGAAGTTTCTCAAGATTTTATTTCTAAATGAAAAGAAAATTCACTTCATTTTTGCTTTATATGGGCAGAAGTTGTCCACACGGATCTTGAGAATTATTTTTACAGAAAACTAGCTCTTGCTCGGTTGATGTCACACATAAGCATCAGATTTTTCTGGTTTAACCATAGGTTCACAGCTTTAATAGAGAATACATATATACATATATGTATACACACACATACGTGTATATATACGTATATATATATATATATACACGTGTATACGTATATATATACATGTATATATAGACGTATATATATGTACGTATACGCGTACGTGTGTATATATATATATGTATGTATATATATATATATATATATATATATATATATATATATATATATATATATATATATATATATATATATATATATATATATATATATATATATATATGTATGTATGTATCTCTTTTCGACTCGACAAGAGATGCTGAAGTGGAGGAAGGAGAAGGATGAGTATAGAAAGGACGAGACTCATCAAAAGTAACATCTCAAAAAATCCGCATCCGTCGGCCAACAAGATCCTAACAATGCTATCTCTTCTGCTCAGCGCTCTAGCCCAGAAAAACGCATTCCACGAATTGAGCAGTTAGCTTAGTGTGCTCACAGGATGCAAGAAGAACATAGCACATACACCCAAGATGCGAAACTGGAATAATCAGGAGTCTTGCCACAGAGACGCTCAACTAGAATCTCACTCTGAAGAGCAGAAAAGGGCTGAATATTGATCAGAAAAGTGTCAGTAGAAATAGCCTCAGTCCAAAAGTGTGGTGGAACAGTAGAAGCAAGTATGAGAGCACGGGCTGTCTCAACAAGATAACGATGCTTTCGTCAGCCACACCATTCTGGGCATGAGCACTGGGACAAGAAAACTAAGAGAGAGTGCCCTGCTCAGCAAGAAAACCACGAAAGACTCCCAACAAGTACTCTCTAGTGGAATCAGTATGAAAAACACGAATAGGAGTCAAACTAAATACGGACCATGGTGGCAAAAGTCTTACGATGGATAGAACCTCATTACGAAATGACATAAAATATATACATATATGCCGAGAAAAATCATCAATAATATCAATGACCTTTCGAAATGAAATGAGTTGGTCCCCATACATTAGAATGAACAAGATCAAAAGGACGTTGAGACCCTAACTCACTAGAAGGATGGGGGAGATGAAGTTGTTTGACAAGCTTATAACCCTGACAATTTAGAGAAGTATCACCAGACACAGACCCTAAAAGACCACGATGAACTAATAAAGGCAGACACAACCCACAAAGATGTCCGAAACGATGATACCACTGAGCAAAAGACACAGTGGAGGATACAACAGATGCAGATGTGGTGGTGGAGGTGACAAGACTGACAGAGGCGGTGGAAGAAAGATGAAGCCAGTCATTTAGTCAAGCTCCCAGAGCCGTCGTGAGTCACGGCGGTGAGAGCCAGTACCAACCAGAGTCCCTGTGCGACTATCCTAAACACAACAAGAATTAGAATCGAGAATAACACGACAACCATGATTAGTGAGCTGACCGGTAGATATGAGTTGCATGGTTAATTTTGGAACATGAGAAATAGCAAGAACATGAAAAGATGAATTTGAAAAAGTGCATCGTCCTACGACAGAAAGAGGTACCATCTGCTGTTTGAACAGCGATAGAAGCAGCTAAAGGACTAATAGAAGTGAGACAGGTGGAATCAGATGTCATATGAAATGAAGCACTAGAATCAAGAATCTAAGGTGATATACCTGAGGAAGGAGAAGTAGAAGGTGGTCTCTCACTAGACAAATGTGCAGCGGAACTAGCAGAACCAGACAGTGCAAAGGCAGCCATACGACGCAGCAGTGTGAGAAGTTCCTGAGTATTAGAGACACCAGAGCTCCTCTAAGAGGAACCTCCAGTGCCCTCCGGAGAACAGCCACCACAACGAAAATCCTTCTTGTAGCAGAATTGCTCCACATTCCATACTTATTGCAATAAGTGTAGTAGAGTCCACTACTAACAGCAACTGTCACTGGTGGAGGCGCAACTGGTGAAAGAGTAATTGGAGGCACAGCAGATGTAGAAGCTGGAGGAGTTGCCAAAACTGAAGAAAACAACAGTGACGATAGCAGACTTGCACCGCGAAGACGAATCTCCTCAGTATGAATAGCTGCAAGAGCCTCCAACAGAGTCACACGAGGGTGACAAGCCAGCAACTAAGCACGAGTCTGCTCAAACTCAGACCGGAGATGTGTCAAGAAGTCGTAAATGCGACGAAGCTCTAGGTGAGACTATTGATTCTGGCAGCACTAACAAGTGTGGCAAACATCTGGTCCCAAAGAGTCAATCTGATGCCACACCGCAGATAGTTGGGTATAGAACTCGTTCATAATGGCATCTTCCTACTGCAATGATAGCTCCTAACGCACAACAAAAAGATACAAGGAATCAACAGATGGCTCAGCGATTGCGCAGATGCGCCCACATCATTTGTGCTGAAGCCAAACCAGCATTACCAGTGAGATGCACCTCCATACTAGCAACCAGAATAGCAAAGGCGCGAGCATCCTCATCGGTCCATGTCTTGTAGGCAGCATACTAAGTCTAGAAAGTCGCCATAGCATCCTTAAAAGCATCAGATGTCTCCATACGAGCATCTTCAGAAGTATTCTTCGGGAGCACAGGCTCAACAAGTGGAGTAGGGCGAGACGGATAAGGCAAATCACCAGTGAGAAACTCCCAAAGACGCTGATCACACATATGAAGACACATGTGTTGAAACCAGTCCCGATAATTGAGTACATCGAAGATCATCAGGCAGTGAGGCACAATTACGTGCCCAAAGATGACGATATTTTTTCTTCTTTTTCCTTTTTCCTTTTTATTTTTATTTTTCTTTTCTCACCAACTCCTTTGTTTCCTTAGACTACGGTTCCAAACCGTATTAAAGACGCGTAAGTCGTGCAATTATCGTGACTCACGACGACAGAAGTGGAGGTGGTGATGTCTCCGGCTCCTCGGCGGCGACGATTGTGACTCTCCAGCGGCAACGGATCCGGCTCCCAGATGACAACGGCTCGCAGAAGATCCGACTCCCCAAGGGCGACGGATCCGGCTCCCCATTGGCAACGACTCCGGCTTCCCGATGGTTGGCAGCTGATGGAGAGCGGCGACGACTAAAGGCAACCAGAGGCAATAGGGGCAGCCGGCGCGCGGAAGATCCCGACGGCAGAGGGCCTCGCCGGCGACCGGGACGGCAGTGGCACAAGCATGGAGACAGAGTCATCGATCAGAGCCGACACACAAGGTCAACAGCGGCTATGGGCGGGTAGGCGATGGCAAGAGTCGACCACGAGCACGGTGGAGAAGAACTCCCAGGCAACGACAGCTGGAAAGATGAACCAGCGACAGCTTGGAAAACCTAGGTTTGCTCTGATACCAAGTTATGAATATCCCTTGCATTTATCATGAGGCCAATAGGCCAATATTTATACAAGTATGGGTATGGCATATATATAGGTAACCCCTTATACAACAGGGTAAATACACAGGTAATAATATATCTAACAGAGACAGCCTCTTGAACCCCTAGGTACACAGCAAGGAAGGATAAGGTTAGATCACAAAAACTAGAATAAAGGAGAGACAAACTAATCTCAACAGAGAAATCTGCAGAGTCACTGGAACTGGAGTCACCTTAGTTGGTGAGGTCCATTGAGACACCAAGCAATCACAAAGAAAAGTGTGCAAGAAGAGAAAAAATAAATGGGTGGAAAATATTTCAGTTCAACGTGAAAGCCGAACACCTTTGAAGTGGAACAGTGTTCATTTTAGATCTACACTAGTGTGCTTTTATTGTGAAGTGTACCTTTTTTATTGAAATAGATCACTAAATATAAGTTGATCATAAGTTTAAAACATATATCTGGCTGGACAATTAAAGGTCTATTAAACTGAAAGAACCCCCCATTGATTTACTACTGGCAGCTCATTTCTGTTAGTTGATTATTGGTAGTACAACATTGAGAATTACAGGGTATAAGGGGCCTGTTCTTTACCTCACAAGCCGGCGGCTTTTGGCTTTTGCTACAGTACCTAACTTTCAAACGGAGTATTTTCTCAAGACGAGGTCTACAAGTTAAACGATTTACACGTTAAAAGCCCAACATCTGTGCCAACCAAAATCGCAAGTGAGTATCTGTCTCTCCGTAATCTGTACCGTAAACAGCTAAAATTCAAAAATTTCAGCCAAAAGCCATAAACCGCAGCCGAAAAGAACATGCCAAGAACTACCCAATGCAACACAAATTTCAATGAGGAAAGCATAAAATGTAAAAAACCCACCACCCAGAGAAGAGTTATAGGGTTTCGAGTAGATATACTGTCAGTCACCAGCTTAAAACCTTGATGTGCATCAACAATCTCCACAATGGTCATTGCACCAAGCAAGAAGAACACTATTTCACTAACTTCAGAATTTGTCTGACTCAACTCTTGAACAGCTACATCAGTCGAGGGAGCCTAAATCATATAAAGAACAGAAAAGCAACAACAAAGGTCAACCAGTGAATATCATCTAATAGATGCTTAAATAGATTCACAACACGAGGACAGGAGGACTACATTGTTGCAATGAAAATGTAAATAATCCATATATTAAAATTGTGGTACTTCTAAACTAGATAGTGGATATCTTATTCACCTGCATGGCATAGTCCAGATTAACATCTGGAGAATGCAAATTTGCAGGCATATTTTGTTCCAGAATAAAAAAAATTAATCCAGTTGATTACTGTGAGTCCCTTAAATGCCTTAATGATCTATCTGAACAGCAATCAAACATGTAAAGTCATAACTAGCAACTAAGCACCATACTCCAACTGCAGCAATGATGGGGCTAGCATATACATTATAAATATCTTAAATTTCCTTAATCCTGATCACAATTGAGAAAATGCAGGATTATTAGGGGGTTCGTAATTTCTTATTAACTAAACAGATTAAAACATGAGAACATAGATGAGAAAGAGGATTCATGCAGCTATAGCCTGAAAAAATTCCATAAAATAAAAAATGTTTTCTTACAGAACAAAATAAATTATTTTCAAACTACAATAATAACAACATCAGTATCAATTTTAATATTGAACAAGTTGCCAATCATTGTTTAAAAATTTAAAGGATGTGCATCTCAATCAACAATAATCAAGACAGTCCAACTAAGTCAAATCTGAAATTGAGCTTTAAGACATAGGATTGACAACTTTAATTTTGAAAAGACTAAAAGAGTTGTTGAAGTCTCCAAGATGACTACACATATTAGCTTACCCCAATACTTCTGATAACCCATAGGCAAACGGCCATCAATAATCCAACTCCACTTTTGTTAAATGCTAGTGATTCCTCAAAAATGATACCTGCATAGCCAAGAGCAAATACTAGCGCCATTGCAATGTCCTGCAAAGGAAATATTTCAACTAAGATCACAAGAATCATCACTCCCACATCCACAGCTACAGAAATAGAGAGGTAGGTGAAGAAACTACATAGTTAAACTGGTACAAAAAGGGGCATTTTTGACAAGATGCCTAGGAATCAACTGACCTGATTAGCTGCAACCCAGGAATGGTTTATTGCAGCTGCCCCAACCAAAGCTGTTGCGAGGATAGTTAACGCTTTAAGATGATCATTTTTTGGTTTGTTGTTAGCTTCAAAATATTGTGAGCTAACTTCATCAGCGGAGCATAAAGGGTCACAAGTCCCAGTCGTGTCCAATAGCTGAAATTTTGGTGAAACAGGAAGTTTAGCAACTGCGTAGATATAGGCAGTAGAAACAGCCCACCACCACACAATGCATACATATAGATAAAATCAACATATACAATGCTCAAGAACTCCAAGGACACGACATAGTGCTATTATGGCCTAGGATCCGGCGAGCACGCACTGTAGCACATGAATAGTACCGTGCATTACTGTAGCATATGAACAGTACCACGAGTATTCTAGCGATTGGATTAGGAATGGTTAGATGTATATCTTTATATTAGGAATAGTTAAATGCATATCTTTGTATTAGGAATAATTAGATGTGTATCTTCGTATTAGGAATAATTAGATACATATCTTTATATTTAGATAGTATGGATATGATATTATCTTTAGTTGATTAGTTGCATTAGTTTGTATTAGTTTCCATATTGCTAAGGGCTAACCTCATCTATATAAAGAGAGGAGCCACACCATTCATAATCAAGCAATAAATAAACAAATGTTCTCCAAATAACCCTTAGAGCCCCACTACATCATCAGGGAAGAGCCCTACTGGCAGTTAGATAAGGGCGAGTGCCCTATCCCCGGTCTTCGGACCCGTACCCAACCACCGACAACAACATTTGGTATCAGAGCCAACTACTGTTCTGCCATCCGTGGCAAGCAACAGGGGTTTCGGTTCCATGAAGGCTCGAGCTTCACGATTCACTATCTAGGGCTTTCGACTTTCGATGGTAAGGAAGATCTGCAATCTTGGTTGAATCACTTTGAGCAATTCTTCAAGGAGTAATGGACGATGGAGGAAGAGGAGTGGTTGGCATTGCACCACCTGACGGGGAATGCAGCCCTGTGGTACCAGCAGCTGGAGTGTGCACTCGGGGTGTAGACACGGCCAAGTTTTGTTAAACACATCAACCTCCGTTTCGCCACCACCATCACACCATCTCCACCCACATGTCAAGTCTCCACCGAGCCAACTATCGTGGCTTCCGATACCGAGTTATCCTCCTCTGAGATCTTACCAACTTGATGGCCTGGATGAAAGAGTTCATGGCCAAGATGGAGGAAAAGGTGCAGCATGTTGTTGCAGTTTCCGAATCGCCATCACCGCCGGTTACAACCATGTCCAAGATAGAGAAGCAGCAAGAGGTGACTCCTGCCACTGCAATGGCGGCACTGCCATCACCGTACCCATCGCTGTCATCAGCATTGGTCATGCTACTGCCTTCACCAACGACGACTCCTCTCTAGGCTTCGCTATCCTTGACTGCACCTCAGGTGCCTTCGCCGACGAGGAACGTTGCCACTGTCTAGCAGCGATCCCCTCCACGTGGCCAGTCGATGTCGTGCCTTTGCAGATGTGGGGCATGGCGGGTGTACAGACCGTAATGGCGTTGCATTCTTCCCCGCACCAGTAGGAAGAGCGACATTGCTGCCCTACATAGCTTGTCCATGCCGTTGACGCCTGCAACGGCAAGTCACGCTAAGGGACCACAGTGCTCACTGCTGTCCATCGGAGTGTTGCACTCTCCTTCCACATGACTATGCGCCTGCGCCACGGGCTCTCAATATAGGGTTAAGAAGGACTTCAACCATGGCCGTCACCTGACAGCTCGAGGACGAGTTGTCCCGCCGCGAGGGGTATAATGTTATGGCCTAGAATCCGGCGAGCGTGCACTGTAGCACGTGAATAGTACCACGTGTGTACTGTAGCATGCATGCACTATAGCACATGAATAGTACCACGAGTACTGTAGCGATTGGATTAGAAATAGTTAGATTTATATTTTCATATTAGAAATAGTTAGATGCATATCTTAGTATTAGAAATAATTAGATACATATCTTCGTATTAAGAATAATTAGAGATAGATAAGATATTATCTTTAGTTGATTGGTTACATTAGATTGTGTTAATTTCCATATTGTTAGGGGATAACCTCATCTATATAAAGAGATGAGCCACACCATTCATAATGAAGCAAATAAACAAAGATTTTCTTGTTATGAATATTGTGCATATATTCATGAGGCCCAAAGGGCAATATATATAGAGGTACAAGGGGGATATACAGAAGGAATACAAGGCATATTAGTAAACAAATAACAGTCCTAATCTATTTCCTATTCTATCCTTAACACCCCCCTCAAACTCATGGTGGATCACACACACTGAGTTTGGAGAGAAAAAACAAATATTGTGCCCTAGTCTGTGGCTTCGTGAAGAAGTCAGCAATCTGTAACTCTGAGGACACAAACTGAAGAGCAAGTACACCCTCCTGCACCTGGGAGCAAGTGTATGAAGCATCCACACCAATGTGCTTGGTGAGCTCATGCTTCACTGGATCACGAGCAATGCTGATAGCTCCTGTACTGTCAGTCATAAGAGTAGTAGGTCCCCTCACAGGTACACCAAAATATGCAAGTAGCCATCTCAACCAAGTAATCTCTGTTGTCACAGCTGCCATAGCTCTCAACTTAGCCTCTGCACTCGAACGGGAAACTGCAGTCTACTTCTTTGTCTTCCAGGCAATCAGGGAGAAGCCAAGAAAAACACAGTAAGCAGAAAGAGAACAACGATTAGAAGGATCACTAGCCCAGGTCGCATCAGAGTACGCCTGAAGCTGGAGTGAGGTAGAGCTAGGAAAAAACAACCGACGAGAGATAGTCCCATGCAAGTAGCCAAGAACACGAAGAAGATGACTGTAGTGAAGATGAGTAGGACAAGCCATGAACTGACTCAAGATATGGACAGCATAAGCAATATCAGGACGAGTGCTCACAAGATATACTAAACTCCCAACAAGATGGCGATACCGAGTAGGATCCTCAAGAAGATCACCATCGGTAGCACGAAGCTGAAGAGAGAGCTCCATAGGACTCTCAAGAAGGCGAGTATCATCTGCACTGCACCGATCAAGAAGATCCTGAACATACTTCTGCTGGGAGAGGTAGTAACCCTCAGGCATGAAAGAAACCTCAATCCCAAGGAAGTATGTAAGCAAACCAAGGTCAGTCATAAAAAACTGCTCACTGAGATGCTTCTTCACATAAGCGAAGAATGAGGGATCGTCACCAGTAATGAGCATATCATCCACATATAAAAGAAGCAGCGTCCTACCTCAAGGTGAGACATGGATAAATAGAGCAGGATCATGGGCACTGACAGTGAAACCGATAGCGGTGATCACTGAGGTAAAATGCGCAAACCAGGCACGAGGGGCCTGTTTTAGACCATAAAGAGCACGACGAAGACGACAGACATGACCAGCTGGAACAGAATACCCGGGTGGTGGCTGCATGTAAATCTCCTCATGCAAGACGCCATTAAGAAAGGCATTCTTAACATCCAGCTGAGAGACAGACCACCGGCGAACAGAAGCAATCGCAACAAGAGTGCGAACAGTAGTCATATGAGCAACAAGGGCAAATGTCTCATCGAAATCTCGACCATACTCCTGCTAAAAACCACGAGCCACAAGACGAGCCTTGTAGCGCTCAATAGTACCGTCAGACCTGGTCTTAATCTTGTACACCCACTTGCACGTGATAGGACGAGCGTGCACAGGTGTTGGTACAATATCCCAAGTCTCCGTACGACGAAGCGCATCAAGCTCCTCTGCCATAGCAAGCTGCCACTCAAAATGAGAAGCAGCCTCACGATAAGAACTAGGCTCAGTGACAGAGAGAGCATGAGCTGTCGAAGTAAAAACAAGACAATCAAGAGGGCGAATGGTAGCCCGGTCACGAAGGGCGTAACGAGGAGCAGCATCAGATGAATCAGACATCGCAATCGGCAAGAGACCAGGAGAGGGATTTGGTGAAGTACGAGGACGTCTGGAGTAGTGCACCCCAGAGAAACGAGACGGTGGTGCCATAGGAGCAAGAGGCGGTGCTGCAGGAGGCAACACAGGAGGTGAAGGTACCGAAGGTGGGGAGAGGGGGGGAATGGGTGAGGAGTCAGGGATAGACAACCAGGAGATCGTCTCGATGGTGGAAGCAGTGTGAGGAGCGGAATCGCGATAGAAGAACGGTCGAGATTCGTCAAAGACAACATCTCGGGAGATCCTAATCCGTCGAGTAGAAGGATCATACCAACGATAACCCTTATGGTCAGAACTGTACCCAAGAAAAACACACTCGACTGATTGGGCTGTCAGTTTAGTGCCCTCAGAGGCAGCAGCAGGACAAAACAGGTGCAGCCAAAAACACGAAGATGACTGTACTGGGGGGCTCTAGAGTAGAGACGCTCTATAGGATTGACATCCTTAAGAGCAGTGGAAGGCTGCATATTAATGAGATATGCAGCCGTAGAAACAGCCTCAGCCCAGAACTGTGGAGGAACGTGAGAAGCAAGAAGAAGAGTGTGAGCAATCTCAATCAAATGACAATGCTTGCGTTCAGTAACTTCATTCTGAGCATGGGCACCAGGACAAGAAGATTGAAAAGAGTGCCCTGCTCAGAAAGAAATTGTTTGAACGCACTAGAACAATACTCGCCAGCTGAATCACATCGAAAGGTACGAATAGAGGACTCAAACTGAGTACGAACCATCATGGCAAAGCTACGATAGATCGCAAGAAACTGACCACGATTAGACATAGGGAAAAGCCAAGTAAAACGGGAATAGTCATCAATGAAAATAACATAGAATTTATGCCTGCCTTTGGAGATAATAGGCACAGGTCCCCATATATCTGAATGAACTAAATCAAAAGGACGAGAAGACAAGGACTCACTAGAATGATAAGGAAGTTGTAGCTGCTTGCCCAGCTTACAACCTCGACAAAACATGGACGTGTCAACAGTAACACGTCCAAGGACACCCTGACGAACTAATGATGAAAGACAGGACCCACATAGATGGCCTAAGCGGTGATGCCACTGCGCAAAAACTCCAGTGGTGGCGGCAGCAGTGGCAGTGGAGGTAGACGTGGCAGGAGTCGTGGTAGGAGCAACCGAAGGGGACGGAAGATGAAGACGGTTGAGAATGTAGAAACCCTGACGATCCCTACGGCGCTGGCCAGTCCCAAGTATCGTCCCTGTCTGTCGATCCTGAACGAAACAGGTGTGAGAGTCAAAACCAACCCTACAACCAAGGTCAATGAGCTGTCCCACTGAAAGAAGCTGCATGGTTAGTTGGGGAACATGGGAAACATCTGGAATAGAGAAATCAGTGGACAAAAGAGTGCCCTGACAGCTAACAGATAAGGAAGTACCGTCAGCAGTCTATACAAAGATAGGAAGAGCAGGAGGTCCTACTGAAGTGAGAGATGTGGAATCTGGTGTCATGTGGAAAGAGGCACCAGAATCGAGAACCCAAGAGGTACCTGGGGGAGACGTCTGAGCTAGACTAGCAGAACCCACTGAGCTATGAGATAGCTGCTGAAGTAGAGCCTGGCAGAGCTGCTGAACAGAGTCACCTCGCTGAGATCCTGATGAGCTGGTCTGTCCCCCTGTGAAGGAAGGGCCTCCCTGCCCCCCTTGGATCGTCCACTCCCACGCGCCTTATTCCGCTTTTTTCGCACCGCACAACTCTGGTAGTTATGCCCAAAGTTCTTGCAGTAGTTGCATTGAACTCCAGTTGGTGCAAAAGCAGGAGCGGAAACAGGCACCTGGGAAGGAACTGTAGTCGTAGCAGGAAACGTCGGTGTAGAACGGACTGTGCAATTAGTCCGAGGCGAAGCTTCTCAGCCCGAAGTGTCAAAAAAGAATCGGTAACAGTCGGTCGTGGCGAGCGGCTCAGTAGTTGAGCTCTGACAGGCTCAAACTCTGGGCAAAGACAGCAGACGAAATCATAAAGACGAAGGTGATCATGATCCTCCTTCTGAACTTTGTGGCACTCCTAGCACAGTGGAGAAGCCAGCTCATCTAGCTGTCGCCAGATACTAGCCATAGCTCGAAAGAAGTCGTTGACAGAAGAATCTCCCTAGGGAAGCATCTCCAACTCACGCTGAAGCGAAAAGAACTGAGCATCATTGCTCTACTGGTATCGCTCACGTAAGTACTCCCAGATCTGTCGAGTAGACCGCAGACCAACAATATCTCGCTGAATGGAGTCGTCGACGCTGACCACAAGGATGGCACGAACACGGGCCTCATCAGCACACCAGCGCTCGAAAGCATCAATGGCATACTGAAAAGCCTCATCGCCAGCCGCGCAGCGAAGATCGCCTCGCCTTCTTCTTAGCAGCTTCATCTGCCCCAGGAGGTGCATAAGTAGGCTGCCTAAGAGGAGGCTGAACCGGCGGTGGCGGAGAAGGACGAGCACCGGTAACATGTCCCAAAGGCGGAGACCATCGAGCGTGATCTCCATGAGGGAAGACCATAATATGTAGTTCGTTCCATGAAGCCTTGTTCCCGAGAATGGGATCGCAGCAGACGGAATAGAAGCCATCGGTAGGCGGCACTGGACGCGCGGCGACCAAGGCAACGAAGTTTAACAGGCGGCGCTGGACGGCGCGGCGGTTAGAACAACGTTTTTTTTTGCTTTTTTTACAAGACTATAAAAGGAGCTCTCAGTGGCTCACTTCACTTGAAAAACAGCAGAGCTCCAGAGAAACCAGAGCTCGGCTGAAGCGGACCGGCGGCGGGTGGCCCACGGTGGCGGATGACCCACGGCGGCAGCGATGGCGGATCGAGCCCAGGGTGGTCTCGAGGAACACGGAGCAGGCAACAGCGTCGGCGACCTGGCGGCAACTGCAACCGATCAGATCTAGCGGCGCTAGATCCGATCTGGCGACGCTCGGGCGTCCTAAGTCCTGATGGCGGCGGCGGCTTCGGACCACAGTCTTGGCGGCGGCGGCTTCGGACGGTGACGCCTGAGCGGCAGTGGTGATGACAAGGGCAGCGGCCGGATGGCGGCGGCAACTCGTCGGGTGGCAGCAGCGGCTCGAGACAAAGACCCAGGCGGTATTGTGCATGTATTCATGAGGCCCAAAGGGCAATATATATATAGAGGTACAAGGGGGATATACAGAAGGAATACAAGGCATATTAGGAAACAAATAACAGTCCTAATCTATTTCCTATTCTATCCTTAACATCTCTAAATAAGTCAAAGAGCCTCTCAACCTCATTAGGGAAGAGCCCTGCTTGCGATTAGATGAGGGCGAGTGCCTTATCCCAGTCTTCGGACCCATACCCAACCACCGACCACAATAGTGCGCTCTCACTAAAATTAAATTAACACATTAATTATGTATGCAGCATGCACGTGGCCTATGATAGATGCATTGTTTGATGAAGATGTCTGGAATTTTGATAGTATAAATAATCTCAGGAATTAAATAAATATCCTTTTGCTTTCAATGAACTTGTTCTCTATTCTTCATCCAAGGAGTACAATATGCACATGAAATTGTAGTATATTTGGGAATACATATACTGCTCCTTCCCCCCAGAAAAAGTATAATATTCCTAACTTGCTAGTTGCGGCAGAACCACCATAAATCGACTATTCTCAAACGACCATTGCACAAACTTAAAGAATGTAGGAACCAAAGTGAACAAAATATTCTCCTAGATACATCTTCATGCCTTTATCTTTTTTAACTTACAAGTTACAGTACATTTAACAGCAGTAGGTGGGAATACGTAATATGCTATTTAGCTGCAGCCATGTTTTGACTGGACTTGACCAATTATACTACCTATTTCATGTAAGTGCTTTTATGTAAATTTTGTAGAGAAGCTTATGAAAAGTCTTGCATGCATATGCAAAACTCATATCAGCAGTTGACCTAAAAGCATGTTCTTAGATTTTCTTCCACCAATTTTAGTTTGGAAATTATCCTACAAATTATACCAATTTATTCAGATCGAGCATAAGCAGGATCGAAGCGTGTGAGAGACCATGTGGGTAGGTCTACATTAATTTGTGATGAACAATTAGAATTTTAGTTGAGTTGAATCTAAGATTAAAGAGTTTACAATTCCTTGAAAATTCAATTGCTGTCAGGTTTCAGGCGGTAGTACAGGCTTGGTGATAGCGGGAGTACTGGCCTTGCACAAGCGGTCATACCGCTCCCCTGTTACCAGGAAAAGGTTAAGGGCTTGTCAGACCGCCTAGTTGTTTGCGGTACAACTGCCATGGGTGATGCGGTCATACTGGATGAGTCAAGTTGGTTTTGAAAATTGGGAATTGTGAGAGATTTGATCATGGGTTGATCAACGATCTCCGATCATGATTGCATTGTGTTGCATGCTTATACTAACATTGTTCAAGTTATAAAGAACTTATACCCGAAAATGATTTCTTAGTCTTTGGATATGTTGGGAAACTTGGAGGCAACTATAGTTGGGTGACCGGGACTAGGTTAGAGTGGATTGAGGTCCAGAGCGGTCATGGAGGTCGTGTGGGATGGTTGGGCACTTGGGCTTAAGCATGGCACATGGTAAAGTAAAGAAATGCATTCAAGGAAAGTTCGAGCAACAAGTTGGATCAAGTGGCTTCATCGGTTCAAGTGAGGTGTGGTCCGGTGGGAGCCAAAAACGGGAGAGACTTGCCGATGGGAGGGAAGCTATTAATCAACCTATACGCGGCATGCATAGTGGCTTGCATGACAAGAAGACAGTCAAGAAAAGGTGCCCGGAAGTTTTATCGGGGGCATTTCAGGAAAATGCCCAAAACCAGACTTGAGATCTACACCAAAACTGTGGCATAGGAGATGCAAGGGAAGTGGTTTAGGGTTAGGCTAGGGTCGTATGTGCGGAGTGGATTAAACACTCGGGTGTGAGTGGATTGATTCTTGTAAGCACTTTAAAAAGCATGTGTGAGTGAAAACTTGGTATTGTGGGGTTGATAGGTTCCCCAAATCCTTAGCGGGTTTAGAGGGGGCTGGTTTGCCTATATGATGAAGGGGGAGGAGAGCTAGGGTTTACAAGAAAATAGGAAGATTTTCTAGGCTTAGGCTAGTTTTCCCTCTCCTTCATGGTGTGAGAATGTGTGGGACTTATGAAGGCTCCATTGTTACTAGCAAGCTGCAAGGAAGCATTTCTCTTTATGCAATAGATCAAGTCCTTGCAATCCTTGTGCTATTGTCTCAATTTGCTTGTGTTTTTTATCTTGCTTGTGGTGTCTTGCTTCTCTTTGTGCTCCTCTTGATCTTGTTATCATCCTTGATGTGTAAGAGGCCCTAGTAGATCCTTGGGATCAATCTTTGCCCATCTAAATCATTTCTATAACAAGAATCAAGATCTTGCCCAGTTCTTGCCAATTCTTGACTAAGATTTGGGATTCTATGATCATGGCCTTTCTAGCTCAAATTTGCACCTAGATTACCTTGCTAGGACATGTAAGAGATGATCTAGATATTTTCATGACTTAAATCATTACGAGCAGAAGTAATTTGAGTGGTAGGGTTTGGTGTGTTCTTGTGACCTAGAATGAGATTTCTTAAAATTGGATGGAATCAAGTCCAATAACCTTGTGTTTCTTGATTAGATTTGGTTCTTAACATCCTCACAAAGTTTCATGTCAATTTTGGTAGCATTTGGACAAGGTTTGATCAAGATCCACGAATTTGAGTTTTTATCCTGAGGGGTTTGTGCCTGGAAAAAGGGGTGTGGTAGTATCGGCCATCCTTTGATGGTAGTGACAATTGGGAGCGGTAGTACCGACTTCCCCTTAGCGGTGGTACCGGCTGGGAGCGGTCATACCGGCCTCCCCTTGGTGGTAATACCAGACTTGCTGATAAAACCAGACTGTTGTATCTTTTGAACCCAGATCTCTGTGATTCTTGTGTAGGAAGTGTAATCTGAACTCGATGACTCTCATAGTCGTTTGAGTGAAGATTTTAAATACTTAAGGAAAGAAAAAGTTTCCACGATCATTCACCTCCCTTTGATTGCAAGCATCGGTGCAACAAGTACCAGAGTCCGGTTAAGCTCTTCCTCATATATCTTAACTAGTCTTAGAGCCATAGCATCAGATAAGTATTACACCAAACCTTCTGTCTTTGATGAGGTCTATTTCTCATATTGGAATGCAATGATGGCTACCTACATCAGGCCCAAGGCCATGCAATCTAAGAAAAGGTCAAAATTTCCTATGTTATCCCTGCCAATGATCAGATCACTTCGGCAAATTTTCCGGATGTGGAGGCAAACAACAAAGCTAGAAACCCTCCTGATTCAGGGACTCGGCAAAAACGAGTTTGACCGTGTATTTCATCTAACTTCAATGCACTACATTTGGCAACCCTATGTGATTACCACAAGGTTTCCACTGCCATCAAAGAAGTGCGTCAAAATCAATTCAAGAAAGAATATCAGAAGTTTGAGATGAGACAGGAGAATCTTTGGATGAGTGCTTCTCACTTTCACAAGATTCTTAGCAACTTGCGTGTTGTCGGTGTGACATTTTCTGAATCTGAAAATGCACGGCAAGTGCTTAGAGCCTTGGACATGTCAGTTTGGGAAATGAAAATCACGTCCATCAATGACACTGCTATCATGAGTGGGCTAACCTTTGATAAGCTTTATTCAAGGCTCAAGATTGATGAGATTGACTTGTTTTCTTGTAAGAACAAGTCACAATCAATGGCGCTTGTGACTGATCCTGCTCAAAATCTTTCTTCTAGCTCAGTTGAGTCTGCTTCTGTTGGATTCTCTTTGTCTGCCTTGCATGCCTTTGAGTGATAATTAGCTTGAATAATTTCCTGAGGATAACGTAGCCCTCCTATCCACTAAGTTCATAAGAACCTTCAACACAGTGAGGATGAGAAAGAAAGGTGGAGGAAGTCAGTTCCGGTGCTAAGAGTGCGGTGAGCTTAACCACATTTGAGTCAACTGTCCCAAGCTGATGGACAAGGAGATCAAAGAGGAGGAGCACTGCCAACGTCCACCACCTTAGGATGTGAAGGCCAAGAAGCGCAAATACTGCAAGGTGTTCCACTAGGTCCTTTCCGCTCTCGAGCAGCTTGACTTGAGCGATGTGGACTCGAAGACCGAGGACGACGAGGACTATCCGCAAGGAAAGAAGAAGGTAGTGGACTTCATCATTATGTGCTTCATGGCAAGGGACGATGGCGTCTCCGGCAAGGATGAACTCTCCCCGATGAGGTAAAGCCCTCATACGATGAGATGCCTCGTGCTATCATTCATCTAGATCATGATCTTAGAAAAGCCAAGAAGAAATTAACTAGCCAAGACTTTGTGATTGAGAGTTTGAACACTGAAATTATTAGGCTTAGATCACTTATACCTGATGATGATAACTTTGATTCTTACTTAGTTTTGCACTCTGAGTTGGACAAGCTAAGGACTATTTATGCATCTATTCTTAGTTAGCTTAGAGTAGTGAATGAGAAGATTGAGAAAATGAATGCTTACTTTACTCTTGGTATGACTCTCACAGTTATTTGAGTGAGATTTTAAATACTTGGGGTGAGTAAAGATTTTAAATACTTGGGGGCAGAAAAAGATTCTGCAATCATTTACCCCCTCTGATTTTGGATCCTTTTTATTGGCAATTTATCCACTAATTTGTTCATCCGAATTATTTCAACTGAAGTTTCATTTATTTCATAAGCATACAATCTTTCAGGTAGTCTGCATTCTGCGACTCTAAAACTGGGGTTGCCATTCCAATCTGAACTAGGAAGCACAGAACAGAATATTGTTCAATAATGCTTGTCAGATAAATGTGCACAGTGCGCATTACCCAGATACCAAGCCTTACAATTCATCAGAACAAATTTGCACATCTACTACCTCACATTGCAAGCAGCAAGCAATTTGGCGAGGTAGCTCGGGTGGAAACACTTAGAGCGGAGAGAAGGGCAAGAAGTAGGAGAGGAAGCTGTACCTCGTAGTCGGTGGGCTCCTCGGGCAGCATCGACGGCGGGGGCGAGGAGGGTAAGAAGGAGGCGCAGAAGCGGAGCGCGCAGCGCCATCGCTGGGCGGGCGGGAGCGGACCAGTGGCAAAGGCCGGCGGGAGGTGGTGGCGGCGGCGGAGAGCCGGGAAGGAGGGGAGGGAGGGGGAGGCTGCTCGGCCGCCGGCGAGCACGTAGGAGGAGAGCGCCATAGCTAAGCTGCTTTGCGGAGTGGCGTGGCCATCTCGCGTCGAGCGGATGAGAAGCGAGCGTGTCGTCGTTCCTTTTTTTTGATAAGGAAAACCTTGTCTTCCATTAACCATTGGCTCTAGGCGAATCGCCAGAGACCAGAACAGTTACAAAGGCGGGGACTTGGTTCATGAACAGCGTTGAACCCGAGCAAACAACGCTCGCCCCATACCAAGCTAGGCTGTCAGCCACCTTGTTGCATGATCTCGGACAAGCCCGGATCACACATTGCACAAACGACATCGTAATGAAGTTTCTAATCTGACGAAACAAACACCCCTCGACACTTCTATCCATCTCCGTTGAGGTCAGGCCTTTCTGCAGATTTGTTGCATCTGTTTCGAGTATAATTTGGCTCATCCCCAACTCAGCAACTCGACGTAGACTCATCAATGTAGCTTGTGCTTCGGCCTGCAAGGGACTCGATACTCTCTCCAGCCTTCCACATCCCCCTTCCAGAAATTCACCGTTGTTATTGCGAGCAACAAAGCCCCATCCGCCATCTTGTGTATTGACCCTAAAAGATGCATCTACGTTGATCTTGTACATGTCCATCGGTGGAGGTTCCCACTTCAAATTTTCCTTTACTCCCTTCTGGCCCTTTGTTTTTTTGAGCTTTTCAAACTCCTTCACATGGTAGTCGATCGATGAACAAATTTCTGGGCCCGAGGCTCTTCTTTCCCCTGCATTGACTTTATTTCTTGCTGACCACCATCTCCAAAGTAGCACCCAAATCTGCGTCTGAATCCCTGCATCAAGGCTCCAGATTGCCCTCACTGTTTCCTTCGCCGTCTTGCAGCTAACCAACCTGGATCGCACATCCTCCAGGTTCATTAACCTCCAGCATTCCTTTACTCCTTTGCATTTCAGAAACAGATGGCCGCCGTCCTCATCAGCTCTATTGCACATCGGGCATATTGTGTCACGCTTAAGTCCTCTCCGTGCTATGTTCCTCCTAACTGCCAAACTGTTATGCGCAAACCGCCACACAAACATCCTGACTTTATTTGGTGCTTCGAGCAGCCATATTCTCTTCCAATCAAAACCGGCATCGTCTCTCAGTCCCATCCCCGACCCCGAGGTGTCTCTTGCTTGTTCATGTTCCCTTTTCCTCACTGCCACCTGTTGACACCAATTTTGTTTGAAATTTTTACGGCACGTTATTTTCCAAGATTTTTATGACATGTTTTTGGTTCGAGTGAAAGTCTCGTGTCAAATTTTCAGCTTATTCGGAGCACATATGCTCACTCGAATAGGATAATACGGCTGGATGGCGTACGCAAAGCACAAATCCACCTTTTGAGATTTTTTGTGTGTGCTACATATTACCATCGAGTGGCGAATTTTTATGGCATGTTTGTGGTGCAAGTGAAAGTCTTGTGTCAAATTTTCAGCTCATTCGGAGCACATATGCTCACTCGAATAGGATAATACGGCCGGATGACGTACGCAAAACACGAATCCGCATTCCAAGATTTTTTTTGTGTGTGCTACATATTACAATCGAGTGGCGAATTTTTATGGTATGTTCGTGGTGCAAGTGAAAGTCTCGTGTTTAATTTTTAAGCCATTCGGAGAACAAATGCTGCTCGAATAAATTGATATAGCCAGAGACGTACGCAAAAAAAAATCCATGCTAATAAGCCATATACGCTCACGTGTTATATGCATACATAAAGGCAAATCAAAGTATTTTGGAACTAATTGCCCTCTCCATAAAATAAAAAAAAAGAAGAAAAAGGGAGAAGTTGCCACTACCAGGGAGGAGCTTCAACTACCCCATGTGCATGCATGCAAATCTCTTACGTGCGCAGCATGAAGCCCACGTCCAGCACATTTGCATGCGTGAAAGGCTTTAGTAGCACAGCAAAAAAAATTAAAATTGGGAAAACAAAAATCAAAATGAGAAGTTGCCATAACTTCTCCTCATAAACCACCCCTCATCCTTACTCTATAAATAGAGGTAATGGTATGGAAAGACAAGGCTTTTGGAGGAAAGAAAGAAGGGAAAGGCTGTCCATTTGGAGAGAAGAAGAGAGCTTTGCAAACACTTGAGAGGAGGATAACGATCTAGAGAGAAAGATAGAGGAGAACCGCGGGTGTTTTGAAGAAAAGGTGAGATACTCGCTCCCTCTCTTCGTCCTCCGATGTAGCCATGGTGGTATGAATTAAGAAGCTTTCTTCTTCCTCTATCCTTTTTTTCTTTTATACTTTTGCCCCTTGGTTCGGTCCGTTAGGCGGATACAAACCCAAAGAACGAGGGCTTGATCCTCGTCTCTTAGGTTCGGTCCCCTACAAATGGATACAAATCGAGGTGAGGCATGAAGACTTCATTTACTTGGTTCGGTCCCGTTAGGTGGATACAAACTCAAAGAGCAAGGGCTCGATCCTCGTCTCTTAGGTTCGGTCCCCTACAAATGGATACAAACCAAGAGTGAGAAGATTGAAAACCCCATTGTCCCAATTCGGTTCCCTCAAATGGACATGAATTAGGGGTGGGTATATGCTGCAAAAATAATAAAAATGCATGAACAAATGTTAAAAAAAAACAACCTTCGCTTTGGTTACGCTACATGCAAGCGCTCAACATTTGCAAGCGTTATGCAATGCTAGTAGTAATACAAGGCGAGGCAAAACAATAAAAAAAATATAAAATGACAACATACTTTTATTACACTACATGCCTAAAATATATAGCATATAGCAATACAAATGTTAAAGAAACAAATTTCGCCTCGGTTACGCTACATGTTAGTGGTAATACGAGGTGGAGCAAAACACTTAATTTCTATTACATGACATACCCAAAATCTATGGCATGTTAGTAGTAATATAAATATTATTACAAACAACCTTCGCTTTGGTTACGCTACATGCAAGCGCTCAACATTTGCAAGCGCTATGCAATGTTAGTAGTAATACAAGGCGGGGCAAAACAATATAATAATTAGTCCTAAACTTTCATACACTATGTGCACAAAATCCATGGCGCACTAGTAGTAATAAAAATATTACAAACAAGCTTCGCTTTGGTTACGCTACATGCAAGCGCTCAACATTTGCAAGCGCTATGCAATGCTAGTAGTAATACGAGGTGAGGCAAAACAATAAAAAAAATTATAAAATAACGACATACTTTTATTACACTACATGCCTAAAATATATGGCATGTAGCAATACAAATGTTAAAAAATAATAATAAAATACAATAAACTTTGCCTCGGTTACGCTACGTGCAAGCGCTATGCAATGCTAGTAGTAATACAAGGCGGAGCAAAACAAATAAAATAATGAAATATTTCTAAAATCCGTGGCATGCTACTAGTAATAGAAATATTAAAAACAACCTTCGCTTCGGTTATGCTACATGCGAGCGCGCAATATTTGCAAGCACTATGCAATGTTACAAGATGAAGTAAAATAAAAAAATATGAAATAATTAAACTTCAATCATGCTACGTGCATAGGTTCACTAAAATAAAATAAAATCATATGTGATGTTAACAAAATTATATAAATGCAGCTAAAATACCCTCGCGCAAGCATCCATCAGCGACGCCAAGATTGAAGACATTTTCTCTTATATTTTTGTAATAGTCATGTGTTGTAATTTGTTGTAATGTTTATGTTGGAATTCTTAATCAGGGGTTTTCTCGCAAAGAGATGTAATTAACAGAATTTTTATGTAAATGTATTAATTCTGGAAGTAATGGACCTGCAATACTTGATTCCTTTGTCTCATTTTCAATTAAATTTAATTAACTTGTCTCTAATGACGCGGATGCGTATTCACGCCCATTTTCCCGTCATCAGATTCTGGCACGCCCGGTGGGACCTACTTTTCCCCTCATCTTTGAATTCCAACATCAAAGTGCAACATATGACGTTTAAATTGATCATGTCGCTGATATATATATGTGTGTATGCAAGATGGATAATATATGGTTTTCTTTATATGAAGGGATGGCGGGGCGAGTTCAACAATTCGTCACGCCGCGCTTTGGGTCGCTGTGGCTAGACGTGCCGGTGGGGCCTTTTCAAGCTACCACTAGTGCAAGTTCGTTGCAAACCACAGCTGCGTCTCCGGCTACAACAAACCACGAGCATCAAGTGACTTCTGCACGTTAAGATGGGTTCATTCCTGTCCTATCCAAGTCAGCCAAAAGGAGGATGAGGGCATCAACAAATGCTTCAGGAGCCACCTCACATGATCAGCATCTCAACATACGTGAGGCCGGTCCCTTTGACTCGGTTCCTGTGGGCTTTTCTAAAGAAGCACGCACCAGGTCTGGAAGCCATGAGTCATCATCAAGGTTTCGTCACGCAACACTTGATGAGTGGCCTATCCGTGCGAAACGGATGGGTCCATCGAACATGACGCCGCGCGGACGAGCTGCGACTTCTTCCCCAGCAACTACTAAATCAAAGGGAGTGCCTTCTCCGTCAACACCGTCTGCAATACGGGGGGCAAATGCGCGCCCAGTATTGAGGGCAAATGCTTCATCAACATTGAGCACAAGCCCATCCCAGATTTCTCATAAGCTGCTTGGGGCGAGCTCGTCAAAGCATGCCCTAAGCATAGAAGGGGTGACTCCTTCTCGGACTGCAGCTATGGCTATGTCACCGATGCCAAAAGGAAAGGCGATGATGCTGGACCAACCCCATTGTCCACAGCCAAGCGGCAAAGGAAAGGCTGTGATGGTGGATGAACATTACCACCAGCAGCTCGTGAACAAAGGGAAGGTTGCAATAACAGAGTATGCTGCGTCCGAAGGAGGGCCATGTCATACACAAACTCAACTCCGAGCTGATGCGCCAGAGTTCATCCCCTCGCTGGGCAACAAACCCAGCAGGTCCATGCCTAAACCGAACCACAAGCGTACGCTCCTGTGGCAAGGAGTGTACCTCACTCCTGGTGACATCAAGATGGGCCGCGTGAATCCAACGGCTACAAACTCAGATCCTTTATCGTCATCTACCCCAATTCCACGACCTTCCTTTGATGGCTCATTTTCTCCGTCACGGCATCGTCGTCGTCAACGCAATGCTCAGCGTGCGTGGGTTGATTTCCCTGTGGCAATTGACTCGCCGTGGCAAGACATCAACGTGAGCAAGTGGGCACCACCATTTGGAACAGGTAAGGAAGAACCGATCGAGGATTCGAGGAAGGATGAATCCCGCCTGGATTCATATATCACACGGAGTATCCGCCAAACCTTGAGGAAGATGCTTCCAGCGCATCCGCATCCGCAAATGATGTTGGAGGTGCTATTATGCGCGAGCGGAGGCCTTCACTAAGTGGCCGAGTACCAAGAATTCATTGAACAAGACCCTCGGCGACAAAACTATGTCACTCAGGCTGCCCGTGCACGTGCAAAACGAGAAGCCTACAAACAGAGGGAGTTGGCAATACGAGTTGACTCTAAATCTAGCAAAATTCAAGGGACAAACTCTCCTTCATCAAGTCATGGTGGCAATACCCAAGTGGTGAAGAAGCTAGCAAGCACACCCAAGAAGGCGGCAACAATGATGGCTCCTTGGCCAACTCGAAATAGGGCCTCAAAAAATGCAGCTGAGGTTTTTCTTTCGATGCCGGTCGGAGTCACCGAGGTGGCGGATGATACCAGCGAAGCATCTTCAACATCGACACACTTCAAAAGAAAGAAAGCCCGAAAGAATGTTGTAATGGGTCATCGTCCTGTAACTCGTAGTCAAGCAAATTCGGGTAATGCAGAGCATGATTCGAATTACACAGGGTCTCATAATTCCCTCCATAGTAATTCATCTTCCTCTCCTGAAAATGATCCCCAACGTGATATAAACGCTTATGAACTACGTTCCCGTAGTTTTGAGCCAAGCTACGCGGAACAAGTTCTTGCGGCAAATGAAACACGTCCAGTTGAGGAGCAGCTAGCCCAACTTACAGCTGCACTTTAGCAAAAAGAAGATGAGTTGGCTACTTTACGCAACCAAATAGCTAATAATACAAGCCGGGATAATGACATACATGCTACTGCAAGTCATCATAGTCATCAATCAGCACCTGCAATTAGCCTTGAGGCGATCCAAAAGATGATTGCTGAGGGGGTTAAGGCCCAGTATATGCAAACTCATTACTCGATGCGTCCGGGGTATGTTAAGCCATACCCACCGGACGTTGACATGGTGTCTTTCCCAAGCAATTACCGCCAGCCGCAATTTAGTAAATTCAATGGAACCGGGTCTCCTCATGAGCATATAGCTCATTTTCTTGCAGCTTGTCAAGATACAGCCCATAACGGAGCACTTCTTTTACGACAATTTGTGCAGACGTTGTCCGGTCCAGCCTTCACATGGTATAGTAAGTTGGCACCAGGATCAATCAAGACATGGGAGCAAATGCAAGATACCTTTCTCGAGCGCTTCTATAGCACTCAAAGAATAGTAGGCATCACTAAGTTGACCCAAACAGAGCAAAGAACAAATGAAAAGGCTGCTGATTTTATTAACAGGTGGAGAAATTTAAGCCTCCATTGCCCACAGCCAATTACCGAGCCAGAAGCGGTGCAGATGTGCATGAATAATCTATGCCCTGATATGGCTGTTTATTTGCAAGGTGTACGGCCTGTCACTTTTGAAGAGCTTGCCTCTAAAGCTACAGATATTGAGAATTACATGCAGCATGTCGCACGTCGAACAAAGACATTCACCAAGCCTGTAGAGAAAGGCGGCCAACGTGATAAGTTGCCTGCCAAGCCAAAGCAAGTGCAAACAATGGAGGCGGCAATGTTATTCCACGATTGCAGATCCGGGGTGCCACCACAAGAAATCAAGAGCAAAGGGAATGCAAGCTCGCAGGAGGCCAACCCTTAGTGAGCGACAAAACAGAGAATATTCCTTCCCAAATGAGGAGGTCGATGACTTATTTATGGGCTTACGGGAGTTGAATCTCATAGAGCTCCCTAACCCAAAAAGGCCTGAAGAAGCTTCCAAGTTCAATGAACCAAATTATTGCCACTATCATTGCGTCTTAGGGCATACGCTTAAAGATTGCTTTGTGGTAAAGGATATTATCTAGAAAATGATTGATGAAGGAACAGCTGATGCAGACCTCCTTAAAAGCTTCAAGAAAGGCAAGAAAATGGTTGCAGCAAATGTCGCCACCTTTCAAGATGACTTGGTGAGTTCCGCATCTTCAAATATGACACCAATTGATAATATGATATCATCTTATGATAAAAGAATGCTGGTATTAAAGTCTGAGTTTATTCCAATGGTTTCCTCAGGCCATGCATCATACTATGGTCGGCAGCAAAGATGCAGCTGTCAACTTAAAAGAGAGGCTTTTCATCGATGGATCCATGCCACAAAGCTCGATCCATCAACTTTTCGAAGAGTCCAAGATAGGGGGCAGTGGCGGCCAGGAGACCGCATGCTGCAACAAGTAATAGTACAAGGTGAAGATCCACGCTCCACGTCAAGAATAACGCAAAGATTGACAAAGCGTGTGAGCAGTCCTCATGAAGAATTCAATGTCCTCACCATTGGTGTCTTTGAGGATGATGAGGGTTCTCTTCACTTCCCTGAAGAAGAATCTCCAGAAGTTGACCAAGTTCAACTTAGATCAGGCCACCAGTTAGCTGATCCTCATCTTTCAGCTAGAAAGGAGCCCAAAAACAAAAATGTAACCCTAAATGAAACGACCGACTTTGCTACTAATATGTCAGTCAAGTATGATGTAATCTCTCACTTGAAGAAAATACCAGCTATGCTTTCGTGTATGATGCTTTGTGTCTTTAAATCGTCTGATTTGCGCAAGGCTTTTGTTACAACACTTTCTTTTCCTGAGAATTATAGGGTAGAAGTGTCGCAAACAGAGACAGAAGTAGCTGAGATTTTAAATATGACGTTCACTGAGGAAGACATGCTATTAGGTTCTAAGAAGCACAACAGGCCACTTCTCATGTTTGGTGAAATTGATGAGTCGCTCAGAATCGCATAATGATAGATGGTGGATCTGCCATAAATTTATTACCTTTGCGTACCTTAAAAAGGATTGGATATTCCAAAAAGGACTTGACCCAATCTAATGTGGTTATTCATGGCTTCAATCAATCTGGTCAGGAAGCTATGGGTAACATATCATTGGTTTTAAAGTTGGAAACACTATGCACATATGTGAACTTTCACGTGATCGATGCGGCTACCTCATATAATGCCCTGCTTGGCCGCCCATGGTTGCATGAAAATCAAGTCGTACCATCTACGCTTCATCAATGCATTAAATACAAAGATCAATCAGGGGAGACAATACGGATATTTGCCGATAAAAGGCCATTCACAATAGCTAAAGCCTTCTATGCTGATGCCAAATTCTATTTCGAGCCCGTCGATAAAGTGTGCAAGCCAAAGTCAGTGTTTGTACCAGAGTCGAATTTTATAAAGAAAGGTATTGAGGAATCCTCATCAACAACAAAGATATACCAATATATACCAAGTGGCCAAAGGAAGAAAGGAGATCCAATATTTCGTGTCGTGAATAAATCATCCTCTAATAAAGGTATTGAGTTTCCGACACCCTTACCTCCTTTGGTACAACATAAAATAAAGCAAGCTCAAAATCAATTGCACAACTCTAGCACGAGCAAAAATAAGAATAGAGTAGTTGCTCAAATAACTCTGTCAAATAAGGATGATGAATCATTACCTATTTCTTTATATGACGATAAGCTTCTTTATATGATGCAGAAAATGGGTTATGATATCATTAAAGGCCCTTCTCTATGCAATGGCCGGGGGCAGCTTGCACCATTTGAAAAGGCGTTGTCCCAAGCACAACTTGAAGCCCTACACGAAGATCAAACATTAAAGGAAAAGAGGTATGGGTTGGGGTATGATGTTTGTATGACCTCGGCTGAATTTATAGACACGACGGCAAATGCTCCACAAATGGAGGATGGAAATCAACCCACCATTGATGAATTGGAAGAAATCAATATTGGGACGCCGAGAAGCCTCGCCCGGTTTATATCAACAAACGTTTATCTAAGGAAAATAAAGAAGAATATCATAAATTTCTTTCGACAAATAGGGATGTGTTCGCTTGGACATATGAAGAAATGCCGTGGTTGGATCCAGTGGCAAAGACATCGACTCGCTGTACAAGAAGAAATTCCACCGGTCAAGCAACCACAACGGAGGTTTCGACCAGATACACTCCCAAAAATAGAAGCTGAAGTCAATAAACTCATAACAGCTGGGTTTATTCGGGAAGTCAAATATCCTAAGTGGCTTTCCAACATTGTTCCTGTCAAGAAGAAGAATGGGCAAATTCGTGTATGTGTAGATTTTAGAGATTTGAATAGGGCATGCCCTAAAGATGATTTTCCAATACCTATCTCTGAAATACTTATTGATTCTACTATGGGACATGAAATATTTTCATTCATGGATGGCTTTTCGGGTTATAATCAAATAAGAATGGCACCAGAAGATGAGGAGTTAACAGCATTCCGAACACCCAAAGGTATATTCTGTTATAGGGTTATGCCTTTTGGACTTAAAAATGCTGGTGCAACGTATCAACGAGCCATGACAATTGTCTTTGATGGACTATTGCACATCATCGTTGAGTGCTACATAGATGACATTATTGTAAAATCAAAACATGAAAGAGATCACTTAAAGCATCTCTCTATGGTTTTTGAACGCCTTAGACAACATAATCTGAAAATGAACCCAATGAAATGTGCCTTTGGGGTCTCTTCTGGAAAATTTCTGGGTTTTATAGTTACAAAGCGTGGAATCGAAATTGACCCAACTAAAATAGAGGCAATTGTTAAAATGCCACCACCTAAAAACCTTCATAAATTGAAGAGCCTCCAAGGTCATTTAGCATATATTAGGAGATTTATCTCAAATTTATCCGGGAGATGCAAACCTTTTTCTCGGCTTATGAGGAAAGGTGTTCCTTTCCAATGGGATCAAGCATGCCAAAATGCATTCTTAGATATAAAAAAGTATTTAATAAATCCCCCTGTCTTGAGTGCGCCAATTAAAGGACGACCATTAATTCTTTATACGGCAGCCATGCCAACATCATTAGGTGCTCTTTTGGCGCAGAATAATGATGAAGGAAAAGAAGTGTCCTTATATTATCTTAGTCGCACCCTTGTGGGGGCAGAATGCAATTATCTAGACATGGAGAAAATATGTTTAGCATTGGTATTTGCGGCACAAAAATTGCGCCACTATATGCTAGAGCACACTGTGCACCTCATTTCGAGAGCAGATCCGCTCCGATACATCTTAAATAAAATGGTTCTTTCAGGGAGATTAGCTAAATGGGCGATGTTCCTGTCACAATTTGACATTGTGTTTGTACCACAAAAAGCTACGAAAGGGCAAGCTTTGAGACTTTCTAGCTGCTCACCCTATTCTCGATGATTTTCCTATCGATTATGATTTACGGATGAAGAGATATTTGTCACATCGGTCGCCAATCCAACATGGCAAATATATTTTGATGGTGCTTGTCGCGATCGGGAGCGGCGCGCGGCATCATCTTTGTTACGCCTAGTGGAGAAATAATTCCATATTCATTCACTTTAACCTCAGCAGTTTCAAATAATTGCGAGTATGAAGCTTTAATTATAGGGCTGGAAATAGCCTTAAATATGGGATTAGACACATTGTCGGTGTATGGTGATTCCCAATTAGTTATTAACCAACTTTTAGGGATTTACATGGTAAAGAAAGAGGAATTAGAGCGTCTTGAAGGGAAACGTCTTCAAGCATTACAAAACTTAGAACCGTACCAGGCAAGAATGTCACGAGCTTTTGATAAGCGCCTCAAAAGGAGGTCATTTAAAGAGGGAGATTTAGTTCTCGCTGTTATTCGCCCCATGAATATTACACATCGGATGCACGGAAAATTTGAGCCTAAATGGGAAGGCCCTTACATCATAAAAGAAGTATATTCTAGTGGCGCATATAAAATTATTTCCCCAGATGGTGAATATTCCCCACCACCGGTAAATGGGAAATTTCTAAAGCGTTACTACGCATAAAATAAAAATAATAAAAAAAACGCTCCAATGCCTTAAGAGCCTAAACTGTGGCGCAAAAAGCGCCCAACGCCTTACGAGCCTAAACGTGGCGTAAAAATATATATATATAAGCGCCCAATGCCTTACGAGCCTAAATCGTGGCGCAAAAAAATAATGATAAGCGCCCAACGCCTTACGAGCCTAAAGCGTGGCGTAAAAAAGAATATATATATAAGCGCCCAACGCCTTACGAGCCTAAAGCGTGGCGTAAAAAAAGAATATATATATAAGCGCCCAACGCCTTACGAGCCTAAATCGTGGGTAAAAAGAATATATATATAAGCGCCCAACGCCTTACGAGCCTAAATCGTGGCGTAAAAAAGAATATATATATATATATATATAAGCGCTCCAACGCCTTACGAGCCTAAACTGTGGCGTAAAAAAAAGAATATATATATAAGCGCTCCAACACCTTACGAGCCTAAACTGTGGCGCAAAAAAAAATAATAAGCGCTCCAACGCCTTACGAGCCTAAACTGTGGTGCAAAAATAATAATAAGCGCTCCAACGCCTTACGAGCCTAAACTGTGGCGCAAAAAAATAATAAGCGCTCCAACGCCTTACGAGCCTAAACTGTGGTGCAAAAAAAAATAAGCGCTCCAATGCCTTACGAGCCTAAACTGTGGCGCAAAAAAAATGCTCCAACGCCTTACGAGCCTAAACTGTGGTGCCAAAAAAAAAGCGCTCCAACGCCTTACGAGCCTAAACTGTGGTGCAAAAAAAATAATAAGCGCCCAACGCCTTACGAGCCTAAATCGTGGCGCAAAAAGCGCCCAACGCCTTACGAGCCTAAAGCGTGGCGCAAAAAAATCGCCCAACGCCTTACGAGCCTAAATCGTGGCGCAAAAAGCGCTCCAACGCCTTACGAGCCTAAACTGTGGCGCAAAAAAAACAATTGCTCCAACACCTTACGAGCCTAAACTGTGGCGCAAAAAATAATAAGCGCTCCAATGCCTTACGAGCCTAAACTGTGGCACAAAAAAAATATAATAAGCGCTCCAATGCCTTACGAGCCTAAACTGTGGTGCAAAAAAAATAATAAGCGCTCCAACGCCTTACGAGCTTAAACTGTGGTGCAAAAAATAATAAGCGCTCCAACGCCTTACGAGCTTAAACTGTGGTGCAAAAAAAAAGCGCTCCAATGCCTTACGAGCCTAAACTGTGGCACAAATAAATAATAATAAGCGCTCCAACGCCTTACGAGCCTAAACTGTGGCACAAATAAATAATAATAAGCGCTCCAACGCCTTACGAGCCTAAACTGTGGCGCAAAAGAAAAATAATAAGCACTCCAACACCTTACGAGCTTAAACTGTGGTGCAAAAAAAAAAAGCGCTCCAACGCCTTACGAGCTTAAACTGTGGTGCAAAAAATAATAAGCGCTCCAATACCTTACGAGCCTAAACTGTGGCACAAAAAAATATAATAAGCGCTCCAATGCCTTACGAGCCTAAACTGTGGTGCAAAAAAATAATAAGCGCTCCAACGCCTTACGAGCTTAAACTGTGGTGCAAAACATAATAAGCGCTCCAACGCCTTACGAGCTTAAACTGTGGTGCAAAAAAAAAGCGCTCCAACGCCTTACGAGCTTAAACTGTGGTGCAAAAAAAATAATAAGCGCTCCAACGCCTTACGAGCTTAAACTGTGGTGCAAAAAAATAATAAGCGCTCCAACGCCGTATGAGCCTAAACTGTGGCGCAAAACAATAATAAGCGCTCCAACGCCTTACGAGCCTAAACTGTGACGCAAAACAATAATAAGTGCTCCAACACCTTACGAGCCTAAATTGTGGCGTAAAAAAAATGAATAAGCACTTCAAAACGAGCCTAAACTGATGACAATAGCATGAAAATAAATAAATAATAGAGATCTGAAACTTTTAGATCATAAATTGTAAGTGGGTAAATAAAGCATCAATGCTTCACGTTGGTATCTTGCTCACAAAATAAAAGATAATACTTCGATGCTTCACATTGGCAGCTTGCTCACAAAATAAAAGTAATGCTTCACGTTGGCGTTAGTTAGCTGTAGATATGAGGCTTATTCTTCAAAGCTAACAAACGGCTAACACATGCAAGGCTGCATACATAACACATGCAAGGCCGCATGCATATGCACGTTCTAAAATGTATCTTCGTAGCAAGCACGTCTTATAAATACACCCAAAAAAATAAATATATATATAAACGTATATATACACACACACATGAGGCGTATCGAGTTCCAGATGCAAAAACAAATACTTTTGCACCTGGACCTCGAGGGGGCATTTGTTGACACCAATTTTGTTCGAAATTTTTACGGCACGTTATTTTCCAAGATTTTTATGACATGTTTTTGGTTCGAGTGAAAGTCTCGTGTCAAATTTTCAGCTTATTCGGAGCACATATGCTCACTCGAATAGGATAATACGGCTGGATGGCGTACGCAAAGCACAAATCCACCTTTTGAGATTTTTTGTGTGTGCTACATATTACAATCGAGTGGCGAATTTTTATGGTATGTTCGTGGTGCAAGTGAAAGTCTCGTGTTTAATTTTTAAGCCATTCGGAGAACAAATGCTGCTCGAATAAATTGATATAGCCAGAGACGTACGCAAAAAAAAATCCATGCTAATAAGCCATATACGCTCACGTGTTATATGCATACATAAAGGCAAATCAAAGTATTTTGGAACTAATTGCCCTCTCCATAAAATAAAAAAAAGAAGAAAAAGGGGGAAGTTGCCACTACCAGGGAGGAGCTTCAACTACCCCATGTGCATGCATGCAAATCTCTTACGTGCGCAGCATGAAGCCCACGTCCAGCACATTTGCATGCGTGAAAGGCTTTAGTAGCACAGCAAAAAAAATTAAAATTGGGAAAACAAAAATCAAAATGAGAAGTTGCCATAACTTCTCCTCATAAACCACCCCTCATCCTTACTCTATAAATAGAGGTAATGGTATGGAAAGACAAGGCTTTTGGAGGAAAGAAAGAAGGGAAAGGCTGTCCATTTGGAGAGAAGAAGAGAGCTTCGGCAAACACTTGAGAGGAGGATAACGATCTAGAGAGAAAGATAGAGGGAGAACCGGCGGGTGTTTTGAAGAAAAGGTGAGATACTCGCTCCCTCTCTTCGTCCTCCGATGTAGCCATGGTGGTATGAATTAAGAAGCTTTCTTCTTCCTCTATCCTTTTTTTTTCTTTTATACTTTTTGCCCCCTTGGTTCGGTCCCGTTAGGCGGATACAAACCCAAAGAACGAGGGCTTGATCCCTCGTCTCTTAGGTTCGGTCCCCTACAAATGGATACAAATCGAGGTGAGGCATGAAGACTTCATTTACTTGGTTCGGTCCCGTTAGGTGGATACAAACTCAAAGAGCAAGGGCTCGATCCCTCGTCTCTTAGGTTCGGTCCCCCTACAAATGGATACAAACCAAGAGTGAGAAGATTGAAAACCCCATTGTCCCAATTCGGTTCCCTCAAATGGACATGAATTAGGTGGGTATATGCTGCAAAAATAATAAAAATGCATGAACAAATGTTAAAAAAAAACAACCTTCGCTTTGGTTACGCTACATGCAAGCGCTCAACATTTGCAAGCGTTATGCAATGCTAGTAGTAATACAAGGCGAGGCAAAACAATAAAAAAAATATAAAATGACAACATACTTTTATTACACTACATGCCTAAAATATATAGCATATAGCAATACAAATGTTAAAGAAACAAATTTCGCCTCGGTTACGCTACATGTTAGTGGTAATACGAGGTGGAGCAAAACACTTAATTTCTATTACATGACATACCCAAAATCTATGGCATGTTAGTAGTAATATAAATATTATTACAAACAACCTTCGCTTTGGTTACGCTACATGCAAGCGCTCAACATTTGCAAGCGCTATGCAATGTTAGTAGTAATACAAGGCGGGGCAAAACAATATAATAATTAGTCCTAAACTTTCATACACTATGTGCACAAAATCCATGGCGCACTAGTAGTAATAAAAATATTACAAACAAGCTTCGCTTTGGTTACGCTACATGCAAGCGCTCAACATTTGCAAGCGCTATGCAATGCTAGTAGTAATACGAGGTGAGGCAAAACAATAAAAAAAATTATAAAATAACGACATACTTTTATTACACTACATGCCTAAAATATATGGCATGTAGCAATACAAATGTTAAAAAATAATAATAAAATACAATAAACTTTGCCTCGGTTACGCTACGTGCAAGCGCTATGCAATGCTAGTAGTAATACAAGGCGGAGCAAAACAAATAAAATAATGAAATATTTCTAAAATCCGTGGCATGCTACTAGTAATAGAAATATTAAAAACAACCTTCGCTTCGGTTATGCTACATGCGAGCGCGCAATATTTGCAAGCACTATGCAATGTTACAAGATGAAGTAAAATAAAAAAATCTGAAATAATTAAACTTCAATCATGCTACGTGCATAGGTTCACTAAAATAAAATAAAATCATATGTGATGTTAACAAAATTATATAAATGCAGCTAAAATACCCTCGCGCAAGCATCCATCAGCGACGCCAAGATTGAAGACATTTTCTCTTATATTTTTGTAATAGTCATGTGTTGTAATTTGTTGTAATGTTTATGTTGGAATTCTTAATCAGGGGTTTTCTCGCAAAGAGATGTAATTAACAGAATTTTTATGTAAATGTATTAATTCTGGAAGTAATGGACCTGCAATACTTGATTCCTTTGTCTCATTTTCAATTAAATTTAATTAACTTGTCTCTAATGACGCGGATGCGTATTCACGCCCATTTTCCCGTCATCACCACCTTGTAAGCTGATTTCACCGAGAAAACTCCTTTTGAATCAAACTGCCAAACTGGCCAGTCATCAATATCTGCATCCGTCTGTAGAGCTAGAATGGTGTTCGCATCCGACTCCCAGAAAATGTCTTTCACCAAAACCTCATCCCAAGAGCCAGTAGCCGGGTTCATGAGCTCGAACACCCGAGACAGCACAGAAGCACCTCTGGGGGTTACTGTTCTGCGAGTCATTCCAACCGGTATCCACGGGTCAGCCCAAATGTCGAACGAGTTACCATTGCCTACCCGCCACACCACTCCCTCTTTAAGCAGTTGTGCTCCTTGCAGAATACTCCTTCAAGTATAAGATATGCCCTCTCTTGCACTACACTGCAGAATGTTGCTGTTTGGAAAATATTTGGCCTTTAGGACTTGACTGCATAGAGTTTTCGGGTTTGTTAGGATTCTCCATGCCTGTCGTGCGAGCATGGCTAGGTTAAAGAGGTGCAGATCACGAAATCCCAGACCCCATCCTTCTTTGGTAATGTCAGCTTATCCCAGCTCAACCAGTGTATTTTATTCTCTTTGTCATTCTGGCTCCACCACCACCGTCCTATCATGGAGTTTAGTTCATCACAAAGCCCTTTCGTCAGATCAAAGCACGACATGGCATATGTTGGGATTGCTTGGGCGACTGCCTTGATTAGTACCTCTTTTCCAGCCTTTGATAACAAGTTTTCTTGCCACCCCTGTATCCGCATCCAGATCTTCCTTTTTTATATACCCAAAGGCTTTCTTTCGTGATTTGCCAATGGAAACAGGAAGCCCTAGGTATTTCTCATTTTTTGCTTCCAGTGAAATGCGGAGTTCAGTACGGACTTGATCTCTGTCTGCTTGGTTTGTGTTAGGGCTGAACAAAACAGAAGACTTGTCCCTATTAATCACTTGCCCTGACGCTTTCTCATACACATCTAGGATCCTTTGTAATTCTCTAGCGTCATCCTTCTGTGCCCGCATCAAGATAAGGGAATCGTCTACAAAGAATAAATGATTTATTCGTGGCGCCTCCCTACAAACTTTTATCCCCTCAATCTTTCCTTCCTCCTCCGCTCTCTGTAGCATGGTCGACAACGCTTCTGCACAGAGAATGAAAAGGTAGGGGCTCAACGGATCACCTTATCGTAGCCCCCTTTGTGGGATTACTCTGTTTGTGTAGTCATCATTCACTTTGATCCGGTAGGACACAGTAGTAACGCACAGCATGATGCGTTCTACCCATCTTTCATGGAATCCCATCTTCTGCATCACTCGTCTCAGGAACACCCACTCAACCCGATCATATGCCTTGCTCATATCAAGTTTTATGGCTGCAGCTCCCCTTCTTCCCCGTTTGCGCTGATACAAATAGTGGGTGAACTCGTAGGCCAGCAGCACATTGTCCGTGATCAACCGGCTAGGAACAAAGGCACTCTGTGAAGGTGAGATGATCTCTGGCAAAATACCTTTAAGCCGGTTTGCTAGTGCTTTTGAGATGAGTTTGTACGCCACATTGCATAGGCTTATGGGCCTAAGATCCTTCAGTTTCTCCGGTTTACTGATCTTGGGGATCAACACAATTACTGTGTCATTCCACCCTGTTGGCATAGTTCCTCCATTTAGAACACCCAACACCTCCTTTTTCACTTGGGCCCCTACTAGTGACCAGAACTTTTTATAGAAAATTGCAGGGATTCCATCAGTACCAGGAGCTTTCAGATCCCCCATACTTTGTAAAGCCCTCCATACCTCCGCATCCGAGAACGGTGCAATCAGGCCCTCATTCATGACGTGAGAGACCCGTCTTTGCACACATTCAAGAACCTCCTCCACATGATCTCCTGCAGTTAACATGAAGAGTTGTTGGTACTGATTAGCGATAAAAGTTTTAAGATGTTTCCCCGCCACCACAGCGCCGCCATCATCTACCAGCTTTCCCACATGATTTTTCCGACTCCGTTCCGACGCTTTGGCATGAAAGAACTTTGTATTACGATCTCCCTGGGTCAGCCATGATGGGTGGGTTCTTTGTTTCCAGTAAACATGTTGTTGGTCTAGCAGCCTCTCCAGTCTATACCGCAACCCGTGTTCCTTGTTTACTTGGTCTTGGCTGATCCTCCCCCTTCGACATCTCTCAAGCTCAGTCTTGGCTTTTTTAATCCTCTTCACTAACTCACCCAGGACACTGCGGTCCCACTCCCACAGCTCCACCAACAGATGTTTTTGAATTTCCATTAGGCTGGTATCCCCCTTCTCAAGTGCTTTACTCCAAGCTTCCCCCACCCTAGTCTCACACTCCTCCTCCTCCATCCACCTTGCTTCAAATTTCTTCATGATCTCCATTGGTTTGTTCCATTCCTGCTTCTCCCTCCCTCCCGTATCCAGTATGACAGGCCTATGGTTAGAGTGTCTTGGATCACCATTAACAACTCGAACGAGGGGGAACTTGGTCCTCCATGAGCTATTCGCCACCGCCCTGTCTAATCTTTCCTTCACATAACTCTTCGCTCTATGATGATGGTTTCTCCAAGTGAACACATCCCCAACAAACCCCAGGTCATGTAAGTCACAATCTGCAAGAGCTTCACGGAAGTTTTCCATGCACCTTTCCGATCTTGGGGGGCCTCCCTCCTTCTCACAGTTGAACATGATTTCATTAAAATCACCACAGCACAGCCATGGCATATCGCTCCTATCTCTCAAAATTCTCAACAGCTTCCACGTTTTCTCCTTCTCTTCACTCCTAGATTCACCATAAATGCCAGTGAAATGCCATTTTAAGCTATCCTCCTCCTGCATCGTAGCCTCAATGTGATATCGTGACATACTCTCCACCGTTAAATCCACCCCTTTTCTCCAGAACAACACTAAACCACCGCTTGCACCCACACTGTCCTTAACACACATATTTGGCATATTTAATCTCCACCAAAAAATCTCCAACCATGTACTATTGTGTTTTGTTTCAGACAAAAACAGCACATCCGGGGCCTCCTTCTTCTGGACATCCAGAAGACCACGAACTGCCGGGCCACTCCCCAAACCTCGGCAGTTCCAAGCAATTATCTTCATTGGGTCTGGCGGGATTGACCGAGCAATCCCGCCTCAGCAACGTTGTACTGCTCCTCCCTCCCTTGACTTACTACCGCCTCCAAGCATTGCTTTTTCTTCCTTTCCACGCCCTCCTCGCACTCCTCTGGTGCTGGTCTCTTCTTATGCTCATCCCCCAGGGCAGAGTCGGACTTCCCTTTCCTCGAAGCAGTTCGGGGGCGCCGCCTAAACATCGCCCTCTTTAAAACTTCTGAAAAGCCCACAGCCATCCCCCTCCTGTCTTCCTCCAGCTCCCCGTGCAACTCCATCTTGTTTGTTTCTTTTGCTCCTTCATCATACACTTTTTCCCCACCACCCTTTCATTCCCATTTCCATCAACTTCCATGCTAATTTTGCCGTCCACTTGCTCCCCCACATATACCTAGACAGTTGTGTGGTACTCCCCTCCCCGCTTCGGCTCCACTTGATTCGTGCAATGATTGGAAGCCAGCACTGGACTCGCCACCGCCCCGGGAAGATGTGTTTCTAACTCACTGGTTGATGCACCTTTGGCACTACCCTCGGAGATGGGTAATGACTCCCCTCCCGCACTCCGCGCTGCTAGAGCTTGATCCTCAAACTCCAACCTTCTCGGCATACCACCTCTCTCCTCATTTGCCAGACATTTAAGTGGGCTTTCGCCGTCATCCTTCAGCTCCCCATCGCTCACCCGAGTGGTTTTCCGGGAGCCGTCACTGCTGGCATTCTTTTTAGTCCCCCGGTTCTTTCCCCAGCTCGTCTCTTTGAGGTGCTGTTGACTCCCTCTAGAACTTCCACCTTCCGACCATCTCCCCCTGCCGTCCTTTTTCCTCACTGGGTTCACTCGCAGCCAATCTCCGAGCTGCTTTCCTTCCTGTCTCCAAGTGCTATCGTCGCAGTCCTTCTCCACATGGCCTAAGTGGCCACAAGAGTAACAGAAATTTGGTAAAAATTCATACTTGAAACTACACCAAAATTCCTCCTCTCCTTCCCCCTTCTCCATTGTGATACCCCAGGCTAAAGGCTTCCGTATATCAATCAAAACCTTAATTCTGAGATATTCCCCAACTGCCAGTTCATCTTCATCCTTGTCCACCTCCAACATTTTGCCCACTGCATTACCAATCCGGCGACCCGTTTCAGCGTTCATCAGCCCCAACGGCAAATCGAAGACACGGATCCATACCGGGATCTGAATGAACTCCAGATCCTTCAGCCTTTTGGTATCATCAAAATCCACTACCACTAGCAAATCTCCCCCAAATTCCCAAGGCCCCTCCAGAATCGCCCTGCGCTTACCTCCTGGTTGCAGGAAGGAGAAGAGGAACCGGTTGTTGCCCAGCTCCTTGCAGCGGATCCCTTTCTGGGGGCACCAGATTCTGCCCACCGTTTGCACCAAACCGTCAGCATAACCCAGCTTTGAAGCGAACAGCCTCCCCACCGCCTGCGGGGATTTCGTTGGCTCCATCACCTCCGATCTCCAAGCGCCGCGTACCCCTTTCTTCTCCTGCTCCATCAGCTTCAAGCCCCGGAGCAGCCCGTCGAGATCTTCCCCGGCGCCGCCCTTCGCTCTACTCATCCCCGCCCCGCCTCCAAAGCATCTCAGGGTCAGACCCGAGAGACCCCGCGCCTAGCCCTCTGAGGAGAAGGGGCTAAGGATGCCTTGTACCAGAGAAAGGAAAAGAAATGGAGAAGATTTGTGGAAGAAACTTGGACGAAACCCCCGATCTAAGTCTAGGGTTCGTACTCTCCTCTGAGCCGCCCGAGCCCCTTTCGGGAGTCAAACTGCCAGAGACCTTCGTGTCATCGTTCCTGATGCATAGCGTAGCTAGCGTTATCTTGTTGGGGCTGTTCGTCTCTTCACTTCAAAAAATTACTTTTCGATTTTTTTTTTCGGTAACTACCTTTTTAAACATAGTATTTTTTAAATAATACCTATAAATTAATAATAGACTTTATTTATATTAACTAAAACCGGATGTGAGTTTCTGTTACTTCGCACTCTCTCACGAGCAACTTAAAAATCATAAACCACAGCCATAAACTATAATTCGAAATAAAAAAGAATATGCCTATTTTTTTCTTCAGCTTATAGCTTATGGCTGCGACTTATAACTTTTGAGCTATTTATGAGAGAGAGTATGGAGTAACAAAAACTTATATGCAGTTTTGGCTAATATAAATAAAGTCATTACTGTGTGTACTATAATTAACTTATAGAGCTCCTCTTAAAAAGATATTCCGTTTGAAGATTAGTTACTGTAGAAAATCTAAATAGCAGTTTTTAGAAAACTAAAAAGAAAAAGCCCCTTAACCCATAAGCTAAAATGCAAAAAAAAAAATCCTTGTCTAGAGTTCTTTTGGGGTTTATAGATTGTGCTACAGTATGAACTTTTAAATGTTATGTCTTTTTAAAAGCGGGTCTACAAGTCGATTGTAGTAGACATTATATCGAATTAATTTATATTAACCAAAATTACACGCGAGTGCCTCTCTCTGTATTCTCTCTTGCAAATAGATATAATTTAAAATTTTAAACTAAAAATCATCAATTTGAGGTCATGATAATGGTCTAACTAAATTTCGTGACGATCGGATGATTGAGACATAAACCTGTATTATCATATTTTTAGGGTACATCATATCCAATGTGAGTCCATGGTCGTATAGACGGTACAGTATACCGTCGGTTCCTAAGCCACGATACAATTCATCCTAAAGGATACGACTAGACCTCCTCCTCCGATCCTCCACCACACCCGCCGCCCTCAGTCTATCACTCCCTCGTACCCAGCTTCTCTCTCTCCACCTTTCAGCAAAATTTCTCCATCGCCATGGAAATGATGGAAGTTGAAGCATCTGCAACCACCTTCATCATTGTCTCTAGATATCGCGCTCTCTCATCTGATGCCCGACAAGAGGGAACCACTATAGTTGACGGGTTCATCACATGCCCCTAGTTATAAAGAGAGGCCAGGGAGGTGATAGGCCAACGGTGGGCGACAATGAGGTGGTGGGCAGCATCGGATGACGGCACAGCGAGGCGATGCACACGATGAATTTTAGGTTGGGTAAGGTGGGGATGGCGAAGGAGGGGGAGACGATGGCACGTTGCAGTGGTAGGGTCGTCGTTGACCACCGGTGGTGGAGGAGGGGTGAAGGGAGGCGGAGGAGCGCAGAGTTGCGACTGGTGCTGGAGAAGAAGGCGGGGAGCACTACTACAAAAAGCATAATACTAGACGCTACATCACAGACGATTACCCAAAACTGTCAGTATTAAATACAATCACATACGGTTTTAGTTTAGAGACCGTCTGTGATGCTGCAAGCACTAAAAATCATCTATGAAGAGCTAATATCACAGGCGGTTCATAGTAAAAACCGTCTATGAAGTATCACAGATGGTTATATCTGTACTTATTACAGATGGTTTTTGTTCTGAACCGTTTGTGATGTAACTGTCTATGATGACCTACTTATCACAGACAATTCTAAGTAAGAATTGTTTGTGATACTATTTCAATTTACCCGCTATCACTGAATTTGAACTTCCCACTCATCTCACTGGATTTGCACTTCAAAATAGAAGGCTCGACTGTTCTTCTTCTCACTTCTCCTCTACTCCTCTCATGTCCTCTTCTCTCCTCATGTCCTCTTCTCTCTTCTCACTTTTTCATGCCAAATTTTTCCTTAAAAATAGAAAGCTCGACGGCTCTTCGATCTTCTCCTCATCTCCTCTTCTCTCTTCTTTCTTCTCCTTCTCTACTCCTCCCATCCATCCGGAGCACCCCGCCGCCACCTTCTTCTATTCGTCGCCGACCACTCTCCGGCCATCTTCGGTAAACCTTGTGCCCACCAACGTATCGCTCATTTTCTCCTCTTCCGTTTGGGGCACCTCACCGCTCACCACCGACCACCAGAGCACCGCGCAACCGCCGCCCTGAGCCGCCGCCATCGCAGTCTTCTTCAACTGCTACAGCACTCTCCTCTGACCACTCTAAAACCTCCGACCGCTCTTAGCCTTCGACCGACTATTGTACCATTCGATCACATAGAGCCTTTCGACCGACTACTGTAACTTTCAATCACGCATAGCTTCCAATCGGTACTGTAGCTGTCGACCACGCATAGCATTTGACCGGTTACTATAACTTTCGACCACGTATAGCTTTCGATTGGTACTGTAGCTATCGACTATGCATAGCATTCGACCAAATACTGTAGCTTTGACCACTGTAGATTCGATCAGTTAATGTAGCTTAGACCACTATAGATCTAAGCCATAGTAAAATTACCCACTTTTTTTAGTTCTGGTGCAGCTATCACAGACAGTTTTTACCAAGAGCTATCGGTGATAACTGTTTATTACAGACGGTTCTAGTTTCGAACTATCAATGATAACTCATGATCACAGATGGTTCTAGTTCCAAACCATCTGTGATACGATTTTCACAGACGGTTTAAAAACTATCTATGAATAACTCATATTATTGTTGACCCATGAAGTCAGACGGTACAAGGAACTGTCGACTGTGATGATGATTCTAAACCATCTGTGATAAACTTTTCTGTGGTAGTGGAGGGTGGCAGGCATGGAGAAAAGAGGGAGAGGAGGGCGACGACTGGCGCCAGAGGAGGAGGCAGGTGGAGGTATACTGTAGTAATGGTCACCTAATGGAAATAGGACCGGTAGGATGAGGTAATAAATTATAAGAATCCAATACTAGAATATAAATTGGAAAGACATTTATTTGCCTTTCAAACGTAGTGTTAGATTACCGATCGGTGGCTAGTCCAGTATGGTTGTAGGCAACGGTCACAGTTCCGAGACTCACTAGCAACATGTAAGGTTCATTATGGAATTTTCCAGATTTGATCCCTGAGTCCTCACTGTTGAGCCTTGAGGGCGACTACGGTAACAAATTGCACCCTTTTTGGAGGGAAAAAAATAGTGCTAGATTGATGCACACGTATACATCAAGGAAGTCTAACCATCTTATCCTTTAAATTTGTCCACTGATAGATGATAACTAGCTGCGTAAGCATGGCGTCACGCTGTGCTAACTACCGTGTAAACCAAAGTAAAGAGACGGCAATTCGCGAGGAGTTTCTTAAAAAAAATGGAGGACACGTACGTAATTGCGAGAAAACCGAAGGCTTTTTTCGCAAAAAACCGAGGACCTGTAAGGATGCCTATGTAACTAAATGAGGACCCGTACATAATTTTGGAAAGTACGGGGTGCTACCCAACAAAGGATACGCAATTTCTGGAGGGTGCTTTTCGAAAAAAAAAACTTGATAGGGACTTTTTACGAGAATGGAAGACCTTTACGCATTTCGAGAAATACAGGAACCTTTTCGCTAAAACCATGATGTGGCATAGCTCAGAACCGGAGAAGTCCCCCGGCTATAATATAGGTATTATTATTCATGAGGGTAGTCGGTGGGAATACATAGGGACTGATAAAATAATGCAACGTTTTGTTCAATATATTAGTGGAGTAGGTAATCGATGGCTTGCATGGTATATAGATGTAATGATAGCAAAAGTGGAATATTAATACTTCCTCTCCATAAATGTAGATTATCGTAAGTTTCATATGGTTAAACTTTTTAAACTTTAATCATTAATATATGTTAAAATATATAAATTGATTGCACAAAAATAATACTATCAAATTTGTCTTGCAAAAAATATTTCATAATATATATATATATATATAGAAAAAATATTTTTTACTCCCGGGTGTAATTACACCTGCCTCTAATATACCACATAAACAAACTTGAAATACTCCTTTATCACTTTAGGTATACTCGTATACTAATTATAAGATACTCCAATATGAACCATATGAAAAAATTGTAAGGGAGTCCATAGTTTTTAGTGTATTTTATAAATACCTTCATATACGTATATAAAAAAGAGTATGTCAAAAAAATATACATACCACATCTGAAAAATTATTCATACTACCTATATGGTCTTAAATACTCGTATACTACATGTACATACCCTCCGTTATGCAAGATACTCCCTACGTTGTGAGATACGACACAGGGTGTAATTACACCCGGGAGTAGAAAAGAGGCTTCATATATATATATATATATATATATATATATATATATATATATATATATATATATATATATATATATATATATATATATATATATATATATAGAGGACGAGTGTTTCATGCACCATGGTGCCTAGGCACCAATATCAATACCCGTTGATTTGCTTCGAGATTCACAACGTTTGATGTGGGTATCTTCATATACCCATAAAAAAGTATATTTGAGATATCAAACTCCGAAAAAATTTAAATTTAACTTCAGTTTAATTAGTTTGAACTATTTTTATGGTATATACTCACTTGTAGTTGCATTGAACTCAAAAGTAGTTCAAACTAGTTTGAACTGAGTTCAAAACTAACTTACCATAAATATATCAAGGGTATAAAATATTTTCATACCCAAACTCAAAAAAATTATCAATCATACACGTGTATCGGATGTTGGTGCCTAGGCACCATGGTGCATTATGTAATTTTCATATATATATATATATATATATATATATATATATATATATATATATATATATATATATATATATATATATATATATATATATATATATATATATATATATATATAGGACGAGTGTTTCATGCACCATGGTGCCTAGGCACCCATATCAATACTCGTTGATTTGCTTTGAGATTCGCAACGTTTGATGTGGGTATCTTCATATACCCATAAAAAAATATATTTGAGATGTCAAACTCCGACAAAAATTAAATTCAACTTCAGTTTAATTAGTTTGAACTATTTTTATGGTATATACTCACTGTAGTCGCATTGAATTCAAAAGTAGTTCAAACTAGTTTGAACTGAGTTCAAAACTTACTTACCATAAATATATTAAGGGTATAAAACATTTTCATACCTAAACTCAAAAAAATTATCAATCATACACGTGTATCGGATGTGGGTGCCTAGGCACCATGGTGCCTTACGTAATTTTCCTATATATATATATATATATATATATATATATATTATTTTTGTTAGTATATTATGATAATAAATCATAGTCAAAGTCTTGTATTGGAGATTGTAAAAAATAAAAAATGACATACATTTGTCGACTGAGAGAATACTTGAAATTTATCTTGAAAATATATAACCATGTTCATTACGAAACATGAATGCGAAGCTAAAATTACATTTGAAAACATGAGGGGAGTAGTATCTACTTACAGAAAAGGTAAATTCACATCTTTTTGAAACAACTCGTGTCGTTTTTGCGTGCTAACTACTAACCACAGTGGTTACAATGGTACACCTTTCTTGTATCAATCATTGACTATCAACTAAACTCGCTTCTTAAATAAAGGGATAATAGAAAACCGACAGTAACTGAGGTTACCGGTTCTATCACCAGCAGGGTTAAAAATCTAATTATAATGAAAACTTGATGCTAATACTTCTGACCAAATAAACACATTATTTAGCAGGAAAAGAAACAAACAAAAATGGACAGGAAAATCGGCTGGTTCCTAGCTGCTGGCCTAGCTCCAGTAATATCAACAATCCTTTTTTTTATCCGGGATTAAATCACATGGTGAATAAATTTTACAGAATGTTGGTGATTCTTCCTTTGCAAACGAATTTTTTGTACGGATAATCTTTTTTTATTCGAAAATACAGAAATATACCCGCGGAAATTTTTTTTACAAAAATAGGCTCCAGTCGCCCGATGAGGGGCGATTGCAACCTTTCGCCCAACCGGGAGGCGACATTTGGTAAATATGGGAACCGTTGGGCGAATCATTTCTGTCGCCTAATCGTTGGGCGACTGAATTGCAGTCGTTGTACGGTTGGGCGACTGCAATTTCAGTCGTCCAACGCCAGGGCGACATGGGGGTTTTAAGACAGCACAGCCGGCCACCGCCCACTACCTACCACTTTTTCCACTCATTCTGCGTACAGAGAAGAAACGAGAAAGAAGAGGAGAGGAAGAAGGGGAAGAAAAGGAGGGGGAGAAGAGAAGGAGAGGAGGACAGGGTAGGAGGAGGAGGTGAGGGAGGAAGGAGGAGTGGAAGCTATTCCATCCATTTGGATCCAGGTTTTTTTTTTTGATTATGTTGTATGTGCACTATTATTTATATGAAATGTTGATGTTAGTAGAAATTTTAGATGTACAAAATTTAGTATGGAAATATTAGTGTAAAAAAGTTTTAGTATACATTTTGTAGTATAGAACAGTTGTAGTATAGAAATTTTAGCACAATTTTTAGTATTGGAAGTTTAGTATTGTGCGATATTATTTGATATGTCGCAAAATTGAAACATATATACAGGCTGACATCATCAATGACCACTACATTAAGAGTGTATTACGGAGCTGAAACCATTCGTGAAGGTCAGAATGGTGTGGATTTGAGCGATTTTTCGCAAGTCACTCTCGTACTTCCAGATGACGAGAATGCTCGAATGCTCATTGGACCCCGAGGTGTGCAGCGTCGTCGTGCAAAGGCTTTGGAGCCGGTCTCCCACGGATATCAGATGGGAGTTGAAGACATTGGTGCGCTCTGCTTCGTGGAAGGGCTTTGTGCAAGGGTGCCGGCGCCGTGGATATGAGTGTGTGCTGCTTGTGCAACCGTGCTCACTACAAGCAGCTGTGCAAGCTCGTGCGTCCGCCCTTGCTCTGGGAGGTGCTAGCAGCTCGGGCGGGCCGCATGTTGGCGAAGATGTTGAAGTTGTTCGTCATGAAGCCGATGCGGTACATGGAGGAGAATTACAGCTGTCAAGCCATAGAGAGGCAACTGGGCAAGCCGATGAAGGAGAGTATAATGAGTACATCGTGCAGCAGATGGACTCTGATGAGCAGAGGGCATAGGATGAAGAGGAAGCTGTAGAGGACGACGACAAGGACAGTTCTGATGAGGATGAAGTTCCTATCCCCCAGGAATGGAACCGGTTTAATGCGGAGGGTGTTTCCACACATGATGAGCATGAATCACCATGGGAGTATCATGAGACAGAGGTTCGGTTACATGTTATGTTTGCTGACAAGGAAGCGCTGCAGGATGCCATCAAGCTTTGGGCCCTTTCAATGCAGCGGACATTTCGCGTCGTCAAATCAAGCCAGGAGCAGTACACTGTGAAGTGAGCAATCTGGTTGTTCTTGGAGGGTGCACGCACGTAGACCGAAGTATGAGACTCACTGGATTGTGTCCAAGGTTGAGCCGCATTCCTGCATTCTAAACACTGTCTTGGCGAGGCATCGTAACCTGACGTCCGGATTTATAGCCAATTTGATGTATGGGGAGATAGTGGAGAAGAAAGACATGGTGGCCACGCATATTGTGGTAGCTATCAAGAATAAATTCAAGTATAAGATTAGCTACACGAAGGCATGGCGTGCCAAGTAAAAGGTGTTGGAAAAACGTTTTGGCACTTTCAAGGCGGCGTATGACAACCTTCCTCGTATGCTTAACGTCTTGCAGGAAAGGAACCCGGGTACGTACATCGCCGTGCACGACAAGCCATCCATAAGTCCACCAGGATATGCGGTGTTGCAGAGAGCATTGTTTGCATTCGGTGCTAGCATCTAAGCATTCAGGCACATGCTGCCAGTGATCTCAGTTGACGGGACCTTCTTGACAGGCAAATACAAGGGGTAGATCCTGACGGCCATAGGCGTTGATGGTAACAATCAAATATTGCCGCTAACCATTGCATTTATGGAGAGTGAGAATTATGAGAGCTGACTGTGGTTTCTCAGACATGTGAGGGCTGGAGTTGTAGGCACTCGTCCTGGTGTGTGCGTAATCCATGATCGCCACGCTGGTATTATAAAAGCTATAAGAAAACTTCAGGAAGACCTCGAGGAGCTCTTTCCTTGGCCGGACATGAGGAACCGATAGTGCAGTCGTCACTTAGGGGCAAACTTTTTTAAGCAATTCCCGAAACAATCTTTGATGAAGCTATTCAAGAGGCTGGCTAGGCAGAACCAACAGAGGAAATTTGATGCTTTGTGGGGGGTTGTTGGATGAGCACACCAGGAAGAACGTCGAAGAGAGGAGCAAGGGGCCGGTCACTCCTGGGGCGGCACAACTGCAATGCTTGCCAGCAATCAATGAGCCTAACCCAAGTGGTCCAAGAAGGAGGAGCTCACGAAACATCAAGTGCTTCTCGCAGTGGATCGAGGGGGAACCATTGGAGAAGTGGTCGCCATTGCACGACACGGATGGCGCAAGGTACGGAATAATGACAACTAACCTTGCCGAGGTCTACAATTGGGTTCTCAGGGGCCTCCGTTCTCAGCCCCTTGTCGCCATCGTGGAAGGTGTTCTTCACAGCACAATCTTCTACTTCAAGGAGAGGCACGCGAGTGCCGCACTTCATGCAGCCAATCCCGGAGCCCTTTATTCGTGAAAAATTACGGCGTACATGGAGACGAAGGCGCAAAAGGATCAATTGCACACAGTGCAGGTCATGAGCAAAAGGGAGCATCGTTTTGAGGTGATACTCCGTGATAGAGCCGGATTTGGGACAGCTCGTTCACTTGTTACTCACGAGGTATGCCTTAGAGATCATGCAAACGAACCTAGCTGCACGTGCAACAAGCTTAAGTTGTTACACAAGCCATGCTCTCATGTCCTCGCTGCATGCGGGACCGTGGGCATGTATCCTTCGAACTTCATGTCTGAGTACTTCTTTAAGGAGAGGATACTGCAGGCTTGGTGTGGGGAGCTTCAGGGGTTCAGGGTGGTGGGAAACTTCGCCACTTTGAACATTGCATCGAGGACCTGGGTTCCAGATGTTAACATGCTGAAGGGTGGGAAGGGTCGACGACAGAGCCGACGTATTAGAAATGACATGGATGAATCACAAGCTGGAACACCGGGTGCACGTTGTGGGCGATGCGGTCAGGAGGGGCACACAGCTAGACGATGCAATTCATATCCTGATCAGTAGTTGTTGGTGACTACAGCTAAATTTCATGTACCATTTGTAAAACTTGCATGTTACATTCCTTTTCTGTAATGTAGTTGGTGTTATGCTGGTAGATTAGTATTGCTCTGTTTACTTATTTACTAGATGTATTTGCTGTTCATTAAAATGCGATACTTTTGTGGCTCGTGATAACAACCGCACGAAGATAACAATCAATCCATGGCATGCTTAACAACATTGCACATTATTTCGATCGACACTCGTACATACTACGGTACAACCATACACCTTGTTGCCTATATGCCAAACGAGCCTCGTGGCACCCACATGGAGAATTGCTAAGGGGGACGCTTAGGACGGGGCTGGCCATCATGACAGTGACACGCACATATGCAACTAGGGTTTGTACAGCAACATGTCGGATCGTACGACCTTCCTATGTTGACAACCTCCTCGTTGCCCCTCTCGTGTTGCATCTGTTGGCGGAGGTCGTTGTTCTCCTCATTGAGAGTGTCGAGTCGCTCCTCCAATTCAAATATTCGATCCCACAATGCATCAACATAGTTAACAATATACAGTTCATGAGGAGGGTCGATCCACCGGGTGAAGTCACATTTTGCCATCTGCGGGAAAAGTCGGTTAAGAAAGAGGCTATGTAAGCAGTAACGAAAAATGTACTATTAGCAATTTGTACCTCGGAGTGTGGGCATCGAAAGAAACGTCGCCCGCCATCGAAATGCCCTTCGACGACCTGAACGACCGCGTACTCATTGTGTCTGCATTTTGGCCAAACTGGTTGAGCACGCATCCTAGGTATCAAGTGGCAGTTAGGGCCGAAGTCCTCCCTCCTTTGCAAGGGAAGGTCTTCTTTGGGTGATCCCGCTCGGACTGGCCCCTCGGCGTCCGCCATAGTATATACTAGCACGACGGAGAAGGTACTTCTTCGGTTGATTTAGTGGGTTCGATTCATGGGGCCGCACCTGTGCTCTTTATATAGAACGAGAGAACTTACTGCAATTGAGTATTGCTGAGATGACAAAAAAGGCCAACTTTGCTCAGTGAGATGACAAAAGAGGCCAGCTTTACTCAGTGACATGACAAAACAGGGCAGTTTTATTCAGTGAGATGACAAAAGAGGCCAACTTTGCGAAGTGACATGACAACACAGGGCAGCTTTGCTCAGTGAGATGACAAAAGAGGCCAGCTTTGCTCAGTGACATGACAAAACAGGGTAGCTTTGCTCAGTGAGATGATCAAAGAGGTCAGCTTTGCGCAGTGAGATGACAAAAGAGGCCAGCTTTGCGCAGTGAGATGACAAAAGAGCCAGCTTTGCGCAGTGACATGACAACACAGGACAGCTTTGCTTAGTGAGATGACAAAAGAGGCAGCTTTGTTCAGTGACATGACAAAACAGAGCAACTTTGCTCGGTGAGATGACAAAAGAGACCAGCTTTGCGCAGTGATATGACAAAACGACGCAGCTTTACTCAGTGACATGACAAAACAGGGCAGCTTTGCTCAGTGAGATGATAAAAGATGCCAGCTTTCCGCAGTGACATGACAACACGGGCAGCTTTGCTCAGTCACATGGCATGACGACGCAGCCTTTTTGCAGTGATATGGCAGAACGCCCAGCTTTACTCAGTGCTACGATCACGCAGACCAGCTTTACACGTTGGAGTATTGAGAAAATGGACCCTATAAATTGGTGTGCATTCCATTTTCGCAGGCCACACTGCACTTCCAAACCCCACACTACACCGCGCTTCCTTCACCCCACCGGGATGGACTAAAACCAGAAGAAGCAATGGGACAAGATGGTGAAGGAATGGGAGGAGACCCGTGACCTAGCACGGTCAGCTACCGCCCGCGATGAGAAAATAAGGGCTATTGCGGCCTGGGTAGAACAAGCCCAGCGTGCTACGAGGTCAGCTCCCCGCAATTAGCGGCCACGTAGCAACAACTCCATCCCGGATATCCCCACCGAGCGTTTGCCGCAACTCCCACATGAGGGGGAGACACCCCCTTTGTTGGTGCGGGGACACGTGTAAGTTCTTCAAGTCTAAGCACCGCATCAGCCTAGGTATGCGTTACTAGGGTTGCGCAAACTACTCCAGTGACTACCCCAACCGTCGTTTTGACACCCCAACCTATCGGCAGCCGGTAACGACCACATGCACCATTTTCCCCTACCTTTTCTCCTTCACAGCACGCACTAACAATCTCTCCCCTGTATTTACAGTCTCCGGAGTCCCTATGTGGCTACCGCAAATGGATCGATCTTGAGATCCACTCTGCGGACCAATGGAATATCGACTTCGAGGAGTGGAATGTCACATGGGAGAAGGAGTTGCTGGAGGAGGAGCGCCGCAAGAACGAGCAAACCCTGCGTATACAACGCGAGATGCAAGCTCATCTCGAAGCGTGCACGCATAGGGAGCGGGAGGCTCGCGAGAGGGAGCGCGAGAGAAAGAGGGAAATGACGGCTAAGGCAAAAGAGGCCGCGGAGGAGTTCAACGCCGAGCGGGCAAGGGAAATGACGGCTAAGGCAAAAGAGACCGCGGAGGAGTTCAACGCCGAGCGGGCAAGGAAGGGAAAGTGGCCCCGGTCCACACAATAGGTCATACGAGCAGTTGAGTGAGTCAGTCGCATATCATGATATATGTTATGCATGTAATAAAAATATACGCGGCATGTTACTTCCAACTGTATTATGAAGTTTATTTCTATTGACATAAGCTTATTATCTCGTCTGTTCGCATTCAATGATTCAGATAGTAAGTCATTTAACAATATTAACATATCAGTTCTCTCCGTACACTAATTCTCAGTAACATCAAAATATCACTTACTACTGTATGTATCGATCGTTCTACGGTCAATCGTTCTTAAAAAAATTTCCAAAATTTTTTAAGCACTTACAACATACAGTGAACATAAACTTCTATTACAACTACACCAGATTTTTTCCCAGCTTAAAACTACAAAATTGACAAAACTCTAACAAATCACGGGGAACTGAATACAGTCGCTTCCCTATTGGGTGACTGCATTTCCAGTCGCCTATCCATTGGGCGACTGCATGCAAGTCGCTCAATAGGAAAGCGACTAATAGCAGTCGCTCGAGAGTAAAGCGACAGAAATTCTGTAGTGTCTGGTTGGGCGATTAGATCGAGTCACCCCTCATTGGGCGACTGGAGCCTATTTTTGTAAAAAAATTTCCCGCGAGTATATTTTTGTATTTTCAAATAAAAAAAAGATTATCCGTACAAAAATTTCCTTTGCAAACACATCTAACACGGGATCAATTGACACCATCGGCCTGCCGCCACACTTTCCACCATGCCTACACTTTCATATGGCACAGTAACATCGTCTCTATCAAAGCAATTCCTCACAAAGTCAACCCAGGCTTTCTATTCCCAGCCACAGAACAGGGCATCTGTTCCCAATCGCTCCTTATCTCTCAAAACAAAATGCGGGCAATAGAAATCTTTCATTTACTACTCTCCTATTCGCACTACACATATGACATCAACCAAGAAACAGCCACGGCACGATTCCTTCCCAGTTTGCTAGAACCAAATCAAAATCATGATAAAACTTGTTCCAAAAACTGTGCTGCCCAGCGATATCAATAGGCATCACCCACAAAAACAGCACCACTGCACATAAAGCAACACCTGTGAATAACCAAAAGAGAAGCAGCAGGTTTAAACCACAAGTGGGTGCTGTATCGGCTTCAGCAAACTAATAAATACAAGTAGCTTTGTGAATAACAGAAGCTCCAATCCACATTAAGGAGCTCATTGCAGCACCATTCTGTCAATGCAATGAACTGCATTGCATCGATCATCGAATGTTATTTCAGTAGTTTGACTAGAGGGTTGGTTAAGATGGTGACAGTAAGGCAACAAGCTGTCATGATAACTGGGCCTGCCTTGCTCCCGGGAAAAGAAATTTATGGGACCAGCCTCTGTGGGTCGCGAGGGAAAAGCGATGTCTTCCTGATGTTGTTGAGAGCGCAGAACAGCATCACTACCCTTTCCAAGCCAACCCCGAAACCGCCATGAGGAGGTGCGCCATAACTACAATGGTGAACATATGTTGCAATGAGTGCCAAATAAATGAAATGTTGGAACAGAACTATATAATAGACACTGCAACATTACAAGATTGTGGGCATGTAATAAGAATGAACATACCTGAATGACTCAATGTATGAAGCGATAGTATTGGCATCGATTCCACACTCCTTTGCACGTTTGGTCAACAGCTCAGGTGTATGTATTCTTTGTGCTCCAGAAATAATTTCCTCACCTATCATATCAGCAAAATTGGTTCAGCATCAGACTTACAGGAACTAACACTTTTGCTCCCGTGGTTGAATGTACTTGACACTTTGCAATGCAGGGTCCCAAAAAAGCCACATATCTTACAGTCTATTGGTATATTTTTTGTTGAGAACATCAATGATGCAAATATTGATGTGCACTACCAGTAGGTAAATAACAGGAATGGAGCAAAAAACCCCAGCAGCCACAATGACCAATTCCATTGAAGTAAACCTAATAGCTAAGGTCAATGAAAGGCACAGGGGCAAGAATGCACCGTCAAACACTGAAACCAATGATCTTCTGTACATGGATGAAATGTATTTACCTCTGATACAAAGCAATCTACATATAGCTAGACCGGACCAGCTGACAAGGATGGATGAAATCATTGAAATGTATTGATTCACAATACTAGATGTCTTCTGTGCCATTACAAAAGACTCAACAAAAGCAAATACACCCCCACCCCTCGAATATAACTACTATATTCGAAAGTTTTTTTTCCTGTCAGATCAGATAAGGAAAAAGTACATGTTACCCCCCTGAGCTCTTCATCTAATTTCAACCCCGAACATCAAAACCGTCCGACTTCCATTTCTCAACCTTCGAAACCGTTCAAATTACAGTCACCCAAAACAATCCTGGTTTTGTGCTGACATGGCAGTCTAGTTAATGTACAATTGCTAATGTGGCAACTAGTCAGCCGTACTAACAATGAATCAGCAAAAAGAAACAAAAAGTTATGGGAACCAGGTGTCATCCTCTAAACTACTATTCCTCCTCCATAATCTTCTCTCTAAACCAGAGAGAGTGGAGAGCTCAGGGGGTAAATTGTACTTTTTTCTGTGTCAGACTATGCAAACAGTATGGTTACAGAAAGGAGGACCGAACAGAATTGAGTTTCCTGCTTACAACATGTCCACGGTGATAAGATACCTATATCTTAGTTACCAATGATCTATTCATCTAATCACCTATGTAATGACACATGTATGCACGACAACGACACACTAAACATTCGGCAATGAGCTCAAAACAGCTGAAAACAAGAAAAATAATCTATGGCCCAGTTTTTGTGCCATCTATATTTTTTTTTGTTTGAGATTGACAGTAACATGATTTATTTTGAGCATTCATGGATTTTTATGTTTGACATTGACAGCAATGTGATTTAACATGATCATAATTCCTGAGCATAGGCAACACACACACATGAATATTTTTTAATAAAGAGAGATGGCATTACTACTACTTATACAACACTCTGCTTGATCAGATATAATTTAAGAAATGACGGAAAACTTAACTCATTGCATAGTTCCAAAGGAAGGGTAGAGTTTTTCTGGTGAAAACAAATTGTTCTGTAGTGGTTTGCTGAATGGGAGAAAAGTATCCATTTTTTTTATATTCTTATTCTCCCTAATTCTTTTCCCAAATCTGAGTGGACTACAAGCTCCAAATTGCAAACATACGCTTCAAACATAGAAAAAGGGTGGTAATGCCGGGTGGCAACTTAATTCATTGATTAAAAAGAGCAAAAATCACTCAGGCAGTATATAAAAATGATCAAGATATCTAACTAGAATAAGAAAGCATTTTGCGCCTACAACTAGAATTCAGAAAGCCAAATAACATGTGTCTTCAAATGTATAAAAATAGTTCAGATATCTAAATAGAACAAGAAAACCATGCCTGTACAACTAGAAATCATAAGCCAAACAACTTCTCCATTTATTTAAACTCTAAAGCATTAACTAATAAATAAAAGGGCTTGCCCTAGTATATATACTTCCGTTACCACTATGTAGTGTCAGTAATAGCCTGAACAATATTTAATGCTCACCTCGAATAAAGACATCAAAGGAGTTACTATAAGCTGGGTCGTCATAACAAGGCATGGTGTAGAAGGGACGTACAGCCAAAGGATAGCGATAGAGAATGAAAAATTCCGTGCCATATCTACAAACAACAAGAGTTATCAAAATTCAAAAACATGAAATAGTTATACAACAGCAGTAAAATCTACATACTTCTCCTTAACAAGCCGACCAAGTTTTTTCTCAGCTTCAGTGTTAAGGTCACCCATAGGCTCAATTTCTGTACCAGCTTCCTGCCGAACAGATAAACCATCAATGTTTTAGTTATTTCTAGCCTGTCAATGCAAACCTTCATGGTGTACACCATAAGGTTGATAAATAGCAACTAGCAACTGAATTTATTTCGTGGCTATCTATTATGTACCGCATCAAACGAGCATAGAATTCCCATGCAAACAAAAAAGTCACTACATTTCCAATTTATTTTCAGCTCCACGTGATAAAAAATGTACTAAGATTAAAAGGATGTATGTTCTACCAGCATGTAAAGTTATATGCAATAGCTTGTCCAAACATACTTGTTTAGATAACCATGCATCGAACACACTTTTACTACTTAAAGCTATCAAACAAATTTAGGGGTTGTTTGGCCCTTGAGTTTTAGGGAAACATGAATTCATTATGTTAGATTAGATTCCTAACTGTCAATAAATCTTGTTTCGTTGCTTAAGAAAACATGTATAACAAAAATGACTTTTCTCCAAACTTAAACAATAAGTTTTCCCAGAAACATTTGTTTTTGCTGATAACATATCTCTAAACACGATTCTAACTAACCAACAGGACAAATTATATTTTCTTAAAAGTACACTAAAATTTGTTTTGACAAATCTGTTTCGAAATTCACAATCCAAATAATGTGTTAAGACTTCAAGAATTGGTACAGAATCCAAACCAAAACATAGTTTTTTCAGTAACTATCATAGACTTTTGACTTGGTCTGGTTCCCGAAGAAAATTGAGCCCTTGTTTCAAATGTTCAACACATCTACCTAATAAGTTTTTGATCAATCTCTAACTACTCAACTGACAATGTCAAGGAAGGCTGCCACTGTCAGGACCAGACAATGATATATGTTGTTAAGGGTTAACCAAACAGTTCAGTTGGTCCAAAATCCAACAAAGGAAACACGACAAAGGTCAAGCTGTAAATAACAGTTGCTACATAAATTGTTTAACATATTGTTGATACGACACTTCAAGTTGGTGTAGCAACATGCAAAAGGTCACAATACCAATTGTATCCGTAATCATATTTAGGCTTCTTAGTGATCTCTACACCATAAAACCTCTCCTGGCTGGTGGTAAAAGTAGATTTCTCATTTGAGACCCAACAAATAACTTAATCACATGGGATTGTCAACTAGAACGGTTCAATCAATCGATCAAGCAAACGCACACAGGAGTGATAAACGTTCACAGCTTCACTCATACTATGATAACAATACAAAAAAAGCATATTGAATACGAACAAACATTAAGATGGTGACAGAATAGCTACAGGTTTTACCTTCAACATTTGGATTCCTTCCTCATATGTTAGCTTCAAGGATTTCTCCAGGTACTGCATGAATTGGCGCAATTTGAATCAGCACCTTGAGCTACAGCAACCAGATAATAACATAATACGAACCATAAAACAAGAAGCAAGAATGTGTACCTTCAGAGGTTCAAATGGATACTGCCTATTTATTGTCTCGAGTTCCTTCTTGCAATTTTCACTCAAGTGTTTAAATATTTCTACGAATAAGCCATCTATAATATCGCAAACCTGTGTAAGGAAATCGGTATTTAGTCATCATCACTTCAGTAAATGAACTAAAGCATTTTTCTTCCAATCTTCCTTACCTCGAAATAGTGCTCCTTAATCTCCATTTCAGCATCCAAACCAACAAACTCACACAGATGCCTGTGTGTGTTTGAATTCTCAGCTCTGAATACAGGACCAACCTCAAATACACGTTCAAACCCTCCACAAATAGCCATCTGCTTGCATAATTGAGGGGATTGTGCTAAACAAGCAGGCTGGCCATTGTACTGTAGTTTGAATACAGCTGCACCACCTTCACTTGATCCAGCAATCAGCTTTGGGCTGTGGATCCCAACAAAATTCTTTGACAACAAAAATTCCCTGAATTTCTGCATAGTATCCAACAATGATTTACATTTTGAACCAATAAAATACATTACATTCTATAAAAATATACCTAATAAAAATCCATTTCTTGGAGCATCCACATACCAGTATACATATTAGTATATTACATAAGATGGAGACATGAATCTAAACTGCTTATGCATGGTCTTGACAAATCCACAATTCATAGTGAATGTTAAACTCAATTTGTACAATAGTGCAACCAGACAGAATTGCATGGCACAAGTTATAAGGCAAAAAATGTTAGGATCACTGGATCAGATTCTCTAAACAACAGCAACAGCTTATGCAATTTAAGCTTGGTGCCCAAGACACAGGTGCCTTTTGCTGGAATATAATGATTCTATGCTGAAATTATTAAGGTTCTACAGACTCAGCTTTTATTCAATGACAGATCAAAGGTGCTAGCTGAACCATATATCACATAGCATGCTATTTGTAATAGCCCTATCCATTAATGCATAAATGATAGCAGTCCATAAAAACAAGGTCAAAGACTCACGTTTTCAACTTGACATTGGATTCGGAATATTGCTTGATTCGCGGGAGTCCGCAGATCAATAGCTCTAAAATTCAAGCGGGTGTCTTGGCCAACACGAACAAGCTTCTCTCCAGCCTGCAATCATGGCAAGATTAATCCCTTAAACCACAATAAGATTCTAAGAATCATAGGCGGGAAAGCTGGAGCACAAAATTGAGTGCTTCCTGAAAAGGGAAAGGAAGCAAAAAGCAGAATTTGCACAGGGCATACTTGTTCAGCCTTTTCAAATTCTGCTTCACTCCTTGCTGCATCCTCAAGATTAATAGGAAGGGTTGGGATCGCCCTATTGATGCAATAGATCTTCCTAACCTGAATCTCCACCTGCCAGTCAAAACGAACACATAAACAATTCATCAGATACACACAGGATAATAACTCAAGCAAACCATAGTTGCATAATGCATGCGTTTAGCAGTATGAATTAGGCGACAACAGTAAACCTAGCTTATTGTGACAATAATTCAAGATAGTTAGAACCTAAAGAGCCTACAAAACCACCATCTCGCATGATTATTCACCATCCTAGAGCTACCAGATGGTTACATGGAGACTATACGAAGGTGTATTCGGATCGATTGCCGCATGACGGCTGCTACTGATGAAAAGACATGATCATATTGCCTTACAAATTTACAAGAAAGAATTCCAAAGATACGGACCTGCTGTGTGGTGGCCTTGAGGGGTTCCTTGGGGAGGGAAACGACGCCCTCGACGTCGACGATACTCTCCTTGCTGAGGGAGGTCGCGAAGCGCACCATCTGCGTGCTGACGCCGGCATCGGCGCTGGCGACGAGCACGCACTGCACAGTGCTCATGCTCTGCCGCAGCACGACGAAGGCCATCTTCTTGCTGACCGGGCGGATCGCCTGCGCCGCGCCGCGGATCAGCACGGACCGTCCCTCGGCGGACTCGTCGAGGTCGCCGACCCCGGTCCAGGACCGCCCGGAGATGGTCTTGGACTGGATCTCCTCGACGGGGACGTCGCCGTAATTGACCACGAAGGGGTCCTCGGCGTGGGCCTGCGGCTGCTGCTGGCGCTGCGCCGCCTTCTCGGCCTTCTCCGCCTTCCTGGCGTCCTTCTTGAGCTGCTTCTTGCTGAGGGTGGCGGCGGAGAGATCGGACGCGAGCTCCTCTGCGGAGGCGGGTGAAGGCTCCGACGACATCGCGGCGGCGGCGGCGAGGGAGAAAAGAAAAGGGTTCGGGTTCGATGGAGGGTGGGGGAGGCCGGAGTAGAGGTGGGCATTAGTGCCGTGGCCACCTTGCTTTAGGCCGGTTCGGCCTAGTCACCCCCTCATGCTATGCCGTATCAGCCTAGCTTACATCCAGTCAGATCCAACGTCCAGTCCAATAGCTGCTGCGCCGGTGTTTAGGGCATATGTAGGGCCTGTTTGGCAGAGCTTCACCAACTCCAGATTCACTAAAAACAGTTTCACTCTACGAATTTTTACCCAAACACTCCAGCTCCACGAAATCTGGATCCACCAAAATACTGAATCTAGCTCCAGATTCATGAAATCCATGGAGCACCTCAAGGGGTGCTCCACGAAAACTTGTTTCGTATGTACTCGTGAAGTTAGGTGGTAATTACCCACCAATGCCACTGGATATACATCCATCCGAACCGTTTTTTCTTTTCTATTCGTCCCGAGCGAGCGAGCGCAGCGCTCCTCTCGCTCCGCCTCCTCGCGCGCGACCCTCCTCGCGCCGCCACCTCGGCGCTCGGCGCCTCCCTCTGCTGTCTCCTCGCGCCATCTCTCGCGACCCTCCTCGCGCGCCTCCTCGCGCTGAGCGACCGAAGCGCCTCTCTCGCGCCGCCACCTCGGCGCTCCGGCGAGCCGCCTCTCGCGCCGCCTCCTAGCGCGCCTCCTCGCGACCCTCCTCGCGCCTCCTCGCTAGCCACCTCCGCGCCCGCGAGCCGCCACCTCCGGCGATGGCCGGATCGTAGATCCGGCCCCTCTACCTCCTCCACCTCCTTCTTCCTCCATGGCCGCCCGTCCGGCCGGCGTTGGCGCAACCTCTCGGCTGGCGCAGCGGCGGGGCGCGCCGCCCAGCCGGCGCATAGGTCGGGCGCGGCCGCGATAGGTGGGGCTCGGCCGCCAGTCGACGCAGCCTGGGGCGCGGCGCATGAGCCATGCGCAGGGCGGGGGCGCCGCCTGTGCCGCGCGCAGGGGCGGGGTCCGCCGACGCAGCGGTGGGGTCCGCAGGGGTCTCTGCATCGCAAGCGAGGACACGTGCTCCGTCGACCAACAAGAGGGCAAGGGATGATGATGTATGAATGTGCAATGTGCTCCGTCGACTCAATTACATACTTACAATTTGTTGCTTGGCATGCATATATGAAGGAATCTGTAACATACAATTGATTCTCTCAATTCTTTGGTGTAAGATTAACTATGCATAGTAATTAATTGACATTTGTATATACATATTGGTGGTGGGTGTTGTCGAAATGTGATGAAAGGAGATGGCAATGCCATCCGCCATTGTTCTCATTGAAATGAAGGAGTGGGTGCAATGTTGATTTAGTTTATATGCAATACGGCCGGTTAATATGCAATGAGGAGCACACGGGGTTTTCTATATGCAATATGGTATTGAATAAAATGAGTTCAGTTTATTGCAATGGATGAAAGCACTGAGTTTGGGATGTTCTGGACTTGTAATTTTCAGAAAATGATGTTAGTACAAATGGACTTGTATCATGATGCAAGATGCACGAGATAATGGGAGAAATAGGTTTTTAATCCTTGTATCATGATGTCGTGATGCGATAATCATTCAATTAAGACAATTCATGTTGGTTCGATTAATCCTTGTTGGTTGCATTACCTCTATGATGTGATGGGAACAAATCAATTAATCCTTGTTGGTTGCATTACCTCTATGATATATGACGGCTTATGGGTCAAGTTTTTCCGCTGTTCAAGTGAGCTAATACATCAAACATCAATGCGTTGCCCCTATTTTCTTCCATGGAATTGACTCAAGCTGTTATATTCTGAGTTTGTCCCGTTGGAAGATTCATTCAAGCTTTGCTGATCCATCCTGCAGGTAGAAAGAAAGCCAAAAATGCAAAGCCGCCAACGAAGGAGAAAGTTGATGCCATGGTAGAATGACTGGCAACAGTGAAATAGCGAGTCCTTGTGATATGAGCCTTTCTACGTTTGTTGAGTGCACTAGCAAGGGCAGCAAAGCCCATGACCTCAGCAATACTGACTGGAGCGTGGAATACCTTGCTGCTCTGCCGCCTTAATGTTCAGTAGAAACTAGTTACTAGCTTTGCGATGAATGTATCGAATTGAGAACTTTTTAGTGGTTGAATGCACTGTTTCCTTTATGTTCCTGGGATCATTTATCAAAGCTCTTGGTCGAGATTTGGCTGTGTCATTTTGTGTATGCTGCGTTGCCTTGCTGCTATGATCGAACGAGTCGAACTTATTGAGTCACGTAGACACTACTGGAAATGTGTTGTCTACTTGTACGTTGTCATGGACATGGGTTAATTAATTATCTATCTTGTGCGTCAATGTTGAATGCTCATGAATATTTGTGTTGAGATATTGTATTTGTGTTCACCAAAAAAAATACGCCATTTTTTGTGAATAAATATGAACAAAACATGTGTGCTATATGAAAAAAGATATATATCATACAACCTCAAGGGCAAAACAGGCCATTCCCACCAAAAACTCAGTTTTGTGGATCTGGAGCTGCTGTGGAAGCCAAACAGTTTGTCCAGCTCCATGGTGGGATCCCAGATTCACGGTGGAGCTGCTCCACGGTGGATCTGGTGGATCTGGAGCTGGTGGAGCTCTGCCAAACAGGCCCGTAGTGTATATAACCCAAAGGGCCTTAAGGTGGATCCCATCTAAACCTTAAGACCAACTCCATAATGTATATAACCCAAGGGGCCTTAAGACGGTCCCACTTGGCAGATAAAGAAAAATTATATTTTAATGCTTGTGGCCAGGTCTTTAGCTTGAGAACCAGCCTTAAACTTTTTTTGCTTAGGGTCTGCTTAAGGTCACCCCTGTAATGTATAAGGTTGACCTTAAGGTGGCTTAAGACCTCCTCTTTTCATACACTACAGATGCCCTTATGTCATGTCAGCTCAAGCTCAATCTAATGTAACATACACGATAAAGACGACATGGACAATGGTGATGGTGACCACCATCTTCCATCTCTCATACCCGCCTCATTAAAACCTAACTAAAATTTCATACTATTGTCTCATACTATTCTATCTATGAACTTAGCCATCTAGTCCAATGACACGTATATCTAGGTGCAAATCGGATTGTGGCGTACTTGAACATCTAGCCCACTGCCCAGCAATTCGGTATAGGGCTACCCAACTAGTCAATTAGAAAAACTCAAGCAGAGTCATGAGTGCAGTTTACTGTAGTTAAGAAATCAATTTTAAATAGTTACTCGAACATTTAGTAACTATTTGGAATACATGCACTAATAGCAGATTGTCTCTATTTACATAATGGTTAATTATAACATACATGGGGTGGCTGTAGGAGCCCAGATTATACAATCTGGAATCCTCTGTGATTCCACCGCACTATTCCTTGGATCAGTAGATAGTGCTCACAGATTACAGTTCTGAATATCAAAAGTACATATCAAGCGGAAGCGTAAATATAATAGTAGACTTACTCATGGGCCGATTAGGCCGAAATCAATAAATTGCAACAGCGGAATGAAGCACACAAGTGGGACCTTCAGGACATGCCCACAGGCAACCAACTGGAGGTTCGCGACCTAGCCCTTGACATCTTCATCTTCTCGCCGGCTTGTCCAATCGATTCCGAGGCGAGGTGATTTGATTCTGATTCTGAATTTTATCGCAAAGCGAGTGTGAGCACTCCACCCGTGCTCGCGAGCCAATACACAGAATGCAAATAAATAGTATGCATGGCTTATCAAAGGAGAGGCTCGGGTTATTTTATTTGCCATAAAACGCGTTTAGTAGCATTTCTATTATTATATCATATTGTTGTTTTTGTGACCTAAAAACTCCTCACCGCAAATGACATCATTGACTTAATCCACCAAAGACTCACGCTCTTTATTAACTGCTGTCTAAGACTCCCAACAGCGATTGCCATAATTGACTTAATCCACCGAAATTACACTTCCTTTATTGAGTGCTCTCTAAACTCCAAACAACATGTGTCATCCTCTATTCAATCCACCGATCATATTCTTTCTGTATTGGTTGCTATTTACGACTTCAAACAGCAAGTGACATTATCCAATTGCTCCACCGATTATACACCTTCTATATTTATTGCTGTCTAAAACTACAAACAGCGTGTGAGATTATTTAGATAATCCACCGATCAATTGTTGCCTAAAACTCCAAACAGCTAGTGACATCATCTATCTAATATCATTTGATTAATCCACCGAATACACACTTTCTATATTGAGTGCTGTCTAAAACTCCAAATAGCGAATACCATCAATTATACAATCCACCAATATCTTTTGTATTCCAAAATTCCTATCAACCCATTCCTTTTGCTATTGATCCACAACCACAATTTGCTCTTACAATAATCAACCTTATTTTCCATTATCTATTTCTAACTAACCCACTAGTATACCTCCACCAAGAATATCATTGATCAAGTCTACGATTCAATATTATATATATCCACCAATAATAGCATTGATCAACTCTACGATTCACCATTATATATCCACCAAGGATATCACTAATCAAGAATTATAATCCAATACTTGTATTATTCCTCCAAATTCCCGAAGATTCAATTAGATCATTTATCTAGCCTATCTATTCAACTGGACCCCACTAATTTATTTCTCTCATAACCCACACTATCATTTCCTATTCATGATCGACCTAAATCCACCAATACCTTTATGTGCATACTACAAACATCCATCTCCTTTACTCACGACCCTGTTTATTCCACCCATATTTTATTTTGTAAGAATAGAAATGCCACTATTTGAAATACAATACATAAAATTTCCTGAGACCTAGCAGCTTTGGAACAAAACATAATGTTCAAGGAATATTAACATGATTTTCCATACATATGGCATCACACTGTATAACATCTTTCAGCGTTATAGCCGCTTAACTTACCATGGGACGACACCGGGACAACTCAAATCGGGGCTTTCACGCCCTCCACTTTTCCATTCCCACCCACAAAGTTTTTGAAATAGAACTATATCTGGTTAAGTTCCCATGTCCGCCCTTGACCGTGGGCACGACTATTCAAATAGTTTTGACTCTGCAGAGTTTGCACACTTTACCCACAAGAGACAGTTCACTCGTTGCCCCACACGATTCCATGGACGTGTGGTTGAGCAAGCCATCACAGTAACCGTTCAAAGTACCTCGCCCCGTCCATCATCTCACCCTATGGGCCGCTCCCACTTGCAGTGGGTCCCATACGTTGTGCGGGATGTTCCTCCTATGCGCCTAGCGGTGACTCCCGCATCGCTAGCACGCCGCAGAAGAACTTCACTCACAAAGAGTGTCCCATTCAAGCCGTCACCCAGAATCGCTACTTGCACCACCACTTCTCCTCCACCGATGATGATGACTTTCGGGGTCCGGTAAATCTACTAAGCCAAGTTGTACTTTACAGACTTGTGGTTGCACTGTTTTACATAGGAAGTCATGACAAGATTCGGTCCTTAGGGATATCTGGGTGGTTCTACCACAAACCACACTCTCGTGCACCCTTGCACCATACCCCCGAACCATCCGCCCAGATAAATAAGCAATTTGAGATTTTTGGGATCATAAAATAACCATATCCAACATACTCCAGTCATTACCACCATGACTGCCCAACCAAACTTTCTCATGATTAAAAGTGATGCTTGAGAGTTCTTCCTCCCACAAGTATCTAAGCAAAACTAAGCATGGCATATAATTATGGACTTATTTTCAAAAGGTTACTATTATAATTTTGCTAGGGCGACAAGGTTCTCATGTTCAAATATTCCAAAGGGAGGGCAATATTAATCAAGCTAGATAATAGGCATTTAACTAGAATTCTAAATTAAACATGTATTTGCATATAAAATAACAGCATGCAATTTGATAATTTAAACAAAAGTAATTTGCAGAAAATGTAGGTTCAACATGATCAAAGTATTGACTCACCTGGCGCAGTTTACCGCGGTCTTGAGTTCACTCAAAGCTTTCTCCTACGATGGTTTTGAGCTTCCGGTCCTTATCTTCACGTTGCTCTTGATCACACTGGATCCATTGATTCTTCGGGGCTCCAGTTTCTAACTATGCGATAAGCGACTGAATCCAAATAAAAGCAAATAACTCAAGAGACCCAAATAAATCCAAATACTTTAAATGCCCGATTTAATTTAATTTATACATTTATTACGATTTAAGAATAGAAGGATGATTCGGTTTAATGTGTTGCCAACACAGTGGTAGCTGGATTTGAGCAAGAGAACGAGCTATTTGAATAGCTTTACTGTGAGGGAACATTTTGGGATAATAAGAGATCAAAAGTGAGGAAGTATCTACAGGAATTATTGGCTTTGGAAAAGAAGTGGCCAAACATAGCTGATTGGAGAAAGGCGAGGTTTGATCTTTTATTTATTAACTTCTTTTATCATTTTTATATTTATTTAGGAAGTCCCATAAACTAGGTTAGACTTACGGGCAGACATATGTGTTTGGTTTATTAGATTAATCTTTAGAGCCTATATTCCTAGCAGTCTCGGCTGTGGCATTTTATGGGATTCTATCTACTAATTATTCAAGGTATACTCCTAATGATTAGTTTAATAGTTTAGCAACGCACGGGAGTATTTAATTATCTCATTGATGTCTAATGAAAATTTTAGTATATTCTTATTTGCTACTCATTTGCGACTATTAGTCATAATATTATATGCTTCCTGGGACTGTTTATCGGTGAGATTATTTCAATGTCCAATGACCTAGGGCGGGGATTATATTAGGACTTTCTAATTTAAATCTTTGTGGTCACGTCCTATCGCTAATTAAATTTTATGAAGCGGTCTTTATTATCTAATTAAATTTACTATTGAGATCCATCTAATGTCGGTACGTTAAATATTAGGGCATACATTTTAATTATAATTAAGGGTAATCTCTTTAATTTAAAACCTCACTTTTATAGTTATCAATTTTATATCCCTTAGGTTTGACTTGGATGTATTTTTAATTAGGACTTCTATTAAATTCGGACACTTAACCAATACCTTCTTTATTAATACCTTTAACCAATAAGTAGATTCAAACTAAATAATAAGGCACTATTATTCTTATATAATAATGACTCCAATGCTAAATCTTAAATAATGTTATTTTATATCATAATCAAATGTATTAACTTCTCTAAATTGTTTTCCAATTTTCTCTAATTTTTCTTGCTTGAATTGGATTAATAAAGATCAAAACTTAAAAAAAAGAATAAGAAAAGGGGGCGGCTGCTAGCCATCTGGGCTTTCAGTCCTTCGCGACTGATGGGGGGAAAGGAAGACTGAAGAAGCGATGTGAGGCTGGGGACTAACAATAGAGAAGACAGCAGCCGGAAGCAGGGGAGGGGCGGCGCGAGATAGGCGGCGGTGTCACCGGTGAGCGGCGGCCCGGGAGCTGCCGGCGACCGACAAAATGGAATCCCCCCGAGGCGGGGATGCCTCTGGGAGTGGCGGCTCCGGCCAGGAGGCACGGTGGCGGGCCGGCGGCGGTGATGAGCGGACGACGACGAGGGTGGAAGGGGACGGTGGTGCCGACATGGGGAAGAAGAGGAATTAGAGAGCGCATGAGCCAGAGGAAGGTCAGAGGAGGCTCACCCCGGGTTAGCCGAGCGGGGAAGTCAGCCGTGGCAGGCTGGCGGCGATGGCCGGTGGTGGCGCGGGAGGGCTCATGCGGCCGGCGAGCTAGGGTGGACGGCAGCTCTGGCCGGCGGGTGGGATAGCTGCGGGGCACCGATTAGTCACTCCAACCGCGCCGAATTGATCTAGGATCGACCGAGGGGTACACGGCGGTGGAAGGGGTGGTGGCCGGCCGGAGATTGGGGTGAAGGGCCTGCGGCGAGCTCCGGCGGGATTTCTTCTAATTAAGCCGAAGGGGAGGCGGAAGGGGAGTGGGGGCATGTCGAGGAGCGGTAGAATTGGCTGGGCGTTGCCGGAAGGTCGGAATGGTGTGGAAGCGCCAACGGCGGTTCTCGATGTCGGGCGGGAGAAGGAGCAGGGAGAGGGGGGATTGGCGCAGGGAGCAATGGGAGGCGGGGAAGCTTCTTATAGCCACAGGGGATGCACTGTGGCGGAGCTGTTGCCGGCGACTAGTGTACAGGGCGACGGGACGGCGGTAAGGGCGTGGCGATGGAAGACGTTGAGGCGACAGCGGCAGGGCATGGCGTGGCGACGTGCGAGGCACAGGCGGTGAGCGACGAGGCGACTTGCGATGGGGGCGCCTCCCTCCTCCCCTGGTCGCCTCCCTTCTTCCCCGGCCGCCTCCTCCCCCAGCGTCCCCTCCTCCCTTGGCCGCCTCCTACTCCCCCAGCCACCTCCCTCCTCCCCCGGCGCCCCTCCTCCCCTGGCGTACTCCGATTGGTCTGGGTCGGCGGACTGGAACTCGGTGCCACGGCTGCACACAGACTCTAGCTGCTCTGAGCGACGGCGACCGTGACCTCGACTACACCGAGAACCAGCCCACCATCGGCGGGTGGTTGAGTGGCGACTGGGGCATCGACGATGTGTTCGTCATCGATGGCTCGCTCTTCAAGCTGTCGTCGCCGGGCGTCTTCACGTGGGACATTGCCGTCAACATCAAGGCCATCTCTGGGTACACTCCAGTCCTTCCTCCTATCCCTCTCTGCTCTATGATGGCTTGTGGTTGTGGGGATCACCGTGACGGGAGCAAGGCCAAGGCCGAGGCGGTCACTGGCATTGGCGTGCGAGCCATGCCGGTCGTGCTCGCAGAGCCGAGCCGACCAAGCACAGCACGATTTGCCATGCCATGCCATGCCATGCCGCCCAACAGGTCAGCTTTCCAGGCCTAGCCCGACCACCATTCATGCCATGCTGGCACAGCTTGTCATGTGGCGTGCCCGTGCCATGCTTGGGTCGTGCCAGGCCAGTCGAGCCTCGGGCTGGCACGGATAAGCCTAGCCCGACTCCCAACTTTAGGCCAGAGTAACTTGTGGACATTTGGGGGACGGACGCCCCCTTAACAGACTAGAAATCTTTACTGTTTTGCCCTCGTGCCATTCTTTTTTGCAGTTCCAGCCCTCTGAGTTTTTTTTTGCAAATCTAGTTCCCTCCCGAACGTAGAATTACGTGAAGCCGATATGTGGTAAATCTGCACCAGGGGAGCGCGGAAATGTTATTTCTACAGTACTCTAGTGTGGATTTTTAAATTCCGCGCCAAGAGAGTGTGGAAAATAGCATTCTCGTGCTGCAGTGTATTGTAGCTACAATACAAAATCCACGCTACAATACCACGGAAATGGTATTTCCGCACTCCCTTGCGCGCGGAATTTGCTACATGTCGACCTCGTGTAAATTCCGCACTCGGGAGAGGGCTACATTTGCAGAAAAAAATTCTTCAAGGGCTTGAACTGCAAAAAAAAAAGCACGGGCTAAAACAGTAAAGGATTCAACAGACTGGGCTAAGCCCGGCCCGGCCCTAATAAGTTGTTAGTGAAAATGCATCACAATTCATCTCTGCATTAGCTCATACGTACGCACATGGACGTTAATTCATCCGTCTGCACAAGTGCAATTGGTTAGTAGATAGACTAATCAAAGTGGATCACATGTTTACCGGCCGTGCTGAACTTTTTATTGGTTGGTCATGCAAGTTGATTAGCCTTCACATTAGCTGTCACGTCTTCTTACCGAAACATCTCGGTGCAGGAATGGATTAGTCATAGAATTTTTTAAAAAAGCTTGAATCGCTTAATTGAATGAAGGTTTTCTTAATTAATAATGTTTTTCATGTTTGTAGGTGCAGCTGATAAAAAATGATAATTACTCTAGCATATGTTGACGGGAAATCCAATATGAAGCTACAGGTGCTGAGTACATTATTCCTCTCAAAATCACCTTTTCTGGCATCTGAGACTACCATGCTCGCGGACGTCACGAATAAGATTTAAGACCCCGTTCAAACTGGCTTATAAATCGTGTTTTTGGTTTTTTTTTATATAGTGATTGTTAGTTTTTTTGAATAATTAAATTTAAAAAATAAAAAAGTTAAATCATCGTAAATAATACAAAAATAAAGATAAAGGATAAAAGAAAACAGCCCAAAAACTAAAAAAAGATAAAATTAAAAAGTTAAAAGTTAAAGCCGTTTAAAATGCGGCTATTGAGGACTACGTGGAGGATGAAGACGGGTGATTCAAACGGTTGGCACTCGGCAGCCCTTCAGATTTAGTGTATTGTTCAAAATTCAATAGTTGTAATGTATATATTATATAACATTGTATTTTGTACATACACGATTGGCGCTCTACTACGATATATATGGTTTCTGTATAGAACTCATGCCTTTTAACTGGAGGTGTTGCCGCCAGGAATTTCTTGACACAACGCACCATGTCCTTATAGAGGATGCAAAGGTCAAGTACACGGTGAATCAATGCGTGCCAGCTGATTTGATCGAAATCAGCAAAAAGATGCAAAATGATGGTGATCACATGATTGCGAGATGGTTTGGATGAAAATCAATCATGAACCACACGTGGATGCGAGGCAATATTGAATAGAAACAATTCTCACGGGTAGCACTGTATGAGTTCAAAATGTCACCACTGTCTCTCCTCCTTACTAATTTGATCCATCTTTTACAATTTCGAACAATAATTTCTTAACCACGATTCCAAAAGATATTTATTTAACACAAACAGGACCAATAGTAAAAAATAACAAGGATTAATATCGACAAAAAATCAACAACATTAACGAAAAACCAAATACGAAATCTAACCAGTATTACTTTAAGTGATAACATCCATACTGATAGCATTATTATTTTTTAAGGGAACTCATTAACCAACCACTAAAGTTTGCATGAACCAAATCACTAGTAATGAATGATTAAATATCTAAGTGTGATACATGGAGCAACGTTGGTGCATGAATGGATCATGTACTACTCCCTCCCCATGCATGACGTTGTCGTCATTCACTTAAAAAAATATAAGCAAGGGGCTCAGAAGTACACAATAAAACAATAGCATCAACAATATTTATGATATTTATCATTAACCACAATACTATCTCTTCTTTTCTTTTCATCGATAAATCATAATGCAATGCAATGTCATGTCCATATACATCTTTTAAGCTCATACTGGTATAGCTGAGAGAACACCTGTCATGTATAATCTCTATCTCCATCCCGTGGAGGTGCCTACCGAAATAGGTCTTACTCAAGAGCGCTCTAGACTAATTATATAGTTTTCTTATTGACCTGGTTCATACACTCCAAACTAACTATATGACTTACTCTCTGACCTGGCTCATTTGCTCTTCTCATGATATAAATGCATATGATGCAATATTTCCATTACTCATTTGCCACATATCATCCTTTCATCTTCAACAAACCACATCATATGAAACAAGACTGAAACAAGACTCATGTATATAAATATAGCATGGCAAGTAAATCTAATTACTTAAAGCAAGAATAAACAACCATATATTGTTCTACCATACACTTGCCTTTAACCACGTAGAGTAGAGCGATGTGTAGATGACACTAACCCGTAGTGACCTCGCCTGAAGTAAATATCTCAACTCAACATATGCCACAATAGTACAAAACATCAAACAAAACACAATCACTCCTACACGCTTCTCGGCCCAACAAACCCATCTTCACCGGACAACTTTTCCCGTTGTCCCAACGATGAGAAACCATATACTTTCTGGAATCTAAAAAAAATTTATACATTTTCTAGTTAGCCAAAAACCCTGATTAACCCATCTAAGCCATCGTTTTAACCCCAAAGTCTGTTTTGTTGCTTTACTAGACAGCATGCTTAACAATTATATATCTATTAATATACTGCTGCAAACATGATAAACCATAGAACTTTTGGAATCTACCAAAAATCATCTACCTTTCTTTAGCTATTCTCACAATTTAATTCGGCCATTTACCAACCCTAAATTACATAGTACTACAACTGCACCCAGCAGCGACCAAATTTTGGACGGTAGCCTTTCTAAGGCTATAACTTCTAAACTGCTCAACTATATCCTGTGTTCTTGCACTTTATGGAAACCTTAAATAATTATATACAATAGTCATAATATGGCAAAGTTATGAAACATGACGTAGCTATCCCAAAACTTGCCCAGAAGACAGGACAACAAACCTTAACAAACAATGGCACTGAAAACTTGCCTCCAACACCACCTATCTTCCCCGTCTAGAATTAGCACAACCTCAAATCCAATTTATAATGCCCTAAAATAGGGAAACAAGGTCTAAGACAATTTTAACTACAATCCAAAGATTTGCCGGAAGGACGAAACCAGTATACTCGCGGAATCCCTTCGTTCCTTCTCCTTCCTTGCCTGACTCCCCTCTTCTTTTTCCTCCTCTTCTCCTTCTTTCCTTCTCTCCTTTCCTCCATCTGACGCCTCCTCTCCTCACCGTCCTCCTTCCTGCGGCGCGACAGCTGCTACAGCAGCGGCGATGACATAGGATAGCGTGACAAGGGGTGGCAACTAGGGTTTCCCAAGGGGGTGACGGCTTGTGCTTCCAGCTTTCCCCTTACCACTTATCTCTTTATAAGCCTGACCCAACCTTTCCCACTGCACCACTTGGTCAGCGACCAAGGGAACCGGCACCTCTCTTCCTTTATTTTGTTTTACTTAACTCCTTTTCTGTATTCACAATTAGGTTTTAGGAAGGATATTTACGAAATATTACAAGAATGCAAATCGATGAAGACCAACACGTCGATGTGAAGTAATATTGATCAACGACGAGTTACAAAGGGGTATATTAGAGACTACTCTTAGGATGGATACAGGAAAAATTAGAGATATATAAAGGTATAATTGGATTGCTGGTGGACGATTTCTGCTGAAGGCCTTTAGCTCGTATTTATATTGTCGCGGCTTGCACGATACACGGTATCGTCGGTTCCCAAGTTTGAGATGTGTTGATGTTGGACTCCAAGTACGACCTCTTGATCAAGTTGGTTAACATCGCTTTCCTTTTATATATATATATATATATATATATATATATATATATATATATATATATATATATATATATATATATATATATATATATATATATATATATATATATATATATATATATATAGGACAGTGTTTCATGCACCATGGTGCCTAGGCACCAATATCAATACCGTTGATTTGCTTGAGATTATAACGTTTGATGTGGGTATCTTCATATACCCATAAAAAAGTATATTTGAGATATCAAACTCCGAAAAAATTTAAATTCAACTTCAGTTTAATTAGTTTGAACTATTTTTATGGTATATACTCACTGTAGTTGCATTGAACTCAAAAGTAGTTCAAACTAGTTTGAACTGAGTTCAAAACTAACTTACCATAAATATATCAAGAGTATAAAACATTTTCATACCCAAACTCAAAAAAATTATTAATCATACACGTGTATCGGATGTTGGTGCCTAGGCACCATGGTGCATTACGTAATTTTCCTATATATAGGACGAGTGTTTCATGCACCATGGTGCCTAGGCACCAATATCAATACCCGTTGATTTGCTTCGAGATTCGCAACGTTTGATGTGGGTATCTTCATATACCCATAAAAAAGTATATTTGAGATATCAAACTCCGAAAAAATTTAAATTCAACTTCAGTTTAATTAGTTTGAACTATTTTTATGGTATATACTCACTGTAGTTGCATTGAACTCAAAAGTAGTTCAAACTAGTTTGAACTGAGTTCAAAACTAACTTACCATAAATATATCAAGAGTATAAAACATTTTCATACCCAAACTCAAAAAAATTATTAATCATACACGTGTATCGGATGTTGGTGCCTAGGCACCATGGTGCATTACGTAATTTTCCTATATATAGGACGAGTGTTTCATGCACCATGGTGCCTAGGCACCAATATCAATACCCGTTGATTTGCTTCGAGATTCGCAACGTTTGATGTGGGTATCTTCATATACCCATAAAAAAGTATATTTGAGATATCAAACTCGAAAAATTTAAATTCAACTTCAGTTTAATTAGTTTGAACTATTTTTATGGTATATACTCATCTTGTAGTTGCATTGAACTCAAAAGTAGTTCAAACTAGTTTGAACTGAGTTCAAAACTAACTTACCATAAATATATCAAGAGTATAAAACATTTTCATACCCAAACTCAAAAAAATTATTAATCATACACGTGTATCGGATGTTGGTGCCTAGGCACCATGGTGCATTACGTAATTTTCCTATATATAGGACGAGTGTTTCATGCACCATGGTGCCTAGGCACCAATATCAATACCGTTGATTTGCTTCGAGATTCGCAACGTTTGATGTGGGTATCTTCATATACCCATAAAAAAGTATATTTGAGATGTCAAACTCCGAAAAAATTTAAATTCAACTTCAGTTTAATTAGTTTGAACTATTTTTATGGTATATACTCACTGTAGTTGCATTGAACTCAAAAGTAGTTCAAACTAGTTTGAACTGAGTTCAAAACTAACTTACCATAAATATATCAAGAGTATAAAACATTTTCATACCCAAACTCAAAAAATTATCAATCATACACGTGTATCGGATGTTGGTGCATGGTGCATTACGTAATTTTCCTATATATATATATATATATATATATATATATATATATATATATATATATATATATATATATATATATATATATATATATATATATATATATATATATATATATATATATATATATATATATATATATATATATATATATATATATATATATATATAGACACACACGAGATCCAATCGGCATAAACAACAACACAAAAGGAAGACTGCCGTGAGTACATGCTTGGATGAAAAGCTTGTCTCGACATGCATCCATGTTGAGGCACTTTCCTTGATTTGCATGGCAATCCGTCACCATTTATGCTTTTAGCCTTCATAACTGTACTAATCCATTGCAATCTCACCACTTTGTTTTTTAAATAAATTGCACTGTGGCTCCCTAAACTTATGAGATAGTACCATTTTACTCCCTGAACTTGTATTTTGCTTTATCGGCTCTCTAAATTTGTCTCCGTTTGTACCATAGGTGTAAGATCGAGGAGGTCGACTAGAGGGGGTAAATAGGTGGTTTTAAATTTCTTTGGCTAAAACCGAGTTTATAATGTAGATGTGTAAGTCAATTCGGTTTTGCACAATTAAGACCTAAATCAACTAGTCTCACTAAGTGTACCAACAATCTAAGTCTGTGTCAAAGGTTTGTAATCCTAGGGACAACAATCAATTAATTTCTATAAATATAAATTATTTGAATGTAAATTGAGCACAAGAGAATAAACCACAATGACACGGTTTCTTTTTACCGTAGTGTTCGGAGACTTACTGGTCTCCCCTATCCACATTAAGGTAAGCCTACATGAATTGGACCAGCTCTACGAATTAAGCCAAACACATCAATTTCACTAGTGGTAGCTATTTCCCGCTCTGGGTAGGTGAGTACCAACCTTCTCAACACGTCGAGCCTTCTTACAACCTTCTTTGAGAAGATCACTGAACACGACGCTTCCAACATCGTCTAGGAGTCGGCAATCTCTAAGAGTAATAAGTCAAACCCTTTACTTGATTCTCACCATGTGCAATGAATGTACAAGCTCAAGTGGATACAAAATTCATTTCTAACTGCAACTCATGCAACTAGAGACCTATTTCCTTGCTCACAAGGTGCAACACATGCACAATTAAGAGTAGAAGCTCACACTAGCTCAAGAGAGTGAAATGGAGTGCGAAAAGTTTTACCCCAATCGGCCACAAGGGTGTATTTATACCCCACACAACAAAACTAGCCGTTGGGGACAAAAAAATAGAAAATCCGATAGTACCACCGACAAATGGCCAATACTGTTGCCCCTGTCGTAACAGCTACAAAACTGGTCGTTACTCATCAATTGCGGTACTACCGCAGTTATATGTTCAGTACTACCAGAAGTAATAGCTCAAGAGTAAATATGTATTAATTAATTGTTTTTTACTGGTCAGTAATGCATCCATCGTGTCGTTATACTGAGATTGTTTACATATATAGAAGACAGTAAATATAAATTCAACTGCTTGTATTTACACATGGTCAAACAGCGTGGCTAGTTTCTTCTTACAAAAGATTAAAAAAGTAGAAATTTAACTGCTTCAAAGTTTTCTACTAGGGGAGGTAGCATGCTATCTTCATCTTCAAAACTTCATAAGTGACGTGGTCGACATCGAACGGTTCAGGATCATCAACGAACGAAGCCCAAAATACGCCAATTTGGCCATGTGTAAATACAAGCAGTTAAATAAAAGGGGCGTGGTTTGGAAATATGCCAATTTGGCCATTATTAGTAGATAAAATGATTTCTTTCACTTCACAATCCCAATTATTCGCTTAGGATCTCCCCCTTGATCTGAAGCTTCATTGACTACGTCAAGTCAGATGAGCAATTGGCGGACCTACTGACGAAACCTCTTAGGCGGATGAAGCTTCAGAGTCTGCGTGAGAAGATTAGAGTCATAAACATGAAGGGTAGCTAGATCAAGGGGGAGATTGTTAGGGTGTTCAATCAAGTTGCTGGTAATGGGTCCAGTAGTTAGGCATGGCCCTCTGGCCGTGCGCATCAAGACATTCGACATGTGCCCATTTACGTGGGAACATTTGTTTCTTTTTCGGTTTTAGTTAGTGGTCGTGCATCATGGCTAGTTGTGGTTGGCACGAATCATGTAGTCATAGCATGCGTTTAGGAGGGGCCATGTTGGCCACGATCTGTACTCTTTGATGCTTAAATAAGAGTCCTCAGAAAAGTTGCAAAGAGTTGAGCAACACAAACCCTTGCGTTTCCCCTCAGCATCGTGTGCGTATCCCCGAGTGTTTGAGGTAGTCAAAAGTTGTAACTCGTAAGTCAGAGATCGTAAGTCGTAAGTCGTTACCGAGATTTCTGACTATCAACTATCAACTTGCCGCAATAACGCGTGGTCGTAAACGACTTCGTGGTCGTTCCTTCGACTGCATGGGTGCCCGCTACGACAAACTACAGATTAAGGAATTATAGATCTAAATGCAGCAAGAGGAAAAGACAAAATTTCTTTCCTTTCTCCCTTCTCCATTACCTCTCGAGGGTGACGCAAGTGATAGTGACGATTGGGGATTCACGGGCGACGAGGTGAGATGAGGACAGCACCAGCATATTTGAAAGAGGAGGAGCTGCAAGAGGAGCTGGGAACAGGGCTGGAGCGCATCGAATATGGCGGCGGCGGTGGTCCACGGCACCGGCGACGGTTCTCCATGGAACCGGCTGCAGTAGCGGTGGCTATCCACGGAACCAATGGCAGTGGTGCACGGCTCCAGCGGTGGTGCTCAAGCGGTCGAGCGGAATGGGAAAATGCTATTCGGCGGTGGTAGAGTTCACTGAGATTGTGAGGTACTAGTAGGATGGGTGTGGGCTGGGTGAGTGTGAGGAAGCCGAGCAGACCTATAGTGCGGAACACGTGCTCCTGGAAGAAATATTGGCGCCCCCAAAAAATGCCGCGCCATCAATATTTTTTTTTTCTCTCTAGTGCTTCCATTCGCAAGCACTCGGGATACTGTAATGGCCGTTTGCTAGGCATCACGCGGTTCAACTCTCCCGAGTGGCACTAACCACAAACTTGCATGCTACATCCTCCCCCAACAGCCTCTCCCAGGTGCCACCATGAGAAGACGGGAAATAATACCAATATTACAGCCGGGGGATTCCCCGGCTGTGAGCCGTGCCACATCAGCTTTTTTACGAAAAAGTTCTTATTTTTTCAAAATTACGTAAAGGTCCTCTGTTCTCGCAAAAAGGTCCCTATCAGCTTTTTTCCGGAAAGAACCCTCTACTTCACCGAAATTACGTATCCTTTGTTGGATAGCACCCTGCGGTTTGCTAAAATTACATATAGGTCCTTTTTAGTTACGCACAGGTCCTTATAGGTCCTCAGTTTTTTTCGAAAAAGACCTTTAGTTTTTCCGAAATTACGCATGTATCCTCGATTTTTTTTATGAAACTCCCCGCGAATTATCGTCTCTTTTACTTCAGTCCACACGGTAGCTAGCGCGGGGTGTGCCGCGCTTACATAGCTAGTTATATTCTACCGAGTGCTATATTCACGGGAAGCTTAATTTATTGTACCTATTTTCGATTGCGTCCAGATATTTTGACTAGTATTCTTTTTTTACTAGCATACTGATGTGCACTGATGTAAATTCTAGATACACATTTTTTTAAAGAAAGTTTCAGATGGTAAAATCATATGTAGACAAAATTTGGGTAGCCGAAACATTGCGCATGGCAGACCTAGACAAAATTTTGGTAGCCGAAACATTGCTGCTCACATTGGCAGACCAGATTTTAGTTGGACCATATGTGTTTTCCCCCCGAATTATTGGTGTGTTGTGACAAGAGAATAGATTGGACTCTCCTACCAGAGGCTAAAAATAAAAGGCCGGGACGATAGGACAGGTGTTGGGTTGGCATGGTTCGCGCTGCGTCGTTTGCTCTCCGGCAGGCAGTTGTCCGCCGACCAAGCGCCACCTCTCCTCCTCCTCGTAGCTTCGGCAACCTCAACAAAAGGCCTTGGAAAGAAGTCGGAACCCAAACGCTAATCAACCGACCATCATCTACCTGTTTAATTCTGCCGATCGAGCATCTCAAATCCCTCTCCATTCTTTCCTCTGCTGCGAGGTCAAGTCGATCGATCAGCGGCATGTCGAGCACCAACACCAACACCAGCTCCCCCAAGGTACGCCGTGTGTGTGTGTGTGTGTAATATCAATCATGCTGTTTATAGTTTTTCAGTTTTTTTCATACTTGTTTTGGGACTAAATAATGAGGGTACGTCTATATACGATTTGACGAATAATCAAGGATGGCCCCTCGGCGGCCGGCACCGGCGGCGGCGAGCCGACGGTGAAGAAGACGGTGCAGACGGTGGAGGTGCGGGAGTCGGCGGGGCAGGCCGTGCTCAAGCCGACCGAGGTGGTGCACGAGATCCCGGCCAAGGAGCCCGCAAAGCAGGAGTAGAACAACAAAGTTAGACAGCAGGGACATCGATCATATATATGTTGATGACGCGTGCGGGATTGATCAATGTATTAATGGTATGTCATACTATCTCCTAGCTGAGTGCTAGCGATGGCTCAGAAATTAATCCAGATGACCATGCTAATGGCCAAGTGAAACTCTTGTTATGTTTGTGTGAAGGATTGGAATATTACCGAATAACTACCTACCTTGTTTTTGCAAATAAAGATACATGTATACCGGGATTGCACACTTTGGGATCTTAAGTTGACAGTATATACCGGTAAGAACCCGCGCGTTGTACACACTGGGGTCTTATGTTGATGCATGTGGTTCTATTTAGAAGCTCCCCTGCTAAGAATTATTGTAGGTGGCCAGAGTTGCTTTCAGACTTGATGCGGATTGAATATTCTATTGAAAGCAGCTTTAATACGTAATTAAAGCTCTAGACCATTGTTATCGTGGCTTGTATTATAACACGTTTCGAGTACCTTTGGTCAAAAGATTGTTGCTCATCTACCTCACTAGCTACTACACGAAAGCTCTGTAATCCAACATGTGGGCTTGCCTTTGGGCGATACCTCGCGTGGTGAAGGAATAGAACATGTGCGTTTCTATCCCCTTTAATCACACCACGTTTAGTTTTATGCCTCTGGCAACAACTGTCTTGTGGTCATCTCCATTGACCTCCTCTCACTGATAATAACTAATCAACAATTATTGTCCCGCTTCTCTCACTAGAAGCAATCGCTTGCTTTACTGGACGGGAGGAATCGACAAGCCATCCTTCTTTGGTCCCATCAACATCATCTATACGATCATGGCAAGGACTTGGGATGAGAAAAATTGGTTTGACTTGGCAGATTACGCCAATCTCGATATGGATGCATGTATCAACACTATGAAACACGATGCTTCGCCATCATCTTCTTCCATCCTAGGGTCACCAATCCTTGAGCCAAGCGAGGTTAACCATATGGAAGAAGACATGTCGCACCTTTCATCAACACCTCTCTGGGAATCAGGCGTTCCAACCTTGTTGGATTGCCCTGGCACCACGACAAGTCCAGTGCACTCAATCAAAAAAACACAGCCCCGAGAATGCGCTGCTGCGATCCGAGAGTCAGATTGCTCAATTCGGTCATAGGCGACCACAATTTGCCAATAGCTCCTATGCGTTACGGGAACCAACTAACACATAGTTACAGTGTCGATGAAATTACCCCTGGCGGAGAACCGGGTGAAGCCGATAACACTCACCATTCAATCGGCAATCTACTGAATCAGGTTGTGCCCTGTAGAACTGGTGCCGGTAATTAGAGGGGTGAATGATTCCCAAAATTTTTTCCCCTTTCGATATTCAAATCCTTAATGACTATTATAGTCACCAAGTTAAGATTACACCACTTAGACATAACCAGACAAGCCAAGAAACCCGAGCTAACAGAAATCAACACCCTTCAGCTTGTGACCGGTTAGATCGCATGTCAATAACTGATATAACCACAGCTGGTCAGTCTGACTGCCAGTATGAGGCCGGTCTGACCGTTGGAGCAGGGCCAGTCTAATTGGTCTACAGTTCCTCGTCTGAAAACATCTTGAGACAAAATCTCAAATGCCAAGAACTTCCCCAAATCTCATCCAATACTTTCAAATTTTATATAAGACTTTCTCAACCCATCAGGAACCTAAACCAAATAAGAATCACAAAAATCTTAGGCTCAAGTCTACTGAGTCGAAGAGAATCGAATCTAGGTCATAAGAGTACAAAAAAAAATCCTAAATTCACAAATTACTTCTTGCTCATAAGGATCTAGAGCATGAGAACTTCCAAATCTATTCTCACATGTTCTAGCTAAGAAAATCAAGTCAGGAATTGAGCTAGAACAACCACTAACAAAAAATCACAGATCAAGCTCAAGAACAACTAAAGCCAAGTAATAACATAAATAAGAACATGATTGAGACAGAGTTTTGATTGATTCAATAGAGGAACATGTTTACAAGCTTACGGATGTTTACAAGGTGCAACCACAATGCCGCTCTTTCTCGCTCTAAAAAACTCATCTTGCAACTATGGAAGCAGACAAAGGTGGAAGATGAAACCCTAACCCTAGAATTCTTGATCTAGCCACATCCACCCTTCCCTACTAAAAACCAGCATACACACCCTTAATGGGTCCAACCCATTAAGGAAACCAGAGAAACCCGTCAAACCTAACTAACTTGTGTTTTACACACTTATGCATGCTTTTCAAAGTGCTTACAAGGATCAACCTGCTAACACCTTAGGGATTGCGCCTCCCTGCGCCACGGTTTTGATCAAGCAGCCAACTCTGGTATTTTGCCAACAACTAAAATGCCCTCGACGATGCTTTCAAGAACCTTCTCTTGACTTCATCGTTTCCTTTACCTAAAAGCATCTTTGCATGCTTTGACATATAGCCCATAGTGCCTAATGACTAGTCGTCGTACCATTACGCATTCGGGAGGCCGAATTTCCTTTACGTGCATGTCACTTGGCGCACAACATGCACCTAACTCGCCTCGTCCCAATCTTTGTCTTCTTTGTACTCCCACTTGAACCATATAGCCTCACTCAGACTTACATGTCCACTCTAGACCTTAGCTCCGTAGCCTAGTTCTAGTCCATTGTCGCCACCCGCTACATCCTCCAGGCCACTGCTGTCGACACCCAAATATGCAAATCTGGACTCTCATATGTAACTCGCACTAGTCCAGAATCACGCTAGTGTACATAGTATAAACAAAGATGAAATATCGATCACATCGTGATTTACTAAGAAAAGATTCAAATATTATTAATAATTATCAGAATGCAACCCTATGCCCAAGATTACAAAAAATAGCCTGAAGGTCTCAGAAACTAGCAGCAGAAAATATAAATAAGTGTAGTAGCCACTCGACATGTCCACAGGCAATCGACTAGGGAGCGAAGTCCTAATCCGTGAAGTCGTCGAAGTATCCTCCTTCTGATACCTCCTGCTGATCTGGTCCTTCTTCCTCAACTGAGCAAATATGGATATAGCTCAACAAGTCGTTTGTAACAAAGATTGCAATATGGTATGTAAGGTTTACCAATAGATGGCTGAAAGGTTAATTTTGTCGAAAGCAATAATTTAAAGTAAATACAATAAATAAATTGAAAAGCAAAATTTGATAATGATTAATTAATAAATAATCAAAGAAATTGAGACAAACCACAATTGAACTGACCATTCACTTTCCCCAAACTTAACCCAACCAGGTTTTATGAAAACTCTACCCCTCGTGTGAAATCACCAAGCATTGTCCATAACCAAGATTGAGTATTGTAAAGGCCTTGTGATAATCGCTTAGTCGCACACCCAAAGAAATGTGTAATGGCCAACATGATAAGTGCATTATCTCTTATGGGTAAAGTTGTGCAACCTCTGTAGAATGTAAAACTATTCGAATAGCTGTGTCCCTGGTCATAGACAATGCTCAGTGATTTCACATGAGGGGTATGTTTTTCATAAAAATCTTGGTTGGGTTGAGATCAGGTTTATTGGGAAGTGAATGGTTAATTCACTTGGGGTTTATTCACTCCTTTGATTCATTAATTATTTGTATACGTCCTTTCCAAAATTGTGCTTTCAATCTATTTATTGTATTTACTCTAAAAATATTACTTTTCTGCAAAATAACCATTTAGCCATCTTTTAGTAAGTCTTACATACTATATTGCACCTTTTTTTACAAACGACTTGCTGAGTACTCTATGTACTCACGGCTATATCCATATCTGCTCAGTTGCTGAAGAAGAACTATCCAACCAGAGGTGAGTGAAGGAGGATGCTTCAACGACTTTGTGGATTAGGACTTTGCTCCCCAGTCGATTGCCTGTAAACATGTCGAGTGGCTACTACGCTTATTTTTGTTTTTCGTACCTAGTTTCTTAATCCCTTCAAGTTATTATTTGTAAGCTTGGCTATAAGGTCGCAACTTTGATAATTAATAATATTTGAGGCTTTTCTTAGTAAACCGTGAATGGTCAATACTTCATCTATGTTTACATTGTGTGCACTAACATGATTCTGAATTAGTGCAGAATACACAGGAGTATCCGGATTTGCATATTCAGATCTTGACAACTAGCTAACCGCCTAGTAAAAAAATCATTATTCTATTTAGTTGTATCTAGATGCAAAGTTTGCATCAGCTCCCTACACTTTTGCTTTCAATTGACAGGTATTGAGTTTGTTTCGAGTACTTAAACCAGTCTATTGAACCGGCTATGCTCACACATTACATTGTAAATGGCCTAATGAACTTCAGTAATTCACTTAAACATGTTTAGTGTTCTAAACATGTAGTTTGGAAGTTCGATGACCTACTTGAACTAACATGACAAGTTTGATAACCTGTGACGTAATTAGGGGTGTCAATTGAATTCGAATTATCCGTTTTATCCGGCATCCAAATTCAGTTAGTGCGAATGTGGGAAGCGTAAATTCATTTGTATTATAAAATAGATACGGATCCGGATAGTATCCAAATTTTCTTCCCCAAATATGAATTCAAATGTGGCATGCAGAATTTGGTGCTAAACAAATACGGATACAGATATTATTCGGATTTGAATGTGATGAGTGGACTACTTGACGTATCTTTTGTATTTGATCTCCAAAGTGGGCATATTATATACATTTCGATCATCTTGACAAGCCCATCGTCATGATGGACTTTAATTTGGTATTTCATTTTTTATTTTGGCATATCCCCCAATAAAGCTTTTTGCATACTTTTTTAGCCAAATTTGATATGTTTGTAAATGAATTATTTGCAATATATCTAGAATTAGTTAGGATTAGTGGCAAATGGCACCAATGATCAATGATTACACGATAAACTAGAGAAAAAGGAGCATAAATATTACTATAAAATCAGTGTTAATTTGCTGAACTTCATTGTGCAATAGGATAATTCGCATTCGACCGAATTGAGTAGGTATTTATTTGTATTCGTATTCATTATAATATTCTCTTCGTATTCATATTTGAGCAAATTCGAATTCACATTCATTTGAAAATATGAATAGGAATATAAGAAGACCACTATTCGATTCATGTTCGATCCGTTGATACCCCTAGACGCAATTAACTCTTGATTTTATATAAAGAAGCGTGGAAAAAACCGTCCAACTAATTGGACATACTATAGTAAGTTTCATATATTGCTTTATAAAATTTAAATTTAGGTGTGGATACCTATTTGGACGAGGCTAGAAAAAAAATCTAAACCAAACTTGCGTCCATATAATTTGTTATCAAATTTGAATAGGAGAATCTAAGCCATATTTATGTCCTATCAAATTTGATAGCCGAATAATACAAATAAGTCATATCAGTTTTACATCCCCAATTATGTGCATAAGCAATGGTTTTACATCATAGATGGGAAAAATAATGTCTTGGTGAAATAGAAGCTAGACAAATACGAGGCATTCTGGGTAAATGCATACTCATACGGGAAAATTGAATATATAGGACCAAGTTAAGAGTGGTTTGATAAAATAGGACTAAGTTTGTTGTCCTTGTAAATATAGGACTGAGTTAAGCACCTTCTTGCAAATATGGTATTTTTCCCATTTTAATTGCATTTTCATTTTCCAGCCCCTTTTTCTCTACACGAAATGACTCTTTTGCCCCTTATCTCTATCCCTATCTTCCTCTTCCCACTCCCTACGGCGCCAGCTCGACCTCGACGCCGGTGAGGTCCGAGGGGGACGCGGCGGCGATCGCGATCCGTGCGATCAGCTCGTTGGCGGAGTCGGTGAGCTTCTCGTGCCAGAGGCGGAAGGCGGGGTTGCCGTAGCGGGAGTTGTGCGGGAGCGGCGGGGTGGATTCAACGAAGGCGGAGAGCGTGGAGATGAGGTCGAGGAGCGCGTTGACGGCGGGGACGGCAGCGGGTTGGACAGCTTGCGGCTGTGGACGGAGGCGGAGAGCGCGGCGACAAAGCCGAGGAAGTGGCGGCCGTGGAAGGAGGCGTGGAAGCGGGCGATGTCGTCGGAGGAGGGAGGAGAGATTACCAGAGAAAGGAAGGAGGGATGCACCACCAGATCTCCAGCCGGCCACTCCCACGCGCTACGCCGCTGCGCCGCCTCGGCGCGCCGCGAGCGCCGCAGCCGCGCCGCTTCCGCAAGTGCTTGCCGCCCGAGCACCGCCGGCCCCGCAAGCGCCACCTGGCCCGCGAGCACCGCCGCTCCCTCGCCTCCTCGCCGCCGATCACTGAAAAGATAGGGATAGAGAAAGACCAAGTGCTTGGCCTCCAGTAGGGAGTGGAAAGAGGAAGATAGGGATAGAGATAAGGGGCAAAAGAGTCATTTCGCGTAGAGAAAAAGGGGCTGGAAAATGAAATTAAAATGGAAAAAATATCATATTTGCAAGAAGGTGCTCAACTTGGTTCTATATTTACAAGGACAACAAACTTGGTCCTATTTTATCAAATCCCTCTCAACTGGTCCTATATGTTCAATTTTCCCATATATATATATATATATATATATATATATATATATATATATATATATATATATATATATATATATATATATATATATATATATATAGGAAAAATACTTTTACTCCGGTGTAATTACACCCACCTCTAATATACCACCTAAACAAAATTGAAATACTCCTTTATCACTTTAGGTATACTGATACACTAATTATAAGATATTCTAATGTGAACCACATGAAAAAATTGCAAAGGAGTTCATAGTTTTTAACGTATTTTGTAAATACGTTAAAAACTATTAAAGCCTCAGGGTTATAGGTCTTCGATCGCCTAAATTATGAATGAAGTGCGAGAGCTAGCTAGAAGCTTGTTCGACTTTCAGTTTAAGAGAAGGGAAGCTAATTTTGTCGTGCATGCTTGCGAAAAAATTGCTTGTAATGCCTTTTGAGGAATTCAGAGTGGCGAAATATGTGCCCTCGATTCCTTATTTCTTCCCTCAAGGATGACGTACTAGCTGTTGTTGAGTAATAAAGCTCTTGGCTTAAAAAAACAGCCTAATTTTTTGAACTCCAATTAAAAGTATTTATTTTAGCCATTCCTGAATTTTTATGTATTTTCTGGATTTTCCTGAATTTTTTAAAGTTCTTCCTTATTCCCGAAATTAACAAAAAAATATCATGGTTGCAAAAAATCTTTTCAAAGTATGGAATATTTTATTTACATTAAAATATTCTGAAATGCCTCTGTGAAATTTTCTCTATTTTTTAGTGTCATTTGCTATTTATCAGAGCAGAAAACATTTACCGGAAATAAATTAAATAAAAATGTAAAATGAAATCCCAAAACTCGTTACAGTACCATAGGCCCAGCCCGCTCAAACTTAACTCGGTCCGACCGGCCCAACTTGGTCCTCCCTTTCTGCTTCTCTTTTAGGATCGTGTATTGGGCTCAGCCGTCTTCGCCTCTCTACTACCACTGTACTAGTAGTGTGCATGTGCTAACGCTACGGTAAAATACAAAATAAGATAAAATTTGTAAACAATAAAACGAACAATCAGATTCATTAATATTCACGTCTCATATATTGTATAACCAAATATTTTTGTCACATAATAAATGTCACATAACGACTGATCCTTTGAGGATGCGACAATATCATTGGACTCACCCACCGACGACTTTCTCCATCCCCACATTGTTTAAACTTGAGGCTACAAAGAAAACAAACATTTTTGTCACATAAAGAAATATGAAACACAGTATCGTGCGCTCGGGTGGAGACGGGTATCGCGGGGTGATGCAGATCATGGACCACCTCAAACTTGAGTTATCCTGGAGTTGGGTACGAGCTGAACTTCCAAATTATGGCCAAAAACCTACTAACATGCTAAGGTCTGATTATCCCTTTTAAGAAAAAGAAAGTTTCTTGCACATGTAGCTTATTAAGTTGTGCATATCATTTAAAAAAAAGCCAATTGTTTGTTAGGTTGGTATTGTGAAGCCAGTTACCACGATATGTATATTAGAGAAGGGCAACCGTCACTCCAAACAGAAAAAATAGGACAAGATGTTACATGTAGAGTTCAGAGACAATAGCAATACATACAAATGCCTATTACCTACAAAAAAATAAGCACACTCTATAATAGAGGGGAGAACCCAAAGTGCAGCCGGATCATGAAAGCGTACCTGATCAGGATTTCGTCCATGAGAGCTCGATCGTGAGTCGGTTCTGGTGGGATGAAAATTGCAAGTACACATTTCTTCCTCTAAGATGGCATAAAAGCATGGTAAAAGTTACATGATGATATGAATATCACATCTCTACTGGTGATCTTATCTTTGGACAATGAAAGCGTAACAAAGTCAAGTGAAATTATGATATTTGACACATCCCAACCCACAAACGGCATAATTCTCGGGTATTATGGATAATCACAAAAAGATCAAAAATAAGGCTACAGCAAATCTACAAATCTGCGCACACGACTGCCATGGAACCACCATAAGGAAATTCTTAGGATGCACGAAACATAAGGTCCAAGAACAACGATTACCTTACGCTAGGTTGAATCGTAGTGTAGTATTGCAGACGCCATCGCAGAAGCCAAATCCTCCATCCGATAAGGGCCTGCAGCAAATGCAATCCGCCACATTATCACACAGCAAACACGCATCCACTTAACAACTGAAACACACGAACAAACGAGAAGGCAAGAGGGGACTGATTCTTGGCACGCAAAGATAACGAAGCCGCGATCGCGTGCGAATGGCTGCACCACCGGAGCAGATCACTCGCAGCAACGGGAAGACCGAAGAGGATCAATCTTTGCACCAGAAAGCCGAATAATCCGGGCAAGAAATTCCAACAAGCAACTCTAGAACCTGCAAAAGGGCCCAATTTCTCCAGTCTTCGGTTTTACTCGCTGTTCTCTGATCTTTACTGTAGCACGTCTGAACATTTTTCATATAGATGAACCTACTGGAGAAGGTTTCTTTACAACAGCTAGGAAGCTCAATGCTCAGGATTCTAACAAAGCGCAAATATGATTTTTATTGTTTAAAAGTATCGAAATGCACAAATATGAGTGTGCTACAAGAGTTAGGATGCCCCAAGACCATATTGCATAATTGTACCCTAAAAAGGCATTAGTTGTGATACTAAGATGAAGTGATGACTGATGAACAAAATGATAATTAATGTTGGTCAACCTTGGTGAACAAAATAACACAAGCCTGTAGCATGAAGAAGATCCACGATCCATCTGGAGAGACTACCTCTTTTGTTAATCATACGTACAGCGGTATAGATGTAAAGTATACCAGATGACAGTGATTCACTTTTTAAAATTTTGGATGTCCATCTATATGTTGTATATACTCTAACAACAGTGTGTAGACGTTGGTTACTTATATACTTCTGTACGTTGCTTTGCTCAAAACCAGCAATGCTCTACAATTTGATTGTACCGAAACAAGGTAAAATGTAGCCTATAAAGAAATAACAAAGAAAATACCTCATTGTAGGTTGTTCTCCCTTTGCTTTCGACTTTCTCGCAGACTGAAAAGAAGAAATGAAACATTTCATGACAACTTTTAACACTAATATTTAGTTAGGTATGACTCGTTAAAATGACTCCCCCAATATCAATGAAGAAAATAAGAAACTATTGATGATGATTTTACATCAGAAAATGGAGTAAACAGATTTATCTAAGTTGCATTTTTGCTTATGCTTCCTATGAAAAGATGACTGTCACAGAGGCAACAGGAGGGAAAGAAAAGTATCAACTCACCTTTCATACCTCTACGCGCTGGCCGGCGAGATGCAGATCATGGATTTGTGTAATAGAAGTGTATATACTAAGTATTTTGGCAACAATTTTGATGTACAGCTATACCCATGTACCTTCATCAGCTCCTCCACTGGACTACGGCAAGACAAAGGAATTATGTCATACAGATATACACGTTCGGGTAATGATAGAAACCGAAGGTAATAAAATAGATACAACGATAGGTAATAATCATGTAATTATATTGGGAATGTAATTAGGGCATCAGTTTTCAAGACTTACACACTTGGTTATACAAGAATAGTCAGGCATGCTCCTCGACTATATATTGGTGATGCGGTGTTATTTTTTCCAACAATAAAACTGTACTGACCACTTGTACATTGTGGGAGGGATACTATTATCCCTATATGTGATGCAAGCATGGAGCATTGGAATATGTAAAGAGGGTGAATGGAAATTGATTAGCGAGACAGGTTGTCATGATACAAAGATTAAGGATTGAAATTGACTAACACAGTGTACCATTAGGTGGTAGGGATAATATTTGATATGTAACAGGGAGATCGAAATTTGGCATTTATAATGGTAGTGATACAAGAAACTAATGCACTATGGTTTGAAATTAACAACCCAAAGAACCATTATGCTTGCTACTATAATTAACAACTGATGATCGAATGGCCACATTAGTAATTTCCAGAGTTAAATAGTTTGCTGAATCCAATTTAAACATCTATGTCCCCCGTCAAGGCACCACGTGAACCATATGCTAGATATCCAATAATCCATGTACAGCTAATTCTCAGGTTTAGTATTGTTAAACCAACCATCAATCAATTATCAAATAACCATCACGATAATCTATACTAATAAACGATGAGGTAACATACCCTTAATAACTTAAATTATAGGCTATTGGGACTAATCAGCAAGTGACCATGCAAGTGTAGAAAAATTAATTGTTAAGAGATAGTACCTGAAGCGTTCAGCAGACCGACTGAACGAATGATAGTACCTGAAGCACGCAGCGACGGCACGAGGCCACAGCCCCGGCAGCCCACCTCGCTTGGCGCGCGTCGGCGACGATCGAGGTCGAGCAGCGGCGGCCTCGCCTGATGCAAGCGACGGTGGCCTCGCTAGGCGCGCGCGGCGGCGGCGGCACCTTCAGGAACCCTAGATGGGTTTTGGGAGGAGAGAGAGAACTCTTTACGAAAGAATTTGTGAAAACGTTTATGATTTCTTTGCAGCGTCGGGGGCGTGTGCGTGGGCACAGGGTGGGGTGGGAAGGAGGAGGAGACGGCACGTAGGGAGGGAAGGAAAAGGAGGAAAGAGGAGGCGCCGGCGCGTGGGGGGCGGAAGAGGAGGCGGTGCGGGATGGGGAGAAGGAGATGCGGGGTGGGGAGGGAAGGAGGCGGCGGCGGGTAGGGAGGGAAGGAGGAGGCGCCGGCGTGTGGGGGCGGAAGAGGAGGCAGTGCTGGATGGGGAGAGGGAGATGCGGGGTGGGGAGGGAAGGAGGCGGCGGCGGGTGGGGAGGGAAGGAGGAGGCGCCGCGCGTGGGGCGGAAGAGGAGGCGGTGCGGGATGGGGAGAAGGAGATGCGGGGTGGGGAGGGAAGGAGGCAGCGGCGGGTGGGGAGGAAGGAGGAGGCGCCGCGCGTGGGGCGGAAGAGGAGGCGGTGCGGGATGGGGAGAGGGAGATGCGGGGTGGGGAGGGAAGGAGGAGGCGCCGGTGCGTGGGGGGGCGGAAGAGGAGGCGGTGCAGGATGGGGAGAGGGAGATGCGGGGTGGGGAGGGAAGGAGGCGGCGGTGGCGGGTGGGGAGGGAAGGAGGAGGCGCCGGCGCGTGGGGGGCGGAAGAGGAGGCGGTGCGGAAGAGGAGGCCGTCCAGCAGTTCTGAGTTCAATGATGTGCATGATCCGGATGATTTTGGCCTTAGGATCTTCAAGGAGTAAGAGAAGAAGGCTTGAGGAGAGATCCAGACCATTCATTTGTATGAAGTTGGATTACTTTGGTACACAAATCTGGGTGGACTTAGATTAGGCATGACTGTGGGGGTGGTTGAGGGGGTGGATTTAGTAAAGAAAATTTTGGTGTATTATAGAGGGGTAGAGAAATACCGTCCTCAATCAAGTTACCTTCCGTTTCTCTTATACGTTCGTGTAATAATGCCAACCCGCCTTCGACGTCGTCGCCTCCTATCCCATTACCAGTGGGCCCGGGGCTCACCTATTAGCCGCCGTCTTCCTCCTCGCGCCTGAGTGAGCCGCGCCATGGATGCCACTGTAGCTGCTCGATACTCCACGCCAGAACATATCCCCTCTCCGCACAAAAGATTCTGGATCGCTGCGCCTAGCTTCGACGTCACCTCGCTGCCTCCTTTCCGCAAGCCAGAAGGCTACTCCAGCTCGCACACGCGACGAGCCCCGCCATGGCAGAGCTCAGGGTTCTCGCTACACCGCGCCAAGGTTCAACTCTAAGCCATCCAAAAGCATGCAAGATTCTCGCCATCTTGGCCTCGATGTCTTCCTGCTCTCCTCTCCTTTTAGCAAACATCGTAGAGCACACCTAGCTTGCAATTTGGTAGGAGATGAGTGTATTACTTTTATGTTTATGTTTTTCTAAATAATATGCTATTTTAGTATGTCTCTTAAATAATTTCATCGTATTGATTAACAATATATGACTTGTTCATGGATCTTGTTATTCATGTTTTGATGTTATTTTAAATTATCACTGATCTTATATCGTGAGACAATAATGATTTAGATATCAGCACATGTAGTGATTGATGATCATATTTCATAGATCATAGATATGAGAATATTAAATCAATAATATGGATACATATTAGAGAATATGATATTAAATTGATCCACCTTGAGACAATATTAAGATTGTTATGTTTTATGTATCATCAATTAGTCTCAATTTGATAATGTATAATCCTTATACCTAATATCAGCATAATTTTTTACGTATGTAGTAGCATACTTAGGGTTTCCAAATACTAGTTACTTCATGGCTCCATGCGCCTTTGACAGCTTAGATGCATCACGTGGGTAGAGAGGTCTTCACTACTTTTATCAGTGGAAAAAGCTGTATGAGTTAAAGCAGCATGGGAGGGTGGAGCGTAGGCGTCCGCAATGGTAATAGCTAGTACTAGCTATATAGTCAGCTGACGTGGAGGTGAGAGACAAAAGCAAAGACTATTTTATACTGTTGGACCCACATGCTCCCCTCTCATGTTCTTGGACTACGTGAAATAGATCAGCTATTTGCTCGTCGCTAGTGACTACTCTCTCTCCTACTTTTTCCTTGCCACATCAGATCTAGCTAACTAAATAGCCAGCTGTTGGAGACGCCCTGAGATGAGGCATCCTATCGGACATCCTACCCAAAGCAAATCCCATATGTTTTTTCCTGTACCCTACGTGTACAGAGGCTATGCAAATTTACATGGTTTTGTTAGGGCATATACTCTTTTAAGGTTATCTTTAAAACTTTTAGCTCACCTAAAAACAGCACTAAAGACAACATCTTCAATAATTAATCTCTACTAGTAGTATACCCGTGCTAACGCTACGGTAAAATACAAAACAAGATAAAATTTGTAAAAAAATAAAACGAACAATCAGATTAATTAAGATTCACGTCTCATATATTGTATAACCAAATATTTTTGTCACATAATGAATATCACATAACGACTGATCCTTTGAGGAGGCGACAACATCATTGGACTCACCCACCAACGACTTTCTCCATCCCCACATTGTTTAAACTTGAGGCTACAAAGAAAACAAATATTTTTGTCACATAAAGAAATATGAAACACAGTAAGGAAATAGGTGTTTGTGGACTATTTACTTACCACATCACCATGCTAGGACGTCTTTATACACAATATTTTTGGTGCAAAAGTAGGCTAGACAGTGTAGCGCATCCGGCAATAGGGTGCTTAACTGATTTGCAGTAATCCACATTGCAATACAGGTCAATGGAAGCACAAACCAAATTTGCAGTACAGTAGACAATTTATTTGCATGACACTGTGATGAGATTTTTCTTAAGACGACAAATTAGTAGGAACTGAAAAGAGGAGGCGTCCTGCTGCTCATCGTTGGGCAGTATGGTTGACGTACCTGGGTGAAGCAGGCGGAACAGGTTCTGTTGGACGAACTGGTTCCTAATCTAATGAACAGGTTCCCATGACTTTTTTTACGACTGGTTAGAGTCGTTTACGACCGGTTCGACCAGTTCCGACCACTTCTGTTGCCGTACGATCACTCAGGTAGCCGTTCGACCACTTTGCTTTGTCGCTGCGCTCGAAATACCGTGATCGCAAACTCCTACGATCACTCAGATGCTGGCGATCACTGTTCACTGTGGTCGAACACTCTTTCGACCACGTTCAGATCTCCCCGATGAATGCTTGTCGCTACTGATGAGGCGATGGGGTCCCGATCTTCCGATAGGATGATAACTATCGATTTCGGTGGAGATGACTCTTGCGATCCGACTACAACCGTACGAGACGTCACTTGCGCCTTAGCAATCGCTGAACCAACCCCAAGATATTATCAACCGTGCCAAGAACACGGTTGACCTGACCACGAAGGTCTATTCCTGCATGCAACCGAAGAACACGCAAGAACAAGGATAGTGAGCAACCTGAAACTTGCTAGATATAAAAGTCGCACAAGGATAGTTGAGGTTCTGTAACACGAATCTGTTGGTCTAGCCGACACAAGAGAACGTGGAGTTTGCACTAGGGGCTAAAGTGATCTAAACAAAACCTAAGTCTTAGAAACAGAGGCGACGGCTCCTATATAGTGAAAACAACCAGGGGAGGCGTCCCATAGGGTACACCCTAGGGTTACAAGGCCCATGGGCCCAAGTGGAGGTGGCGCAGCACCCTTTTGACTCGGACTCAGAAACCTATGTGGATTGTTTTCATGATTCCGGCCGGCTCGGATGGAATTTTAAGATGAGATTGGATCCATTGGAAAGTAGACTTGATAAGCTTTCCATGAAGTACAAGAACGTCCCAAACGGAGTCCGTATGAGGAAGTTATGTTCGTTTAAACTTGCACCATTGCAGCAGTCCGAATCCGATTCCAGTACGTGACCAATGTGGACTCTTTTAACGATTGCGGCCGGCTCGGATAGAATTTGAAGATGATGTTAGATCCGTTGGAAAGTAGACTTCATAAGCTTTCCATGAAGTACAAGAACGTCCCAAACGGAGTCTGTATGAGGAAGTTATGCCCGTTTGAACTTGGTACCATCGCAGCAGTCCGAGTCTGATTCCAAAACGTGTCCAACTCGAATTCGTGCTTGACTTGGTCCCAAAGTGACGTGGTGACCTCCCTTATTCCTTCCATGCATGTCCAGGACTCCATGTCCCTTTCCTTCATCCTTTCCCAAGTTCCTAAGCACAATTAAATCACTTGCATTAGGTAGCGGTCTATTCTTAGTAACATATGAAGGCTGAAGAAACGAATTCACCTTTGGTTCAATCTTGATATTGGGCGCTATTATCGTATGTGTTTATGGCGTGGTCACATCATCCTCCCCTTCTTGATAGAAAACCGTCCTCGGTTTTAGCATATGTGTAGCCTCACGTATTGCATGATCTTCATCATAAATGTCGGTACATAATAACAAACGCAACAAACTCTCATTATGTAATATCATAAGTTCTTTGTCAAACAAAGTGAAACCTGTTTGAAACGAACTCACCTGATAATTTAAGTGGTGCGTAGGAGCTCTTGTAATTCGAACAACAAGTATAGCAAATATGCTTATATCCATAGGGTACATGTGCTTATCATTCTCCCCTTCTTGAAAGTAAAGCCGTCCTCGGCTTTTGATAAGCTGAAAGTATGGTAACAGAGAAGCCAAGGTGTATGCATGGTATATGTATATGTCATCCGTTTTAACAGTTCTTCGTTGTTGCACAATTAATGTTATAAAACAACAGTGATCATAAAAGCTCATTATATTATTAACCCAAAAGTAATCATATATGTTAATGAGCAAATCAAAATTTCTCACACAGCAATTATTGCAACTTGTTTTGCAAATGTAAGTGAAGCATCTATGCAATTCAAATCTTTGAAGTTGTATACTTGTAGTGGTAGCACATATGGGTAAAGCTACAACTTTTGGAATCAAGCAAAGTTCTTTGATATAATCATATTTCAATTGAGCAATAGCAAATTCATCTAGTAAGGGTGAAAAGATTTGCAAGTTCTTCCATACATCAATTTCATTATTCAGATTGTCAATGTTAGATGGTTCAAAAATAGATGAACACATAGGTATTGGATGAGTACTAAATTTTACTTCCTTCTCATATTGAACAAGATTCAACACACAAGAATTGTTGTCCAATACAGCAAGCTTCAATTCATCCATGTGATCATAAGTTATGCATATTCGATATACAAAAAATTGATTTTCTACACCATAATCTCCAATCAAATTAAACTTATACCCAAGGGTGTAGGCACTAAACAAGAATTTCGAACATGCAAGTTCAGAAACTTTCTCCATAGCACAATCCAAACTAACGGCCTCATTAAGCTTGATATAGCACAATGCATCGCAGGGATATTCTATCAAATACTTCCTTATGTGTAATTAATTCGACAAGTGCAAAATTGTGAGAATTTAGATCAGCACATGGTTCGTTCAAGTCAACACAAGGAATATCAAAAGATTGCACTACAGCAGGTATATACTCACAAGGTTGATCTATGTCTTGTTGTAGCACCAAATCAGTATCTTTGTCATTATCGTCCTCATTAGATACTGTATTTACCTCAAACTTCTCCTCTAATGGCATAAGATGCATCAGATCATCCTTCACCTCTTCAAGTATCTCGGTGGTATCTATAGATGGAGTAGAAACCAAAACAATATCAACATTTTCAATTACCTCAGATTCCACCTCGCTTGTGACCGTGAGTGCTGGAGGTACAAAACGATGTCGCAATTTCTGTTTCATCTCCTCCCATGTGTATATATAGTGGAACTCGAGATTCGACCACCAATGTTGAACATCACCAATCAGCGCCGTCCTTGCCATGCTCATCTTCTCATAAGGATCAAGATCTTGTCTTTCAAGGTAGCTATCCATCATAGTAACCCACAAGAAGTAGTCCGACGACGTACTCTCAGCGGTGAGTGGCAAGATATATACCGGTAATTGTTTCCCTTCAAGTTCAAATCTGCCCGTGATGACATCATAATCTACCAATTTTCTCAAGCCTGTCATTGTTAGTAGAAAACAAGGAAACAAATCACAAGTAAATGTTCCTATCAACTACTAGGATATGGAGGCTCATATCAAGTCACACATCTCTCAAGCTCTTACCAAATTCTTACGAGTTCTTACCAAAGCAAACAGGTGGTGCAACCGGTGGCTGGTTCGTGATAAATCTAACTCAAGTGATGAGTAAAGCGATTACAAGGTACAGCGAGACCTATTCGGTTAGTAGAAAAGTGGAGCCTGGATAGGCTATGTATTTTGTAGCAAAGGAAAACAATCAATTAATTTCAGAAATTGCACAGAATTGAATTATAGTTCGTATCTAGCACTTAGCCTATGTTGCTGATCAACCAAGGATGGAAGAAGGCTAAAATATGTGTATGGTAATGTATAGGAGTGGTAAATGCAAGATAATTCAATCGAATGCAATCTGGAATTGAAGATCACAAGGATTGACCCAAAACTTGAAATCTGGAGATTTCTGTCCACTGGACAGCACGTCGGTATTTCGGCTGTAACTTTTTGTCAGTTGCCTTTTTTTCAATGATTCTTTTTTTCTCCGTTTCCTGACGGCTTTTTCTACAACTTTTGTTTTGGGGCCAAGTTCTGGAAACCGACCAAACAATTCGCACAAAATTTACAAATGCCGGCTATTGCAGATTCAATCTGGATTTTTAGGTGAACTTGTACCGCAGATATCTCTTAACTCCCTTGCTGGAATGACGTGAAATTTTACAGATAGATGGAAAATGAAGTTTTGAATCTAATGGCGGTGGTCTCACTCAAAAATAATCTCGGAATCAAAAGTTATGACGTTTTTGGTGGCGGCTGCAGAGAAAGGAAAAATCAGCCGAAATTGGAATTAGGGTTTGTGATAGGGGAATTTTTTTTGTTTGGACTTTTTTATGGAATCAAGGATATGACCAGCAACTAGACAAAGCTAAAACGGACACAAATTCAATTTAGCAAACCAAAACTAACAGATTGAAAGGCACAACGGGGTTTGGACAGCGGAAATTAACTCTTTTTGTGGGGCAATTTTTCTGGACTATGGGAAATAAAAATCAATCTACTAACTAGGGATACAAAGAATTCCTACCGGTCAACTGAAGCTCGATACCAACCGATGAGGCGATGGGGTCCCGATCTTCCGATAGGATGATAACTATCGATTTCGTGGAGATGACTCTTGCGATCCGACTACAACCGTACGAGACGTCACTTGCGCCTTAGCAATCGCTGAACCAACCCCAAGATATTATCAACCGTGCCAAGAACACGGTTGACCTGACCACGAAGGTCTATTCCTGCATGCAACCGAAGAACACGCAAGAACAAGGATAGTGAGCAACCTGAAACTTGCTAGATATAAAAGTCGCACAAGGATAGTTGAGATTCTGTAACACGAATCTGTTGGTCTAGCCGACACAAGAGAACGTGGAGTTTGCACAAGGGGCTAAACTGATCTAAACAAAACCTAAGTCCTAGAAACAAAGACGATGGCTCCTATATAGTGAAAACAACCAGGGGAGGCGTCCCAAAGGGTACACCCTAGGGTTACAAGGCCCATGGGCCCAAGTGGAGGTGGCGCAGCACCCTTTTGACTCGGACTTAGAAACCTATGTGGATTGTTTTCATGATTCCGGCCGGATCGGATGGAATTTTAAGATGAGGTTGGATCCATTGGAAAGTAGACTTGATAAGCTTTCCATGAAGTACAAGAACGTCCCAAACGGAGTCCGTATGAGGAAGTTATGTTCGTTTAAACTTGCACCATTGCAGCAGTCCGAATCCGATTCCAGTACGTGACCAATGTGGACTCTTTTAACGATTGCGGCCGGCTCGGATAGAATTTGAAGATGAGGTTGGATCCGTTGGAAAGTAGACTTCATAAGCTTTCCATGAAGTACAAGAACGTCCCAAACGGAGTCTGTATGAGGAAGTTATGCCCGTTTGAATTTGGTACCATCGCAGCAGTCCGAGTCTGATTCCAAAACGTGTCCAACTCGAATTCGTGCTTGACTTGGTCCCAAAGTGACGTGGTGACCTCCCTTATTCCTTCCATGCATGTCCAGGACTCCATGTCCCTTTCCTTCATCCTTTCCCAAGTTCCTAAGCACAATTAAATCACTTGCATTAGGTAGCGGTCTATTCTTAGTAACATATGAAGGCTGAAGAAACGAATTCACCTTTAGTTCAATCTTGATATTGGGCGCTATTATCGTATGTGTTTATGGCGTGGTCACATCACGCTACAAGCATCCACAGACACCTGTGATGGGTCTATAATACATGTAGATAAACTAATGTTACAGGATCAGCAATAAAATGTAATATAAGGATCATAAACTATTCACTTCCACCATAAGAAAGAATAGATGCAAGAGAAGAACTCCAAAATTCAAACAAGAAAACCCAAAAGTTGACATAAAGCACATTAAAAAAATCACACATTTTCTAAGGCCACCAACAATAGAGCTTGTTCTTCTAGGCTTCTAGCTAACATACATAGAAGGCTAGAACATAGCATAAACTATCCTGACGTTAAATTGCCAGACATGGCATGATCAGAGTGCAAGTTGTAAGGCCAATGCTGATTATTCTGTTAGTTGTCGAATTCTAAAGGAGGTTATTTATTTCAAAATAACATTCCACAGGGTCAAATCTGCATCTAGTTTAATCCTTGAATTGAAGTGTCGATTTTCTCAAGGGGTCATAAAGCATTATTAATTATTTTGGCTACCTCCTAGAAAATTTGTATAAAGAAAAGACCAAGAACTCAGACATACAACCCTTTTCGATAAAGCACAATAGAGTAGCAAAAGGAGAAAATAAGTCAAAGATAAAATGTCCGCAATATACATTGTAAGATGTATAACTTATGGAAAATGCCCCATTTGTCCGCTCACTTCTTAATGCATCCGCGGATGACTCCTCTAGAACCAACAAGCTGATCATTAATCAAATTATAATCGAAGACATCAAGCATTTTTCGCACACTCTCTGGTTTGATAACACCACACATGAAAAACTTAGAATCCCACAAGTGACACAGGATAATAAACCCTGATCTAAAAACCCAGCAGCACTGATTATATCCCCCTTATCACCGTCTGCATCCTGTGTATGGGATGAGCTAGACATGTTTACACAATCATCCATACATGTTGTAGGTGGGAATTTCTTTCCAGAGCAGACTGATAATGAATTTTCTTTGGATGAAGACAAAGCACTAAAGCTTCTTTCAACATTCCAATCAAGTGTCCCATTCAGTGGTAAGCATCCCGAGGCTTCCAGAGCTTCTACGCTACTGCGTAGGCCATCTGATATGGATTTAGTTTTTGATTGGGGTCTTGAGCGTAAAGCTGAAAGTCAGGACCATCATGGGCATTTATTGGAAGAATAATACAAGAAGACCCATCATTAAGAAGACAACTAAGCAGTTCATTGTCTTCAATAACATTTTGGACAAATATCTTTTTGACCAATTATTCCCCTTCACCTTTCTTCTTCTCCTTTAATCTAGAGCTTCGTGGTTCCATTGCCCCAATGGATGGTTCCCTAGAAACATACAAGTTGAAAATAAATTAAATGAAGAGTCCAAATAGATTAAAAAGGATGCACTTGGTACCAACTCCAAGCATAGAAAGAGCTATGTGAGAAAGCAGCTCCAATAACACACATGGTTAAGCATTATCTCATAGTAATGGCTACTGTGACATACAAATACGAAAAAAATAAGATTTTGTTGCCTGGATTACAGAAATGGAAGTGGGGATATCAAATATCATCACCACAGAGCATAGAACTCAAATCCTCCTTGCTATCTGTTGTACTGTTAGCTGTTCCTCCTTCAAAAGACAAATTCTGATTGGTGGCATTACTCTCTAGTGTCAAATTCTTCTTTGGAACTTCGACCCATTCAGTTATCTCAATCACTGCTTCGGCCCTATCAAGAGCAATAATTTCGCTTCTACTCAAAGAAAAATGTAGATTTGCTTTGATTGGTGCAGATAAATTGCGCTTTCATACTGGTTAAAAAGCACATGGTTAAATTCATGCAGTGAAATCAATCATATGGTGAATACGTATAACATGATAGCAATAGCATTAGGGAAGCCATAGTCAAATATCATTTAATTTGTCAGAAGGAAGATCCTTTTTCAAATGAGTTTAATCGGCATGACCATATGTATTGTAACCTCACATCTAGATATTCCCAATGAAAGCAGTTCACAGATAAGGGTATATTATGTCCAGGCAGTTCAGTTGATTATAGGCAGGACTTGAGACTGCAAAAAGGGGGGGTAATATGCTTGCTTACTTTACACTGGCATCTGTCAGGCCTGATACGGAATAGTCCGCAAACTTGTGCGATGAAACACCTGGAGGCAGTTCATGAGCTTTGTCAAAGTTGAGAGAGACATCGAAGTCCTTAGTATGTCTGATGGACCTGAACATCTGTACGAAAGAAACAAATAGCAAGCCAGTTTATATATATATATTTCAAATATAGTAAGAAAAGTTAACCTACAAGGCTACAACTATAACTCTATAAGTCAAAAGAATAACGAATTTGCTTACCTTTATTGGCATTTTCTTCATCCTCGGCACCAGAACTTGATCAATACTTTCATCTTTGACATAATCTGGGCCATCTATTTCAAGCACGAAACCGTAAGTAGAACCATCAATCATCCCCAGCTTATGGTTTAACTTAATTCCATCACTTAAGTTAGCAGCATGCAGTGAGGCACCCAGAAAAATTGCTTCATTAGCATCAAGATGCTTATCGAGCTCACTCCGTCCCAGGAATTCCTGCAGCTTGGCCTGTACCAGGAGAATACAAATGAACTCAGTGAGCTAAAATGTGGCAAATGATAAACATTGCACTAAAACACTAACGAATGGTGAATGATGGAATTAGATAAGGCGTGTAACTCTATTTCGGAAGTAAAATAAAGTCCTATATGTGACTAACAGTGGTTTAAAACCCCTTTGAGAAGTGACAACAAATATAACAAGTGCAAAGCACTGAATTGAATTCATGATGAAAGCTTCTCTGTGAAAAAGTGAAATGAAATATAAAGCAGGCAATCATGTGCTTCACATGCAACCAGGTTATAATAGTAGTTTAGTTTCTCTGAGCATGAATGGGTGCATGGAAAAAGTTCTCATTACAGCGCTCAATGCAAATCAAGTAGAAGCCTAAAATGATAACTAAATTTAATCACCTGCAATTTTGGTACCCGATAGCTCCTCCTATTAGCTCTACAGCATAGATTACATGGCAGGCAAAGTTTGAAATTTTAACGATACATTACATGTTTTGTGTTTTTCAACCAAAAAAGTTAGTGCCTCTTATGAATCAGTACAACAGACAATTAACCCTTCACGAAGCTAGGTTGCAACTGAATTCCTAAGCCTAATAGCCGTAACCAAAATCCCTAAAACCTAATCTCGAACAAATAGCCCTCGCAAAAATAACTAAAAATCTCGAACAAAATCAAATAGCCACAAGGCATGAGAGGATTACCATGCCCCAAGTGAGATCCAATTTTCTGGGTTAACAACAAAGCCGCAGATTTCCGGTACACTTTAGGTCGATCGATTGGCACTCACTGGTCGCGTCGGGAGTCGGCGAGTCGCGCGCCGAGACGGAGCAGCTGCGGATCTGTGGGAGGGAGGCGGCTCGCGGTGTCCCCACCTGAATCCCAGCATTAGATCTCGCTACGTTGGAGACGGAGGCGGAGGGACGGAGGGTCGACGGGAAGGCAGGGGCGCGGCCCGGCAGAGGCGGAGGTTGCGTGGAAGGCAGCACGCGCAAGAGGAGGAGAGGCCGAGGCGGAGGGCGGGGGGGCGCGCGCGAGCTTGCGCGTGAGGCGAGGTACTCCCACGCCCGCCGCCGTGCTCCGCGCCGCTCCTCCCGCCCGCAGCAGCCGGCCTCCTCCTCCGCCGCCGTCGTAGCCACCGCCGTCGCAGCCGCCATGGGTGCGGGGAGAGTGGAGAGGAGGGATCGACTCGGCCAGCAGCAGGTGGAGAGGACTCGGGCGGACCGGACGGGCTCTGTTTGTTCCGTTTTCGTGCGGCTTCGGAGTTGTTCAATGATGTGCATGATCCGGCTTCGGAGCAGGTGGAGGATCGCCGCCGCGCCGCCGCCCTGGTGGGAGAGGGGGAGTCGCGCGCGGGGTGGGAAGGATCGCCGCCGCGCCGCCGCCGGGGGAGAGGGGGAGTCGCGCGCGGGGTGGGGAGGACGCCGCCGTGCCCTAGGGTTCCTGCGTGTGGGAGACGGGGGAGAGGGGGAGTCGCAGGGTGGGCGTGGGATGGGGCGCGGGATGGGTTGATCCAAACAACCTGGGCCGTTGGATATGAGTGGGTAAGGAGAGAGAAAGGTGGGAATTGATCATTGATCGTTGATTTCACTGGTTGGTTTTCCTGGGGACACGAATTGGTGTGGACGCAGGAAAACTCATGACTGCTGGGGGCACAATTTGAGGTGGTCGTAGGAAAGAACTGAACTGGTGGATTTTAGGGGTAGAGATAAAATTAATTTTTCTAACTATTTTATATTATTTTTATCATATCCCTCCCACCCAACACACACACACTTCAATACTATTTATATTGGTTTGTGTGCTTAGATTGTTTTTTATAAGAGATAGCACGTTCTTTCTTCTCACCTCCTCTCTGTTCACATAGAAATTTAGCTAAAAGATAGCTAAAGTGGTATTATTAGAGATGCCTGACAATGTTTTGGTAGCGTGCATGCATGATGTAAGTTAGCAAGGGAGTATGCTACTTTCTGCCTGAATGGGATGTATCTTACAGGCAACTAACTGGGTTGTGGCCCCATTTCTGCAGCTGAGCCACGCACATTAGACATCGATCAAACCCTATCATTGGCTATAAATACCGCCCCGAAACTCCCCAGGGAAACCATCCCAAGCAACACAGACAGTAGTAGTACAAGGCTACAAGAAGCTACTCTACTTAAGCAATGCATGGCGACATCCATGCTTGCTGGCGTTCTTTCCCTAAACCTCCTCTTCATCGCCACCGCGCACGGCGGCCAGCAAAACCCAGTTCCCCCGCCGCCCTCCCCGGCTCCACCTGTTCCCCGCCGCCCCCGACCCTAGGATTGAACTCTTCAACACTTAAATTGCATGACCAACCGATCTAATACTCCCTCTGTTCTTCCCCGTTTATATGTCGTTTTACAATACGTACAATCCACCTTTTATAACTTTGACCACTAATGCGCAAAAAGGTAATTTTGCATTTGTCACGTGTAAATATTATCACTAGATTTGACCTCCAAAATACTTTCTAAAAATTACTAACATATAATTAAAAAAATAATAATCAAATATGTGTATTGAAGACCGCATCTATATCAACATAACAAGTACTAAAAAAAGAATGGAAGTAGTATTATATTGTATTTGCACGCATCGGTGTTCTCACATCCAAAAGAAGATAGTATATTGCGTGTGAGATCAATGTCATATTAATTCTGGGTTTTGGAAATAGGACAGTTTGGTCCAGTAAAATTAAGAAAGAAATTATGCTCAAAGAAGTCATAGAGCTCGTTCGCGCGTGAATGCCGAGGCATAAGTGGCTTACTGCATTATTTTTCTGGGATTTAATTTGTCTAGTTCCTGTTCCTGAGATTTCATCCCATGATAATTTCTTTGTCGTTCAGCCTTGTGGAAGACTATAATACGCATTTGAGTTTTCGAAACAAAAAGAACCACCCTGTACATTTCACGATAAGTCTGAACCCCCACGTACGTACATAGACCAAGGAGGATAATAACACTTTGATAACATAGACCCTTGTTAAATGCTATACTAAGCTACTTCAAAATAGGACCAAAGGATGAAAATATTTCAATAATTGCGTTCATGATTTCCTCAGTGACTTGCATTGTGAAACAACAGATCCCAACAAAATAGAGTTAAATGGAGTGCTTAATTAATATATCTATAAACAACTGGTATATATGCTTCTCCTTTTTTATTCAATAAGAAAAAAAGGAAAAACCGTAATTACGAGAAGAATAAGATTGTAAAACAAACTTTAATGCACATCTTAGATGGCTTACCGATAATCATAAAGATCTGGATCCTTCACTAATAAAAGACAATAATTCATCTAAACACATCACATTGTATGAGCCCTATTCATTTTCTCTCTGTCTACAGAGTTTGTAAAAAGCTGGGTATATTTTTTCTCTCAAACAAAAAGTTGGGTATCTTTAATGTTAGAATATCTTAGTTTCGAATTTTGGAGAAATAGCCCCTTTCCAGAAGGAAAGAAAGAACTCCGGTGTTTTCCTCTCCTCACCATCTTGGAAAAGAAAATCAAAGCATCACTCTTAGAGCATGTCCAATGCAGACGCTTAGAGAGATACTTAGTAATAAAAAACTGATTTTTCTTGCCACATAGGATAGATAAGGTGCTTATTTTGAAGCATCGATGCTTAAATAAGCACCGGTACTTAGTAGGTGCTTATGTGTATAACTATATCTATTAATGAAAGAGATACTTGCATTGGAGGAAATAACTTTTGCATAGATGCTTGATGATGTGGCTATATTCTCTCTCTTTAAGCACTCATATATAAGCATCTTGTATTGTACATATCCTTAATCTGTCCCATACGCGTGAGTGCTTGTTTTGCTTGGCCGCCCTCCTTTTAATCTAATTAACCTAAAATGATGAGTAGTTGATCAGTGCAACATAATATCATCGTGTTTAATGGTATACAGATTTATGCAATGTAAGACGAAGGGCACAGCACGATGACGTACGCTTCACAAAACATACGTCTCCATCTCGCCCCTACACGACCAAGTTATCGTGTGGAGGACGTGCAGGCCGGGGGTACGGTAGTACACGCATGCGGTCTCTTTTTTTTTATTTTCAATCGGTTTTTACTCTATTTTTCAGTAATTGCTATTTATTAAATTAATAAATTATAGCCAAAAAAAGATATATATCATTTCAAAATACGTGTAGTCAATATTCAAAAACTTTAGTATTTGACTGCTAATATACATTAAAGTATTAGAACTATCATTTGAAAATAATAATAGTATAGTTATCGTTGCGAGTACATTTATATCATTGTACTTCCAATAATTTTTACTACCATGCAATTAGAAGAAGTGATGATAAAATATGTGTATTAAAGACATATATACCAATGTCTAAAATGAAAATTGAAATAGAACGATCGAATAGCTGAATTAGAGGTCGTTTGAAAAAGTGATGAAGCCGGAACCGGAAGTCGAATCAAACACTTGGCTTTTAGAAATAACTTTTGTAATATCTTAAATATAATGTCAGAAATTCCCATTTATATTTCTACGGGGAACACTGTCTGACCGTGTAGATTTTATTTTCATTTCCGTTTTCCCTCTTTTATACACACACACACACACACTAATTACTAGTGTATAATAAAATTGATTAGTTATATAATCATGTGATATGATGATTGTGGTTAAGATTTATTTGTGTAATTATTGATATTAAATAAGCCATCATTTGTCTTCAACGCAATTAAGATATTCGGATATTTTTTAGCGTAAAATTAGTTAGATTTTGCAGTGTTGGATCTTAATCTAACATATCTCCCCATATAAGCCCCCTCTAAAAAAATGATCTGAAGCATTGGATCTTCATCCAATTGATCCACTCATACAATCCTCCTACAAAAAAAAAGATATAGGGCATTGGATCTTTATCCAACGGATCCATCCATACAAGCCTCCCTTCAAAAAAATGATCTGAGACGTTGAATCTTCATCTAACATTTCAAAATTTAACTAATTTTATCCTCAAAATAATCAAATATTGTATGGACACTCCCTTTACTTTTAACCGTCTCTACTATCTAAAAGTCGTGTGCTCAAGACGCTTCAAACATGCTCTCTTAGCACAAGTCGACTACACGGACCGATGAAACGTGGACAGCCGGCCGGAAGAAACCTAGCTAGCTGTAGGTGCAGCAGCAAGTGGGCAGCCTCTTTTCTCTGTTTGCGATTAGCACAAGTGGGCAACTCGTCCTAGGTACGACTTTCGTTGCCGCGCGCATGCGTACGTACGTGCGCACTGGGCAACTCGTCTTTAGGTACTCTTTCCGCTACATGCATGTATATACAACAGCATATATACCTGAATAAGGATCCAACAAATTTACAGGATTTTCTCGCGAAACATCCATATATACAAGTTAATTTTGCATTCAGCGATTCAATTTTGTAGCCAGCTCATGGATAGCGCGTGCCACAGAAGCATGCACAGCACTGGCCGCTGCATGCGCCCGGGCGTGCAATTCATTCATTGTAAAACAATAATAATAAAGTCGGAGGAGTTTAAGGGCTGTGGAAAAAAAAAATCATTAGCTTAGTGGCCGGGTCACCATTTTAACTATATATATACTACGTTGTTTATAATTGTTCTCAGCTAAGGTACTTAAGCATATACGGATTTGGATCCTCTGACTTCTCGAGGAAAGGCAGAGGGCACACAGTATCGTGACTTTACATCAATCTCAACTTTCTGATCACAAATTAGACTAGGCTCATTTCATATGCAACGGTAGCAAAGTTGCAGTGCAATACAGTGCACCATTACCGAGTTTCTGTGCTACAGTATCTCCACCACATTATTATACAGTGGGTGCTACAATGATTTGCGGTCCTTCCTCGCTATTCTGCACTGTTCGGTACGGCTTTCGTTTCCGCGCGCGTGCGTACGTACACACAACTCGTCTTAGGTACTCTTCCCGCGAGACAAAGCGGATTTTGGGAATGTTAGACATCATATTTACAAAACTAACTATATATAGGATGTATTAACAAAAATAGTACTTCTTCCGTCCGCCCACCGGATGACAGCGCCGGCGAGGCAACGCGTGGTAACGCCGCTGGTGATAGGCATTTGCTGCCTCGCCAGCCGACGGCAGGCAGCCTGTCACCCGGTGGGGGGACGGCAGGCAGGCCTGCCATCCAGTGAGGGGCGGCAGGTAATTAAGCCGGCTTAATTATCTGCCCTAATTTTTTACGTTAGTGTTTGTTTAAATTTTTAAATATATCAAATAAGCTCAAAAAATTACGAAAATTTATGTACAGCCTTCCGACACAACGTATCTTATAGTGCAATTTTTGAGTAATTTTATCCATTGTGAATGTTGTTCAAAATTTTATACAATTTCAATATTTTTATGAGTTTTTACATATAGCAAACGAGGTTCAAAAATTATGAAATTGTATGTGAAGCCTCCAGACATAGTCACAGTTTTTTTTTGGAGTTTTATGTGCTCCAAATTTACCATGTTAATTCGTGATAATTTTATCGTAATTAGCGATATGCGATGCTCAAGTATCTTCCGAAGTGCGGAACCTCTGTCCTTTGCACATATGTCGGCCCGCTGCTGCTATCTTTTCTTCCACTGCGTCCTTCGCACAATTGTCACCCTGCTTGTGTCGTCTCGCTTTGCGCGCTCCCTCGTTTGCACTGATGTCGTTATGTCCGTGCCGTCCATCCTCGCCCGCTCCCTCGTCTCCACGTTTGTCAATGTTACCATGTCGTTCCCGCTCACCCAAAGTGCTGCGCATCGATAAGGAGTCTTTAATTTACGGGGTGAGTGCATCGGGTTCCCTTTGCGCTTAGTCATAAATACGAACCTTTCGTAGTTAGTCATCAGTTATCTCAGCTGCTCATCGCAGAAGCTTATTCTCGCAGTCGTCGCTCAAAATTAAGAGTTTGTAGTCAATTATTTTGAGAAGCAACTGCATAGCTTATTAAGGACGCATTACAAGGACGTAGTAGTGCTAATTGCTTCTCCTGAAAGACATGTAATTGTTTCGGATGGGTAGTCAAATTGTCGGTAATTAATGAACTATTAATATGTAGTTACACGCATATACTCATTTTTTGTTGTAACGCTTACTGCGGATCTAGTTGTTGTGGCTTCAAGTAGTCACAAACATGGAACACTTGACAATGTTCTACGGCGATGGTCTTGTACGGGTTGGACCTATCAGCATGCCAATACAAGGTGCTTTGGGCCGAAGACTCAACGTCATGAATATTCATGAGCTACGAAGCTACATCCGAAGTGAGTTCGCCATGGAGGCAATAGCGATAAAACTTGCCATCGAGGGGATTATTTGCACCAATAGCGTGTGGGAGCTTGTGAAGGTGAATGGCACTACAGCATGGAGGCAATACATGCAAATTGCCTTCCAGCCTGAGTGTACCTAATTACGGGAGGCCGATGGTGTACCTAAATTTCGAGTGCTAGGAGTCGGAAAACGTTGATGAGCCCGGCCCCTCCACACCCGGGGAATCACAAGCGGAGCTTCAAGATGATACCATTTAATGTGTTGTATCGGAGGGAAGATTGCCCCTGGTTTCGTGCGAAATGACAGGGCGGGTATGTGGTGGTTAACTCACATTGACTTCCACGAGTATCTACCGAACTAGCCACTCGGGTTGGAGTCCGACAAGGACACTGACCCAGGCTCCAATGATACCGAGGATGACGCATAGCAGATGGCTGGTCCACCCGGGAGAATTGTGTCATCGGAGGTGCTCTATGTGCCTCCAGGCTCGATGATGTTGTGGTGCGTTCCCTCGTACTGCCGCAAGAAGAAGGGTCCCAGTGGGGGTTTCAAGCTAACACCCTCCTAGTTGGGCAGCGCTTTCCTAGCAAGGCAGCTGTTCAACAAGCTATTGCAAAGTACGCCTTGTCTATCAACCGTGTGTACCGAGTGCACCGGTTCAACCCAACCAATTACGCTATGAAGTGCGTAGTGGAAGACTGCTACGCAAAGGTCAGCGCTCAACAAGCCAAGATTTTTGGCTCAGCCTTCATGATCAAGGCGATGATCGACCACACTTGTGTGCTCAGTGGGCCCCTGCGCCATCATTAAAACATGGTTTCGGCATATATGGCAAGCATCATCAACCACCTAGTTGCGGCAGACATTTCCATCTCCTCGAAGATGCTCATGTCAAAAGTCGCCAATGTGGTTGACTATCTAGTCGGCTACAATAAGGTCCGATGAGGCAAACGCAAGGTCATCGAGTCCATGTACGGGATGTACGAAGTGGCGTAAACCTTGCACCGAGATTGCTTTACCAGATAGCCAAATTAAACACTGGCACATACGTAAACAAGCTTGAGCGTCCAAATGCTGATGAAGGGCCCAACTGCTTCATACTAGACCGGCTATTCTGGGCTTTCACCTAGGCCATTAAGGGCTTCAAATTTTGTTGTCCTGTGCTCATGATGGATGGCACTTTCGTCACAGTAAGTTACAAGGGAACCATTCTCACAGCGGTGGTGGCCAACGCGAATGACCAGCTTCTCCTAGTTGCATTTGCCATTATGGAAAGCGAGAACATGTCCAGTTGGCTCTAGTTCCTGACGAACATGAAGCAAGCGATGGTTGGCGACCGACCCAACGTTTGCGTCGTCAAAGATCACAATGCTGGGTTGATGGCCGCATTGAACACCATGCAGCATGGGACCGAACCCCCTCACTAGTGGGATGACGTGCGAACCTGATGGTGCATAAGGCATCTTGCATCTAACTTGTTTGCACGGTTCCGCGGCTAGAAAGTTGTGAAGATGTTCAAGGCATTGTGTTTGCAAAACCAGAGGTGGAGCTTCAAATCCATCCGGACAAAGCTAGAAAGGCGAACTACAGAGGGAGAGCAACCCTGCAGTGCCATAAGTTTCTCAGAGTGGGTTTGTCGGTATGCTTCTGAATTAGGGAAATGGTCCCTTCTCTATGACATGGATGGTGCAAGGTATGGGATTATGACGATCAATATGTCCGAGGTGTACAACAGCATCCTGAAAAATGTGCGATACCTCTCTATCACCGCGATCGTGGAGGAGACATGGACTCGCACTGTCGGTTATTTTGTCAATAGAGCCACAGCAGCCAGGCGTTAAATAGATGAAAGCAACAAATGGTCCGAGAACATGCAGAGGCATATGCAACTGAAGATGGAGAAAGCCCAAATTCACGACATTCGGGTAATCGATGACCTCTGGAGGAAGTACGAGATCAAGCTTCGGCAAAAATATGTGAACAGTCATGCTAGGGGTGAAATGAAACGGGCATGCATCCTGAGTGATGTGGCAACATGCACCTACAACAAGCTGACGTTCCTGCACAAGCCATGCTCACATATGTACAAGGCATGTGCGCAAATGAGGTAGATGTCCGAGGCGTACATCTCAGAGTACTATGACATGCAACACCTTTTCAGTACATGGAGTGCAGAGTTTCACTCCTACGGCTTGGATATGAACTACAGGGATCTTTGGTCAGACATGTTGCAATTGGCCCCCAACAAGGAGTCGAAGATAACTATGAAGGGACGTCGGTAGACACGACACTTCCAGAACGACATGGATGTGAGCCAACGTAGAAGCATTACCCGCACAGTGAAATGCAGAATATGTAAGACCTTCGAGCACTCATTGAAGAATTGCCCCAACAGACCGAGCTCGTCTGGTCGACACTCAGTGTCATAATCTCATGTATCTTTTAGTGTATCACATTAATTCATATTTGTACCCATTTGAGATGTGATTGACAATGTTTGTTCAATGCATATCGGACCCTCTAGCTTAATGCATACGACCCATCATTTGAACAATCCACTCAAAAAACAGCAATCGCGACGACACGTACACCATTCAGTTACATGCTTTATGAGATTAAACATAACCACAAGCTACATGCTACAAGCTTCTCTGTGTGTGTCTACTGGTAGAAGGTGCCTCGTGGTACCCACATGGAGTGTTGCAGTGGGGAGCACCTCGGATGTGGCTGGCCTTTGTTGTAGTGGCACGTATATATGCACTAGGGTTCGTGCAACAACATGTGGAATCATATGAACTTCCTATGTTGACGACCTCCTCGTTGCCCCTCTCACTCTGCATCTGTTGCCGGAGGTCACCGTTCTCCTCATTAAGACTGTCAATCCACACATCCATCTCTAAGATTCGCTCCCACAGTGTATCAATGTACCTCACAATATAGTGTTCATGGGGAGGATCGATCCAGTGGACGAAGTCGCATTTCGCCATCTACTGGAAAGGAGGGTTAACATTAATGCTCTATTAGAAGTAAAAGAAAATAAACTATTGGTTAATTGTACCCTAGAATGTGGGCATCGGAATGGCCTTTGGCGACCTGCACGACCGCTCCTCCCTGTGTCTGCATTTCAGCTATATCGGTTGAGCCCCCCTGTTTGGCATCAAGAAGTAGTTAGGGCCGAAGTCCTCCCTCCTTTCCAGGGAAAGTTCTTCCTTTGGCGACCCCGGTTCGACTGGCCCCTGGGTGTCTGCCATACTATGTTATTGTATGACGCAGAAGGTTCTTCTTCCTACAAGAAGCGAAATACAATTTAGATGAGCAATGGGCGATTGCGAGAGCTCTATATTTAAAGTGAGCGACAAGGGAATCCGATGTGTTATCACCAGAAATTACGGACGCCTTGTCGAAATGCACTACCACGGGCGACAGGGGATAGCACGGTAAAAGTGACATATGTGCGTACGACAGAGTGGGCGAGGCGGGGTGGCATGGCTAGACTAACATTTGTACAGGTGAGGGGGCCGGTATGTCAAGCCAACACATGTCCGAAGGAGGGAGCGGGCAACGGTGCACAGTATGGACAGACTGGTATTTCTATGGGCCACATAAAATTTTGGAGCACATAAAATTGCTAAATAATACACAATAACTATGACTACGTTAAGAGGCTTCACATAAAATTTCGTAATTTTTGGAGCTTGTTTGATATATGTAAAATCTTAAATCTCGTAAAAATTATCAAAATTGTATGAATTTTTGAGCAACAGTCACAATGAATAAAATTACTCAAAAATTATAATATGAGGTACATTGTGTCGGAAGACTGTACATAAATTTTCGTAATTTTTTGAACTCATTTGATATATTTAAAAATTTAAATAAATACTAATACAAAAAATTAGGGTAAGTAATTAAGTCGTCTTAATTACCTACCGTCCCCTCACTGGATGGTAGGCCTTCCTACCGTCGCCCCCACCGGGCGGTAGGCTACCTACCATCCGCTGGCAGGTGGTAGGAGCCTGCAGCCGACGGCGTCACCATGCGTCGCCTCACCGGTGCTGCCGTCCGGTGAGTGGGCCGCAGAAGTGCCATTTTTTGCTATTACGTTCCGCATACGGCTAGTTTTGTAAATGCGGTGCGCAACAGTGCAAAAATCGGCTGTCTCCTCTTTCCGCTACCTGTATATGACTGACTTTACTACTCAGAAATATTCTGTAATCCTGACCTCTTGGCACGATTATAGAAAGCAATTTTCTGATAAACCGAGATTCATAAGCAAAAAGTGAAAATTACTTTGCATAATTTCTACCTCTATGCACTGCACTGCTAGTTCATGTAGATGTGTAGTCATATTACATAAATTTATTCTACTGAGATTTGTTACAAAAGTTTTTAGAATATTCGCATTCAAACGAATTAAGTACATATTTGATTCAAATTCGTATTCGTTACGCCATTCGATTCGTATTCGAGAGTGTTTGAATTTGTATTTGTATTCGTTTTAAATATATAAATTCATATTCGTATCCGTATTCATTTCAAAAATATGGATTCATATTCGTATATGAGGCTATTCAATTGGTATTTGATTTGTATTCGATATGTTTTCATCTCTAATAATCCGAACGCCAAGTGAGCTACAGCATACTTGAATAAGGATTCAACAAATTTACAGAATTTTCTTAGGAAACATCCATAGAAGTTAATTTTGCATTCAGCAATTCAATTTTGTACAGATGAACAAACTTGAGCTACATTCAAGCATACGCATCAGTAGGAAGGAATCAATTGAAGAAGAATTCAGAAACTGGCACAAGATAATGCTAGCTGCGTGATGATTCATGAATACTTCAGCATGCAGCAGCAGCAGCAGCAATCGACAACACGGACCGATGAAACATGGACAGCCGGCCGGAAGAAACCTAGCTATTTAGAGCATCTCCAATGGTTATAGCTAGCAACTAACTATAAGACTTCCACATCATCTATATAGTACACACTAAAGCTATCATTCTGATATATAAGGATAGCTATTTGATGCTTACATGCACACACAGAATTTATAGAGGCTGCCTCGTTTGGCGTTATAGACTAGTGCTTAAGGAAGAGCTGGCTCAATTTTTTTTTGCATACTCTCTTTCCTCCACATAGGATATATGCTGATGTGTACATGCATATAGCTAGCTGACTCAGACTATTGGAGATGCCCTAAATGCAGCAGCAAGTGGGCAGCCTCTTTTTTCCCCTCTCTTTGCGATTAGCACAAGTGGGCAACTCGTCTCAGGTACGGATCTCGTTGCCGCGCGCTTAATTGGCCAGAGCAGTGCAGCATGCGTAGATATTCTTTTGCTTCGTTGGTCGATCAAACCCTATCATTGGCTATAAATACTGCCCCGGAACACCCCAGGAAAACCAACCCAAGCAACACAGACAGTACAAGGCTACAAGCAGCTACTCTAATTAAGCAATGACGACTTCCAAGCTCGCGGCCGTCCTTGCCCTAAACCTCCTCTTCTTCACCACCGTGCACAGCAGCTGGAACACTCCGCCTCCGCCCTGGAACACCCCGCCTCCGCCTGTTTCCCGCCGCCGCCCTGCCCGCCCCCACCTGTTTGCCCGCCGCCGCCGTCCTGCCCGCCCCCACCTGTTTGCCCGCCGCCGCCCCCGACTCCGCCTGTTTCCCCGCCACCGCCTGTTTCCCCGCCCCCGACTCCGCCTGTTTCCCCGCCACCGCCTGGTGGCTCCTGCCCGATCAACGCGCTCCAGTTGGCCGTGTGCGCCAACGCGCTGCAGCTGCTAAAGCTCAACCTCACCCCGCCGCCGGGTGGGCAGTGCTGCCCTCTACTCAGCGGGTTGGTCGACCTCGATGCCGCCGCCTGCCTCTGCATCGCCGCCGAGGCCAACGTCCTCGGCATCAGCGTCAACCCCACCGTGGGCCTTACCCTCCTCCTCAACTACTGCGGCAAGACTTGCCCCTCCGACTTCACCTGCCCGGAACATTAATTAAGCAAATTAAACGCACGCACGCACGCACGCATGCATGCATCATCGATCATCCATCCCGCCCGTCTGCATACATATCACAATTAATACGCTTGCATGCATGCATGCAGATACACGTGTGTCACGTACGTATTTCCATATTTACAGGTCTGCATGCATGGGTTCTGTCCTCGTGTATGTCTGCATCCCTATGCCTAAATAGTAAATAATCGACCTGGAGCTTGTATCATCTAAACTTTGTACGGTACTTCTGTCACATACGCGATACATATTTGTATGCGCACGTATGTTAAATAAATGCTTGTGCTACATGAAAGTTATTGTGTTAACTTGAGGTGTGATATCGCGCGCATGCATGTCCGTGTGAATTGATACTTGGATTGAACTCTTCAACACTTGAATTGCATCATCAACCGATCTAATACTTCCTCCGTTCTTTCAAGTTTAACGTCGCTTTAGAATTCGTGCGGTCAGCATTTTATACCTTTGACCGCATTAAATGCGCAAAAAAGTAATTTTGTATTTGCCACGTGCAATGTTATCCAGTAGATTCGACCTCCAAAATACTTTCTAAAAATTACCAACATATAATGAAAAAAATAATAATCAAATGTGTGTATTGAAGACCGCATCTATATTTACATAACCAGTAAAAAAGAATGGAAGTACTAGTATTGTATTTGCACGCATCGGTGTTCTCACATTCAAAAGAAGATAGTATATTGCGTGTGAGATCAATGTCATATCAATTCCTGGTTTTGGAAATTGGACAGTTTGGTCCAATAAAATTAAGAAAGAAATTATGCTCAAAGTCATAGAACACGTTCGCGCGTGAATGCGGAGGCATAAGTGGCTTACTGCATTTTTCTTTTCTGGGATTTACTTTGTCTGCTTCCTGTTCCTGAGATTTCATCCCATGATTAATTTCTTTGTTGTTTAGCCTTGTGGGCCTCTTCTATGATCAGTTTCTAAAAGCTGTTTTATTACTTTTCTACAATAACTAGATTTTAAATGGAGTGTCTCTTTTTAAGGCGAGATCTATAAATTAATTGTAATACGCACTATAGAGATTTTATTTATATTGACCAAAACCATATATTAGTTTATTTAGCTCTGTACTCTCTCACAAGTAACCCAAAAATCTTAAGCCACAACTATAATCCATAAGCCGAATGTAAAAATAACTGCCCTCTACATTTCATGATAAGTCCAAGGAGGCTAATAACATTGATTTTTGGACACATCTAACACTGTTGCACACGAAAATTCCAATTTTGGCCTCCTCAGCGAAACAATTCCATAACTAGCCCCCTGCCCGAGCGCGGGATTGTGGTGTTGCGACACCTGGCCAGTCGTGCGGTCCGGGACCGCACGACTGCACTGTAGCTGGGTCGTGCGGTACCAGACTGCATGACTCGACTGTGCACGGCCGGCCGAGCGTACGTTGGAAATTCTGACTGCACGATGCAAATTCTGACCGCACGACCGCATCAGATTCTGACCGCACGATGCAATAAGGACTCTATCAGGGTTATCTAGAAGCCACTGTTTTTTATTAAGATTTTAACCAAGGAGCTATTCTTATGAGGCATTTGCATTTGCAGTAGACTCTGCTCAATTTACTGTAGTTGTACTCTTATTGCATATTATACTCTTATTGCATATTAATGCTCTGCCCTGTTGCCCCAGAATTAATGCGGCCAGGTTGTGCGGTCAGAATCTAATGCGGTGGTGCGGTTAGAATTTGCATCGTGCGGTCGGAATTTTCAACGTGCGCTACCGGCTATGCACAGTCGAGTCGTGCAGTCTGGTACCGCACGACCCAGCTACAGTGCGGTCGTGCGGTCCCGGACCGCATGACCGACCAGGTGTCGCAACGCCACAATCCCGCGCTCGGGCAGGGGGCTAGTTATGGAATTTTTTCGTTGAGGGGGCCAAATTTGGAATTTTGCGTGCAATAGTGTTAGATGTGTCCAAAATTCAATAACATTAGACCACATGTATTCTTGTTAAATGGTATACTAAGCTATTCCAAATAGGACTAAAGAATAAAAATACTCCAATAACGACGGTCGCGATTTCCTCAATGACTTACATTGTGGAACAACACATCCCAAACATATATATATATATATATATATATATATATATATATATATATATATATATATATATATATATATATATATATATATATATATATATATATATATATATATCTTTACTATATAAAAGAAGGAGTTGGTGGTTGGTGCGGCCTCTCTCTCACCCCTTCTCACAAAAGAAAACATCGGTCGACGTGTGGGCCTCCTCCCACCGATTATCTCCCACGTTCTCCACCCATTCTGCGCCGACGCTCCACTCCCACCCCACGCTCTGCTCCTCCATCCCAAACCAATCCGATCGGCGCCGCCGCTCATCCATCCCGAACCGCTCCTCCCGACCGATTCCTCCGCACCTCGATTGCTCGCCCCGCGCCGCGCGCCTCCCGCCTCCGCCTCCTCCTCCCCCCCCGCCGCTGCCGCGCGCCGCCGCCCGCTCCGCCGACGCCTCGCCTCCCCACCCCGCGCTCGCCTCCTCCGCTCTACCCACGCCTCCTCCTACCCACTCCGCGCTGCCACCGCCTCCTCCGCTCCGCCCTCATCCGTCTTGTGTCCTCCCTCCCCTCTCTCGATCTAACTGCCCCCTCCCCTCTTAACTTCAGTTACGGGCGCCGAAGGCAGATGGGGAAGTACGAGATTGGGCGGACGCTAGGGGAGAGCCACTTCGGCAAGGTGAGGCTGGCGCAACACGCCGGCATCGGCTGCGTCTTCGCCATCAAGATCCTCGACGGCCAGCGCATCCCCGCCATGAAGATCGACGAGCAGGTATTTCCTGCATCAAGCCGGTTGATTTCTTGGCTGCCGGGCGGTTGATAATTGGTTCCCAACTGCTCCCCACGACGCATCCCCTCTTCCCCTCGCATTCCACGGGTTCGCGTGCGTGTTAACCTGATTTGTGCCAACAACCGCACAATCCTACGAGAGAACTATTTTACATACATGAACATGTCCAGGCAATCTTGAGTCAGTCCTCAACAAAAATTCTCTGAAACTATGGGTTTGGAAGCCCTCAGAGGATGTGGGGGATTCACCGCATATTACTTGTTGTTTATTATATTTTGAAGTGCTTGTATCCATAATCGGAGCTCGTCATGCCTTCTTCCGATCGCCCATTTTTCACACCAAAACCACTTGTTTGATGCCCAAGTGTTCGCATTTTTGTCAAAGCCAAATCGACAAAGAAAGAGTGAATTACAATGTACGATGATATTAAATATGAAAATAATATATCACATTTCATAATGTATGTGATGTCCTATGAAGTGATTTCACTTGATGACATACCAGTATCTAAAAAAAAAGCTAATTTATATAGGCTGGGAGAGGTTTTCTCTGCCCTTATCTAAAAAAAGCTAATACATGCTTGCAGACTTAAGGTGCCCATTTATCCCCACAACCGAGTTAAAAATTACAGGATCAGTAGTGATGCTTCTTCCAAGCTAAAAACTGCTTATCTGCTACTGTATTGTACACTATCAACGAAAGATGCCTTACTCTGAGCTTAACTGCGTAAGACAGTTAAGTAATACATCCAATCCAAGATAATCTGATGTTCCAAGGTCCGCCCTGAAATAGAAATAGGGTGATTTTCAGTATAGTAGAAACCAAACCACATTGTGAGTTTCCAAATAATTGAATATTTCCCATCCTTACCAAACTCTAGCCCAATTGTCTTGGAACTCGACATCACTGATATCATGGAAAGATGAAGGCATTACAGCAGAAGCTTGATCAGAATCATACGAAGGGTCATAGTCCAACATTGAATTGGCCAGCTGAAATCAAAGTTGACAAAATTGCAAGTCTTGAAGAGTCAAGGAAACAAAATTACTGGCATAGCACATCAAAAGAGAGATTCCTATACACATACTGAATCCAGAGAGACCAACAGAATGTTCTGTTTTCAATGGGAGAGCATGTAAACTTCTATTTATGTGTTAGCTTTTTACGACATAGCATGTAAACTTTTGGATTCATGACTTCTGTTTTCAATGATCAGTCAAGCTATGATCTGGTTGATTTGTTTGTTAGATTTCTGACATGACCATGCTTAGAATTTTAGTTGATTATTGTTGATCTCTTGTTTTAATGGATGGTCTGGTTGCTGGCAACAAGATGTTAACAGTGGGGGTTGAAGTGATGGAATATAGAAGAGTGTTGGGGTTAATCAGGGCAATAAAATTTTGAAAAGGATATCTGTTACAATGAAAATATGTGATGGTATTTAACATTACAAAATTTTCTTAACTTGGTAGTGGCATATTGCAACCGATCAGGTATCTAGCAATGAGGTTTGTTTGCATTGGCATTTTACAACTAGCACATCTTTGTAATGGGATGTATCTTAGCTCTATTTGCACCATTATAAGTTTTACATGATTCATAATGATTGAATTAGTTTAGTATAAATGTTTAATTTCAATAATTTTTTGATAATGATATGTTGATACCTCTGCCAACCTCCGCTCTGCACGGTCTTGTCATCAGCCAAGATTCATGGTGTTTGGTTTGTCGTCGGCGCCTCACGTGCGAGGTGTTCGTTGTTTCGCCTACAAGATAGGGGTGGTGCTCATTGTTCGTTCTTGCGGAGGATCAAGCCTTGCATGTGCATGACCAGTTTAAAGTGCTAAGATTACTGCAAATTGAATCTCTACAGTTTAACTTTTTATGTTACTGGTGCCAAATTTGAGATGATGACTGTGTTTTTTTGTTGTCGGTTCCATGTCGAGCTATTGATGTTGAGAGGCACGCGAGGGATTCATTGGAGGTTGCCAAGAAGCTCCAGTCCTACTTCATCAGCCTGCAGTGCGAGGACCTGCCAACCATAGAAGAAATGCTTCGGAAGGTAAATTCAACAACTTAACCTGGAAACCACCTCGTCCTTTTCTTTTTCTTGGAATGATATGTGAGTTTTGATGTCTTGTGGGCTATGGATGATTGTGTATTTGCGCATATTAAATGCGAGTTCTGAGTCTTTGCGAGCATTGCCGTATATTTACATTATTGTGGTCTACCTCTCCCTTGTTTATGGGATGCACATTCTGGCTAGGAGCTCGATGCGAATGTTGATTATTGGTTTCTCAATGCACACAACGGTAATTATCTAGATCCCACCGTGAGTAATATATTTCTTCGTGTGTGTTTTCGTCCAAAGATCGGTGAACTTTCCCTTTGGCTTGTTTGGCTTTGAGAGTGCATATTTATCTTCAGGTGTCCAGCCAATTGGGTCTTGTGGACATTTTCTAATTATATCCTCTATTGCTTGATTGCTATGCTGTGTAAACAATTCTATGTTAGATATATTTGTGGAGGCCCTCAAGGACCTGCAAACGTGTCCTAATATCTCAGGTTTTTTCTAAGATCAGTTGCTAATAAGAATAGCCAACAGAATTAGCTACCTTATTTTTAACATTTTTTTGTTAAAGTACAACTTTGCAAATAGAATCACATATCCTACAAAATAGGCGATACTGGTGCTATCAAATTTACTTGTCCAATATATGCAGGATTGTGTGTAGTTCCTGATATGGCGAATTTTATTACAAGTTATTAGTTTTGTAAGAGATTCAAATTGCGTTTTTGAATTAATGCATTCTGCAAAGCTAGGTATATAAAAAATCTATACCATAGTAGAATTGTGGAGACCAAGATTCTATCAAGTTTTCATTCTTTAGCCACGTAAATTTGCATGATGTTGAGAGAGATTTATGGTTGTATTCTGCTTTGTTTTCATCGGCATGAGACAGCTCGTGTAGAATTTATGTTATTTTGCTTTTAAGACCAATTAGGTGCTTTGAGTCACTCCTCTAGATTTTTTTTTTCAGAACACTCATCTAGATGTTAAGAGAAAATAGGTTTATAGTATCTTGATCAATCAAAACCTCTTGCTAAGGTCACAGGTCATGATTCATCTTTTGTTCATTAATCTTTGCAAGCACAAGGTACTTGAATTGATTTGTAAGCGAGCTATAAGTACTATTGGTAAACCACAATGCAGTGACAATTTTTGATATTTTTTCAATGTTAAATTCCACTTTTTAATGCTTGTTGAGAGATTTTTGGTTGTAGCTTTGCAAAGGGAAAAAGTATGTATACAATATGAAATGATAAAATATATCAGTTGTAGACTTTACAGGAGTGATGACATTTACATAATCCAATATATTATTTTGTCATCTTATCTACTGGTGCTTTTACATGTTCGTCCTTTTACGTTTTTGACTTCTCATGTTACATAAGATAAAATTGATGTCATATTTGATAATATGTATCACCTTTATTTAGTACTCCGTTGCAACGCACGGACACTTTACTAGTATATATATATATATATATATATATATATATATATATATATATATATATATATATATATATATATATATATATATATATATATATATATATATATATATATATATATATATATATATATATATAAATCTAAACACCTCACAATGTATGAGTCGTATTCATTTTCTCTATGCCTACAGTTTGTAAAAAGTTAGGTATATTTTCTCCCTAAAAAAATAGGTATCTTAAATATTACAATATCTTAGTTCGGAATTTTGGAGAAATAGCTCTTTCCAGAAGGAAAAAAAAGAACTCCGGTGTTTTCCTCTCCTCGCCATCTTGGAAAAGAAAAGAAAAGAATCACTCTTGCTCTGTCCGATACGCGTGAGTGCTTGTTTTGCTTGGTTGATCCTTTTAATCTAACCAAAAAATGATTAGTTCATCAGTGCAACATAGTGTACGTCCAAAATTTTTTACAACCACGCAATTAGAAAAAGTGATGATAAAAAATGTGTATTAAAGACGTGTCCATGTCTAAAATAAAAATTAAAAAGAATGACCATATATATAGTTGAATTAGAGGCCGTTTGAAGTGGCTTTGGTTTCCGGCTTCTGACTTACAGAAGTTAGAAGCAGAATCAAACACTAGGCTTTTGGAAGTAACTTTTGCAATGTCTTGAATATAATTTTAGAAATTGCCATTTATTTTCCCCTGGGGAACACTGTACCGGTCGTATAGATCTAGTTTTTTTTGTCATTTCTCTTTGTTTCCTCTTTTTTTTGATATATACTAATTACTGGTGTAATAATAAAATTGATTAGTTGTGTAATCAAGTGACATGATGATTATTGTTAAGATTTACTTGCGTAATTATTGACATGAAATAAACCATCATTTGCCTTAGAGGCAAATATTTGCCCAATCAGCTCAGCTAAAAGCCAAAAGCTCTAATCAAATCACATACCTTCCACTTTTAGCTGCTTCTTCTTTCAGCTGATACTTTTTAAAGCTAAAAGCTTCAGCTAAAAATCACAAGCTCTTGCCGTCTCAAACATTGAGCATGTACAATGATGATACGTCAGTTGTATTAAGTTTTGTTACGTAGGACACAAGATGATATGGAGGAGAGGAAAAGAGCATAAAGAATTAGGACATCACTCATGCAACAGTCGACTGTAACGTAAGAAACAAGACATATTGTTTCATACAGAAACTGCATATAGAGATATATAAAAGGTAACATATTGTAGAAATTGTCTTTAATGTCGTTTATAGATGATATATATAGAGTAAATAGTAATTATCTATACTATTGTATATACCCTTAATTACTGATGTACAATCAATAACATGGACCAACGGGACATGCACAACCGGCCGAAAGAAACCTAGCTTTAAGAAACAGGTGCAGCAGTAAGTGAGCACCGTTTTTTTCCCTCTTTGCGATTAGCACAAGTGGGCAACTCGTCTTAGGTACGGCTTTCGTTGCAGCGCGCTTAATTGGCCAGAGCACTGCATGCATACGCGCGTACTCTTTCGCTTCGTTGGTAAATAGATCGGCCGGAACAAATTAAAAGGAAGAAGAATCGTTGGCAAAAAGAACAGATCCAATGGTGGTGGATGTATCAGGATGGGTGATGCACGTAACTAATTACTTGGTCCTCTCGTAATATGTGTAACAATCTGGCTTAACCAAAGCTCAGAATATCACCTATAACTATCATTCACTACTGCAAAAAGGATTATTATAAATAGTCAAAAACATCATCACAAATAGTTTCATAAGCTATCTGAGTTTATGGGTCAGTAATGATATGAGGTCATCACCGACAGTTTTTAAATTGTCTGTGATACAGACTATCATAGATAGTTATTAGCTCATAACCGTCTGTGATAGTTGACTATTCTGTGATATTTGATGTATCATAAACGCTTTCAACCATAAACTGTCTATGATATTCAACTACTATAGGCGATTTGTCATTGAAACCGTCTGTGATATCTGATATATTGCAGACGGTTTGTAGATAAACCGTCTGTAATATATATGCATTACAGACGGTTTGTAGATGAAACCGTCTGTGATATTTCCTAAATCTATTTCTATTTGTTGGCTAGCCTTAGGAATGCTAGCCATGCCCTCTGAAACAAGTAGAAACACAATAAGTACACACACACACACACATATATATAATTCACATTCATTTTAGAAACAAGAACATCTATTTCACAAATCAATTAACTCAAAAAAAAAATAAATTAACCATGCATAAACAAATACACATATATACCATTAAGTTCATCTTATTCCAAACAACTTCAATCTACATTGTGGAACTCTCCATCTTCTCTTATGACCCGAGACATCAAGAAGTACGTACATTGTCCTAAAAGTTTTTTGGAGCTCGACCTAATCCAACATAGTTGTAACGATGGTCGCGACCTGTTGGTAGAAAAATCAATGTCGTGTATACATATAAATTGATAAATACGAAATAATTATTGCAAGATTAACAAAACTGAGGATGTTGGTCTTTGTGGAACCAAGGAGTAGTTACATGTTGTGGTAAATATAATATCTATAGGTATTGACCAGCGGCTGTTGATGGCACTGCAAAAATAGATTTTGTTAGTTCGAGAGGCATTACTATGAAGTATTATATAGAATTAATGTGTACTAGCGAATACCGAAAATCTAGATCGTGTTAAAGGGCATTGATCCCTCCCTTGGATTTCCATACAGTAGCAACATACTCAGCGAATGACCTACGTGATTCTAAAAGGAAGAAAAGACTACAATAGAGTTATCTATGAAGAAAATGTGTTTACTTGTCGATTAATTATTGGATAACTAAATTGATTTTGGCCCTCTTTAGGGAATCAAGATGTATTACCTTGTTCTATTTTGGTATAATTACAATTAGAATCCAATAAAACCTACATAGGTATGTCATCATGGTCATTAAATCTAGGTTCGTGTTGGTTATAAAGTACAAATCAACAAGTATAACAACTAGTGTAGCACTTACCCCTAGGTGTAGGGCAAAAGTATGAATTCTTTGTCTCGGTGAGCCACCAATGCTGTCATCATGTAATCATTGATGAAGGATGTAATCTTCTTGATGATATGCATGGAGACAAAGTGTGGGTCGAGGAAACCTACTGGTGATTTTGCTAATCGACTTCAATCACCATGTATATATATATATATATATATATATATATATATATATATATATATATATATATATATATATATATATATATATATATATATATATATATATATATATATATATATATGCAAAATAACAGTGCACCATGGTGCCCAAGCTCCATAATTAAAACTTTCTATCCATGATTAATACTTTCCATCCATGATTGATTCCTTTCCAAATTGATACCTTTTCGAGTTAATGAATCTTAATATGTTTACCTAATATATTGCACTGCACGCATCTAAAAGCAATCTAACGACAGAGAGGCTTGGTGCCCGGCACCATGGTGCCCCATTTCAATATATATATATATATATATATATATATATATATATATATATATATATATATATATATATATATATATATATATATATATATATATATATATATATATATATATATATATATATATATATATATATATATATATACACACACACACAAAAAGTAAGGAGTTATATATAACATGTATTGGTATTATATGAATGTAGACCGTGATTGTACACATTTATAATGTCCAGCATCGAATGAGTGAGGCATCAAGGGCGTCGAGGTTGAAAAAAAGAATAAGTCATCAAAGATCATCATGAAAGCATAGTCATGAATCTTATGTTGAAGATGCCTGAACTTGGTGTTGACACCCGAGCGCCATTGTCCATCCAGCTTGTTGGCCTATTTCAAGTACCATGAATGCAATCTCTGGCAAGCGAATCCTAGGGTTAGGAGATGCTCTTTGGGATGACCAATGGCTCGTCTAGCTCGAATTTTCGGGCCAATGGCAAATAGAGGACATCATCAGTCTTCTTCGATTTGCCCTTGCCACCTCACTATTTAGAGGTCGACTTCATGGTAGTCGACAGGGCATGAGATGTAGATGCATGTGATTCACCGTGCCCTTGCCGTGTCGGTGCAGGTAGCTCTGGTGTAGGTAGCTTCGGTGTAGATAGCTCCCACAGACTTGGCACCAGTGCAGGACTTTCCCGTAAAGTTGACACCGGTGCAGGAGCCTCCAAGTAGATGTTCTTCTTGGGGCATTGGATGAATGTTCTAATGGCTTGCCCTGGAGTTACGACCTCGTCGTTTGGGGGCATCTGCAGCGGGACAACCTCAAAATTAGCATGAACACCGTTCACATCCACTTTTAGAAAACCTAGCGCTAGAGTTATACCGTGCACCAAGGCCCTGGCACCAGATGTATATGCCTGGCCCCAAGCAGCATACAGGGCAATGAAGACATATCTCACTTGGAGCTTACACTTCATAGCCACCAACATAACGATAAAAAATTAGTTACTTTAACATGCCTATCAGTGGATTGAGCATTTCAGAGATAATAATTATTACCAGGATGTCATCGATAAGAAATCTGTGGTCGCTTTCTGAGGTAGGGTTGGACGCGCAGCTACTCTGACGACTAGGGGCTGGCTAGCATAGGAGCGACAGAAGCTTCTAATTGATTTCCTATAAACCTTTCCTGTATACTCTCCACCTATTGTTGCATGTCATCTTTGATGTCATCAATGATCTCCTATCTGAGGGATGCATGAATCTCTTATAGCTATGCCTCGCGCTCGGCTTTGGTTCTCATATACATAAATGCAAATTCACATATATGTGACACATTCTCATATACATAAATGCAAATACAGAACATACAACATATAAACATTTCATTCATCATTCAACTTGCTTATTTTCCTTAAAATTAGCCCTTCATGATGATTGATGCGTATGTAGCTAGTTTCATCACGTTGTTCTTTCTTGACCCTTATGCTGTTTTTGAAAGGAGGCAACTTGTCAAATTGATTGTATTCTTCCTCGACCAGTATATTCTCAACTCCAACAATGCTCCTTTTTTCATGAAGAACTATGTTGCACTTCTAATTTGCATGGTTGATTACATAGAACACTTAAACAATTTGGTTAGCGAGTACGAATGGCTCGTCCTTGTATCCGACATGTTCGAGGTCCATGGTAGTGACACCGTATTTGTCAACCTTCACCTATCGGAGATGGACCCAATGACACCGAAACAAAGGGATCTTGAAAAGCACATAGTCGAGCTCCCAAATCTCTTCTATGAACCCATAGTAGGAGCTCCTCAACCCGTCGGTACTGCATGCATCTATGCAGATGCCACTACTCTGGTTAGTGCTCTTTACATCCTATGCTTGCGTATAGAATGTGTACCCATTTATGTCGTATCCTTGCCATATGACAACTATAAATGTTGGCTCTTTTGCCAATCATGTCGGTATATCACTTGAAGAGCTCCTAGCAAGTCGCTCTTTCAACCATTAGTTGAATTGACTATTGTTTTGTCTTGTGATCCAAACATCTGATTGCTTCGAATTCTGTTGCCGAAGCATGTTCTTGGGCTAGTCGATATACAGAGACACTTTAGTCATGTGTTGTATGTGTTGTAAGAGCAAAATGTGCTTGAGCATATGCATTCATATCTAGAGTGATTGTTTTCCTTCTGATGGTCCCGATACCCTCGAGCCTCCCTTTATGTTGAGATCGAGGCACACCTATTGGTTCAAGCTGAGCCATGTAATTGTCCTAGAACTCAACAACCTCTTCGGTTGCATAAACTTCGACGATGGTGCCCTCTGACCGAGATCGATTCCGCACATAGGACTTAAGAATTCCTATGAACCTCTCAAACGGTTACATGCTATGTAGGAAGATAGGCCTGCATATCTTTATCTCCCACCTAATATGAACAAAGAGATGGACCATGATATCAAAAAATGTTTGAGAAAATACATCTCAAGATGATACAGAGTTGTCATCTCCTCATTCTGTAGAGCATCTAGTTCTTCGAGATCAATAACCTTCTGAGCAATTGTTGATGCGGGGTGTCCGATTTTCACGATGTAGGATCAATAATGATAACTTGGATTCGTAAAACCCGACGAACCGACGGCGCCAACCACTGTCGGAATAGCATCATGTGACAAAAGAATTCACCAAACTACACACTCATGATCCCGTCTACCAAACCACAAAGCAGCCATGTTGCAGCTCCTAAGAATCACAAGAAATCACAAGAACAACGATGTAGAGAAACGCTCAATTCCCCTCTAGGTTGCAATCAGATGGCAAACTCTAGAAAGAACAAGTGTATAGCTCTCTTTTGAAAATAATAGATTCAATCGTGGTCTCTAAAAAGTTACGTATCACAAGGTTTATATAACTCTTGGGAGGCCACAAGGTCACCTACACAATTTCTAAGTATTTTAGACTCGGACTCTCACAAAAAGGAAATAAAAATTCATGTTGCTTTTAAAGATAAATCCTCCTCCATTATATAGCCCTTGAAATAAGCTTTCAAATGAATCCAAGATCATCTTAATCGGACATCATATGTGAAAATTATTGCCTTTATACGCCAGGTATACGGTTAGAGATACGGTCATACTGTTCCAAACACCTCCAAGTTAATCGAACAGCTGCAAGCATTCCCAGCCAATCCAACAACTAGATCATTCAACCTGGTCTAAACGTTACCATCAATATCGACCGTCCAAAGTTGATCGAACGACACAGAAGGGCAAACATTCGGAGTGGTCCAAACTCACCGTCGCTATCAACCATCCAAAACCGATTGAACGTCATGGAATGAATGAACGTTCGGAGCGGTTTGAATGTCTCCAAGGTGATCGAGTAGTTCATTGAAGATTGGACGGTACAACTCATTGGAGTGGCCGAACGTTTCCATGGCGATCGAGCGGTCCGTGGAAGATTGGATGGTGCGATCGTTCGGAACAGTCCAAACGTCTCCGAAGCATCTGAGCGTCCAACACTTATTGGATGATTCAGACAGTTGAAACCATTTAGACTGGTCTAAATGTTCTGAAGGTCTTGCAAGTGCCTGGTGCAGATCAGATTGTCCTGAACACATCTGAGGTTGATCAAATCGATCTGAAGTAGTTTTTGATACCAGTTGAAATCATTTGAATGTCCAGAGCATCTTTGTGAATTCAATTGAACTTGTGGATGATCCGACGTAGTAATGCGGACTTGAACGTGTCTTCCCTTGCTTGGCTCCATGTACTTCTTCTCCCTTAGCTTTGCTTCCATGCTTTCAATTTTAAAAGCTTCACAAAGTTCAAACCTGAGCATGCACACAATATTTGCATGGGGTAATATCCAATTCTATTGTAAATTAAAACTAGATTCAATTAGGAGCAAGTTCACCTATTGCTTAATCTTTTTAGCTTGTGCTCGTATAATCAGTCTAGTTGGTGTTTTCAAGATGTCCTCATCATCCTCCCCCTCTTGGAAAGGAGTTGTCCTCAACTCTGATTCTTCCAGACCTAACAATAGTGATAAATTAGTAACATTGAATGTAAAACTCATAGCATAATCATCACTCAGAAGCTCGATCTTGTATGCATTGTCGTTGATCTTCTCAAGCACTCTGAATAGACCATCTCCTCGAGGCATTAGCTTGGAATTGCGCTTATCCGAAAAACATTCTTTGCATAGATGTACCCAAACTAAATCACTTGTTTCAAATAATATCTTCTTTCTGAACTTATTCGCCTTCTCAGCTGTCGAGACCCGAATATACAAATCCGGACTCTACTGTGTATTCTTCACTAGTCCAGGATCACGCTAGTGCACACAGCATAAACAAAGACAGATATCATTCACCTCACGATATTCTAAAGGAAATCCAAATTATATTAATAACCATCAGAGTACGACCTTATGGCCAAGCTTACAATTATTAGCCTGAAGGGCTTTAAAGAAACTAGCAATGAAATCCAAAATTAAGCGTAGTAGCCACTCGACATGCCCACGTGCAATCGATCGGGAGCGAAGTCCTAATCCGTGAAGTCCTCAAGTAGCCTCCTTCTAGCAACTCCCGCTGATCGGGTCCCTCCTCCTCAATCGAGCAACATGGGCATAAAGCCGTGAGTACATTGGTACTCAAAGAAGTCGCTTGTAACAAATGAATGCAATATAGTATGCAAGGCTTAACAATGGATGGCTGAAAGGTTAGTTTTGCATAAAGCGACAATTTAAAGTAAATACAATATATAGATTGAAAAGCAAATTTAACAACAGACACTAAGTAAATAACCAAAGGAACTGAATAAAACCACAAGTGAACTAACCATTCACTTCCCATCTCAAACCAAACCAAAATTTCATAAAGACTCTACCCCTCGTGTGAAATCACCGAGCATTGTCCATGACCGAGGACACGGCTATTCGAATAGTTTTACACTCTGCAGAGGTTGCACAACTGTACCCACACGATGTGATAATCCTCACGTTAAAGATAATCACAACAAGGCTTTTACAATGATCCATCTCCACCCGATCCCACTCGCTAAGGATTCGCCGTCGAATAGGGTACCCCCCTAGTCGATAATTGCCCCCTCTTGCGCCACACAACATCAGTAGTAAAACCCAAGTGGAGACTTCACAAATTATTATGCCAGGTCTATCCCATACTAGACATGTGGTTTGCACGATTAAGCTCAGATCAATGGCGCACAAAGTTAAGTCCTTAGGAATTACCCGGGCGAAACATCCACATCCCAATGTGCATCCAGCACCCCCTTTACTGCACGATCATTCGCCCAAGTGAAAGCCAAGTTTGTATAACCAATGCCCATGACACTACCCATGTCATGACATACAAATTTTATAACTGTGGCTAACCACCACGTTCAAGTAAATCATTAAGTCAAAAATCAATTAATCACATGTGATGACAGACCCAACATACTAATAATAAGCATGGCTAAGCAAAATAAGAGTACCACCCATGTGACAACTAGTATTGCATCACTAAATAATTTCCCATCCTATGGTGACAATAGAATCATGTCATTCAAATTATCAAGGAGGAAATAATCAATTAGGTCATTAACTACCAATACAAGGGTTTGATAATAAAATAGCGATGCATGATAATTTAAAACAAAGTAATACATAATAGATTTGAAAACTGGGTTCAACATGATCAAAGAATACGACTTGCCTTGGCCTTGCTCAGATGAGGGCTCTAGATCTTCAAATCCAACTTCCGCTCCCTCGAACACGCGATCTAACGAGAGAGAAAACGAGATGAAAAGACAAAATAAATTCAAATAAAATTCAAATGAACTCCAAAAACTTTCAAACCTGAACCAAAAGATAGAGCTCAATTTTAGATGAATTTAGAAAAAAGAATGGGGTCAATCGGAGCTAGGACGAGGGAGAACGGGCTCTTGGAAAATTAAATCTACAGAAAATCGGGGAAATTGGAAAAGGACACTGTGCTGTGGACCGGGTGCACGGGGAGCTGGGTCTACGGTGGGCTCGGCGCACGGAACAGTGCGGGCGGCTGGCTGCTGACGCGGGCGGCAGAGGCTGACGTGGCGTCCACGTGGCGACACGTGTGCGCGGGTGGCTGACGTGGCGGCTGACATGGCAGGCTGACGTGGCAGCTGGGGGGACCTCGGGTGCTGAGGTGGCAGCCACGTGGACACTAGGGCTGAGGTGGCGCTGACTCGGCTTGGCTGACGTGGCACTCCGGCGCACAGGTCTATGGGCTCGGTTGACGGGTGGGCCCGGTTTGTCAGCGGGACGGCTCACGGTGGATTGGGTACACGGAAGGCGGCGGCGGCGCGCCGGGCGCGGGCTACGGCGTGGCGACGCTGGGACCGAGGCGCGGCGCGTCGGGCGGCGCGGCGGGCGGCGGCGGGTTCGCCGGCGGGAGGGGTAGCGGCGCGGCCGCCGGCGGCGGCGGGCGGCGGAGCTCAACCGGCGGCGACGATGTCTTACCGGCGGCGGCGGAGACGGCGGCGATGAGCGGCCGCGCACGGCATCGGTAGCGGCGGCGACGGCGAACTCCGCGAACGGCGAAGCGGCGGCGAAGCGCACACGGCGACGACGGCGGTGAGCGGCGGCGAGGCGACGAGGCGGCGGCTCAGATGGTGGAGAAGCCGAGGGTCGGCCGGTTTTACGCGACGCCGAGGCGCCCGATCAACCCGTGGCGGCGCGGCGAGTCCGGCCGACACGGAGGGAGAGTCCCGCCGAAGACGAGGACTCGGCAGTGGGCCCCACTCGCCGCTGGCTCCGGAGAGCGGCGGCACGAATGGCGCGCGGAGCGGCGGCTCGGTGGATGGATGACACGCGCGACCATCGGGAGGCCAAGGCGGGTGGGCGTGGAGCGGATGCCCGACACGTGGCGCGGTGGCTGGCCGGGGGCGGCCACCGAGCCGCGCCGTGGACTGGACCGGGCGGCCGGGTCGACGGTTTTAGGAATTTAGGATTTTCTTTTCTTTTCTATTTCCAGAAATTCAAATAAACTCTTTTGAGCTCTAGAAAATAGCAAATAAATCCAGAAAAATTCCAATAAATTCCTTGAGACACAAAGAACTCAAATAACATAATTTTGGCAAATGTTCATGTTCAGATTATTCATATTAAATCCTTTTAATTCATAAAAATTCATTTAAGCTTTTAATTAATTCTAGAAAAATTCAAATGGTGAATTTTATTTTAAAAGCTTCAAAAAAATACTCTGAAAATCAGGATGTTACAAACCTCCCCCCCCTTAAACGGAATCTCGACCCCGAGATTCTGGCTCTCTAAAGAATAGGTTTGGAAACTCCGCTTTGAGATCCTCCTCGCTTTCCTGTGTTGCTTCCTCCTCGAATGATTGCTCCATTGAACCTTGCGTGTTTAACGACTCTTCTTCCGTGACACGCCCGACACTTCCAAGATCTTGATGGGATGCTCTTTATAGGACAGATCCTCCTGGAGATCCACAGCCTCAATTGGCACTGCTTCCTCTGGCACTCGCAAGCACTTCTTTAATTGCGACACATGAAAAACATCGTGTATCCCGCTCAAGTTCTCAGGTAGCTCCACTGATAGGCAACTTCTCCCTTGCGCTTCAAAATCTTGAATGGCCCCACATACCTTGGTGCTAGCTTTCCCTTCATTTGAAATCGCTTAACTCCTTTGAAAGGTGTGATCCTGAGGTACACATAATCATTGGGCTCGAAGCTTAAATCTCTTCGGCGAGTATCAGCATAACTCTTTTGCCTGGCTTGAGCTGCTTTCAGCCTTTCTTGAATCAAGCGCACTTTTTCTTCAGCTTCCTGCAAACACTCTGGCCCAAATATTTGCCTTTCTCCCGTCTCTTTCCAATTGAGAGGGGTCCTACACTTCCGACCATACAAAGCCTCAAACGGTGACATCTGCAAACTGGCTTGGTAACTGTTGTTGTAGGAAAATTCTGCGAAAGGTAGACAATTATCCCACTTAGCTCCGTGATCCAAGACACATGCTCTCAACATATCCTCCAGGATTTGATTTACACGTTCTGTCTGACCATCGGTCTGCGGGTGGTATGATGTGCTGAAATTCAGATGAGTACCCATTGCTTCGTGGAAACTACTCCAAAATCATGAAGTGAACTGCGATCCACGATCTGACACGATCCTCTTAGGAACTCCATGGAGACTCACAATTCGGGACATATACAATTCTGCCAACTTATCTCCAGAATATGTGGTCTTGACTGGAAGAAAATGGGCTACCTTTGTCAATCGATCCACAATTACCCATATCGAGTCGTATCCTTCCTTGGTCTTGGGTAGACCTGTGATGAAATCCATTCCCACATCTTCCCACTTCCACTCGGGAATTTTCAATGGTTGCAGCAAACCTGCGGGTCTTTGATGTTCTGCTTTCACTCGCTGGCAAACATCACAAAGTGCCACATACTCCGCTATTTCTCGCTTCATACCTGGCCACCAGTACTTATCCTTGATGTCTTGATACATCTTGGTACTGCCTGGATGAATTGAATATAGTGACTCGTGTGCCTCTTTAAGCAACAATTGCTTCAACTCTTCCTTACTGGGTATGCACAATCGCTTCTTGTACCATATGATTCCCTGATCATCCTCCACAAAACCTGTCGCTTTTCCTTCTTTCAATCCAACCTTGATCCGCTGGATATTTTCATCCTCTGGTTGCGCTTGACGAATCTGACTATCCAAGGTCGGCTGCAAGTCCAACGCGGCTAACATCCCTTCTTCAACTAACTCCAAACTGAGCTTTTGAAATTCCTCGTGCAATGCTGGTTGACTCTCTTTGACCATAACTGTGTTGCAATATACATTCCTGCTCAACGCATCTGCCACTACGTTGGCCTTTCCTGGGTGATAGTGAATTCCGATGTTATAGTCCTTTATTAACTCCAACCATCTTCTTTGTCTTAGGTTGAGGTCAGTTTGGGTGAAGATGTACTTCAAGCTCTTGTGATCCGTGTAGATCTCACATCGGTTACCCATCAGGTAGTGTCGCCATATTTTCAAGGCATGCACAACTGCTGCTAACTCCAAATCATGCGTCGGGTAGTTCTTCTCATGTGGCCTTAGCTGGCGCGATGCATAAGCTACCACTCTTTTGTCTTGCATCAATACGCACCCTAAACCCTTGAGGGATGCGTCACAATAAATCTCAAAATCTTTCTTGATGTCTGGCAAAATTAGGACTGGTGCTGTTGTCAAACTTTCCTTTAGCTTCCGAAAACTCTTCTCGCACTCTAGCGTCCATTCAAACTTCTTTTCCTTCTTTAGTAGCTGGGTGAGAGGTCGGGCTACACTGGAGAATCCTTCAATGAATCTTCGATAGTAACCTGCCATTCCTAGGAAGCTTCTGACCTGGGTCACTGACGTGGGTGCCTTCCAGGTGAGCACATCTTGTACCTTCCCTGAGTCAACGGACACTCCTTCTGCTGTCAACACATGACCCAAAAAGGCGACTTCCTTCATCCAAAATTCACACTTGCTGAACTTGGCATACAACTTATGCTCCCGCAATCTCTGCAATACCAACCTCAAATGTTCCTCATGCTCCTCCTCATTCTTGGAGTAGATCAGAATGTCGTCTATGAACACAACGATAAACTTGTCCAAGTAATCCATGAACACTTTGTTCATCAGGTACATAAAGTAGGCTGGGGCATTAGTTAAGCCAAAGGACATCACAGTGAACTCATACAATCCATAACGAGTTGAGAAGGCTGTCTTGGGTATGTCCTCTGGTCGAATCCTCATTTGGTGATACCCCGATCTCAAATCAATCTTGGAGAACACTCCAGCTCCGTTTAATTGATCAAACAGGTCATCAATTCTGGGCAACGTATAATTGTTCTTGATGGTAACTTCATTGAGAGCTCGGTAATCCACACACATACGCTGGCTACCATCCTTCTTCTTGACAAACAATACTGGTGCTCCCCACGGAGAGGTACTAGGTCTGACATAGCCTTTATCCAATAACTCTTGTATCTGCTTCTTCAATTCTGCTAACTCATTGGCGGGCATTCGGTAAGGTCTCTTGGAAATTGGTGATGTACCTGGTGCTAACTCAATTGCGAACTCCACTTCTCTTTTTGGTGGCATCCCAGGGAGATCGTCAGGAAAAACATCTGGATATTCTCTGGCAACTGGTACTTCATTTAGGGCAATCCCTTTACTTTGGCATACCATCACCTTTTCTGGCTGCTTCATGTCGGCTTCAAATCTAACCTTACTTCCATCGGGACCGTCCAAGGTGACTGCTCGGCTTCCACATTCCAACACTGCTTGATGCTTCTTGAGCCAATCCATACCCAAAATTACGTCCAAAGACTGGATATTCAACACGACCAAATCTGCGGAGAACTCTATTCCTTGGATGGATATCTTAACTTTGGGGCATCCTAGGTTTGTACTCATCTCAGAGCCTGGGGATTGAACCAATAAAATGGAACCAAGTGCAACGACTTCCAACTTATGCTTTAGAGCAAAACTCCGGGAAACAAACGAATGTGAAGCTCCAGAATCAAATAAAACTGTGGCGGGTACTGAATTTACTGGAAACTTACCGATCACCACATCTGGCGCTGCTTGAGCTTCCTCCATGGTGACGTGGTTCACCTGGCCACGCATCACGGTCTGCGATCCTTTGTTGGGTTGATTTGATCCTTGAGGTGCTCCGCGTCCTGACCCTGCTGCAGGGGTACGGTTTGGTGTGGCGCCCAAGTTGAAACGAACTGGTGTCAATGCTGTATTCTGCGGGCATTTGTTGGCATAATGTCCCGTCTCATTGCATTTGAAGCAAGTGACTGCTGACATGGGCTTGGTAATTCTCTGCTGTTGGTTTCCCACTGGATTTGGTTTTGGCGCTGAGGAAAACTGACGGGGAGCTGGTGCAGGAGTTTTGAATCCCGTCTGCTGAGGAACTCGAGCTGGCTGAAAATTACTGAAGCGGGCTCTCTGAGCTTGGTGCATCTGCGATCCTTGCTGCATCATTCTCCTCTTGCGAGATTCTTCCAACTCACGACGACTTTCCTCAATGAGCATTGCTTTGTCCACCATATTTTGAAAACTGGCATAATCATGTCCCACTACTTGAACTTTCAACCCTGGGTTCAATCCTCTCTTGAACCTGAGCATCATCTGTGGCAACATCCTCTGGAGCATAGCGGGCCAACTGAGTGAACTTGTTGAGATATTCACTCACGGACATGTTCTTTTGCTGCAACTCCCGAAATTCTTCCTTCTTCATTTCGATCACCCCATCCAGGATATGGGCATGACGAAAAGCTTCTGCGAACTCAACCCAAGTGATGCTCTCTGGATCCTCATGAGCGGCACAATAATTTTCCCACCACTCGGCTGCAGCACCCTCAAGTTGATGGGCTGCATACAACACCTTCTCGCGATCAGTACACTGGGCGAGGTTAAGCTTCTTTTCCACTGAACGCATCCAGTCATCGGCTTCTAATGGCTCAGAAGACCGCGAATAGGTAGGAGGTCTTGTTCTCATAAATTCTACAAACTTAGACTGCTGGCGAGCTGGTGGAGGCATGGCCATGTCTTGATTCTGTCGATTCATCATGGCGTTCATGTTCTGCATCATGGTGTTCATCAACTGGGTCTGGGCTGCCATGAAGTGACTCAAGGTCGGATCTAGTCCAGCTGGGTTTGCATGCTGCTCTGGAGTTGCCTGACTGCCCTCAGGGTCCTGACTCATCTGACCACGTCCTGCGGAGCTCCGGGTATCAACCATCTGTAAAGAAAGATCACTTGCTTGAGAACTGGCTTCACAGGGCTTACTAGGTAAGAGGGAAAAGCAAAGATAAGTGGTAAGTTCGTCTAAGGGGGATATTCTAATGGCAAATCCTAAACTAAACAATCACTTAGCCGAAAAGCTAACAAAAGAAACAAATAAATCACTTCAATAAAAGGATTGATATGACTGCAACATATTGCTTTTGAGGGCAAAACTGCAGCTCACATCACACTCAAAGCAAACAAAAACCACTTCCTAACCGACGCTATCCTATGCTACGGTCTACTCTTCCGGCTCCCACTCAGGTCCGGCGAGGTACGGTGTGCGTTCTTCTTCTTCTTCTTCTTCTTCTTCTTCTGCATCACTGTAGAACGTCCATCGGTTGCGGAACGCATTGTAGGCGCGCTGCTGGAATGACAAGTCGAAGGTACTCTCGCGATCATTCGCCATGCGTTGCCTTTCCTCCGGCCGGGCGACGAGGCGAGGGCGGGGTGTTGGCGCCCGCGAGTGTACTCCTCGAGTTCATACTTCCTCTTGTACTCTGGATGAGCTTGGTCAAACCGATCTTGTACCGCCGACAGAGGTGAGTAACGGCCTTGCGTGCAGTGCTATGCATTTGAACCTTTGAAGTCGTGGTGTACGACGTGTCCTCCAAGCTTGGTAGTGAAGTACAACTGTGAAATGGTATCCTCTTACTTCATCATCCATGGAACTATAAATTGGCGTTCTTTTGAAACCTGGACATCGTAGAAAGACTCAAGAACTCTCTTCCATCCTCCTGACCTGCTATAGTTGCTTTGCGACATCTACAGCACGGCACAAGATAAGAGTCAGTTTAAAACTTTCATTTTGCAGAAAATTTAAGGTGAGAGGCAAGAATCCCTAAGAATGAGGTAAGAGAGTAAAGAATTTGCTAAATATCAGGTTTGGTTGTTTTGCCTTTAAAAAAATAGGTTTTTGAATTTTTTTTGAGATATTGACTAAACTGGCTAGGGTTTCGTCCTACAGTCGATATGGCTCTGATACCATCTCTGTCGAGACCCGAATATACAAATCCGGACTCTACTGTGTATTCTGCACTAGTCCAGGATCACGCTAGTGCACACAGCGTAAACAAAGACAGATATCATTCACCTCACGATATTCTAAAGGAAATCCAAATTATATTAATAACCATCAGAGTACGACCTTATGGCCAAGCTTACAATTATTAGCCTGAAGGGCTTTAAAGAAACTAGCAGCGGAAATCCAAAATTAAGCGTAGTAGCCACTCGACATGCCCACAGGCAATCGACTGGGGAGCGAAGTCCTAATCCGTGAAGTCCTCGAAGTAGCCTCCTTCTAGCAACTCCTGCTGATCGGGTCCCTCCTCCTCAACTGAGCAACATGGGCATAAAGCCGTGAGTACATTGGTACTCAGCAAGTCGTTTGTAACAAATGAATGCAATATAGTATGCAAGGCTTAACAATGGATGGCTGAAAGGTTAGTTTTGCATAAAGCGACAATTAAAGTAAATACAATATATAGATTGAAAAGCAAATTTAACAACAGACACTAAGTAAATAACCAAAGGAACTGAATAAAACCACAAGTGAACTAACCATTCACTTCCCATCTCAAACCAAACCAAAATTTCATAAAGACTCTACCCCTCGTGTGAAATCACCGAGCATTGTCCATGACCGAGGACACGGCTATTCGAATAGTTTTACACTCTGCAGAGGTTGCACAACTGTACCCACACGATGTGATAATCCTCACGTTAAAGATAATCACAACAAGGCTTTTACAATGATCCATCTCCACCCGATCCCACTCGCTAAGGATTCGCCGTCGAATAGGGTACCCCTCTAGTCGATAATTGCCCCCTGTTGCGCCACACAACATCAGTAGTAAAACCCAAGTGGAGACTTCACAAATTATTATGCCAGGTCTATCCCATACTAGACATGTGGTTTGCACGATTAAGCTCAGATCAATGGCGCACAAAGTTAAGTCCTTAGGAATTACCCGGGCGAAACATCCACATCCCAATGTGCATCCAAAGACCCTTTATCGCACGATCATTCGCCCAAGTGAAAGCCAAGTTTGTATAACCAATGCCCATGACACTACCCATGTCATGACATACAAATTTTATAACTGTGGCTAACCACCACGTTCAAGTAAATCATTAAGTCAAAAATCAATTAATCACACGTGATGACAGACCCAACATACTAATAATAAGCATGGCTAAGCAAAATAAGCGTACCACCCATGTGACAACTAGTATTGCATCACTAAATAATTTCCCATCCTATGGTGACAATAGAATCATGTCATTCAAATTATCAAGGAGGAAATAATCAATTAGGTCATTAACTACCAATACAAGGGTTTGATAATAAAATAGCGATGCATGATAATTCAAAATAAAGTAATACATAATAGATTTGAAAACTGGGTTCAACATGATCAAAGAATACGACTTGCCTTGGCCTTGCTCAGATGAGGGCTCTAGATCTTCAAATCCAACTTCCGCTCCCTCGAACACGCGATCTAACGAGAGAGAAAACGAGATGAAAAGACAAAATAAATTCAAATAAAATTCAAATGAACTCCAAAAACTTTCAAACCTGAACCAAAAGATAGAGCTCAATTTTAGATGAATTTAGAAAAAAGAATGGGGTCAATCGGAGCTAGGACGAGGGAGAACGGGCTCTTGGAAAATTAAATCTACAGAAAATCGGGGAAATTGGAAAAGGACACTGTGCTGTGGACCGGGTGCACGGGGAGCTGGGTCTACGGTGGGCTCGGCGCACGGAGCAGGCGGGCGGCCGGTCGACGACGCGGCGGCAGAGGTCGACGTGGCGCCCACGCGTGGCGACACGCAGCGCGGTGGTCGACGTGGCGGCCGACCGGATGCCGACGGCAGCCGACATGGCGGCCGACGTGGCACCGGGGACCTCGGGTGCTGAGGTGGCAGCCACGTGGACACTAGGGCTGAGGTGGCGCTGACTCGGCTTGGCTGACGTGGCACTCCGGCGCACATGTCTATGGGCTCGGCCGACGGTGGGCCCGGTTTGTCGGGCCGGACGGCCACGGTGGATTGGGTACACGGAAGGCGGCGGCGGCGCGGGCGGGCGCGGGCCGGGCGTGGCGGCACGGGGACCGAGGCGGCGCGGACGGAGCGGCCGAGGCGCGGCGCGGCCGGCGGCGCGGGCACGGCGCGGGTTCGCCGGCGGGAGGGGTAGCGGCGCGGCCGCCGCGGCGGCGGCGGCGGAGCTCAACCGGCGGCGACGATGTCTTACCGGGCGGCGGCGAGACGGCGGCGATGAGCGGCCGCGCACGGCACCGTAGCGCGCGGCGACGGCGAACTCCGCGAACGGCGAGCGGCGGCGAGCGCACACGGGCGACGACGGCGGTGAGCGGCGGCGGAGGCGACGGAGGCGGCGGCTCAGGATGGCGGAGAAGCCGAGGGGTCGGCCGGTTTTATACGCGGACGCCGAGGCGTCCCGATCGAACCCGGCGGCGGCGCGGCGGAGTCCGGGCCGGACACGGGAGGGAGAGTCCCGCTCGGAGACGAGGACCCTGACAGGTGGGCCCCACCTGTCAGTGGCTCCGGGAGAGCGGGCGGCACGGATGGCGCGCGGGAGCGGGCGGCTCGGTGGATGGATGACACGCGGCGACCATCGGGGAGGCCAAGGCGGGGCGGGCGCGGAGCGGATGCCCGACACGTGGCGCGGGTGGGCTGGCCGGGCCGGGCGCCGACCGAAGTTGCGCCGTGGTCTGGACCGGCCGATCCGGGCCGACGGTTTTAGGAATTTAGGATTTTCTTTTTCTTTTCTTTTTCCAGAAATTCAAATAAACTCTTTTGAGCTCTAGAAAATAGCAAATAAATCCAGAAAAATTCCAATAAATTCGTTGAGACACAAAGAACTCAAATAACATAATTTTGGCAAATGTTCATGTTCAGATTATTCATATTAAATCCTTTTAATTCATAAAAATTCATTTAAGCTTTTAATTAATTCTAGAAAAATTCAAATGGTGAATTTTATTTTAAAAGCTTCAAAAAAAAATACTCTGAAAATCAGGATGTTACATCAGCAAAGTATTGTGACTTTTTTCAATTTCTTCTTTGGTCTTGACACGAATCTTCTTCACATATTCAGCTCATTTTGATGCTTCCATGTTGACATGTTCATACAATGGCAGGGGCAGCAAATCAAATGGCGTGATCGGCTTGAAACCATACACCACCTCAAATGGACATAATTGAGTAGTAGAATGCACCACCCTATTATATGCAAATTCAACATGCGGTAGACAATCTTTCCATTCTTTTAAATTCTTTTTAATCATTGTCCGTAGCAGCATTGAGAGTGTACATCTCACCATCTCTATTTGCCCATCTTTTTGTTGATGACAAGTTGTCGAAAAGAGCAATTTTGTCCCAAGTTTGGCCCATAAAGTCTTCCAAAACTAGCTCATAAATTTGACATCTCGATCTGAAACAATTGTCCTTGGCATGCCATGTAATCCCACAATTTCCCCGAAAAATAAGTCAGCTACATACGACGCATCATCGCTCTTGTGACAGGGAATGAAATGTGCCATTTTAGAGAATCTATCCACCACTACAAAAACTAAATCTCTTTCCCTCTTAGTCCTAGGCAATCCTAAAACAAAGTCCATACTAATATCTTCATGTGGGCACTTGAAACTGGAAGTGGAGTGTATAAACCATGTGGATTAAGCTTAGATTTCACTTTGTGGCATGTCACACATCGGTGTACACACCTTTCGACGTCTCACCTCATTTTAGGCTAATAAAAGTGATCGCTCAACATCATGAAGATCTTTTCTCTGCCAAAGTGTCCCACCAATCCTCCTGTATGAGATTCCTGTAATAGAAGCTAGCGCATGGACGAATCCTTTCTCAAGTAGTTCATACACTTGGTGTTGAATTTCCTTGGTTTCCTCCGGATTGGTACGGTATGGTGGATGATTTGGAAAGATGCGCTAGGAACTAGATCAATTTGATACTCTATGCCGTGCAATGGTGGAAGTCCCACTAGAATCTCCTCTGGAAACACGTCTTCAAAGGCCAGCAAAAGAGAGGAAACACCACTAGGAAGAGAGGTTGTAAGTCTGAAATTCGTAAATCTAAAAAATTTTCATTGAATCATATTAGCATTCGAATTTCTTCTACAATTTTAGTTGAATCTTTCTGAATTTTGTGCTATACAAATTAATACTGGGGAATAACTCCCAAACAAAAATGCTAACAATAAAATCAGAAATCTAAATTGAATTACAAAAATCTAAAATTCAAATGTCAATTTCCAATCTTGAAAATTTAAGTTCAAATCAAAATCCAAATTTCAAAATTTTGCTCAAGCCTTTCATTTTCGCTCCACTTTTCCCTCTCCCTTCCAAGTGGGCCCAGTCCCTTTTCTTCTATCTCCTTCCTCTTTCTTTCTTCTCCTCCTTCCCATTCTTTTTTTCACTGCTCGTCTGTTAGCGTCATGCTCGGCTTCTTTCTTCTTTCCCCATTTTCCCTTCTCTCCTCACTGCTCCCCGCACTTCATCAGCTGGCCCGCCTCCCTTGTTCCGGTGTCAGCTCATCCTGTGCCTCTCATCGCGTTCTGTCTTCCTTCCTCCTCCCCTTGTCCCCTCTGGTGCATGCCCATGCCCCGCGTGTGCCCACATCCACCACAGTTCACCCCATCGCGTCGTTACCTCGATCCACGCGTGCGCCCGCTTTCTCCCCTGGTTCCTTTCTTCTTCTCCCATCCCTTCTCTCTTCTCTCGCTTCGGTGCTCCGTCAGCCACACTGCCTCCCTTGTGCACGCATGTCACTTCATCTTGCCGTATCCATCTCCCTCGTCACCACAATGCGCCGTCGCATCCGACCCAGCCCATTCTGACCCACTGCTCGGCCGGAGAGCGGTGGAGCACCACTGTACCACTGCGCCAAATCTGCCAAGGTCAGCCACAGGGCGTGCCACGCTACCATGACTAGATGCCACAACGCCCCCGTAAGCCACAACCCCGCTTGGCCCTGCCCCATCGTGTCACCGTTCCTCATTGTGCGCTGCAGGACCGTCGATGTATTCCTTGCTCACTCACACCCATTCCTCCTTTGCAGCGCCATGGTCGTCTCCAACTTGTCGCATGTCCCCTCCATCACTCCCCCTCCCTGATGGCTGTGCCCAGCCATGCCACCCCACACCTCCACCATACTGGCCGAATAGGGCCGCACATTGCCAGGGCGCTGCATCACCTATAAAAGCCACGGCATGCCGCCAACCCGTTCCTCACATCCCACTCTTCCTCCCACGACAAGAAATTAGCCTCCCATGCCCCACAGCTCACCGACGGCTTCGTCTCCCCCAACTTCGGTCAACCAGCAATCCAGTAACTAGGGCCACCACAGGCCAATTCCGCCTGACTGAAACTCCCTTGGAGCACCACCGTGACCCCCCACCATTGGCCAAGTTTCCCTTCCGCCCTAGCTTGCCGGCATCTCGAAGCTCCCCGTGCCGCCATAGCCTCGTGTCGCCGGCCTCCTCCGGAGCTCCTTCCCATGTGCTAGCTACTCGGTAAGTTTCACTACACCCCACGAATGCTCATACTCACTACCTTGGGCACAGCGTTGCCCCTGTGAGCTTGTCGACTTCCCCACAACCCATTTCACCGGCTGCTGTCGCCTTGCATTGGCTTACACTGTGCAGCCGTGGTTGAAGCCACAGATGACATGGTTGAAGTAGCGACTGCTGTAGCAGTCGCAAGTCCAAGTAGTTATCGTAGCGTTACTATAGCAGCCATAATCGATAGAGTTGGTGTAGTCAATAAAGTTGTAGTCGATAGAGTTGGTGTGGTCGTAAAGAAGTCATGCTCATAAGGCCAACATGGTCGTAAGTCATAACGGCTGTAGGGTCATTGACCACAGGGCCTCCATAGCACTGCCCCTTCTCTTTGGCCCAATTGATGTTTACGACCACTCATAGTTGTTTACGCCCACTCAATGTCTTTTACAATCACTCATAGTTGTTTACGACCACTCAATGTCTTTTACGATCACTCATAGTCATTTATGACCACTGCATAGTCGTTTATGATCACGTTGAGGTTTACGACCACTTAGTGCCTTCCAAGTTCGACTGCTCTGTGCTCAAAAGTCTTCGACCACATCACCGCGCAAGCTTCCGATTGATAGCACTCGGAGGTTAACACCACATAGCACGTCTGAGCACACTCAACTTCAACTTACGACCACAACCAATCTGCCACCGCTCCTCCCTCAGCACCCACCGGGCCTGAGCTAACGCCTCTCCTGGCCTCCTCATCTCCTCAGCCATCATTTTACCACGTGCCATCCCTTCCCTGGATGCCACCCACCGCCGGCAAAGCCACTCACCGAGCACTGCCCCACTCTAGTTCACACATTCCCTCTCCAAATTGCAAACACTCGAGCCTCAGTGATCCCCTCGCCGTGCACCCTTTACCTCCGCGGTTGCTCCGCCACCGGCAAGCAATTTAGGCCACCCGGAGTCCCGTGAAGCTCTACTGTCAGCACCATATTCTTCACCATGCCAGCATCAACCTTGCCTAACCCCTCGCTATTCCTTTTCACCACCAGAAGTACCTCTTCGCCGGAGCCCGAGCCCGTCCGCCACCACTTCTTGCCACCGGTCGCCTCCACATGTCTTTGGCCTCTGCGTGAGTTATAAAAAGATTCCCTGTACTCTTCCCTCTTTTGTCCACCCCTAACCAACCACTGTCGAGGGCCAGCGATCATCGTCACCATGTGCCACTGCACCGGCGAAGCTGCACACGACCGCAGCCACTCTCGACCACGTACGCTCGACTGCAAATACCATCCGACCTCTCCGAGCCGTCCGATCCATCTGACCACTTTGAGCCGTCCAATCCATCAGACCACTCTGCATCGTCGAAGCCATTTCTGACCACTCAGTAGACCTTGCCATCCCCGACCACTCACTTCTGCTTCCGACTACGACCGCCCTCTCTAGCTTTGCCTTCCACCATGTACATAATTTCGACCACGACGTTTGACCACCAACCACGATATACTTTTGACCCCTCCGACCACACACCAATTATTGTATCTTTTGACCATGTTCAAATTATTGTAGCTTTTGTCCACCACCATATCTCTTTGACCACTCTATAGTTTCCAACCCCTAGAGTTTTTCGACCACTCTATAGAGCTTCCGACCGCTCTTGTATCCGACCACTCCTACCTTTCAACCACTGTAGAGCATCCGACCACTGTGGATCTTCCGACCATGTATAGCTTTTGACAATGATGAAATTTCTGATTTTTCGTTCCTTTAGAGTCAAACTTCTAGAAGCCCATTTTTCTTCATCCTAACTCCAATTGAGCCCGTTCAAATTTCTAAATTCATTAAAATTCCAATCTATCCATTTCTACCTTTCTTTTAATATTTATAGTTTATTTGAATTTATTTGGATTCAGTTATTTAGCACGTAATTAGAAATCAAAGTCGTGAAGAATCAACGGATAAAGCGAGACCAAGACCATATGAAGGTGAAGACCAGGAACTCGAGACCATCGAATGAAAAAGCTTTGAGTGAGCTCAAGACCGCGATAAACCGCGCTAGGTGAGTCAATACTTTGATCATGTTGAATATATATTTTCTACAAATTATTTACGTTTTAAATTATCAAATTGCGTGATGTTATTTCATGTGCAAATATATGTTTGTTTTAAGATTCTAGTTATATGCACATTATTTCACTTGTTAGTATTACACTCTTTTGGAATATTTGAGCCTTGTCACCCTAGCAAAATTATAATGGTAAAACTTTCAAAAATAAGTCTATAACTATACGCCATGCTTAGTACTACTTAGATACTCGGGGGCACCAAAATGCCCCTGAGTTTGCCGCGGCTGTCTGTGTGACGGCTTGAATGGGATACTCGTTGAGGGTGAAGTTTGCCGCGGCGAGCTAGTTAGTGTGGGTAGTCCAGCTGGGCTAGTCACTGGGGGTAGAACATCTCGCACAACTTATGGAACCCGCCACAAGTGGGAGAAGCCCATATAGTTACTGTGATGGTCTACTCAACTGCACGACTAAGGAATCATGTGGAGCAACGAGCGGATCATCTCTTTTGGGTAAAGTGTACAAACTCTATAGAGTAAAAACTATTCAAATAGCCATGCAGTGAAAAGTGTACAAACTTAACCAGATATAGTTCTATTTCAAAAACTTGTGGGTGGGATTGGATAAGTGGTAAGCAGTGAAAAGCCCTGATTTGTGTTACCTTGGGTGTCACCCCAGTGATAAGGTAAGCGGTTATAACGTTGAAAGGTTAGCATATGGTGCAGAAACCATGTAATAGTGGATGGAATCTGGATCGCTATTATTACATTCTTTCATATATTGATAAAATCTGTTTTAGTTAAAACTGTTAGGTCTCAGAAAATTTCTATGTATTGTATTTTAAAAACAATTTACGACAAATAAAATAACCCGAGCCTTCCCTTGATAAGCCATGCATGTTATATATTTGCATCTTGTGTATTGGCAAGTGGAGCACGGTGGTTTGTGCTCACCCTCGCTCACTCAATTAATCTAGAGTCAGGAGTCAGATCGCTATGCTTTAGCAATACACCTGGTCATGATGGTGAGGAAGATGAAGAGGTCATGAATGAGGCCACGAACCCCAGTTGGCTGCCTGTGGGTACGTCCTGAGGGTCCCACCTGTGTGTTCTATTTTTGCTGCTGCATTTTATTGATTTCGGCCTAATCGGCCCATAAGTAAGTCTACTATTATATTTACGCTTCCACATGATATGTATTTTGATGTTCAATACTGTATCTATGAGAACTATCTATTCATTCAGGGAATAGTGCGGTGGAATTACAAAGGATTCTAGATTATAAAATCTGGGTCCAACAGAGGTCAAATCATTAGTAAAAAGCAACACTATTGTGTCTGTGTACATAAGCACAAAATGCATTTTTGATGGGTCATTGCTCACATCTCTCAATTTTAATTTTGTGTTTAACATAACCTTCCCCCCTCACTTTAACTTTCCCTCTCATATTTGGCTTGTGGCTCTCACTCACCGATGTGTGGTAGTCTCTCTTTTCTTTCCTTTTACCCTCATTTTTAGCAAGCTTCTTTTGCTGTAATTCAGCATGTATCTAACTAGGAGTCATTGGATTAAGCTCTTTTATCTTTTCCTTCCACTTAAAAGCATATTGGTCAGAACGGCCATCGTGTTACACACTTCTATCATATTGCCATGGCCTTTCTAGTAGCAAATGACACACAGTCATAGGCACCACATCACACTTGCGGTGTCCTTATAATCACCAATCTTGAAGGTAACATACACCGAACCTTCATATCCCCATATTCGCTAAACTATTGCACATGATATGGACATGGATGTTTCATCGTCTTTAAATCAAGTTTCTCACATAATTCAACACTAGTCAAGTTATGACAACTGTCACCATCAATAGTAAGTTTGATTACCTTGTTGTTTACCTTGACTTATGTTTGAAACAAGTTGAATCGTTGCAGATGTGCATCTCCTTTTTGTGCAAGCATACTTAAATTTTTGCTGACAACTAGTGCGGCCTGTTTCATAATTCAACACATCAATATCTTCACTGTCATCCGATGCGTCTTCATATCTCTTCTTTATATGACTAGGTTCAACGTCGTCTTTACTTGTTGATTCATATTCTCCATCTTCCATCACAAACATAACTCAGTTGTTGGGACACTCTCTAGAAATATGGCCATGTCCCAAACACTTGAAGCATTGAATTTCCCTACTTTTTGTTGTATTGCCAATTGAGGGTGTAGGGGATAGAGTAGTCTTCTTCTCACTTGATGTAGGTCCTATTTTTGCAATTGAAGAAAGACGAGCATTAGCGTTGGAAGTAGTACTAACTGCAAATGTACGCTGTCCCAAATTGAATCGTGCTTTGGTGGCATTGGTTGAGGATGATGGCTCAAATTAAAAGAAGCTATCCTTGGTGCTAGTTTTCCATCCTCCAGTAGTTGTTTTTCTGCCTTTGTCACTTGATATACCAACTCGATGACAGTGTTGTAGTGCTAATATTGCACAATATGTTTGATATTTTTTATTCATACCAAATAGGAAACACACAAGTATTTGCCCTTCATCTTTATGTACACGTGCCCTAATCATAGCTTGCTCCATATTTTTGTAGTATTCCTCCACCGAACGGCTTCCCTACCTCAAATTCTACAATTTATCAAAAAATATCACATTTATAAGTGTTAGGAATAAAACGTACTCTTAGCTCTTGCTTTATTTCAGGCCATGTCGCAATTGGAGATTACCTATTATCTTCTCTTTGGTTTAACACTTGCTCCCACCAAATCAACGCATACCCATCAAACTCAAGTGACGCCATATGTAGCTTCTCCTCTAAATAATTATCTATCTGAAAGATCTTATCTGCCTTGAGCTCCCATATGAGATACGCATCTGGATCGGAAGCACCTTCAAATTTAGAAATAGTGAATTTGAGTTTCCCAAATTTCTCCTCTACGTGCGGGTCATCATGATGACGGCCATGGTGTTGATAATTGTCATTGTGGTGTAGCCAAAAATCATCGCCAAAGTCCTCAATGTGGGTGGCATCGCCGTGCGCACGGCCATGTCCACATCCGCAGCCTCTCCCTTGGCCATGGTTAGCGCCGAAAACACCTCCCCCACCCCCGGGAAGGGGTGGTCGAACTGCATTGGCAGCAGTTCGATCAGCTGGAGCTTCTCTAGTGAACTGTGCAGCCCACTCCTCATCGGTCTCGTTAAGCTCAACATCTCCTTCATGGACACCAACGGGGCCTCGCTCTTTGCGAAGCTCCTATAGTATGTCTGTAACGTCCTGAAAATTCAAGAATTTAAAAATGCGGAGTTTTTGAAAATTTTCTTGCGTTTTCCTAGCACTCCAATTTCTATTGAATAGTTATCTAAAATCTTTTGAGCTTGGTGTCATACAAATTAAAAACTTAAGTAGTAAATAATGGACAAAAAAAATTGAAACCCAATTAGAGAAGCCATGGCTAAAGGAGTATAAAAAAACCAGAGATTAAATACAGAGCTTAATTAAAATTTTAAGTTTTGAATATCAAGTAAAACTCTAAAAATTAATCTCAATGCAAAGTGGAATTTAAAGTAAAAGCCAAAGTTCCAAATTACTGTTTGATACATTGTTTTTCTACCAATTCTCTTCTCTCTCTTTCCCCCTTCCTTCTTCTGCGCACGGGGCCCAGCCCCTGCCCCCGGCCTGTCCTCCTCCTCTTCGTCTACGCGCTGGGCCCGACCCCCCTTCTTTTCTTCTCCCTGCCCCTGCCTCCTTTTCTTTTCTTCCTCCTCCTCCCGTCGCAGGCGCGCGCTGACTCTTCCTCCACTCGATCTCCTCTTTTCTTCTCACGTCAGCGCGCGTCTCGGTCTCGTCAGACGGTCCCGCTTCCCCTGTTCAACCGTCATCGCGGAACCACCCCCATCACCATCGCGTCGTCCGTCACTCCTCCGCCATTTACGCAGTACCTGCTCCGCCGCTCCATGCCGACCCCCATGCCGAGCACTGCTACCCGGCCAACGGCAATAGATCCGCGACCACAACTCCACGGCTATAAGAGATTCGCCGCCCCCATTGCTCCCCTTGGCTTTTTCCCCTTTTCCCCTACCTTCTTCCGCGCCAACCCAAAGCCCGACCGCCGCCGCCATTTCCGCCACCCACCCCCACCTCCGGTGCCCTCGTCTCGATTCCCCGCTCGGGGAGCTTCCTCTCGGCACCTTGAGGCTTCCCCAAGCGCCGGCCGTGGGCCTTCTCCATCCCAGTTCGCCGGCGCCGTGCGCCACCGCCGCGCGGCCCCGCCCCACGCCGTCGGCCCGTCTCGAGCTCCCTCTGTCCCGGACCACCGCGTGGTAAGAATACCCCCGCCCCCCTTCTGCTATTGCGCCGGCCGATTTCTCCTCCCCTCCACCACAGCGCCGCCGCCCCGAAGCCACCTCGCCGCTGGCCGCTCTGGACTGCCGCCCACCCGCCTCGCTGCAATTCCGAGCCGCACCACCTCCCCCTTAGCTTGCTCGCCTCCTCGGGGTTCCATTTCACCGGCTTGACCAACCTCCCGGCCATCCCTCGCCGGAGCTCCCGCCGCTCGGCCGCGCCGGCCAATTCCTCAGTTTTGCCCCAGGTCCGCCTCACCTCATTTGTAGTAGTTGGCTCCTTCCACTCACAAGCGAGCGCATGCTCGGTTGGTCAGCCCAGCCCATCTCCGCCCGGCAGGTCTTTGGTTTGAATCCTCTCTGAGCATGTTTTGTTTTAATTTCTTTTTAGCACATTCTAGCTAGGAAGTAATTAGGGGATAACAAAAGGGAGCTAAGGTAACTGATTGGGTTCAAGTAAAAAATTGTATATACCCCAAAATGTAGAATCATATGCATATTCATAGTTAATGTCATTTAATAAATAAATAAAAAAATTAGTTATTAATTTGGGGCATTAGTAAAGGATGACCTTGCCTAATGTCCATGTCTGATAAGAATCCTAATTCAAAGGATATTCAAGTTAAAAAAAACTACCTTGGATGTTATGTTATAGCTATAAAGACAAAGCTTTAAAATAAAGATCACTTCCAATTACAATATATGTCTTAATATTTAGCATGCCATCGTATTTTGAAATTTTTAGCTGTAGATCTAGTTGGTAATGATAGTGAAATGTAACTATAAATAGTAAGTCAGGCCATCGCCTAAATGTACTTATATACGATCTTTTTCTTTAAAGCTTACTTTGCACTAAACAACAATTGAAGACACATACAATGGAAACAACCTTTAATCCAAAAAGGTGTCTTTAAGTAGGAATGTCGTGTTAGAAAGAAATATATATGTGGCAATTGTAATAAAGTAACCCCTAAGTCATCGGACGATTAAAAGTAGTCATCACTAGTGTGTCATCGATAAATGAAATCTCAACCGTAGATTTAATCGAATGTTGATATTAAAGTATAACCTGGTATGGCATGCTCGGTCCTAGATAAATAAATTTAAATAACATAATAATAATAACAACACTATAATAGTAACTAAAATGTACATAAAATACTTACGATACCTAAACCGATGGGCATCCTTAACTAAATTCGTGTTGGCGTGTCCATCAAAATCGCTAGGTCACTTGTAATTAATAATCTCACCACTTGACATTTAATGAACAAGATAATAGTAGCACCACCTAAAATCATACATCCTGAATTGCTAAAAATATAAATTATACGATTAATAAGATAAACCAAAAGGCATATACATCGTGTATATAACTCATACCCTAACCCTTAAAAGCTAACACTAGACAAGGCAATACCTTACACCCTATTACAGTCTTACATCTACCCATAGGTCTAGCATGGCTCATGGAACTTCCTTGGTAAATATAAAAATAATAAAAAGAAGTTATCAATAAATAGATCGAGTTCTCATATTCTGCCATGATCTATACCTAACCATCTCCAAGTTCTAGGCAGAAATCTTCCCATGAACATTCTTTCACTGTAAACCATCCTTGGCAACCATCTCAATGGATTTCCTTTGCCGTGTACCCCTTCGCTTCAACCCATCTAACTTCATCAACACTCCAGCCAACCCAACCTCAAATCATCCGTTTAATCGTAATAAGATTAACCCAGTTCAAAGGGATTTGTTTGGATCTTAAAGTTGTTGCCTTTGTTTGAATTTGCTAATGGATGTTTATTTGGTTTGCTGATTGCCTTTTCTTTTTATCCAAATTTTCGCGCACGATAAAATTAGCTTACGAGGCTTAGGAGGAAGAAGCCGAGGCAGTACCACTAGAAGCTCAAGATAATCCAGACAACCCACTGTGACAAAGGCGAGTCAATACTTTGATCATGTTGAACCTACATTTTCTGCAAATTATTTTTGTTTAAATTATCAAATTGCATGCTGTTATTTTATATGCAAATACATGCTTAATTTAAGATTCTAGTTATATGCCCATTGTTTACCTTGAATAATATTACACCTCCTTTGGTATGTTTAAATGTGTGAACCTTGTCGCCCTAGCAAAATTATAATAGTTACCTTTCGAAAATAAGTCCCTAAATATATGCCATGCTTAGTATTGTTTAGATACTCATGGCGCGAGCGCCAAGCATCACTTTTAATCGAGAAAAATTGGTTGGGCGGTCATGGTGGTAATGACGGTGTATGTTGGATATGGTTATTTTATATTCCCAAAACCTCGAATTGCTTATTTGTCAGGCGGATGGTTGGGTGTATGGTGCGGTGTGCACGAGTGTGGTTTGTGGTAGAACCGCTCGAGATAACCCTAAGGACTGAATCTTGTCATGACCTCCTGTAAAACAAGCACAACCACAAGCTGGCAAAGTGTAGGCAGGGTTAACTAATTTGTATGGCTCTAAGGTGGTTACGTGAAGGTGTGAACACGAGCAAAGGGATGGATGGTCGTATCCCCGGCTTTGCCCGTGATGGCTCACGGGGGACCCTTCTCGAGGGATGCGCATCCTATGTATGCGTAACCTAGCGGGCGTAACCACGTGGGGACTGCATCGTAAAGGCCCTGTGATAGTCTACTCAACCGCATGGCTAAGGAATCATGTGGGGCAACGAGCAGATTTATCTCTTGTGGGTAAAGTGTGCAAACTCTGCAGAGTCAAAAACTATTCGAATAGCCGTGCCCACGGTCAAGGGCGGACATGGGAACTTAACCAGATATAGTTCTATTTCAAAAACTTTGTGGGTGGAAATGGAAAAAGTTGAGGGCAGCGGAAAGCCCTGATTTGAGTTGTCCTGGGTGTCGTCCCAGTGGTAAGTTAAGCGGCTATAACGCTGAAAGATGGCATATGGTGTGATGCCATTTGTATGGAAAAATTATGGTGATATTAGGCATATGGTGTGATGCCATATGTATGGAAACTCATGTTAATATTCCTTGAACATTATGTTTTGTTCCAAAGCTGCTAGGTCTCAGGAAATTTTATGTATTGTATTTCAAATAGTGGCATTTCTATTCCTACAAAATAAAATATGGAAAGAATAAGCAGGGTTGTGAGTAAAGGAAATAGATGTTTGTAGTGTACACATGAAGGTGTTGGTGGATTCATGTCGATCATAAATAGGAAATGATAGTGTGGGTTCTGGGAGAAATAAATTGGAGGAGTCTAGCTAAATAGATAGGCTAAATAGATGATCTAATTGAATTTTCGGGAATTTGGAGGAGTAATACAAGTATTGGATTATAGTTCCTGATGAGTGATTTACTTGGTGGGAGGATACTAGTGGATCGTAGAATTAATCAATGATATTCTTGGTGGATATATAATGGTGAATCGTAGAATTGATCAATGATATTCTTGGTGGATATATAATGGTGAATCGTAGAAGTGATCAATGATATTCTTGGTGGATATATAATATTGAATCGTAGGCTTGATCAATGATATTCTTGGTGGATTTGAATCAATAATAAAAAGGATTGGATTATTAGAAAATCTTGATGAGAATGTTTGGTGGATTAATTAGGTGATGTCACTCGCTGTTTGAGTCTTAGACAGCAACCATTAGAGAAAGAATATGATTGGTGGATTGAATAGAGGATGACACATGCTGTTTGGAGTTTAGACAGCACTCAATAAAGAAAGTGTAATTTCAGTGGATTAAGTCAATTATAGCAATCGTTGTTGGGAGTCTTAGCCAGCAGCTAATAATGAGAGTGAATCTTTGGTGGATTAAGTCAATGATGTCAATCGCGGTGAGGAGTCCTTAGGTCACAAAAACAACAATATGATATAATAATAGAAATGCTACTAAACACGTTTTATGGCAAATAAAATAACCCGAGCCTCTCCTTTGTTTAGCCATGCATACTATTTATTTGCATTCTGTGTATTGGCTCGCGAAGCACGGGGTCGGAGTGCTCACGCTCGCTTTTTGCGACAAAATACAGAATCAGGAATCAAATCACCTCGCCTCATCAACAAGATTGTACAAGCTGGCAGAGAAGATGATGATGTCAAGGGCTAGGTCGCGAACCTCCAGTTGGCTGCCGGTGGGCGTGTCCTGAAGGTCCCACCTGTGTGCTTCGTTTCCGCTGCTGCATTTTGTTGATTCGGCCCAATCGGCCCGTGAGTAAGTTTACTATTATATTTACGCTTCCGCATGATATGTACTTTGATATTCAGAACTGTAATCTGTGAGCACTATCTACTGATCCAGGGAATAGTGCGGTGGAATCACAGAGGAATCCAGATGTTAATATCTGGGCTCCTACAATGTCCCTCCTGAAGATGTTCATGTTGTTATTCAACTAAGTGTTGAAATTATTCGTGAGCTTCTCAAGGTTAGCTTGTGTAACATATACTGATTCTCCTTCTTTTCTTGCCATGGTTAGTGTAAACAACAAGAAAAACTATGTATGTGGAAGATTTTATTTATGGAATTCACTCAACCTTACCTTTTCTTACCAACCAATGTTTTTATACGTCCTTGATGGAAGTGAGGAGCTGCACGCGCTTTGGTGATGGTAGACAACACAAGGTGATAGATCAAGTAAATTCAATTGTACAAGCATTTTTATAACAATGGCTTATTTGTGGAGCTCGGATGGACAATATTTACCTTTGCAATCTGAAATCCTGGATATTGTAAAGTTAAATAATAACCCAAACTAGAATACCTTGTCTAAGTGCTAATCCAAAAGATTTAAGTGAAATGTATGAATGCACATCAATGTGACTTAGTGCAAACAAAGGAATGAGCTAAATAAAGGTAATATGATATTTGAGAAATAGATAGCTTGTTTTGCACCAAACACTAGGAGAGACGCTAGCCAATTGCAATATTAAGAATATAAGGGCACAAGATTGCTAAAAAAGAATCTGATCACATAATCTGATTTTTTTTACGTAGACCTCGGCCACAAAGTTCTTTTCTCTCTCTCTCTTTTGCACTTCTTTTCTGTTTAAACCGTGGCTGTTTCTGTATGTCGACTACCTTCTTGGTGCACAAACTCAGATTTCAATAAGTGTGATTACTACCAAGAGCAGCCCTTGATGCAATGCCAATAGTTAGTCTCAAAGATGAAAGGAAATACTATGAGCGAGACTTACTGTGATTACTGCTGTCAAATGAAACAACAAAAATGACATAACGACTATGTGACGCGAAGGAAACACATTGATCAGCACCTAAATAAAAATTTTAATGGATGAAAACTTAACAAAACTCACGAGAATAACAGATGCAAAAACTAGGGTTTGGAATTTTTTGTGGCAATTTTCGATTTTGTGGACTCTAGGTAATAAACAGTAAGAAATTGAGCTAAAAGCTAAGGTAAATAATCCTACCGTGTCAACCATGCTCTAATACCAAGATGATGTGGGGTGCCTGATCTTCATGACATAGGATTGATAACGATAACTTGGATTCCTGCAACCTGACGAATCAATGGCGCCAACCACTATCAGAACAGCAACATGTAATAAAAGAATTTACCCAACCACACGCTCGTGATCCTGTCTAGCCGACCACAAAGCAGACGTGTCGCAACTCCTGAGAATCACAAGGAATCACAAGAACAACGATGTAGAGAAAATCCCAATTCCCTTCTAGGTTGCAATCAGATGGCAAACTCTAGTAAGAATAAGCGTATATCTCTCTCTTGAAAATAATAGGTTCAATCGTGGTCTCTAAAAAGTTACTTATTACAAGGCTTATATAATCCTTGGGAGACCACAAGGTCTCCTACACAATTCCTATGTGTTTTAGACTTAGACTCTCACAAAAGAAAATAAAAATAAAAATCCATGATGCTTTTGAAGATAAATAAGCTTTCAAACGAATCAAAGATCATCTCAATCGGACCTCGTGTGTGAAAGTTATTGCCTTTATACACCAGGTATACGATTAGTGATACGGTCATACTGTTTCGAACATCTCCAAGTTAATCGAATGGCTGCAAGTTTCTCCAGCCAATCCAACGGCGAGATTGTTTGGCCTGGTCTAAACATTGCTATCAATATCGACTGTTCAAAGTTGATCGAATGACGCAGAAGGGCGAACGTTCGGAGCGGTCCGAACATCACCATCTCTATCGACCATCCAAAACCGATCGAATGTCGTGGAATGAATGAACGTTCAAAGTGGTCCGAACGTCTCCAAGGTGATCAGGTGGTCCATTGAGGGTCAAACAGTATGACTCATTTGGAGTGGCCTGAACATTTCCAAAGCGATCGGGTGGTCCGTGGAAGATCAGACGGCGTGATCGTTCGGAGCGATCCGAATGTCTCCAAAGCATTTGAGCATCCAATGCTGATTGGGCAGTTCGGACAAACAAAACCATTTGGACTGGTCTGAACGTTCTGAAGGTCTTGCGAGCACCTAATGTGGATCGAACAGTCCTGAACACATTTGAGGTCGATCAGACTAATCCAAAGGTAGTTTTTGATACAAGTTGAAATCATTTGAATGTCCAGAGCATCTTTGTGAGTTTGATTGAACTTGTGGATGGTCCAACATGGTAATGAAGACTTGAACATGTCTTCCCTTGCTTGGCTCCATGTACTTCTTCTCCGTTAGCTTCGCCTCCATGTTTTCAATTCCAAAAGTTTCACATCATTCAAACCTAAGCATGCACACAACATTTGCATGAAGTAATATCCAGTTCTCTCATAAATTAAAACTAGATTTAATTAGGAGCAAGTTCACCTATTGATAATCTTTTTAGCTCGTGCCCGTGTAATCGGTCCAGTTGGTGTCTTCGAGATGTCCTCATCAAATGTGTTAAAGAAATAATATAGCCTCATAATTGTATATCGAACTTTGATTAGCAAAATACTTCAAATTGCAATAGGAAGCATATGTGTCATCAGCGCATGACAATCATGAGACGACATGCCAATTAACTTCAAATTTCCCATCAAAACAAGTCTTTCCATGCTGATAGAGTAACTAGATGGAACTTCTACACTATGCAAGCATTTGCACAGCTCAGTTCTCTTGGCTTGGATAGAGCATAACAAGCAGGGTGAAGGTACGTTCATCCTTTATCGGTCTTTGTCGGTACTAACTCAGGTATGATGTCTATATCAACCAAGTCAAGCTATGCGTTGACACCATCCTTTGTTTTGTTATGAATGTTTAGTAAGAAACCAATCAAAATGTCACATACATTCTTCTCTACATGTATGACATCGATGTAATGGTGAACTTCTAGGTGCTCCTAATAAGGTAAGTCCCAAATTGATATCTTCTTGCAGATGTTCTACCACGGGTCCTCGATTTATGTCCCTTTCCAAGAACTACATATAAATCCTTAACCATATCGTAGACCTCTTTTCTGCTTAAATGCCTTGGAGCAGAACTATCCTCTTTTTCTCTGTCAAATTGTTTCTTCATCCTGCGGTATGGGTGCGCCCTCTGAAGGAACCTATGATGACGCATGTACATGGTTTTACATGAGTGCTTTAGCCATACACTCTTGGTATTATCTAAACAGTGAGTACAGGCTTTGGCCCCTTTTGTACTCTATCCCAACAAGTTAGTAAGGACAGGATAATCATTTATGGTGCAGAATAACAAAGAGCGTAAAGTAAAGTTCTCTCGTTTGTACACATCCCATACCTGTATTAAGAGGGGTTTGTATGCCCATCCCAAAACAACCAAAGAACACCACAAAGATAATGATAAACAAATGCAACTTCGAATATTATTAATAAACTTAAACTAAGGTTGTGGCTGTCGACAAGGGATTCGCAGCTCATCAACAACGCCAATTTATTACATTATTATTATAACTCTAAGGCATCCTAGCGTGCTGGCTGAAACTGGGCTAAGTACTTGGTCTTGTCCCCGGTGCGACGCTTCTTGGGTGGGGTCTCAAAGTTGGATCCAGTGGTTGAAGAACTCTCATCACTAACCCGTAGTGCAGCTAGCTCTGCCTCGGCTCGCTGAAGTTTGAATGTGGTGTAGCTTAGTTCATCCAAAGTGGCTTGATAGGCGTAGTCCAAAGACCGCGTCAACTCAACTTGTTGCTTGAGCTGAGGGTTATCTTCCATCTCCGTGGATGCAAAGATGCTGGTGAAGCTTGCAGGGTATCTCTAGGGGTAATACCGGAACTCGGTGTCTCGACGTTCTCAGGCGTAGAGCTCCCTTAGCTGACGAATGGCCTCGCGTGCAGCATCTTGAATACCGGTGAAAAAGGTATCCCGTCTCTGCGGGGCATCAAAGATGTGGAAAGCAGCTGTGTCTCCGATCCTGGCGTAGATCCGAACTTCTACTCTCCAAGACTCTTGTTCCCCAATGTTATGCAGGTAACCATGGTAAAATGGGCGTGCCTCGAATCCTAACTTTTGCAGAAGGTTCCAAAGGCAGTTGACTAAGTAACCGGCTTGGGTGCCAAAGGTGGAGTGGGTAGGGGTCTCGGCCATCTACAATTTTTGAAGAAGGTAAATGTTAGAAAACCACTTTTGAAGAAAATAACAGAAATAAGTTAAGAAATTATGAGAGCTTTTGATAATTAAGTTTGTAGAACTAGCTCCTTAGGATGATCCAGTTCTATTCTATCTACGGTCACGTCTTGGGGTCATTAGGGCTCTGATACCATCTTTGTCGGAACCCGGAGCGGCAACTCCAGGATCCTCTGTGTAAATCGCACTAGTCCAGGATCAGCTAGTGCACACAGCGGATAACAAAGGTAAATACCAAGCAAAATGACAATATTATTCCATCTAAGTATGGCCTTATGGCCAGCGTTTACATCATCGCCCATTGGCAAACATTATTCATAGCAAAAGAAACTGCGGAAGCAAGCTGGAAAAAAACAAAGCCCAAGTCTGCCCACAGGCAAACGACGGCAAGACATGTCCTACTCGTCCTGGTCCTCACCATAGTCGTCGTAGTCCTCCTCTGTGATGAGACAGCAAGCGTGAGTACAAACTTGTACTCCGCAAGCCACACGGGAAAATGCAATATAATGCTTAAGGCCACAAGGGAAGGCATATAGGGTTAGTTGTGCAGAAAACAGCATTTAAAAGAATACAATAAAAAGATTGAAACTGCTGAATTTAATACAATAAGTAAAAACAATAACTGTAATTAAAATTAATACCGTTAGTGCAGGCTCCGACCAAACACTAACCTATTCTCGGGCATCCCACCCGGTCTATCTATTCCAAAAGATTTCACGTGGCTCCGACCACCAGGTTTTAAAATCATTTTAAAACCAAAGTCTAATCCATGAAAAACTTTACTCAGCATGCCCATGGCCGTGGGCACGGCTATCTAGGATAGATTATACACTCTGCAGAGGTTGTACAGTTTTACCCACAAGACACGATCATCCCGTTTTACCACTAGATTACACACTTCCTTAGGTGTGCGGTTAGGAGTCGTAACAAGGCCTTTACAATGCAAAGCCTTCAACCTGGCCAAGCCAACTCTAAGGTTTCACCCCAGTAAGGAATCCACCAGACCAGGACCCCCTCTTGAGCGCCGAGTGAGACTTCTCATGGCCTACGCCACGCTCACTTTCATCCTACGACATGACCCAGGTTGAGACCCGCAAATTATTCAGCCAGGGTTGTCCCATACCAGCCTTGTGGTAGTACATTAGGGCTTTGCAACAGTAGCTCACAGACCGGTCCTTAATTGACTTAGGCTCAATCACATACTCCCTGTGCACGACAATCAACACTGTGTCTCCGAACAACAGTGCATGCCTGCACCCACCACCTAACCATTAGCCTAAGTCTAAACAATACTTTTTTATTTTGTTTCAAAATATTTTATCATCCTTCTTGACTCTCCGAAGTCAAGAATATATCTCAAAAGTTTATCATTTTATGTGAAAAGGTATCCCAAAATCAAAATTATGTCTAAATAGGTCTAAGCATTTGATTTAGAAATTCTCCAGCGAATACTAGTGTACTAACTAGAGTTTGATTCTAAGGTGACAAGGTATAAGGATTTGCCATGTCAAAGGAGGTAATAACCAACAGGTATTAACTAAAGTTAAAACTGAATTAAAATACATTGAATAAAAGTACGCATGCAATATAATTTAAAACAACATAATTTTATTTGAAATTCTGGGATCAACATGATCAAGGAGTCTGACTTGCCTTGCTTCTCAAGTGGGTACGAATCGTCGTTGAAGAATTCTTCGGAATCGTCGCAGTCTACACGTGGAAATAACTCAAATAAAATTCAAACAAAATCCAATTGACTTCAAACATTTGAATTGAGGCCAGAAATGGATAGAGGGGAATTTTTGATGAATTTAGAAATTTGAATGGGCTAAATCGGAGTTAGGACGAGGAAGAACGGGCTCCGGGAAGTTTAAATTCAGAGAAAAAGAAAAAGAGGAATTTCTGGAATTATTTTCTAAAGGAAATTGGGTTCATGGCGTCAGCCCTGGAAATTCTTTTTGGCCGAATTAATTTTCAACTGAAAAATCTGGATTATGACGGCAGCAATGACATCAGCCCCGGGGAAATTACTGACAGGTGGGCCCGGGTCTATAGGCCGGGTCCATGGACTCCCGGGTGGGCTGAGGTGGCGCGGGAGGCGGCCGGTGCGGACGTGGCACTGACGGGGCAGGGGTGGCCGAGGTGGCGCTGGCGTGGCGCCCGGTCAGCCGCCACGCAGCACGGGAGGCGGCCGGTGGTGGCGCTTCGGCACGGCGTGCTCGTCGGCGCTCTGGCAGCGGCGGCCGGCGACGAGGGGCGCAGGAGGGAGAGGGGCATGCGGGGGACTCGGGGGTGATGCGCGGGCTCACTGTGGCGGCCGAGGCACGTCGGCGACGAGGAGAAACGGTGGCGCGGCTCGGGCACACGCGCGGATGTGGCTCGTGGCGGAGAGGTGCAAGCGAGGGTGGCTGGGGTGCGCACGGACGCGCGGCGGCGGTGGGGTCGGCGAGGTGCGGCGAGGCCCGAGGCGGCGGCGATTCCTCGCCGGAGCCCGAGACGGCGGCGGAGGCGGAGGCGCACGCTGCGGGGAAGCTCCGGTGCACGAGGAGGGACGGGGAGTGGAGGTTGAGGTGGTGCGAGGAGAGGCGGTGCAAGGAGAGGCGGAGCCGGTGGGGGGTTTATATAGGGGCGGAGGGGAGCGGGGGCGCAAGGATTTCTCGCCGGAGATGGCGGCGGTGGAAAGGAAAGAAAAGGGGAAGAAGGAAGGGGGGCGCAGAAGGAAAGAAGGGGGTGCAGGATTTGTCGCGGCGGTGATTGGACGCCAAAACCGGAGAGGAGGCGGTGAGGCAAGGTCGGATATGGCGCGGATTCGGCCAGCCGGAGCAAAGAAGGAAAGGGAAAGGAAGAAGAAGGAAGGTGGCACGGGGAGGGAGACTTTTGACAGTGGTCCGGCGGTCGATGAGAGAGGAGACCAGGGGCGGTGACGGGCGGGGCCCGCAAGGCAGAGAGGGAGGAAGAGAGGTAGGGGGCGCAGGCGGTGGGGATTTGTCCGCGTGGCCAAGGGGCGGATCGGGTGGCCTGGAAAGGAAGGAGGGGCGACGGTGGATCGGGTGTGCGCGGAGATGGTCGATCCGGGCGGCCAGTGGCAAGCGGGGAGAAGGGGGAGGCGGGATCGGCCGGGCGATCCGGCCGTCCACGTGGCGGCTGGAGGAGGGGATTTTTATTTTTTTAAACTTTTGTTTTGATTTTCAAAAAAGGCTGAGAAATTCAATAAAGCCCAGAAAAATACGAAATAAATCCCAAAAATTTTAGAAAAATTCACAGAAGCTTCTGAATATATTTGGGACCCAAATAAAATATTTCAACACATCTCTGTATTGAATTTTAAATTTTGACTTTCCTTTTTAAAATACTTTTTATCCTTTAAATAATAATTTTTTTAAAAAAAATTCCAAAGAAAATTTGGGATGTTACAACATCATTCGAGGTTACTTTAGCCCTTGGATAAGTATCGACAATAATACATACTTTCGCTTCATACACAACTAAGGAGGAATGTTGTAGATATAGAGAGTCACGGGTCAAGTGCTATGTCAGCTACTCATGTTACCAAAATGATTCATTCACTCAATCAAACCTTATATTCCTCAATTTTGCACAGAAGTACTTGGTGAAATCAGCAAGATGTTTTAACATTCTATCCTTCTTACACTCCTCCGAATGCTGACACAACAGTTTTGCCTTCTTTGGGTTCGCAAAATACCACTTCAAATGGGGAATTACAGGAAGATACCATGCCACCTTAGCAGAAGATCCTTTCTTCACCTTTATTCACTCGCCATTATCAGATTGCTTCTTACGCTTGTATCAGGATGCGTTGTACACCAAACATACATGCATATTTGTATACTCTTTACGGTAGATGATACAGTTATTCGGATATGCATGTATTCTTTCTACTTCCATTCCCAATGGACAAAGAACTTTCTTGACTTTGTAGGTGGTTTTGGGTAACTCATTTCTGTTCGAAAGCATGTCTACTAAGAAACCTAATAGCGTTGTGAAACTCTTATCAGACCAATCGTTACTTGCCTTCAATTTTAATAGTTTAAGCACAGCTAACAACCTTATGTACTTTGACTTGCAGCACGTGAACAAAAGTTTCTCTGAGTCCTCCATCAAGCCTCAGAATTTAACATACTCTTTCTCATTATAGCTCCCTTTTGCATCACGAAGCATTCGATCCAAATCATCATCATACAACCTATACGAATCAGAACCATAATTGACATCACTCGGCGGCATATCGTTGATTTTGTAAGCGATGTCATTATTACTACCTTCTTGTGTACTCTGCTCTTCATTATGACTGGTCCAACGTACATACCCCTTTTGAAACCCCTTCGAATCAAGTGTACATTGATCTGCTCTTAGATCTTAAACATCTTTAGATTCTCACAGTCAATATATGGACAGTACATATATTCTACTCTCTTATTTAACATATCATCCTCGGTAGCTCTTGTAAAAGCAGACACGCCATTAATATACTCTTTACTTACACAGTTCTCAGTGTACAGCCAGCTTTGGTCCTGCGCTACGCATATAATAATTTAGTGTTAATATTGAATTAATTAATTAATTAGTATACTATCTATATATGGTCTAAAATAGCTATATGTAGCAAGAATAATTGATTAAGTTGAATTAAGTAGAAATAGACTATGAATTAACTAAACCCTAAACCATGCTAGATATAAATAATCTTCTCTCTAGATCAAGCTAGATATAAACCATCTTCAATTCTCTCTTTTCCAAGCTAGATCTAAAATATAATGTAATTAGGAGCAAATTACTAACCATCGATAGTCAGGAACAAATGGATCTACAAGTACTCTTCCCAAATCTGCAGTTTCCTTTCGTCAAATGACCTCAAAGCCCCGCCTTCTCAAAGCAGTAGCTTGTGAGAACAGATATGGAATTTAAGGTAGATCTCTAAGGGTTGGGCCTGCAATCAATAAGTGAAATTATCACAGATAGTCTTTAATACAAACCTTCTGTAGTGACTTAATTATCACAGATGATTTTTAATATAAACCATCTATGAAGTATTACGAATGGTTTAAAGAAAAAATTGTCTGTGATATTTAGTAATATCATAGACAGTTCTTGTTAAGAACTATTTGTAATACTTCACAGACAGTGTTCTCATGAATCATTTGTGATATTATCTCTTCACAGATGGTTTTTAGCGCTAGCAGCAACACAGACGGTCTTTAAACCAAAACCATTTGTGATTGTATTTAATACTGATGTGAGAGACCATGTGGATGTCATCCCATGTGTATGATGAGTAATTGACATCGGTTTAGGTAAGTCGAGTTTGGTTTGGGTGGTTTGAACCATGTCGTTGCGTGGTGCAATGGATTCGGTCGGACTTGGTCAAAAGCGGTCGGACGTGATTAGGACATTTATTTTTCGCTTCGATCGATTTGGGCTTTGAGTATCTTTCTGAAGATTATATTTGGTTATTTTGTGTCGAGCGGTGCTATTTGATGTGTTTCTTGTCTGTGTTGGCTGCAGGACATCGAGGCAGAGTCGTGGTGAGGCATGGGTGACTAGACTAGGCGCAGGTGGCGTTGAGGTCAGAACGGTCGGGGTGTGCCAAAGACGGCGAGGGCTCGAGGTGGCTGCGAGGCTTGCAAAGCAAGAAAGGAGGAAACTTCCTGGAAGGTGCGCGAGGGGTGTTTCGGTAAAAACGCAAAGCTGCACTAAAGGAAGCGGGTTTGGATAAAGCATTGAGTAGGTGGTGACCTTATGGGCAAAGCATGTGCAAACCCATTATTGGGAGGCTATAAAAGGAGAGGTTGTGCTGAATTGGAGAGTGTGTGTGTGAAAGTTGTATTTGTTTCTCTCCATGTGTTGTGTTGAGGAGATAGTTTGAGTTCTTGATTTTCAAGCATGTATGGGGACTTAGTTAGTGTGAGATTGAGAGAGAGAGCTTGAGCGAGATGTAAAACTCCATATTTCAATCATTCATCTCTCTTTGTCTCTATCTATGAAATCTTTTGTTTGAGCAATTTTTGCCATCTGTTTCTTGTGCTTCATTTCATGATCTTCTTTGTTATTGCATTTGGCAGCAAGGTCTAGTTTGTTTTGTTATTTTGGTTGAAGATGGGCTGTCGGCAGTACATTTGTTAATCTCCTCATGGCAGCTCTTGACAAGTATTGTTTCTTGCTCTACCATTTATTGTTTTGTGCTGCAATCCCTCTCCCTTTTCAGTTCAGGAAGCATGCAGTTTTTATTCGGCAATGAAGGAATCATTTGGGTGCAATAAACTGCAGTTTGGGACTCTCGGCAATTACTTCTTTCAACTACAGTGTGGTTTCCTTGTTCTCTAGTAAAAAAAGCACTTCCTTCTTTACAATTTACTGCAGGCAGCGTGCAGATTTCTTTTCACTACAAGAAATCCTTCTTTCTATGACAAAAATCCTCATGACGGGGCAAATTTTTGTCATATAATATATCATAATATGACGCAAAAGTCTGTAGCGTCATAAAATCAGGACAGACAGAACTATTTATGATGAAACTATTTTGTTTGTCACATAAAGGTACCAAGTGTCGTCACAAAATGCAAGTCGCCAGGAGCCGGTTGACGGTGGCATTTTTATGACGATATGTGTTGTTTTTATGTGACGGCTGTGGAGCATCACTGTTTGTTATTTCAAACATGACGGCCCCCAACGTCAATATACCCCCAATAGGAGGTGGACCCTTGACCCCAACTGAAGACGGGGCGGGCGGCGGGCGGCCTTTGGGCGGAGCCAGCTCCCCATCTCCCCAACTGACGGCGCGGCGGCCTTTGGGCGGAGCCAGCTCCCCATCTCCCCAACTGACGGCGCGGCGGCCTCTGGGCGTAGCCAGCGCGCAGATCCGCTGCAAGCCTGCTCGACGGAGCGCGGATATCCGGTGACCGGCGGCGACTCCATCTCCTTGGTCGGCGGCGTGCTCCTAGTCCCCAGGTGCGCCATTGTGGCAGTGCCGCGCTCATCCCCCTCCCCGTTCCTGCTCCGTTGCCTTTCCCCGTCGCTCACCTTCCCCCTTTCCAGTTGATGTGTGAGGCCTAATCAATCCCCGCTCTCTCAAGTTCTCATGTCGCAGGTGTCGTCATCTACCGCTCGCACTCGGCGGTCAAGCGCAGCTAGGGTTTCCCGGCAACCCGCACCCCTTGCTGTTGTTGCTGCAGCACCTCCGCCCACTGCTGTCGAGCTGCAGGCGCCGATTGATGATGTGACTGGGTTGCCGTTGATAATGTGCCCGGATTGCAAGGACGTGAGGGTGTTTGTTGCCACTACCACGCAAAACCGATCAAAGTGGAATGAATTTATGATGAAACTATTTTGTTTGTCACATAAAGCTACCAAGTGTCGTCACAAAATGCAAGTCGCCAGGAGCCGGTTGACGGTGGCGTTTTTATGACGATATGTGTTGTTTTTATGTGACGGCTGTGGAGCGTCACTGTTTGTTATTTCAAACATGACGGCCCCCAACGTCAATATACCCCCAATAGGAGGTGGACCCTTGACCCCAACTGAAGACGGGGCGGGCGGCGGGCGGCCTTTGGGCGAGCCAGCCCCATCTCCCCAACCGACGGTGCGGCGGCCTGCAGGCGAGCCGGCTCCCCATCTCCCAATCGGCGGCGCGGCGGCCTGCGGGCGTAGCGGCGCGCAGATCCGCGCAAGCTTTGCTCGACGGAGCGCGGATATCCGGTGACCGCGGCGACTCCATCTCGTTGGTCGGCGGCGTGCTCCTAGTCCCAGTGCGCCATTGTGGCGATGCGCGCTCATCCCCTCCCGTTCCGCTCCGTTGCCTTTCCCGTCGCTCACCTTCCCCCTTCCGGTTGATGTGTGAGGCCTAATCAATCCCGCTCTCTCAAGTTCTCATGTCGCAGCGTCGTCATCTACCGCCGCACTTTCGGCGGTCAAGCGCAGCTAGGGTTTCCGCAACCCGCACCTTTGCATTGTTGTTGCTGCGCGGCTCCGCCCCTTCTTTGTCGAGCTGCAGCGCCGATTGATGATGTGGACTGGGTTGCCGTTGATAATGTGCCCGGATTGCAGGGCGTGAGGGTGTTTGCTGCCACTACCACGCGATCGAGTATAACGTTGGAAGGAGATTTTCAAGTGCCCGGGAAGAACTATCGAAATGTCGGTGTTATAATCATTTTGCATTGCCCAAATTTCATTCTTGTTTGAATGGGCATGCACGAGAATGGTAGTGTTTTTAGCATTCGATGGCTGCACTATTGATGTTAATTTGCTGTTGTTTTAATTTGGATGCAGGGACATGTACTAGGTATTGGTTCGAGGAAGAATATGTGGTGTTCCTTCATGATAATGGTTATCTACTGTCAGCTTTCTCGACCATTGCAGCAGCTTCGACAACAGAAGTTCTTGAGCTGGTGGAAAAAATTGATAGCTTAGAGCAGAATCTGAACAAGGTGAAGGAAATGGTTGGCAAGAACAGGGAAGGCATGGGAAGCTGCATTTGTCTTGTGTGTGGCTGTCTGAATGTAACATTCCTAGTGTTGGCCATCCTTTTGGTTGTAACTATAGTGTTGAAGTAGGCAATGATGATGAAGTAGGACATGTTGTGAAGTAGGTTGGATATGTTGGCCACATTTGATATGATTTTGGCTATGATGATGAAGTAGACTAGGACATGTTGTATTGAACCTGTTATCCAGGATGTATTTGCAGTTGGTATGAAATATGTGCCTTTGTGCTGTTGGACATCTCTTGTGTGCATGGATATGTAACCTGTCTGTGTGATGAAATATGCGCCTTTCTTATGTATGTTGGAATTAAACATCCCTTTTGCTTTGATGTGTAACCTGTGTGTGATGAAATTTTGGCAGCATGTATGTAACTTCCAGCATATATATCATGACAGATCCTGTAATTTCCATGACACTGTCAGGTTGTCATAAAAACCCAGAATTTTTGTAGTATATATCATCTCAATGAATTCTGGGTAGCATATAACATATCCATGATATTTTGGCAGCATATAGCCTGTATGTAACTTCCAATAGGTTACATGTGCATAGAATAGAATTCATAAATCAAGTTTAACATTGAAACAGAATCATTGCATACAAGGTCTTACAATTTCATAATTCAGATACAAATTTCAATAGCATAATTCAGATACAACAGAATCACTAATAGAAGTTCATGGTTCACAAATAGCTCCAGAAATGCAAAGGTTAGTCATCATCACTGTCTTCTTCTGATATACTCGCTTCGTCTTGACTATGGTACTCAAGGTTTCATCTTCATCTTCGTCGTCTGTTTCATCACCTTGAGGTGTTTGTTGATGTCGACGGATGCTCTCGACAAGGTCTGCACTAATAGGGCTGCCTGGTTGATTATCCATGTGCAACAAATCCATATTAGGATAAATGTCTCCCACTGTACAATCTCCTGACGAAGTATTGTCCTCTTGGTATGCCTCCTGACATCTCATCTGTACTTGTTCATGGATTGGTTGTTTTCCGTCGGACTCTTCAACATCAAATATATGTCGGTGGCCAAATTCTTGTACCACTCGCCAACATGGACCTAACTTTGTATCTTCCAAGAAAAATACTTGTGAAGCTTCTGTGGCTAGAATGAAAGGATCATTCTTATACCATCGGCCTTCGATGTTAATGCTCTTGAAGTAACCATCATCTTTCATCTGGTATGTCCTTCCTCAAGATTGTACCATTCACACCGTAATAAGATAACAGATCTATCTCCTTTGCTGTTCTTAGTGTAATTCAACTCAATAATGTCTGTGATTGTCCCATAGAAGTCAATAGTGTCATCATTGTGAGTACCTGCAGTCTTGATGGTGGAGTTTTGTGTTTTCTGTGTGCCTCACGAGCCATAGTGTGGTACCGCACCCATTGATTATACAGGTGTGTATGATCGCACACGCCTATCCGCCGACATGCGAGTGAGTACAGGTCTTCATCAACATTTGTTGTGCCTTCGTATTTCAATCTGTAATCTGCGGAAAACACAGAGAATTGGTGAGTTTGAAAATTTATTGTGTCATAAATGATTGATCAAAGTTGTAAAGTTGCACGCACATGTTTCTCGAACCATGCAATAATTGTGTTGACATCATTTTTTCAATATTGTTGACCTGTTGTTGTTCCAATTCTGCCCTATACATGCTGCAAAGGAAGAAGTTAATTAGTTTATTGTGACACTAATATTGAATAAAGTTGGCAGAAATGAAATAACAGCAATTACTCACTCTTTGTATTCATCAACCTCTTCGCAATTATTTAGAACAAACCAAACCATGGAGTCATAGTCATTATCTTGGTAATGAAGTTTTGACAACCCAACAGGTTAATACCATGACCAAAAATAGAGTAATCATTGGGTGAGATGTTCTGTGCTCCATCTAAGTTTCTTTCAGGCCTAGTGAACTTAGTAATAATTTCACTGAAATATGTTGAGCATTGGGTCATACACTCATAGGCGAGTGTATGCCTCGCAAATGCATCCTTCAGGTCTTGCTTTATTGCGGATGAAATGCTTAAAGGTGCCCAATCTTCTCTCAATGGGATACATCCATCCATACTGAACCGGTCCCCTAAGGAGTGCCTCGTCAGGTAAGTGTACTGCTAGGTGAACCATAACATCGAAGAATGCAGGAGGATAAATTTTCTCCAGTTTGCAAAGGATAATTACAATATCTTTCTTCATCTGGTGTAGTGCATCAACCTTTAGAGTTTTCAAGCAAAGTTGTCTAAAAAACCTACCCAATTCGGCAATTACTTCATATACATCTTTGCGCACCAAACCGCGAAGGCCAGCTGGTAAAATACGCTGCAGCAGTATATGACAGTCATGTGTTTTCAGCCCATGCATTGTTCCTCCCTCCATATTGACACATCTTGATATATTAGAGGCATAGCCATCTGGAAATTTAACATTGCTAACAAACTGCAAGAACTTCTTCTTTGCTTCTGGCGTTAGAACGTAACAAGCTTTGGGCTTTGTGGACGAATTACCAGCTTCTTCCAGCAAATGAAGCTCTTTTCTTATACCTCTGTCTTCCAAATCTAGTCTAGCAGCGACTGTGTCCTTTGTCTTCTTCGAAATATTAAGTAGAGTTGACAAAATGTTTTCACATATGTTTTTCTCTATGTGCATAACATCTAGGTTATATTGTAGCTTCAATTTTGACCAGATGGCAAATCATACAAGCTAACCTTGAGATGCCATCTTGGTTCTCCATTACTGGCGTCGTTTTCTTGTTTTACGCTTATCGAGATTCTTGCACGGAACATAGGAAACTTCATCCAACCTTGCCATAACCTCATCTCGCACTAAATTTCCTTGGCTGCTCTCTATTTTCATGGTGGCCTTTGAAAGATCTGTTTTTCCTCGAGGGATGGTCATTTGGGAGGAAACGTCTATGGCCTATGAACCCAATTTTGTTTCTCAGACATTCGGAGCATGGATTCTCATCACAATGCACACATGCGAAGTAACCCCTAGTGGTTCTCGCGACATGGTGCCTAATGCGGGGTAGTCATTGATTCCCCACGTAATCATTGCACGCAGATGAAATCTTTGCCTTCATATGCATCGTAAGTAGAGACACCCTCCCAAAGGGTAAGCATGTCTGCTATCAAAGGCTGCATGAACACATGGAAATCTTTGCTTGGTGATTTTTTGCCTGGAATAATTAAAGCAAGCATATAATTGGATTGGTCCATACACATCCATGGTGGAAAATTGTATGGAACCACTATCACTGGCCAGATGCTATATGAATTGGTCATCTGACCAAATGGGTTAAATCCATCAGTAGCAATGGCTAACCTCAAACTGCGGGGAACATCTGCAAAAGACTTGAAAGTATCATCAAATTCTATCCAAGCTTCTCCATCAGCAGGATGTCTCATTTCATTTTCAACTGGTACCCTCTTTTCCTTGTGCCATCTTGCATACTGTGCCCGCTGCTTTGAGATAAAAAGCCTTTGAAGGCATGGAATTATTGGAAAGTAACGCAGGACCTTGTGAGGAACTTTCTTTCTGCCCTCCTTATTCACTTTCCATCTTGATTCGCCACAAACTGGGCAATGATCATCATTGGCATGGTCCTTCCAAAATAAGGCACAATCATACTTGCACACATGAATAGAAACATAACCAAAACCAAGCTTCCGAAGTAGAGCTTTAGTTTCGTTATAGGACTTAGGGAGACCGGTAACATTCTTCAACGATGTTGAAAGCAACTCAAGGAATGCATTGAACCCAGAATTTGTTATCCGATTGTACACTTTTATATGCAGCAGTTTAATAATGAAAGTTAGCCTAGACTCCTCGGTGCAACCTGGATAAAGTTCACGCTTTGCCTCTTCCATGATTTGTTGATATAAGTTACCACCGAAGCCATGGCTTGCTGCGGTGTACAAATCTTGAATCAACCCCTGAACTCCCCGTGCACTATCTTCTATGACATCTTCAGCTTGTCCTTCATCATCAAGTGGAGCCTGGTCATTTCCATCCCATGATATATCTTCAGTACCAACAGCGAGTGTGCCATCATCTTGTTGAACATCATTATCTCCCTCTCCATGGTGAATCCACCTTTTATAGCACCTAGAAATACCATTGATGTGGATATCCTCCTCTACCTCATCTTGACTTTTTTGTATTTGGTTCAGGCATCGACGGCATGGGCACTTGATTTCCTCATTTGCACTAAATCTACTTCTGACATGTTCCATGAATTGTTCAACACCAGACATATAGGGATCACTAAATGGTGCACTCTTATAAATCCAGCTTCTATCCATCTCGACCTGGATAAATTTAGGTGCCAAAATGTTACAAATCGAGCTTCTATCCTTCAATTCAATTAAAGGCACTGCAATAACAAATCTAAAGGGGAAGAGCTATGGTTGACCAGCTTGTACAATGGCTACGAGGCGGCGGTATAGCCAAGGGTGGCCGGTGAGAAATTTGGTGGGGGGAGGGTGAGGGAGCAGGTGGGGGCGCGAGGCAGCGGTGGGTGGCGGCGAGGCTCCAGCAGGGGTGGCCGGCAAGGCACCAGCTGGTCTGGCCGGCGCGGCTCTAGCAGGGGTGGTGGACGTCGAGGATGCAGGAGGCCGGTGAGTCTGCTGGTGGGGGGCGGCGAGGGAGCAGCTAGGGTCGCCGGCGAGGCAGCAGCTGGGTCACCGGCCACCCCTGCTAGCAGGTGGGGTCGCCGTCACGGCTCTTGCAGGTGGGGTGGACGGCGAGGCTACAGGTGGGTGGCCGGCGACAAGAGTGGCCGAGATGTGGCCGGCCAGAGCGCGCGTGGCCGACCTGTGCCCTCTGCTTCTTAGCCACAGCATGCTAAGTACCCCCCTTTAATGACATGTGGGCCCTGCATGCTAATTAGTCTTGACTGCCATGTGGGTCCAACGTTTGAATGACACGTGGGCCCTGCATGCTAATTAGCCTCTCTTGTAATGAATTCATTGTGCAAACATCATTTCTCTTTTTAATATATGGCAAAAACTTGTAACTAGTATTTCTCCCACATACTAACTCCAAATGTGATGCTTTTTTTCTAAAATTTTCTAAAATCATGATCTATCAATTTATTGCTTTGATTTTGGTCATCTTTTCATGTGACAAAGTTTGAACAATTCAAAATTTGAATTTCAAAAAATGACAACTTTAAACCAGATTTTGAAACTCCAAATGATTTCAACAAAAAGTCATGAAAATAAAAGTTGTAGAACTCATCAAGATCTACAACTTTTATTTTGGTCATTTGTTTATCCGACAAAGTTATACTAACCTTATTCACAAATTTCACGTATCTCTCTTATAGTTTATGAAACTATAAGAGAGATATGTAACATTTGTGAACTATGTTACTATCACTTTGTCGGATGAACAAATGACCAAAATAAAAGTTGTAGATATTGATGAGTTGTGCAACTTTTATGCTCATGACTTTTTCATTTGAAATTACTTAGTACCCCAAAATTTTGTTCGAAGTTCTAATATTTTGAAATTCAAAATTCAAACTGTCCAAACAAAGTCATATGAAAAAATGACCAAAATCAAACTGGTAGATCTCGATGCGTTATACAACTTTGTTTCTGACATTTTTTCCAGTTGAAATCATTTATTAGCACAAAAATCTATTTGAATTCCTAATACTACTAATACGGTCATCGACATAGCGGACCCACGCGCCGGGACTAAAATTGGCAGTGCGAGCTCGCCACCGACATAGTGGACCCACCGCGCCAGACCAAAATTTAGCAGCTACACCTCGCAGCTCTCCCGCGCTGATTCGCTCACCGACACATGGGACCCACCACGCCTCCCGCTCTAGAAGGCCAAAATTCCCCTCGCGGCCGCAGCTTGCCTTATCCTCTTGGCCTCGTCCAAAAGTCAAACAAAGGGGAAAAATCTCCACTCCCCGCAGACCATGGCCTCGTCCTCCCTCCCCTCAACCTAGTGCCGCCACTTGCCCATCCCGCCGCCACACCTCCGCCGGTGTCCGGATCCGCCCATCCCGCCGCCACACCAACGCCGGAGGCCGGAGCGGCCCATCCCGCCGCCTGTAGCTGCTACGTCCCCGGCCAACCAAGTCACGCGTGATCTCCTATCCACAGGTTAATGACTTTGAATGAATAGATTAGAACATGATAAATTTTGCTGAGATTACAGTTCTTTTCTTTCTAGTTTCTGATTTTGCCTTGTAGCTATGGCAATTAGCAATTTGTAAATAGTATGTTCCATATGAATCTGCTGAAACAAAATGAATGCATTGAAATGTTCTGTTGTCTCACTTATGAGGAGCTGGTAGTTCTTGATCAAGAGTGTAGTGAGCATAAGTATTGTATTGTTCAGTATTTTCTTTTGGTGTGGTGTGTAGAGATATTGCCTTTATGAATAATACTTATGTATTGCCTCTTCTTCTTGTTGTAGAAAATGCGATGTTAGCTTTGTCTCTAGCATGTTGGTTTGCTTCTAGCATTTAGTAGAATAAGTTGCATTATCAAGTTCATCATTTGAAAGTGCTTTTGGTGACTATTAGATCTGCGCCTTTATTTCATTTACAATTTCTCTCGATCTGTTAGTTCTTTCTTCAACTTTTTTATAGAAACGGAATCCGGTTTACTGCTCTTTCTGCGTTTCATCGTAATAAGTATTAGAAGAAATGCCAAAAAACAAGTATGAGCAGGAGAGGGACGAGAACGTTAAGAAGGTTCGGGATGTTTTTAAGTCTTTGTGTATTCCGGTGTTAGCACGCATCGTTAGGGATGTTTTTCAAAAGGGAAGAGGGCAAAGGGAATAGACTAGTGTCGACAAACCGAATCGACATTGAATATGATCCATCCTCTGACATTGATAACCAATCTGATAGTGATGATGATTATGATGATGACCTCAATATTGAGGTCAATACTGAGGTGATATGGATTACTAGGCCAATTTACAAGTTTACATATCCGTCTATTTGAAACATATACTTCATTGTAGTTATTTAATCTATTGCTGTCTTCTTAATTTATAAGATGCATGTTTCTCTTGCTAGGTAAGACCGATGGTTCCAGGAACTCGCCCTCAATAGAAGAAGCAAAAGGTGGCTACAATGGCGACTGCCAAGCAGCAGCCACCGCGCACGCCAACCAGATTCACCAGGGCCAGTGCAGCCATATCTTCGCCTGGTGCAAACACTAGGACCACTGCAGGCCGTCCGCCACCTAGGCCAAGAGAGAACTTGCCTACTAGGAACAATTTGAAAGCCAACCCTAATACAAACACAGTGCCTAGTCCTCCTAGATTCACCAGGGCCAGTGCAGCCATGTCTTCGCCTAGTGCAAACATAATGCCTATTCCTACGGACCCATCGCTAACTTTGTCTCAAAGAACCTACTCCCACAAGCAGTGTTAACCAAGCAGTTCTGTGGACAACTCGCTGGTGGACAAAGCTCTAGGCAAAGCAATGACATCAATGAGTCGGTGAGCAATTTGATCTGCTAATTCAGAGGGTCATACAAGCGAAGGAGAACCAGTCCATGGCTCGATTCTAGGTAAACAATATGTGTTTCCAAGCATCAGTTTCTCCATTCAATATCTACAATTGGTACTGCTATAATAAAATATTTCTATTATTATTTGCCAATGCAGCGCCCCCAAAGAATGTCCGCAAGAAAACCATGGGTCATGGCTTAGAGAAGATGATTAATAGAGGAAAGAAGCGGCTATTGAGGTGGTGAAGGGAAGAAAAGACACGAGGTCCCACTTCAAGCCGCGGCCGGCATCGAATGTGGTGTTGCCCTTAGAGACAACTCCGCCTATCTACACATCTTGGAAAGAATATGATAATGAGCAGAGGCGGCGAAGTATCAAAAGTGCTTAGGAAAGTGGCGGTGAGACAGCTATTTCATTCTTCCAAATATTTTCATGCATTACAATACTCCCATGTGAAAATTGTGTCTAATCATTCATTTGTGTGGCTTGATCAAGGTTGGATGTGGATGTTAGGAATGAGGACCAAGCAAGGCTGCATGCGATATCATTAAGCGGGAGTAAGGCGCAGAGGTATCACCTTAAAAGGAAGTACTTGACGACTCATCGACAAGAGAATTTGTTGGCCAAAGAACCTCCACCTAAAATGAAGAAAGAGGAATGGATCCAGCTGGTTGAGTACTGGTGTGACCCAAAGAATCAGGTCCATGCCTGCATTATCTGCGTTTGTTAATATGCAATTCAAACTGTGCATGTGAATGAAGCCTCTGTATTGCATTTGTGGTGCAGGAGAAATGTGCTAAGAATAAAGTAAACCGAGGCCAAGTGCAGCTTCACCAAAGGACTGGATCTAGGTCCTATATTGCCCATCGATACAGCCTGGTACGGATACTATTGCTTTCTGTGTATTCCAATTATAAGGAACTGTGTGCCATTAATTAGTTCTTGCACTGAAATGTGAAATGTTATGGAGACAAACCTGATTGCCTGATGTTTGTTTGGATCCAATATGTGTGCCATTAATTACTTAGGCTTGTGAAGCCTGACAAGTACTGAAGAACACAGCATGTGGACATTGATGGTGTTCAGCCATATAAACTGTCGGTAGATGTGTGCTTCATAGTTCAGTACAACCTGTTAGTATGTCTTTTGTATAATTAGCAGGAAAGATGGGACATTTGTAGCATAGTAATTAGCATGTGCTTTTGAAGTGTCAAGTTAGCACGTGTTGTTTGATTTCTCATAATATTTGAAGTGTTAGAAAGGCGGCTTACTGTTTGTAGCCGATTGTGAGTTTGGCCCTCTGATTTCTGAGATGAGCTCCCATGTTCAGAATATTTGCGCTGTGCCGAGTGAGCTATAATCAATAGGTGTTTAGGCTCCAATTATTTTATGGAGACCATCTGAAACTGAAATTTGCAAGAGGAATTGCTATGTCATCAGAGATGATCATCATCAGTAGTAGGTGTTGTTTCTGTGTTGTTTTTCTTGATCTGTCCAGGTTGCATTGATGCATGTTTCTGTGTTGTTTTTCTTGAGCTGTCCAGGTTGCATTGATGCACAATTTTTTTTATGTCGATGGCCAACTGGGAATCAAATACATGTGAATGTTGATTGGCAAATCATAGTAGTAATTAGTTGACTATGCCAGTGATTGCATTTGTTGTTGGCATAAAAAATCTGGAGGCAGATACTTGTATGATCTGTAGTGCATACATATTTTGGCATCTTGCTGTTGACATGTAAAAATAATTTATGGCTAATCTTATATCCCATGTTTGTCCAGCCCTCTCTTTACCTTCACGGATATCATTGTAATCCAAATTTTTTGCATGCTACAGAGGCCTAAGTACAACAACATGGATCCAGATCCTGTTGATTTCTTTGGGGAATGTATGAATAGTCCGCAAAATGGTCGTACTCCTCTTGCAAATGAGATATATGTAAGTTACATAATTATTGGATACATGTACTGTACTCAAGTAAATGCCTGGTTGAACACTGTTGTATGGCCTCGTTAAGTGGATTCATTCTATGTAGGAACATATGGTTGCGAGAGAAGGAAAGAGAACCGAGAAGAAGGAGAAGCACAAAGTCTCCCTCCAAGATTGTTCTTGTGATGTGAGCGGATCAGCCGTTCATCCACCTTCCTTCCAAACATTGGTGTCGCTCGAGTGTCGAAGAGCGCCGGTCTACATCGGCAACCGCATGAAGCACGCCCGCAAGCTCGGTTTGAGGCAACACTCCAAGCGAGAAGAGAGGAAGGCGCTAGGAAGCGAGAAGTTGGAAGCACGACTTCTTGCTCGACGCCTCACTTGAAGCCAACGGCAAAGACTTGAAGAAAACCAAAATTTCTTGCGCGGACCAAGAAGAAGTGAAGGGATGCATACCAAGTTTGAAGAGACTAATGCATTTTGCGGTGTCTTTGAAACTTGAAAGATTGAGGTAGGTCGAATGCGGTTTGGTTGATGATGCCTTTGCCTAAGCTTTTGCTGCCTTGCTAGAACACCAAACTTTCTGTTGTTGGAACTTTGTGCCTTTGTGTTGTCGGAACCTATGTCGAACTTATTTGCATCTGTGTGTATGTTTGAACTGTGTGATGGAACCGTTTGAACTGTGTGATGGAACACGGAACTAGTGTGATGTGTTTGAACACTGCAAGCACCGTGTCTTATGCTCTGGAATGTATGTGGATGATGGCTTGGCTGAAATGTGTATGCTTTATGAGCTCGATGAGAATCTTTGGAAAGATACATCGACATTGGTCATTGAATTGATACATATATTTGAGCCACGTTCGTCATCGAATGAAAGGAAAATTTATGACGACCTAGAGTCGTCTCAAGATGTCTCTAACTACCTTACATAACAAGACAAAATGAAAATATCACAAAATCTGCATAATTATATATGACGCTACCGTATCGTCACAATAAGTTGTCTAAATCAGGGTTCCCAGGACACAATTTATGACGGTTGGCCTATTAGGTGACGAGTTCACCAACCAATATGTGACAGTCACAGTCATCATTAAATGACAACAATATATGACGACACAACAAAACCGTCACAAAAGGTCATCACATTTTGTGTGATTTTCCATATTTTAAATCACAAGGTACATTTTGTGACGGTCGTTATATGACGACCTTCATGACGGTGGTTTTTCGTCATACCATTCATTTTGTGACAAATTCTGTACTTTCCATGACACTTTTCATTTTGTTATAAAAGCCCAGATTTTTTGTAGTTGCTATTTGCTCTCATTGCGTTTTTGCTTTTGGTCAAGCTACAGCTCATTAGTACTTTATTTCTTGGGCAGCAGTAAAAGAATTTTGGTTCTATGCTTCTTGCGGCAAGAAATCTGCAAGCTTGCTTTTTCATTTACTTGATACATGGTCTCATCCGAATGCTCCTTCTCTTGATGCCAAAACAGCATTTCTTCTCAAAGTTTCGGCCTGCAAACTCCCTGTCGTGACAACAGTTTTTACTACCGTGGCAGTCGTGGTAGCTGATTTATTCGCCGTGGCAGCGGTGCTTGTTGGTTCTCTGCCATGACAACTCTTGCTGCTGTTTTCTTTGCCGTGGTAGCGATTCTCTACTATTCTCGTGCCATGCCTTCCGCTCAATTCCTTTGATCTCTATTGATTTTCTGTGAGCTCGGTTTTCTCTTCTTCATTGCTTTTTATAGCTATCAGAGAGTAAAGATTTTTTCGGGGATTCTTTTAGGGGCGATTTTAAAACGCACCATTCACCCCCCCTCTGTTGTCGTTTCCGATCCAACAATTGGTATCAGAGCCGGTTAGCTCTTATCTATAGATCTTAACCGGTCTGTGAGCCATGGCGACAGACAAGTACTCGACCAAGCCCCCGATCTTCGATGGGATCGATTATCCCTTCTGGAAGAGTCGGATGGAGACCTACATCCAGGCTCAGGGCTACGCCATCTGGCGTAAGGTCAAAGTACGTTATGTTGTTCCTGCCAATGAGAATATCAACGCTGGAGACATGCTTGATGTTGAGGCGAATACGAAGGCAAGGAACATCATAATCCAGGGGTTGAGCCACAGCGAGTTCGATCGCATCTCTCATTTGACGTCGGCCTACGACATCTGGGTGACCCTTGACGCATACCATGAGGGCACCACCCAGATTAAGACGGTTCGACAGGACCAGTTCAAGCGTGAATACAACAAATTTGAGATGCTTGCTGGTGAGTCACTTGATGAGTGCTTTGCGCGTTTTCATAAGATTCTGAGCAACCTCCAAGCGGTCGGTCTCACATACCCCGACTCGGACAACGCTCGGCAGATGCTCGCTGCCTTGGACCTGCGTGTGTGGGAGATGAAGGTGACTACCATCAGGGACACCACGGACCTCTCGACTTTGACTCTTGATGCGTTGTACTCACGCCTCGAGACTCACGAGATTGACATTGTCTCTCGCAAGTCGAAGTCGCAGTCGATGGCCCTAGTCACCGATCCCAGTCTGATTTCCGGTTCTTCTTCCGACTCGCTCTGTGGTTTCTCCCTTGCTGCTCTGTGTGATGTAACTGATGATCAGTTAAAGCAGCTTGCGGATGATCAGTTGGCTCTCCTTGCTCGGAAATTTTCTCATGCCTATAAGAGAAGGAGAGATAGAAATAGAGGAGGGCCCGTGATTTGTTTTGAGTGTGGTGGCCCCAACCACATTCGGGCAAACTGTCCCAAGCTGGAGAAGGCCAAGAACGACTACGGCGGTTCGGGCAAAAATGACTACACTGACAAGAACCGCAACAAGAAGCCTCCAGCACACACTCAAGGCAAGAAGAAGTTCCGCAACTTTGGGAAGGCCAAGAAGCTCTTCCACCGCGTCCTCACTGCCTTCGACGACCTCGACCTCAGCGAGGTGGAGGGATGGAGCGACGACGACAGGACAGGAGATCAAGAACCCAAGGATGGCGGCGACGACTTCTCTGGCATGTGCTTCATGGCCCTTGAGGCGGCGGCGGCGGCAATGAGCTGTACTCTGACTCGGACGAGGTATGCCCCACCTACGACCAGCTCAATCATGCTTTTCTTAAGCTAGGTGGATTTCATGCTGGAGTTAGGGCTAGGTGTACTGAGTTAGAGAAGGAAATAGATAGATTGTCACTAGAGATTATTGCTCTTATATCTGCTCCCTCTAGTGATGATTGTGATGCATGCTGTGCTCTGTTGGGTGACATGGAGAAACTAAGGACCTCGCATGATAGTCTGTCCTCTGAACTTGATCTTGTTAAGGTGGAGAATATTAGTCTTTTGGCTGAGCTTGAGATGAGTAGGGTAGTTCCTGTTTCATCTACTTCTGTTGAGACTATTGCTTACACCTCATGTGAGGATAAGGACAACGCTTTTAGAGGTCTTTATACCATGCTTCTGGATCTGCCCGAGTCTTGTGAAAATTGCAACAAACTGAAGATGAATCTAAAACAGGCAGACCATAAAATTGCTGAACTACAAGCTTCACTTCTTGAGCCCATTGCTTCATGTTTGAACTGCCCTAAGTTAACTGCTGAACTTGAATCTGTCTCAAAACAGTTTCAAGAAATGATTGACACTAATAAGAAAAGGGCTCAGTTCGCGACTAAGGATCCTGTTAGCTCACCATGCATTAGTTGTGATAAACTAAAACTTGAACTCGTTGCTTTGAATGAAAAATGTGTGAAGCTAACTAAGGATCAACTAGTGAAGCCACCAACTGATTGTGATGTGATTGCTGGTGTGGGGGAGAAGCCCCAGGGTAAGGTGGAGTCACTTAGCGACGTGAACCAACTGGCTAGTAGTAGGACTGTCCCCTCAGAGTCGGCTGTGCGTGCACAAGCCATTCTTTCCTCTACTGTTGGTTCTTCTTCTACTCCCTTACCTTCTGCTGTCTCTTTTTCCCCTGCTCTTCTTGCACCTCTGTCTTTCAGGAGTGTTAGTACCTTATGAACACTCTCGAGAGATTTGTAGGCGGCAAGAAGAAGCTCAATCTTATTCTAGACCAATCCAAAATCTACAGATTTATTCAGGGTCTAGGATACGATTTTTATGAGGACATGAGGAAGCATCCACCGCCGTGCTCGGACCCATAGCACCAGTGTCACCGAGGCGAGCCGGGACCGAGAAAGTCCAATTTAAGTCGGCGGGCTTTGTCTAGGGATTTACGGCGATGGGTGATCTCACCTGCTGCTTCGGCCTCTCAGAAGGCGAATCCTCCCCGTGCTACTTCTACCTCTTAGAAGGTGAAGTACCACTGCACCTTCCGTCAGAAGGATGGACACTCGATCGATCGATGCTTGAGACGCGCCAAGATTGCGCGCGAGACCGTCTTTGAGGCACTTAGGCGTATTCGTGGTCAGCCCGGACCACGAGTGCACCTAAGACCGCACGAGTCTAGGTTGCTACGGTGATGGATTTGGGCAGCATCGAGGACTTGGTTTTTCTGAGTCTTCTGTTTTTCGTCCTCATGCTGCTCTTGATCGTGACTTCCGCCGTCCTGAGGGTAGATCTCGTTTCCCCCGTCAAGATAGCTACCCGCGGCCTGATCAGCATGTTGCTGGTGTCTTGGCTCGCTCCTCTATAGCAGTCAAGCCCAACAACAGCTTCGAGTCTGCACACAAACCTTCTGGCTTGTTGAGTGACAGAGAGCGTAGGGTAGATAGAGGTTAGTCGTGCTTGACTACTTCATCTGCTCGACGTGTTACTCAGTATTAGGTGCCAAAATCACTCTTGATTTACCCGAGATCGAGACTTTACTCTGTTTGACTCAGTTCGCGGGCGAGGAAGGAAAGGTTTGGCTCGTAGACTCCGGGTGTTCACGACACATGACCGGAGACTCCCGTTGGTTTTCTTCCCTTGCCCGTGCTTCAGGTGATGAGACGATCACCTTCGGAGACGCTTCATCTGGGCGCGTCATCGCCAAAGGTACAGTGCGCATTAATGATTCCTTCATTTTGAAAGATGTTGCCTTGGTTAGTAAGCTGCAGTATAATTTGCTTTCCGTTTCTCAGCTTACCGATGACGACTTTGAGGTGAGCTTTAAGAAAAACAATTGCAAAATTCTTGATTCTTCGGGTAGTCTGGTTTGCGGGATTTCTCATTTTGGGAGGATTTTTCGTGATGATTTTTCTGAGTCTTCTGGTGATCCTCTTCGGTGTTTGGTTGCTTCTGAGTCCCGTGACTTGACTTTCTAGCATAGGAGACTTGGTCATATTGGATTTGACCATTTGACCCGAGTTAACGGCCACGATCTTATTCGTGGTTTGCCGAAACTCAAAATGGTCAAAAATCTTATTTGCACTCCTTGCCGGCACGGCAAGATGATTGCCACTTCTCACCCTCCGATTCTGATTACTATGACCAATGCGGGACAATTTGCTCCACATGGACACGAGTTGGACCACTCGAGTGCGATCGGCGGGAGGGAAGTGGTATGTTCTTGTCGTGGTCGATGACTTCTCGAGGTACTCTTGGGTGTTTTTCTTAGCCTCGAAGGATGAGATGTTCACACATTTTCGAGGTCTTTTCAGTAGCCTTTCTGTTGAGCTTCTGGGTGCCTTACGAGCGATCCGTAGTGACAATGGCATGGAGTTCAAGAATTTCTACTTTGAGAGGTTCTGCGATGAGACAGGTGTAGAGCATCAGTTCTCCTCTCCGCACGTCCCACAGCAAAATGGCGTCGTGGAGAGAAAGAACCGTACCTTGGTCGAGATGGCCAGGACGATGCTTGATGAGTACTCCACACCGTGGAAGTTTTGGGCTGAGGCTATAGCCACCGCGTGCCATGTCTCAAATCGAGTTTTTCTTCGGGCACACTTGCACCGCACTTCTTATGAGTTGAGGTATGGGTGAAAGCCCAGTGTATCTCATTTTCGTGTGTTTGGTTGTAAGTGCTTTATTCTGAAGTCCGGGAACCTAGACATGTTCGAGTCACGTTCTTGTGATGGGATCTTTCTTGGTTACTCAACTTCTTCGCGGGCTTATCGGGTTTGGAACTGTGAGTCTAGCAAAATGGTAGAGACCTGTGAGGTGACCTTCGACGAGGCCAGTCCGGGGACTAGGCCCGATATCTCAGGTTCTTTAGAGCAATCCGAGCTCATCTTTGTGGATGATGAGGACGATGGAGATGAGGGTTATCTACCCGATCCAGTCTCTCATCCACCCCTTGAGGTGCCCTCTTCCACTGCACCTCGAGGCGACCAGCCCATGCCTTCTGCCTCCTCTGAAGCTAGTGGCTCTGTTCCTACCTCATCAGCTCATAAGGTAGAGGCCACTTCTTCATCTCATCCTGGACCTCCTAGACATATCTAGAAAGCTCATCCTTCCGAGTAGATTATTGGAGACCTCTTTGAGCGAGTCACACGCTCAAAGTCAGGCACGTCACTTTTCTGTCTCCATTCTGCCTTTGTTGCCTCCTTTGAGCCCAAGATGTTAGTCATGCTCTCTCTGACGAGTCTTGGGTCAATGCCATGCATTAGGAGTTAGAGAATTTTGAGAGAAACAAGGTCTGGTCGCTTGTTGAGCCCCCTCGAGGTCACAATATCATTGGGGCTAAGTGGGTGTTCAAGAACACGCAGAGTGAGGATGGGGTGGTTGTTCGAAACAAGGCTAGACTGGTAGCTCAGGGCTTCTCCCAGGTTGAGGGTCTAGATTTTGAGGAGACCTTTGCCCCTGTAGCTAGACTTGAGGCCATTAGAATCCTGCTTGCTTTTGCGGCTTCTAAGGGCTTCAAGCTTTACCAGATGGATGTCAAGAGTGCCTTCCTTAATGGCTTCATTGAGGAAGAAGTCTATGTGAGACAGCCTCCAGGTTTCGAGAACCCCAAATACCCAAACCATGTCTACAAGCTTTTCAAAGCCTTGTATGGACTTAAGCAGGCCCCTAGAGCTTGGTTTGAGAGGCTTAAGTCCTACCTGTTGAGTCATGGTTTCGAGATGGGTAAGGTGGATAAGACCTTGTTCATTCGCCGGCATGGCACCGACCTTTTGGTCGTCCAGATTTATGTGGACGACATCATCTTTGGTGGCTCTTCTCATGCTCTCGTTTCACAGTTTTTGGATGTCATGAGCACCGAGTTTGAGATGAGCATGATGGGCGAGTTGACCTTCTTCTTTGGCTTCCAGATCAAGCAGACTCGGGAGGATACTTTCTTGCATCAGGGCAAGCACACTCGAGACCTCCTGAAGCGCTTCGACATGTCTGATGGTAAGCCTGTGTCGACTCCCATGGCATCTTCCGCCACTCTTGACCCAGACGAGGATGGCGAGCCAGTTGATCAGAAGGAGTATCGTAGCATGATTGGCTCCCTCTTGTACCATCGCCTCGAGACCGGACATACACTTCTTTGTGTGTCTTTGTGCTTGGTTTGAGCTTCTCTCGCGTATCTCACCGCAAAGCGGTGAAAGCGCATTCTTCGGTACCTTCGAGCTACCATTGACTATGGTATCGGTACTCTTCCTCGTCTGTCTTTCCTTGAGAGCCTATTCGGATGCAGACTTTGCGGTGTAGGATAGATAGGAAGAGCACTTCGGCACTGCCAATTCATTGGCACTTCTCTTGTTTCTGGTCCTCGAAAGCGATCGGAGTTGCAGATCCCACTGCAGAGGCCGAGCGATTCTTTGTAGCAGTGCTTTGGATGGCTTCGACCCTGCGGGACTTTGGGTTAGTCATAGATAGTGTTTCACTTTTTTGTGATAACATTTCTGTGATTAATATTGCCAAGAACCCAGTGCAGCACTCCCGGACCAAGCATATTGATATTCGCGATCACTTCCTTAGAGACCATGTGGAGAAGGGTGACATAGTGCTCCAGTTTGTGGAGAGTGACCACCAGTTGGCTGATATCTTTACCAAGCCATTGGATAGCTCTAGGTTTTCAGCTCTGCGGGGAGAGCTTAGGGTGGTCTGTCCTTATGGGCTGCTGTGAGGGGGAGTTTGTGCTTTACTGCTTTATTATGTTCTTACTCCTATCTGTTTCATTGCATTCGGGGAGCATTGGGGTTAGTCCTTCTAGCATAGGTTAGAGTGGTTCTCTTGCCTAGCTGCTTAGACTTCTTGCTCTTATCTTGTGATTCTAGGATGCTGCGTATTAGCTGTTTCTCTTCTCACTAGGTTGAGCTCACTCACTGCTTATAGGTTCTAGCGAGGGTCGGGCCACCCTCAGGTAGACAGGGTATGTGTTTGCTCCTTAGTCTGTTAGATGACCAGTTGATAGTTCTGGAGTCATATGGGGTAGATTAGAGTCAGTCTGAGCCATAGTTGTCTCTATATCTTGTCTATACTTTAAGGACTGCCTGTTTGGTTTTCTTTGCCAGCTTCTCGATTTATTGCTTTGGTTCAGAGGGAGTTCATTTGGGAGGTTCTGGAGCTTAATACTGACATAACTTAACTTGAACTAAGAGTTGCATCTCATGTTGAGGGGGAGCTGGATTTCTTGCATATCATTCTGCATTGTAAATATCTACATTGAGCCTTGATTATTATCCTTTCATGACATGTTTACATCGTGTTACATCCTGCCATGATTTGTGCTTCATTGCTAGATTGATCATGACTTCATATGTGTAGACTAGCTTTTGCTATGATAAGTTTATTAAAAATGCTCAACTTAAATTAAAACTTGTCAAACTAGCTCTTGAGATTAGTCTTTCTCTAGTTATCCTTTTATGATTCATACCATGTCAAATAGGCTGAGTTGAACGTTGAATCTCTATTGAGTCTTAGATTGAGCTATTGTAGTCTCTTGATGCAACATGAGTTAGTACAACATGTTAAAAAGCAAAAAGATCTCTTTTGTGCGAAAAAACTGATCTCACCAATTCTTTCTCATGAGACGGCTTGCCATTGCACTTGGCATGAACTCAGGGGGAGTTTTGGATGACCTAGACTATCTTCTTAAGCTTATCGCTTGGAGTAGTCGCATAAGGCTTGAGATCTAGCACATGATAAAAATATTCGTTGGAAACTACCATAAGTTTCAAAAGAAAATATGTCATTTGTGCTCAATTTGCTAAAATTACAAAGATTACAAGAATTAAACAAATGTTTCACTTTGAGCTTGTAGGACTCTAATATGACTCAATACTAGCTTCTTGGTTCCGCTTAGCTTATTGACATGGTTTGCATCATCCTTGGATACCTCTAGCTAGACTTTAATCATGGATGACTTGACATGCTCTCAAATTGCACTAAATTTCAGATTGTCATCTATTTGGTTTAGCTGGCTTATATATATCTTGTCATGATCTAGATAGCATTCTATTGAGTTATGGCTTGATGTAATACTTAATGGTCATTTTGGATAATTCTCATGGCTCTAAATGCTTAGAATAATCAAATTTCAGCCATTTCATCCATTTCCATGACTTGTTCTCTTCCTTGCATCCTTGATGTGTTTATTGCTAAAAGGGGGAGAATAGTGGTAGAAAAAGCCATATTGGGAGTTTTGAGGAAAACTTGTTCCTTTCGTTTGCTCCTAGGGTCGACATGGTCATTAGCTGCTTCACTTCTCTTTCCTTTGGACCATGTTTAACTTCTTTCTTGCATTTCAAACTCAACTTTGTGCTTTTTCGGGGTTTGTCAATATACTCATCAAGGGGGAGATTGAGAGACCATGTGGAGGTCATCCCATGTGTATGATGAGTAATTGACATCGGTTTAGGTAAGTCGAGTTTGGTTTGGGTGGTTCGGACCATGTCGTTGCGTGGTGTAATGGATTCGGTCGGACTTGGTCAAAAGCGGTCGGACGTGATTAGGACATTTATTTTTCGCTTCGATCGATTTGGGCTTTGAGTATCTTTCTGAAGATTATATTTGGTTACTTTGTGTCGAGCGGTGCTATTTGATGTGTTTCTTGTCTGTGTTGGCTGCAGGACATCGAGGCAGAGTCGTGGTGAGGCACGGGTGACCGGACTAGGCGCAGGTGGCGCTGAGGTCAGAACGGTCGGGGTGTGCCAAAGACGTCGAGGGCTCGAGGTGGCTGCGAGGCTTGCAAAGCAAGAAAGGAGGAAACTTCCTGGAAGGTGCGCGAGGGGTGTTTCGGTAAAAACGCAAAGCTGCACTAAAGGAAGTGGGTTTGGATAAAGCATTGAGTAGGTGGTGACCTAATGGGCAAAGCATGTGCAAACCCATTATTGGAAGGCTATAAAAGGAGAGGTTGTGCTGAAATTGGAGAGTGTGTGTGTGTGTGTGAAAGTTGTATTTGTTTCTCTCATGTGTTGTGTTGAGGAGATAGTATGAGTTCTTGATTTTCAAGTATGTATGGGGACTTAGTGTGAGATTGAGAGAGCGAGCTTGAGCGAGATGTAAAACTCCATATTTCAATCATTCATCTCTCTTTGTCTCTATCTATGAAATCTTTTGTTTGAGCAGTTTTTGCCATCTGTTTCTTGTGCTTCATTTCATGATCTTCTTTGTTATTGTGTTTGGCAGCAAGTTCTAGTTTGTTTTGTTATTTTGATTGAAGATGGGCTGTCGGCAGTACATTTGTTAATCTCCTCACGGCAGCTCTTGACAAGTATTGTTTCTTGCTCTACCATTTATTGTTTTGTGCTGCAATCCCTCTCCCTTTTCAGTTCAGCAAGCATGCAGTTTTTATTCGGCAGTGAAGGAATCATTTGGGTGCAATAAACTGCAGTTTGGGACTCTCGGCAATTACTTCTTTCAACTGCAGTGTGGTTTCCTTGTTCTGTAGTAAAAAAAGCACTTCCTTCTTTACAATTTACTACAGGCAGCGTGCAGATTTCTTTTGCTATTTGGTCTCATTGCTTTTTGCTTTCGGTCAAGCTGCAGCTCATTAGTACTTTATTTCTTGGGCAGCAGTAAAAGAATTTTGGTTCTATGCTTCTTGCGGCAAGAAATCTACAAGCTTGCTTTTCATTTACTTGGTACATGGTCTCATCCAAATGCTCCTTCTCTTGATGCCAAAACAGCATTTCTTCTCAAAGTTTCGGTTTGCAAACTCCCTGTCGTGACAGCAGTTTTTGCTACCGTGGCAGCCGTGGTAGCTGATTTATTCGCCGTGGCAGCGGTGCTTGTTGGTTCTCTACCATGACAACTCTTGCTGCTGTTTTCTTTGCCGTGGTAGCGATTCTCTGCTATTCTCGTGCCGTGACTTCCGCTCAATTCCTTTGATCTCTATTGATTTTCTGTGAGCTCGGTTTTCTCTTCTTCATAGCTTTTTATAGCTATCGGAGAGTAAAGATTTTTTCGGGGATTCTTTTATGGGCGATTTTAAAACGCACCATTCACCCCCCCTCTGTTGCCATTTCCGATTCAACATGATGGTTTGGTCAACCGTCTGTGATGAAGCGTTTAGTATTAGTCTTTTTGTAGTAGTGATCGCAACCATTTTAAACCATTAACCAAGCATCATCAATAACTAGGCTTCAGATAATCATTCAACATAGTAATAGATGAAAACTTCAGCAACACGGTAATCAATAACTTGAACTTGAGATGAACCAATTAATCACTGAGATGATTCAATTATAAAGCTAAACCAATGAACGCATCATGTAGCAATATTATGAACTATAAAGAGCTAAGGAAAACTATTAATCATCTAAGTACTGCATGGATAGTCTAAACTGTTCATGACAATAAGTTATTGTTCACTATGTGAAAAATAAGAATTATAGAAGTGCAAGAACACACATTCTACTTCCACCCATGTATGTCGTATTTAACATTCACATAAAAAACAACAATAAAATAAGGGTGAGTCTAAGACTCAGTAAGTACATAAAAAATAGGAACAACAACATAATCATATCACTTATCGCTTTCCACCATTCTCTTTTCTCATCATTCTTTCGGTTAATGCAATGCAATGCTCATGCATATGTCTCTTTCTCTTTCTATATCTCATACCAGTATAATGGAAGCAAAGGAATTTTGCTCTCATGATAAACTTGACTTAAATCTGACATTTGGTTTTAGTTAAAAATAGCTAAGTCATAGGTTTGGAAACTAGCTATACTATGATATTTGACAAACTGGGTTTATGATAAAAGAAACATAAGAGATTCCCTTGGTTAAGCCTCGCATGTCAACATATACATATATACTTATACTCTGATATAAGGACTTGTTGAGTGCCTTGTACTCATTGTTGCTCAACTACATGAATTCAGTTTTCAAGAAATGATCTGCCGATAAACAATTGTCACCATCTATCGAATGTTGAAGACAACGTCAAATACTATGTCGTGTACTCCAGTCGATTGTCTGTGGGTATATCCTGAGGGACACCACTGTTATGTGCCTCTTTCTGCTACAAGATTTTGTTCGTATTTGGCCTTCCTGGCCTATGATGTAAGACCTTGGGCATCTAGAAAGTTTACTACTGTATCTTCTATTATACGCATGTATGGATATGATATTCACCATTGTTATATTGTATGAGTTAACTACTGATCAGGGACTAGCTTAGAATACATAGAAGATTCGGATTACCAAATACGGCTCACTACATTTTGTCCCTAGAATGAATATCTTTTATATTGATCAAAAAGTATGTGATTTGTTCATGGAACACTTTATTCATATTTTGATATTATTATAAATTATCCCTGATCTTATATTATTATGTGGGATAATTATATTTTATAGATCAACACATGTATTAATTGATGATCATATTTTACGAATCATGGATATAGTGATATCTGATCAATATTTTGGACATATGTTAGAGAATATGGTGTTAGATTGACCCACCACAAGATATTGAAACTGTTGTACTTTTATGTCATCAATTGGTCTCAAGGAACGATTATGTATAATTCTTGTACCTGAGATTAGCATAGTTTTCTATATTGTAATAGTGCACTTATGGGCTGCCAAACACTACTTCTTATCTGGGTAGTTATAAAGACAGCTTTCGGGTATGCCATGAAATATGCAGAGGAATATGACTGATCGGATATGGGATTTATCCCTCCTACATAACAAGATGATATCTCTGGACCCCTCAACGTGGTCGGGTAAAGGAATTGCATGGCCATGCAATGAGTGGTCGAAGAGTCAAACACATGAAGTTATCCATCAATAGATCAAAAAGGATTGAACAGTCCATGGATGACATGTTTCTCACCTGGAGTTCGATAAGGCATCGTGAGAAGAAAAATACGCAAACAGGTTATTAAGTCCAGCTAGATACGAACTGGTTGTATGGGTATACTGACTGGTCGTGAGCTTGGGGGACATATTGCAGGATCCTGATCTTACAATTCGGAATTCTCTGTGATTTCACCGCACTATTCTCTGGATCAGTAGATAGTGCTCACAAATATAGTATCGAACACCAAAATACATATCATGCAGAAATGTAAATATAATAGTAGACTTACTCATGGGTCGATCAGGCTGAAATCAATAAATTGTAGCAGCGGAAACGGAACACACAGGTGGGACCCTCAAGACGTGTCCATAGGTAGCCAACTGGGGTTCACAACCTAGTTCTTGACCTCTTCATCTTCTTCACCATCATGGCTAGGCGTAATGTTGAAGCGTAGCGATCTGACTCCTGATTCTGGATTAATTGAATGAGCGAGAGTGAGCACAAACTATCGTGCTCCGCGTGCTAATACACAGGATACAAATAGATAACATGTATGGCTTATCAAGAGAAGGCTCGGGTTATTTTATTTGCCATAAATTACTTTTAAAATATGATACATAGAAATTTTCTGAGATCTAACAGTTTTAACTAAAACAAATTTTATTAATGCATGAAAGATGCAATAATAATAGCTTTCCAGATTCTGACTACCGTTACATGGTTTCTGCACCATATGCCAACTTTTTAGCGTTATAACCACTTACCTTATCACTGGGGCGACACCTAGGGCAACACAAATCAGGGCTTTTCACTGCCCACCACTTTTCTAATTTCACCCACAAAGTTTTTGAATTAGAACTATATCTGGTTAAGTTCCCATGTCCACCCTTGACCGTGGGCATGGCTATTCGAATAGTTTTCACTTTGCAGAGTTTGTACAATTTACCCACAAGAGATAATCCGCTCATTGCTCCACACGATTCCTTAGTCGTGCAGTTGAGTAGATCATCACAAGGCTATTATAATGCATCTTCTTAGTATGGTTACACCCATTAAGGTCTTTCTTCTGTAGGATACGACCATCCCTTGGGAAGTTTCCCTCTTGAGCCGTCATGGCAGAGGTGGGGATGAGACCATCCTTCCATTTGCACGTATGCACACCTTCACATAACCATGCTAGGTCAATGCAAATTAGTTAGCCCTGCCTACAATTTGCCAGCTTGTGGTTGTACTGTTATACATTGGGAGGTCATCACAGGATTCGGTCCTTAGGGTTATCTGGGCGGTTCTATCACTAACCACACTCTCGTGCACCACTGCACCACACCCCCGAACCATCCGCCCAGATATTTAAGCAAGTTGGGGTTTTTGGAAGCATAAAATATCCATATCAAAATATACCAACCATTTTTCACCCATGACTTCCCAAATCAGTTTCTCATGATTAAAAGTGATACTTGGGGCATTTTGCTGCCCCCCGAGTATCTAAGCAGTACTAAGTATGGCGCATATTTGTAGACTTATTTTTGAAAGGTTACCATTATAATTTTGCTTGGGTGACAAGGCTCAAATATTCAAATGTTCCAAAGGAAGTGTAATACTAACAAGTTAAATAATGGGCATATAACTAGAATCTTAAAACAAACATATATTTGCATACGAAATAACAACATGTAATTTGATAATTTTTAAAAAATAATTTGCAGAAAATGTAGGTTCAATATGATCAAAGTATTGACTCGCCTTGCGTGGTTTTAACGTGGTCTTGAGCTCACTCAAAGCTTTTTCATTCGATGGTCTTGTGCTTCTGGTCTTCATCTTCATCTGGATCTTAGTTCGCTTGATCCATTGATTCTTCAGGACTCCAATTTCTAATTACGCGCTAAACAACTGAATCCAAATAAATCCAAATAACTCAAAAAGTCCAAATAAATCTAAATGAACTCAATTTAGCTTTATTATGAGTTAATGGATGATTTGGGTGATTTGAGGCAAGGTCAATGGGGTGCGGAGTATGGACGAAGTCAAATAGGGTTAGAGCGAAGTGATTGAATGGCAGAGGGAGATTTGCCGAGACAAATGCCAAGGAAGGTTTATGGTGAAGGAATATTCATGGGAATATTTTGCTTTGGGTTCAAGGATGGCTAGGCATAGCTAACGATAGAATGCCATATCTCGATCTTTTAATGTTAACAACTTCTTTTGAGTATTTTTATGTTTACTAAGGAAGTTCCATGAGTCAAGCTAGACACATAGATAGGTGTATGAATTTAGTTGGGTATTAAGTATTGTATTGGTCGAGTGTTACCATTTATGAATTAGGGCAGGGGTTCCATAGGCGATGGGTACAACTCTTAGTTTATTGAATTAATTAATATTGACAGTAATTTGATATGAAGCATTTTGTGCGATCCTAATTATCAATTAATTGCATAATTGGTTAAATATTTATTTCCAAATATATATTCGCGAGATCATTTCAATGTCTGATGACTTAGGGTACTACATTTTAGTACATATATGCTAATATGACCTTTTAATTGGAGGTACTCTAAAAATCAACTAACGTTGATATTTTATCCCTTTACTTAACATTTGGTATAACTTAATCTTAATTAAATTTTTTACTTACATGGGGTCGAGCTTGCTATACACAACTATATTTTACTATCATTATTGACTAAATCTACCGCTGAGATTTATTTATCGGCGACGTATTAATGGCAGGGATTATATTTTAAATTATGGCCTTTTAATTTAAATGTGTATTTCATTTTAAATGGTTATGACATATCGTTTAATAAATTTTATGAAGTGGCTTAATTTGTCATTCACCATGTTACTTTCGGGTTGGGATTTTTATTGAATTTGGACATCTCACCAAAGCCATCTTTTATTAATACCCCTTTATTAATAATTAGACTTTAAACAAATAATCAAGCCACATTAGTTACTTATATATGATGATTAATTCAATATTAAATCTTAAATAATCTTATTTACATCCTAATCAAATTTATTAGCTTCCATGGATTACTTTCTAATTTTCCTTAGTTTTCCTTGATTGAAATGGATTAAAGAAAAATTAAAAGAAAAAGGTGTGGGAATGGGATTCGAACCGGAGACCTAGGGTTAGCAAAAGGCTCGATCTACCAACTGGGCAGCTACCCTGAGGTGACACAGTTAACGCAAATAAAGAGAAGAGATGAGGGGTGGCTAGGAACCAAAACAGAGGAGGCGGCTGGCACTGGGCAATCTACGGCATCGCTGGCGGTGGGTGGCCAGGGATGTGCTGGCGAACAGCAAAATGGACTGCCGAAGGGTAGGGGAGGTAAGGGGAAATAGTGGCTCGGGCTAAGGTGGTGTGGTGGCGACACGGCAGCGGGGCTCAGCGGCTGATGGTGAGGCCAATAGGTGCGGCGGCGCCGGAGTGGAGAAGAGGGAAAAGTGGCAAGCGCATGAGTATGAGTAAGGTAGGGGGAAACTCACCGAGTGGTTGGTCGAGCCGGAGCAGGTCCGAGGTGAGGCGACGGCGAAGGCCATGGGCGGCGCAGGGGAGGTCACCGTGGGGGGGGGGGTTGTCTGGTGGTAGAGGGCATCAGCCGGGAGTGGGGGAAGTTCTGGCTGCTTCAACTCAAATTGAATTTGCAGAAAGAATTCGGATGACAACACTATGCAAGAAAAAGTTTTTAAAAACTCCATAATTTTGAGCTTTCAAAATTTAGGATGTTACACATATCATGAACTAGGTGTATGAAGATACAGACTAGTTGTAACCAGATACGAACTAGTCATAAGGAGTTATGAACTGATCATGGGTGACTAAGACTTGGTTGCAGATCATATTGTATAAGGTTTGTCTAGTTTGATATTTGTGTATATTTGAGTGTTGATGTGTCTTTCTAGGGACAATTACCGATCAGTGATTGGAAATGTGTTTTCAGGTTACAACCAAACATACATAAATCTACAGGATCACACACTTGACGGGTTGGAACAATAAGGGTTCAAATAATAGACTCTGAGTGGAATACAATATCTACGCGTATTGGATAAGGATCCGGTCGAAGGCTATCCGAGTGAGATATGATCTCTACTCGTGTTGGATAAGGATGCAATTGAGGCTCTATATAAAGAGATGCATTAGGCTATTGGTTGGAGAGAAACATCGCACCACCCACCGAAACCCTTGTTGTCTCCTTCCGAAGCCCCTGTTGTACGTGTTGGTGCTAACACATCAGCGCATGATGTTCCATCTTGTGGACTTCGGTAGAGACGATGCTGCGACTGCGGTGTTGATCAGGATGATCCTGAGGATGAGACATCGACTCGTGGAGATCAACTGTCGCTAGAGGACGATCAACTTTTGAGAATTGGATTGTGTTTCAAAAACGTTGGACGATTGACTACTTCCACTACACCGACGTGTGGTACGTTGAACCAGTTACTTCAACTCTTCTTCCGATGCACTGCGTGTCTAGTGGTAATGACCTATGATCTCTTACTCACGTGGCTTCCTGATTTACGTAGTAGAAATTTTAATTTACGCTAATATAGCCTATCCTTTATCCTAACAAACATAAAAGGCTCAATTCCACTATTCAAGAGAGTAGCGGGAAATGTAAGCCATGTCTCTGCAAATATTGAGGAGCACATCAAACACAGACAACACTACTGTTGAAAACATAAGATAAGAACAAGAATAATCTCCCTCCATCTCTCTTGAATCTTACTACTCCATCTATTCTTTTTACTTGACTTATTAGAATCCGTATCGTCAAACTTTGTAAAGCTTAACCACTAATAAATTTAAAACTATCTAGATTGGCTATACGAAATTATATTATTAGATATTTTTTTGTTAAAAATGCTTTCATAATATTATAATTTTATTAGTATATCTTAGTGTAAAATTATAAAAAAAATAGTGGTTAAAGTTGTATTTTGAAGATCCAAAAAAAACAAGTCAAGTGAAAAAGAAACGGAGAGTATAATAGCCAGAGCACTTAAGTAGGCCAGATCAATCCTTTGGCCAATATAACAAACACTAGAATGAGAAACGATTTAAGCATCTGGGTCTGGGAAACGATGCTAGTCAATAAACCCCTCACCTCCTCGTTTGAGCAGGGCCGCACGTAGCAACATCCATTACTCGCCTGTCCAACTGGTCAGCCTAAATAAACAGTTACACGGCGAGATACGCACTAGTCTAATACCAATTCATGTACTAAGTTTGCAAAAAGAAAAAGAAAAGAGGAGGGTTTAACCTAATCGCAGGGATTCCTTAGCTGATGACCAGGTTGGATTTGCACTAATTCGGGTGTTTGAGCCGATGATAGCCAATTGTCCCCCGCTCTAACGAAGCTTGATTAAACCAGTCTTGGGGGGTTAAAATTACCTAACATATGCGTAAGCAACTGTTTTTTCTCTTCATCTTCAGTCACATTTTTATATTGCAACTTTAGGTGATTGAGAGTGTAACTTTAGAAGAGAAAAATTAGTACACTATAATTTTATATGACTGAAAGTATAACTTTAGATGATTGAGAGATAAAAAAAATTTAGTTAACTATGCAAAAGTAAAACTGTTATTTTATTACTAAGGCAGAAACAGGACACATGGAAGAAAGAAGGAAACTGGGAAGAGTAGAAGGCCTGTAAATATATGGGCCGGGCCGGCCGACCGAAAGCGGCCTGCCGTTAGTTGAAGTGGGCCACTCCCGCACCGCACAAGCGAAGCGAACGAAGCCGTGCAGAGCAATCTCGCCAGCCAGATCTCGCTTGCGGCCACCGGACGGAGACCAGGGGAGGAAGCAGCAGCAGCAGCAGCAGCAGCAGCAGATCCCGAGAGCGGCGGAGCCAAGGCGAGGGCAGGAGGCGACCACGATGCTGCCGACGACGGCGTCCAAGGGGCGCGGGGCCGCCCGCTCCGCGCCGCCTCTCTTTGGCCCGTACCTCCGCCGCATCGTCAAGGTTGGTGATGGCCTCCTCGGAATCCACATCTGTTCCTCTTGATCTCTTCCCTCTGCCTGTGGTGCTGATCTGATGTACGAGTTCGGGCGGTTGGTTGGTACTGTAGTCCGAACGCAAGGCCGCATCGCGCTTTAGCTGCTGCGATTTGTGGCCTCGACTCGAACATCGAATTCTCGTTAGGGCTTCACTCGCCGCGGAAATGTGGGCTCTCTGTGCCCAAGATCCCATGTGTACGAGGATCTGTTTTGGTGGCATACCGCGTATGAGGGACGGATCTTAGGAGTTTTGGTTCCGTTTGTGCTTGCTGGGGCCGTTCCTGGGAATTGGTTTGTGCATTACTTTGCGCCCACCGAACTGGGAATTGGTTTGATGTTGTAAAGGTGATTTTGCAATCTCTTGATCCTTGATGCATCAACCACCAAATAAGATGTGTCCAGACATGGGTGATGCTCGCTTCGTTCCTTGGTTGGATTCAAGATTGTTGACTTCATCTTTAAACGGTAGCTTGTTGTGCTGTAGATCTGGCAAGTTGGTATAGTCTGATTGATATTGGGATTCTTTTCGTCTGCCTTCTCGCCCGAATTTTGGCAGCCACTGTGACTAGGCCAAACTGAGTAAAATTACCTCGCCTCAATTATGTGCACTACAGGAATGCCAATGTTATGCCCTTGTATGTTGTTTTTTCCCTCAACACTTTAAACTGGGGTTCAATTGATACAACAAGAAGTTTCTTTAGGACTACCTCCACCAGTGTTCTCCACAGAATAAAGTAAAGAAAATAAAGGCACCAGTAAAAGAAAAGAAGAGATCACTTTTGAACTCTAGGTTTTTCTGTTGTAGATTGGAGGAGTTGGCAGATTGTGTTGGTGCTGGGATTTTTGTCGGCTGTGTTCTGGCATATATTGGGCAACCACTGTGATTAGACCAAATTAATTACAATTAGTTCACTGCAATCCTATGCAAAGCGAAAATTTTGTTGTTATGTCCTACTCATTGTTTTCTTTACCTTTTGTAAGGAAAATAATCTGTATGGCAGCCAAAGATAGCACAGACACTTTAGATGGTACTACCTGTTTATTAAGGTAGTGTTTGGTTGGGGGGATGAGGTGGGATGAGATGTGATCGTCCTGGATTTAGTGGTCGTCCTGCGTTTGGTTTGGGGGGTGGGACGAGGTGGGAGGGAATATTCTATCCAGATGCGGGACAACGCCCATACCTCAAGTGGTGCTTGGTTAGGGATGTGATGAGATGGGATGGGCCCAAAAAAGTTGGGCCATCCCATCCCATGCCACCGCACCACATCCCTCAAACCAAACACTACCTAGCATACTCCATTTCAAAATGTAAGGCATATATTTTTTTCAATTCTGTTTCAAAATATGAGGTGTGCATGCAAATTTAGTTATCTTTTCTCCCTTTTCCCCTGATTTATCTTTCCTCAGTCTTCAGCATTTGTTTGTAAACATTCACACTAACTATTCTCTCTCTTATTCCCAAGACTCCCAAGACTTCACAATAGGGATATCATAGTCATTTCCCTCTACCATTCTCTTTCTTCATCTTATAACCTCCTTAATCTCTGTGCCTTGTCATTGGCCAAAATATGCCTTGTAAAAAGGAATGGAGGGAGTATATATTAGTGATCTGTGGTTGAGAGGTAACCTTCCTTTCAAAACCTTCTGTGTGTGTACGTGTGTATATGTGTGTGACAGAGAGAGTTTAAATCATTCTTTCCCATGTAAACTTGCACAATATATGTACTATCCTTGATCTATGCATGAGTCTCTTAAAAAAATGAGTTGCTGTAGGGAAGCATGGATTAAAGCTTCCAATATTACTCTATAAAAGCAAGTAAAGCAGACCATGGATGCTCATTTTCCATTCTTCCTATATGGAGTGATCTAATCTTGGTAGTCATGGGGTCAATCCGTTCCTCTTCCGTATTTTGTAGAAATTTTTAGCAGTTTCATGGTAGTTTGTAAGTACTTCTGTGGATAGATTTTCACTGATATTTGCTTGATGTTAACTTTTAGTTGATACGCAAAACTTGACCCTCTTATCTACTTAGAGGAAACATAATTGAAGACTGTTCTGACACATTTTGTGCTTCATAAGGAAACATAATTGAAGACTGTTCTGGCACATTTTGTGCTTCATTCTATAATTACAGCGAATAAGTAAGGAAAATTTTCTGTTCTTGTTCATATATGCCTTTTCTGGTACTGATCATGCATATTCCAACATAGGTTCACAACAACATATGTGTATCTCTATGCTAAATATCCATATAGCTTCAATTCTTAAGGTACTTTATTGTAAAATAATCTAATACTGTTTTTCTCATCAACAGTGGCAACAAATGGATATCGAGTACACATTTTGGCAAATGGTTCATCTCTGTACTGCACCAAAAGTAGTGTATGCATCCTGCACTCAGTCCAGATCCTCATTGTTTGCATCTGTTATTTTATTATGTTAATGTTTTCTGTAAATATAGTCATAGTAATACTAACACTTTCACAGTGGTTGAATTGATATTATGCAAATTCTCAATGCTAAATTGCTAATGTTAGATCCTTGTATCCTTCTACTTGCTAAGTTCTAATTCAAAGATAAGCCTATTATGGAATACTATCTTCTGGGCATAACTTGCATAACACCAACATGCTTGAAGAAGCTTGGTGAACTTCACTTTTGAGCGTTCAATGTTCACACCACCAGCAGCACCAAAAAACCCATTTGACCACCCACCTATAACGGGAACTACTTCTGACCACTTGTGTCTGCACACAAAGCCTAGCTGGCTTATTTTGCTAGGATTGAGGGACCAATCCTCACCTTCATTTCATCGTTTGAAGTTGTATGCTCTTAAGATGAATTGTCCATTTCCCTTCTTTTTATTTTTTGTTGCTTGATGCTCATTTAATGGTTAAGCATCTGATTGGCTTTTGTCTATTTGTGCACATGTTACTATTCTGGAAGACAGCTATCAGCACACCAAATATCACAAGCGTATGTTGTCTACTTTTACCATTACTTATTACCACGTAACATATAATTTACTTTACTTGCAAACATCTCAAATTGATGAGCAATTTGTTGTGCAGTTAGTGACCTTTTATTTTGTTCTTTTGGACATGATATTTCTTGTTATGTACTTGTGATACTTATGTTAGATTTCATTAATATATGTTAAGAGGATGGTGATATTTACCTGAGGAGCTTACATTCTTTCAACCTGGAGAGACAATTAAGTTTATTGGGGCTTTGATCTTACCTCTTTAGTCTTTAGGTTCAATTTCCCTGGGTATATTGAAGGATGAACAGTTGAGATACTGAATATATTAAATTATTTCTTTGGTTTAGCATAGGTGAAATAAAATGGATCTGTCATGAACATACAAATATTTATATGCGTGCACATTTCTTCTGTGTATCTACCAATCCCGAATACACATTTATACGATTTGTTTCTAAATTTAAGTGATGCTATTCTGTCAAATTGATGGAAGACTTAATATATTTTTTATGACATGTATATTGCAATGTTTCTTGTGTTTCCCGTCCATTATGGAGAAGCTGATGCACTAGTAATCTGTTCATGCAAAATTTGTAATACATACTTGGGCAGATATTCTAAGAGAATTAGAGAAACATTGCTCCACTGTTAAACACAGAATTTGAGATGACACCATCACTGCCATTGTTCCATTGTGTGTCCATGATCACTGCCATGGCAGCTAGTCAAGAGAGAAGAAACTTTGACGATCTTGGTTGGGAGCATCTTCGGCACTATGCCATCTTAAACTCACCTTTGTTGAACTCATGTTGAATTCACTATATAATTTATCTTTGGTATCGAACAAACATGCATTCTGATCTTTCCCTGAACTTTCATATGTTTGTTCGAATTTGTTTCCTTCCATCCTATGCCAGTTGGTTACCTATTTTGCATTTGATATTATGGCAAATTCCTGATTTCTCTTATCTTTATTTTCAGAAACAAAGAACCAGTGGGCTCGGGATGATCCTGCATTTGTTGTCATTCTAATTATTTTCCTTGTGTTTGCAACTTCAGCTTACTGTGCAGCGTGAGTTCTTTATATTCTTTTATTATCTTTGCAATTCCTGTCCATACAATATGCAAGAATTTTATATTTTTTTTGGTTGAGGAGTAAGAATTTATATCTTGATCATAGTTCAAACTTATATTTTGTTTGCAATTTATATATTCTCTCATCTTTAATAGATTTAGTGTGGGTTTGTCTTTATTGTCTGTTGTATAGTCAACTTATTGGCTTGTTTTTCCTTTTTTTATTAAATATTTGGCTTCTTATATGAAAAAGAAATACTATTGTCTTTGTTCTGTAGGTATGGTGAGAGTGTCTCACATGCTGCTTTAACAATCGCCTCGGTTGTGTTTGTCCATTTCTTGTTTGCAGGGGTTGTTTTGGCCACACTTTGCTGGTAAGTCTTTCATGTGCTAGTGCTCCATGTATTTATGGAACTTAATGGCAACATCAACATCATCTTATCAGTACTTCTCTGGGCAATGAAGTGGGAACTAGTAGGGGTGGAAAACGGTAACGGATAATTCGTTTTATCCGATATTCGTATCCGAGAGAAATCCGAATATGGTAAGCAAAATCCGTATTCGAAAATATCCGTATTCGTATTCGAGAATATTCGTATCCGTATTTGAGAGTATTCGTATTCGCATTCGTATTCGAGAATATTCGTATCTGTATCCGTATTCGAGACTATTCGATTCGTATTCGATCCATTTTTAGAACCCATGAAAAATCCGTACAAAATTTGTGATTCAAAAATTGAATTTAGGCGGTTTAAAACTGGTAATCGGTCAAAAACCGATGAAAAATCGGCAAAACCGTTAGGAATCCGTTTTATCCGATATTCGTATCCGAGAAAATCCGTATTCGAAAATATCCGTATTCGTATTCGAGAATATTCGTATCCGTATTTGAAAATATTCGAATTCGTATTCGTATTCGTTAAATATGGATTCGTATTCGTATTTGAGACTATTCGACCGTATCCGATCCGTTTCCACCCCTAGGAACTAGATTGAGAGTTTTGTTAGTGATCTGCTTTCTTGCTGTTTTTACTAGCTTTGTGAGATATTACATCAACATGTGTGGTACTATTGAAAATGAAAATAACAAAAGTAACAGTGCTTGAGCTACAGTTGGTCATATGTGCAATATGTTACGATGAAAGTCGAAGCTTGCCGTAATGAGCTAGTGGCATATTGGTGCCACAGTGAATTATTTTGAACAATGTGTATTGCTTCGTCATTTTACTCACAAGGTGTAGCAACTTTGTAGGTTTTAGTCTACATTTCTTGCCTATGTTATATTTTCGGTCTAGTGATGATCTAATGATAATGACCAATCTGTTAAAATACTTATACACATGCAGATCTGTAAATTGAGAATCAGAACTAACATCTGCTATGCTTCAATGCAGGTTTCTTACAAATTCTTACTTGAGGGAGGAACCTAACAGTCATGTGGTTGAACAACGTGTCGAGTGGTAATTTTTCTATATTCTACCACCTGTACATTTTCTCTTTGAGTTAATATTTCCACCATTTAGACGTCATCTTCTGTTTTTGTTTGTCATTTTATCAACTTAAAAAAAAATCAGTCAGAAGAAGAGTTGTTCTATGAAACTCACGGGCTCATGGCAGCTTGTTTATGAAATTTCCATGGGAGCTAGACTACTCTTCTGTCTGATTTACGTGTATGATACACAATCTAGCCCATTGTTTTGTTGCCTAGTAATGAACTTTGAGACTATAATTACTTCTTCCACTGCTTTGTTCCTAAGGTCACGGTCAATATCATTAACAATGTAAGAAAAAACCTTGCAGGCTCTATGCATTTGATGTTCACTGCAACTCGTTCTTCCCAGCATTCATCATCCTATATGGTAATAATAAGGGAACGCTCTGTCTACTTGAATATTGGTCGCAGCATTTATGGCAATGCATCTGACAATTTCTCTTCTTAGTGCTTCAATATTTCTTGTCGCCTCTATTGGTCGCACATGGCTTCTTTCCTGCTCTGTTATCAAACCTCTTGTTCATGGTGGCAATTTCTTATTATCACTATCTGAACTTTTTAGGATATGATGGTAAGTTTCGTTTGATCTTTTTGGAGACTTTGTTGCATATGTGTGTCAGCACTTTTGTCCTAACAAAAAATTTATCTTTGGATGCAGTTCTTCCATTTTTGGACAGAACAACATTTTTCTTGTACCCAATTGGGCTAGTCATCATACTCTCTCCACTTAGTAAGTGCATTTTATACAGTACTGAGTTTACCTCCTAACAATTTTCTCACATATCCCCTTCGTCTTGCAGTGATACTCATTGGGTTCAATCCGACAAGATACTTTTTGAGTTTGTACTTCCGTTAAGTTTGATAACTCGAAGGCTAAGTAAAAGAAGACTGCGGTGACAAAACTAATGGCTGACTGGGATACACACTTTTAAGTAGCTTTTTAGATCTCTGTGTGAATTCGAGGAGAGCGAGGTTCAGAAAAGCTCGGAGCATTCTTGGGATGTGTGTATGTGCGCGCGGCAGGCCACCGGCACGAGCCTTTTGATTGGAGTCCATTTTGGTGTCAACTTGTTCATAATATGTGTCGTTTCCTTTTTGACTTGAGCCAGAGGACCAGTGTACAATTTTAGTGGGAAGTAGAGTCTATTGTATCAAATTTGCATCAGCATTGCGCGTCATCTGTCTACCATCATCAACGTTTCTCCATGGCATGGTTTAAGAAAGCGATAGGCGGGCGGTGGTGGCCTGGTGCCTAGCGCCTAGGTGGACTAGGCGGCGCCCAGCCACCTGCAGTTTTACACAGAGCAGGGCACAACCCCAGCCACCATGAAGCAGAGAACACAGAGAGCAAAGCGCAGTAGCGCACGCAGAGGGCAGAGCACAGCACAGAGAGCAGAGAGAGGAGGAGCGCGGGAGAAGAGGGGAGCGTAGGAGAATAGAGGGGAGAGGGGAAGGCTGCAGCGCAGGAGAGGAGAGGGTGGGACGATTGTGATTTGGAGGTGGTGAGGTCGACGAGGTGGCGGAGATGACCATGATTCAAAGCGGCGAGGTCGATTTGGTGACACGAGATGGCTGGAGCCTGAGGGCGAGCTCAATTTGGTGGCTGGGGAGATGCGATGCGGGAGTCCAAAACCTAGCGTGATGAATGGAAGACGTCAGACGTACGGGCTTTTTATCTGCTCGCCTCAACATACGCCTCATGCAGTCTCGTCTAAAGCCCCCCGTGCGCGGGCCTGTTCTTTTCGACTGTAGCTTATGGTTTTTGGCTGAAAATTTTAAATTTTAGCTGTTTATGGTACAGATTACAGAGAAATAGATACTCACTTGCGATTTTGGCTTGGTACATATGTTGGGCTTTTAACGTATAGACCTTGTCTTAAAAAAATACTCCGTTTAAAAGTTAGGTACTGTAGCAGAAGCCAAAAATCACTTTCAAAAGCCTAAAAGAACATGCCGTTAACCAGCTGGTCCTAAGCGGCCCGCCACCTTGGACGAAGTCGCGGTGGCTACACTCCTTTGACGCCTATGCAGCGTCTAGTTGTCGCCTCGCCTGACTTCTACAATCTTTCTCCATGGTATCCTTTCCTATTTGGAGGAAAAAGTACCAGGTATAGCTTATCGGTATTAATTAAGAAGTGTATATGAAGGTACGGCCTGTTCCTGTGAACTTTCATTATGACTTGTCTGGCCCCTTGTCCAACGGTCTATATGTTTTGCCTAGTATTTGTGCTGTAGATTTCACTAGGGTTTGCTGATCATTGTTTAGAAATTTAACAAATCTAGAAACCCATAATTTTTTTAATAAAAACGTTTTTAACTTTGGAAGCAACTCTGCCTTTTAATATTAAATTCATTTAGCCTTATCTTTTGAGAAGGAAGGAAGTCTATATTTTCCCACTGTATTTCATGCTTTGAAACTAAACGACTTTTCGCTATACACGTGTAAAACCATGACAATTTTCATCCTGCGTCCAATCTGACGACCACAATGTGTAGTAGACTACAATGTGGATTATTGTGAGGGTGGGGGCATGTGTGGGAGTCTGGGCCGGTAGTAGGCCTTTGTCCTATCTCCTTGAGAGGGATTGCTCTAAGAATAAGAGGTCTGAATTGTGGCCATAACGTATCAAACCAAAATTTTGGTAATACGTAGTGATTTAGCTAGCATTTAAATTGATGTCAAATCATTGGCGTGCCTTAAAAAAATTTGACAATGCCAACACGAAGCAATGGCAGTTCTTGGGCGGGCAATTTGCTCGCCAAAATCTTAGTTTGACATGATGCTAAGGTGGTAGCAGCTGATTGGTTGTATTAGTTACACACGGTTTTAATTAACAAACTTCAAATAATAGTATCTTCTAAATCATGTATTTGATTTATGATTCGTTTGAATCTTATATTCCTTGCGGTTTAATCAACAAAATAAGGTATATTTTGGCTATATTTTGGTGCCAAAAAAATTAGATACCATGTAAAACCCACGTACCATACTAATATCTGGAGAAATTTTGGCAATTTTTACCGCTATTGATATTGTTTGCAATCTAAACGTGTCTACTTTACCGAAGCGTTAGTCATACCTGATTTCCGTATCGTCAAAATTTTGGTTTGGCTGCTTGGGGCATAATCCAAACAGACCCTAATTACATCAGACGCAAGCACACGGTGCTGTCACGCGCGCGTCAACAATTTCTTTCAATCCGAGACATTTTTATCCGAACCTTTCAAAAACACATTGAACTTCTTACTTAAAAAATCACTTTCAACTCAAAAACATAGCCGATTTTTGAAGAGCTTTCAAATCAGGATTTCCAAAAAAGACCCTTTCAAATCGGATCCCAAAGCTTCCAATTGGTATTCGAAAATCTCCAATTGGATTAGTATGGGGATTTTTGAAACTTTTGCCTTGGAATCCCCAGAACTTTCACCTACGTGGTGGCGGCTTCGGCTGCGGTGGTGGACGAGCGTCGACGGCAACAAATCTTGTGGTTGACGACGGTAGCCTCACAGCGGCGCTAACCTCGTCGACGGCGGCGGCTCTCAGCGATTTAGGGGTTTGGGGGACTGGAGAAGAGATGCACCTCACCAGGGCTCGCCATTGGCGCAGCAAGCCGTTAGGCGACGCATCGAGGAGGAGGGCTGCCTACTTGCGCGGTCGAGATGACAGGACAAGCAAGAGGAGCATCTTCCCTACATCTACATGCATCGGTAGCCATTCTCAACCCGTAGGTAGCTAGGGTTAGGCTCGCCCGCACCACATTGCGCACCATGCCATCATGCATCCCCGGGCGGCCTGCCCTCCACCCATATCCAGACCCGTGCATACTCTCATGTCATTAGCTAGGGGAGTATATTGGGTATGGTATGGGTGAGAAAATCATACCCATTTGACATTCGGGCATGGAGCAGGTACCCGTTAATACCCGTACCCACCGAGATCCAATTAAGGCCAACAAAAATTCAACTAGAAACTTTGGTCTGAGAGACCATGTGAAGGTATGCCCATATTTGTGATGAGTAATTGACGGTTGTGTTAGTGAGTTTGAGTTTGTTTTGGGTATTCTAGAGTTGAGTATCTTTTACTTATGTTAATGATGATTATACTGTTTCGTGCGGTGCTATGTGATGGTTTGCTTGTCTGTGTGGCTGCAGGACTTTGGAGCTAGATCATGGTGAGACGAGGAGAACCGGGACTAGACACAGGAGATGTTGAGGTCCAGACGGTTAGGTACACCGAGGATGATCGAGGCTGGTGAGGTGGTTGCGAGCCGGGAGACGAGGAACCGGAGCTGGAGCTGCCGGTGATGGACACGACGGGTAACGATGAGCGAACCGGGACTAGGCTTAGGGAGGAGTCGGAGGTCCAGACGGTTGGATGTCGGTTGCGGTCGTCTGTGACGGAATAGACCAGGATTAGACTCAGGTGGAGTCGGAGGTCTCGGTCGGAGTCAGGTGGACACGACGGGCAGCGGCGAGGTGGACCGGGACTAGGCTCAGGGAGGAGCTGAGGTCCAGACGGTTAGGATGCCGGGTGCGGTCGTGTGCAGCGGAGCGGACCGGGACTAGACTCAGGGAGGAGTCGAGGTCTAGACGGTCAAGGTACCAGTTGCGGGAAGCTTCCGGGAGGTGCTTGAGGGGCAATTTGGAGAATTGACTCAAGCCATGGGTTGGAGGCTGGTTTTCCCTCCAATTCTTGTGTTGACTTCTTGCCTCATGTGTGTATGTGAGGTTGGAGTGGGCATTGGCTGCCACTTCTTGATTTCCTACTTTGAGTTGAGCTCATGCCTTCATATGGAGAGGTGGAGGCAGACAGGAGTTTGCATTCTGGTAGAGAGAGCTCAAGAGTAGTGTGTGAGCAGTGTGCTCTGTGAGCTCTGCGTGTGTTCTCTCCTCATGTGAAGCATGTAGTGAGAGGGTTGCATTTCATCTCAACTGCGTATGGGGACGTATTGAGTGGTTGTAAACCTCATGTAATCATTCATTGCAATGAATCCATTTGAGTTGTCAAGAATTTCAGTTTCTGTTTGCTCTTCGTTTCTCCCTGTTGATTTTTGCTCTTGAGTTGTTTCCTTGTTGAGAAGCTGCAAATGAGATGCTCTGTGATGGGAGAATACTCAAGGTCATTTGTCCATTCCATTCCCAAGAGCAAATAGAAGATTCAATGATTTCTGAATTCTTCGCACCATTTCCTCTGTTTTTTGACTGTAGCTAGGGTTTGAAGGCAGGGCTTGGTTGAATATGCTGATTTTCCTTCAATAGGATGTGACCAGATGTGGGTTTTCAAGTCCTCATGTCATTGCTTAGCTAATTGCAAAAGTTCATGAGCAAAAGATGTGAGAATAATGAGTAATTTGGAAATTAGCTCATTCTCAGTCAAAATTTTAGATTTGTGCTCAAATCTTGATTCCTAGCTCTCTTGATGAATTATTTGGATTCCAGAGGTCCCATGCTGTTTCCTTGAAAAGAACAGAAGCATTTCTCACATTTCCTTGAAATCTGTAAGTTACTGAAATTTTAGCCTTTTCAGTCGGCTGTTTTGCAGTTTCAGCCGTTGCCTGAACCAGGACCGGTCAGACCGGTTGAACCACGGTGATCAGACCGCCAACCCTAGCGATCTGACCGACCTCATTAAGGCGGTCTGACCTACAGCATTAGAGCGATCAAACCGGCCAAGTGCCTGCGGTCAGACGAACCACTATAGTCTAACCGGCCAGCTCCGCTTACTCTGAATTGTTCTTTGCTGGTAAGCTTCTTTTGATCGTTTCATTTGCCGTTCTTTCTTGTGGTTGTCCAATATGAGTTTCTAGAGAGCATGACTCTTATTCTTCAGCTTTTGTAGCTATCGGAGATAAGAGTTGCATGTGGATACTTGGGGGCATATTTTCTAAAAGGCACCATTCACCCCCTCTGTTGCCATTTTCGATCCTACACGGTCCTATTTGCTTTGGCTATAGTAAATGACTTTTCTACATTATCTAGCTTTCAAACAGAGTGTTTTTAAGGTGGGGTCTACTAGTCAATTGCATTACATACTGTAGTGAGTTCATTTATATCGGCCAAAATCGTACACGAGTGTCTCTCTCCACAAACTTCTCTACAAGCTGTTAATATTCATAAGCCAAAACCAAAAGTCATTAGCCCAAGCCAATATGAACGCCCCTTCCTCTCTCTCTCTCTCTCCTCTCTCAAGAATTATTATCGCCGTCGTTGGACCTGGCGCACCACCATTGTAAGTAGCTGTGTCGCTACACCAAGCTACAGTCGCTGGTCTCCCGTCGTCGATCGCGCCTAGGCTCGCCGCCCTTAAGTCGCTGTCGCTGGCCATGTGTCTTCGTCGCCCCGAGCCACTCTCACGGGCTCAAGCTCTCCGGCACCGCCAACCACACTTGTTGGATTTCTGAGGGCATTTGGGTAATTTTCCAATTTGAGAAAAGAAACAAAAGGGAGGTCCCACCTGTCGGTGGGACATCAAAGGGGATAGGGCATTGGCCTTCTCACTCATGTGCGTTGGGAGGAGCTTGGCTTGACCTATTCGCGTGGCAGCTGGGTCATGCGACGATGGTGGCGGTGACGGAGGTGCCACTGGCCCATGCACTTCAACGCTGGCCATTGGCAGCAGCCCGCTGGCCACCTCCTCGCTCCTCTATAAAAATCAGCCTACTTCTCTTCCTTTAATCCCCGAAGAAATTAATGAGCTCTCATCTACCTCTATCTCTTTCTTCTCTCGGGTGGGCTTTGGATCTGCTATCTCGCCATGTTTCTCACCAGCGCCGATGGCATTGCAGTCTAGATTTGTCTTCTCCGGTGTTCCCTGTGCAGATCCTTGAGCCATATCTCTTTGAGACTTGGCATCGAGGTATTTGGGGATTTTTTTCCCAAGACGGTTAAATCCGGTTGGTTTTCCACCAAGATGAGGGAAGAAGAAATCGAGGCTTGTTGGTTTATGTTCTTGGGTACACTCGGCCGGTGTGCTTGATTGGTCTTGTGCGGCATCCTCATCGACCCTCGACTTTGTTCTTCTCTATGTGCTGAAGTTCGAAGGTCGGCATTGTATCTCCGTCAACCTCATCGCCTTGCGTGGCATTGTGAGGCGTTTGGTTTCTAGGATAGCTTCTTAAGGCATGCCTTGCCTAGATTTCTACTCGGTGGCTTTGAGTGTCATAGGTGTTGTTTCACGGAATTCATATCACTTGGCTTCTGTTCTTGTCAGATTACCATTCTGAAGATATTGCAAAGTGATTTCGTGGGCTAAGAACAATTGCTCAATGATGATATGACATAAAAATCTGAAATTGTATATGAAATTGAGTATAGATTTGGTCTTGAGCTGCCGGTTGTCTTGTTGTTAGTCATACTCTTGTCATTAAGTTTATATTGTAGATCTTGCTGCACACTGTGTTGTCTCTATTCAATATTCTGTGAATTCTTTTCTCTCTTTGAAGTGCATATTCGAACGCTGCTATACTGTTATAATCAATGTTGTTCATATTAATTGAATGATAGATTGATTATTGTGAGCCTTTAATGATGTTCAATAAGTTATATTCGATGATTTGATAGTTTTATTTAATAGCAAGGATTAATTTATGCTTAAGATCTAATCTATAAGCTGTCATATATAATTAAGATTACTATTTGTCATTGTTGTGATGGCCAAGATCAAATCTTGTGCAACTAGCCTTCTGGGAGCAATAAACAACATGCGAAATCTCAGTTTTATGCTGTTCTTGGTCATATACATAGTATATATGCTGAGCTTAGTATTCTGTTGGCCCAGCCCAAGCAGAGCGTGGCACGCCGGGCCGGCACAGCACGGCCCGTTTGCGGTCGTGGGACGTGTTGGCACAGCACGGCATGGCACGGTCTGGCCCATTGCCAACGGTCGTAAACATGCTATGCCGGCACGGCACGGCATGGCCCTTCCTAGCTAATATAGCCGTTTTTTGACCGTTGGGTGTAAAAAATTTAAAAAAATAGCAAAAAATTCAAACAAAATATGAAAATCTTTCTATAAATAGGGGGTATCTGCCCTCCATTTTCACACCTCAAACCTCGCTCTCATCTCTCTGTTTAGCTGTAAAAAATCCAGTAGTGTTTGCGCAAATTTGGCAAAATTAGTGAGAAATTTGTGAGAAATTCAGAAAATTCAAAAATCTTCAAAGAATTTTTTGAGAGCTACAAAAGTAGTAATAGTGTTATCTTATTTTAATTTTTTTGCTATTATTTGTTGATTGAATTGTAGGTTAATTGTTCTGTACTATTTCAATTTGCAGTTGATTCAATAGAGAACTACGATTTCAACTCTCTGAATTCGGCCTCTCGACGGAGGATATGCACTCCTTTCAAAAAGGATATCCATCCGTGGACGGTCCACATCCACAACAAACTGAAAAGCCAAAAGAAGCGATGGCCCTAGTGGCGCAAGGTCCAATCGATCCATCTTCTGCTGGCTCAACAAGTGCATCCACAACCCATAGCATGAGTGCAAAATGAACAAGAACTACTACATCAAGAGTCTAGAATGGTTTCAACAAAAATTCAAGACTGACGATGATGGGAATTTGGTGAGGTATGTTGTTTGAAAAATTTGTGGTAATGAATTGTCTGCAAAATCTTCAGGTGGGATGGGTCACCTACAATGGCATGTTGCAAGTTGCAAAAGAAGGCAAGGAATATAAATGCGCCAAACGCAGCTGTAGTATAACCCTGATGGCTCGGTACGTACTTGGGAGTACAACTAAGAGGTAGCTCGAGAATTTCTTTGTAGATTAATTGCTTCTCAAGATTTACCTTTAGATTTTGGTGAGTTTGATGCTTTTCAAAAATATATTAGGACTGCTCATAACCCTCAATTTAATGTTGTATCTAGGCAAACAACAACTAGAGATTTAATTAAATATTATAACAAATGTCGTGAAAAATTGAAAGAAATGTTTCATACCTACACATTCTCTATTGCTTTGACATCAGACATATGGAGTGGTAGAGCTAGAAAGGATTATATTACTATTGTTGCTCATTATATTAATGATGATTGGGTAATGAAAAAAATAATAGGATTTAAATTAATTAATGTTTCACATACTGTTGAAATATTGTAGAACTTATTATTAAAGTTGTAGAAACTTTTGGCCTCACGGATAAGATTTTTTCTATAACTTTAGATAATACAACTGCAAACACTAAGGCTATGGAAATTCTTACTCCTTTGTTTAATACTTATGCACAATCGTTTTTTATTGCATCAACGTTATGCTTGTCATATTATTAATCTTATTTTAAAATCTGGTTTAAAAAGATTAAATGCTTGTTTGATTCTTTTTGTGATGCAATTTCGTATTTTAATTGTTCTAACCAACGAATAGCATCATATAAGAGCATTTGCGTAGCAATGAATGTACGTCCTAGAAAATTTAGCTTAGACATGCTTGTTAGATGGAACTCTACTTACCTTATGCTTAAACATATATTGCCATATAAGAGCACCTTATCTATTTTCCTTCACACCCAAGGTCATTAATCTCGTAGCTCCTCCAGTAGAATCGAAGTTAGAGACCCTAAACTTAATGAGGACGATTGGGTTGTTGGTGAAAAAAATATCTCAATATAGCCATTCAAGTTATCTCAATAGTGATAGCATAAGCTTAGAGCAAAAGTTGAACATCCTCTCATGGTGGCAAACCCAGAAGGTAGCATATCTAGTGCTATATATATATATATAGGACGAGTGTTTCATGCACCATGGTGCCTAGGCACCAATATCAATACCCGTTGATTTGCTTCGAGATTCGCAACGTTTGATGTGGGTATCTTCATATACCCATAAAAAAGTATATTTGAGATATCAAACTCCGAAAAAATTTAAATTCAACTTCAGTTTAATTAGTTTGAACTATTTTTATGGTATATACTCACTGTAGTTGCATTGAACTCAAAAGTAGTTCAAACTAGTTTGAACTGAGTTCAAAACTAATTTACCATAAATATATCAAGGGTATAAAACATTTTCATACCCAAACTCAAAAAAATTATCAATCATACACGTGTATCGGATGTTGGTGCCTAGGCACCATGGTGCATTACGTAATTTTCCTATATATATATATATATATATATATATATATATATATATATATATATATATATATATATATATATATATATATATATATATATATATATATATATATATATATATATATATATATATATATATATATATATATATATATATATATATATATATATATATATATATATATATATATATATTAGCGCAGATGTGTTGATTGTTTCTGTCTCTATAGTCTCCTCGGAGTTAGCCTTCAGTCTATCTGGAAGAATAATTGAGGAGCGATGAACAAGTCTCTCGAACAAGATGGTCGAAATCCTTCTGACCATCAAAGACTGGGAACAAGTTTAATCAAGACTCCAACATACTGCAGAGAAAAGAGATTTAGAAGAATCTTTTGAGAATTTATATCTAGATAGTAATGAATAGGATTTTCAATATTTTTCTTCACATGTAGTCACTAATAAGCTTTATAGGCTGTACTCTTTTTTCTTTACTAAGGTTTTTAACGAGACAGCCATCCCATGTAATTTAGCAAGTTAATAAAACTCATTATGTCATTGAAAATAATTATCTTGATGATTAATAATGTCTACAATTTTCTATAATTTTATTTTTTGTTAATTTTCTACAATTCTTTACAAATTTTTTTATTAATTTTCTACAATTTTCTGAATTTTCTCTTTTTCCCGGCTTAATTGGCCATGCCGGCCTCGGCTTAACGGACCGGCCGGCACGGCCCGTTAAGCTGTAACCGTGCCGATACCAGTACGGCACAGTCATAGGTCGTGCCTAAGCTCGAACCACAGCCCGTAAGCCGGCATGACACGACCTATTTATTTAACAGATCTAAATAGACCGTGTCACTGCCAGATCTATACTGTGCCGGCCCTGCAAGACCCATTGGCCACCACTACCAGCACTTCATCACGGCGGTGGGCCACTACACAGCGCCATTAATTGTTCGAGCCGCCGCTGGCTAACGCTGGATCAGCTCGCCGTTCTCTCTCTCGTGGCGTTGGGCAACCCAGAATTGTCGGGTATCCCCAAATTTTATTGGGTTTGAACAATATGAGCTGAGATGGGTACGGGTAAATCGTGGGTCCCGAACGGCGGCCCTAGCCGGCCCGGGTCAAGGACGCCGATCGCAACTTGCAAAGGGATCTTCGTGTAATGATTCCATGCCCCGTTTGCCTAGCTAGGTGCAGCTGGCTTGACGCATGGGCACGTATCAGCTGTGCCGTTATTATTGTGGCCTTTAGCAGGCAGGCAGTGCACATGCGTGATCATGTCCCGTAGCGGCCGTGCGCCGTTGCCAATTTGCCACCTCACGTTCGTCCGTACGCACGCGCTAAAAGATACTAGTATTATTATTCGTCTATGATGAGACGGATACGGTCGTCGTGATCCATCGATGAGGTGCATGCACATGGATCACACACCGATCTCGGTGCCGGCCACGTACGCTACTGGAGGTACATTGCTTCGTACGTGCCGTACATACGTGGATCCGTGCACATGCATGGAGGGTGGGTGGTTGCGACAAGCGGACGTACGTACGGCCGGGCGGAGCCGGGAGATGGCGCGTGCAGTTTGGTTGGAGGCTTGCCTGCCTCGAGTTTGGCGGCAGCTCGGCTCCTCCCTCCGTGTCGCCCCGGCCTCGCCTTACATTAGCTGGCCGGCCCCTACTGCTTGGTGTCGGCAGGACATGCCAACCCGGCCCTCATACGGCCGTCCTTGCGAGTCAACAACCGACTCGCGGCCGAGCGCTTGTTCGGTTGGTGAGCGTGGCAGTGGCCACCACACTCATCCATCTTCAAAATCACTGTTTACATAAATAGTATCTTTTTTATTGTTTATATGAAAAGTATTCTCTGAATACATGTGGCTATATTTAATGGTCAAAATATGTGTATACGCTTCAGAAGATTTTGGATCTCTGTCTTTAGCCTTAAGCGTATGTATTAGACATACCCATGGGGTGTATGTAGGGGTGTGTGTTGTGTTGAGTACGTGCATACGTGAGTGCGTCTTTATTGTATTTATGCGCTAAAAAAACAACCAACTCGGCTTCTCTGCAATACTAGTAATTCCTACAGCGAGCAAGGCTTGTTCTTTTTTTGTTTCAGCTTATAACTTATGGCTGCGATCTATGGCTTTTGGTTTGTTCATAAGAGAGTACAGAATAACAGAAACTCCCATGCGGTTTTGTCCGATAAAAATTAAGTCACTACACTGTGTACTACAAGTAAATTATAGACCCACCTTGAAAAGATACTCCGTTTGAAAGTTAGTTACTGTATAAAAGCTGAAAAGAAGAAACCCATCTGTTACTACTGCTATTGCATTTGGTATATATGGGTGGGCCATTGAATCTTGGTCAGGAAATGTTCACATATTTAGCACTATTGCAATATTTTTTTAATTTTGACTCGCTAGCACTTATTTTTGTAAAAACAAGCCTTCTCCCCGTGCTCGAAAGGCATGGCAGGCGACACGTGCATCGGCCGTGTCGCCGTAGTTTAGCAAGGGGTGAGGCGTGCGGCTAGGCAAGCTGGCGTGGTAGGGCAACGGCGCGCCATGCCTGGTAGGCGCTACCGAGCCAACGCAACTCGGCAGCAGCCTGCCGAGCCACCCCTGCGCTGCAGGCTGCTACCGAGCTAGCTCGACTCGGCAGGCGGCCGTACAGGCGAACAACCAAGTAGATAGGCGCATGAGGGAGCAAGGGGCCAATTCCTCATGGGGCAGCGTGCGAGGAAATCGCGTTAATGACTCGACGTGACATGGCGACATGACATGACGTGATGTTAGATTCTCGCTTTATTTGTGCGTTAATTGCGCTGGCTTCTTAGGTGCACATATAAAAAGCAACCCGCGGTCGCAGTTCTGCTGAGCGAAAGAGTGCGCAGCCAAGGAGGGGAAGGAAAGAAAAGAGAGATTTCCTATCAAGTTAGAGCGCAGGGAGGCAGTGCGGCTTTGGTTTACCATCTTTTGTAGTTGAAAGCATTGAGGAGCTAGTGATTAGCTTCGGAAAAAGATATGCTTTATTTGCATGCAAGCTGCACGTTTAATATATCGTTAGCGTTTCATTAGCGTAACTGTGGTTTTGTAATGTGAAATACGCTAGGAAGCCATGTTTAGTTGATGAATGTGTTTCTGTAAGTAGCTGTATTTATTTATTATAAATAGATATAGAAATACGCGCCAAAAAATAGCTAAAATAATCTTACGTATGTCCGCACATATAGATTTATCGTTCTCGCGCAATTACATAATGGCCGTTATCTAAGGACCTAATCTTATTTTCCTAAACTAAAAAAAAGCAAAAGCTTCACCAAAAATGTAGCATGCTACTGCCACTACTAACCACTCTTATTAATTGACTCACCTCCCTTCATTCTATCTTTGTACTGTTACTAATTCCCTCCTGTTCAACTGTAGATGGTCAGATCAGATAACATTGGATGAAGGAGAGTTTGCCAACATACTGTACAAACAAATGCAGTACCTATGTTACTAGCACCGTCCCATTTTCAAGGGATGAAAGACCCAGGAAGGAGACATGAAGGCCTAGATGATGGAAGTCTTCCTGTACGCAAGGGAAGGCAAGTACACCCCTGCACTTTCCGCATGGAGCATCTGAGGAGCACTTCCACAGACGCCTTTCAGGATGCCACCCGCTTGGCTTATGCTCACCTATGCGAGATCCACGACGCCGCCATACTAACCTCCCCATTTTGCTACTATCTATCCCTCTGCGAAGGAGTATGCTACGGTGAGACTTTGTCCCCAGCTCTGATAACAGCACGCATCTGTTTTCTTAGTGATTTGATAACACGTACCAGCTTTCTGCAGCCTACGGACAGCATGCATCTATTTTCCCAGTGATTTGACAAAACGTATGAGCTTTTTGTAGTGAGTGGATAGTATGCACTAGCTTTCCTAGTGATTTAACAACACGTATCAACTTTTCGTAGCCTGTGGACAGCACGCACCAGCTTTTTTAGTTATCGACAACACGTACCAACTTTTCGCAGTAAATGGATAGCATGCACTAGCGTTTCCAATGATTTGACAACACGCACCAGCTTTTTACAACCTATGGATAACACACATCAGCTTTTGCGGTGATTTGACAGCACATACTAGCTTTCCACAGCAAGTGGACAGCACACACTAGCTTTCGCAATGATTTGACAATATGTACCCGCTTTTTGCAGTGAGTGGCAGCACGCATTAGTTTTTCTAGTAATTTGATAACAGATACCAGTTTTCCCGAGTGAAATGATAACACGTTCAAGCTTTACTCTTGAGCAGTGCCCACTGACCGTCTATAAAATCTTACCAACCCCTCATGACTAGACCTAAGACTTTGATCGAGCTGATCCCAAAACTAGGGAAGAGGAAAGGGACAAGAGAGGAGAGATACAGGACGTCACTACACCGTTTGTGGGGATGTTGAACTATGGAGATATGCTTCGCAAGCGAAAGTGGGTGGCCAAGACGAAGGGATCATACCCTGATAATTCTTGCAAGGATGCATCTGTGCTGCCAGAGTTTCCACGGCCGCAGAGTGATTGTGGCAATCTAAACTCAGCATCCATTGCCCAGGCGCGCTACACATGTGCCAAAATTCTTGTAAGCATATATTTGCTATTTCACATTGTATGTTCTATTTCACACATCTCTACCCACTCCGTCCATACAGGCAGAGAATGGAGCATGACTACTTCTTTCAATGGAAAGACATATTGGATATGTACAATAGAGCATTCATTGAGTAAAAATACATGCTCAAATACCCGGTGGTGCATGAGAGATTCACACATTGGAAATCTTACACCCTAGATGACAGTGGAAAGGACAAGGACAAGATGCCGGTGGTCCCCAAAGTCCCCACTGAACGCTAGGTTATCTTCGATTGGCACAAATCTACATAAATTGTAGAAGCCAAGTATAAAGCCTGGGTTGCGATGGCTAAAGCCCGCATAGAAAAGAAGGGAAAGACACTGATGACCCAAATGTGTATGATGACTTACTAGAATTATGGTTTCCAAAAGGTGCACATGTATCTTAGCATAATTTGGGTGGATGATTCATCATATTGTCACTTGTATCGTATGAGTGGTGACACAAACATACACATCTAACCAAACTCCGCATGCCATGTAATTCACATATTCATTGCAAACTACTTTGTTGGCCTACACATGATCCATTACGATAACTGTTTGCAACAACGTATCTTTACTACTTAACACAGGAAATTTGTGGTGGTGGTTCATTTGTCCAACCGAACCCTCTTGCACCTTCCTAAAAAATTTCTATGCACACTTGAGCGAAATATAATATGATTTCTTAATGCTTATCAAACCACATGTTTTCAAATAGTTTGCATGGAATGTATTTTTAGAAGTGTGCTAATAAATCGAGCCTAAGCAAAATCCAAATTAACTGGTACGATTAAAGCAATTTTGAACCGAATCAATGGGGGTTTTTTTTTGCAATCCTTGCCCTTTTTTGTGAATTGCCCGCTAACCAAACCACCTGCCAAGTCAGGCTAGCTCAGCAGGTTTCTACCAAGCTGCATTGGCTCAGTAGCCCTACGCCTTTGCCCTATAGCGCCAGCTCACCCAATCGCCTCACCTTCTACAGAGCTACGACATCATGACAAGTGACACATGTTACCTACCGTGTTCCATGGTCGGACCATAGGAGTAGGCCCCTAGTGTACAATTCAATACTGTGAATGTGTGATGTTTTTCCCGTATAATAGTTGCTACTCCGTCCGGTCGTCCTTCTCGACTATGCTCTTGGTGCACGTACGACGTCACTAGCCCCCCTAACGATCAAAAGCTCCTTGCAACAGAGAATAACGAGTCCTAGAACCAATGCAGTGGCGCGCGCGGCCACCGCAGGAGAAGCAACTTAGTAGGGTGTCGTGCATGCTCTCAGAAAGACGGGCTCAAAATTACTTTGCCATGCCATATTGGCACATTACTTGTTTAATTTGGAAGATACAAGATGACACATCCATCACAAATTGCACGTTTTTGCCGTTAGATGCCCACCGTGATTAAACAAACTAACATGTATTACTAGCCTCTCGGTGTCAATTAAAGCTGGAACCAAAAGCTAAGCTTGGTGTGGTATATATAAACATTCATTGAACACACCAACGTTTTCTTCGGTCCATATATCTCTAGCTCTAAAACAGAGTAAGCAGGTGAGTTGGTGTAAACCCTGCATTACAGGTTATAAGACGCGCGCGTATTTTCAGTAGCACCAGAACTAGTGAGGTTATAAGGCCAATATCACAATAGAGCGAAGGAGTCATTCGGTCCATGGTATAAATGTGGCTCATAAACAAATACTGCAGAAAACGAGCATGGAAAGAAAAACAACAGATAGCTCCTTATACACACTCCTTTTTTATGAAACAATACACACACACACACACACACACACACACACACACATATATATATACACATATATACATATACATATATATATATATATACATATACATATATATACATATATATATATATATACATATACATATATATACATATATATACATATATATATATATATACACATATATATACATATATATATATATATACACATATATATACATATATATATACATATATATATATATATATATATATATATATATATATATATACATATATATATATATATATACATATATATATATATATATATATATATATATATATATATATACACACCTCTTTTCCATATATAAAAGGAGTATATACACAAATTATACTATAAAAAGTGAATTTTGATGAAAATTTTCATGGAACTCATTTTGATGTATCTTATAATCATTATTAGAATATACTTAAAAGAATAAAGGGGTATAATAATATTATTTAAGCAGTATATAAGAAGTGGGAGTACATACTCACAAGAGTATAAAATCATTTTCATATATATAAGCACAATTAGATGCTAAGGTGTGAAAGCCAACTATGACCATCCGATCTAGCTCGGATGACCTGGATTAAGGTAGGCGAACTCTTACTCACTTAAACAATTTTACAAATAACCCCGCACAGCTTGATATTTTCACAAAAACAACCTCCCACTCCAATCCCTTCGCTCGTCTCCTTGTATAGCTTGAGACTGAGACACTATTGCTGCTCCCTATTCCTCTAGTTTCTCCCATCTCCACCCAAATCGCCACCAAGATTCGCACCGGTGACTCCCTCCATCGCAAATCGCATGGGTGCTACCACACACAGGGTCATCACAGATGGTTCATAACCCTCATCAGAGATGGTTTCTAAACTGTCTGATTTCTTGCGTTAGTGATAACAGGTGGTTATCACAGATGGTTCCCAAACTGTCTATGATAAGTCACAACACATACGATTTTTTGTATTAGTTGCGGATATCACAAACAGCTAATACAAAAAACCATATGTGGTGGTCTATGTATCATAGACGATTTTATGTTAGAAACCATCTATGATAGTTCCTTGTATAGCTAATTTTTTTTTCTATTTTTAGCTAGCCTTAGGAAATGCTAGCCATGCCCTCTGAAAACAAGCAAGTAGATTATAGATAAGTGAATTACAACTCAAAATCAATTACAAAAGAATGTTTATGTCTTATCACCGGAGTTACAATTGAATTACAGTTGAATGAATTATAATTGAATCAATTGTTTAAACATATATTAAGTGGTGTCACTGAATGAAACTCTCCTTTTGAGCCAATGACCTCCGCCATGAAGAAGGTGTAGAGCCGTCCTCGAACGTCTAAGAGGACATTCAGATCGAATGTACTTGATTTGATTGTCATGCCATGTCGCTAGGAGGAGTCAAGTAGTAAGCATATATATTTAAATTGATAATTAGGAAATAGGTTGCCTTGTAATATATGATGGCAAACATATAATATATATAGGTTGCCTTGTAGCTGCTGGTGGCACTGCAAAAATAGGATTACAGACATAGGTATAGTCAGTTCGAGAGGCATTGTTACGAAATATGATATAGGATTATTATGTTGCAGCGGGTACCAAAAATCATGTCATGTGTTGCAGTGTGGCGCTCGACTCCTTGTGTCTCTCCGTAGCAATATAGGCACTAAACGACCTATGTGATTTCAAAAAGTTATCTTCAGTCATTGCAAACAAAGAAAAGACTACAATAGAGTTATGTATAGAGGAAATAGGCATACCTGTTGAGTGTTTGTTGCACAAGGGTGAAGTCATGGTTGTTCTTGAGTAGGGAATCAAAGTACATTATCTTATTCTACTTTGGTACAATCACTATAATGATCTAGTGCCACCTATTCATGTGTGTCGCTATAGTAAGTAGACCTAAATTCATATTGTGTATAAAGTACAAATAAAATTTGTATAGCAATTAGTGCAGCACTTACCTCTAGTTGTAGGGCACAAGTATGTACTCCTTGTTGCCCTGAGCAAGCAATCCTGTCGTTATGTAATTCTTAACATAGGATGCATCTTGGGTGATTCATTACTTAGAGATTAAATGTGGGTCGAAGAAACCCACCAGTTCTCACGATCGCTGGGCTTTTTGCATCATGTATATATACATAAGCAATGAATTATCATATTTATTGGTATTATGTGAATATAGGACTTGATTGTACATACTTATAGTGTCCAGCATCATAAAAGTGAGGCGTTGAGGGCGTCGAGCTTGAATAGTTCGAATAAGTCATCAAAACTCATGACGAAGAAGCTCGGCTCATGGAGGAAATGCCTCCCCGTGTATCTGACAGTGAATCTAGTAGGCCAGTTTATCCTCCGCATGTACTAGGCATGCAAACTCCTGCAACCCATTCCAAGGCAGGATAATAATGTGTCGGGGACCAACAACATTCCAAGAGAGAACGTCTAGGGCTTGCAAGGCGCCTTAATGTTCTTTGATTTGGCCTTAGCGTCTCTCCTGTCATACATCTACCCGGGAGATGACTCAACACACTTTTCTTGTTTCTTCGACGTCGTCTCTACGGGAGCCGATACGGTGGCCTTCTGAAGCGGATGTTGAGGTGAAGTCATGGAGGGTTCTGCTAGAGAGGCATGGTCGCGTGAAGATCATGTCACTGCAAGGTCCAGGGCAATGTCCCTCTTGGGTCGCTGGACAAAAGTGTGTATGACATCCCCTAGTGTTATGATATCTTCGTTCAAGGGCTTCTCCAGCGGGACAACCATGAAAGGGTCATGTACCATGTCCACCTAGACCTTAGCATGGAAATGCCATCCCCCGTCTAGCCTCAATGGGAATAGACCCAACCAGCCTCACTTGGAGCTTACGAGGCGTGGGTTCCTACAAAATGATACAAAATTAGCTAAGGCCTACAGATCTATGTCTAGACCATTCCAGAGATATACATTACCTGGATTTCATCAATCGGAAGCCGGGTGTCACTTTGGTTAAATTGGTGTGTGGACGTGCAGCTAGTCCAACGATGATGTAGACTGGCTTCTACAATAATAGGGGTGGCCTACAACTAGCTGAGCACTTGCTCTAGCCTTTCTTCTAAACGTGCTAGCTTCCTGAAAAATTTTACACAAATGTCCTCTTTTATGTACTCCTCGCGCTTGGCCTTCAATCTCTTTTGACTCCTGTATGAGTCAGAGTCATCTGGGAATCCCTGCCTCCAAGGAACATAAACCCCAAGGCCTCGTGTACAACCCATGTGCTCCTTGTTTCCTAAGGCCGTGGATAATATGTCCCTCTCCCTGATGGCCTAGAAGTTGCATTGGGAGGATTCTGCAGTTAACGTTTCCAGCAAGAGGCCAATATATTATTTTAGTTCCTATGAAGTTCTGGACATATTACCAACTAGGTAGTTCGATATATTACTAAGCGTTGTGACACTTCCTAGTCTGCCAGGTTCTTGAAGGATATGTCACCCAAAGATGTGGTAGATGTCCTTGCTCTTAACCAGTTTCGGACGCACTCATATGCAATCTAGGCAAATGGCGGGGATGCCTCTGATAGGATTGCCTCCTTATCCTCTCTCCTCAATTGCGAGATTTTACCCACGTACCCTATGGTGCTGAGCATGTAGGGGTAAGTGTTATAGGCTTGGATTGCCTTGTGCGCCACGCTTTCTTCAAATAATGCAACGGCCGTCTCTATGCCCATAAAGGCATCCCATATATCTGGATAGATGAAAGGATATTTCATGGATGGTGTCCAATCCTAGTTCACGTACTTCGTAACAAGTGTGCTCTTGAAGTTCTTCAATGCATTGCCAATCACCAGGAGCACCTGCCATTGCATGAGGCCCTATGCTTTTTCTCAGATCTCGAAGGATCTTCAGACCTCCACCTAAAGCTGCTCTTTCACTTCACATGTTAGAGACTTCCAACTCGGTGTGGTGGTGGGGACCCATAGCCTTGCAACTATTCCACTGGTGGTTCGGAATGCGGCTACTACTTTCTCGGGATGTATAGGGACCCCAACTGGACTGACCTCCATGATGGTCATTTTGCTCTCAGGTCGCTCCTTCGGATGCATTCGGTGAAACTAAGCTCGAAAACTATGTGGACGCCATATCGTGTAGTTGCTATCTATGAAGCATTCAAATTGCATATCGGTATGGGGTATATAAAACACAAATTGAATATCATAGATGAAATTTGTTAGATCATGTGGTGCGTGAATATAGGAGGTGCTTTCTTGGAAGCTTCATCACCTGTTGAGTTAGGAGTTGTGGATGGAGTCCATAACTTAGAAGAGGTAGAATTTTATTAAAATCAGTGTTCTGAAGGGTTTCGGGTACCTTGGTTTTGGTAGAGATAAGGTTTTGAATTTGTGTATGAGGTGGACATGGTTTGTGATGTTAACACATAAAAGCAGGGAGAGGCTATAGGTTAACACACGGCGGTTTTTGAGTGGGCTTTCGCTGTGAAGGTTTTTAGGGGTGCTTGCGAGGACACTTTGTAAATCTACAAAATTCCAGCAATATAGATAGTCTTGTATCAATCTGGTTCTTGATTTTCTTGAAGTGCCTGGTGTTGATGGTGGTTTAGATCATATGACAACGAGCAAAGCGATCGAGCGAAGCGGTCAAATAGATCAGTCAATTGACCGGGTGGTCATGCAGAACGGTTGATCAAGTGGTTGTACGTTGGGCATTTGATTAGGCAATTGATCATCGAGCAGTTGAAACCATCATCGATCATTATGAGACTCCAAAAAGCAGCGACAATCATTCACTCCCCCTCTAATTGCAGTAGTCGATCCTACAAGTGGTATCAAAGTAGGTAGCAATAGAATCAGAGAGGTATGTGAATCATCCCCCATGCTAGATGGAACTATTTCACTTTTTGGAAGTGTCGTATGCAAGCTTACATTAAGGCCCAAGGTAGTGTTGTCTGGACTAAGGTTTCTCAATCTTATGTGGTTCTTACTGATGCTACGACTAAAAATAAAATAGATATTGGTTAAAATGCTCGTGCTCGTAACTTTCTTTTCCAAGGGATTTCTCACAAAGAGTTTGATTGTGTAGCTCATATTGCTTTTTGTTGGACCGAAATGGCGACAGAGGCGGGGTGAATGTCGACTCTAAAAACTTATCCCCAAGGAGGTGATCTCTACACGCTTCTCTCCAATAGCAATTTGGGGATATGAAGAAAAAGAAGGCAAGCTCACTGGAAACTCAAATGATAAAAGGAAGAAAGGAGAAACCCTCACTGGAGACACAAACAAAAGAGAAGAGCTAGCAGCAAGGGGGTACTCCTATAGCAATGAATGCAAAAAAAACATATTAAGCTTACTGGAGACTCACAATCATAGAGAAAGAGGACAAGAATCAAGGACTAAAATAAGTCACCAAGAAATTTCATAAAGAGGAAAATCCAGCAGCCAAACTCCATAGGCCGGTCTGACCGCAATTGAGTGGGCGGTGAGACCGCCTAATGGCTGCCGGCCAGACCAGTCATATGATGCCGGTCAGACCGCAAGGGGTGAGGCGGTCAGACCGCAGTGAGTAATCCGGTCTGACCGGATTTCTAAAAAAATCAGACCGACCAACTGAAATTTTTGCGCAGGAAAACTCCAAAATTCAGATTTAGGTCAATTGAAGAACTTGCAGCTGGTTTCCCTTTGCCAAAAGAGCACAAACCTATTCTAAATAACATCAAGCACTTTTGGAACAGAAGTTTTCTTCATTTGAGCAAGAATTTGAGATTTTGCTCAAAATCTGACAAATACAGAGAGAAACACCAAAATTTCAATTCCTCTCCAAACTTTGATCCCTTGCTCATGAGATTTTGCAGATAAGAAGGCAATAGCCTAAGGACTTTTAAGACCAAAACTCTGGCCACCTTATGAAGGAAATCAAAGGTTTACACCAAACCCTAGAAATGCCAAAAACCTGAGAAACTATAGAGAGGAGTACCAAAAACCAAATTTCTCTTCAATCCTTGAACCTTGGCTCATGAAACTTTGAGAATGACTAATAGCTAGCCTCAGGACTCTAGATACCAAGTTTCATGCCATCACACGAAGGAAATCAAGAATAGCACCAAAACCCTAGAAGTGACAGAAAAGGAACAGAGGAAGCCCAAAACCCAAATCTGAAATTAACTAAAGTTTGCTCTTGGAAAAATCGATCAAATGATCTTGAGGAATCATCCCAATATAGAGCAACCCATTTTGGGCCTTCCCAGCAAGAAACAACTCAAATTTCAAAAAGTCAAAAAATCAAGCCAAGAAGACATCGAAGGATAAAACCAACAGAGAGCTAGATACTCAGACAACCTCAAATAAAACCATCTTGGATTGATAATGAGGAAGATAGATACATGATTGCATAGAGTATCAACTCATACCATCCCTACAACCCCATACATGCTTGAAATATCAAGAACCCATCTCTATCTCTCAAGAACACACAGAGGGAGGCAGAGGGAGGAGATATCGAAGGGGACACACACCAACAGAACTCTGTCTCTCCCACCAACTAAAGGCTAAAGCCAAAACAAATTCTCAAAGCTTCTTTTGACTCTAGCAAACCCTAACTCTCTCCCAAAGCCATGGGAATACATGCAGCCACCAACACCTATTTATAGCCCTTGGCTAACGGGTTTCCAGCCCGTTATGCCCGCTAAATCCAATGGAACCTGCTCCCGCTTGTGCAGCCTCGCGAAATTACCCATTCGCCCCTCCTGCACCTTCCGGGAAGCTTCCGCGTTTCTTGTCATCCACGACTCGCAACCACATCGAATCTCCGCCGTCTTCGACACATCCGACCATTCTGCCCTCGACACCGCCTGTGTCTAGTCCGGTCACCTCATGTCTCGCCGCGACTCCGCCTCGACGTCCTGCAGCTATCACAGACAAGAAACACATCAAATAGCACCGCTCGACACATGAAAGCATAAATAGCATAAAAGCATCATACTTACTCATGATGAAGTTCAAACCTGTCGAATCAAATAATAGGCATCCTAATCCCATACGACCAAGTTTGACCAAGTCCGACCGAGCCCGATTGCACCACGCAACGTCAAGGTCCGAACCAACCAAATCAAACTCGACTTTCCTAAACCGATGTCAATTACTCATCACACACATGGGATGACCTCCACATGGTCTCTCACTTTTACTCACTTAATCTGAAAAACTCTTTGTGATTATCATTAAGGAACGACTAAGATTAAGAAAGTGCGTAAAAAGCTTTATCAAAAAGAGTACTCTAATTTTACTATGAAGCCTGGTGAATCTACAGATGATCTTTTTGCTATTTTTGAGAAGATTTTGAGTAACTTGTGTGGAGTTAGTGTTATTCCTGTAGATGGAGATAATGTAACTAAAATTTTGAGGCCTTTAGGTTCAGAGTGGTTAATGGTCGTTATGACTATTAATCAAGCATCGATTTGGATATCCTAACCATGGATGATCAATACTCTAGATTAAAAACCTATAAGATGGAAGTTTTGCCATCTAAGCCTGATAAATCTTCATCTTTAGTACTAATGACTAACCCTATGTAGACTACTTCATTAAGTACTATACATTGTTTGGTGTTTTCTTGTCTACTTTGACTTCTTTTTTAGATGAACAGTTCGAGCAGCTACCTGAAGAGGACCTAGTGTTGATCTCTTCACGAGTATACATGGCACTCAAAAATCTAAAGATGAGAAAGCGAGGTGGAGCTTCAGGACCAATCAAGTGCTTTGAGTGTGGCGAGCTGGGTCACATTAAGATGGATTGCCCCAAGCTCAAGGGGAAGTGATCAAGGATTACTGTTGTCGGCCATCCAAGAACATCAATATCAAGAGTGGTAATTTCTATCGCAGGATTGCTCAAAAGATCATGCCGACTTGCGAGCATCTAGATTTGAGTGATGTGGAATATGAGACTTGCGATGACGTTGACCACGACCATGATGATGCTAAAGAAAAGAAAAAAGAAGAACGACGACTTCACGGGCATGTGCATCATGGCAAGCAACAACAACAACAACAACAACAACGATGACTACAGTGATCTTAATGAGGTAGGACCATCGTATGATGAGCTTCAAGATGATTTGATTAAACTTGCTATTGAATTGAAAAATACAAAAAAATAAATTGAAAGAAAATAATTATGTTGTTGAAAATCTTAATTTATAGTTTTGGTTCCAGATGATGATTCATGTTCTTCATGAACTAACCTGTTAATTGAGCTTAACAATGTTAGATCTATTCATACAAGTTACATGGATAAATTTAATTCTCTTAATACTGAATGTGAGAAATTGCATGCATGCTTTGCTCTTGGTAAAATTGTCCATGCTTATGTTCTTAATGATTTGCTTATTATCAAGAAGAATTTGAAAAAGATGAAAGTTGCTCTTATTGCTAGTTTGCTAATTCAATCTTTCTAGCCTAAGAACCTTAAGTCTAGCAAACTCTCTCTGTGTAAGAGATATGAATTGCTAGAAGCTAGACTTAATTCGTCTCAAGAATCTATTTAGCAAATGCTTTATCATGAAAACTTGTCTTGCTCAAATTGTCCTAACTTAAATATTAAAATTAATGCTTTAACTAGGTAATTGAATGATTTTGCTAAAAAGTATAGATTCGTTCAGTTTAGTGCTTCCAAGAAATTAGTGAATGAACATGTTGAGTGCATATCATGTCCTTCATTGGCAAAAGAAAATGAGTACCTTTAGAATACCTTAGAGAGATTTTTCTTTGGTAATAAAAATTTGAATATGATCCTAGATCAGTTAAAAATAAGTGTAAAAAGCGTGGTCTAGGATTTAATTTTGTTGAGTATGCCAAGAATAATTCTCCTAAGGTTGTTAAGCTTCTTGAACCTAGAAAATTCGAAGTAGAATATGGTCCAAAATAAATTGTCTTTAAATCTATTGGAATAGTAAAGGATCCCTCTACCAAAGTGGAGTTTGTGATGTGGAGTGATACGACCACTCATCAAGTCAAATATCAATGCACTCATTATAGTAGAGATGGTCATTTGGTTCAATTTTGCTTCCAGAAAGCGAAGAAAGAAAAGAAAAATAGGTTATGGAACTGTTCTTGAGTAGAGTCTATGAAAACTCCTTATTATCGCTTTGCTTCTTCTAATCAATCTTCTGCAGGCCGCCGCTCTGCTCCCTCTAATCAATCATTTGTACATTCGGGAGTGTTTGCAATAGGACTGATCAGATCAGCCTTCTCCCATGGTCGGAACAGCGTGGTCGAACCAGAGTTTCAATGAACAGTGTTTTAGTCAGTGCATTCTAGTCGATAAGACCGGTCAACGGTCAGACTAGTCAAACCAGCTTTTGCTGTGGTTGGAACGGCATGGTCAGATCAACATTTTGACTAGCATTATAGAAGCACCCAGATCTGTTTCGACCAGTGTTTTCTACTCGCTCAGACTGGTCGGTGGTTAGACCAGCTTTTCAACGGCGGTCTGACCAAAATTTGACAGAGGCTAATACTTCACTTAAATTGTTATCGTTGCCTGCTGTTTCTCCTGTTCATCGTGTGCCATGATACTAGATTCCTAAATCTTATCTCATTAACCCCAGTACTATGAGATTGACATTTTCTGTTATGTAAGACCAGCTAACGTGGGATGAAGAGCATGTGCTTGAGTGAGTTCTAGTCTTTCACATCATTGCTTGACTGAAATATTTGATGATTCTTCAGTTCATTTGATGGCTCCTAAGAGTTGTCACCTTTTGGTTAGACCATATGGAAAAGATGGTGTTGTCCTACAAGTTGTCCTTGAGTTCCTTTCTCAAATTACTCATTTTCACTCTTAGCTGCTTGATTCTTCTCTTTGGGCTCGGTTGAGAAATGAGTTATGTGTGTTGCTTTCTTTGGGATTATTCTGAAGGGGAGCTTGTTATTTAAATTTTTTAGGAGCTCTGTTTATTACACTTGTCAAATAATTCACAAAGTCCAAAGCCTTTCAGATCAAATTAGTAGTAGAGCTCTGTTTATCATATTTATTCATATGCTGTGCAGCTTTGATCATGACTAGTTTTAATAAATTTGCTACATTTGAATTAAAGCATGACATGGTAGAATACTTTGACTAGATTAATTATAGATAGTATCTTGTGATGTTCATCTAAATAGATTAGCTTAATTGTGGGTCTTATTTTAAATCTTAGCTATGAGGTTAGTATGGTTCATATTGCAATCTTTTTATAATCACTCAATTGGCATGTTATTGAAAAGAAAAAATTAAAAAAAAACACAACTAGTGCACAAATGAAAAGACATATGCTTCAAGCATACCATGGTTAAACAAAAAGAAAAGGTACAAAAATTGCATAAATGAAAAGAAGTATGCTTCAAGCATGCTACCATTTAAAAGAAGTTTGATATAAATATGTTATATAAAAAGAAGTATGATACAAGCATGCTACATGCTTAAGAACTAAGTGTAGAGCAATAAGTTGCTATGTGAGACTGCTAGCTCGTCTAAATTTAAGTTTTGCTTCACTTTTAGGATTTGATTTTTCGATGTGATATCTCATTGTGCTCTTTCTAATTAGTTTGGTCATAGTTGAGATGCCTATCATTAATCTAATTTGCTTAATCATGCTAAAGACTAGTTTTGACAATTCTATATGATATATGACTTAATATGATCTAGGGAGCTCTGCTCAAAAATAACTTGGGTATATTCTTAAATCAATACAAAGTGACTTGGATAATCTACAAAGCCTCTGGAGTTTACCTTCATTGCTCCTTCTTAGAAATTTTCTTTTCTCTGGAGTTCTTGATTATTACATTACCAAAGGGGGAAAATAGGAGGAAAAATTGGAGGAATTCATTAGAATTGCTCTCTTATATTGCGGGGGAGTTTTTGGGAGTTTTTTGACCTTTCTGTATGGTGTAAGAGGGGAGTTAGCTTTCCGTGTGGTCTAAGGGGGAGTTAGCTTTCTGTGTGGCCCAAGGGGGAGTTTTCTAAGCTTTTGGCTTTCAACTGTGATTTGCTAGCTCTACTGGCTATGGTCTGCAGTGTTGGATTTTTCTTTTCACAAATTTCTCATTCAAGAGCTTTTGAGGTGTTGTCAATGTATTCATCAAGTGGGAGATTGTTAGATCATATGGTGATCATGATTTATTGATGAAGAATAATTGACTTTTGGGTTGCATTAAAATTTGCGTTTGGGGATGTTTCGGTCGGTGCTCTTTTACAGAACCGGAATTGGCAGACTTCGACCATGTCCGACTTCAACCACGTTCGGTTTCAATCATGGCAGACTTCGACCACATCGGACTTCGATCACATCAGACTTCTACCATGTTAAGCATCGACCACAGTATTTCGACCATGGCATTTCAACAATGTCAAGCTTCGACCACGGTATTTCAACCATAGCATTTCAACCATGATATTTCTACCATGGCATTTCGACCACAGCAGCCTTCGACCACGGTATTTCAATCATAGCATGTCGACCACAGCAACCTTCGACTGCGGCATTATGACCACGGCAAAACGGCCACGATAGGTAATCGGTAGGATTTGACCTTGAACTATGATCCGGTCATAAGAAGCAGTGAAACAGTCGTGAGCTACAGTGAACTAGTCTTAGCTACAGTAACCGGTTAGTGGTCATAGCTACAATACTTTTTGATGGTCGTAACTACAGTACTTTGTCATAGTCGTAAACTTTACTGGTTGACAGTCGTACACTTTACTAGTTGGTACTCGATAGACATAGACTTTACTGGTCAGTACCTGATAGTCATAGACTTTACTGGTCAGTACTCGATAGTTATAAACTTTACTAGTAACTCGATAGTCGTAGACTTTACTGGTCGGTACTCGATAGTTGTAGACTTTACTGGTTGGTACTCGATAGTTGAAGACTTTATGATTGGTAGTCATAGACTTTGCAATCGGCTATCATTGTCTCAGGCTTTTCGATCTGTTGTCATAGACCTCGTGATCGATAGTCTTAGGTTTTTGCGATCAGTTATTGTAGGCTTCATGGTCGGTACTCGTAGACTTCATGGTCGGTATGAGTGCTTGAACTCTTGTGATCTTTGAGTACCTCGAGTGCTCATGTCTGATGGGTCAGTGGTTGATGGATCTGTGCATGGCGGTTGGTGATCGGTGGTGAGTGCTATAGTACTAGGTGGGTAATCGATGGTCAGTGATCGGTAGTTGTAGACTTAGCGACCTGGTGTTTCAGTCCTAGTGATCGGTACTCGGTAGTCGGTACTCGACGGTTCTATGGTTGTTAGCGATGCTTATCATTTAGCGGTTGTAACCAGTTGTAATGAGTGATATGATGTTGTTAATTTCTGGAGAGCATGGATATTGTGGTTGTGGACAACCTGGTTAGTATTCGTGGATGGTTTGGTTCTTATTTGTGGATAGACGAGGGTGTGCTATACGTGTGTGCTGATGACGGTCAAGTAGTGAAGAATTGTGCTGGTGAAAAACGTTCTTTGGTCTTTACATGTGTAGGTGGACGAGGAAATGGTCATGGTCGATGATGAGGAGGATTGGGACTAGGATGGAAAAATTTGAGGTCCTAGCAATCGACGATGTCACGCAAGGTGGTCCGGCTCATGCTTGAGCACGTGGAGATAAAAAGTGGTGATTCATGGACAAGTTATGGGCGGTGCGGTCTAGGAGGCTTCAACATAGAAGGTGATGGTGCGTGATGAAGATACATGAGGAGCTTTTCTAGAGGCTTCATCACGTGTTGAGTTAGGAGTTATGGATGGAGTCTATAACTTGGAAGAGGTAGAGTATGGTTAAAACCCGTGTTCGGAAGCATTTTGGGTTCCTTAGTTTTCAATATAGATAAGATTTTGGGTCCATGTTTGAGGTAGACACATTTGGTGATGTTAACCTATAAAAACAGGGAGAGGCTACGGTTAACACACAGTTGTTTTCGAGAGGGATTTCATCGAGAAGGCTTTTATGGTTGCCTGTGTGGGTATTTTGTAAATCCATGAAATTTCAACAATAAAGATAGTCTTGAATTAATCTGATTCTTGATTTTCTTATAGTGCACTTGTGATTGCTGGTGGTTTGGATCATATGATAACAAGCAAAGCGATCAAGTGAAGCGATCAAACAGATTGGTTGATTGAGCGAGCGGTCGAGCAAAATGGTTGATCATGCAGTCATACGCTAGACATTTGATCAGGCAATTAATCACCGAGTGGTTGAAAGCATCATCAATCATTAGGAGACTCCAAAAAGCGGTGACAATCATTCACTCCCCCTTTGATTGCAGTAGTCGATCCTACAAAATTTTATTGCTCTCAGGTATCGGCTGCACTCTATTATCATAATAAGGCCATCTCAACATGATTGATTTGAATACTATTTTTGACAATAGGGGAGACTAAAGACAAGTACTATCACCAACATTTAGTATATCCAACACAAGTACTATCCCCAATGTTTAGTATATCCAACACAAGTACTTCTGCTTCATACACAGTTAAGGAGGAAGGTTGTAGATATATAGATTCATGGGCCAAGTGCTCTGTCAACTGCTCATGTTACCAAAAGGATTCATTCCATATATACGCAACCCAAATATTATATTCCTCAGTTCTACACTGAAGTCTACAAACATCCTATCGAATTTCTTCCACTGAGCAAAATCAATATGGTGTCTAAGATTTCCATGTTTTTTACGCTCCTTCGAGTGCCAACGTAACAATGTTGCCTTCTTTCGGTTTGTAAATAAATGCTTCAAATGAGGAATTACAAACAGATACCACAGCACTTTAGTAGGAGGTCCTTACTTCACCTCAATGCCCTCATCGTCAACAGAGTGATGTATCGGATTGCTTTGCACACTAGACATACATGTATGTTTGCATACTCTTTACGATACAGTATGCAGTCTTTCAGACATGCATATGTTCTTTCTACTTCCATTCCCAAGGGATAGAGAACCTTCTTGGCTTGGTATGTAGTTTGGCAACACGTTTCCCTTCAAAAGCGTGTCCGCTAAGAGACCTAACAACGTTGTCAAACTCTTATCGGACCAACCATTATTTGCCTTCGACTTTAGCAGTTCAAGCACGGATGACAACCTTGTGTATTTCGGGTTGTAGTTCGGGAATAATGGTTTCTCCGAGTACTCCATCAAGCCCTTGAATTTACCAAACTCTCTCTCACTATAGTTACCTTCTGCATCGCGCAATATCTAAACAAATTATCATCGTGCAACCTATCCTCATCAAAAGAATAACCGAGATCAGGTATATCATTATCTCCTTCGACGATATTACTACCTTCCTATATAATCTGCTTCACCGTGATTACTCCAACATATATACTCCTTTTTTAAACCCCTTCAAATCAAGTGTGCTTCCATCTACGCTGAATTGGTAAACATCTTAATATTCTCGCAATCAATGCATAGACAGTACATAAATTTCATCCTCTCTTCAACATATACCGCTCGGCAGCTCTTCTAAAAGCAAACATGCCATCGATGCACTCTTCACTCACACAATTCTCAACGTTCATCCAGTATTGGTCTATCTATGCTATGCATATAACAAATTAATGTTAAATTAGATTAATGCTCTCCTTGGTAGCATTACTTATATCTACACTCTTACATATAATTGTCATTCACCATAATTTGTCCATCCAAAGTAGCTAGCTATGATTTATAAACCAATCTAATAAGAATTAAAGTAGATAAGAGTGAGACTCATTCTTAAATTGGAGCAAAAAGCATTAAGCTAGATCTCTCTTTCCTTCCAACTAAAAAGTGCACAGATCTAGCTAGAATATAATATATTTCATTATATATAGTACCAATTACTAACCTTATATCATCAAGAATAAATGGATACACAAGCACCCTTCCAAATCTCTGGTTTCCTTTCACCAAATCACCTCAAAGCTGCCTCACGCCTAGCGGGCAAAATATATTTCAAGATGAGGGTATTTAATAATGTAGTGAATATCATAGACACTTCCATTCACAACCCGTCTATGATAAGTAGTCATCAAGATGGTTTTTTATAAAAACCATCTATGATGTATCACAACTGCTTTTCAAAAAACTATCTATGATAAGGCCATACATCACAAACGGTTTTTATTGAGAATCGTCTGTGACGTATCACAAACAATTTGTACAAAAAAATCATTTGTGATAAGTAAGTCATCACTAACGGTTCTTACCATCGCTTGTAACATAGATGGTCACGCTAGTAAAACCATCTAAGATAATTGTGCTACAGCTTAACACTGACAGATTCTATAGAACCTCTGTGATGAAGTGTCCAATATGACCTTCTCTGTAGTAGTGTACTGAACATGAGAAATTTTCGAATGTTTTTATGTTCTATATTTGTAGGATCGATTCACACTAAGATAGGCAATCAGAGGGGGGTAAATGATTGCGGAAGCTAAAAATAAATTTTAAGACTCTCCCCTAAACACAAAACCTATTTAAGCCTCGTTTAAAAATTCTGGACAGAATAATGTACTCTCACTAAAACTGATCCCGATAAAAAACCGTAACTCCGATTGACCTCAAATTTTGATAGAAAAAACTAGACAAACATATTAAACTAATCCAACTGGAATTACGTCAAACGGAGATCTAGAGCTCGAGATATAAAATAAACAAGATCGCTGATGCAGATAGTGATGAGAACTGATTAAGCCCTAATTAAACGAATAAACAAAATCCGTAAGTATAAAAAACAAAACTCAATTAACCTTACTTAATTGCATGCACTAATCATATTTTCCTCTCTCTTCAAAAACTCAAATCATGTATGCATGTACCGAGAGCAACAAAAAGAGTTAGCACATGCAATCTTTGAAAGAACTTTTTAATAACTAACAACCATCATGCAACACGTCAAAACCATAAAACAAATACTGGATTAGTAATTACCTCCTGATGTTATTAGCTAGTAGATCTTCCTAGTTTCGTCACGTATGCATGCGCCGTCTCGTTTTCTTCTGCCGCAGACCAAGCCGCCTCCTGATCTTTCAATCTTCACGCGCCGCCTCGCTCTGTTTGCTCTGCGTCTTCTTAGCGCTGGTTGTGCAGCCCCCTGTGTGTTTCTTTCCGAAGATCGCCAAGCGAATCAATTTGCCGCACACTTTGTTTTCTTCAAAAAGCCCCAGCTTTGTTCGTACACGATCGCCGCAATGTTGTTTCTTTTTTCTTTAGAAAATCAGCACAGCGCCCGAACAAAAACGAACACCAACCGGCCGCAAGGAAGACGCTCACACTTTTGTTTTTCAAAAACGACGGCCGAACTCTCAAAAGACCGCCGCACAGCCTATCTCATTAATCTCTCTTCCGTTACAAATCACGGTTGTTCAGTCACCCTTTGCCATGCCACCGTATGCATATATATGCACACCTAGCCCAACTCCAACTAGGCCTTCAAATCCTAATCCAACTCCGACTAGGACTTATAATCCTAATCCAACTCCAACTAGGACTTAGAATCCTAATCCAACTCCAACTAGACTTTTGGCCCACTAATTTTCAAGGGACCCGAAACCTTTCTTAACACGGGTTTTCACACTCACGACTTTTCTAACGCGTCACGTGTCGAAGCCTCCAGGACCGCACCTCCCGTAGCTTCTCCACGTATCATCCACCTTCGATCTCCATGCGCCCCAAGCATGAGCCCGATCATCTCGTGACCTCCTTGACCGTCTGAACCTCAGATCTCCCCATCCTAGTTCCGGTCCACCTCGTCACCGACCATGATCGCCTCCATGCTCAACCTGCACATGCAAAGACCAAAAAACATTCTTCCGGCACAAGTTCGTCTCAACTTGGCCAACATCAGTCCGCACACACGCAACACAACTCGCATAACACCGCTAAACAAAAACATCAATTATTCATCATAACAAATTAACCATTGTCAATTATTCATCACCAAAATATCCTAAACCTAGTCACATGGTCTAACAATATTATATGTATTTCCAGCAACAACTATCTTCTGTTCTATGTGACGTTGAGTTCAGCTAGAGGCCTTGGAATGAAATTATCTCTATGTTCTTCGGATTGTGTGAGAATGTTGTGAATAGTATGAGTAATGGTTTGTGATGGGTCATACACTCCAGTTGCTTGCTACAAGCAATATATTTTGGACAGAATTGTGAAATGGATATATATGTGTGTAGACTTGTGATGAAATATTGGCATTAAATTGCACTGATGTACATGCAAGAAAGAATGAATGGGCCAAATTATCAATGTATTTGTTTTTCTTTAGTCTGGTTGCTTGTGTGAATAAATGGAAGTTGATAGCCATGCACAGCTCACTTGATTTAATTTTCCTGTTATTTGGTGTGTTGTGTGAATGGATGCCCTGCTTGATTTTTAGAGTGATGCATGCAGCAGCAGCTTACATGATTTTGTAACACTCTATAGCCTGATATTGTTACGTAGAAATGGATGCTACAAACTAGTAGCAAGAGGACCTAATGCTGTAGCACCTGAGCAAACAAACAAGACACAAGTACATTTCTTCAGTTATTCAATATTTGGGCATGACATTGGGCATCGCTCCTCTAGAAAGTAAATATCATGCAAGCAGATACATGATAATTTTTTTTGGGGCAATAGCAGGTAGCAGTGGCAGCAGAGTGCAAACATCAGCATTTCATCAACCTGAGACACATGAAATTGTTGAATTCACAAACCATATTCGCACTCCGCATGGAGAACTAACAAACAATAACCACTGCTACTATCAAATTTGATCAAACAAACGCCTTGCTACCAAAATTAAAAAGATGGAACTAACAAATTCTCGCACATTCTTAGAAAGCACATCCGCATCTACACAGTCTATAATTTTATCAAACACGCCGTCAAGTAAAATTCTTTACAACTTAAAGGAGACAAGCACACATTGAAATTGTTCGTACAAATCACAATTCAAGCCACCCCAAACCATGGCTTCCGAACCAAATTCCGGCGAGACAAATCATGCCAGTTTTCTGTTAATTGAATTGTAAAATGAATGTATGGATGGAAAATATGCTAGCTGCTTCTGCTGCTGGTCGACATTGCTTCAACATCAAGATGGAAAATATCCTACAGCATCAGGATGTATGCATTACTCAGCAAAAGCTACTGCCGCCGCCACCGCTACTAGAAATTCACTCCATCATAAATGAATTATCAAGCTTGAGGGGTAAGCGATGGCGTTGCCACGGCCAGGAGGGGGAAGGAGGGTGTTGCCAAGGGGGCGGGAAGAAGGGGAGTGGCACATGTCATCGGCAGTCGGGGAGAAAGGGATCAACAATGGCGGCCAGGGATCAACAATGGCGGCCGGGCAGTAGGGGACCGGTGTTGGCCTGGAAGAAAGGAGGCGGCGGAGGCTGAGGATGGAAGGAGGTTGCATCGCTAAGGATGGAGGGTGGTAGAGGCGGAGGTGAAGGTCGGGTTGGAGGGTAGTGGCCGGGTGCACCATAACCCTAGCTCTCCCGAGCTTCTCTGCGTTTAGAAAGAAGGAAAGGAGGGAGAGGGAGGCGAGCAAGGGGGCGAGGAGCTTTCTCACGAAAAGAACCGGCCAGCGGGGGGTTTTCTATAAGAACGCATAAGTGGAATAGGATGTTCCACCTACCTCCATCGCAACCAGACACGCCAGATCGGATAGCCCGCATTGCCACTAGTATTTTAGCACCCAAAGCTGCATAAGCTGCATTATGTGTGTATGTGTGTATGTATGTATGTATGTATGTCCCCACGCACCCTAACCATCAAAAGCTCCTTGCTCACATGCTGGAAACAAACAAATAGAATAGTGGAGTGTGGCGGCCACCGCAGGGGAAGCAACTTAGTAGGAGCCGTGCATGCTCTCAAAAGGAGGAACTAATCGTATCACTTACTTTGCCATGGCATGATGAAGCATATATTCCTTAATCCTTACCTTCCGTCCCCTCAAAAGCACAAGATGACACATCCACCACAAAAATTAAGCACCAACGGAAGAGGAGCATATGCTGTGGCCGTTAGATGATGCCCACCATGGCCAAACAAATTACAACATATAGCACTAACCAAGGGCGCGCGGATCCAGTCCTATGGCAGCATAGGCTCTAGCCTAGTACATGCGATATTTATCAGTGCAAAGTCTAGGGCGCAATTTTTCCTCCTAACCCAGGTAATAGTGGCCTCTGACCCTTTATAGCCTGAGACATGACAAAATAATAGATTCACCACTGGTACGAATCTTTGACTGCTAATTAAAGTTAGAACCAACAAAGCATGCTTGGCGTGGTATTAATATTGTTAATACATATCTAAAGGGGAGTGAAAGGAATGTGGAGGAGCCATTGAAAGCAGTGGTATGTGCATAGCCAGTGTCAATGGAGCATAACTTTTGAAGTGGGGGAGTTAAGCAAAAGGAGGGAAGGGAATAGATATATGTGACTGATAAATATTTGGTGTGAGTGATTGGATTACAGAAGGCTAACTGCTGCCTAGATTCCATCAAAAGAGGGTTGCTGCTACCCCTCTACTAAACCATCACCAATGATGGTTTTGGTTTAGGAATAGTGTTCAGTGGCAATATCATTAATTAAGGAGAGAGATAAGATTTTTTTTTTTGAACCAAATAGAGCCAAACACAGACATTTGAATTAACCATATATTTTAGACGAAGTAAGGATCAATTGTAAGAAGCTATTGCACGTTGTTGTTACATGACTACAGTCCAAGAAGCCATTTGTTTTGTTTCTGTAATTCAGAAATGCTAAACTTGAGCCCTCTTTTTTTAAAAAAAAAACTTGAGCCTTTAATTATCAGTGTTCCACTTCTTAATATTTGAATTTGACCATTCTATACCTGGAAAAAACTCATATTAAAACTATATTGTGTAGTGTAGGATTATCATGTTGATCTTAAATCTAAGCTGCTGGCGCTATCAATTAATGTCCTCATGCAGGGGGTATATTGGAAATTCAGTTAAACAATGCAAAAGATAGTGCATTATTGCTTCCTAATCAGCATACAAATTCTTGCTGGTTTAGTGGGAGCTCCAAAAACTAGCCCATTTACTTTTTTTAATTCCTCATGCACAGAAATCAACTTGACGGTTTTATGTAGTGACCCGACAGAACAGATACAGGCCAGTGTATGTGGTGACAGAATGAGCTGTGGCAACCGTTTTGGAGCCGTTTGGCTTGAGTTTTTCGAATATTGTTTGTATTTAGCCCTGTTGTGGCATCGAAATTGCAAATTTAGTCTTTGTACCATTGAAATTTAGCCCTCTCCGATTGCGAAAGCATTGGAGGGTGACACTTGGCACATGCTGCAACTGGAGAGCACATAACGTGTCCGCCACCATGGAATGACAGTGCAGCCGGGCACTGGCCGGCCGAGCGTGGTAGGTGGTGGGGCCGCCTTGCTCCCGTCCTCCCTGGCAGTGGCAGCAAGTTTGGTTGTATTGTACACTCAGTAGTTTTCCCAGAGTGTACATCCTTAGTCTTGCATCGCCGTAAACTAGTTCGTTGTAGTGATCGCTAGGCATATTGGCAAAGACTTAGGAAAATCAAAAGGCAAAATAAGAAAAACGAAAATTTGTAAAACTCGCGGTATAGATGGTTCAAAACGTCATCACTATATTTTGTTGGCTATTATCTTGTCGTTGCAACTACCAATTCCAATTTTGCTCCAGAGCTTGGAGATTGCAAATACACTCTAAGGTAGCAAATTGATAAAATATTCGGACCGAAAGTAAGTTGCGAGGCACAAAACCTAGAATACATTAGAGTCCCAGAACAGACACATATTACACATGGTTACATGCCGTGGTGGCTCCACTAGTGCGTTTATCAACCTCGTTGGTACTACGGTATGCTACGACACAAGTATCTAGACCATGTAAGAATACATTCCTTTAGGAGAAAGAAACAACATGACGGGTAGGATGGAGAGCTACTATGGAATGGCCCAATCTACTGCGTGGACCGGAGCCATATGCCCTTCCTTGCAAGGTCAGCATTGTAATCCTCATCAGCGACCCTGGGCTTGGCCGCCCTTTTGCACTGTCTCTCATGCTCCTCCTCACGATCCTCATGCTCCCTATGCCTGCACGCCTCCAGATGAGTCTGCATCTCCCACCGGATACGCTCACTATGTTCTTCGTTGTGCTACCACTTGTCCCTCCTCTCATGGTTCATCTCAGCATCCCACTCCTTGTAGGTAAGACGCCACTGGTCATGTGGATGGATCTCTTAGTCGATCCATTTGCAGTACACACGTGGCAGATCCAAAGACTGCGGGTAGACAATAAAGGTTGTCAGTGCATGCTTTCAAATAGAAATGCTAGGGGAATATACTGTAACCAGTTCTTACTAGCTGCCGATAGCGCCCCAGATCCCAATGTCAGTCGAGATAGTCTCAAGCATAGTTAGGGCAACCTCAGTAACGTATGCCCAGGCTTAGCTGCCCCTTAGACTTAAAGAACTTCCATGCATCCCCGCACCAGCAGAGAGGCGGCATCACCTCCTTGGGTGGATCTTGCGGCAAATGCCAAGTGGCAATATTGAGGTAGGGGTTTGAGCTATTGGGGATGTTGTTCGTCCCAGGTTCTAGTAGCCCTTGTGAGTTGGTGATCTCCTCCCATTGCTTCTCCATATGAGTTAGGTAGTGTCGTAGTTTGATGCATGTTAACCTGCCGCAGAAGGGGTAGTACTTAAAGGCTGAGTCGGCGTGACGTATGTGGCTGATGTCCAATTCAATTGATGCAAATTCGTGTCCACAAGGTAGCGGCCTTGAGAAGGAATCTTGCTACAGTGTTGCATCACGTCGCTGCACAGAGCTACCTTGTTGGGTCATGTCGTTGCACAAAGCTGCCTCATTGGGTCACATCGCTGCACAAAGCTGCCTTGGTTGGTCATGTCGCTGCACAAAGATGCCTCATTGGGTCACGTCACTGCACGAAGGTATCTTGTTGGGTCCATACGAATTAATATGATCTAAAGTCGTTGAAGCAGTAATAACAACTTGTAACCTATTTGAGGATAAAGGCATGGAGATGCATTGGATAGGCACACATCATGCCGAGGAGTATAGGAAAAAATGCAATGGTACTAAAGACAAGATACATAAACTCATGGTGCATCCGCCCACCGCATCCTCAAGGAAGGTGAGCCTGTCAGGAGAGTGGCATACATCTCAGAACTTGTAGTACGAGCACTGGGTGGGAGGTGGGGCTCCAGAGAATTGACTATAGGTATCCGAGCTAGACCAGAGCATATCGTCCACCCAGGTGCTCACAGAGGGGTGCACATCCTGCGAGAAGGTTACAGCTGGGTTAGGACAGAGGTTATGACATTTGCAAAGCATAGTCGTGTGGAAGACAACCATGGCTATGCTGTCCAAATTGCTCTCTCTAGACCTGTGAGTTCAATGCGATGCATTAGTTCAGCATATCATGTAGCAGACAAATTGTGTTGACTATGTTGTAGTATACCGATATAAGTGGTAGTGCAGACGATGATCCACCCGGGCAATTCGCACCATATTGTTCCATAGTGTATTCTTCGTATGTATGGCCAAACCACTGATCGTGCTCATGCAGGTTCGACTGAACACCCTGTGTGAACATGGGCAACGCGTCGTCCCCATGCTAGGGCAAGTCAGGGTCGTTGTCTAGAGTCGCACTCCATCGGCCCAGCGAGGAATTTTGGTCATGCTACTCCCTCCATGACAATGACGGCTGTAGCAGACTGTTGTCCCCTCACAAGTGCCGCAAGAACAAACGGTAGTAAGAAATGTGTTAGAAATAAGTGCACAAACAAATAATGAGGACAACAGGTTGCAGCTGATGTACCGCTGGCCTGAGACATATGGAGGATGAGCGACCATAGATACAATGACTCCCAGAGTGTGATGAACGTCCAGAGGGAGGTGTGGAGGGAGGCGCTGAGGGCGATGGGGGTTGGAGGCTATCCTCGGTGTCAGCCTTGTAGCACGGCAACATCATTGCGCCAACCACAAGTGATGGTCCTCATTGCCACCCTTATGTCATTGTAGATGGTGCGCATCGCACCTAGGGAATGATCACCGGTGTTAGTCCTCCCACACTGTACAGCATCAATAGCCTCACTGGAGATACGATGAAGGCGGTCATACTGCAAGGAAAGTGAGAATATGTTACAGACGTGTTGTCGGGTAAAAAAACTGCGAAGAATATTTTACTATCTCATTGTGGCATGCCACATGGTGAGGGTCTGGACCTGCTCATATAGCTGCGTCTTGTGTGACCTCTCCTAGACACTGCGGCACTGGCCCAGTCAGCCTGCACCTGGTGCGTGAAACGTACCACTGCAAGTACATATTGTACGTTTGGATGTTGTAAGGTTGTGCCTCCTGCACAACGTCCATAGACGCCCTCTCGCCCCACATCTCCATCCATGGTAGCTATGTCTACCTCCTGTCGTCGCTCCTCCGCGCTTTCCTCATTTGCCTACAAGTGAATTCAGATGTAAGATAATCGAAAAAAGAGATGCAAGTAAGATTTAGCGATGAAAGCAAACAACAATGTACCCGTGGGCCTGCATTGCAAGAGGTCATCTCAGTGGCGATGGCACCTACTAGTATAGCCCAAACTACCTCATGACCCACTGTGGGTAGTAAGACTCAAACATATGGGAGAACACCAAGTGGTACGTCATTAGCTGGTATGCATGGTCCTGACTACACATATAGGACAAACCATAGGGGGCCATGTCCATAAGGAACTGGCCAGTCCATGGGCACCAGGTGACCTCGCCCTCATGCAGAGTCTCGAATAGGTTGTGAAATTCAAGGAACACATGCCTCAGTCTCTCACTAGCCCACTCTAGCTAAGCACGCATTCAATGAGTATCGATTGTTGGCCCGCCAATTAGGTCGACGCCATCACCCTAATCGTAAAATTTGGGGATGAACTAACAAGGGTTCATGGCACTCTAGAAGTATGGTCTGCCTACCGAGAAGTGCTCTCATAACCACAACTGCAATAGGGTGTAGCATACCACAAGGAGTAGCTCCCTGCCTGTACTGTGCTGTGAGGCATCACATAAGCCTCGGTACATGGCACAAAGTAGTGTGGAGCCCCAATTGTACTGCAGCACCTCATCAGGCCAGGTGTCTATCAATGCCTCAGCAAGATGGATGTAGCTAGAGTACACATAATCTCCTTGGGTCGTAGGAAATAAGACCCAGCCAAACAGGAACAAGAGGTACATAAGATAGTCTGCCTGCACTACCTCCTTAGTCACCTACATGGGGCAAATCATGTACTGTCATAACCACGAGTGTGGCACACCCGATATGTTCTCGAGGAGTGGCTAACCAAACCTGTCAGCCATACGCACCCTCAAGTCCACTTGTTTGGGAGGTGGCACTACTGCAAGATCCCACACCGGTAGACCTGTAAGCATAGTGACGTATTGCAGAGTGACAATCATCTCCCCCACCGGAAGTGGAAGGTGTCACTGCTACAGACAGCCCTATCACAGACGGTTCGGAACCGTCATCACAGACGGTTCCTGAACCGTCAGTGTTTAGGTGTCAGTGATAGTTGGTGGTTATCACAGACGGTTCCCGAGTCGTCTGTGATAACTCACATTACAGACGGTCTTTATTACTAACCGTCTGTGATAGACGAGTATCACAGACAGTTGTTTATAAAAAACCATCTGTGATAGTCTCGTATCACAGACGATTTTTGTAAAACACTGTCTGTGATACGAGACTATCACAGATGGTTTTTTATAAACAACCGTCTGTGATACTCGCCTATTATCACAGACGGTTAGTAATAAAGACTGTCTGTGATATACATAATATCACAGACGGCTTTTATGTCGGGACCCCGGATTTCCGAACCCGGACCCTCTGTGTATTACTGCACTAGTCCCAGATCAAAGCTAGTGCACACAGTTAAACAAAAATGAATACATCACCAGCATCGCGTTATTACAATAATTGAGAGTACTGACTGAAAGGTCTCATTATTACAATTGAGGTTTCAAGACCTCGCACACATGAAATAAAGCGGAAGCAAAAGATAAACTCGATGAAGACCCATCAATACGCCACAGGCAATTGACTGGGGAAGCGCGACCTAGTACTCCGGAAATCCTTCGTCGAATCCACCTGCGAAGTAGTCGTAGTCTCCTTCTTGGGCTTCGTATTCCTCTGAATTTTATTTTTGAGTGCAGCATGTGAGTACATAAAGTACTCCGCAAGTCTTGGGAAAAATGCAATAGATGCAAGGCTTTAACAAAGGAAGGCTACATGGTTCTTTTGCACAAAGCAATGTTTTACTTTCAATTACTAATAATTATTTTCGAAGGCATCAATTTAATAAAGTAAATGTTTTAACAGAACTATCATTAACTTTATAGTGAAGGTTCCATTTACCAACACTAGCTAACCAATTACAATTGGTCAAGTTTAAAACTGCGGGTTCCATCCACCCTCTCTGGCTCCAACTGCCAGGATACCCTTCCGAGAGTTCCCTCCACTCTCGAAATACAAAAACTTTGATTTTAAAACCAAAACCAGAAATCTACCATGTGAATGCATTCCTTGCCCGCCCTTGACCGTGGGCACGGCTATTCGAATAGTTTTACACTCTGCAGAGGTTGTATAACTTTACCCCCAAGAGATAAATTATCTTAACAGTCACCACGCTTCCTTTGGCATGAGACACAGATAAAATATCACAAAGCCTTTACCTCACTCTAGACTAGCTAGACACCACCCGCTGAGGTTTCACCGCAGAAGGGTTAAATCCGCCCAATCCAAAGCCCCCTTTTGCGCCATATGAGTCTGATAAATCCTGTCCCTCACCGTGAATAACGATGATAAATCCACGGCACCCACTTTCCACTGGTGGCACCTAAACTAGACTATCATGAGTTAATCAGCTAGGTCGTACCCATATAGACTTAGGGTTGTACGGTAGTGCTGAGTCTGGACAAACACAAGCGTCGGTTCTTAGTTGACTAGGGTGGAACATACACTTTACAAGATCCCGTGCTTGCCGCACCAACCCAAACCAACCATCCACCCTAATCTAAACCAATTTCCACATTTTATTTTATTTTAAAAGATCAGTGGCAACTCCAATCACCACTAGACTCATAAACACAAGGTTATTACAACAAATCATAATTTCCCATTTTTAAGATTTCAAAGGTATTAAATAGCGTGACTAAGCATTATACTACCATTCTATTATTCACAAATAATTATAATACTCTCATTAATGAGACAAAGGAAATTCTAGGGTAACAAAGGTACATGGCATTCAACTTCAATTGAGGACATAACAAAGTTGGACTAACTAATACCTTAAGATTTGAACTAATATTTTATGTAAGTAGCAATGCACATAATTTAAAATAATTAAAACATTTTAAAATCATAGGTTCAAGATGATCAAAGGAGACTTGCCTTCTTGAGCGCTATTTGGCCCTTCTTGCTGTGGCTCGACAAATGCTTTGGCGACGACGGGTTCTACGCGCGAAACGACAAAACAAATGAACAAATAAATACAAATAAAATCACAAATATATAATATATATACTGGAAGGAAGTTTATGATTTCATCCGAATTTAGGAGAAAGATTCAGCGGATTTGGGGTTCACACGAGGGAGAACAAATATCTGGAAGATCGGTTGGGAAAAGAAATTACTGAGATAATATTTGGACCAAGAAAGATAGAATGGATTTTATGGAGATCTGGTAAGATTTGAATTTAAATTTTGAAAGTGCACAGAAAATTTGGAGTGGAACTGAGGCTTTGAAATTAAACTAAGCATTGAAATTTGAAATTTAAATTTTGAAATATCAAATACATTTCAAATATTTGAAAGGATGGAATAAATGGATAGTTTGGAATTTTTGATGAATTTAAAAATTTGAATGGGCTCAAACGGAGTTAAGATGAAAGAGAACGGGCTCCGGGAAGTTTAAATTCAGAGAAAAAGAAAAATCTGAATTTTTGGAATTATTTTCCTAAAGGAAAATCTGTATTATTGCGTCAGCGGGGAATTTATTTTCTCGTGAATTATTTTTCAACGGGAAAATAGGGTTTACTGTGTCAGCATTGCATCAGCCGGAGGTTGGGCCGACTGCCAAGTGGGCCCAGGTCCATGTGGACTAGGTCCACGGACCGGGGGTGGTGGTGAGGTGGCGCGGGGGTGGGGCCTGGCTGGCGTGGCACTAACGGGGAGCAGGGAGCCGACGCGGTGATGAGGTGGCGAGGGTGTGGCGCCACGTGGCTGCCACGTGGGCGCCCGGGGTAGTCCGGCCGGGGCGGCGCGGCAGCGGCAGCGCTGCCGGTGGCGGCGGCGGACGGCGACGATCGAGGATGGAGGGAGACCGAGTGGAGCATGGCTCACCTTGACGCGGCGCGGGCGGCACCGGCGGTGGCCGTGACGACGAGAAGCAGAAGCGCGGCTCGGGTAACGTCGGCGGGGCCTTCCGGTGGCGCTTGAGCCAGGCGGAGGGGCGGCTGAGATTGAGGGCAGCGCAGCGAAGGCGGCGGTGGGAACGGCGAGGCACGAGGAGCTTCGGGGTGGCGGGAATTGCTCACCGGAGGAGCTCGCCGGCGCGCGCACGGGAAGCTCGCGGTGCGGGGCACTCGGGGCTCAGGGAGAGGAGGGAGGAGTGGGGGAAAGGCGGTGCGGTGAGAGGCGGAGCCGGTGGGGGTTTAAATAGGGGTCGGGGAGGGGGAGACACCGGGGATTTCTCGCCGGTGATTGCAGTCGGCGGGGATTGCGGAGAGGGAGAAAAGGAAGGTGCGGCCGCATAAGGAAAGAGATCGGGGAGGGGCAAGGATGGAAGGGGCGCGGGTCGCACGGGCGGCGGAAAAGGAAGGAAAGCCGGCGGGGCGAGGGGCGGCGGGGACCGTTACGGGCGGCAGCACGAGAGGAGGAGGAAGAGGCCGCGCGGGGGAAGACGCGTGTGACAGGCGGGCCCCGTGCGGAGAGAGAGAGAGATGGAGCGAGGAGGCGCGGGCGTCGGATGGCGATCGGGCGGCTGCGGGAGCTAGGTGGAAGGGGACGGCGGCGATTACGCCACGCGACCGAGGTGGGGATCGGGTGGCTGGCGCAAGGGGGGCGGATGGCCAGATGGGCCGGGGGAGGCGGCGTCGAGCAGATCCGGCCCGACCACGTGTCGGCCCGGGAGGAGGGGAAGGCGGGGTGGTGAACGGCGGAGATGGTGGTGACGTGGGCGGTATCCAGCCGTCCACGTGGTGGCCGGAGGAGGAGGAAGGGAAAATTTGTTTTTGATTTTTGATTTCGGATTTTCAGAAATTGCCAGAAAATTCAAATAAGCGCAGAAAAATATCAAATAACTTCCAAAAATTCCAGAACAATACACAGAAGTTCCTGGAGACATTTTGGACTTAGTAAAAATATTTCCGACTAATGTTGGTAATTAATTTCCATACTTTAAAATACTTTTTAATTTCAAAAATACATTTTTAAATTCCAGAAAATCCAGGAAACCAAATAAAAGCCAAATAACTCCAAATAATAAATTTGAAGTAGGATTTTTATAGAAAATCAAAATATCTTTTTATTTAACAATATTTTTAGGTTTTACTTAAAATACTTTTCAAATTTAGCTTTTTCAAAAACAGAAATTCAGGGCAAATCCAAATAAAACTCAAATACTTTAAAATAATTAATTTGAATTTAAATTTTTTTCAGAAAGCAAATTTTTGGGATGTTACATTTTATTACTAACCATCTGTGATATTGTGTATATCACAGACGGTTAGTAGTAAAGGCCGTCTGTGATATCATTCACACCACAGACGGCACTCTTTGAAACCGTCTGTGATATTGTATCACAGACGGTTTTTAACAATGAACCGTCTGTGATACCAAGTGCATCATCCATTTTATTTGCTGTTTTTTGGCTAGCCTCAGGATATGCTAGCCATGCCCTCTGAAAGCAAGCAAGCAAGCAGATTACAAATAAATGACAGATATAAGTTAATTGCAACTCATAGTAAATTACAACAAAATTCGATACACAGATGAATGTAACAAATGGCCAGCAGATCACATACATATATAGAATGAAAATCGTTACACAAAATCTGACAAATGAATTCAATTGAAGGAATTGTTTGATTTGTACAATTGAATCCAATGTTTCAACATCTAATTATCACCATTGCCGGCGTGGAACTCTCCCCTCTTATTTATGACCTCTGCTAGCAAGAATTGGGAGATGATTGCACGAATGTCGACGAGATTGTCAAGATCATATGCACTTTCGTCGAAGTCCACCCGCTGTCGCTAGGAGCAATGTTAAGTCATTAATTAGCACGTGTGTGTAATATAAATATATATATAATCAGAAAATAATAATTATTGGAAGGACCTGACAAACCTCTGGATCATTGATCTTAGTATCCATGATTTCCTTCATATGGCGGCAAACATAGAATCCACATACGTTGCCCTATAGCTGCTGGTGGCACTGCAAAAATAGAATTACATACATCGGTATTGTCAATTCTAGAGGCATTATAACAAAGTATGATATAGGATTGTTGTGTTGTAGCGGGTACCAGAAATCGCGTGTTGTGTCGTAGCGTGTCACTGGATTTGTCGTGTCTTCCTCCTTGGGCAACATAATCGGCAAACGCCCTACGTGATTCAAAAAACTCAGCCTCGGCTGTGGCAAACAAAAGAAATATTACAATAGGTGGAGGTGGAGCCACTGGAGCCAATGTCCCAGGTCCAGGGCGACGTCCCTCTTGGGCCACTGGATGTGAAGATTGTGGCACGGACATGTCGAAGACGATGTCCCTCTTGGGCCACTAAATGAATGTGTGGACGGCATCCCCTAATGCCTTAATCTCTTCATTTGGGGCTTCTCAAGAGGGACGGTCTTAAAAATATCATTAATCATATCCACCTGGACCTTTATGAAACCGGTGTCTACTTGTACACCATGCACCAGCGTCCCTGGCAGCAATGGATACACCATGCCGCGCCCAGTGTCAACGGGAATAGAGCCAACAAGCCTGACTTTGAAACTGCAAGGCATGGGCTCCTACATAACAACACAAGATGAGTTAAGGCGTCCACCAGAGAGATCTATGTACCATTCTAAAGAGGTACATTACCTTAATGTCATCAATAGGTAAGTGGGTGTCGCTATGTTCAGAAATTGGTGTGGACGCGCAGCTACTGCGACGTTGAGGGGACCGGGTACGCAGTAGTAGGAGTGGGTTGCGATTGGTTGCGGACTTATCTCAGTTCTTCCCGCAATGAATCTATCTCTCCTCGAAGTGAGGCAGTCTGCTCTTGAAGTGAGGCAGATAGTTGTTCCTCAAGTTGAGCACGAAGCTCCTGTTTTATTTGTTCGTTGCGATACGCCTTGGATCTCTTCCTACTCCTATATGCCTCGGAGTAATCTGGAAATCCGTGCCTCCAAGGTACATAAACCCCCATGCCTCGTGTTCGACCTGGGTGCTCCTTGTTACCCAATGCCTGTGATAGTAAATCTCTCTCCCTATATTCTTCAAAGGAGCCACAAGAAGATTCGGTAGTCAATGATTGCTGCAAGAGGCAATTAATCATTTTATTTTTGAACCCATAAAGTTCAAGAGGTGTTAACAACTATATAGTTCAACATATCTTACCATGCGTTGGGACACTTTCTCATCTGCAGGGTTTTTGAAAGAGACACCCGAAGATGTGGTTGATGACCTCGCTCTTAACCAGTTTCGAGCGCGCTCGTTTGCGATCCCGGCAAATGGCGGAGAGGCCTCCGATTGGATTGCGACCTCATCCTGCATCCTCCATTGCGGGATTTTACCCGCGTACCCAACGGTGCCGAGTCTGTGAGGGTGCGTGTTTTGTGACTGGAGAGCCTTGTGCGCCGTACTTTGTTGTTCAAATTCGGTCGTTGTCTTCATCTGCACAAAGGCTTCCCATGTTTCTGGCGACACGAAAGGATACTTCGTGAAGGGCGTGACATCCTTGGCCACGTACTTTGTCACAAGAGTGCTCTTAAAATTCCTCCATGATTTTCCCATCGCGAGGAACGCCTACCGTTGCACGAGTCCCTGTACTTCTGCTGGGATCTCGAACGAATTTGTAATTTCCTCCCTTAGCTGATTTTTATGATCCTTTGTCAAATCTTTCCAGCTTGCTATGGTGATGGGGACCCGTTGCCTTCCAATTATCCTGCAGATAGTCCCAAATGATGACGCTGCTTTCGTCGGTTCCAGAGGGAGCCCATTCGGAGAGACCACCGTGATGGTCATTCGGCCCTCTGGTCTTTTCGATACTCCTCGGCCACGCTTAGTTTTCGTAATCTTGGGAGCGTGAGACCCGGATAGCGACGCAGCGAAGGCGTGTGGACGCCATCGCTCTTCTAACCAACCCATGGACCATTGATCATCAATAATGAATTTGGTAACCAACAAAATAATAAACTTTGTTCATATTAACATTTGGTTAAATGACCAACCCTATTCTTTAATTAAGTTATTGATTTAAACACTCAATTAACTAGTAGTCTACAATCCTAGATAATATTGCATCTTGAATTATCATGTTAATTCAACTGATTAAAACTTTATATACAACATATCCGAAATCTCACCTCCTAAAATCACTATGTTTTATCCTCAAAGAAATAATCAAACCTCCTGTGCTCAATAAACCCTATCTCATATCGCCAACCCAATCCTAATAAAAACCTAAGTCTCGGATATCAACTATATCAAGTATATCAAGCATATCAACTATATCAAGTATATCAAGCATATCAACTATATCAAGCATATCAACTATATCAACTATATCAAGTATATCGTAAAGCTAACATATCGGAGGGAGCGGCGTCGGGAGGGACCGGCGGTGGGAGCGAGGGGCGTCGGGAGGGAACAGCTGTGGGAGGGACCAAAACCTAACTAGCAGGGGCGCTGGAGAGTGGAGACAAGAGAGTGCGCGAGTGCGGACTCCGCAGACCTAGCTGCGGGTATTTATAAGGAAGATATGACAGACGGTTCCTTAAACAAACCGTCTGTGATAGTTATATCACAGACGGTTCTCTAAATATAACCGTCTGTGATATCATATTATCACAGACGGTTCTATAAATATAACCGTCTGTGATATGCATATTATCACAGACGGTTATATACATAGAACCGTCTGTGATATTCAATTATCACAGACGATTCTATCTATAGAACCGTCTGTGATGTGTTATCACAGACGGTTTCTTTTGATAAACCGCCTGTGATAGTTCACTAAGCTAGCTAGGTTCCTATGTCATTTTACAATTACAATGGAACATAGATACATTTATGAAAAACGCAAGCATAACCAAAAATATAACTATTTCTTAGTTCCTGAGTCATTTTACAATTACAATGGAACATAGATACATTTATGAAAAACACAAGCATAACCAATATAACTATTTCATAGTTACATAATTTATTACACTTGGCTATATCATTTTAAATAAAGCCCTTCACGATGATCAACACGCATATAGCTTGCTTCATCGCCTTGTTCTTCCTCTAGCCTGATGCCATCTCCGAATGGAAGTAAATCATCAAATTGATTGTACTCTTCCTCGTCCACAACATTCTCAACCCCGACAATCCTTCTTTTTCCCTGAAGAACTACATGGCACTTCTTATTTGCCGGGTCGGTTACATAAAATACTTGAACAACTTGCCTCGCGAGTACGAATGGTTCGTCTTTGTATCCTACACATTCGAGGTCCACGGTAGTGACGCCGTACTTATCAACCTTTACACCCCGTGGGAGTTGGACCCAACGGCACCGAAATAGAGGAATTTTAAAAATTACGTAGTCAAGCTCCCAAATCTCCTCTACAAGCCCGTAGTACGAGCTTGGGCCAGCGGTACTGCCGTGCGCATCATAGGCATCTATGCGGACACCTGAGTTCTGTATTGTGCTCTTTCTATCTTGATCTGTTGTATAAAATGTGTAGCCATTAATGCTGTATCCTTGCCATGTCATAATTATAAATTTTGGCCCTTTTGCCAACCATTGTAGTGTTTCACTTGACGATCTCCTAGTCAATTGCGCCTTGAACCATTCGTTGAACTGACGGTTGTGTTGTCTCGTGATCCAAACTTCTGACTGGCCTGCATTCTCCTGACGTAGCATGTCCTTGTGCTCTTCAATATATGGGGTCACTTCAGTCATGTGTTGTAAAACCATAAAATGGGCTTGAGCATACGTATTTTGATCCGGAGTTATTGCTTTCCTCCCGATAGTCCCGATACCCTCTAGCCTCCCCTCGTGACGAGATAGAGGTACACCTATCGGCTCTACCTGAGCCATGTAGCCGATGCAGAATTCAATGACCTCTTCTGTTGTATAACCTTCAATGATGCTACCCTCCGGTCGAGATCGATTGCGTACATAGGACTTCAAAATTCCCATGTACCTCTCGAAAGGGTACATATGACGTAGAAATATGGGGCCGCATATTTTTATCTCTTTCACAAGGTGGACAATGAGATGGACCATGATATCAAAAAATGATGGAGGGAAATACATCTCTAGATGACATAGAGTTGTCACCACCTCGGTTTGCAGAGTATCTAGTCCATCCGGATCAATGACCTTCTGAGCAATTGCGTTGAAGAAATAACATAGCCTTATGATTATCACTCGAACCTTGTTCGGCAAAATACTTCTAATTGCAACAGGTAGCATTTGTGTCATTAGCACATGACAGTCGTGAGACTTCATGCCAATTAATTTCAAATGTTCCATGGAAATAAGTTTCTTCATGCTTGTGGAGTGACCGGATGGAACTTTCATACCATGTAAGGACTGGCACAGTTCAGTTCTCTCGGACTTAGACAGAGTGTAGCATGCTGGGGGAAGGTACGTCCGGCCTTTATCGGTCTCTATCGGTGCTAACTCCGTCCTGATGTTCATAGCGACCAAGTCACGCCTTGCGTTAACACCATCCTTTGTTTTATCAGAAATGTTCAGTAAGAGACCAATCAAACTGTCACATACATTCTTCTCTACGTGCATGACATCGATGCAATTGCGAACTTCCAAGTGCTCCCAATAAGGCAAGTCCCAAAATATTGACCTCTTTTTCCACATGTTCTTCCTCAATTTACGTCCCTTTCCAAGCACAACATTTATATCCTTGACCATATCATACACCTCTTTCCTGCTAAAAGGTCTTGGTACTGAGTCATCCTCTTTTTCCGTCAAATTGTTTCTTCATCTTGCGGTATGGGTGATACTTTGGAAGGAACCTACGGTGACGCATGTACACAGTTTTTCGCGAGTTGTTCAACCACACACTCTCGGTATAATCTAAGTAGTGCGGACACGCTTTGCCTCCTTTTGTACTCAACCCTGACAGGTCACCAAGGGCAGGAAAATCATTAATGGTGCAGAACAACATGGCGCGTAGAGTGAAGTTCTCTCGTTTGTCCTCATCCCATACTTGTACCCCTTCGTTCCACAGTATTGCAAGATCTTCCACCAATGGTGCTAGGAACACATCAATATCGTTGCCAGGTTGTTTCGGCCCTTGGATAAGTAGTGACATCAAAATATACTTCCGCTTCATACACAGCCAAGGAGGAAGGTTGTACATGCACAGAGTCACGGGCCAGGTGCTATATCGGCTGCTCATATTACCAAAAGGATTCATTCCATCTATACTCAACCCAAACCTTATATTTCTCGATTCCACACTGAAATCTACAAACATCCTATCGATGTTCCTCCACTGCGCAGAATCAGCAACATGTCTTATCATTCCGTCTTTCTTACGCCGCTTTCGCGGTGTTAACGCATCAATCTTGCATCCTTGCGGTTTGCAAATAAACGCTTCAAACGGGGGATTACTGGAAGATACCACATCACCTTAGCAGGAGGTCCTTGCTTCACCTCGATGCCCTTCCCATCATCAGAGTCATTTTTACGCTTGTATCGGGATGCTTTGCACACTGGACAAACATGTAAGCTAGCATACTCTTTACGGTACAGGATACAATCATTCGGACATGCATGTATTCTTTCTACTTCCATTCCTAATGGACAAAGAATCGTCTTGGCTTGGTAGGTGGTTCTCGACAACACATTTCCCGTTGGAAGCATGTCCGCTAGGAGACCTAACAATGCCGTGAAACTCTTGTCGGACCAACCATTGCTTGCCTTCAGTTTCAGCAGTTCTAGAACTGATGACAACCTCGTGTATTGCGGCTTGCAGCTCGGGAACAAAGGTTTCTCTGAGTCCTCCATCAAGCCCTCGAATTTACCAAACTCTCTCTCACTATAGTAGCTAATTGAATCATCGCTACTGGCGTACGTGATCCAGAGACCAGAGATGAAGAAAAGAAGTGGGAAGAAGCAGATGGATAGTCGCTCAGCGAAGAAGTCGGCTGCTCACCGAAGAATCTGGGAATGTCTTTTTTTTTTGAACTTTTGTAATAAAATTGTGTTGAATTTTGCAGGAAAAAGAAGGATTGTCAGAGTGGACATCACATCTTGGCAGTAGTCGGCATCGTCGAGGAACATGCAAATACAGAGGCAAGCACGACAACACATTTAGATCTATTACAGGAGAACAAGCTAGTGAACTCTTCATGGAACGACGGTGCGGGTGAACAAGACACACTTACCACACTTACAGCTATATATGCTCACAATGGATGAACTCACGCGTGACTAGTACCGGTGGAAAGGTAGATGGGGCATTATTTATAAGGGCCGAGCAGAGGGAGGAACTGCTGCTTGCCATTCGATGTGGAGAGAATGGACGGGTGAGATCGAAATCCTGGGTATACGCCAATTATTGGTGACACGTGATTATCACACGCCAATTATTGGTGATATGTGAATATCACAGACGGTTATTAACGCGAACCGTGTGTGATAATAAATATCACAGACGATTCTTAATACGAGCCGTCTGTGATGTTTCAGTTATCACAGACGATTCGTATTACTAACCGTCAGGAAAGTTCCTGACGGTTATTAACACAAACCATCGTGATCTCTAAAATTATCACGAGCGGTTCGATTAATAATCGTGCAGGATAATTTCCTGACGGTTGTGCGAAACCATCGTGATAATTTTAGACATCACAGGCGGTTCGTGTTAATAACCGTCAGGAACTTTCACAGACGGTTAGTAATACGAATCGTCTGTGATGTCTCATTTATCACAGACCGTTCATGTTAATAACCGTCTGTGAAAATATCACTGACGGTTGCCAGTATAAACCGTCTGTGATAGTTTAATCACAGACGGTTCCGTATGAACCGTCTGTGATGTAGCCGTCCAGTATAGCCTCTTCTGTAGTAGTGTGTGAGTCTCTGGTCTCCAATAGTCCATGAGAGTAGACAATAGTGCCACGTCAAACTGAAAGGCGTGTGGCAGGTCCAACATGCGGGAAATGGGCAAAGATATTTTGTGTGCTCCTTGCCGGCACGGCAAGATGGTTGCCGCTTCTCACCCTCTGGTCATAGTGACTATGACCGATGCACCAGGACAGCTGCTCCATATGGACACAGTTGGACCAACTCGAGTGCAGTCAGCAGGAGGGAAGTGGTATGTTCTTGTCGTGGTCGATGACTTCTTGAGGTACTCTTGGGTGTTTTTCTTAGCCTCGAAGGATGAGACGTTTACATATTTTGGAGGTCTTTTCAGTAGGCTTTCTGTTGAGCTCCCAGGTGCCTTACGAGCGATCCGCAGTGACAATGGCACGGAGTTCAAGAATTCCTACTTTGAGAGGTTTTGTGATGAGACAAGTGTAGAGCATCAGTTCTCTTCTCCGCACGTCCCACAGCAAAATGGCGTCGTGGAGAGAAAGAACCGTACCTTGGTCGAGATAGCCATGACGATGCTTGACGAGTAGTCTACACCTAGGAAGTTTTGGGCTGAGGCTATTGCGACCGCGTGCCATGTTTCGAACAGAGTTTTTCTTCGGGCACACTTGCATCGCACTTCTTATGAGCTGAGATATGGGCGAAAGCCCAGTGTCTCTCATTTTCGTGTGTTTGGTTGCAAGTGTTTTATTCTGAAGTCCGGGAACCTAGACAAGTTCGAGTCACGCTCTTGTGATGGTATCTTTCTAGGCTACTCGACTTCTTTGCGGACGTATAGGGTCTGGAACTGCGAGTCTAGTAAGTTGGTTGAGACATGTGAGGTGACCTTCGACGAGGCCAGTCCGGGGACTAGGCCCGATATCTTAGGTTCTTTAGAGCAGTCCGAGCCCATCTTTGTGGATGATGAGGATGATCGAGATGAGGGTTGTTTACCCGATCCAGTTCCTTATCCTCCCCTTGAGATGCCTTCTTCCACTGCACCTCTAGGTGATCAGCCCATGCCTTCTACTTCCTCTGGAGCTAGTGGCTCTGTTTCTACCTCATCAGCTCATGAGGTAGAGGCCACTTCTTCATCTCATCCTAGACCTCCTCGACATATCCAGAAAGACCATCCTTCCTAGCAGATAATGGGAGACCTCTTTGAGCGAGTCACTCGCTCAAAGTCTGGCATGTCACATTTCTGTCTCCATTCTGCCTTTGTTGCCACCTTGTGCCCAAGGACGTTTGTCATGCTCTTTCTGATGAGTCTTGGGTCAATGCCATGCATGAGGAGTTGGAAAACTTCGAGAGAAACAAGGTCTAGTCGCTTGTTGAGCCCCCTCGAGGTCACAATGTCATTGGAACTAAGTGGGTGTTCGAGAACAAGCAGAGTGAGGATGGGGTAGTCATTCGAAATAAGGCTAGACTGGTAGCTCAGGGCTTCTCCCAGGTTGAGGGTCTAGATTTTAAGGAGACCTTTGCCCCTGTAGCTAGACTTGAGGCCATTAGAATCCTACTTGCTTCGCAGCTTCTAAGGGTTTCAAGCTCTACCAGATGGATGTTAAGAGTGCCTTCCTCAATGGCTTTATTGAGGAAGAGGTCTATGTGAGACAGCCTCCAGATTTCGAGAACCCCAAATACCCAAACCATGTCTACAAGCTTTCCAAAGCCTTGTATGGACTTAAGCAGGCCCCTAGAGCTTGGTATGAGAGGCTTAAGTCTTATTTATTGAGTCATGGTTTTGAGATGGGTAAGGTGGATAAGACCTTGTTCATTCGCCGGCGTGGCGCTGACCTTCTGCTCGTCCAAATTTATGTGGATGACATCATCTTTGGCGGTTCTTCTCATACTCTTGTTTCACAGTTCTCGGATGTCATGAGCACCGAGTTTGAGATGAGTATGATGGGCGAGTTGACATTCTTCCTTGGCTTCCAGATCAAGCAGACTCCGGATGGTACTTTCTTGCATCAGGGCAAGTACACTCGTGACCTCCTGAGACGCTTTGATATGAGTGATGGTAAGCCTATGTCGACTCCCATGGCGTCTTCCGCCACACTTTACCCAGATGAGGACGGCGAGTCAGTTGATCAGAAGGAGTATCGCAGCATGATTGGCTCCCTCTTGTACCTCATTGCCTCGAGACCAGACATACACTTTGCTGTGTGTCTATGTGCTCAGTTTTAGGTTTCTCCTCGAGTATCTCACCGCCAGGCGGTGAAGCGCATTCTTTGGTACCTTCGAGCTACCATTGACTATGGTATCTGGTACTCTTCATCTTCCTATCTTTCCTTAAGAGCCTACTCGGACACAGACTTTGCTGGCTGTAGGATAGATATGAAGAGCACTTCTGGTACCTGCCAATTCATTGGCACTTCTCTTGTTTCCTGGTCTTCGAGGAAGCAGTCCGGTGTTGCTCAGTCCACCGCAGAGGCCGATGCGTTGCTGCCGCCGATTCTTTGCAGCCAGGTACTTTGGATGGCCTCGACCCTGCGGGTCTTTGGGTTAGTTATCGACAGTGTTCCACTCTTTTGTGATAACACTTCTGCGATTAACATTGCTAAGAACCCAGTGCAGCTGAGAGACCATGTGGTTGAGACCCCATGTGTGTGATGAGTAATTGACATCGGTTTAGGAGAGTTGAGTTTGGCTTGGGTGGTTCGGACCTTGACGTTGCGTGGTGTATTCGGGCTCGGTCGGGCTTGGTCAAACTTGGTCTTATGGGATTAGGACGCTTATTCCTTTGATTCGACAGGTTTGGACTTCGTCATGCGTAAGTATGATATTTTGATGCTATTTATGCTTTCATGTATCGAGCGGTGCTATTTGATGTGTTTCTTGTCTGTGTTGGCTGCAGGACGTCGAGGCGGAGTCGTGGCGAGACACGAGGTGACCGGACTAGACGCAGGTGGCGTTGAGGTCAGAACGGTCGGATGTGTCGAAGACGGCGGAGATTCGATGTGGTTGCAAGTTGTGGATGACAAGAAACGTGGAAGCTTCCCGGAAGGTGCAGGAGGGGCGAATTGGTCATTTCGCGAGGCTGCACAAGCGGGAGCGGGTTCCGTTGGATTCAACGGGCGTAACGGGTTGGAGACCCGTTAGCCAAGGGCTATATAAAGGAGGGAGTGGCCGCATGCCTCCTCATGGCTTTGGGTGAGAATTAGGGTTTGCTAGAGTCAAAATAGGCTTTGTGAGTTTGTTTTGGCTTTAGGCTTTAATTGGTGGGAGTGGGTGTGGACTGCAGAATGTGTCTCCCGTAGCTCTCTCCTCCCTCTGTGTGTTCTTGATTTGAGTTCTAGAGATTGGAGAGGGAGAGGTAGGAGCTGTGTTGAGCCACCATGTAATCATCCCTTGTTCTAATGTCTAGGCGTATCGGGACTCCTCTATAATCCTTTTGTTTGATTTGGAATGAAATCGTTGAAGTTCTTCCCTCGTGCTCCTGTCTGTTCTTCGTTCTCTTCTAGGCTTGATTTTTGACTTTTTGAGTTTTGAGTTCTTTCTTGCTGGGGAAGCCCAAAATGGGTTGCTCAATGTTGGGATGATGCCTCAAGATCATTTGATCAAATTTCCCAAGAGCAAACTTCGTTTAATTTCAGATTTTGGTTTTTGGGCTCCCTCTGTTCTTCACTTACCTTTCTAGGGTTTTGGTGCTCTTCTTGATTCCCTTTGCGAGATGGCATGAAATTTGGCATGTTGAGTCCTAAGGCTATTGAGTAGCTATCTGCAAAATTTCATAGCCAAAGGATCGAAGATGAAATGGGAATTTGAGTTTTCGTTGCTGCTGCCTGTAATTTTCAGATTTTGGGCAAAATCTGAAATTATAAGTTTTGAGTTGGTTCCCCTCGCTTCCCAAACCAACCTTGCTATTTAGGATGTTGTTGCGTTTCTCTGGGGTGGAAAGATTGGGTGCAATCCCCCAATTTCTCATATTTTAAAGTTCTGAACTTTCGACCCGAGTTTCAGATTTTACTTTCTACCCTCGGGTTGCTGGGAATAGGGGAGCGATCTGACTGGAATTGGAGAGGCGGTCAGACCGGCCGAGCTAGGGCGGTCAGACCGGCCACTAGCCGGCGGTCAGACCGGCCCTAGGGTTTTTGCAAGCTTTGCTGTTTCTGGTTTTTAGGGTTTGTCTTCCAGGTGTTTCTCTGTTAATGTCTTGGTCCTTTGCTCCTCATGTTCTTCCAGTAAGAACTTGCCCTCACATATGATCTTCTCTTCATAGCTCACAATAGTTATTGGAAAGAATTTATTTGTGAGTGCTCTTCTTTGCCTGGTTCAGTTTCTCTCAAGGCTTATGCACTCTTCTTAGCTCTCTAGCTACTGGAGATTCAGTTCTTTCATGAATATTCCTTGAGGGGTAAAAGTTTTAAGAGTCGACATTCACCCCCCCCCCCTCTGTCGCCATTTCGGTCCAACAATTGGTATCAGAGCCGGTTAGCTCTTTTCAATAGATCTTAACCGGTCTCTAGAGCCATGGCGACGGACAAGCGGGGAGAGCTTGGGGTGGTTTGCCCTTATGGACTGTTGTGAGGAGGAGCTTTGTGCTTTACTGCTTTATCATATTTATTATGCTCTTACTCCTTTCTGTTGCATTGCATATGGTTTAGTCTTCCTAGCATAGATTAGAGTGCTTTTCTTGTCTAGTTGTTTAGACTTCTTACTCTTATCTTATGATTCTAGGATGCTGCTTATTAGCTGGTTCTCTTCTTACTAGGTTGAGCTCACTCACTTCTTATAGGTTCTAGCGAGGGTTGGGCCACTCTCGGGTAGGGGTGGATATCGAGCCAACTCCTCGTCTTATCGAACTTTTTCTAAAATTGACATAGTTTGATTTAATATCATTTTACGAGTAATTTAAAAGTATTTTTAGAAACGAGCTAATGAGCCGAGCCGAGCCGAGCTAAAGCAAAATTCAAATTCATTTGAAATCAACCCATTTTACTGTTTAACCAATCAATAAGTATAATTGAAGCAATTTTGAACCGAGCCAACGAGCCCCACTAACGAGCTTTTTTTCCACCCCTACTCTCGGGTAAACAGGGTACGTGTTTGCTCCTTAGTCTGATAGATGACCAGTTGATAGTTCTAGAATCATATGGGGTAGATGAGAGTCAGTCTGAGCCATAGTATTCTCTATATCTTATCTATGCTTTAAGGACTGCCTTTTCTGATTTCTTTCCTAGCTTCTCAATTTTCTTGCTTTGGTTAAGGGGGGAGTTCATTTGGGAGCTTCTAGATCTTAATATTGACATAACTCTACTTGAACTAAAAGTTGCGTCACATGTTGAGGGGGAGCTGGATTTTCTTGCATGTCATTCTGCATTGTCATAGAATTACATGGAACCTTGATTATTATCCTTTTATGACATATTTACCATGCTTTACATCTTGCCATGATTTGTGCTAAATTGCTAGATTTATCATGACTTTATATGTGTAGTCAAGTCTTTGCCATGATAGGTTGATTAACATGCTCAACTTGAACTAATTCATGTCATGTTAGCTCTTGAGACTAGTCTCTCTTTAGTTATCTTTTTATGATTCATGCCATGTCAAATGAGTTGAGTTGAGTCTTGAATCTATATTGAGTTTTAGATTGAGATATGTTAGTTCCTTGATGAAACATGAGTTAGTACAACCTTTTAAGAAAGCAAAAAGATCTTTTTTGTGTGAAACAACTGATCTCACCAATTCTTTCTCATGAGACGGCTTGCCATTGCACTAGGCATGAACTCAGGGAGAGTTTTGGGTGACCAAGATCATTTCCTTAAACTTCTTGCTTGGAGTGGTCGCATAAGGCTTGAGATCTAGCACATGTCTAAAAATGTTGGTTAGAAACAATCATGAGTTGTAAAAGAAAAACTTATGACAAATGTGCTTCATTTGCTTAATTATACAAAAAGATCACGTACTTGAACAATTGTTTCTCTCTTGAACTAATAGCACTCTAAAATAATTCAATACTAGCTTCTTGGTTCCACTTCGCTTATTGACATGGCCTGCATCCTCTTTGGATACCTCTAGCTAGACTATACTCATGGTTGACTTGACATGCTAAGAAATTCGATTAATTTTCAGATTGTGACTTATTTGGCTTAGCTTGATTATACATGTCTTGTCATGATCTTGATAGCATACTCGTGTCTTATGGCTTGATGTAATCCTCATATGGTCATTTTGGATAATCTTCATGGCTCTAAATGCTTAAAATAAACAAACTTCAGCCATTTCATCTAATATCATGCCTTATTCTCTCTTTTGCATCCTTGATGTGTTTATTGCCAAAAGGGGGAGAATAGCGGAGAAAAAGCCATTTGGGGACTTTCTAGTGCTTTGGAAAATAATTTGCTCTTTCTTTTGTAGCTCTAGTGTTCCTTTGTCGACATGGTCATAGCTTCTTTGATTTCTCTTAGACCATGTTTGACTCTTGTTTCTTTTCAAACTCAACTTTGCGCTTTTTCTGGGTTTGTCAATATACTCATCAAGGGGAGATTGAGATACCATGTGGAGGTGACCACATGTTTATGATGAGTAATTGACAAGTGTGTTGCAAAGATTGAGTTTGGTTTGAGTGATTTGTGCCAGGTCGGCATTTGGTGCAGTCAGGTATGGTTGGACGGTCTTATTGCATATTCATCTTCCCGATTGGTCGTTTGGGCGATTTCATGCTTAAGTTCATTTTGTTGATGCTAACTGTGATTACATATGTCGAGCGGTGCTATGTGATGTGTTTCTTGTCTGTGATGGCTGCTGGACATCGAGGCGGAGTCGTGGCAAGGCACGAGGTGACCGGACTAGGCACAGGCGGTGTCGAGGTCAGAACGGTCGGATGTGTCGAAGACGGCGGAGACTCGAGGTGGTTGCGAGGCTTGGATGACAACGAACGCGGAAGCTTCCCGGAAGGTGCAGGAGGGGCGTTTCGGTAAAAGCGCAAAGCTGCACAGGTGGAAGCGGTTCCGTTCGGGTTTAGCGGGCATAACGGGTTGGAGACCTTAGCCAGAGCCTATATAAGGAGGGGATGTCTCCTTATGGCTGCATGCATTCCAAGGGTTTCTAGTAGTTGTTAGGGTTTGCTTTAGTCAAAATGGCCTTTTGGAGAGGTTGTTTTACTTTGAGGGTTTAGTTGGTGAGGTTTGGTGAGATGGCAGAAGGTTGTCTCCCGTAGGTTTCCTTGTGCTCATCTTCTTCTCTGTGTTCTTGATGTTTTCTTGAGTTTGTGAGAGGGAGAAGATGAATTGAGAGACCATGTAATCATTCCTCTATATTCAATCATATATGGGGACTCCTCTGTGATCTTTGTGTTTATGGAAATGAATGCTTTCAAGAAGTCATTTGAGTCTTTGCTTCTCTGTCTGTTTTATCTCTCGATGCCTTTTCCGTTCATTTCTGAGTTTTTGTGATTTGGCTTTGATTCTTGCCCAGAAGGTGTAAAATGGATTGCTCTATGTTGGGATGGTGCCTCAAGATCATTTGATCGATTTTTCCCGAGAGCAAATCGAATGAATTAAAGTTTCTCATTTTCAGCCTCCTCTGTTGTTCATTTCATTTCTAGGGTTTTGTTGTGAATCTTGTTTCCCTTCGTGTGATGGCATGAAACTTAGCATGTTAAGTCCTGTGGCTATCAAGTAGCTATCCTCAAAGTTTCATGGTCAAAGGATCAGAGTTTAGAGGGCAATTTGGTTTTTAGTGTTGCTCCCTGTAGTTTTTTAGACTTTGGGCAAAATCTCAAATTCTTGCTCAAATGATGGAATCTTCAGTCCCAAAAGTGCTTAATGCTATTTAGATTATATTCTTGCACTTCTGGGTTGAAGAGAAAAGAGAAAAAGCACACATTCCTTTGATTCCCCCAAATCTCTAAATTTTTCAGTCTGTCTTGCCTGCTGTCTGGTCTGCACTCGGGGAGGCTGGTCTGACCGGACCTCACATGGCGGTCGGACCGCTCCACTAATGCCGGTCAGACCGGCCCTGAGGAAGCGGTCAGACCGGCGGCCAAGTGGCGGTCTGACTGGCCTCAAGGCAGCAGTCTGACCGCCCCTCCTTTCCTTGTGATTGATACTTGCGGTTTTCTTTCCAGTTTTGGTTCTTCTTCGTCTTTATGTCTCTCTGATAGATTTGTAGTTCTAAGGTTCCAGAGAGCATATTTCATCTTTTTCATAGCATTCATTGCTATCGGAGAAGATTATTTAAGTAAGCACTAATTGGAGGGGTATCTTTTAAGAAGCGTCATTCGCCCCCCCCCCCCTCTGTCGCCGATTTCGATCCAACAGAAGATAACAGGAGTGCACCTCAGCGCTTTCCAACAACCGGACAACATCACAACATGGGCAATAAAACTTGGTGGCTATGGTGTGTTGCTCGAACTAGGCCTGTTTGGGCAGTTGACGATAGAGTGCCCGACCATCCTATAGAGTCTACATCTTGGGCGCCTAGCCCGTTGCAGATGCTAGCTATCATCTATGTCATTACGGATGTGGCAGGACTATCGTCTTCCACGACCGACCTACTTGAGTGTGTCGTTCAGCACCTGCTTTACTTGCCCTACCCAGAGGTCCCTGTAACCCATGTCCAACCCATACAAATTGAACTCAACACTCCAAGTGTCGTACAAGTGATGGATGTCATAGTACTTTGAGATGTAATGCGCTGAGGCCTAACACCACGCATGCCGCATACACATGAGAGAATGGCTTGTGAAGAAGCTCTAGCTTATTGCAGGTGTACGAAGCTTCGTCATTGATCGTACAGACTTGTTCATGATCCCCTCTAGCCTGACCCATGATATACCTCTCCCTGAGACAGATCTTGAACTTTTACCGATACCGTCCATGGTACGAGCAACGTGCGAATAAGCCCTATTGATCTTCTTATTCATGCATGCCTGTATTACTTCTAAGAATTGTTTGCCTTCCTCCAGATGTTTTTTTGCCATCATGGCTCTATTCACAAAGTACCCAATAGTACATTTCCAGCTCTCCTTGACAATTGCAGTGATCCGTAGGGATTAGACACCCTTGAGGACATCATTGTATACCTCGAATATGTTGTTCATCATGATTCCATACCAAGCACCACTGGTGTTGTGGAATAAAGACCATTTCTCCAAGTTGGATGAGTGGGAGTTAACCCACTGCATGAACTTCCCATAGGTGCCCCTTGTTTGGCATCATTCAAATGCCTCACATGCTTGTCGATCTCCTCGTCAAGTTGTCACCACACAGCCTCGAACTTTCACCTTTGGTTCTGCTTGCATAACTTCTTGAACACCTTCATCATGTCCAAGCTTCAAAATCTTATGTGGAAGTTAGCCGTGAGATGCCTCATGCACCAATGGTTCCTCATGTCGTTCCACTAGAACGATGACTGTGTCCTGTTCTGCAACATGCTCAACACGGACAACAACCCAGCATTGCGATCCGAGATAACACACACATCTAGCTGGTTCTGAACCACTACTTGCTTCATATTTACTAGGAACTACAACTAGCTATCCGTGTTCACATTCTCCACAATAGTGTAGGCCACGGGGAGTAACTGGTTGTTCGCATCGGGTGCAACCGCAGTGAGGATGATACCCTTATACTTGTTAGATAGGAAAGTGTTGTCCACCATCAGTACGAGACAGTAGTACTTGAAACTTTTGATCACCTGACAGAAGGCCCAAAAGACTTTGTAAGCAATTGGGCCCTTTGTGGGATGCACCTACTCCAGCTTGTTAATGTATGTGCCAAGATTTGATTCTATAATTTGATAGAGCATTCTTGGGACTAGGTCGTAAGCATCTTCGTATATGCTGTACATACGCTCCACGACCTTCCGTTTCGCGCACCATACCTTATGGTAGCTAATCGGGAACCCCACCATGTTGATAACATCTGCCAATAGAAGTTTTGGTGAAACTGAAACATCTGTGCCGATGAGGTGGCTTATCAAGCTGGTGACATATAAGGATGTCATGCTATGGTACCTATGAAATGGCTTAGCAAGCTCGCATGTGTGATCCTTCAACATCGTTATTTGAAAATCCATGACCATGCCCCTTGATAGTTGTGCATGGACCTTGTCAGGGCAAGATTCATCCACACACTCAATGGTATACGTCTCAGGGTTGGACCTGCATACCTAATGCATCCAGCTGATGTTAACGGTGTGTCTAGCAATGGCCTACTGGGCAGCACATTTGTTAGGAAAGTACTGTCTTAAGAGTAGAGAGTCTTCATTAAACCCCATTGTGCCCCCTCTAGCTATGGGAAAACCAGAAATGTCACTGCGATGTCATCTAATCTGAAGGAGATATAAGCAACATCAGTGGTCACAATTTCCTAGAAATGTCGCTACGATGTCATCCAATGTAGAAAAGAAATAAGCAATGTCAGTGGTCACAACTTTACCTAGTGCACCTCCCGTAGCAGCTTCTCTGTCTTCCTCATCCTCAGAACTAGCTATTTCCACATCCTCCTCCTCGCTTTCCACTTCTCCCACCTGGTCAGCAAGGTACTCGTGCCAATCAATACGGGCTGCCCACCATCTCTCTACGCCTTTGTTTGGCTCAAAATCCTGCGTACGCCTCCTCAGGCCTCCATCACTGACTTCCTTGCCCGCACCTGCACCAACACCGGTGCCTACATCACCACTAGAGACTAGCCCAGCCACTTCATCACCAATAGCTCCACTGGAACCACCAATGCTAGATGATTCCATCCTCTCCATAAACTAAACATCATCTGCCTCATATATATCGTAGCAGCAGGGTTGCACACAACCTCTATGTAATTGCCCCATGACGCATCACTTGTCACCTTCAGAAGTCACCAAAAGGTCTCCCCTACATCACCCACTACTGAGGCATACAACACCTCGATGCAGAGCTTATTCCTTCAGATGGCTCAATCGAACACGGAATGCATGCACCTCCGTAGCTCTGAGAGGCTCAAGTCCTTCAAACTTGGTGTCTAGATCACAGCCAATCACAATTTGATAGGTCCACCGCATAGAGTCCATCGTATACGAGACCATTCCCATAGAACATGAATAAATCTTGAATGCCTGACATAACGTACCTATCACAGGAGCATACGAGACCCACTTAGTACACGATATGCAATGATCATACCATCTAATAGCTGCTATCATACATCAGATGGATTTATCTTGTTGTTTTCACAACATCTACCTGTCATTTGTTGTTGGAACATCAACTATATTTGTTCGGTTGAAATAGTCTGTGTTCTAATTCACCATGCAAACTTAATTGTGTCTTCCATTCACTTCTATATTTTTCATGGTATATTGACAAGATTCTTACATACTGGTATTTCAAAGTACATATAAGTAAGCAATCTCATGCGTGTAATTACCGTGACTAACAAATAATTAACCACACTAACAGAACTAAGTCTTCTAGGTGAACTAAGCACACAAACCGAGTACATAAGGCTAACTTACTACCTATCCTAAATACATTGTGTAGTAATTATTTCATAATGCACTAATTCTAACTATTTTGTTTGCATGCAAATTCGTTGAGCTATATGTAGGCAACGTCATGCATGTAATTACTAGGACTAACAAGTAATTAATGACACTAATAACACTATGTCCTGTAAGTGAACTAAGGGCACAGACCAAATATGTAAGGCTAACTACTATTTTTCTACACTAACAACATACCATTTTAGCTAATTAAATGCTAATCATATTACTAAAATAATAGTCACATGTGGATGAAAATTACCTTTTCTTGATGCTCACAAGTCGATCTACAACTTCCGCAACTGCACGAACTTCAAATTTGAAAGCAAAACAACAAGAACTTGATGGTAGCAAAGCACCTTTCGGGACCATTTTATTGCGCACGACACACACCGTGCACAGGGGGCCAATGACGCGTGGACACACGTGAGGCAACATGTGGTGACCGCTAGGCTGCTGTGATTGGGTGGCACGGGTGCGCAGGGGCTTAGTGAGGCACGCAGCGACGCGTGGCGGCTACAGCGGTCGTGGGCACGAGTTCTCGGGGGTCCACGAGGCGTGTGGCGACATGTGGCGGCTGCAGTAGCTGAGTGGCGCGGGGGCCAGCGAGGCGTGTGGCGACGCATGCTCTCGTGGTTGGGCGATGTGGACGCATGGGGCTATGGGCACATCAGCCGAGGCGGACACACATGCGTACAAGGTGGGCTCCACGCTCGCCTGGTGTGGGAAAATCTTGGTGCTTTTCGCGGTCCAGTGGTGTAGAAAGCCAACGGGCCTCGCCAACCGCCGCACTCGCCTGCCCAGCCGCAGTCGGCCAAGAGTGTCGTGCTTTGGGGTGTGGTACACGTCATCCCCTAGTTCTTCCATGCTTAGGAGGTGGCTAGATTCACACAAAAAAGTGACAATGGGGCCAGATTTGCAAAAAAAAAAAAGAGAGAAGCAAAGGTGCTACGAGAATAAAAAAAACACAAGTTTTTCTCTCTCTGTGTTTTTTACTTGACATGTAGGGCTGCTCATTTGGGTTTTTTGTCGTTTATGACTTATTTTTGCACTGTAGTTGGCTTATTTTGTATTGTAAATGCTGGTGGCTTTTTTCACGTAATTAAATTTAAAAATAAAAAAACATATTAACTCATCACAGACAATATAAAGAAATATAAGGAAAAAATAAAAGACAAAAAGTCCAAAAAAACCAAAAAACCAGAAAAAAAAACAAAATTAAAAAATAGTGAACTAGAAGCCAAAAACTAGAAACTAAAATCGAAACAAGCGGACCCTGTCTGCCCACTTTGCAACAGACTCCAAAGCCGCTTTTGAACAATAAAAAGGCCAAAAACAGGCACCAAAGAGCAAAAAGAGATCTCTACCACGATAATAAAACTAGTGGAGTAGTAGCATCGTAATGTTAAGTAGTAATCAAGATCCCTGACGGTTGCACACACAACGTCACAACCACAACCGAAAGGGAAAAGAGGTAGGGAGACTGGTAGACTTAAGACTATTTGAGAGTGGCATGGCAGCGATCCCACTCCGTCGCCTGCCAGAGCATGTACTAGTTGCATGTGCAAGCACGAGGGCCCCATAGCATTTCTCCCCTCCACTCCACACAGCGTGACACCTGCATCTAGCTGCTTCGAGGCTTCCTCCTTTTCGATTTATACTTTCAGTTTTGAGTTATTTACGGCTACTAGTTTTAAAATAATATATCTTTTTAAGATAAATTTTATAAATTAACTATAATAGATTAAAACTGGAAACAAACCGAGCTGATCGAGCTCGCCTAGAATTGTGGCTCAGCACAGCTCACTCGTTTAGGAACCGAGCCAAAAGCCCAGCTTAGCTTGGCTTGTTTCCTGGCTCTAGCCAGCACGAATTAGCTCACGAGCCGCACAAGCTATGACCACGGCCGATTGGAAAAATGCTATTATTTTTGCTTCGTGATGGATTAACATGTAAGCATACAATTAGATAAGAAGATACAAAATGAATAGCATCAAGTCATCAACAAGCAGCAACATACTAGTGCTATCAAAAATATAAAAATTTGAAAACCGGAGTTAGGACATCAGTGAAAACATTATCACTTTATTTCCAGTAAGGAGAATCTAAACCCTGTTCTGAATAACTAATCTAGCTATTCCTATATCATAGCATATATTTCATCACAAGGATATCCCCTTAGTAGCACAATTCCATCACACGGTATCACAAATCCATCCACACATATCACAAATGTTTAAGCACAAATACATCACACGGCATCTACACGGTCAGATCTGGAAGAATATGGAATAGGGAGTCACCTTGTAGCCGAGGAGAAGTCGCTACCGTTGTGTCGGGAGAGCAAGCCATCGCCACTTGGTCTGAGGACAACAAGGAGCTCTATGGGGCAGAGAGTAGAGAGGCCATGTTGGCAGTGGTGAGGATCTCTAGGCTGGCTGCGTGGTGGGGAGCACGGGGATGGGGGTAGGGCCCAAGGGAGGACGGGGTGCAGTGGTGCGGTAGGCTGCATGATGGGAGGGGCGGGCAGTGGGAGGTGGGAGGCGTGGTAGGACTTGGGAGGCGCAGTGGGAGAGGCGAGCGAGAGGCGCGGTGGGAGGGATGGGCGGCGCGACAGTGGCTCGGTTGATGGGGTGGGCGACACGGTGGACAGGACGGTAGAGGAATAGACTGAATGAGGAATGCAAATCAGGATCGACAGAATGGTTAGGGACTTAGGGTTATGCACAAGAATCCAGATAGGGTTATGCACAAGAATCCAGATGAGTGTGGGCTAGGCCTGGGGCACCGTAACTATGGGCTGGACTGACACGAGTCAAAGCTGGCTCATGAGCGACTCGAGCTCGGCTCAATTTTTTGCGAGCTTGGACAGAGACTCGGCTCAAAAATTTAGGAGCCTGAGCCGAGCAGCTCGAGCTAGCTCACGAGCCACGAGCTATTTTTCCAGCCATATAGTAGATATTGTACCGACTTCATCTATATCGGTCAAAGTCGCACGCGAGTGTCTCTCTTCGTACTTTCTCTCGCAAACAAGTAAAATTAAAAAAAAACTAAAAGTCATAAGCCACAGCTAAAAAACCCATCCATCCAAGCAATAAAAACAATGAAGGCCATTCTGTTCATATTTGTTTATGTTTCTATCTTATGCTTAGGGCATCTGCAAAGGTCTGAGTCAGCTAGCTATATGCATGTACACATCAGCATATATCCTATGTGGAGGAAAGAGAGTATGTAAAAAAAATCGAGCCAACTCTTCCTTAAGCACTAGTCTATAACGCCAAACGAGGCAGCCTCTATAAATTCTGTGTGTGCATGTAAGCATCAAATAGCTATCCTTATAGATAGTTCTTTAGAATGCTAGCTTTAGTGTGTACTATATAAATGTTGTGGAAGTCTTATAGTTAGTTACTAGCTATAACCATTGGAGATGCCCTTAAAGAAGCTAAAGGCCAATATGAACACCTGGTTTCTCGAAGCGCCTTTCCTACTTCTCTCACTCTCGTCTCGCTCCGGAGATAAGGCATGGGTCATTGACGCATCATACACCCCACTCATCTCACTCCTGTCTCACACACGTATCTCTTTCTCACTTTTCAATAACTTCCAACTTCTTCTAAAAGCCACTTCTTTTAGCCACTACTATTTATTTTTAGCCAAAAGTTATCCACCGTAGCTAATATGAATGGGTAGTGTAAGAAAAATAGCTCGAGTTTCACGAGCCGGCTAGAGCTTGTTATGAGCCAAGCCGAGTTAGCTCGGGCTCGTGAATTTTTGAGCCAAGCCGAGTCTCTGTCCAAGCTCACAAAAAAATCGAGCCAAGTCCGAGCCGCTCACAAGTCAGCTTTGGCTTGTGTTAGTCTAGCCCATAGTTGCTCCATGCGGTGCAGCGCCCCCAGGCCTAGCCACACTCATCCCAGTTCACATGCGTAACCCTTAGTCCCTAACCCTTCGGGCGATCCTGATCTGCATTACTCATTCGGTTGATTCCTCTGCCGTCCCATCCACCGTGTCGCCCGCCCAGTCCACCAAGCCGCCTACTGCACCGCTTGCCCCTCCCACCAAGCCTCCCATCGCTCCTCCCGCTCGCCTCTCCTACCGTGCCTCCTAAGTCCCACTGTGTCTCCCACCGCCCGCCGCGCCTCCTACCTCCCACCGCGCCTCGCACCACCCGCTGCACCACTCGCCTCTCCCACCGCAATGCCACACCCCGTCCTCCCCCTGGGCCCTGGCCTCATCCCCGTGCCCCCCCCCGGTGCGCTCTCCACACCACGCAACCAGCCTAGAGATCCTCACCACCGCCAAGATGGCCTCTCCAAAGGTGACAAACTCCTCGCAGCCCCCATAGATCTCCTTGTTGTTCTCAGACCAAGTGGCGGTGGCTTGCTCTCCAGCACGCAGCGGCAGCGACTTCTCCCTAGCTACAAGGTGACTCCCTATTCCATATTCTTCCATATATGCGTCCGTCTTTTCAAGCGACCGTGGTCACAGCTTATGCGGCTCGTGAGCTGATTCGAGCTAGCTCGAGCTAGAAAACAAGACAAATTGAGCTGAATTTTTAACTCATTTCTTAAACGAGCCAAGCCAAGCCACGGCTCTAGACGTGCTCGGCTCGAGCCCCGGCTCATCTCATTTTCAGCCCTATGAACGGGTCGTAGTGGACGACTACGGGCCTGTTCTTTTTGGATGAAGTTTATGGCTTTTGGCTGCGCCTTGTGGCTTTTGGGCTATTCGTGCGAGAGATTACAGAGTAACATAAACTCACGTGCGGTTTTTGCCGATATAAATAAAGTCGGTACAGTATGTACTACAATTAACTAGTAGACACTATTTTAAAACATACTTTATTTAAAAAGTAATTATTATAGAAAAGTTGAAAAATAGTTTTTAAAAAGTTAAAAAGAACAGGCCTACTACTGCTACTTGGAACAAGCGGCTGCTAGCTGCAAATAGGGCTGTAAACGAGCCGAGCTCGAGCGAGCTTGACCTGGCAAGCTCAAGCTCGGTAGAAACTCGAGCCGAGCTCGAGCGAGTCTGAGATCGACATCGAACTTCAAGCTGGGCTCGAGCTCGGCTCGGACAAAACTCGAGCTCGCTCGAGCTCGGCTCGTGTAGGCTCGGTGTGGACTGAGGGAGTACCTGCGGAGTGCGGAGCCGTGGCCGAGCTGCAGCCTGCAACGACGGGAGCCGTGGCCGGGTCGAGGAGGGGCGGCGCGGGGACGAGCGCGCCGGGGACGCGGGCGCGACCATCGGATGCTCGGCGCCGCCGATCCGGCGGCGCGAGGGGAGGACCGAGGAGGGGCGACGGGGGGACTGGAGGAGGGGGCACGAGGCCACGAGAGGCGGCAGCGGAGGCGAGGAGAGGCGGCGGGGCGAGGAGGGGACGGGGTGGGGTGGCGCAAGGGAGAGGAAGGGGGACGGGAGGAGCCGAGAGGCGGCGGGGAGGCGAGGAGGGGGCGGGGCGGGAGAGGGGTCGATGGCGGGGCGAGGAGGCGGCGGCGGGAGAGGAGGGGACGACGAGGGGATAGGGCGGCCGCGGCGGGGCGACGAGGCGGCGGCGGTAGGAGAGGTGGGGGCGAAGGGGCGGCGGGGCGACGAGGGGACGGGGTGGGGCGGCCGACGGCGGAGGCGGCGAGGGGCGGCGGGCGGGGGGCGACGAGGAGGCGGGGCGAGGAGGGGCGGCGGGGAGAGGAGGGGGTGACGAGGCCGAGGGGACGGAGTGGGCGGCCGCGCGGCGACTAGGGGCGTGGCAACGAGCCGGCGGGAGCGCGACGGCGCGAGGATGGGCGGCTGCGGGGCCTCGCCGCCTCGGGGGGCAGGCGGAGGCGGTCAGGCGGGTGGGGGAGAGGACTGAGGAGGGAGGGGTGTGGGGGCCGGGGCCCGGGGGGCGTGATTTGAGAGGAGAGGGGGGACTCGGAGTCAGGAGGGCCGGAGGGGTGTGGGGAAATGGGGAAGGGGTAAAAAATCCTAAGCTCGCGAGCTATTCGAGCTCGGCTCGTTAAAGCTCGCGAGTTTAGGATGAAGCTCGAATTCGGCTCGTTTGGGGCTCGAGCCAAGCTCGAATCGAGTCTAGAGCGAGCCAAACTCGAGCAGTTCGCGAGTCTCGAGCTTTTTTTACAGCCCTAGTGTTGCCGCACGAAATTGATCTGTACGTCAACAAGGTAATTGATGGAGAAACAAGAACTACTTTAATCTAAAGACTAAGGAAAACAAAGGTACGAAAATAATATTGTATCGATTGTCTGATGATCCTTCTGCAATCGGCCTTACCCTTCATATTTATAGGGTGCCTGGTCTATGGCAAATAAAATCGGCATCAAATCAAGATTTATGGCAAGTAAAAACAAATTAATCACATCCGCTAATGAGCCCGATTTCTTTCTCTTCTTTGCTTCTCCGCTGTTGAATCCTCTGCAGATAACTTCCCATAACGATTCAAGATTCCCAAATTTTTAACCGCTTTCGTTATATCCGCCGAGTTTCCAAATCGTGATCGAACTCCTTGCGACCACCTTTAGTATGGTCGTAGCCTTCAATGCAGTCGTGGGCTTCTACGTGGTCATATACTCCAACGCGGTCGTAGACCCCAACGTGGTCGTAGACCCCACCGTGGTCGTAGCCTCCAACGTGGTCGTAGACTCCGTCGTGGTCGTAACCTCCGACGTGGTCGAGACTCCAACGTAGTCGATACTCCACCATGGTCGAGACCCCACCGTGGTCGTAAGTTCAATCGCCGACTATCAACCTTGATGTCATCGTCGTGAACCGGGCTTCGATCATGGCCAATCGTGGTCGAGCAAGCGTCCGATCCAAAATGGTTGAGCCACTTTTGACCATGCCAACGTGGTCGAATCGCCGACCACGGCCAACGTGGCCGAATCGGTCCAGCCGGCTTCCGATTAATGGTCGTAAATGCTGCAACGTGGTCGTAAAACCACCCGCGACCGCCAACGTGGTCGTGAATCGCTTCGACCACGACCAACGTGGTCGTGAATCGGTCCACCGGTTTCGATTAGTGATGACAAGGTCGTAAATGCTGCAACGTGGTCGTAAAACCACCCGGCGACCGCCAATCGTGGTCGAGCTGCCTTCGACCACAGCCAACGTGGTCGTAATCGCCCACCGGCTTCCGACTTGCTTTGCCGTGATCGTAACTACTACTCACGACCATGATATCTGCACGGCGCTTCCTTGTTAACTTGCTTTCGCTTTACGATGATTGTCAAGCCAAATTTGATTATCAACACATGCCCCTGTTTTTGGCAACACTTGTGTGCCAAAAATAAGAATTACTTGCTCGACCAACAAGGCCAATGTCAACACATCCATTGGCCATGTTTATATGTCTAAGGGCGATAATTTATTATCGCCATGTTATAAAGTCTAAGGGCGATAAACAGTATCACCATAAATAATATTTCTCGGACGATGACTGCAAACACCGCCATATTTTCTCATGCATTTTGCCACACACTTGGATAGTACCTTTTAAATATTTTCCATTAAGTGCTCTAGGCAACCTTTCTCCATGCAAATTTTGCACAAAATAACTATTTCAGAACAATTTCTATAACTTTATACGGACCATCCCAATTTGGAGACCATTTTCCAAACTTATTATCCTTTGACCCAATAGGTAAAATCGTCTTCCATACTAAATCTCCAATTTGAAACGATTTTTCTTTACCTTCTTATTATAGGCCTTAGCTACTCTTAATTTGTCTTTCTCAATTTCTCTCAAAGCTTTTATCCTCTCATCCGTAACTTCGTCTATTCTATCCATCATTAAGTCATGATAATCCACTACGACAAATCATTTTGCTCGCCAACCTAAGAGCGCCCGATTCACCTCAATCGTAAAACGGCCTCCCGCCCATATACTAACTCATATGGTGTTACTTTGTAGCCCCATGCTTAGATATACGATGAGCCCATAATGCCTCGCATGTAACCTCATGCCATCTCTTAGGATATTCTTCTATTTTCTTTTGATAAGTTTAATTAAAATCTTATTACTAGACTCGGCTTGCCCATTAGCCTCGAGCATAGTATGGTGAAGAATTAAGTAATTTAATTTTCAATGATTCGCAAACTCACGTACTTGATGAGACACTAAAGACGCCCTTGATCGATCGTTAAAGTCTGTGGTATGCCGAATCTATGAATAATATGCACCAAGATAAAATAAATTACTTCTTTATGTGTCATATTTTTAAGAGGAACAGCTTCATCCATTTTGTAAAATAATCAGTAGCTACTAAAACAAAACGATGACCTTTAGAAGATGCAGGCATATCTCGCCGATAAAATCTAAACCCCACCCACGAAACGGCCATGGTTTAATAATAGGTGCAACACTGCAACTGGTGCCAATTGTATATCACCAAATTTTTGACAGACTCACAACCTTTATAATATTTAAAACAATCTTCTAACATAGTCGGCCAATAAAAACCAGCTCGCCTCAACAACCATTTCATCTTATGGGCGATCGATGTGTGCCACAAATACCTTCATGTACCTCACCCATAGCAATTTTAGATTGGTCTGAACTTAAACACTTTAAAAGCAATCCTTCTACGATTCGCGATATAATTCTCCATCAAGCAATGTATACTTTAAAGCTCTGTCGCGAATTTTTCTATCTACAGATTTATCGGGATTTTCTAAATAACTAAGTAAAGGTTTTCTCCAGTCATCGAATTCAGCCATATTTGCCGTTTCTAAAACATCCGAATCTGCCTTGCTGTTCGCCATATAAACAGAACATTTTTGTGCATCGGTTTTCTATCACAAATAGCTTGCCTCTACTAACATGATAACCAGATGCTTGTTGCGCAAGATCATTAGCTCTAAAATTATCTCCTCTAGATATATGACTGATAGTAAAATCATCTAGGTTTGATACGATCTCTAAACACTTTTCTAAATATCTATTCAATGAACCATCAAGGCACCGATAAATTCCGAAACTTGCTGCACAACTAATAACGAGTCACCAAAAGCTTCTATATTTTTACTTCCATGGATTCTAAAATTTGCAATCCTAATAAAAGTGCTTCATACTGGCTTGATTATTAGTACAAAAATATTCCAAACGGACCGATGTTTCAAAAATAGCACCTCTAGGTGAAATTAAGACAATACCAACACCTTGTCCTTCTTTACAGCCGAGCCATCAAAATATAGCTTCCATGGAGATACGCATAAATAACTAACCAGCTCCATACCATTATCAACTCTATGATCTACAATAAAATTTGCTACAATTTGGCCTTTCATGGATTTTAAAGATTCATAAGCCAAATCATATTCTACCAATGCATAAGCCCATTTTCCAATTCTACCACTTAAAATCTTTGTTGCAACATATACTTAATAACATCGGTCCGACAAGTTACCACACAAGTATGGACAATAAATAATGCCTTAAACGGGTACAAGCATAATACAAGGATAAACACAATTTTTCAATAAATACATACCTTGTCTCTGCTCCCGTAAGACGTCGGCTCAAATAAGTGATAACAAATTCTTTGCCTTCTACCTCCTGCGTAATCTGTAACCAATAACACCATCTTCCGCAGAATATATAGCCGAAACGGCGTCCCGGCTTTAGGCGCCCTCAAAACAGAGGAGTAGACAAATACTTCTTAATTTCATCAAAGGCTCTGTTGTTCTCGCTTTCAAGTAAATTCGGTTTCCTTCTTTAACCAAGTATGGGTGTAAATGCGTCAATTTTCCTGCATGTTAGATATAAATCTTCTCAAATAGTTTATTTTTCCTAAGAATTTTTGCACGTCTCTTTTACATTCTCGCGCCTTTATTCTTTGAATGGCCTCTAATCTAGCAGATCTATCTCTATTCCTCTCATGTATGAGGAATCCTAGAAACTTTCCACCGACACGCCAAAAGCGCATTTGAGTGGATTCATTTTTAAACCATACCGACGCATCCTTTCAAATACTAATGTCAAATCGCCAAATGATGATCCACGTTATCCGATTTAACTACTACATCATCAATATATATTTCTAGTATGATACCGAGTAAGTCATGAAAAATTAAATTCATAGCTTGTCGATACGTAGCGCGGCATTTTTAAACCAAATGTCATGACAACCCACTCAAATAATCCTACAAAACCAGGACACCTAAAGGCCGTTTTAGACATATCTTCTTCGCCATAAAATTTGATTATAACCAGCATTGCCATCTAAAAGCTAACAACTCTATGTCCCAAGCATTATTAATCAACATGTCGGCTATAGGCATGGGATATTCATCTTTGGAGTAGCTTTATTCAAATCTCTAAAATCAACGCAAATGCGTAATTTGCCACTACTCTTCTTCTCAATCGGCACAATGTTGGATATCCACTCGGCATATCTACATGGCCTAATAAAACCAGCTCTCAATAACCGGTCTATTTCCTCTTTAATACGGTCATACATATTAGGATTAAACCTTCTAGGTGGCTGTTTGTGAGGCCTAAAACCAGATTTAATGGGCAACCGATGCTCTACTAGCTCTCGGCTAAGGCCTGGCATTTCGTGGTACTCCCATGCAAAGCAATCAACATAATTTCTAAGCAACTCAATCATTTTGGCTTTGCAGTCATTCGCCATGTTTTTATTCACAAATGTCGGCCTAGGAATATCACCACTACCTATGTCCACTTCCTCTAATGAATTAGCCGATGTAAAACCATATCCTAATTTTTCTACTTCATCAAAATCATCAATAGCTTCACACATATCGTTCTTACTTGACCGATAATGCTCGCTCGCTCGCCAACCAATCCAAACTATGCTCCTTATCCATTTATAACATCATATTGCTAAGCCGGGCTGCACAAGCCTACGGTGCATGCATTCTGTGTACAAAACCATCCTTAGTAACACTAACATAGTCATAATCGTAAAGATCTATGCCCGTTAAACACTGAATATTACCATGCTGCCAATCACCAAGCATCGCCAAAGCAACATAAGCCGATGTGTCCGCTGAATGACTTCTATATCATCATCTACCCACCGTACTAAAGTTTGATGCAAGGTGGAAGGAATGCAACGATTAGCATGAATCGACCACGACCCAATAAAACACTATAATTACCTTGCACATCGACGACAAAGAAAGTCTGCGGGTAAAGTTTTGCTCCCAACAAGAAGCTCCATTGAGATGACGCCTTTGGCTTCAGCTTGGCTCGCGGTAAATCCATTAAGCGTCAAATTAGTCTTCATAAGCTCACTGTCCTCTTTGCCTAATTTCTTAAAAACTGAATATGGCATTAAATTTACAGTAGCTCCACCATCTACAAGCATCCTAGAAATCGGCCTTCCGTTAATATGCCCTTAACATATAACGGTTTCAAGTGTCACACGATTCATCGGGTTTTTCAAAGATAGCTTCTTTGGGGCCGAGACACAATTGTGCAACCTCCTCATCAACATTTCGAAATTCGAAGGTAGTGTAAAAACCATATTAATATCCATACCTTCCGGAAGTGGAGAGCCATCTTTAACTAGTGGAGACCCCTCATAATCTAACAAATCATGCTCATCATCACTATTTGTCTGCACTGACTCTTCAATTTTCTTCAGCCTCCATTCTTTCTTAGTAGGTATCATAGGCTTGATTTCATTGAATAAATCATCCCTCATTTCTTCAGCCTGAGCCTCTCTCAATTCTTCTCTCACTGAGCGCTGCAACCTCCTTTTTGTGAATGTGAGAGCCCCGTGGACACCATCCGGGCTGCCGTTCCACACCGCTAACAATGGAATCTTCTCTTTATTTTCAGGAGCAACCACACTATTTTCGCACTTGCCCACGCATCGTTCATCGGTGCAGCATTATTCACCTCTGAATTTTTACTCGTTTCACTTCCTTCTTTGATGCGGTAAACTCTTCTTGGAGATTTATCATCTCTCTGCTCACAAAACCGATTAATTTATTAAATCGGTCATTTCTAGGCCATGACAGCCTGTCAAACACCGACCTTCTTGGCATTTCCCATCCCGGATGAAATGGCTCAAAAACATTGGAGTTGGTGGTATCCATGGACCGCAAAACCCCATGGTGGACAAGGAGAAAAACCACCGTGAGGAGGACCCCATGGCACAGCAATAGCGGCCTAGGCATAGGATGTGGTGCGGCAGTGGAAATTTTCCCATCGGTGATTCCAACCACCGAACTCTTGCCTTGGAGGAGATCTTGGTCGCTTCAAATTATAGGGCCGACTAAAACTGCTTTGGCGGTCTTACCATCTTCATATTTGGCCGAAGCTCTTTAAATGTGGGCTTCGGTCTCTCAACCCATTTGTTTGTCCTATTCTTTCCTCATTAATTTTCCAACGACCCACTTCCGGCTTTTGGTTTTATCATCCTTGTCCTCCCATTCTCATGCACCCTAGGAGTTGCGTAACTCTCTGTAATTTTGATGGACTCATGGCCTTGAGGAGTATTTTCAATTTGGACTGTTCTAACCACACCTCTACTTTCTTTCAGAGATTCACTACTATCCTCACCAATCATCACATTTTTTCCTATCGTTGATTCGGCTGTGATGGCGAACTAGCACCTTCTTATTTTTGAAATCAATCACATTGACTGGAAAAGGTTGAGTGTCTAATCGCATTTTTGAGCTCTCAAGAAACTTCAATCGCCCTTCGCTTATGGCGATTGAACTCGTCGACTAAAAATATTGCGATCGTTAGTAGCATGAGAATAAGAATTATGCCATTTACAATATGCACGTCTTTTTAATTCTTCAGAGGTGGTATGACATGTCCGATGGGCAATTTTATTTGTTTCTCTTGCAACAAATAATCAAAAATCCTATCACATTTAGCAGTATCAAAAGTATATTTTATGTCTTCATGCCGATTTTTCGTAGAACCGCCTCAAAGCGAGCAAACGAATGGTTTAGATTTTGAATCCCATGCCCATTCGGCTACACACATATCCACACTCTCATCATCGATGACGTGGAGTCATGTTCTACTAAATTAACAGGATGGTTTGTTTTATGTTTTTCATTGGTCCTATGGAAATTTTTAGATTCTCTAGCCCGGCTTTCTTGAACCAGAGCCCTTTGCAACACTTGACTCACATCTAAGAAATCCTGCCTTCTAGTTTTTCCTTCAAATGTGAAAGCAACCTGAATAGGCTAACTAAGCAAGATCCTTATCGATATTACTAGATTAAAGCATCGGTTTCTTGTATCTCTAAATCTCGATATATTCAGCAATGAGTTCATTATATTTCGCCTAACCGATGTCAAGTGTGATAATCTAAATTCAGTATCTCCCGTATAAAAATACTCATGAAATTTTTGTTCTAACTCAGCCATGAATGAATAGAATTAGGTGCAAGAGATGTGAACCAAGTGAACGCAGATACTAGACAATGACAAAGGAAACAATCTTAATTTTAAAGCATCACTAGCATGGCTTCACCGCATTGTGCAATAAATTGACTAACATGCTCTAAAGTGGTTACGCCATCATCCCCAGTAAATTTAATAAAATCAGTACTCTGAATCCACGGGGATATGGAACCGTATCATAGAAATCAGGATACGGCTTTTGATAAAGCACGCATTCTACACTTAGGCTCTACCCCAAACGTTTCTCTCGAATATGTTAGCTACTTGCTCTCGATATTTTCATGCCTAACAAATGGCTCACCATAGGCGATTATTCGCCACATTAGTGGTCGTGGCCTAAAAGCATTAGGTTGTGGCATGTCACAAATTTGGGGTGTGGATAGGGAATATTAAGCACAAGAGGATTAAAATAAGCTTCGGTGTTGGCCCATATGGTATTCCCGATCCCCGTGGTGGTATTGGAGGTATCTCAGATGCTACTGATTTGATATGGAGGTGCATGCATTCGATTAAATTTTCAGCAACTCGGCCGTAATTCTGAGCCGAGACGAACGCATTAGTTGTGACAAACGATGACGTAGCAATATTGGCGAAGTAGGCATGTGGTTTCGCCACCATGAGTGTCACTCAATAAATCGTGGTTTCGCGGTGCACCAAATTGTGTAATAAATGCAGATGAACCATGTGGCAAAGTTTCTTGTTCTACTGAGAATGACAAAATTTAAAGCACTAGCATCACTCGTCATAGGTTGTTTTTATTGTGTTCATCCTGAACTTGCAACATCACGGCTCTAATACGATTAGTCAAAACATTATCCATAGCAACACCAACAGTTTGATTAATCATATGAGCAATATCTTCATAAGAATGAGAGATTTTACTTACGGTGTTTTTACCTCAGGGTTGGTGGAGACAGATGGCAGTGCAGTTTCTTTCATAATAATGCCTTGTCTTGTCTTCTGGAAACACGCCAACATCGTCTTCTCATACTCTAACTTGCGTCGCCGATCTCCTCACGATGTTCTTCCGCACTCGTCAAACGTGGGCGTAATGACGTTGTTGGGATCTACCTCGTAACCGCTTGACACCATGGTCCAAGCTCGACTAGGTCCCTTGTAGATCGCGTGTGACATTGCACCTCTGCTGCTACGTTGCTGCCTTCGGTTCCTACGTGCGAAGTAGGCCGGTCGCCCGAGAAGGATGCAATCGGCTTTTAGCCGATTAGCAGATTGATTCACCGGCGAGATGAAGAAATCGATCTTTCGGCCGAGTAGATTGATTTCAATGGAGAAGAAGAACCGATTAGAAATCGATTCCCAGTGAGTCGCCAATTTTGTTGCCGCACGAAATTGATCTCAGACGTCAACAAGGTAATTGATGGAGAAACAAGAACTACTTTAATCTAAAGACTAAGAAAAACAAAGGTACGAAAATAATGTTGTATCGATTGTCTGATGATCCTTCTGCAATCGGCCTTACCCTTCATATTTATAGGGTGCCTGGTCTATGGCAAATAAAATCGGCATCAAATCAAGATTTATGGCAAGTAAAACAAATTAATCACATCCGCTAATGAGCCCGATTTCTTTCTCTTCTTTGCTTCTCATTGCCGAATCCTCTGCAGATAACTTCCCATAACGATTCAGTATTCCCAAATTTTTAACCGCTTTCTCGTTATATCTGTCAGAGTTTCCAAATCGTGATCGAACTCCTTGCGATCACCTTTAGTATGGTCGTAGCCTTCAATGCAGTCGTGGGCTTCTACGTGATCATATACTCCAACGCGGTCGTAGACCCCAACGTGGTCGTAGACCCCACCGTGGTCGTAGCCTCCAACGTGGTCGTAGACTCCGTCGTGGTCGTAACCTCCGATGTGGTCGTAGACTCCAACGTAGTCGTATACTCCACCATGGTCGTAGACCCCACCGTGGTCGTAAGTTCAACTGCCGACTATCAACCTTGATGTCATCGTCTGTGAACCAGGCTTCTGATCATGGCCAATCGTGATCGTAGCAGCGTCCGATCCAAAATGGTTGAGCCACTTTTGACCATGCCAACATGGTCGAATCGCTTCGACCACGCCAACGTGGTCGTAATCGGTCCACCGGCTTCCGATTAATGGTCGTAAATGCTGCAACGCGTGGTCGTAAAACCACCCGGCGACCGCCAACGTGGTCGAATCGCTTCGACCACGACCAACGTGGTCGTGAATCGGTCCACCGGTTTCGATTAGTGATGACAAGGTCGTAAATGCTGCAACGTGGTCGTAAAACCACCCAGCGACCGCCAATCGTGGTCGTAGCTGCCTTCGACCACAGCCAACGTGGTCGTAATCGGCCCAGCCGGCTTCCGACTTGCTTTGCCGTGATCGTAACTACTCACGACCATGATATCTGCACGGCGTTTCCTTGTTAACTTGCTTTCGGCTTTACGATGATTGTCAAGCCAAATTTGATTATCAACACCTAGCTGCAAACACGACGAAGATAGAAGATTTGTAGAGATAAAAATTGCTCTGCTTATGTGTATAAGGGTAGCATTTTTTTTATTGATGAAGCTCCGCTACTTGCGGTAAACTATCAGCATGTTAGTACAATGTTTTCATGGCTGACCAACTTTCTGCTTCTAGTGCCATTTGCCAAATCTTCCCGTGGTTAAGGAGACGCGCGTCGACTGCACTCTGGGAAAGTGACACATTAATTAATTGATTGATTAATTAATTAATTAACAAGAGAACTAACAAAACGCCAAATTATTAATTCAGCCCAATCCGGCTAACTGTTAGACGCAAACGCACCCATCACCCAGCTTTTTTTCTTTTGTGTGTGTGTAGACACCCATGACCCAGCTGTGCAGCATAGTTGACCAAATTAAAGTGCCGTGAAGAAAGAGTAAATTTCACCAACCCTAGGCATTGAGCCATGCATATCGCAAAGACCTAGATTTAACCAAAATTTTTAAGATATCGTATGTTCTTAGTAAAAGTTTTAAAAAAAAAATACTAGGCTTACCATATGTCATCCTATCCAATGGGATATAATAGATGGATCAACATATCGATCAAGTAGGACAACCTATAAGCCTCATTTACTAAATTTGAGCCCACCTGTTAGCCATGGTGGATGGTGCGATATTCAATGATGTTAGGTCATGATCAACTCGGCTTCGGCTTCTGGGTTCTGGCTTATTTTTCACTATTCATAAGTTTCGTCTTTTTCTGAACTTTTGACTTTTTGTTGAGCTTTTTTGCCGGTTCTTTTTTTTCCTGTATTTGTTTGTATTATACGTAATGGGCTTACATATTTTTTTTTATATTTTTAAATTTTTTAAAATTTAATTATGTTAAATAAGTCTTTGTCAGCTACAGTGCTTTTTTCAGCCAGCTACAGTATTTTCAGCCATAAGCCATGAGCTTTTCAGCCGAACCGATCACCACCTTAAGCTAGTGGTATCGACGCAAGACGACGGCGATGATCAACAATGACATAGGGGCCCAAAAAGGGGTAGGGTGGGGGCTCACAGGTGGACCCTACTTGTATGCTTGAGTGATAGGTGGTACTATATCTTGTTGGATGGAACAGGATAAGTAAATTTAGAATTTTTAAACTTTTTGTCCGAGAATTACATATGGTTCCTTTAAAAAAAATTGTAAAACTTAAGATTTTAGGTTACCTAAACCCAAAATGTAGGGTTAACTAGGGAAGATGGCACAAAAGAAAAGGATTTGCGTGCTTCCGTGCATCGCGCTCTAGCTACTACTGCCACTTGTTCCAAGACATGGTTAGATGATGCGCTACTTGGAGAAATCGACTAGAGTAGTCTATGTATTCTTCGTGGTTTCGTTGTGCTGCGATAGTAGTACCAGTTTTTACGCAGGACAAGAGGTTCAAACTCGAAAGAGCCCATGCAAAAAAAAAAAAAAAAGGTTGAAAAGAGCGAGAGAGAAAATGCTGATAGAATTAAGAGACGGACACCGCAGCCGAGTGGCATTCACAAATCACAACCACGTATAGGCAGCCGTATCTATACAGAACGTTACATGTATACAACATATATACGTACTCCTGTTGTATACGCAATCGACCATACACTCTTATCGTGGAAACAAAATAAACCATGTGCTCCTTGGTTCGTCCGTGGCCCCCCACAAAGCATTTGATTCGTTGGCACCGGCGGCTACCTTCCATTCGTGGTTAGAAACTTTCTGGCATGCAGGGTTTTCTCCACGATGTATCCGGGTTGTGTACGTTGGCCCTAATCTTACCATACTAATTAATTTTAATCATGTAAGGGACTTAGATCCGGAGCTAGCGCTAAATTCGTCATGGCAGGCAGACGCAGGAAATTTTGGAGGAGTTGTCGTCGTATGGTTTCTGCCTATACGTACGTACATAGGTGCAAGTTTCAATGCAAGTATAGAGCAGGTTTTTCACATGTGAAACGACTGGAAGCCTGTCTAGGCAGGCCCAGGCTTCAGCTGGATGCATGGGTCAGCACCACCAAATCCCAAATATGCCCTTTAAGTTGATTGACCCCAATTATTGTGTTTCCTACAGTGGATTTGTTTGTCCGGTCGGGTGTAGCTTTCCTCCTTCTTGCTCAAACCCGTTACTCATCTCGATATATATTATTGGAGTATATATGTTCCAATAATTTTTTTCGTGTGAAACCGACGTATATATGCATAACTTTTTCGAAAGAGGGGACGTACGCAGGAAAGGAAAGGCAGTGGAAGCTGGCTAGTTCTATGAACTGCGCCAACCTGCTGCTACTGATCAAAGCATACTTAGCTCTACTCCAAACGATTTCAGTTTCTGTTTTTTTCAGCTTATTTAAACCAGAAATTATTTAGAACATATCAACTTTTAATTTTAGATTTTTTTAAAAAAGTTTTTTGGTTTTTTTTCTTTTTCCACCTTATTCCTTTGCATTATTCACGATGATATAACGCTTTTTTTCTTTTTTAAAAAAATTATTTTAATTGAATTATTCAGAAAAAAACTAACAGCCATTATAGTTAATTTTAGACAAAAGCCAAAACCATAAGCCAGAAGATTAAGGGCCCGTTCATATTTAGTTGTGCTGATGGCTTTTGGTCTTAGCTTATTAATAGTAATATTTTGTAGAGAGCTATACGGAAAGACAGGAACTCGCGTGTGATTTTGACCGATATAAATGAAGTCACTACAGTGTGCACTACAATAGACAAGTAGATCTCATCTTGAAAATACACTCTGTTTGAAAGTTGGGTACTATAAAAAATCATTTACCGTAGAACAATAGCTTTTAGGAACAATTATGAATAGGGTCTAAGCTCCTTGAAGCGGGCTCTATTCCACGACTGCAATACTCAAACCGCTTAAGGGCATGTACAGTAGTACAGACAGCTGTTGTCTATAGTATCATTTTATATCATCTGTAAACAACACTAGCCCATTTTAGCTTTAGCTTCTAGTTTTTGGATTTTAGTTTACTATTCCTTAATTTCATCTTTTTCTGGGTTTTTAGTTTTTTTTGTGTTTCTTTGCATTGTCCATAACAGGGTAACATGTTTTTTCTATTTATATTTTTTTAAATTTAATTATGACAAAAAAAACTACCAGCTGCTATGTACAAAATAATTCAGCTACAGTAAGAAACCAAAAGCCACCAAAAAAGTCCAAATGAGCACCACCTAAAAACACCTTGTATAATAGGTTGTCTATAATGAGTTATCTGTAAAATATAGACAACATTGATACAATGGCACGTAAGCAGACTATTTTCTTATGTTTCGACTGTCTGTAGAATTATAGTCGACCTCTTTCTTTCTCTTCTTTCTTTTTTTATCTATTTTAGCAAAAAAATTTATATAATATTTTATAGATAATTCATATCATTCCACTGTACATGTCCTAACGCATATATGTTCCAACGGTAGTAATTGTTGAGGAACCGTCGCTGGCGACCAGTCCGATCGATTCCTCTGCTTAGAACAAGAACGAATCAATCACAGAATCACAGAAGAATAGATTGAACACACAGAGAGATAGAGAGAACTCCCGGTCTTTCTTTATTGCTTTTCTTTCATGCGTACATAATGAGGGGGGTATGGCTCTCTATTTATAGTCTACGGTGGGGTGCCCAAATATGTCAGGACTCTTGGCCATGGGCCCAGTTTCCTAACACTCCCCTTTGGGCACTCACCCAACATGCTCATGCCTCGTCAAAACTCCATAAAAACCCAGTGGGAAAATTTTGGAGAAAGAGTACATGATACATGTGATGTTGCGATGCACGAATTGCTTCATTAAAAAGCTTGGTCGAGAAACTTCATGGAAAACTCGTCAAGGGAAAAAGAGTACAATTCACCCAATTTCATTTGGACTTCAGGACTTTATTTCTTTGGATACTTAATCTTCATGATCAAGATTTAATAACGGGCTTGAGAGAATTCTCCCCCTGAATTCTGCACTTTTCTAAGTCTCATCATTTCAATCCCTCACACGCACCTTTCAAAGCTAGATGCGAGGAGTGACTAAGTGAACAAGTCTTAGTGTGCAGTACTCTAATCTTGTCCATCTTTGCAATTCATGAGCATAGAGGAACTTGGGGTTGATATGCTTACATAGTCCGTCTGCACTTGTGCAACGCAAGCTGCATTATCTTCATGGATAATTGTGGGGGTTTGCACAATGTTCATTTCACATGACTGCTGGATGTGGTGAACCATTCGGCGGAGCCAAGTGCACTCTCGTGCGGCTTCATACAGTACTATAATTTTTGAGTGGTTCGTCGAAGTAGCTACCAGGCTTTGCTTAGACGATTTTCATGAAATTGCAGTTCCACCACACAGTAATACATAGTCTGTTTGTGACTTAGCGGTATGCGGGTCTGACAGATACCCAGCATCTGCATAGCCAATCAAGTTCAAATCTTGATTCTTTCTGTAAAATAATCCGAGGTCCTTGCTACCTTGGAGATATCGGAAAATGTCTTTTATGCCCTGCCAATGCCTTTTGGTGGGCTCTGCACTGTACCTTGCTAAGAGGTTCACGGCAAATGCAATGTCCGGTCTAGTGCAGTTTGCTAAATACATGAGTGCTCCCACTGCACTCAAGTATGGGAATTCCGGTCCCAGGACTTCCTCCCCCTCTTCGCTAGGTCGGAAAGGATCTTTTTCTTGCTGTAAAGACCTACCGATCATCGGTACTTTCGAGGGAAATGCCTTCTCGAAGCCAAACCTTTCAAGCACCTTTTGGGTGTAGGTCGACTGATGTACCAAGACTCCTTCAGGGACATGCTCAAGCTGCAGGCCTAAGCAAAACTTGGTCTTGCCCAAATCTTTCATTTCAAATTCTGACTCCAAGTAGGAGCTTGCTTCTTTTATGTCTTCGGCTGTCCCGATGATGTTCAGATCATCTACATAGACAGACATTATACAAAACCCATTCTGGGATCGCTGTATAAATACACAAGGACAGTCTTCATTGTTCGTGTAGCCTTTCTTGCAGAGAAAGTCGCTTAAGCGATTATACCACATTCTTCCAGATTATTTCAGTCCATACAGTGACTTTCTGAGTTTCACACTGTACAGATTTCTATTTGCTCTATCTTGGTTCGGGAGAGGAATTCTTCAGGGACTCTCATGTAAATCTCCGAATCCAAATTACCGTAAAGGTATGCAGTCACAACATCCATCAATTTCATTTCTAAGTTCAAGTTTACTGCCATTGAGATCAAATATCTAAAGGTAATTCCACTCATGACTGGGGAGTAGGTTTCTTCATAATCAACTCCAAGACGTTGAGTGAAACCTTGGGCTACCAGCCTTGCTTTGTATCTCACTACTTCATTTCTTTCATTTCTCTTTCGAACAAATACCCACTTGTGCCCAACGGGGTGTATGTAGGGAGGTGTGCGGCATACGGGCCCAAACACCTCTCTTTTATTCAGAGATAGCAATTCAGTTGCTATTGCCTTCTTCCAATCTTCCCAATCTGATCTTTTCTTTCATTCAGCGAGCGATGCAGGCTCGGGATCAAGATCGATGATGGTGGCAATTTTCTTTGCGAAGTAGATATCGATATTAGCTGTTGTCCTATTCAGGGACTCTCCCGTGTGCACATAATTTATAGCTATTTCTTCATGAGTTGCTTCTTCTGGAGCGATTGCTTCTACTGGAGCTTTACCTTGCACAGCGCTTCTTTCAATTGCGGTGGCAAGTCCCTTTAGTTTTTCGGCTCCGATGTGTGCGCACACATCCATGCCGATGGGGATATTCAGATCCGGTATGCCTTTTTGGAAGGTGTCATACTTGTGCAGTCTCAACCGCTCCCCTTCTCATTCGGGGACTTCAATGATCGGCTGTGATAAATCTCTCTTATCCTTCTTCACCAGGCGTCCCCGGTTACTAAGGATTCGAGGAACCGGAGTTCTCGTCCTCTTTTTTATTTTTCTGAGGCCTCTGGACGAGATTAGGGATACCTTACGCTTTATTGGTATTTCAACCTCTCGGTGCGATGCGTGCGAGCACATGCGACTTAGTCACGCTCTTCAAATCACTAAAGTGATCAGGCAGCTGATTTGCCAATGCTCGCAAATCAATTATCTTCTGGACTTCTCTTGTCTTCTGGACTTCTATTGTCCTTTAGACTTCTCTATTTGCTTTACTAATGTCTTCTGGACTTCTCTAGTGCGCGGGTCATCTGCATGGATTCCCCAGGCTTGCCACGTAATTTTCCGACATTCTTCATCAAGGGGTTGATTTCCTCTCCCTAATGTTGGGAAATTTTCGGTGGTGGCCCTTGCGCTAGTTGCATAGGTGAATGGATGTTTTAGGCCGAAGGTCTAAGATTGATGAGATTTGCTGCATGTAGGACTGCGGGTCCCCAACATGTAGCTAGCAAATTACAATTATGCAAGAGGGGTTGGGCAATAAATTTAATTCTCTTAATTAAAACCTCTGCCAAACCATTCTGGGTATGGACATGCGGTATCGAGTACTCAACTGCAATTTCCATCACCATGCAATAATCATCAAATGCCTTTGAAGTAAATTCGCCGGCGTTGTCCATTCTGATGGACTTGATGTGATGATCAGGAAACACATTTATGATGCGAATGATCTGCGAGATCAATTTTGCAAAGGCGTGGTTTTTCGTGGACAACAAACCCACATATGACCACTTCGAAGAAGCGTCAATGAGCACCATGAAATACTTGAATGGCCCTGAGATGGGCTGAATGGGACCGCAAATGTCTCCCTGGATGCGTTCCAGGAATGCAGGGACTTCATCCTTCATTTTCAGAGTAGAGGGACTAGTTATTATTTTCCCGGTGGCACATGCAGGACACACAAAATCTTCATGATTGGGAAATTCTTCATTAATATTATGCCCATGTGAGTTATTTATTATGTTTCTCATCATCCTAAGACCTGGGTGGCCTAATCTGTCATGCCAGAGACAGAAGAGTTCAGAGCTTCTAAATACCGTATTCAGGACAGTGTACGCTGCAGGCGCCTTAATGTTGGTATAATATAGCCCAGTTTCAAGTGAAGGAAGTTTTCTAATATTATTTTGCCATTCTCTTCGCGCTTCGTAATGAGTAGGTATTCCTTACCGTACTCTTCTTTAGTCTCAACGTGGAAACTGTTGGCGCAAATATTTTTAAAACTTAGGAGAGTTCAAGTCGATTCTGGGTACAATGAGGCTTCTTCAATGACCAAAGTTGTGCCCATTGTGGCTCTTCCTGAACCAATTATACATACATCGCTTCTAGCGATTGTCGTAAGGTTACCAGTGCTCTTACGAATCGACTTGAAAATTCTTAGTCTCTCTTAAGATGGTATATATTGTGCCACTGCTAGCTAAGCATACTTCCTTTATAGGGCGCTACACTTGTTCTAATATAGGGTATTTTATTAATATGCATGAGAAGGCAATTAACACATAAATAAATACACCAATATCAGAACATGTCATGCCATCATAAACTGAATAAATGAATGAATTATTCTAAAAATCATCCAATCATCACGAGAAAACAACAATTCTTAAGTACCATCCATGCAAATTCTAACATATTTTTCCACACAAAATAAATGACAATTAAAGCCAAAATGCATTCAGTGCACTAGACTTCTTCTGCTATTTTCTCAGGGTTGACATTCTCTTCAAGAGAAATCATGGCGTTGGCTGCTTCTAGGTCGAGAGGGGGTGCTGCTCCTGGAGGGTCTCAACCTCCATCAGTGCGGGTAGCTACTCGGAACTCTCCCCATCAACCGATGCAAATTGGGCTTCATGCTGCCCTTTGCCATCCCATTTTGGCTTGCTAGCCTTATTCTCATGTGGAGTGTCTGATTTGCCTTTCTAGGCTGCGGTCTTACCCTTCCTTCCCCTTTTCTTTATCAAGGGCTTTCGCACCTTGTTGCTCCCGGCGTTGGCTTCACGACCAACGGAGCTCCCAGGTGGCTGAGTGACGTAGTTCTTACGGAGAACTTTGTCCTAAGTCTCCGCAACTTGCATCATATCAGTCAATTCGGCGTATTCCTCATAGCCATCTTGGGGTGGAAGGTTTTTCTCAATTTTCTGTATTGGGGTACAAATCCTGTGCAAGGCAGAATTGTATTCCCTGACCGTCTTAAAGTCGGCAAAACCTCAGTCTGATCCACTCTCGCTCTGCTTGAGGAAGAATGGTGTACTTTAGCCTCTCAAACCTGCTTCTTGAGTGCGGTCCAGAGTGCTAGCGCGCTCTTCTCCGCCATATACTCATTCTTGAGAGTGAGGCAGAGCTGGTGCCTGAGAAAATGAAGTGCTTGATTATTTTCCTCAGATGTGGGTTTAGCGTCATTCAGTCCACCAATCCCAATAGCAGCGCGGAGCTTCCTGTCTCTAAGCACAATCTCGACATCGGATGCCTACGTCAGAAAGTTTTGGCCATACTGGGCCAGCTCCTCGAACTTCCTGGTTCGTGATGTCAGTCATCTAAATGTGTATAAGTCTACTACTGGTAGACATGCACGGAATAATTCACTGCGGGTAAATAAATGGTACAAAATATTCTCGTAATGTTTCAGAATTTTCTATGCATTTTCTATAATTTTTACTGCTAATTTCAGAGATTAAAAGCAATTTTCAGCAATTACAATTAACCAAAACAGTAAATAAATACAGAAAATACAGAGAATAATGGCATAAATAAATAAGCTTCAAATGCTAAAAATAATGCAAAATTCGGATTCTCAAGGCCCATTTATGCTAAAATATGAAATTTCAGCAAATTCTGCAATTCCAGGGGTTTTTACGCAAAATTTCAGTTCAGAGAAAAATTCGCGCAATTTCCTGATTTACCGAGGGGTTTTCTGCAAAATTCTGGACCCACTGGTAAATTTGAGGGCTTATACGTAATTTTCGGAATTACGAGGCCTTTTCTGCGAGATTTCAGGACTTAAATTAAAATTTAAGGGCCAAAAAGTAATTCGTCAAGAGCCGGAGGGCTTTTTCGCAAAACAGCCAGCGCCCCCCCCCCCGGCCGGGCCATGCCCCCGTTTTTTTCTCTTCTTCGCCCGGCCTGTTTTGCCCTGATTCCTTTGGGCCATCAGGCCTGATTGGCCCACTCGGCCGGAACAAGACGGAGGGAGGAATTTAGGGTTTCTCCCACCGTAAGGCAAAGCGGCGGCGCCCGAGCCGCCTCGGCGGTGGCGGGACGGCGCATGGCGGCGCGGATGGCTCGCAAGCGGCGACCATCTTTGGGCAGCGGTAAGCGGCGATGGCGGCAGCCGCCGTATGGGCGATGGTGAGGCGGACGGCGGCGCGGATGGCGGTGCCGTGCGGCGGCATGTAAGGGCGGCTGCATGCCGGTCTCGGTGCGATGTCCAACCGGAGAGGTCGGGCGTCGGGCGACGGTGATCGAGCCAAAGCGAGTAGGCGACCGGCGAGCGGGACGGCCGCGCCGGGCGTTGGATGCCGAGGCGCCAACGCGCGAAGTTGCGCACAAGTGGCAGGGTCGGCGTGGGTGGTCCTGTGCCTCGCGTGCGGCGACGCCTCATGCGGGGAGGCGGCGACGGCGAACGGGGACTCGGGCGACTGCAGGCCGGAGTCATGCGCATGCGGCGTAGGACGGTACGGCGTGCGGCTGCGGGCCAAAACCGAGGCGCGAGGTCGTCGACAATAGGGCGGCGGCCCGTGCGGGGCGCACTCTCCGAGGGCGGCGCATGCGGGCGCGAGAGGCCGATGGCCGCGGCGAAGTCTTGGCGCAAGCGGCAAGGCCGAGGCGAAGGGCGATGGGAAGGCGGCGAGCGAGCGGCGCGCGCAAGATACGCCGCGTCCGGCGCGTGTGATGTGCGACCGGCGGTGGCCGGTCTTCGGGCCAGTGATGTGCTCGCGCCTTCACGTGGAGATCGAGGCCGGCGCAAACCTGTCTGTTGGCCGACGGCAAGGTCAACAGCGGCTTCAGGCCGATGATCCATGGCTATGAGAGGCCGGCTGCATGCGGGCAGCGGGCGTCGACCGATGGTGGAGCCGGCGGCTCCTTGGCGGTTTCAGGCCGGCGGCGACTTCAGGCCGGTGCCTGTTTTTCTCTTTTTTTTCTTATGCAATGACCAGTCAGAGAAGATGATGCCAGATTCTATTTCTCGTGCAGTGATCATGCAAAACCCGAACAGAAAACATGCACAAATATTCGTTTTCAATCTACGATGCAATCAACATCTACCCCTTTTCGCAATCTAACGATCGACATTGTGCCGGCGACTTCAAGTCTGCTCGCGGTAGATTAGGGCGGATTTGCATCTAATCTACAGTGCAATCAACATCTACCCCGTTTCACAATTTACCGATCGGCATTGTGCCGGCGACTTCAAGTCTGCTCGCGGTAGATTGGGGCAGATTTGCACCGTAGAGATTCAATCTAGAACGCGAAAAGAAAATACGGATTCAAAAGCGATCTAGAAATTCAATCTGTGCTTCGATGATTACCTCGTTCACCGGAGCGAAGTCGTGCTGATAACATGTTGAGGAACCGTCGCTGGCGACCAGTCCGATCGATTCCTCTGCTTAGAATAAGAACGAATCAATCACAGAATCACAGAAGAATAGATTGAACACACAGAGAGATAGAGAGAACTCCCGGTCTTTCTTTATTGCTTTTATTTCATGCGTATATAATGAGGGGGGTATGACTCTCTATTTATAGTCTACGATGGGATGTCCAAATATGTTAGGACTCTTGGCCATAGGCCCAGTTTCCTAACAATAATCTTTGCTTGTTTAGACGGACTCCTTGAGCTAACGAGACAGTAGTTATTAGTTGACGCGCGACGTGTACTTGTACATGTGTCAGTGGCAAATTTTCAGAAAGGATCCTGACCAAAACTGAAATTATATCGAAACCCCTGGTTCGCGTGTCCGTGCTCGCCCGTACCGCTCGCTCGTTCGTTGCATCCAAGAGAAACGCAAGGTCTTATCTTATGCCGTCGAAAGGAGAGGAAAATGGATGGAAAATAAAATATTAAGTGTCGCTCTCCGAGCTAAGTTGTGCGTTTGTTGATGTGACTAGTCAGTGCAGTTCGTACCCAGGGTCCATCAGGAGCAAGCATGCTGACAAATTGAAGAGGGCGAGTAGTACGTACTCCACATATTAACAGGAAGGTGAGTTGATTGGGGGGTTTGGATGAGATGTGCTTGACTAGCTACCGAAACCGCAAAGCGCGTCACCCGCCCGCTAGATATAATTCTCCATGGCGGAAGAGGAGTACGTAATAGTTGCTCGATCGTTCCTTTTAAGAAGAAGAAGAAGAATGTTAAATCGTGATTTGAATTGGTTATCCTATTTGTGTTGGACATTATGTTAGAGGTGACGTTAAGCAGTGTATGTATCGAGTCATATTAAATATGGCAACAGCAGCGTATTTAATTTTGATTTGGTTTCCTTCTCTGTTAAAGATTTTTATTACCTAATTTATATATATACACCTATAATTGTATGATTTAAATACGTTGAAATTTTTTGTGCTTGTAATTTCTCATCATATAGTGATAGTCTGCTATCGTGCGTAAGTGGTTTTTCCACAAGAATTTTCCTCTTTTGATCTTCTATTTTTTTATGACACTTTGATGGCAGCTAATATAATAATACTATCTGGAGTTTCTGAAGTGCAAAAAGAAGCTTTGTTTCTGCGTGTATACCACAATGTTTGTCCAGTTGTCGCAATTCGATATGAGGGGTCTACTGCAATTTATACTTCATTGACAAAATGATAGTTCCTTTCATCTGGACAATTTTACAGGAGTAGTTTCAACTATATCATGAAATTCAATTACCTTTAAAGCCGACAATTTGATGTAGGCGATGGCCATACGCGTGCAAGTTGCTCTTTTAATTAGCATTATTTATCGAGTTTTGTGTTCTAGGTGAAGCATTCCAGACTTTATGAGATGAGTTCTTCGCTATCTATTCAACGCCACAGATGATGTTTTGGCTTATACCATTCGACGATTGAGCATTTGTTTCAGGAGGTCAATTGCACAAGCTTAGACTTTATTAGGGTTATGAGCTGTTGAAGACCTATATTTGTTTGTCTACTTTGTTAATAGCTATGTGATTGAACCTACTAGTAGTTTGTTCAATTTTGCTTCCTGAGAAATGTTTGGAAGATTGTTCCAGTCTTTCTTGTTGAAGATTAGTTCAATTGACTTTTGAGTCACAAGGTCTGGTGATGAAGACTTATTATGATGAAATTTGATATTCGGCTACAAGAGCAAATTCATCTCAAGGTGAATATTGTTAAAGTGTGATCCGATTTTATCATCGTGTCCGTGCCATGCATACGTTGAGCCGTGTCAAACGTAGCAACGATAGGCGTATTCGACTCTGATTCTGTTTCCTTCTCTATTAGATTTTTGTTTTCTAGTTTATATATGTACCTGTATAGTTGCATGATTTAGATACGCCTAAGTTCTTCATGCTCGTAATCTCTCCTCATATAGTGATATTGTGCCTTAGTGCATCCGTGGTATTTTTGCAAGGGTTTTTCATGACAAATTCGTATCTTCTATTCTTTTGATCATGTATTTTATCATGTGTTTTATAACAAAGAAGAAGGAGGTTTAGGAGGAAGAAGGAAATCTATAGGATCCATATATATAGATAGGTGTTAGTAAAAATAGATATAGACCGCCGGTAGCGGTAGTTAGGCTAGTGGAGTTAACAGACGAAATGGAGATGAAGCGAGTAAGGGTGTGTTTGGTTTGTTGGATAAGGGTGGATGGGATGGTTCCATTCATAATTTGGAGACTGTCCTTATGTTTGGTTAGGTGGATGAGATAAAAGCCCTATTCTTTTCAGCTTCTAAAAACAGCTTTCGGCTTTTCTACAGTAACTAGCTTTTAAACAGAGTATTTTTTTCAAGATAGAGTCTACTAGTTAATTGTAATACATATTTTACTGACTTCATTTATATTAGCAAAAACCACACGTGAGTTTCTGTTATTCTGTAATCTCTCGTACAAACAGCCCAAAAGTCACAAAGCCGCAACCATAAGCCATAAGCCACAGCCAAAAAGAACAGGCCCAAAATCATCTAAAATGAGTTGATCCAACCATAAGAAATATTCCCTTAATATGCTGGATGGCTTGATCTAGGAAAAAAGGTCGGATGAGCTCATCAAGACTTAGTTAATCATGACAATTAGAGATAATTAGCATGTTTTGAGCTCATCAAGACTTAGTTAATCATAACAATTAGAGATAATTAGCATGTTTTAGTATTAATTAATAATTATTAGTGTAAGGTTAGAGTTGATATGTGATAATTATTTATAATTAATGTTAATGAGGATTGATTAGTGTAGTATTAAATGTTATTAATGAAAGGTGATGGTGTATAGTTTGGTTTATTAGTGATGATTAAAATTAATTCGTGATTTATATTAGAATTTTAGTTTTTCTCTGATCTAATTTGTTCGGCTAAAGACTGTCTATTCTCATTCCGGAGAATTTCATCCATTCACTCAAAGACGTTCTTGTACCACTCTATCTATCTAACCAAACAAACTACTTTGATTATTCTATTCCACTGTATCCTGAATCATCCTATCCAATCCCATCCATCTTTATCTATCAAACCATACACATCCTAAGGCCCCGTTTGGCACAGTTCAGTTTCACTAGTGAAGTTGGTTTTTTGTTTCAGCTTCACGAGCAACTTCACCGATGAAGTTAAATCTGTTTTGGAAAACTGTTTGGCAAAACAGCTTCACCAACAGCTTCATGCATGGCTGAGAGAGGGCAATTGTCCAAGATGCCCCTGTCTACCTGACTCGTTCTAACATTTGGAGTTGTATGCTTGTATATGGTCATATGAATTAAAAAATAATATATTTGAATGAGTATGAATTAAAACATTAAAATAAAAAATAATAAAAAATTAAAATCATTAGGAAGCAATATTAGTGCCTTGTTTATGTTTCGTGAACGGGAGAGATGAATGGGATGGACTAGTGGCAAATGCGTGTAATTTTGGTGAACCAGAGGGGCAATGGGTTCCTAGGACTGTGGGCCTGAGGGAGAGAGCTGTGAAAAGCTACTTTTTTCAGCTTCACCTCTCCCTATTCCTTTGTGAGAGCACAAAAAAAGGAGCTTCACCTTTGAAGTTATTTGTAAAAAAAGTGTTTGGCAAAAAACAACTCACAATAGCTCATAAAGCTGTTAGTGAAGCTATGCCAAACAGGATCTAAGTCACGGAGACGTCCGTCCCCTCGGGCGGAGACGCCACACCAAGGCAGGCATATCGGAGACTTGGGGCTCCTCCGCAACCAAGCCACGCAAATCCAAGCGCGCGCGCACAAATCATTCGTATTCTTCACACGCCTCCTCAACTCCCAACGGCCACGACGACTCACCAAACGTCAACACAAGATCTTTATTTCCCCTTCTTCCCATTTTGCTCCAACAACAGGAAGAGATACAAGGAAATTTACAAGTGTAGAAAACCCTAGAACGTGTAAAAATTTGAAAAGATTCCCAAGGAAATTTGCTTGGCATCTAGGTGGTGCTCGGTTTAACGATGGCTTATGGTTTTTCACTGTAGTTGGTTTTATTTTGTACTGTAGCTGGTGATGACTTATTTGATATAATTAAATTTAAAAAAATAAAAATAGAAAAAAAACATGTTAGGTCATTATGAACAATACGAAAGAATACAGAAAAAAGATGAAAAAACTAAAAAATAAGAAAAAGATGAAATAAAAGAATAGTAAATTGAAAGTGAGAAACTGAAACTAGAGGAGCCGGACCTAGTCTCCCTATTTAATGGCGAGACTTCCATTTCCATTGCTCACGTGTAAATTGGGTGAGTTATCTCGGAGATTTTCCATTGTGATGTTCTAGAATTTTAACTCATGACGTGTGAGTCTTAAGATAATTGCGACAGCCAGTTGTTTGTACCTTCTAAAGAAGTCAAAATTAGCATGGTGCCAACGCAAACACCGATATTTAGGAAAATAAGCCCTGATCAATATGGCTTCAGCTTCTGACTTCAGCTTATTTTTGTACTATTCATAAATTTCGTCTTTTTCTGAACTTTTGGTTTTTTTTTTGAGTTTTTTTACCGGTTCTTTTTTCCTCGTATTTGTTTACATTATACGTGATGGGCTAATATGTTTTTTCTATTTTTAAATTTTTTTAAATTTAATTATGGTAAATAAGCTCTCACCACAAATTCTGATCTTTTCATTGTGTACAATGTTTTCATTATAAACCATGAGGCTTTCAGCCGAACCGATCACCACCAATATCGCAAGCAAACGGATTGAATTGGCCAGTAGCATCGTGAGTCCCAATATTACAGAAAATACCATCGCCGTTATGTTCCCATCCGGGGAGCAAAATGACCTTCTTGCCGTTCTTCTTCTCCGTTAATCCCTTCATTGTTCGATAGCCAGCAAAGGCTAGGCCTGACCTTGTAGGCGCAGTTGCGGTCCAGGGCGACGCCGGTTGGAGCAACTCCGGGCGGGCGAAGGGAAAACAGTGAGACGGAGGAGGGGGCTTAGGAGCAAATTTGTAATTGAAAAAATCCGTCACCAGGTCCTGCTCAAAAGGACTTATTTTATGTGATTTATGGCTAAAAAGCACTGTAGCTGATGGTAGCTAAAAATTAGAAAAAGATGAAATTGTTGAAAAGTGAAAATAAGCGTCGAAGTGAAACAGTGAGACGGATGAGGCAGCTTAGGGGCAAATTTGGAATTGAAAAAAGCCGTCACCTAATCTGACGACCAAAGAGATCCCAACCGGCGATGGAGGGCATCATGGTCATTTCGGCCGTTGTAGACGACGATCGATATCACCGGGTGGGACGTCGACGCGTGTCCCCTCGCCAGCTGTACCCACATCAAGTGCCTGCCTGCCTGGAGCCACGCTTCTTCCCTCTCGCCGGTCACCTCCGCCCTCCTCACCGGCCACTCCCTCCCCTCTTATATATATATATATATATGCCCGCCCCCCTCACTCCAGTCAGACCCATCATCTCCTCCTCCTCCTCCTCGTCTTCTTCCTTCCTTCCCTCAGTTCCCTTCCCAAGCCGCAACGCTTCTTTTCTCTGAGGCTAGAAACAGTGAGAAGAGCCAAGAAACCTTCCTTCCTGCAACGCGTTCACACGCAAACATGGCGGCGGCGTGTAGAGGCGGCGGCGGTAGCGCTAAGGACGTGGATCGGATCAAGGGGCCGTGGAGCCCCGAGGAGGACGACGCGCTGCAGCGGCTGGTGGCGCGGCACGGCGCCCGCAACTGGTCCCTCATCAGCAAGTCCATCCCGGGGCGGTCCGGCAAGTCCTGCCGCCTCCGCTGGTGCAACCAGCTCTCGCCGCAGGTGGAGCACCGCCCCTTCACGCCCGAGGAGGACGACACCATCCTCCGCGCCCACGCACGCTTCGGCAACAAGTGGGCCACCATCGCCAGGCTCCTCTCGGGCCGCACCGACAACGCCATCAAGAACCACTGGAACTCCACCCTCAAGAGGAAATATTCCTCCTCTACGTCTATGGCGGCTGGAGTGGCGGATGCCGGCGCCGCCGATGACGCGGCCGACTTGGCGCGGCCGCTGAAGCGGACCAGCAGCGACGGCCACCCGGGCCTCTGCTTCAGCCCCGGGAGCCCGTCCGGCTCAGACCTCAGCGACTCCAGCCACCACAGCCTCCCGTCCGTCATGCCATCCGCCGCTACCGCCGCCACCTCGCACCCGCAGCAGCGCGTGTACCGCCCGGTGGCGCGGACCGGCGGGGTGGTCGTGCTCCCGACGCCGTCGTCTCCGCCGCCTCCGGCGACGTCCCTCTCGCTCTCGCTCTCCCTGCCCGGCCTGGATCAGCCCGATCCAACTCCGTCCGAGGCCACACCGGCGGCGCCCCCACCGCCTCTTCCTGTACAGCCCGCTCCAGCGTCTCAGATGCCGCCGCCCATGCCGTTCCAGCTTCAAAATCTCGCGCCGGCGCCCCCGCCGGCGCCGTTCAGCGGGGAGTTCTTGGCGATGATGCAGGAGATGATCCGGATCGAGGTCCAGAACTACATGTCCGGCTTCGAACCCCGCTCGCCGGCCGACGGCGTCCACGCCCCGGCGGCGGCAAAGCGCATGATGGGCATGGCCAATATCGAGTAGTAAGCAGCCGCAGCAGCAGCAGCAGCAGATCGATTAGCTCAAATCGGAGCAACAGCTCAACAAGAATCGCAACAAGAATGGAACGAGCAAAGAAAAGCGGAGGCGGCAAGTGAAGAGAAGAAGAAGAGCTCGGCTTCAATTCCATCTCCTGTTTAGATCTCCCTCTCCTCTCCTCTCCAATAATTCCTTAGTTCCTTGTCTAGTTTTCCTTACTTCTTTTTTCTTTTCCATGACTTTTTGCCACCTTAAATCTCCAAGATGTCCGTAGTTCTCCAGAGATCAGATCAAGAAAACTTCGTCTGTCTGGAGCTACTATACCAACAATAAGCAGTGTCCAGCACTAGGACGAGAGTTCGTGCTGGTACCAGCAGCAGCACCGCTAGTTCAAGGTTCTTTTTGTACAGAGAGAAAAAAAAAGGAGATGAGCCAATCAGGAGAGAGATCAAGTTCAGGGATCACATCTGCATGTCTCTTGTCTTTGCAAACTTGTTCAGTTATTTTCGTACTGCTGGTGGATGCAGATTCTTGCCTGTGTTGATTGTTTTCGTTTCTAGTTGAGTGTCCTGTTTTTTTTGGGGGGCAGTGGAGAATGGGCGAGCGACAGCTAACTGCCTGCCTGTTGTGCACTTGCATTCTCTCCCCTCCTTTGCGCTTGAGAGAGAGAGAGAGAGAGAGAGAGCGAGTTTTGAAACGGCACCTAACACAGATTGCAGTTATCCGGTAAGAGACAACTGAACCGCCGCCTCGCGTCACGAACAATCTGCGCTTTGCATTATTGGCCCCAGGATGACGGAAGGAGACTTGTCAAGTTTCAGCTGGTGTTTGGTTTGGAAGCCGTTTCAGGGCCCGTTTGGGATCCGCATTGCATTGTTTACTGCGAAATTTACCAGCCCAAATTAGTAGTAGCATTTCTTCATCCAAATTAACAGAGCCTCAAATTTGCTACCAGTGGAGTAGTAAATCTTAAGGAATAATTCTGCTTTACACTTGAACTCCTGTAAAATTAACTCTAAACTATACAACTGCGTATTAGGCTTTCTTTAACTGTTAAAACCATTCATTTTACCTTCCTTAACCAAAACCACACTAGCTATAGAAAACCTTCTCTCTTCTCTCTCTAAATAGAGGAGCTGACCATGACGACTTGACGAGCTCGTCACTAGCGAGCCGGGCTACGGTAGCGGTCACGAATATCAAAAATGGGTTGATAGGGTTCACGTTGATCCTATGCATGGCGGCGTGATGCAAATGGCCTACGAAGGTGAGTCAAGGGGGCTGGTAGCAATGACCCAAGGCGGTGCGATGAGGTTCAACAGCGATAGCGAGATAGGGAAGAAGGCATTCAAAATTAGTGGCAAGGAAAGAACGGAGGAAGGTGAGGAGATGGTCCGTATCAAAGAATTGAAGTGGAGCCCATTATGTGAGGAATGGTGGTGGTGGTGGCGGCGGCGGCTTTGGCCAGTGTTCGGGAAGACGAGATTGACAATGGATTTCTGTGGTCGGAAATAAAATTGCGTGAGGGTAGAAAGAGGTGGAGCTCAGGAACACACTTTGACGTGGTCGTAAGTGGCAGGAGCTTACTCGAGCGGTTGGGGCAGTGCTATCGGAGCAAAGGAGCTCATGCTTCGACTCTTTCCTCGTCGCTTTCGCTTGGCGACCGAAGTGGGTGGCAAGATGCTGCCGACGGCAACCGGAGTGGACAAAGGAGGCTACCTGAAGACTGAGGCACATAGATCCGTAGGATCTGGACCTTGTCTTCTCCTCAGCATGGGGGATTGAACTAGAGTAGTAGCTGTAGGCTTAACGGCAATGAATCTAGCCCATATGCGACGGAGCAAGCAGTAGCAGCAGACATCGTTAGGGAAAGAAGTAGATCAACAGCAGCAGGCGATGTTGGGAAGGGAAGCATAGCTGCAGCAACCTCAGTGGCGACGGATCTAGGCCACTGGCAACATAGAAGAGCAACAGTAGCAATCAACGGTGTTGGGGAGGGAAGCAGAGCAACGACAAACGTTAGTGCGGGGGAGAGCGATAGTGGAGCTTTGTGGGGCCAATGTGCGCAGCCGATGGTGATGGGAGAGCGACACGATGAGGATCAAGAGGTCAAGGCCTTCGTGGTGATGCGGAGATGGCCTGGAGCAGTAGATCGTTTGAAGTGGTGAGGAGGTAGTGAGGATCATAGAACATGACATGTGGGGCTTACCTTAAATTTTTTTTTCTGATAATGCTGATTGTGTGTCATGTCATCCAAAATCAGGCCACATGTGAAACCATTGCTACTTTGGCACCATATCAGAGTACAACCGGTTTCAGATGGCCTCAGAGGGTAAAATAAACAGTATTGATACTTAAAAGGGGTAAAACATCTGATTTTGCAGTTAGATGTTAAAACTTATACTATCGTAAGAGTTTAAGAGGGTAAAGTAGACTTATTCTTGAATCCTATGAGTCCTTATCTCTCGATTGTAGATTGGTTGATTAAACGTTACAGACACTCGTACGTCAGGCGAGTGGGGGATTTTTGGAAGTAGTTTTTTGAGGTATGTACATGGAGAAACCGACCGGGTTAGCCAATCGGTGTATCTCCTTCGTGTTAACCAATTGCACTCTTAAGGAAAAAAAATGAAACCGACACGACCAAGTTGAAGCAATTGAGCAACGTGCTCACAGAATTCGAGCTTGAAGGAAAGAAACGAAAACTTTGCTGTAATTTGAGCCTGACTTTGTTGGGTTTCTTCAGCTGCTTTGGATAAGTTGAGTTCACAACTAGTACTACTAGTAGCACCAGAAGCACGGCCACCTAACCAATCTCGCGATGCTCACGTCCGTGTCCGTGTTGAATTCCTACTACATGTACATAGCGGAGTACTATATAGTATTACGATGGTTTTGTTGTGTGTGGCGTCGGTTTGTTCCGTTGGCGAGGTCAGGCAGGCAGGTTGGTTGGTTACTTGCGCCACTACAAGAGAGTCCACTAGAATACGTATGCATGTCTGCATTTGTTGATGCGTGGCGTGCGTGTGGTTTGCTCCGCTTGCTTTGGGGCCGAAAGGAAGCGTCACATATTTTGCTGGCTACATGTTGTTTTCGGGGGCAGTTTTATCATTTCTGGTCGTGGGCACCTTCAATCCCGACCTAACGTACACAAAATATACACTAGCACTGTAGCAGACTGGTACAGGATAACAGACAGGCAGTCGGTGGTTCAAGCTTGAAGCCTTTCACACGAAAGAGAGAGGAAAAAGGAATGGAAAGGCCATTTTCCGTTACGGTGTCATCAGTCGGCGGCCAGTGCGGCAGGGAAAACCACCCGATCGAGCCTGCTGCTGCTGCGTACAAAGTTTTTGCACGGTTGGGGTGTCCACCGTCGAGGAGGGCTCAACCTCTCCTCCATCGCCTAGTTAAATCCATCGGCTGGCGCGGCACAAACCAAATAATAATAATCATAAAACGCTGACCACGACGATTTACCGGCTGCAACGACCAAACCCTATGTGCCGTAAGAGAATGGAAAAGTTTATACTTCTTTTTTTTTTCTCTCTTTAAAAAGCAGTGGCTTAGAGGGGTCTAATTGAATCAGAGCTGCTTACTGTTACCTCTATTTCCAAACACAAGCCATTCGTTGGATTGGAGGCTTCTCATTTTGGTTCTTCTGTTTGTCGGGGAGATGCTCATTGAATTAAGCACGTACGTTTCGATTTGCTGAGCACACCGTGCTTCCAAGATTCCGTGGCCCAACCCAAGTGTGTTCTTTTTGGAACGGTGGTAGTCACCCATGTCCATACCTGCCAGAAAATTTCCACCCTTTTTTTTCCGGAATTTGTTAAATACTATCCGGATATTTTCTTTCTAACTACCATCCAGATTTAGGACTGTTGGATTGGAGATTCAATGACCATGAATTCTCCCCTCTCCCCCCTTAATTCTACCCCCCGAAAAAAAATCTCTCCCCTTCAAAAATAAAGGACCCATTAATTTCTAATCTAAGAGTCACAAATCTGAATAGTAGTTAGAAAGAAAATATCTGGGTGATATACCTAGACACTTCTTTTTTTCTTATCGGATGTCTCCAAAGAGAGAAAATTTGCTGTCGCCCGCGGCTGCCCATGGGCATGCCCATTTGCCCACCAACCTTTGCAAGTGTTTCAAATAGAAGCAAAAAAAAAAAAAACAAGAACTAATTTACATCTGAGGGCATCTCTGCGACTCTACAAACATATATACATGGTACATGCTACGTTCTCACGACACGAATCCTCAACTAGAGCACTATTTTATTTATGGATTTTGTTAAAGATCATTCGGATGTTTTCTTCTCAACTATCATCTAAATTTAGGAATGTTGGATTATAGATCTAATGGTCATAAATTCTCCCCCTTCCCCTTGAATTCTACCCCCTCCCTATTGAAAAAAAATCTTCTCCCTTAAAAAACAAGGGCCCTTTGATTTCTAATCCAAGGGTCATAAATTTGGATGATAGTTAGGAAGAAAACACCCGAATGATGCCTAGACACTTCCATTTTATTATGAGGTAGGGCTAAGCGAAACCGAAACTGTCGGGTTCGATCATCCAGATGACGATGCTAGGCTGGTTGGCTAAGTTTAAGGAAGTACTTGGCTAAGTTTTTAGCTTATTTGATACTATTTGAGATTTATTTTTCATTGTATCTGCTATTAGCTTTTCAACGAAATTAAATTAAAAAAGTTACTCATTATGAATAATGCAAATGAATAAGGAAAAAAGAAAACCCAAAAAACCCAAAAAGCTTAAAAAAGGTGAAATTAAGAAGTTAGAAGCTAAAAGCTAAAATTCAAATGTGCACATCCTAAGAAAGTTGCTATCCCATGATATTCTTTTACAATGGGATAGCTTTACCAGCGCCGCTACGCCGGCCTCCACCGGTGTTATCATTCCCCCTCTCCTCCCCATCTCTCCCTTCCCCTCCATCCCTCTTCTCCACGCCTATCCCTCTCCTTGTCTTCTTTGTTGGGAATAGTCCTACATCGGTTGTGGGAGGAAAAAAACCATAATTTATAAGTGTGAGAGGGACATCACTCATTGGATGAGTCTTTTCGGAGAAAAGCTTAATACCACTTATAAGACTGTTGCTTTCGAGCTTATATGTGAAAGCCCTTGGGTTTAGTTGTGTTTAGCCCGTTTGGACCTAAGGTCTGAGAAGTAAACCCAGTTGGACCTAGACATGTGGCTAGGGCCCAATTCTACATCGATTGTGCGAAGAAAAAACCATAACTTATAAGTGTAAGAGATGACTTACCTATTAAATTGGTCTTTTGGGGAGAAGAGCCAATACCATTTATAAATTATTGCTTTAGGGCTTGCATGTGGTAGCCTGTGGGCTTAGTTGTGTTTAGGCGGAGTAAACCCGGTTAAACCTAGACATGCGACCATGATCCGATCTTACATTATTCTCAAGCGCAGGCCGTAGTTTCATGCTCCTCCTCTCATTCTCCACCACTGGCGGCCAGCTGCAACCTTGCCGCCTTGTCGCACCGTTGTCTCCCCTCCCCCGTCGTCTCTATCTTGCACAACCTAATATCCAGTGCGCCACCGTTTTGTCGTGCCTCCCTCCGCTGCCGCCCACCATCCGCTGCTATTACCCAATGCTCTCCACCAGGGGCGAAGCCAGCGCGGGCGAGCACCGGGGTCAGCAAGCTTAATCGACGGGGTCAATAGCTTTAATGAACAGTAGTGTACATTATTTTTCTATTGATTTGATCGGAAGCCGTCGGTGTTAACTGACCCTAACAGTTGAACGTAGCTCTGCTCCTGCTCTCCACCACCTCTGGCATCCCTCTACAACTGAAGGGTGTGGTGAACCCATAATTATTGGTGGCACCATCTTCATCGGCCGTTGTGCGAGAGCGCGAGGAAGAAGATGTGGATGTTGAACCGTTCAACGTTTTCTAACGTTTCCCTTAAGCCCTGGGAAAATATCAGCACATGCACGTACACGTCGCTTTCTCCCCCAGTTAAACACGTAAGTACGTGGTGAGCGTATATTAGTACTAATGAGTGGCGACAAATGCGAGGGAGGCGAGCCCGAGGCGACTAACAAACACAGGCACTCGATCGCACAGCCAGATAGCAACTTGGCCTGGTTTGACGAGCGAGGTGATGGATTTTGTTTTGATTCGACGCGGACGTCCATGGCAGATCTCCTCTTATCTGCTTCGTCTCCGTGGCGTTGCGATGCAATGTTTTTTTGCATCACTTTCGTTTGCGTCCTTCGCTGCGTCGCATTGCGTTTGTCAAACGGCCCCTCTCTCTGCCTCATCATTATATTATCGCCGCTCTTATTCCCTTCTTGCATTTCTTCTTCTCTTCTCTCTTTCAATTCTTGTGCCTCTCGTTCCACTGGCCGGTGATAAGTGGTGGACCGGCCCTCTCAACCGTCCATCGATCACATTGGAACCTTCCAGTACAATCCGTTGGCAGCAAGTGTATGCACGGAAGGCTTCGGGACTTATATAAAGAAGCGGTTGTATTAGTTTTTACTGATAACTTTTAGTAGTATTTTACGGCTTTTGACTAAAATAAATAGTAGTGGCTGAAAAATTGATTTTTAGGAAGAGTGGGCGATGATGTAAAAAGTGTGGGAGAGATGTGTGCGCGTGATAAAAGTGAGAGAAGTGAGGTTGGTGATGTATCCGTGATCGCTGCCTTATCTCCGGAATGAGAGAAGTGAAGAAGCCGCTTCAAAAAGCTAGACGTTTATATTAATGTTTGGATTTTTTAAGTAGAAGATAGAAATAGAAACTAATGCAAACAGAACATATGGCCATCTACTGCATATCCACTTGCTTCATGCCCGGGTATTTCAAGGAGGCCAAGGAACACTCGATTGTGTATATCTTATTGTTATTATTTTTTTTTGTAGTAGCTAGCTTGCAGCTAAGAATTTTCTTTCTCTAGTGTGCTATTATATATCTGTAGTAGTAATATCTCTGTAATCTTTTTGGCCCCGCTCGATTCGGCTTCACCTTCTGGCTTATTTTTTTACTATTTATAAATTTCATTTTTTCTAAACTTTTGGTTTTTTGAGCTTTTTTGTCTGTTCTTTTTCTCGTATTTGTTTGCGTTATCCGTGATGAGCTAGTATATTTTTTCTATTTTAAAATTTTTTAATTTTAATTACATCAAATAAGCCACCTTCAGATACAATGAACTTTCAACCGCTATAATGTAATTTTAATTATAAACTATAGTTTTTCAGTCTAATCGAATAGGGTCTAACACACAAAAGGGGGCCGAGGTTTCTCTCACAGCACGCACCCCGGCCCTTGTTCGTCGTCGTCACCGCACGCGTGGTTCTGTGACATCCCAATTTTCAGAGCCTCCGTAGTACAGATTTGGGGGCGCATCTCATTCTGATGGAATCTAGGCAACAACCCGAACCTCTCTCTCTCTCTCTCTTGTGTAACGCACTCACACGCAACGACACATGCCTAGTACTCTAGTTACTATTATATTCGTGTCCATGCCTATCCACAAGAAGAACAATTATGTAGCAGCCTACGTACGCGGCTGTTAGTTGTCATGCACCTTTGACCGGCGGCCACGCACTCACACCACTACCACCACTGCGCTACTTGCCCGGTAAGTAGCAGTAGTACTAGCACAGCTTTAATTAGTCGTCCTTATCTTAATTGGCTCGTCTTGTCTCCTAATCAACCACTGGAGTAGCATAAACAAGTAGGAGCTGCTGGATTGGAGTACCAGGCATTATTCCTCGTTTCTCATGCCAAAATCAGGGGTTCATTTGTCGCCTCAGCCTTTGGTGGGGCCAGGGCACATATATTAGTCCAGTCATGGCCGAACTGACACCTACACGGACACAGACAATCCATTCCATGCGAGTATATGTCTCGAGAAAAATGACATTCATTCTCTTCGCTCCAAAGGAAGTGGTCGCTTTCCTGCGTCGTTCGTTCATTCACGAGACAGCTTTGGAGTTGGAGGGCCCTAATTAACCTCCATCCATCCATCCATCCATGATGTTGCTCTTGAGGTGATGATCATCGCTTGCAAGGAAAACAAAACAAATGCCTTTCCCTTTTTTTTTTATTCCATTTCCCGTTGGTTAGAGGAGTGGTGCATGCATGTTGATTGAGCAGTCTGTGCGTATTTTAGCTTAAGCTTTTAGTTTCTTAATTTCCTTCTTTTAGGACTTTTTGGTTATTTTCAGATTTTTTTGTTTTTTTTCTCTTATTCTTTTATATTGTCTGTTATGATATAATCATGTTTTCCTTTTAAAATTTTTTAAATTTAGTTATGCTGAAAAAGTTACCAGCAATTATAGTGCAAGAAAAAATGCTTTCGTAACAAAAAAGGTAGAAGCTTGAGCTTCATAAGCCCGAATGAGCACCCTATACTAGAAGGTTAATTTCATTTTGGGCACACACTTTTCTTAGCACAAAGGTCTGGGCAAGAATCAGTTGTGCTGGTGATATGGTTTACTGGTATAGTACTAGTTGGTTACTTTGGTGTTGCCGTGAGAACCCAAGACAAGCATATCTTTTTCTTCGGATATGGAAATGGGTATACACTATACATGATTCATCAACGGTCTTGAGAATGTTAGTGGTCGAGGCACTCATTGCGATTCTCTTTGGTGGGAGCTTTGTTTTTTCTTCTGTTGGGTTTAGAGGTGTCTTTGTGGGCATACAATACGTTGCAGTCGGTTTTTTTATTGGATTATTGGTAGTAAATTGATTCGCCAACGGCTCCAGTACCCAGTTGATTAGCTTTGACGAAAAAACAACGGCCTTATCCTATTTAATTTCTCTCAATATTCATTATCTATTACATTAATAAACTATAACTAAAAATTATAAACTATAATCTAAAAAACCGGACCCAACCATGCAGCAGGCACTCAGTGATTGCCAATACGTTGAAAAGCACGCGGAGAGAAGAAAGATGTGGGGTCGGTAAAAAAAAAAAAAAACTCAGGCAATGCACGCATCGCAGTCTAGGCGCATGATCATACGTAGCCAAACTGTTGCCACTCAATACCTAAACTAGAGAGAGGAGCTTAACAATGATAGCATCTTGCTCCCTTAATGATGATAACAAAGCGAGTAGAAGACCAACATGATAATGCATCAGCGTGAAAGCCCCTGAATGAATGCATCAGAGTAAAAGCATCGGTTGTATGGCAATATATATGAAATTGCAATTACATGTGCATTTTACAAACATATAGTGTTTGGAAATATGAAATTTCTGGTTAAAGCTAAATCCCATCGGAGTTTGTGGTAATGCCCAAAGCTGTATAGCCCGTATGTTGGTCACGTTTTCACGGTTGGCGTCGGTATGCCAAGTTGTGACCCAAACAGACTAGTCTTCAGCGATTTTTTTAAATAATCAATTCTTAATTCTAAATAATAGTATTATGCCCACATTTTTTATTTTATAGAAATAGGCATCTGTCTCTCTACAGTTGGGTGATAACAGTTGGGTGACACGAGGTTAAGTCACCCAACAGTTGGGCTACTTGTCCATATCGTCTAACCGTACGGCGACTAGTGGTTCTATGGAAGTCAGTCTGCCATAGACATTCGATGGAAGTTGAGGAGACTGACGCACATGGTTGCGTGGAAGGGCTTTGTGGAAGACTGCTGGTGATGTGGTTATGAGTGCGTGTTATTTGTGCAACCATGTCCAAAGGAAGTCACAAGAGGTCCGGTTGCTGAGAGTAGCTTGGGCGTGCAGCACACGTTTCATCAAGAGGACGCGGTGGGCAGTATTGCATCGGCAGAACTAGAATATCACACACTGTACGCTGAGCCCACCCGATAGGCGGATGTAGATATTGCTGAGGCATATCCCAAATATCGTACGATGCAAGCTGAACCCACTGGATAGGCGGACATAGGAGAGTATATCGACAACATAGTGTGTCAAATGGAGATCGATGACCAGACTGCCTGGGCAGAGGAGGAAGCTTTAGAAGAGGATGGTGATGACTTTTTCGATGAGGACGAAGGTTCCATGCCATAGCATACACCATGAATTTGCCCAATCGAACTGGACTTGCAAAGCGTACACTATGTCGGCTAAGCCTATAAGTACTGCCCCTCCCGCAGTGTATTTTCCTCCACCATGACTGCAACACTACATCGCTAGTATGGAGAAGCAGTGGGCAAAGATCACCCGACTCGTAAGGGTTGCTGCAGCCCAGGAGGAACATGCGGAGTGTGCCAAGAGGCCACCTCTCCCCAAGCGAAGCCCCCGTACCTCCAACTCCAACCTATAGCTCAATGTTCCCACCGAGTGTTTGCTGTAAGACCCACCCGTGGGGGAGACACCCCTCCCTACTGGTGCAGGGACGCATGTAAATTCTTTAAATCCAAGGAGCGGATGAGCATGGGTATGTGTTACTGGGGTTGCGTTAACTACGCATGGGACTATCCCGATCGGTATTGGGACACGGCCTATTACCGGCAGACAGTAAAAATGGGTTACAATATATTCCCTTACTAGTTCTCTTGTATGGCATGCATTAACAAGCTCTCCTTTCTTTCCATTGTCTCCAGAATCGCTATGCGCCTACCGCAAATGGATCGATTGGGAGATCCACCCGCACAACTAGTAGACTCTGGACTATGAGGAGTGGGATGCATAGACGGCACGTGAGAGGATGGAGGAGCGGTGCCACAGCGAAGATCGAAGCGAGCGTATTCGATGGGAGACACAAGCTCACTTGGAGGCGTACAGGCGCAGGGAGCAGGAGGCTCATGAGAAGGAGCGTGAATTGGCGGCCAAGACCATGGCCGATGGCGAGGACTACAACGACGAGCTGGGCCGCAAGGGCAAATGGCCATGTTCTACGAAATAATTCGACGCTCTTCGTCCATATATCCTTTGTATTTTTAGTTTCCTAATGGCATGTGTGTATCATCATTTGTTCCTTACCTTGTGCCATGTAACCCCTTATCGGATGAATGATCGTGTTATTTTACTTACGTCATGCCACCTCAATCATGCTCACAATGTCACTTATGGTCTTGTTGCTCAATAGTTAGGCAATATGGTCTAGTCGTCTAATGGTTGAGCGATTTGGCCATGTGTCACCAATGGTTGAGCGACTATCTCAAGTCATCCAACCGTAAAGCGATATACGATCAAACTGCACAAAATAATAATAATAAAAACACGTATAATGCAGTCGTTTGGAATTAAAAGTTGATTATTTAAAAAAAAATCTGTGATAAGCATTGACGTTTGCTCTGCATTTGAACCCAGATATGTCAGAGAAGATTACATTGATTAGTACTCGTAATTCCCAGCCCTGAGTCTCTGACATCCTCGCGCAGGCATCATTCAACGAACACCGCGCATGACACAAGCTGCCTAACCTACTGCAAGACTGTAATAAAAAACGAAATGGACGACGGCCTCTGTTCGAATTTAACAAATATTTGAATTCGATCTGAACTCAGTGTAAACAATGTAAAATAGTTATATATGGTCAACAAGAACATATATTAATTATTGGATCTGGCTGATAATTAATCAATTATTTATTTTTCCCAGTTATAATTGATTGTCGTCAACCCCGGCCATTGCATCAACTTGAGCTTCTGGTCAAACATGTACATCTCCGGCGAGCTAAATTAACCTTCCAACCGCCGGTGATGCGACTTGCCAAACGATTCCGAGGACGACGGCACAATGCCACTCTCCATCGCCTACTACCATGAACATTTATCAGGACACATATATAAATAAATACTCCTATATATATTCATTTCAGCTCCCCTGCATTAAGCTTTTCACAAGGACGAAATCTGGCCGTTGCAGGTCGCATTGCGTGCGTCACCGTTGATTTGCGATCGGCCACCAATAGTATTTTATTGACTCGATTGATGTACCAGCATAAACAAACATGTACTGCTAACCAATCGTTGTATTTCACTATTTCTTGTGTTAGCGACCTTAAAACTAACATCCGGCACCTCTACTCAATAAAGCCAATGATTGATTGATATATATATATATATATATATATATATATATATATATATATATATATATATATATATATATATATATATATATATATATATATATATATATATATATATATATATATATATATATATATATATAGAGAGAGAGAGAGAGAGAGAGAGAGAGAGAGAGAGAGAGAGAGCGCATAAATAACAGAGACACCATGATGTTTGGGCATTAAGTCTCTCTGCTTTCGATTGTTTTTAGATGCATGCTAGTGTGATTGAGACTTTCCATCCATGATTGATTTAGTATGCATGAACCATTGCACTAGCACGCATCTAAAAGCAATGTAAATGTAGGAGGTTTGGTGCCCCATTTCAATGTCTCTATATATATATATATATATATATATATATATATATATATATATATATATATATATATATATATATATATATATATATATATATATATATATATATATATATATATATAATGTCGCTATAGTATTATATGCAGTACATGGACAATGATGACATGACGTGGATGTGAACGACATTTATTCATATGCATACACTCCAAGTGTTGTAAAATAAATATCATATGAAAATCATGTATAGATTTATCTTGAAAAGTATTTTCACAATATTATAATTTTATTGGGTGTTAGAACTATATTATAATATGAATTTGTAGTTAAAGTTATGTTTTAAAGATCGTGTTATGTCTAAAACGATATGTATTTTCATGCCTTTGAGTGTAATATCCTGTATGGCATTAGGAGGATTAAATGATATAAAAAGATAAATTAAATGGAATTAAAGTAGAAATTCAGAGATTAAAAAGGGGAATTCAAAAATTAGAGCGAATAGAATACCTTGGGCCTTGGGCCCACAGCAGCCTGGCCCAAGGGGGCGGCAGGCCATATAATGGCTATGGGGTGTCTCTCCCCACCAAAACCCTAGTCCCCCCTCATCGTAGCCCTTGCGCCTCCCCCTCTCCTTTTGCAGCTGCCACCCCCAGCCCCCTTGCACCTCTCTCCTCCCTTGCGGCCAAGCCAGAGAAAGGAAGGGAGAATCAATGAGGAGAAGGGAAAAGAGGAGGAAAGGAATAAGAAATGGAGTTTCGTGGGAACTCTAGAAGTCTTCGTCATGGTCTCCAAGGGTGACAATCAAATTCTTTGTTGTTTATTCTTAGCAATTTTCTGTTCGGGAGAGATTTCGAGTAATAGATCGGTTTGTGCAGTCTGTTTTGTACTGTGATTTTGGGTCCCTTGGGTACGAAATGTGGGAATTTCGTTTCCTAGAGAATTGTAGAGAATCTCAATAGCTTTTTGTAGAGTACTTGTTCACGTCAATCTGATGAGTAGTTTGGGAGTTATGATTTTTACAGTACTGTTATTCAGTCTGTCTGTCGGGTTTTAACATTCTATAGTAAATAACAGATTATAAATAGAAGCTAAATCAATCTAGAAATTTGATTACCATGAACATTGTAGGTAATTTCTTAAGGTTTGCAGAGAATCTAAGAACATAATTTTTTTAGATGGGTGGATTAGAAGTTATGAATTATGCAGTATCATTGTTCGGCGCTAGGTGACTGTTGGACTAGTCATGGGAAAGTGATGATTGGATTGACTAGATGCCATAATTAAAATTTAGTGATAACTAGAAAATGATAGAAATTCCTTGTATATTTCAGTAATGTCATTGTTTACTATATTTGCCCTTATAGATTAAAAGATAAAAAAATAATAACTCTGCTATTTGAGGAATGACAGATATGTATTCCGGGTTAACATCAGTGATTTAGATGAATTAATCTGAAAATTGTGCCAACTAAAAAAGTGTGGGGAATTTTGTGTAGATTCTAGAAATGGTATGGTTTACTATTTTACGATGTGGGAATTAACTAAGAGTTGTGATATTTTTAGTACCAAGACAGTGAGGGGACTGTCCGGTAAAAGGAGGGAAAGTTGTGGTTTTGGAGAGTGTGTAGGAGCCTTGTCATTTATTTGTATTTTGTAATATTTTGGCTCGTATTGAGAGTGAATAAATTATGTAGGAGGAGTAGCATCAGGTGAGTTGTCATCTTCCAATTTTTCTGGCCGTCACAATTAAGAGAAAGGCAAGTGCATTGTAGAATGGTATTCGAGTACTTGAAAATTATTGTTGAATGATTGCCTTGATTATTCTTCTGACAACGTTTAATTTATATTGCTCTATGCTTACGATATGACTATGAAGATGAGAATCGTGGTAGAATGAGGAATACATCTTTTGTTTAAATGATGAAAAGGAATTAAAGAAAAATTATGATTATCCAATTGCATGTTGAGCATTCATGTTATAAACAGTTGAGTTGAGACCCTGTATGAAAAAGAATAGGGCGACCATATATGAAAAAAGACAAGGCCAGGTATGTGATAAAGAGTTGAATTGAGAACTGTATGAAAAATGATAGGGCGACCCTAAAAAAAGGAAAGGGTAAAGGTGTGTCATCGACGAGTGAACACCTAACTATACCGGTATATGCAGAAGAGAAGTTGAGTCTTGAGTATTGCATCAATGAGGAGAGAATTGTAAAGTAATGGCATATATACAGAACTTGATGAAAATGAGTATGCAAAAAGGATATATTGATGGTTTAAGATGAAATGTTAAAATGATGTTATCCTTGTATATTATTCTTCTGTGTATTTGCTGAGTCGTAGACTCACACTTACTTATTTATTGTTTTAGGTGAATGTTAAAGGCGACATGCATGGGTGATTGTAGCACTTGAATAATTGCACTCTTCACCTCACATATTATTACATCACCTTTGGTTATGAATATTTGAGAATCACTTATTGTAATAATTGGATAACTTATAGTTTCCCTTAGCGTCTTTCAATTTATAATATTGCTAGATGATGCGTTGCGTAGTTTGGTCTTATTTATAACGCACTTGGGATTTAATTGGTTCATATTAAGTTTAATTTATATTGTTTTATGTTGTTGAAATTTATAATTAGATTCTTATGGAATATTGTTCTTGATATCTTTGTGACATTATTACCAGCTTATTGTTAAAAAAGGTAGTGGTTGTGAGTGACATATTGGGCTTTTGTTGAGCCGAGGTGTTACATTGAGCTCCTCCTCCTCCTTCTTCTTCTTCATTTTCTTGTCTTCGAGCTTGTTCTGGGGCTGATTCTTAACCTTTTGTTTCCCACTGCCTGCAGCATTCTTAACCTGCACTTGATAGGCCTAGACTTGAGCCTTTCCTGCATCATCATCTGCTCTTGCACGCTCTTCAACATTAATAGCAGCTGACAATTCATTGAGGGTCAAGTGTTCCTTTATATGTCGGTGAGTAGTCACAAAGTCACACCACGAGGGTGGTAACATAGCTAGGATGACATTCACTTGAAACTTCTTTAGTAGGATGCAGTCGTACTGACTTAAGTCACATACATGAAGTTATAGCTTATGGAGTTGCTCCGTCACCGACTGTCCCTCAATCATCTTATAGTTCAAGTAATTAGCAGTTATGAATGACTTATTCCTGTTATCCTCTTTGGAATATTTCTCATTAAGTTCGTCCCAGAGTTGCTTGGCATATTTGAAGTTAATGTATATGTCGAAAAACCAGTTGAATAAGATGGGTAACAAATGAGCTAAAACAGAACTGTTTGCATGCTCTCATCGCATCATTTCAGGTATTTCCAATGGAAACATTGGAGGATGTGAGATGACTCAAAAGAGGTTGAGGTCAGTTAGCCATAGCTTAGTTTTAGCATGCCAACGTTTAAAGTTGGCACCATCAAACACTTCCAGTTTAACAACTTCAGATGAGGAAGCCATTACTTTAACCCTTAGTTTTATGGATTGCTGTAAAATTTGCAGTTTTAGAAACTTTTCATAATTAATTCAAGCATAATAAATGATAGTTAAAGTATATTTCCAGTAGCATGTAAATGACAATATTGACATACAACATGTAAATCTCCCATGTCATTTAAGCAAGAGAATATACCCAAAATATTGAGCAAGAGTAAAAGGAAAACTAGCATAATGCTCAAGTTAAGAATTGACTGATGCACTCAGATGTAGAGTTGCTCAACAAATATTTCTTGGCCTTCTCAATTCTATATTCTTAACATATTTGATAAGACAATCAGTTTATAGCCTTTGAGCTCTAAAGAATGCTTTACTAAATTGTCAACATACATTTATCCACGATAGGTTACAGTTTATTTTCAGTCAACAGAGGATCAGTGATCACAAGCATATCAGTTCAGTTAATTATCCATCTTGATTACAAAGAGTGAAAGAGATCAAAGAATTCAAGTCTGGCTATAAATCATTTGGCCAATTGAAGTACAATCACATAAGCACTACAATGCTAAAATTACAGAACATGTAAACTCAGTTTAGCTAAGCACAACCAAAAGTAACAACATGAAAGGCTCAAAGTATGAATGATAGTAGCAAGCAATTAAATTAGAGCTCAAATCTAAACTAGATTATTAAATCAATTTCAGTATTAGATCATCATCCTCATTGAGCATTAAGGCCCACAACATCACTTTGCATTTTCTTCCAATAGAGATATCAAAATAATTACTCACAATATGAGACTCTAACCAGAATTGAAATGAAGCAAAGAGATGAACACTGTGATACTCACAAAGCTGGTGGCACTCAAAGCCACTGAAAAGAAATCGGCAATGCACGCCAAAAAGCGTTGTCCTAGAAAACCAATTGCCTCGCTGTGCCGCAAATCTGAGACAAGGTTGATGGAGATACAATGCTAATCTTTGCAAATTGAGACACACTGAAGAACAAAGTCGAGGTACCGGAGTATGCCGCACAAGATCAACCGAGGTGCTCCGGCCAAGAGTACCATAGAACACCAAGCAACAAGCTCCAAGTCCCTCTTCCTCAAATCGATCCAGAGCTGGCCGGATTCAACCTTTAAGGAAAAAAATCCCCAATCCCTCACTGCCAGCCCTTAAGGAGAGATGGCGCAAGGAACTACACGAGGAATGCTAAAGAGGACAAATCCAGACCACATTGCCGTGCGCACCGTTGAGGAATATGATGGAGCCGCAGTTCCAAACATCAAAGCGAGATCCAACGGAGAGGAGGAAGAGATCACGGATTAGGGGACTCACTAACTTTTTCGGTGCATCGAAGAGGAGATGGAGGCTGGCTTTTAAAGGGAGGAGTGGCAAGGTGGCTGGTGCGCCTGCTGCAACGGCCGGTGCTGAAGTGCTTGAGCTGTTGGCGCCTCCGCCGTCATCACCCAGGAACACAGCCTAGTCAAAACCGAGAGACAATCAAGCCTTAAAGGCCACCACCAGCACAGGCACAGGATAGTGCTACAGACTTAGTATCTAGCCTTATCTCTTTCCTTATCCACCGACAGGTGGGACCCACCTCTCATCTCTTTTTTCCTTTTTCTCAAATAGGGAAATTACCATAATACCCTCAAAAGTCCAACAGTGCCGTGGTGGTGCAGTGTTTCACGCAGAAGATTGACCACTGCTGCAACATGTACTCTTGGGAGACAGGATTTGGCATATGTTGCTGTAGATAATTTTGGTACTCTTATGTAATAATGATATGGATCGTGTAACTTGTGCATGCTCTCGTTAGTAACCCAATATGTGTTTTGATTGCAATTAGCTGCACTACCAGATAAATGAAAAGCTGGACGTGTGTAGTGCAACTTATACCAGTTCAAGCTTCTTTGCGAGGAGTAATTTTATTTGAAAATGTGATGCGGTGTTAATTAGTTGCCAACATTGCTAAAAGACAGAAAAGTACATAAATGCCAAAAATTTAAAGGCTTTCGAGTAATCATGTCATAGTCTGTGTTAGCGCTACTTGGCCATCGACGCCTTCAAAACACACCATATTTCGTTTACTCAACACACACCCCTCATTTTCGACAAAATTAGGCCACAACACATTTAAGTTAGAAACCACTTAGAACACGTCGGCTTCTAATTTCAGATTATTTTAACTTTTTTTCCTTCTTTTTTTTTGCATTGTTCATGACGATATAAGGGTTTTTTTTCATTTTCCCTCATTTTTTATCAAGAAAAGTTAACAGCCGCTACAGTGCAATTTTAGCTATAAACCAAAACCTATATCTAAAAGCTTAAGCCATGAGCCAGTTGGAGCGGGGCTTTATCATGTGTTTGGTTGGAGTGATGAAAGTGAAATGGGATGGGATGGAATAGGATGAGATGGTTCCACAAAAAAGGTGGAACCACATGGTCCAGCATCTAAGAAGAATATTCTCTAAATTTGCACAGGCTCATCCCACTTTGGACCATTCTATCCCACCCTATCCCTCAAATCAAGCACATGGATAGGCTTGGTCAAAGGAACAATCCCATTCCATCCCACCCCATCTCTCAAACTAAACACACCCTTAGTTGCTGGTGCACCAAGCACTTCTATGGTCGGATGCGAAATTAATGAAGTGTAGCTTTAGGTTACTCGGGAGAACACCACCTTCAATCCCTCCTGTGACTCCGGCAACAGCGAAGCTCCACTACTCTTTAATGGAGGTTCTTCGGTGAGCCCAAGTAACCGTTCAAAGTTGTAAGGTGGTGGCTCTACTAGCGGTCCGAAGTATAGTAATGAGTTTTATTTTCTATTACAACTAGTATATGCAATTGTTTATATTTTACACTTGCCCATATTAACTTGGATATAAAATTCTACTCTACGTCCATAATTGCAATATAGATTATACGCGTCTTGCTTTGCTATTGAATTATACCATATGTCCATCGTGCATAATCTAAAATTTATTGCTGACTCCGTCGCTACCGATAACCCCCACCCGTCGGCAGGTCCTCCAGGATTTCGTCTTCTTGTAAGAGATACTCCACTTCTCGACAAAACTAGGGGGAAAAAAAATCAAAACGAAGCACGTACGCACTCAAGGAAGGGGACCTAGCTATCTATCGACTATAGACTAGTGGGGAATGTGCAGTGGCGGAATCATTACTGCTATTCCGTGCCGTACTTACGGCAGCAATGCATGATGCAGTGCCAGGCTGTCCGCGCGGTGCCTCCCTCCAACCGACCGACACGCGCCTCCCTCCATCCTCCCGGGTGGGTTTACCTGCGTAGAATCACTGTAAAAAAGCGTGGGACCTAATGTCCTGTGCATCCCAAATAGGATGCTAATTGTGCCCGTTTATCCATGTGTCTATGGGTAAATGCTCTAATGGAGCCGGGTATAGGACGTATTCTTTGTCCACAGGTATGAAAATAGGGGGAAATCTCTACCCATCGGGTAAACGGGTACGGGTATGGGTTAGCTCTATCTGTACCCGTCTCGCCTGTTTACCCGTGAAATAAACTGACAGGTGGGCCATCCTATAATAATAAACCCTAACAGGCTAACACTCTCGCACAGTCGCACTCTCGCTCGCATCCAGAACCGGCTCGCATCTCCGCCAGCGCCCCACCACCGCTTCTCTCCACTGTCGCCCTTTCTCCCACCGGCGTCCAACCACCGCCAGCCGCCATCTTCCGAGCTCCCTACCCGCCACCATCTTCCTCCTGCCTCACCACCGCCCTCTCCTCCACCGAGGCCCCCCCACCGCCGCCCTCTCTTCCACCGGTGCACCGCCGCGATCAGTCACCATCTCCCTCCTCCCTCACCGCCACACATCACGGTCTACGCCGCCAGTCTCCAAGCTCGTCGCCACCGAAGCAACTGGATTTGGCCAGATCTAGCCCGCCGGTGCCCGGATCCAGTCCACTGGTGTCATTTGGCAGCCGGATCTGCCATGCTACGGTCAACTGGCGGGGAGATAGACGTCGTCATGGTTGGTGTCATCGCCGGGTGTGGAGGTCGACGTCCTCAAGAGTCGGGATCCGGCCGCCGCCCCCACCCATCCTCGAGATCTAGCCGCCGCCCCCACCGTCGCCCCCACTCGTCCTCGAGATCCAGCCACCGGCATTCGTCCCGAGTTCATCGTCGAGATCCAGTCGCCGGTCGCCCCTCCGCCTGCAACTTGGAGTTCTTAGTAACCCCAACTACAAAATTACTGCTCTTCTGGATCACTTGGCGATGATAACTGTGCAATCTGAAAAATAGTGTAAAAAGAAAACTTTTGACTGCAAGCCTCTTGGTGTCATTTGGGCTCAGTTCCCTGAGGTTAGCATTCTATGCTTAGTGTATTACTAATGAATCTGTGAGGGATTTTCGTTGAGTAATTTTCTCATTGCTCCTGCCTTTTCCATATGCAGTACTACAATGAAAAGAACACGATCATGTTTGATGACCTCAAAAGGAATTTTTTCATGAATCCTTGGAATGGTCTTGTGATTAAACCATTCAGGAAAGCCCATTCGAACAGAAACAGTGATCAAGAGCTGGTGAAGCTTACGAAGCACTCGCTACTATTGCAGAGCTAGAAGATTTTAGCAAGCTGAACCACGGTGTGGGAATCCTTCATGCACGAAAATGCCAAGAGACGCATACGTGTAGTTCTTTCCAGTATAGTGTTCGGCAGACTTGAGTTAAGAGGCCCTCCTTTTTTTGTTGAGTGCTATTAACTGCGCACACTAGCATACAAAATGACCAGGACAACCCCGGTATCTGCTCAAAACACTGCAAAAATGCCCAAGCTTGATGCGAATTCAACCTTTTGCAAGTTACATTAATTGTTTCTGAACCTTCACCTGTGTGCATTTCAATGTGAAACTTGAAGCTTGGCACTGTTATTTTAGCCCATCTTGAAACTTGAACCTGTCTCATACTCTCATAGTATTTGTGTTCATAGTATTTGTGTCCAATAATTGATTCAACAGAAACATAGAAGTTCTCATATTTGTGCATTGGTGATGTTTGAATACGATGTACTTAGTTCGCGGGTAAACGGGTATGCCCGCGGGCGACGGGTACCCGTGGGCGACGGGTATGGGTGAGATTTTTTACCCGTGGTCCTTCGCGGGTATGCCCGTGGGCGTAAATCAGGGTTGCGGGTACGGATATGGGCGAGCACTACCCGTACCCGCCGCGCCCGATTGCCATCCCTAATCCCAAAGCTATAAATGGATCCGCCTCTACGTCCATTGAGTCGGTCAAAGAAGCTGACCTCTAGGGGCTGACCCAATAAGTAATAAGCAAGCCTAGGCGGCTGTCCGAGGTACTCCCATCGGTGGGTCATAGCCCATCCCGGCATCCGCCATGAGCAAGCTCAAGACCGGCTCCTTGCTTCCATGAGCGACAGAGCAAGGTTGAGCAGATGTTTCCTAGGCTGCTGTGGCATTGGGAAAGATTTTTGCTGCATCCCGCATGAGTGAGCTAGGATGGCCAAGGCCCCTGGGCATTTGCTCTCTTCCCCTCAGTACATCAGTCAGGCTCGAGCAGTCGAGGCGAACAAACCCTAGTTCGTGAGGCGAGTGGCGCGGAGCGGAGAGGGCGCGTGGGCACTCGGCGACAGCTGGCAGACGTGCCTACGCGAGGGGCGTAGCGTGCACAGTGGCGTACGTGGTGGGCGGTGGGCTACATCATGGGTGCGCACGGCGCAATGGCAAGGTGACCGACGGGTGCGCACAGCACACCATTGCAACAAGGGGAGTAGGCGACGCACATGTTCAATGCCCAAGGCTGGGATGGTTCCTTGAAATTAAGTCCATAGCCAAAGTAAGCTGAGGAATTAAGTAAATTAGTTGAAAATAGAATGGAATGGATCGTAATTTGTGATTAGTTGATAGTTTGATTTGCTAGATTTGAAGAGCTAATTTAGCATTGTGTCAAGCACTCGAGCATTGCTATTGATAATCCTATTGATCCATGCCGCCCAATTCTGACAACCCTCCTTTTTGTAACTTAATTAACAATCATCTTTAAACATGAACCACTAAATCACTAGCTGGACGACAACAATAAAGCATCATCACACACTATAGAGCCATCAAGAAAATGTCCAGAACAATATAGATTGATATGCGAATGAGTAATTAATGTATATACAACCCATTATAATTAGAACATGTTTAAATGTAATGCAAATTACTTAATAAATTACAGTCTATAATACACAAATATTCAAACAAAAATACATAACCGTATTATTTACGATACTAATTACAATTTAATCTAAATAGGAGCCATTTTAGTCAAAAATTGATATATGTAGGAAAAAAAGCGACAAAATGAAAAGGAATGACACACAAATAAGTAAAACAAAATTGTTGTTAGAACTTGTCGATAGTAAATATCAAGTATTAGCGCTCATCAAGATACCGGGATTGTTCGGGCCAGTTGGCACCTCTTGCAACCATAGGGTTTTATCATTTAATGTAAAAACAAATATGAACCAATCTCGAGTAAAGCACGGAACAATTCCCTAACACCAGCCAAGCCCAGTATATATAATTCACTGGGAAGCACAATACATCGCCGGTAGCTACAAGTTCCACTGATCCAAAACAACGTAGTGCACAAGTCAAATGGATAAGAACCGGCAAGACACACATAGAGAGAGAGAACAATAGCCACCCAGAACCACATTTCGCCAAAGTAAGAGCACACTGCCATCACCAAATCCATCCCAATTTCTTCCCAAATCCAACCAAATGAAGCCAATGATTGAGAAGATGGGGATGTGAACCTCGCTGCGACCAAACTAAGGGGAGGAGCCAACACCAGAGGTGGAAGCCAAAACCAGGAGACAAGGAGGAGAAGACTCGGGTAGAGTACCAAGGGGAAGAGGAACATAAGCCCACACCAAATTGAGCCTGACTAGTTCCACCAAGGTACCCCACGTTCCATTCGCATCCCTTTCACCACTATTGTAGAACCACGGATATGTGGCCCCAAATGCATATTCACTAGTACCCACAATTAGAGCAGAGGAGGAAAGGATTAGAGTAGAATACATATGAGGGAGAGCTCACAATAGCGCTAACCGTCCTCACTTTTGCCCACTCGTGCACACCCGGTGACCTCCAGCCTGCTTCTCGGCGCAATAGGAGGTCCTAGGCCCCGTCATAGCACGGTGACTTCAAGCACAAAAGAATTCCCTAAAATCACCATCAGATCAAAGAATCAAATCCATGAATTTAAAGCAAGTGATAGATCAATAAAAATTTGGGGAAGAATAATATGAGAGCATTCGAATCCCGATGCTAGCGATGAAGTCCGCCGTCTAATGGGACAGATCTAACCATTGGAGGGTTAGGGCGGTGGCCCTAGGGTGGCAACGGCTGGCAAGGGCAGTGGTGGCAGATCCAAACAGGCAGTCCCAAGGGCTGTAGTGGTCGGGGCGAGCCGAGGGATGGTGCAATAGAGGCACAAGTGGGGTGGGGAGTACACAGGGAAGACGGTGGCATTTTGTCGGGAGGCTGGCAACCCATCGCCCAGGAGTCAAGGATGGACTGGGTAGAACCATGGTCGCGAGGGACAAAGGGAGAGGGCGAGACGGAGAGGGGGTAGATAGGGAGTCAGGTAGGGAAAAAGGTCCGAGAGAGAGAGAGAGCCCGGCCACCACTTCTTCCCACGCGAGCACCGCCCACCTTCATGCACCGCACTCTCGCGCCCAACTCCTCCCCCGATCTCTGCACCCACTTTCCCCATCTCCTCCACAACTGCCACCCACCTCCGCCATCTCCGGTGAGGAATACCCACCCACGCTCCCCCTCCGCTCCTATAAAAGGCCCTCCCTGAGGATCTTCTAGCCACGCTGCCCCTTTCCCCTCTGCCATTTCCCTCCCTCTATGCCTGAGATGCCCTAGCACCGTTTCCCCTCTTCCTCGAGCTCTGGTGGTCCTCCGGCGAGAAATCGCCGCTGCCTCGGCCACTTTTGCGCCCTGCCGTCGCCATCCTCAGCATCCTGGTGACCGTGTGCACCTTCTCCGCCCCTCCACCGAGCCTGGTCGTCGCTGGAGTGTCGTCACACCGAAGACCCAAACTACGCCGCCACTTCTCCTCGTCGCCGGCCGTCTTTGAGCGCCGCCGAGCCCCCGAGTCAAGGTGAAACCAAACCCCTCACTGACCACCACCACACTGACGTTTGCCAGCGGTCATCGGGAGCCGAGCGCCGCCTCTGACCAGCTTGGCCACGTCAACGGTCGAGCCGACGTGGCAGGTGAGGTGGCCGCCACTCGGTGCCACGCGGGTGCCACGCAAGTGCTGGCTGGCACACCCCACCCCTGCGCCACCGTAGCCTCCCCGTGGTCTATGGACTTGGTCCACAAAGACTAGGGCCCACCTGTCATTCTCTTGTCCGAAAAATCAATCAGGGCTGATGTTATGCTAATGTCATAAACCTGATTTTCCTTTATAAAAATAATTCAGTTGAAAATAAAATCCAGTGCTGACGTCATAATTCCAAATTACTTTAGAAAAATAATTCCAGAAATTCCTTTTATTCTTTTTCTCTGATTTTGAACTTTCGAGAGCCCGTTCTCCTTCATCCTAACTCTGATTGAGCTTGTTCAATTTTCTAAATTCATCAAACATTCCAATCTATCCATTTTTGCTCTTAATTTAAATTTTTGGAGTTTATTTGAATTTATTTGAGTTTGCTTGGGTATTTTCATGTGTAGACTGCGACCATTTCGGAGAATTCTTCGACGGCGATTTGCACCCATCTGAAGAGCAAGGCAAGTCACATTCCTTGATCATGTTGATCCTAGTTTGCAAATAAAATTATGTTTATTTAAATTATATTGCATGTATATGTTTATTCAAGTATTTCAATTCCAGTTTTAAATTTTGTTAATCCCCAATTGTTATTAACACCTTTGATCTTGTGCAATATTATACCTTGCCACCCTAGAATAAAACTCTAGTTAGTACACTAGTATGAAATAGAGAATTTTATATCAAATGTTTAGACCTGCTTAGGCATAATCGTTGTTTTGGGATAACCTTTTCACATAAAATGATAAGCTTTTCAAATGTATTCTTAACTTTGTGAGTCAAGAAGGATTATGAAATATTTTGAAATAAAATATAAAATCTGGTTTAGACTTAGGCTAATGGTTAGGTGGTGGGTGCAGGCATGCACTATTATTCGGTGACACAGTGTTGATTGTCGGGTACAGGGGGTATGTGGTTGAACCTAAGTCAAGGACCGGTCCGTGAGCTGCTGTTGCAAAGCCCTATCGTACTAGCACAAGGCTGGTATGGGACAATCCTGACTAGTTAATTTGCGGGTCCCAACCTGAGTCATGTCATAGGTTGAAAGTGAGCGTGGCGTGTGCCATGAGAAATCTCACTTGACTCAAGAGGGGGTCTCGGTCTGCTGGATTCTTTACTGGGGTGAAACCTTAGTGTTAGCTTGGCCAGGTTGAAGGCTTTGCATTGTAAAGACCTTGTCATGATCTCTGCGCCTCACACCTAAGCAAGTGTGTTAATCGCGTGGCAATATGAGATGATCATGTCTTGTGGGTAAAGCTGTACAACCTCTGCAGAGTGTATAACCTATCCTGGATAGTCGTGCCCACGGTCATGGGCAAGCTGAGTGAAATTTTTTCACGAATTAGACTTTGTTTTTCAAAATGATTTATGAAAACCTTATGGATGGATGGAATCCATACGGGATCTTTTGAAAAAGATGGTTGGAGCTTGCACTAACGGTATTAATTTCATTTACAGTTACTATTTTTATTTATAGTATTAAATTTAGCAATTTTCAATCTATTTATTATATTTATTTAAATGCTATTTTATGCTCAAATAACCCTATATGCCTTCCTTTGTTGCCTTAATCATTATGTTGCATTTCTCCATGTGACTTGCGGAGTATAAGTTTTCACTCACCTTGCTTTCTCTACACAGAGGAAGATGACTTCGACTATGGTGAAGACCTGGACGAGTAGGCCACGTCTTACTGTCGTTTGCCTATGGGTAGGCTCAATGTGCTTCTTTCGCTTCAGTGTTTTTCTTCCACTGCTTATATTTAATTTTGGCTTATGTGCCGGGGATGTAAACTTTGGCTATCAGGCCCATATTCAGTTAAATATAATTGGTCATTTATGCTTGATATATATCTTTGTTCTACTGTGTGCACTAGCTGATTCTGGACTAGTGCGATTTACACAGAGGATCTAGGAGTTGTTGCTCCGGGTTCCAACACATCACAGGGCCGATCGAACTACCGTTCATGGTCATTTTTACATAGTCATGGTGCTCTAGTACCATGGTCGTAGTCTGTCAATTCCAGTTTTGTAGAAGAGCACTAACCGAAACTTTCCCAAATGCAAACTTCAATGCAACCCAAAAGTCAATTATTTATCATTAATAAATCCATGACCACCGCATGGTCTAACATAATACATTGATATGCATAGTGAGCAACTATAAAGAAGTGTGCCAGAGTTGGTCGTCCGAGTATGGCGTTATATGCCATGTCAAAATCGACCACATCAAACAAGATTTTCTCTATCCTATAATTGCTTGGAGAACCAAACGTAACAGGCAGAGAAACTTAGTTAATTGGCTTGGCCAAAGACCCTAGTACGATCCCGTGGAATGAGTATCGTACAGACTTTATTCTGGTTTTAGGAACTTGTATCTCGTTTAGAGCACCTATAAATAAAATATTTAAAGAACTACCACCATCGATCAACACTCAATTCATCAACAGTTGTTGATGGTGGGCTCAATCAAGATCAGAAATCAACCTGGTCGAGTTGAAGGGATTGGACACTCACTTTTCTCAAAAGAGATAGTGACTTCTGACCATTTGGAAGATAATTGATAAGGGGAGGGTCAATGGAGTTTACCTCACGTTGATAGTTTTATATTATCACTTTGACTCGCATGTTGAAGATCCTCCATAGATGTGCTAGATGTTGTGCTGTGGATCCTGAAATGGTATATCCTAATCCTTGTCTAACTGTTTTTGACCCTTCGTTTGTCCCACCTCATTGAGTGTGGGAAGTGGTCCTTTGCCACAGTTGTAATTCTTGAGTTTTTGTTAGAAAACTCAGTATTGCAAAGATCATGTTCTTCCTTTTTGTGGAGAGGGCACCACCTTGGTTTGTTATCCTTTTGAGTGGGGATTTTGCCCTTACCCCGATTAGAGTATTGCCTAGGATATCGTGGCTCCTTATCACCCATGGCAAAGACCTCATTGGAACTTCCGGGTTGAGGCTTCTGACCTTTTGCCTTGTTCTTAGATTTCTTGACCTTCTCCTTCCCTTTGGTATCTTCGTCTACCTCTTTGGTACCTCGATCAGCATGGTCGATGGTCTTACTCCACTTGACCACTTCAGTGACTGTCATGTAACGATTAGCCATCTCGCAGAGCTCGACAGCAATAGTTGGAGGATTTAAAGCGATATCTTCTGTGAACCTTCTATTGCGGACTCCCTGCTTAAATGCTATGATAATAGAAGCATTAGAAACCTCTAAAATGGAATTACAAACCTGACTAAAATGCCTGATGAATTGTCGTAGGGTCTCATTGTTGCTCTGTCTCATTTGGTGCAGGTCGTCTTCCTTCCTAGGGTGATTGTATGTGCCCTGGAAATTGACTAGAAGAAGATCACAGAGATATTACCATAAGTGGATCGACTTCAGTGGTGATTTAGTAACCACGATTGAGCAGATCCCTTGAGCATAGTTGAAAATTAATTTGCCATGACATGCTCTCCTCCTGTTGCTCAAACCGTGGTTGTATAAATTTGAAGGAACTCGATGGAATTTTGGTACCCATCAAACTTCTCCATATTTACCAGTCAAAGCTGTGGTGGCTAGCATACTATTCAGAGTTCAATTGTGAATATCCGACATTTGGTAACATCATCATGATGCCTCCTTTGTGGGAAAGGATGATTGGCGTCTCCAGGCGACCATACTCAATGATGCCCAGCAGTCGGTGGACCTAGCTTATAGTATGTCTCATCCATTCGAGGGTAATACTCCTCGTATTCTATCTACTGTTGCAGATTTCTTACTCAAAGTGGTGAACAATCACCTCCTCCATAAGCTCGCCAATCCGAGGTCGTACGAGGAACTCTTCTCGGACTGGAGTTGTAGTGAGGAGAATGATGTGACCTTTCATCATGTCGATTTTCTCGAGGTGAGTTTTGTGAATGACTAGACGTAGTCGTACCTATTCGACTAACGAACTTGTGTCGGCGAGGTTGCTCGAGCCTGGCCATCATGCCTCGAAATCTTTGTGCGATCCCTTCAGTGAAGTGGTCATAGCCCGGTGCTCGAGAAAACTACGTTAATTGGATTTTCAGGTAGTTCATTTATGTGTTGAAGCTACTGAGCCTCCTCAGACCAGTATTGGATGAGCCTAGGCAAAGACCTCTGGGCAGCCAATCTCCTTCTTCAGGTCTTGGGATTCTCAATATCAGAGGCTGGTTGAGGCTGCCTTAATGGAGAGCGATTGTTTCGAGGATTTCTCCCACACTCATCAAAGTACTTACCTAGCTCATCACTGGAGGCCTCCTCGCCATTACCATGAGGAGTTGTAGTGTGTGATCAGCAGGGAGCGTTGTTAGGCCTCTCTTTGAGAGAGTGATTAGTATCTAAGGGGAGGGTGAATACCTCCTGTTGATAATCTCCACTTCCATCGGAGGCCTCCTCGCTTGAAGAGTCGTCCAACGAGAGTGCATCGCGACTTGGAGTAAACCTCATCAAGAAGGGGGATTCTGGGTTATAACTATGTCCCGTTGGAGCTGAACCCTGTGTTAGTATGGGCGAACTCACACGGAGCCCACCCACGCTCTTTGCGGGGACATGCGGAGAGTTACGACCACCAGATGTCGATGGAGTCCTAGAATACGGGATTCCAGGACTCATTGAGCCTGATCTGAAGGCCGCTGTGGGACTCGAACACTTCGGGAGGCCCCTTTCTATGTTGCGAGTCCTATTTGTGGTCAAATTGACCCTTGCCCTTTGAGGAAACTCGTTCCTCCATTGACCACAATGCTGTGTGGAATAAGGATCCCTCCTCAGCCCTACCCATGGTGTGATCTTCGAGATCTCATCATGGATCTCTAGGGATAGCCTCATCGTCGGATGAAAGTATGGTCTGCTCGAAGTCGTAGTAGGCATCTATGTTGAGTTCTACGTATTCGGTTAGGTTGAACAAATTCTCCTTGTTTCACTCCCCTACCATGAGGACATCAGAAAGAAGAGAACTTACAGATAAGGTATTACCGAAGTTTTGGAAGAAGATCCCCATAGACGGCGATGACTGTTAATGTTTTAGTACCAATCTTACATATGATTTGTTTGGGTTTGGAGGATCTCTTGCTACGACCTGGCTATGATCACACAGAGAAGACATAGACATTTTTTATACAGATTTGGGCCTTCTGCTGTGAGACCAACAACCATACTTCCTATGTAGATATTACTCAATAAACTAATTACAACAGAGAAAGTAATGTGAAATATTCTTCTTTGCTGCTATTCTCACTTGGGTCTCTCCCAGCTCTCCTGGCTCCCCTCTTTTCTCTCTGACGTCCACCTTTATATAGCTTGTAAGGCGACGACCTTTTTTCCATGCCAAGAGGTGTCTTAATGTTTTGAATGATAACCATACGACGGGAGTTATTAGAGACATGGTATCCCACTCATCGTGTGGCGGTTACTGTCAGAGAGAAGTTATGTGCAGTTATTCTAAAGAATAAATGCACGTCCTAGCCATCTTGTCAGATAGGCCCACTATGCAATGGGTCATCGTAGACATGTTAGTCGAAGTTTGGCTTGGTCGTAGGAGGATCTACGATCATAAGGTGGTCGCAGAATAACTTACAACTATGTCATAGTTATAGGAGAACTTACGACTATGAGGTGATCATAGAAAATGTCACAACTAAGGAGTGGACGTAGAAGAGCTTAAGATTAATGGGTTGTCGTAGAAGAGCTTTACGACTATGGAATTGTCGTAGAAGAGCTTACAATTAAGAGGTTGCCATAAAAGAGCTTTATGATTATAGAGTTATCGTAGAAGAGCTTACGACTACCATGTGAAATCTCTCATTTATAGATAAGGGATATACTTAATGAGTATAGTAACATAACAATATATAGATAAATGATAATTTAAGAATTGTTATATCCTCATCACTATCACTAACCAAGTTAACCCAACTGGTTGGGCCAAACAATAATTTAGACTGTGTTAGTTGGCAAACGCAAATCCGGGTTGAGCTAACCAAGCTCACTGGCAAGAAAATACTAGGTACAGGCTCACACTTAGTAACCACCGATTAAGGTCAGAATTGGGATTTTGCATCATCATGTCGTGATCCACGCCGCGCGTGCTGCTACGCATTTTGAGCCTCACAGCTATTTGACACTGACCGGGGGATGTCCCTCCTATTTGTTCGTTTGTATTATGGTTTTTTTAATAAAGACCGGAGGGGAGATCTCTGCAGTGTAATAAATTAAATTAAATTAAATAAAGAAGTGCAGTTACAGTGATGAGAAAAAAAGAATATACAACCCCTATCGAGGGTAAAATCAGTCTAGATTATCTAACCAGTTACATATTGTAGTTCTAAAATCATCTCTCGCTCTACACATATGGAGAGTGACATCTTGTATAAATAACACGAGCAAATTGTTGATATTAGCTACCTGCTGTTAGAATATCAGACCATTCCATTGCCTCTAGATGTGCCAAGCACCAATTATATAAACTTCCATAAACAAGGGTTGAGCCAGAAGATTTTTTGCTTCCTGAATACTTTGATGCATGTCTATAGCAAGGTTCCAGTGTAGTCCAATTTTATTCCAGCAATTTTGAAACTTACGGAGGTTTTTTAGGAGTAAAGCCTCATTTTGCTGTCATAAATTGAGAATGCCTCTGATCAACTCGGCTTCGGCTTCTGGCTTCTGGCTTATTTTTCATTATTCATAAGTTTCGTCTTTTTCTGAACTTTTAGCTTTTTGTTGAGCTTTTTTGCCGGTTCTTTTTTCCCGTATTTGTTTATATTATACGTAATGGGCTAACATATTTTTTATATTTTTAAATTTTTTTAAATTTAATTATGCTACATAAGGCTCTGTCAGCTACAGTACTTTTTTCAGCCAGCTATAATATTTTCAGCCATAAGCTTTTCAGCCGAATCGATCACCACCTAATACCCCTTGTGCTTTGGGCCAGCGTACTTTAGTCCAATTAGCCAAGGACCGCCCTTTAATACTGACGGTAGAACCCCTCCAAAGGCAATGTCTACGAGCTTGATCAATCAATCGTAGATATCACTGCCACCGGCAAATGCAAAGTGCACATAAAGTAGGTTGGCAAGTGAGACAAGGTCGAATTAAACATCGTGAGACGACCACCATAAGATAAGGAGGCTAAGCAAGCAGTGAGCCTTCTCTGCACTGTGTCCAAAAGGGGTGAGAAATCATATATCCAAGGTTTAGTGGTACCCAAAGGAAGCCCCAGGTACGTAAAAGGGAGCGTCCCAACTTTACAGCCAAAAGTTCCAGCGAGCAACCGAACTCTATCGTCTGGAACATTGAGAGGAATTAAGCATGATGTTGAGAAATAACCTTGAGTCTTGTTTACTATTCAAAAGTATGTAACAATCCTTTTTAACAAAACAATTGAGGGGTAGAAACCTGCATGAATAGCAGTGTATCATTGGCATATTGGACAATCATGAAATCCTGATCATGAGTCAAGTGGAGAGGAAGCTGAAACAATCCTCTTTGGCATGCTTCATTTACAATGGATTGTAATAAGTTTGCAGCTAGGACAAATAGTAGGTGCAAGAGAGGGTCTACTTGGCGAACTCCTCGATGACATTGGAAGACCATACTATGGCCCTGTTTGGTACAGCTCCTGCTCTCAGCTTCTCACTAGATTCTCGTGGAGCTGTACCAAACACCCAACTTCTCAAAATAGTTGGATTCTGATTCTCGCGAGGAGCAGAACTAGAAATGAACTAGAGTAGAGAAGCAGCCTTTTGGTGGATTCTCGTGGGGAGCCATCTAACTAAAACAAATACACCCATAGAATTTGATGGGAATTACCCGCAAATGCCACTGACCTAACCCCATCGCGCGCCCATCCCGCTCCTTCTCTCGCCAGACGCCGCCTCCCCCCATCTCTCGCTCCTCTCTAGCCCCGCCGCCACCCTCCCGCTCCTTCTCTCGCCCCGCCGCCGCCTCCCTCCCTTCTCTCGCCCCGCCGCCGCCCTCCCTTCTCTCCCTCGCCCCGCCGCCGCCCTCCCTCTCTTGGCCCGCTGCCGCCCTCCTTCTCTCCCTCCTTTCTCTCGCCCCACGCCGCTCCCTCCCAATCTCGCCTTTCTCTCACCCCGCCGCCTCCCTCCGTCCACGGCACCGCCGCCGCCCTCCCGCTCCTTCTCTCGCCCCGCCACCGCCCTCCCTTCTCTCCCTCGCCCCACCGCTGCCCTCCCTCTCTTGGCCCGCCGCCGCCCTCCCTCTCTTGGACCGCCGCCGCCTCCTCCCTCCGTCCGATCCACGGCACCGCCGCCGCCTCCCTCCGGTCCCCAGCAGCGCCGCCGCCGCTTCCACCATCTATATGTTAAGTACAGGTGAACAAAAACCACTTCTTTGGCTAGAATTTTGATTGCAAATCAATGATGGCTTGACATAGTTTGCTGTTTTTTCTTCAGCAATTCTCCTCTTGGCCGAAGACCGGATGTTAATTGTGTGTTGATTGCAAACCATCTGTGATGTTTGTGTACAAAGTTAATAACAGATGCGTGATATTATGGTGAATCTTGTTGTTGCCTGGGATTTTTCATGTTATTATGGTGAAGTACTTGTAAGAATTATTTGGTGAATCTTGTTGTTGCCGGCATTAACACCGAGGAGATGTCATGTATGATGCGTAAATAACATGAGCTTGTGCATACACTGCAGAATGTTAGAAATTGTAAATAAGAAGTTTTTGTATGCGACATCGTATGATGTAAAGACCTGCAAGATATGGAGATCACTACTGCCTGTTCATTGCGGTTCATGAATGATATGAGCTAAGGACATGTGTTGTTTCAATTTTGCTCACTGATTTCCTATTTCTCTGAATCTTTCATTATCCATTGTGATATGTATCTATTTTTAGCTATCGAAGAGATTAGGACAAATGCTTTTGATCTTATGCACAAACCATTTACCTATATCATTGTGATCTCATACAATAATTGTGATAATTATATCTATATCATTTACCTATGATATTGTCATAAATTTGCATCTGTATAAGCAAATTGCTCTTAAACTCTCATAGGTATAGCTACTGGCCGAGGTATTGCCGACCCTAGTTCGCCATGAGAATGTTCTACATAAAACTACACCACCGGTCAAAAAGGAAAAAGAGAAAGAAAATCTAGTTAAATTGAAGTGTCAAAACTAGGGGTAACATGGTCTATTTCCCTCAAATCTCCTCTTTTATGAATCTGGAGCCAACTCACTAGCCAAACGCTTTTCAGAGGCAGCTCCAGATTCTCAGAGAAGTGGATTCTCGGAGAATCCAGAGCAGAAGCTGAAAAATGAGAATCTGGAGCTCTACCAAACAGGCCCTATGTACCCCATTGAGAAGTATGGAGCAAGTCCCTAAAATCAATTTTTTTATCCAACCTTGCCATTTAATGTGAAAACCCTTGTGCCACAGGACTTGAATAATTATGTCATGCTCAATAGTATCAAAAGCCTTTTCAAAATCCAATTTAAGCACAGTAATATCTTTTTTGAGTGATAGCTTTGCTGAAGATACTCAAAAGCCCATGCCAAGCAACGTTTATATTATGGTTACCTGGCTGCAATTGTAGCCGATGATCTTTTAGGCTGCGGTTTATATCTTTTGACTGTAGTTTATTATGGTTACTTACTTGCAATTGTAGTCGATGATCTTTTGAGCTGCGGTTTATATCTTTGGACTATAGTGATATATTTTATTTGTACTTTTTGAAACAGCAGCAGGCGGCGTACACAATTTTAGGGTCATGAAGTTTTTTTTAAAGAATCTGCTTTAAAAAACCAGTCTATTTTGATGTTTAACTTTTTAATTTTCAAAGAAATTAAAAAAATAAAAGTAGAAGCCAAATAACCAAAAAACCGGCTGATCGTTCCGGTGCGTGCCCTGCTGCCCCCACGGCTATAAACAATTAATTAATGGACCATTCCATTCGTGGGCCTGTTGCAGCTATAAGCGATGCAGGCCATGTCAAAGATGACGCCTCTTAGTTCCAGATATTCCAATGGAGTTGTAAAGCAGATGGAACTCGATGGTCTGTTCTTTTCGGCTTTTGCCTTCCATTTTTCTAGTTTTAAAGTAACTATTTTTAAATAAAATATATTTTTAAATTGAAATTTATAAATTAATTATAGTATCTACTATAACAACTTTATTTATATTAAATAAAATTACATATAAATTTCTCTCTCTACTTATAAATAGTTAAAAATCATAAGTGATAGATATAGAGCCTGTTCGTTTTAACTACGACTTGTGGTTTTTGGGCAGTTTGTGCGAGAGATTACAGAGTAACAGATACTCACGTGTAGGGCTGGATAACGAGCTGGCTCGGCTCGGCTCGGTCTGGCTCGGTAGGATAACGAGCTGGCTCGTTATAACTAACGAGCTAAAAAGCTAGCTCGGCTCGGCTCGTAAAAAGCTCGAGTTAGCTCGTTTGGCTCGTGAGCCAGGGCCAAAAAATGTCTCCATCCTATATTCATCCATGGAAGCATGACTCGTTTGGCTCGTTTGGCTCGTTTAGCTCGTTTGGCTCGTTTGGGTACAATAGAGTACAAATTAACACATGCATGGCTCGTTTGGGTACAATAGAGTACAAATTTACACATTAACACATGCAATAGAGTACAAATTAGGTCCATGGAAGCAGCATATGCATATCTAAATTCCTGGAAGTATGGCTCGTTTGGCTCGCGAGCTGGCTCGAGTTGGCTCGTTATAGCTAACGAGCTAAAATCTTGGTTCGGCTCGGCTCGTTATCCTAACGAGCCGAGCCGAGCCGAGCCAGCCACGAGCCGAGCGAGCTAACGAGCTTCGAGTTTTTCGTCCAGCCCTACTCACGTGCGGTTTTTGGCGATATAAATAAATTCGGTAAAGTATGTACTACAATTAACTAGTAGATCCTATCTAAAAAGATACTCCGTTTAAAAACTAGTTACTTAGAAAAGCCAAAAATAGATTTTAGAAGCGAAAAAGAATAGGAGCATAAACCATAACATATAAGCAGTAATCCAAAGGGCCAAACTTAGTGCTTGCGCTTTTCCCTCTCGTTTGTGGATACATGGTGTGTCGAATGCCGTGACGTTCCAACTGCCGCCGATGTAACGTGTTGACCTTTTATGTGGCTGTCCGTGCATGCATGCATGCCACTTACTCGTTTTCTTAGAGCAAGTACAATAATGGGCCTTATAATGAAGTAACAAGATTTTCTTGATGTGGAAGAGAGAAGAGAGGAGAGACAGGAGAGCTTGGCTCTCATGCAAGCAACAAGCTGCACACGGGAGCCTATGCAGTGGTGGGCCCAGATAATAAATGTATGTGAGGAGAAGTAAGAAAGAGAATGTGAGACATAGTACCACATAATAATAAAAAAACCTTTTGTAGACAAATAGAAGACAGATTGTTGTATAACTTGGCTTTTATAACTTGACTTACAGCCAAACACTTGGCTCTATTATTGGACTTGCTCTTAGAGCATCTCCAACAGTATAAGCTAGTTACTAGCTCTAAGACAACTTCTCCAATAGTACTAACTTTTAGCACATAGCTCATAACATAAATAACCTCACATGACACTCTCACATAATCTTGGAATGTGTGTATGAGACTAACTCTTGATCAAGAGATAGTTTTTCTCTCTCTTCTATTAAAATATGAAATAATATACTTAGAGTTAGCTCATAAGTCACTATTGGAGATGCGCTTAGACTGGTGCAGTATGCCCCTCCAACTCTTGGCATCTACTCTATGTTGATTAGCGCACTGATTGTTATTTCGTGCCGCATATCTCACGGATAGGATTTTTTTCCTTTTCTTTAAGACAAAGTAGCCCATTCCACAAAAGCCAAAGATAGATAAAAAACATTATAGCGAAAACTCTGCAAACCAAAAGAACCTGAAGCTTCTTGTGTTCATCACTAACAACGACAATGAAGATTGAAGTGCGCCAGAGATTTAATGGTCGGCTCGAACTTTGTGAGTGACACGTACGACATAGGTGTATTGTAACGGCTATCTTTAACCTAGCAGTTGGCATGTGACGTCGCTTGGGAAGAACCGCCTTGCAGCAATTGATGAAAAGGGCCTCCTTTGCCGAAGGTGGTTGGAGGAAAATGAGATTGTTCGGACTAATTTGCTGAGCATGATCTTCTGTCCTAGCCGCCGAGATGGAAGAAGAAGCTCGTACTTTTGGGTGTGAAGTGGTGGGCTGAGGCTCATGGCTAGGATTTTTGCACTATGCAGGATATGAAATAGAGGATTTTTTAAAAGAACAGAGGGAAATACATAGCAGTCAGAGGAGGTAGCGTGCAGGCCAACACGGAGTTAGACTCCACAAGCATAACTTGAAGTTTTATTTGAAGGGAGAACTCACTAGGAGGCTATACGTTGACAACTAGGAAAACTACCACCATGGAGGCAGCGGACGGCGACATACCACAGTGGAGGTGAGTACATTGGTGAAGCTGGCTCTACGGCAACACATCGTCAGATGAGTAGGTGGTTCTCTCCTTATTTTCAATTGTAGACGCACACAAACCACCTACCATCGGACACTCTTAACCATAGATCGAGCGTCTATCCATGCTAGATATATAATTGAGTGAGATTGAACAGGCAATACTACAGAAAGCCTACTACTAGACGGCCAATCATAGACGGTTTGTGTGATTGACACTAACATAGACGATTTTAATTTGGACACCGTCTGTGTTAGTGGCGTCGGATAAAACGAGTATCACAGACGATTTTTTATTAAAAACCGTCTGTGTTGTGTAGACTATCACAGACGGTTGTTGTTAAGAACCGTTTGTTAATGTTCACATACGGTTTTTAACAAGATCCGTCTGTGATGTCCCTTTGTCTGTCATATTCTGTTCATGATCAGAGGTTAATATATAAGTACACATTGCTTCTAATAACTTAACTACAGAACTACTAAGACAAGAGATCACATATTAAAGGCAAATTTATTAGTTTCAATTAGATGCAAATTTACTACAAAAGTCGCACAGGTAAAGAGTTTCCCAGATTGTAATATTTTGGGCTTCGTACGCTTCTTCTTCGACTTTGGGACTTGGAGAATCAGCCACTGACTTCTCGAACGCCGTTAAGATTGTCCTTGTCCTCAGCACTTCCTCCTCCAGCCTGGGCAAATAATCAGTAGCATAGCCCATAATGTCGTAGAGGTATGCATGGGCGATTCTCGACCGAATCTGCCGCTGACCGGCAAGGCTATCCATCAGTCTCTCTCCAATGCGTGTAGAGCTTCTTCCACTTTGCGCACATTGTGGAGAAGAACCAGGGTAAAGGCTGTTTCCCTTTCTTGAGCGGCAGCGAGACGCCTCCGTCGACGGCGGATGATCAGGTCGAGCTGACGGATGCAAGAAAGTCGGGAAGGAGAGCAGTATGTGCGGAGAAGCTGCCCAGATGCAAATTGTTGGCGCTGTGTAAGGTTCCGGCCGAACAATTCTTGATGAACAGATGAGAGGAAGGAGATGATCACAAGAATAGTAGAAGCCATATTGTACGTACATAGAAGAGACCTGGATTAGGCGCGCATATTTAACCTTTAGCACAGACGGTTCGTATACCCAAACATTAATGATATAGACGCTTCGTATAATGATCGAGAGACGTTAATTAGACGATCGAAACACGAAGCGTTCTGGCAATCGAAACACGAAACGTTCTGGCAATGGAAACACGCGCGAAGCGTTCTGGCATGAAGCTTATGACAGACGGTTTTTTATAAAAAACCGTCTGTGATAATATTTATCACATACGGTTTTAATAAAAAACCGTCTGTGATAATGACTAAGGCATTTATTGCGCTGCTCAGACCGCATCTGTCTTCATTTCGATCCAAATCTAGCCACTGCTGCGCACTTTTTCACTCGGGAGGAAGCTAGGCGATTTCAGGCCAGTTAATTTGGTGGGAAGAGGCAGAGATTGAGCTTTGAATTAAGATTCAGACTTTCCTGGTTGCTGTAGATATGGTTAGTAATGAAATTTATTTTTTCTTTAATTGCATTACAATTTAGGTCTAAGTAATCCATGAGTGGTTATTGAAGATGGTTAATTTGCAAAATTGTTGGTTATATAATAGCTGTTGTGTTTGTAATATGAATTGAGCTAGCAAATTAAGTCTCAATATAATAAATGTGGCCAGTATATATGTAGTTATAATTAGTTAATCTAGATTTTAATACTAAGTTGTTATATATGTACGTAACGTAGGACCGAAGCTGGATGTATGCCGCGAGCTGTGTGAGTGAAGAGTATATTAATGGCGTTTCTACTTTTATAAGAGCCGCCGAGGAGGATATGTTGAATACGGGGGTGGAATATATGTGCTGTCCATGCAATCGATCATGAATTTGAAGATGTTTAAGAACCGAGGGCAAATTGAAGCGCACTTGATTCGGAGGGGTTTCAAAAAGGATTATACGTGTTGGACCAGTCATGGCGAAGTGAATGATCATATGCCGCCGGATGACATCGCCGGTGAAGTGAATGACATGCCGCCGGCTGATGTCGATTGTGGCTCGGATTCGGATAGGTTGCACAATGATAATGTGGATCAGATGCTTCGCGATGTAGAAGAGAACTATGATGAGAGAGAGTATGTTAAATTCCGTGGCTTGATGGAGGACTCAGAGAAACCTTTGTATACGGGCTGCAAGTACACGAGGTTGTCGGCCGTGCTTAAACTGTTGAAATTGAAGGCAAGCAACGGTTGGTCCGACAAGAGTTTCACGGCGCTGCTAGGTCTTTTAGCGGACATGCTTCCGGAGGGAAATGAGTTGCCTAAAACCACGTATAAAGCCAAGAAGGTTCTTTGTCCGTTGGGAATGGAAGTAGAAAGAATACATGCATGCCCGAACGACTTTATCCTCTACCGTAAAGAGTATGCAAACATGCATGTATGTCCGGTGTGCAACGCATCCCGATCTGACGTAACAATCAATCGATGATGGCGAGGAACAGAGGCGAAGAAATGACTTCTGCTAAGGTGGCATGGTATTTTCCTATAATTCCCGCTTGAAAAGGTTTTTGCAAATCCAAAGGAGGCAAAACTGCTGCGTTGGCACTCGGAGGAGCGCAAGAATGATGGAATGCTAAGACACCTTGCTAATTCCGCGCAGTGGAGAAACATCGATAAGAGTTTTGCAGAGTTCGGTGCAGAACCAAGGAATATAAGGTTTGGACCGAGTACAGATGGAATGAATCCTTTCAGAGCACGAGCGTGACATAGCACATGGCCCGTGACTCTGCATCTATAACCTTCCTCCTTGGTTGTGTATGAAGCGAAAGTAGATTTTGCTATCGATACTTATCCAAGGGCCAAAACAACCTGGGAATGATATCGATGTGTTCCTAGCACTGTTGGTGGAAGATCTAAAAGTACTGTGGAACGAAGGGGTACAGGTATGGGATGCATACAACCGAGAGAACTTCACTCTGCGCTCCTTATTATTCTGCACCATAAATGATTATCCTGCCCTTGGTAACCTATCGGGCCATAGTACAAAAGGTGCCAAAGCTTGTACTCACTGTTTAGATGGTACCGAGAGTGTGTGGCTGAGACACTCACGCAAAACCGTCTACATGCGTCACGGCCGGTTCCTTCGGAGGGCTCACCCATACCGCAAGATGAAGAAACAATTTGACAGAGAGAAGGAAGACGGTTCAGCTCCAAGGCATTTAAGGGGACACGAGGTTCATGATATGGTTAAGGATTTAGATGTTGTTCTCGGAAAGGGACGTAAATTGGGGGCTCATGAGAAGAACACCTGGAAGAAGAGATCAATATTTTGGGATTTACCTTATTGGGAGTACCTAGATGTTTGGCACTGCATCGACGTCATGCACGTAGAAAAGAATGTGTGCGACAACTTGATTGGTCTCTTACTGAACATCCGTGATAAAACAAAGGACGGTGTCAACGCACGGCTTGACTTGGCTGACATGGATATCAGGCCTGAGTTAGCACCGACAAGCACTGATAATTGACGAACGTACCTTCCCCCTGCGTGTTACACTCTGTCCAAGGCTGAGAAAACAGAACTGTGCCAGTGCTTGCATGGTGTCAAAGTTTCGTCTGGTTACTCCGGCAACGTGAAGAAACTTGTTTCGATGCAAGATTTGAAGTTAAATGGCATGAAGTCTCATGATTGTCATGTGCTGATGACACGATGCTCCTATTGCAATTAGAAATATTTTGCCGATCAAAGTCCGAGAGACAATCATGAGGCTATGTTATTTCTTTAACACAATTGCTCGTAAGGTCATCGATCCCGAAGGACTAGATGCTCTGCAGACGAGGTGGTGATGACTCTATGTCACTTTGAAATGTATTTCCTCCTTCGTTTTTCGATATCATGGTCCATCTCATTGTTCACGTTGTGTGGGAGATAAAATGTGCGGGCCCGTATTCCTCACGTAGCATGTACCCATTTGAGAGGTTCATGGGAATTCTCAAGTCCTACGTGCGGAATCGCCGCCGGAGGGCAGCATCGTCAAAGGTTATGCAAGCGAAGAGGTCATTGAGTTTTGTGTCGATTATATGGCTCAGATTCAACCGATAGGTGTCCTCAATCTCGTCATGAGGGGAGGCCGAGGGTCTCGTAACTATCGGAAGGAAAGCAATCACTCCGGATATGGACACGTATACTCAAGCCCATTTCACGGTGTTGCAACACATGATGAAGTGGCGCTTATGTGGACCAAGACAAGGATGTGCTTCGCAATGTAATCCAGAGCGGCCGAATGTTTGGATCATGAGACAACACAACCGTTGGTTCAACCAATGGTTGAAGGAGCAAATCGCTAGGAGCTCGCCGAGTGAGACGCTGACATGGTTGGCAAACGGGCCGACATTTACAGTTGTGACATGGCAAGGATATGACATAAATGGGTACACATTCTATACGCGATCTCGGGATGTCAAGAGCACTAACGAGCAGTGGTGTCCGCATAGATGCATTCAGACCGATGGGTCGAGAAACTCGTACTATGGCTTCATAGAAGAGATTTGGGAGCTCGACTATGTGGTTTTCAAGATCCCCTTATTTATTGCCGTTGGGTGCATCTCCCACAGTGAAGGTTGACAAGCACGGTGTCACAACCGTGGACCTCCAACGTGTCGGGTACAAAGACGAACCATTCGTACTCGCCAATCAACTTGTTCAAGTTTTCTATGTAACCGACCCGGCAAATAAGAAACGCCATGTAGTTCTTCATGGAAAAAGGAGAATTGTCGGAGTGGGGAATGTAGTGGACGAGGAGGAATACAATCAATTTGACGAGTTACCTCCTTTTGGAAATGGCATAAGGGTCGACGATGAACAACGTGACGAAACTAGTTACGTACGCATTGATCATGATGAAGGGCTAATTTTTAAAGGAAATAATTAAGCAAGTACAATAAGAATGTATATGTGAAAATGTTTGACAATTTTGAGATGTATATGTGAAAATGTGTGACAATTTTGAGATGTATATGTGAAAATGTGTGACAAAATGTATATGTGTATTGGCATTTATGTATATGTGATGTATATGTGTGATGTACATGTGATGGTTGATATGAATGCAGCTGGTTGGTGTTGTATATGAATGCAGCTGTTTGGTGGTGGATATGAATGCAGCTGTGGTTATTGGTGTTGTCTTAATAACTACAGTCGCAAAGGCTTATCACAGATGGTTCTAAACTTAGAACCGTCTGTGATAAATATCACAGACGGTTCTAAGTTTATAACCGTCTGTGATAGTTATACTATCACAGACGGTTTTAAACTTAGAACCGTCTGTGATATTGATATCACAGACGGTTCTAAGTTCAGAACCATTTGTGATAACCTCCCTATATATACCCTCTGGTTAGGGTTTTCCCTGTGCGCTACGCAGTTATTCGATCTAGATCTAATTAAATCCCGAGCCCGTCGTCGCCTCCGCTTCCCCGAACCCTCGTCGGTCGCCTCCCCGAGCCCCTCGCCGGCCGCCTCCGTTGAGCCCGTCGCCGGCCGCCTCCCCCGAGCCCGCCGCCGGCCGCCTCCCCTGAGCCCCTCGTCGAGCCCGTCGCTGGTCGCCTCCCCCGAGCCCCTCGTCGAGCCCGTCGCCGGCCGCCTCCCGAGCCCCTCGTCGAGCCCTCGCGGCCACCTCCCTCGATTACCGTCTGCATTGTGAGCACTTTCTGTGATGGACTAGGGTTTTGAGTATTGTGAGCAGTTTCTGTGATGGACTATGGTTTTGAGCATTGTGAGCATTGTTTACTGCAGTAGCTTAATTAGTTTGCTATTTGGTACATATTACATTGGTACATTATTTACTGCAGTAGCTTAATTAGTTTGCTATTTGGTACATTGTTTACTGTAGTAGCTTATTTAGTTTGCTATTTGGTACATATTACATTGGTACATTGTTTACTGCAGTAGCTTAATTAGTTTGCTATTTGGTACATTGTTTACTGCAGTAACTTAATTAGTCTGCTATTTGGTACATACTACATTGGTACATTGTTTACTGCAGTAGCTTAATTAGTTTGCTATTTGGTACATATTACATTGGTACATTGTTTACTGCAGTAGCTTAGTTTAGTTTGCTATTTGGTACATACTACATTGGTACATTGTTTACTGCAGTAGCTTAATTAGTTTGCTATTTGGTACATATTACATTGGTACATTGTTTACTGCAGTAGCTTAGTATAATTTGCTATTTGGTACATACTACATTGGTACATTGTTTACTGCAGTTGCTTAGTTTACATTGGTACATATTACATTGCTTGTTGTGTTAGTATATAGTATATAGTATAGGCACATAACCCCTCTCTCTGTCCACATCACCCCTCCCTTCTCCCCTTCCTCTACTCCTCTCCTCTCTTCCTAACATTGAGCATCATGTTTCACTTTTTTTGCTTCCTCATCTTATCATGTTTCACTTTTCTTGCTTCCTCATTTAGTAGCGGGACGGCTAAGATTAATCTTGTGCAACCCTACAATTTGAGAGCACAAATTAACCAATCAAGGACCACTCTAGTGTATATGCCACATAGACCTTCAAGGGGCATGAAGTAAGTGACACACTCGAGTGTTCCCGTTCAATGAACCGGATACACTAGTTTGTGTCATGTTTCACTTTTCTTGCTTCCTCATTTAGTAGCGGGACGACCAAGATTAATCTTGTGCAACCCTACAATTTGAGAGCACAAATTAACCAATCAAGGACCACTCTAGTGTATATGCCACATAGACCTTCAAGGGGCATGAAGTAAGTGACACACTCGAGTGTTCCCGTTCAATGAACCGGATACACTAGTTTGTGTCATTTGCTTCATAGAACTTTGTTTAGAGACCTTGTAGTAATAGTATATGCCAACTACTGCCGAGATGTGATGTCCACTCCCACAATCCTTCTTTTTCCTTCTTAAATTCAAGGCAATTTTATTACAAAGTGCAAAAAGACATTCCCAGCATTATTCGGTGAGCAGTGACATAGCGACTTCTTGATGAGCGACTATCCATCGCTTCTTCCCACTTCTTTTCTTCATCTCGGTCTCGGATCACTTACGCGATGGCGATGATTCTGAATCATCGCATCGCGTAAGTGATCCGCAGACCGAGATGAAGAAAAGAAGTGGAAGAAGCGATGGATAGTCGCTCATCAAGAAGTCTACTCACGAAGAATGGGAATGCCTTTTTGCACTTTTGTAATAAAATTGCCTTGAATTTTGCGGGAAAAAGAAGGATTGTCGGAGTGGAGAATGTTGTGGATGAGGTTCCCAGATAAAGAAATCTTGCGATTGTTGCAAAAGATACATGGACCATTTGGGTGGAAAGATGAACTGTTTCGTCAGGCGCATGACTGCCAATTCGAAGCATAGCATAGCATAGCATCCGAGGCACATCCGAGGCACATCGGATGTGCCGACAGACCATCACAGCGGTAAACGCATCTGGGGTCCCTATCCTTCCTCAAAAAGCGGTAAACGCATTCCGAAGCCTGGTCAGAATAGTTGCACAAGAACGAATTGAGATCACATACAATTCGTGGAAGAACGTGCCTGACACTCAGAAACGTGAGCTGTGGACCGAAATTTTGGCATCGTTCGAGTTCCTAGAAGAACACCTATACGCTGTGCAATGACAAACCTACCTAGCGGCGTGCAAAGCATGAAAGAACTTCAAGAGCACGCTTGTCAGGAAATACGTGGAGACGGACGAAACGCCTTTTCATAAATACCCATTCCTGGAACCACAATGGGAAGAGTTCAAGGCGATGAAGACGTCCGAAGATTTCAAAAGTACAAGTACGGCGCACAAGGCCCTCCGTGCAAAAACACACACCCCACGGACTTGGCTGGCGGGTATGCGGGTAAAATCATGATGGAGGAAGGAGGATGACTTGGCTGCTGCACAGACATCGCCCGCCGTTTTCCAATATCCGGATGACCGCGCTCGAAATTGGATTAGAGCAAGGTCATCTACAACTGACATCGGGGATGTCTCCTTTCAAACCTGCAGACCAGCAAGTGTCCCAATACTGGTAAGATATCGATAGAACTACGTAGCTTGTAATTACTCCACAACTTCGTACGAATTGAAATGACATTTTGTGCTCTTACAGGAAGAGTTGAGTTTTGAATCTACCCTGGGATCATTCCAGGGAACAAGGGGGAATGATATGCTCTCCGTGGCCCTGGGAAACAAGGAGCACCCGGGTCATACGAGAGGCCTTGGGCTTTACGTTCCTTGGAAACATGGTTTCCAAGATGACTCCGGGATGTATCGGCGTAGGAAGAGAAACAAAGCCGAGCGTGACGCACAGCTACGAGAAGAGATCAAGGAATCTCTTAGAGAGGAGCTATTAGCTCAGATGGCTGATGTAATCAGAGATGAGGTGCGAAAACAGACAGAAAGTCAGCAAGCCGCTACTACCGCTCCTGTGCTAGCTAGCCCGCACAACCATCCGAGTAGCTGCGCGTCCAATCCGACGCAAACCCAGGCCAAATTTCCTGTGGACGACATCCTGGTAATAATTATTATCTCTCGAATGCTTGCTCCATTGAAGATCATATTTCACGGATCATGGATATGGGATATCAAATCAATAATATGGACATATGTTAGAGAATATGTTGTTGGATTGACCGACCACGAGAAACTGCGGGAATTATCATATTCTTTAGTGTTATCAGTCAGTCTCATACATAGTGTATATAGGATACTTAGATCTGAGATCGTCATTATTTCCTACATATATAATAATTTACTTAGGGGTTACGAAACATTACTCCGTGGCTGGGTGATCTCAACGTAGCTTTTGGGTTTACTATGAAACATGCAGAGGAATATGAGCGATCAAGATGGAATTTGCCCCTCCTATATAACATGAGAGATATCTTTGGGCCCCTCGATGTGGTTGGATTAAGAAAGTGTATAACCATGCCGAATGTGGTTGAGGAGTCAATCACAACTGAGTAATCCACTCCAGATTCGAGTGAAGGATCGAGCTATCATAGGGTGGCACGTTTCTCGCTTTGAGTTCAATCTGGTATCATGAGGCAAATGGATCAATACATAAGCACTATATAGGTTCATCTGATATGATCTTTATGTATATTTGGAAGTTGTTATATCCTGCTAGGGACCGCTACTGACTTATGGATCGGAAATGAGTTTTTCTGCTCATGGCCAAATATACATGAACCTACAGGGTCACACACTTAATGGACTGGAATGATAAACGTTCAGATGATAGTCTCTGAGTAGGATATGATCTCTACTCGTATCAGATAAGGATTCGATTAGACGCTATATAAGGAGAGGTGCGGGGGGCTGAGGGAGGCATCCCGAAACACGCCCGTTGAACCCTAGCCACCACCTCTCATAACCCCTGTCATGCGCACTGGTGCTAGTACATCAACACACGGTGTTCCATCCTTGGACATGTGGACCTCAGTAGAGGCACTACTGCAACTACGATGCTGATCGGTACGATCGTGAGGAGGAGATGGTTGGCCAGAGGGCGATCGACTACTACCACTACACCGATGCGCTCTTAGTTGAATCGATTACTTCAACTCTACTTCCACTACACTTCATGTCTAGTAGTAACGATCCATGATCTCTTCGCATGGCTTCCTGTTTTACACGGTAGAAAATTTTATTCAGCGCTAGTGTAGCTTACCACTCCCAACAGTGGTATCAGTGCCATCCTGTGTAGTTTTTTATTTGAATTGGTCACATATAGTTGATATATGGTGGTAGTAGATTAGATCTATTACTGGTCTGATGTGATAGCTTAGATCGATTCGTGTTATTGGATTGGTTTAGGCACTAGTTCATAAGATCAATTGGTTTCGGTGGTAGTAGAAGGGTACGGAGGAGGTATGAATTGATAGCACCAAGTTACTATTCTTTCTAGAAACCTCCCGCATCGATCAATATGATTGATCAATAGAAAATCAGGCTGATTAGATTGGTTCGGAATTGGGTTAATGTGATTAATCTGATGAAGTTTTCAAAGGCGATTTCGTGAATAGGATTCATGTTCTGAAAAATATCCAAGGCGCTGCTAGGTAATTGTACTATGCATTATAGGTGTTATGTTTTCATATCGCACGATAGAACTAGTTTCTGCATATAACTCGATTTTGCAGGGTTGCGTGAATAGTATGGTCCATTGTGTATGTATGCATGTATGAGTTTTTCATGCATGTTGATTTATAGCTATGGGCTATATATTATTGTATAACAGTCTGCGTGTCGACTTGTGATGCTTGATTTTCATATGTAATTCATTGTTAGCTGTTAGGAGTGATAGCTAAGTAGATGGATGTGGTGAACTCAAGCATTGATGGCTTGGTGGACAGGAAGTGTGGCGATGGAGATCGCTGTCACTACTACAAAAAGGGTCATCACAACTGTTTCAAAACTGTCATCACAGACAATTTTTTGAATCGTCCGAATTTATGTGTGAGTGATAATCAGAGGTTATCACAGACGATTTGCGAGCCGTCTGTGATAAATTCACAGATGGTTTGTAACTAAACCGTCTGTGAAGAACACTATCACAGACAGTTCTAGCTACCAACCGTTTATGAGACCCACACATCACAGACAGTTCTAGCTATCAACCGTCTGTGAGACCCACACATCACAGACAATTCTAGCTATCAACCGTCTGTGATGTGTGAGTATCATAGACGGTTGGTATATAGAATCGTCTGTGATACTTCTCCATCACAGATAGTTTTGTTTCAAGCTGTCTGTGATAATTCTTCACAGACGGTTCATACTATAAAATTGCCTGTGATAGTTCATTCTATACCTAAATTTTTTTCTATTTTTTGGCTAGCCTCAGGAAATGTTAACTATATCATTTGAAAATAAGCAAATACAGCAACAAACACAGCAACACATTCTATTTCTATTAAGATTAGAATCCACCATTTACAACATCACAAAATATCGAGTAGGTTACCCATAACACTGCATACACAAGAAGACACTTACAATTTTACAAAGATAAGCTTCACGACTACAAATTCAGAAAAATACGTACACTACAAGAAACTTCAGGCTAATGCAAGCTAGACTTACACATCCTTCATTAAACTACAATTTAAAACAAGTGGTGCGGGAAAATTTTCATGTAGCAGAAATAAAAAGGCAACAAACACCATTTTCAACTTCTATGCCAAAATCAACAGCTTCTATTCTAGCGACTTAGAATAGTGCAGATTTGCCATTGCCTTTTTCCTTTCCATCTTGTTTCAAGCGAAAATTCAGTTGCCCTTGCCGAACCCCTTCTCACCCTTGCCGCGCACAAATGAGTTAGAGTAGTACTGGTGGTATTGGTTCTTCAAGTAGGGAGAGGGAGTTAATAACGGGCGAGAGGTGGGGAGGAGAATGGTGCCTACCATTTGATGCGGAGAGAATTGACGGGTGAGATTGGGATCCTGGGGGATATGCCGCGGATTGGTGATGTGGCGCGGCGAGACATCGCAGACGGTTCGGATTACAAAACGTCTATGATAGAGACATCACATACGGTTCATAATAAAAACTATTTATGATAACAGGAGATATTATGGACGGTTCATAACAAAAACAGTCGGTGATAATGGCGCCACAAAGATAATATATCGGTACAATATAAATTGCTAGTCTCAAAAGATAAAATAGCAAAATTTTGTAAAGATTATATATGATCATTTGAAAGGTTTTGACGAGATCTACAATTTTGCAGTTGAGGCAAAACCCAAATTCCGAAGGGAAGATTAAAAATTTTGGCAAAAATAGAAAATGAAAACTTAATACACAAATTTGGGGCTAAAGATGGCTGATTTTAAGGTTCTTAGAGGGCAACTAGCACAAGCAGGTAATTTGTTTTGAATCAGGCTCGTTGTTAACTTTCCAACGAGTATAAGAACGTCAAAAACAGACACCGTATGCAAAAGTTATGCCCGTTTTACTAAAAGTGTCTCAAAACTGAATTCTACTTGGAGTCAGCCAGGAGATTATGAAATTTTGAGGGATTACGGGGTGGGAAACATATTACGGATGGTTTTTAATACAAACCATCTGTGATAAATTCATTGTCACAGACGGTTTTTAGTAAAAACCGTCTGTGAAGTATCACAAATGGTTTAAATAAAAAACGATCTATGATGTCTGTCATTATCATAAACAGTTCTTATCAAGAAACGTCTGTGATAATTCACAAATGGTTATTCGTATGAATCATCTGTGATACTTACAGTACAGATGGTTCCTAAGAACCGTGAGTGTCTATATTAGCCTCTTTTGTAGTAGTGTATGCTATGGGCCATACTATCTCATAGTTTAATATGATTTAATTGTGAATGTTTTTATGTTTCCATTATGCTATTATTCATGTTATTATCATTTTGGGTGATTTTAACATTATAGAATAGTATCCTTCCAGAAAATTTAACTAAAACTTGATACCCTTCCAATAGTTGCACGTATCAAGATTTTGATCATTAACAGGTAGGTCTACCAGAGTAGGGTGCTATTAATTATATCAATAAGATAGGATAAAGTTTTGGATACTTCATGCATAATATTGGTTTAACTTGACTAGGCTACAAAATGGTTTTGGGTCTAGGGGCATAGTGTTGAGGCCGGGACATATGGATATCACTTAACAAACATGAGTTACATGTAATGTAATAAGCAAGGGTTGCTTACCTACGTTACTAGGTTTCTAGCAGTGATACCAAAGCTCACTAGGACTTAGTGAAATATAGATCTTGGCTCACTATATGTTGAAGTTATTACCTTTTATTTGCAAGATATACCTTCAGACTACTCCGAACACAGTAGAGGATACGATCGGACTGGTCTAATCATCACCAAGATTGATCGAATGGATCCACGCGTCTCTGAAGCCAATCGAATGGTGCGAACATTCGGACTGGTTTGAACATCACCGAAGTGATTGGGCAGTCAGTGGACGATCGAATGGTGGCTACAGTAATCCGGTTGTAGTAGTCGCAGTCGTAAGTTGAGCTGCGTAGTGGTCATAGGCCATAGAAGTTATAGTCGTAGCCGTGCAGTGGTTGTAGCTACAATGGTCATAGCAATCATAGTCGTAAGATGTAGTGACGGTCGGTGTTCGAAGACTTGTGTGGTCGAAATTGCTGGTCGACAAGCTGTGGTTGGTGAAGCAGTCGATGAAGCCATGGTTGAAGATGTGGTCGACAAGCCGTGGTCGGTGAAGTGGTCGAAGGCACCTTGGTCGAAAGCACCGTGGTCACAGGCATCGTGGTCGTAGGCACCATGGTCGAAAGCAGCAATGGTCCAAACATCACTGAAGCGATTTGACGGCCCGAAGACAATCAAACGGTGTTGACTACATCTGAAGTCATTTGACTTGATCCAGAGGTTGTTTTTGATGCCAATTGGACTAGTTCGAACTTCCTGAGTGGATTCGTGAGTTTAGTTGAACTTGCGGATGATCCGACTTGGCCTTGATTGTTTTGACTTATCTCCCCTTGCATGGCCTCCATGAGCTTCTCCTCCATTGTTTCAACTCCGAAAGCTTCACAATGTTTAAACATGTTGGTTAATGTTTTTAGCTCGTGCTTGTATAAATGGTCCAATCGGAATGTCTTCATTATCTGGTACATTTGGAAAGATGTACAATGCAATTGTGTCGATGAGATCTTCTAAACACATCTTTACTTTAGGTTTATACAGATCGAGTATGGGTCTGCATGTAATTGCATAACATAGTAATAACTTTGTATCTTTGTGTATAATAATTAAAGACTCAATTAAATTAGAGTTCACCTGATAATATTTAATGCAGCTTAATAATTCTTTCTAGTTAAATAATATATTTAACTGAGAAGTACAAGACATGAGCGTATCTGCATCATCCTCCCCTTCTTCAAGAAAAGCTGTCCTCGGCTTTTGAATGTCTAAAATTGTACTAAACAAAGAATACAACATATATACATGATATATGTATATATCATTCACACTTTTTCTGTTTAGCACATCATGCACATCTGGAGGTGTAGTAAACAAAAAAATAACACATATACATGGTATATGTATGAATCATTTTTGTGTTATTCTTATTATTTTGCACATAGCATTTAGTACAACAGTAGCCATAAGATGTATGTATTGCAATATTGTCATTCACCTCATTCTCCCTCCCATGAGAAAAGTCATCCTCATCTTTTCTAAAGACATCGACAAGATATCAAATGGCAAACCCCGATCAAATTGTTCAAATATGGGGAGGGGGATTTTTAGTGTCTTCTATGCTTCAAATATGCGTTACTCTGATTACTTGTATGTGATTGCATATCAAAGGGTAAATAAGAAGGCTTAAGAAATCATTTAAAACAGGAAGCACTACTATTGAAAATCATCTAATTGTTATCATGATATGGCACAAATAATTGTTTATCCAAAACATGCAATTTCAATTCAGCAAGATTATCACATGTAATACATATTCAATAAATATATAACTTGTCATCTATGCCATAATCTTCAATTAAATTGAACTTATATGTGTGTAGCCATAGGTACTAACTGGCGATTTCAAACATGAAATTTCAGCAACATTCTCAATCACACTAGGTAACTCACTAGGACCATTGAATGTGATATAATATAAAGAATTATGAAGGAATATTCTACTAATAACGTTTTTATGAGTAATCAATTTCATATTATGTAAGTTATCCACATTAAATTTAGAATGTGGGATTTCCAATTGGGCACAAAAATTGTCAAAATTACTCACCTTTTCTTGTTGAACTACCAATATATCACCATTATTGTTTCCTTGAATGTCCTTCTCAGTTGATGTAGATGATGTAGGTAGTATATCTTCATCTTTAAGCAGTGCAGTTTGTTTAGCATTCAGCTCCTCTTCTTCTTTAACTTGCTCAATGTGAGAAACAACACTGGAAGTAGGGCATAAGTCATTATTTTCATAAATATCCTCACATTGCCTATCATCTACTTCTCTCATTTCTTTTGATGTGTCTCTCACACTCTTAATTTGGATGCTCTCAATCTCACATATGGTGGAATCACACAACTCACTGTTTTTATTACTCTCACTCAATTTGGCTATGTGGCTCTTATCCTCTCATGGGTTTTGAAGCATCTCATCTTCCTCTATGGATCATGGGTTAGCAATAGCACAATTACCATCAACCACAATCTCCTCATGTAGCAATAGGGCAGCACTACATGGCACCTTGAACAAAGGGAAAGCCTCATACTCGGTCGTCTTCTCATGCGATGCATTGGTTAAGGCATGCAAACTGAAGTGTGGACTCAAGTTGAACTATGGTGTACACCTCTCTATAATTCTCTTGTCCTCCTCTATAGCATAATTCACAAGATACTGCATGCTACCATCATATTTCAAATCAACAGTAGCAGTGATCTCAGAATTCAAACCTCTTTTGAAGTAAGCCCTCATTGCACATACCTCTTTGATGCTGGCACGATACATAACATGATCCAGCTTATCATAATAAGATTGGACAAATCAACATCCTTGGCGAATGCTCTTCATATGATGAAGTAACTCAAGCTCATACTCATATGGCACAAACTTGTTTCTCATGACCTTCTTCAATTCTTTCCATATAGTGACATATTGCTTCTCAGGATATCGCTTCCACCAAGTGCATGCATATTTTTCAAACTCCATAGTGGCTTGTGTCACTTTCTTGGATTCAGACAACTTCTAAAACTTGAGGTCACATTCGAGTTGTTCCACCCATTCAAGATATTCCTTTGGATATGTGCTTCGATAGAATAGGAAATACAAGTATTGAGAGATGCACCATGTGGAATGAAATGTTGAATCTCCTGCCATTATTAGTATTGCAAAATAGCAAAGAATATGTGGAATTTATGTGGAATCACTCATCCTCACCCTCTCTTTATGAACCAAAGTTCTTATGCCTCTTCGGATCGTGAAGACACACGTACCTTGGTGACGGTAGACAACCAAAGGTGACAGATGAAGTGAATTCAAAGTCCAAGTACTGTATGAAATATTGGCTTATAAGTGGAGCTTGGATGGAAAAGTATTTACCTATGCAATCTAAAATTCTAGATATTGTAAAGTTAAGAAATAATCCAAGCTAGAATACTTTGCCTAAGTGCTGATCCAATCAGTTTAAGCGAAGTGTATGAAAGCACACGGAAAGATCAATGTGACTTAATGTAAACAAAAGAATAAGCTAAATAGAGACAATCTGAAATTGAGGATTAAATAGCTCGTTTTGCCCCAAGTACTAAGAGAGATGCTAGCCAATTGCAAGAATATGAATATAAGGACGCTAGATTGCTTAAGAAATAAAATACACAATCTGAAGGTTGTGAATTAGAATTAACTAATCTGAATTTGGCCAAAACTCACTTTTTTCTAAGGTTTTTTTTCATTATGTTGACTGTCTTATATATGTATATATAATTGTGGCTGACACTAAGGTTTTAGCTTTTCTTTGCTTAAAATCCAAAAGTTTTAGCAAGTGTAATTATGACCAAGGGCAGCTCTTAATGCAATGTCAAAAGCTTGTCTCAAAGATGAAAGAAAATATAAATGAAGCTCACTGGAATTAATGCTTTCCGATGAAACAAGGGAAACAACATAACAATTAAGCTACACAAAGGAAACACTGTGTCAAGACTCTTTTGTCAAAGAAGTATGTTCCCTCTTGCTACAGTCACCTGGAGCCTGACAGTGTAGGCCTAATGCATTTCACCCCTTTGTCTCCCCCTCCGCGCCTATTGGTTTGTCCAAAGCGCTATTCAGTGATGTGTGAACCAAACCTTGCAATCCTCTATTGGAATGTATGGGGACTCAACTCCCCCGTGTGCCATGCCACACCACAGTCAGAGAGACAATTTTCACATCGCATGCCTTGAAGAAACAAAATTGAGTTCTATAGACCAAACGATAGTCAACGCATTGGGAGGAAGTGCACTTAGTGAATTCTCATTTTGCCTACCATCAATACATGTGGGGGCATTTTAATCCTTTGGAATGGGAATCTCGTTACCATCTCCTACTGCACTGCCAGGATTTCTGTCTTCCAGTGGATGTTCTTCCCAAAGAGTACTCCACCTCTTTGGTGCTTACTACAATTTATGGTCCTTCTGCACATACGGACAAAGAGAGGTTTCTAATGGAACTACAACAAGCACGGCCGTCGGACGGCACCAAATGGCTCATCATGGGGGACTTCAAGCTCATTTATAAAGCAAAAGACAAAAACAATGGGAACCTCAATCGACGCCTCATGGGCACGTTCCATAATGTGATAAACAACTATGAACTTCAAGAGATCCATCTACAAAATTGCAAATGCACTTGGAGTAATGAAAGGGAAAACCGAACACTTGCAAAATTAGATAGGTGCTTCTGCAACAATGACTGAAACACCACCTTCAATAGCCACATTCTGCAGGCTCTATCCACATCACTTTCGGACCACTGTCCCCTCCTTCTATCAATCATCTCTGCTCTGTGAAACCAAAAGTGTTTCACTTCAAAATTTTTTTTGATGCGAATGCCATGGTTCCACGAGGTGGTTTAGCAAGCTTGGGCGGAACACACCATGGGTTTTGATCCCATCATCAAATTCAGCACCAAACTAAAGACCACTGCAAACATATTAAAGACACTTGTTTCAACAAGTAAAACTACAGTTGCTCATTATCGGATCCCGGAGCAACAACTCCAAAATCCTCTATGTAAATTGCACTATCGCAGGAAATACTAGTGCACACAGGGTTAACAGGGATACATATCGTGCATACTAACCAAACTTTATTATAAAGCAAAGTATACATGCCTTATGACCAAGTTTACAGTAAAATGGCTCATGGCCAACCACAAAAGTAAACAGCGGAAGATAAAATAGAAGGAGCAGCCCATCCTGCCTACCCACAGGTGAATGCCTGTAAGACGTGGCCTACTCGTTGCAATCCTCACCAAAGTCGACGTAAGCATCCTCTGGCAACAGAATTAAGCAAGGTGAGCATATAAAGTACTCCACAAGTTATACTAGGAGGTTTAACAGAGTTAATACATGCATATGGATTGACAAAGGAAGGCATAATATGGTTATTTGCACAAAAAGCAACACTGCAGTAAATATCGTAAAGTAAGTACAAAGCTAAATTTAATACAGTATGTAAAAACAAACTTTTTAATTGAAATAATATCGTTAGTGCAAGTACCAACCTTACACTAACCTATCCACGGGTATCCCACCTGGACCATCTCTCCAAAACAATTACTCAAGTTTTTGTGAACCAGATTTTTATTAAAACCAAATTCTAATCCGTGAAAAACCATACTCCGCATGTCCTTGACCGTGGACACGGCTATCTAGGATAGTTTGCTACTCTGCAGAGGTGTACAACTTTACCCACAAGATATGTCCTCTCGTTTTGCCACGCAATTAACACACTGCCTTAGGTGTGCGCCTGAGAGTTCATGACAAGACTGTTACAATGTTCCATTACAAATTAGTTACGCTGCCACTAAGGTTTCACCACAATATGAATCCATATGTTGGAGCCCCCTCTTGTGCCATGTGAGACTTCTCATGACCTACGCCACACTCATATTCAGCCTATAGCGAAACCAAGATGGAGCTTCACAAATTACTTAGCCAGGTCTATCCCATACTAGACTTGTGGTACTACACTTTGTATTAGTAGTTCACAGACCAGTCCTTGACTTAGGCCTAACCACATACCCTTTGTGCTTGGCAATCGACATTGCGTCACCAAAGAGCAATGCATGCTAGTAAGCACCCACCACCATACCAATGCCTAAGTTTAAACTAGATTTTATAATTTTATTTTATCAAAATTTCATAGACTTTTTTGACTCACCAAAGTCAAGAATAGATTTTATAAATCATCATTTTGTGTGAAACAATTATTCCCACCTAAATTATTCTAAGCATGGCTAAACAATTCTATAAAATTTCTAGTTAATACTAATGTACTAACTAGGTTTTCAACTAGGGTGACAAGGCATGATTGTTCAATATCAAATTTGGCTATACACAAAGGATTTGGGCATAACTAGAGTTTAAACTGAATTTAAACTAGATTGAATAAAGTACACATGAATAATAATTTTAAAAACAACATAAATAATTTAAAATTATTGGGAACAATATGATCAAAGGTGTAACTTGCCTTGCTCAAAATCCTGGTGCGATTTGTTGAAGTACAACTCTTCGGATTCGTCGAAATCTATACGCGAAGAATCAACACAAATTCAAAAAAAATCAAATAAAATTCAAAAATTCAAAAAGAGTTTAGAAATAGATAGTTTAGGATTTTAGAAGAATTTAGAAATTTGAATGGGTCAAATCGGAGTTAAAACAAAAAAGACTGATTTTTGGAATTATTTTTATATTGAAAATTCAATTCATGACGGCAGAACTAAATTTCATTTTTCGGCTAAATTATTTTTACATTGAAAATGATTTTATTTGACTGACAGGTGGGGTTGGGTTTATGGTGGACTGGGTTCACAGATTGGCTCGGTTCACCGTGGACTCTGTCCACTGCTGATGTGGCGGCCGAGCTGACGTGGCCGAGCCGTTGTGCCAGGTGGCCGCCACGCGACTGCCATGCATGCGTGAGCGCTGACGTGGAGTAAACTTGCTGGAATTAAGGCAGTTACAAAGGATCTTAAAGAGGGTTTAACAGGCATAAAAGAGGGGGAAATGCGGTGGAGTAAACTCGGGCAGCTTGGTGGCCGGTAATGGCACTGAATGCTTGAGCTAACGAGAAGAAACGGTCGAAAATTATGAGCTCGAGGGGGCACTAATGGCGGCAGACGGAGGAAGAAGAAGGGCGGGGGAGAAGAAAGTGCTGACATGCGGGCCCCGCATGTCGGCGAGAGAGAGAGAGAGAGAGAGAGAGAGAGAGAGAGAAGGGGAGGGGCGGACGGCCGGATGGCTGCCACGTGTCGCCAAGAAAACCAGTGTCATTGGATTTAAAATGAAGGGGTAAGTGGAAGGGGACAGCTCAGACTAAATCGGGTGGGGATGGATTTGATCTGGGAGTTCCACATGTCGGATGGAGGAAGTTTTGGATTTAAAATTCGTTTTTAATTTCTAGAAATACAATGAAGCTTCAAAACTACATAGAAAATAGCAAATAAAGTGTAAAGATTCCAGAAAAATTCACAGAAATTCCTGGAGATGTTTTAGACTTAGCGAAAATATTTCCAACTTAAATTTGCTATTCTAATTTTTACAAAAATACTTTTTAACTTTGAAATTGATTTTTAAATTCTAGAAAATTCTCAAAATATACTATAAATGAAGGAGAACTTAGGAAAAGCAAAAGTAGATTCTTTTTGGCTTAAATAAAATACTTAAATTAAATTTTCTTACTTTAGTCTTTGAAATAAAACCTACATAAATCCAAATAAATTTCAAAAAACCAATAAAATGCAAATAAAATTTTTGGGATGTTACAAACCTATCCCCTTAAAAGAAATCTCACCCTCGAGATTTGAACTAGCTAGCAAAGAGATGGGGATGGTTAGCTTTCAGGTCTTCTTCTCGTTCCCATGTTGCTTCATTTTCTGTGTGATTGCTCCACTGAACTTTGCAGAATCTAATAGTCTTTCTTCTGGTCTAACACTCGGCTGTCTCAAGAATCTTGATTAGTTGCTCTTGATAGGTGAGATCCTCCTGAAGCTCAAGGGTTTCTAGATCTACTTGCTCTACAGGCACTCTGAGACATTTCTTCAACTGAGAGACATGAAAGACGTTATGCACCCCTGACATGCTTTGCCGCAAATCCAACTGGTATGCAACTTCCCCTTTGCGGCTTGAGATCTTGAATGGTCCCACAAATCTTGGTGCAAGTTTTCCCCTAGCTTGGAATCTTTTGACTCCTTTGAGCGGAGATACTCTGAGAGACACATAGTCTCCAACTTCGAAAGTCAAGTCTCATCAATGATTGTCAGCATAACTTTTTGTCGAGATTGGGCTATCTTTAGTCCGTCCTTGATCTTCCTTACTTTTTCTTCAGCATCTTGAAGTAAGGTTGGTCCAGCATCTTGAAATTCTCTGGACTGTTCCCAACGTAGAGATGTTCTGCACTTCTCGCCATACAATGCTTCAGAAGGTGCCATCTGCAAGCTAGCTTGATAACTGTTGTTGTACAAGAACTCAGCATAGGGCAATGAATGATCCCAACTATTTCCAAAATACAGAGCACAAGCTCTCAGCATAACCTCTAGGACATGATTAATTCGCTCTGTTTGGCCATCTGTTTGGGGATGATAAGCCATACTGAAATTAAGCTTACTCCCTAACTCTTCATGAAATTTTTGCCAAAACTTGGAGGTGAACTGACTACATCTATCTGATACTATCTATTTAGGAACTCCATGCAAGCACACAATTCTGGATATATATATATATATATATCTCAGCTAACTTACTTCCAGAGTAAGTAGTCTTGACAGGTATGAAATGAGCTACTTTAGTCAATCTGTCAATTACCACCCAGATGGAGTCATAACTGGATTGAGTTCGGGGAAGTCCAGTTATGAAATCTGTGCCAATTTCTTCCCACTTCCAATCTGGTATTGGCAAGGGTTGCAACAGTCATACTGGTTTCTGATGTTCTGCCTTGACCCTCTGGCAGGTATCACAAGGTTCAACAAACTCTGCATTTCCCTTTTCATACTAACCCACCATTACCTTTCCCTAAGGTTTTCGTACATCTTGGTACGACCTGGGTGAATTAAGTATGGGGTTTCATGGGCTTCTTGTAGAATCAATTTCTTAATCTCTTGATTATTGGGCACACAGATGCGGTTTTCAAACCAGACAGTTCCATTCTCATCTTCACTGAATCCTGGGGCTTTGCCTCTTCTCATATCCTTCCTAATTTTCAGGATTTCTTCATCAATCTCTTGGGCTTCCTTGATCTGATCGGGTAAAGTAGGTTGAATCTCTAAAACTAAAGTCAGATCTGATCTTCTTCTAACGAAACACTGTTTGCATAGGACCTTCGGCTTAGCGCATCTACCACAATATTTGCTTTGCCTGGATGATGGTGAATTCCCATATTATAATCCTTGATCAACTCTAACCATCTGTGTTGCCTTAAGTTGAGTTCCGCTTGAGTGAAAATGTATTTCAAGCTCTTGTGGTCCGTGTATACCTCACAACGGTTACCGATGAGATAGTGACACCAGATCTTCAAAGCATGCACTATGGTTGCTAGTTCCAAATTAGGAGTAGGATAATTGCACTCATGTGGTGTTAGCTGGCGTGATGCATAAGCTACCACTCTGCCTTCTTGCATTAGAACACATTCCAAACCTTGACGAGAAGCGTCACAGAAAACTTCAAAATCCTTATGCACATCTGGTAGAATAAGCACTGGGGCTGATACTAACTTATTCTTGAGAGTCTGAAAACTCTGCTCATAGGCTTTCGTCCAATCAAACTTCTTTTCTTTCTTCAGAAGCTAAGTCATTGGCTTGGCCGACTCTGAAAATCCTACCATAAAGCGGCGATAGTAACCCGCAAGTCCAAGGAAACTTCTGACTTTAGTAACCGAGTTGGGTGGCTGCCATTCCATTACCGCTTGCACTTTGGAGGGATCTACTACAATTCCTTTGGCTGTCACAATATGTCCAAGAAAAGCAACCTCCTTTAGCCAAAATTTGCACTCACCGAATTTGGCATAAAGCTGATGCTCTCTGAGTTTTCCCAGGGTTATCTGAAGATGATTCTCATGCTCTTCTTCATTCCTGGAGTAGATAAGAATGTCATCTATGAAGATTACCACAAACCTATCTAGGTACTCCATGAATATACTTCATCATGCTCATGAAATAAGCAGGTGCATTTGTTAGCCCAAAGGACATGACAGTGAACTCATACTGTCCGTATCGAGTGGAGAATGCAGTCTTGGGAATGTCTTTAGCACGGATCTTCAACTGGTGATATCATGATCTCAAGTCTATCTTAGAGAAGACATTGGCTCCTTTCAGCTGATCAAACAGATCATCAATTTTGGGCAACGGGTACTTGTTCTTGATGGTAACATCATTAAGTGCCCTGTAATCCACACACATTCTCATACTTCCATCCTTTTTCTTGAGAAACAAAATAGGTGCACCCCAAGGTGAAGAACTTGGATGAACATATCCTTTATCCTCCAACTCTTGAATTTGCTTCTTCAACTCAGTTAACTCATTAGCTGGCATACGGTACGGTCTCTTGGAGATTAGGGCAATGCTGGGGACTAGGTCAATCACAAACTCAATTTCTCTATCCGGTGGCATTCCTGGTAAATTCTCCAGAAACACATCCGGATATTCCCGCACTACTGGTACTTCTTCTAGCACTTGAAGATGAGTAAGAACACACTCTTCTTCTCTATGGATTTCGGGGGGAGAAGTTTACTTCTATTCCTTGATCATTGGTGAGGGTTATGGATCGAGTAGCACAATTGATCTAACCATTATTCTTGGCTAACCAGTTCATACCAAGAACATCCAATCCCTCGGATTCCAACACCATTAGGTCTGTTAGGACTAGAGTTCTATTTATGAGCAACTCTACTCTCGGACACAAGGTCCTTGCTCTCATTTCTGCTCCAAGGGAGAGAACCATCATGGGTTTACTAAGGGAAACCATACTCAACCCATTCTTAACCACAAAATCCATGGAAATGAATGAATGAGAAGCTCCGGAATAAAAAAGAACTGAAGCTGGTACTGAGTTTACAAGGAACATATCTAGTACAACATCTGGTGCTGCCTGAGCTTCTTCGACGGTGATGTGGTTCACACATCCTTTAACAAAGTTCTCTTGCTTCTTGAACTACTGCCCTTGAGTCTAACTTCCGGATGCACTGGCATTAGTTGCTGCTTGAAGCTTCTTGGGGGCAAGACTTGGCATAATGCCCTATTTCCTTGTAGTAGAAATAGGTCACTCCATCAGGTGTAGTGGTGCTCTTCTGAACTTGACCTCCTACCGGAGGAATACGAGCCGCCTGGGGATTAGGGCGATTAGCCTGAAAAGGTGGGCGGCTAGCTGTTGGCCTGAAGTTGCTTGACTCCAGCTTGAAGCTATTAGAGTGCTGTTTAAATTGGCCAGTCTACAGCGGAGTACTGCGGGCCTTGGGAAAACCTCCAGGGTTAACCTTTTGTGTAGCCATCCTTCTCTTCCGATTTTCCATCTCCACAAATTTGCCTTCTTGATGGATGGCCTTGCTAACCAGCTGATGAAAATATGCATAATCACTTGATATCAGCTGGACTGAGATATTGTCATTTAGGCCCTCCAAAAACCATTCTTGCTTGGCTTCATCGGTAACCACATCTTCTGGTACATAGCGCGCCAATTGGTTGAACTTCTACAAATACTCATTTATTGTGCGGCTTCCTTGATGAAAAGCTCTAAATTCCTTCTTCGTCAGAGTAATAGTGCCTCATGGGATGTGAGCCTTGCGAAAACTCTGCACAACTCATTCCAAGAAATGGCCTGGGGGTTGGCATGGGAGGCAGTTAAGGTATCCCACCACTCGGATGTAGGTCCATTCAGCTGGTGAGAAGCAAACAAGACCCTTTCTCGATCAGTGCATTGCAGAATATCTAACTTTTTGCCAATCGCGCGGAGCCAATCATCAGCATCCATTGGCTTTGCACTTTCCCGAGAAGGTTGGGGGCCTTATCATCAAGAATTCTGACAACCTGGTCTAAGGATCTTGAGCTGGCGGCTGAGGAGCATGTTGAACAGGGTTATTGATGGTCTGAGCTAGAAGTTGAATCAGCTGATTTTGGTTTGCCATTAATTGAGTCCAGTCGGGTCCAATTGCTGGTAGAGGCGGAGGGATGGGAGCGGACTGATTTCCTTGCACTCTAGTGTTATTGATGTTGTCACTGACATTCCTCTTAGTGTTCACCATCTGCCCGATTCTTCCAAATTTAGATGAAAGGAAGAGAGAACAAGGAGAAGGTCTATGTAACATTCCCACCACAAAGCAAGAAAAATAACAAAGCTCAAATAACAACAAACCATATTATTTTATTAAATATTATAACCTTGAGGCTGTTGACAAAGGAATAACAGCTCACAAGTATCATTCTAAAACTTTAAACTTACACTATGGTTTCTATGGGCTAGTGATACTACTACTAGATAACTGGGTTTTACGGTTCTTCGGGGGTGGTCCTGTAACAGAAGAACCCTCATCCTCTACACGATACTTGGCCAACTCTTCCTCTGCTTCCTGGAGTCGTTGTGCCATGATACTCAACTCATGCAAGGTGGTTTGGTACACATAGTCCAAGGACTTGGCGTACTGCACCTGCTGAACGAGCCGTGGGTTGCTTTCAAATTCGGTGGAGGAGAAGACGCTGCTGGTGCTGACAGGAAACTTGCTGGGGTAGTACCAAAATGTGGTGCGCTGTAGCTCTTGAGCATAGATGTCCCTCAACTGCCGAATTACCTCACGAGCTACATCTAGTGTGGAATGCTGCTTCATCTCCAATGTTGGCGTAGATCAGCACTTCTACTCTCAACGTTCCTAATCACCATAGGTGCTCAGGTATCCTTGGTACACGGGGCATGCCTTAAAATCCAACTCTTGAAGAAGATCCCAAAGGCAGTCAGCTAGGTATCCAGCTAGGATTCCGTGGGTGACTTGGGTAGGACGTTTAGCCATCTACAATTTTGAAAGAGGGAAGGAATTAGTAAACAATTTTTGATGACAAAATATGAGAGACCGTGTGGAGATGACCACATATTTGTGATGAGTAATTGAGTCGTGTTTTAGAAAGATTGAGTTTGGTTTGTGCTGTTTCTGCCAAGTCGTAGACCATTGTGAGTGGTCGGAAGCTCTTACGACCACATTGGCCATGGTCGGAGGTCACCAGACGGGTTTACGACCACATTGGCCATGGTCGAAGGTCGCTAGATGGATTTATGAACACATTGGCCGTGGTTAGAGGTCGCCAGACAGATTTACGACCACATTGGCTGTGATCGGAAGCCAGCAGGAAGATTTATGACCATGTTGGTCATGGTTGGAAGCCTACAATAGGGTCTACGACCACAGTGTGGGTCGCCTAGAAAATTTAAGACCACGTTGTCGGTAGTCGGACACTTCCAATGACCGTGGTCGGAAGTCGGAAGCTTCGGCTGACTGTGGTCAGAAGTCAGCGGTCGGGTCTTCGACCACGTTAATGGCAAACCCGGTCGGAAGGTGTGGTCTGCTGTCGAAAGCATGTTACGACCACGTTGGTGCTTCGACCACGTTGTCCATGGTCGGAAGGCGCTTCGACCACGTTGTATGTGGTCGGAAGGGGCTTTGACCATGCCGTAAACCTCTGTACGTGGTGGAAAGTGATTGCGATCAGCTTGGAGAAGTCGTAGCTTGGGCTAGCGATGGTCGTAGCCTCTAGTAATTGGTCGTCTGGACTTCTGGGGTGGTTGTAACGATCTGAGATGTGGTAGTAGACTATGAGTGTTGCATATTTTGTGAGTTCGACCGGTCATAAGTAGGTAACAATCAGAAGGGATGTGTTTACGAACACATTGTTTTAGATGTGTGGTGAATGTTTGGTGTGGTGCTATGTGATGGTTTGCTTGTCTGTGTGGTTGCAGAACTTCGGAGCTAGGTCATGGTGAGACGTAGGAGGACTAGGACTAGACATAGGAGGTGTTGAGGTCCAAACGGTCAAGAGACACTAAAGATGATCGAGGCTGGTGAGGTGGTTGCAAACCGAGACGACGAGGAACTGGAACTGGAGCTGCCGGAGGTGGACACGATGGGCAACAACGAGATGGACCGGGAATAGGCTCAGGGAGGAGTCGAGGTCCAGATGGTCGGATGCTGGGTGTGGTCGTGGGCAATGGTGAGGTGGACCGGGACTAGGCTTAGGAAGGAGTTGAGGTCCAGACGGTCGGATGCTAGGTGCGGTCGTGTGCAATGATGAGTGGACCAGGGACTAGGCTCAGGAGGAGTCTAGGTCTAGTCGGTCGGAAGGCAGGCGCGGTCGTGCGAGGACAGCATGGCAACGGGAAGTTTTCGGGAAGGTGCAGGAGGGGCATTTTGGAGAAATTCTTAAAGCCTACAAAGGAAACTGCTTTCTGTTAAAGCACTGGAGTCTATGGTGATAACGGGTAAAGCTGTGTAAAACCCGGTGTTAGTTGGGGGTTAACAGGTTTTTCCCTGGTATTTGAAAGCTATAAATAGAGAAGGTAGAGCTCGAGTTCTTGGAGAGGTTTTTCCCGAGAAGCTCTGGGTTTATCGTTCTATTTTGTGAGTTGTTCTCTGGGGTGGAGCGTGGGTGCTCTTGTACCTCCTAGATGGAGTGGCTGTAGAAAACTCCATATATGAAATCATTCATATATGTGCCTCTACTTGAGTTCTTTCTTGTTTGTGATGTTTGGTTGATTTGATTGTGTTTTCTCTATTTTACCTTAACTTCTCTTCTGTCTGAGGGATTGTTCTTTCCGTGTTTCTCAAAGATCTGACTTGCTCTGAACTGGGAATCATCCTCAAGGCCCTTTGGCCAGTCTATTCCTGAGAGCAAAGTCTTGTCGCAATTCTTCTTGCCTCGGACCTTGTCAAAAGCTTTCTTGGTGAAGTCTTGTAAAGATCTTGACTCTCTTGATTTTTGTTCAATTAAAGATCAGTACAAGCTTTTGAGACCTTAAGCCCTTAGTGTTTCAAGTTTCCTGATCTAAGGACCTTTGAGTCAAAAGTTCTTTGAAATTTTGGCCTGGTGGTCATGCGCTTCATTGTTTAATCTGTTTTATTTTTGACCATGCCTCTCTTCTTGTCCATGGCAGAGAAGCTTCGACCACTCTAATTTTTCTTGACCAGAGGATGTGTTCTTGTTGTGGTTGAAGCCTCATGACCAATAGAATCGTGAGTCAAAAGTTATTCGGAAATCGGTTCTTGTAGTTGTGCGCATTCACTACCTCTATTCTATTTTCGACCACGTAGTAAATACTGTGCACTTTGTTTTCGGTCACAACTGTTTCCTTTTTTGTTGTCGGCCTGTTCACTTGGTTCCAGTGAGCATTCCGCCTCTTGCTTCACAGCTCTGTAGCTATTGGAGAAGAAGGATTGGTTGAATACTTGGGGAGGTTTTAAGGCACCATTCACCCCCCCTCTATTGCTTGTTCGGTCCTACAGAATATAGTTAAGTGAGAGAGTGAAAAAGACTAGATTTAAGAATGTTCCAAAATAGTCATCTTTTTAAAAATATGTCCTTAGGGTTGTCCATTCTATTCTATCTACGGTCACGTCTTAGGCTCATTATGCTCTGATACCATCTCTGTTGGATCCCCGAGCAACAACTCTGAAACCCTCTGTGTAAATTACACTATCCCAGGAAAAACTAGTGCAGACAGGGTTAACAAGGATACATATCATGCATACTAACCAGACTTTATTATAAAGCAAAGTGTACAAGCCTTATGACCACTGGAGATGTTTTAGACTTAGAAAAATATTTACAACTTAAATTTGGTTGTTGTGGTTACAGACCAAATAGAGAGATAGTAGTATGGTAGTGGAGATGTTAGGTGAGCAATGCTTGGGGCCTTCCCCATGGCCTGGTTGGCCTTATATATATTCACACGGGGAATGTTTTACAATTGTGTCCTTACACCCAAGTATCCCTCTCAAGGGCATTTATGTCCTTATACATGTCCCATTTTGGGCTTTACAACCTTCTAACAGGCCGGCTGGGCTTAGGTGGGGGCACTCCGACAACAGGAGCCTCTCATGGTGAAGGGCTTGACAGGCTGAAGCCATGTTGCCGGGTCATTTGGCCCCCTTCGTCCCTGCGGCCTGTGACCTTCTATGATGTCAGACAAAACTGGATCTTGCTGGCGCAGCGTGTCCTAGTGGCATGGACACGGAGTCGAAGCTATCACCGAAGGCGTCTCCCAGTCACGAGGTGTGCGCTTCTAGCCGAGCCGGCCCATGAAGACGAAGTCGACTCTGCTTCCGACTTCGCTTCGCGGACATGCGGGCGAAGCGGGATGCATAGCCGCACCTTGTACATGAGGCTGGGCCGGAGGGCCAACCGAGCCTACGGACACAGAGCCGAAGTGTGCCTCGGGGTCGTCGGGCAGGCTTGAAGTCGGGGTGGACTCCAGATTTGCCATACAGAGTCAAAGTTGAGGCGCAGCCAGGTGGCTCGTGGCTCAGCGACAATGCTTTAATGATGCCTGGCGCGCGACGTGATCTGCACGTCGTGACAGTATGCGATTGGCGCGTCTTGCGGTGTCAACGACCACGCGCTTTTTCCCAGTATGGTAGGACGTGTGGCTGCACGCGATTGGCGCGTCGAGCGCTATCAGGCGGTCGGTCAACTGCGCGTCTCCGGTCTCCACTGGTCGCGCTTCCCGATCGTGGGGAGGCGAATGGTTGAGCTCCTGCTGGTTGCCCTTCTCGATCGTAGGGGGAAACGGGAGGACTTTATATACCCCCTCGCCGGCACGCGAGCATTCTTCCCACTTGCTCATTTGCTCCTTTGCTGCCCTTTCGTTCTCTTTTCGTCTTGCTTGCTGGCACGATCTCCCACTGCCCCAATACATTTGACCGTGTGCCTTCGAGGGGGGAATGGCTTGCCGCGAAGAACATGATCACCGGTCCAGTGGTGAGACCTCGTCCAATCGGCGCGGCTCATCGTCGACCTCGGTGGAGTACACCCTAGTGGAGCGTGACCCATTGCAGGCCGAGAAACGATGGACGGCTGTGGAGAAGGTGGGAAGTCGCTGCTCCCACATGTTGGGGCCCAATCTCGTGATGGAGGAGACGATCTAGTCTCTTGTTCGGGAGAAGAGGCTGATGGGTCGTGATGCGGTTCGCCTGCCTGCTAGCAACGAGATGGAGCCGCACCTGGAGGCGGAGGAGGCAATCGTCTTCATCGCGTACTTCGAGGCTGGGCTTCGGATACCAGTGGCAATGTTCGTAGGCGAGATCCTACGGACTTACGGGTTGGAGTTGGCAGAGTTGACCCCAAATGCGATAGCTCGCCTGGCTGTTTATAGCTGGGCGATGTGGACGGAAGGTACCCGGCCCAGCACGACCCTATTCTCCTTTCTGCATGACACGTGCTGTCAGCCGAAGAAGTTGACAGCCGAAGAGGGTGCGCTCTCAAACTTCGGCAGCGACAGCTTTGTACTGAGGCCGCAATGCATGCAGATCTATCCCGCCAACTTGACACGGGGGAAGTGGGAGTCCGGCTGAATGCGGCGGTGGTTCTACCACCGTGTGACGAGTAGCAGCGATCTCCAGTGCAGGGGACGACCGATCTCCTTCAACGGTTCACCGAATGTGAGGCCCAAATTTGACGATGAGCAGCAGGCGCGGTGACTTGCGGGCATTACCTCTGGTTCAACATGCGCGACCTCACCGAGGAGTTCATTATGTACGGAGTGGCGCCGCTTGCCTGCCTGTCAGCCGGGTCCTATCCGGCAGGATGGTTTCAGCCAATGGTGTCCTCGCTTCTGAAGCCCTCCAATCATCGTGAGAGCACGACCAACACAAATCCGTACCGCCCCAGTGAAGCTGGGATGGATAAATCGAGTATGCAAGCTCTAGGCATCCCCGTGCCGAAGCGCGCAGCGCCGACATCGGACCGGGCCCACCGCCGCGGCGGCGACGACAGGGGGAGGAGTCCCCTGCTCGGCGCAGAGCCCGGTCTTCGGCCGCGTCTCTGATGATTGCTACCGAGGCCAAGGGCACGACCGTCACTGGGTTCGACATGGTGGAGTATGCCAACTCAGACTTGGAGGCGGAGGCAGAGCGCACTGCCCCCGGCGAGGGGTCCCTAAGCGGCATCGAAGAAACAGGCCACAGCGTCCCCAGATACTACTACAAGAGATGTGGCATTTTGTGACATATATTGCATGACAAAAGGTCAAAACGCCATTAAATCATCCAGTTTAGGACGTTTTTTTATGAGCATTTCTACTTAGTGACAAAAAAAAAATTACATGTCACAAAAAATGTCATGCAACTAGCCCAATCTCATCCAGTGACGATATTGCTATGTCATGAAGTCTAATTTACAAATGTCATAAATCTATGACAGAGATTGTGCGTCACAATATTTTATTGAATTGTTTTAAATATTGTTGTCCATGTTGGCAGATCCCACTGCCACGTGGCCGGATGGGCCCATATACCATTTTTTCCCCACGTGGTCTTGGATAAAATTTCGTATGTGCTGGGTATATTTCTGTAATTTTTCCCCATATACCATAAAATTTCGCGGGTATATTTCTGTAATTTTGAATAAAAAATAGATTATTCGTACCAAAAATTCCATCTGCGAATGCGTATGTGCTGGGCGCGGAAAAAAATTAGGCGCGGTGCTAGGCGCCATCTAACCCGCGCGCACCAATATTTTAGGAGAAAATGTCATTTTCATCCACACATATTATAGAACTTCCTCCGCCAAACAAAGGGTACTATAGTAAAGTTGCATGTCTCAAGACCTATTCACTCCCCTCCGCTCTCGGCCGCCCACTCTACTCCACCTTCCTCTACCTCACTGCCGCTCCTCTTTTCGCTTCCCCTCACCGCCGCCATCTCCGCCGCTTCTCCGGCAGCTCTCCCCTCCGCTCTCGGCCGCCTCCCTGCTCCACCGCGCCGCCACCATCTCCCCCTTCCTCACCGACCTCGCCTCCCTCCTCCACTAGCCACACCAACCGCGCCGCCCCTCTCTTCCACCAACCGCGCCGCCCCTCTTCCTGCTTCCTCACCCGCGCAGCCCTATTCCAGTGAGCCGCCGCACCTCCTCCTCTTTGCTTCTCCGGTGTACCCCGCAGCTCCTCCGCCACTCGCCGCCCCAGATCCAAAGCCCAGACCGGGGCGCCGCAATCCTCCCACACCGCCGACGCTGCTCCATCCACCGCCGACGCTACTCCCACTGCTCCACCACCGGCGCGACACCTTTCCTCGCTCACCAAGCGCCGCCACCCCGACTTCTTCCGCTTCACCGCCGGCGTCTCCACCGACACCTCCGGTGACATCTCCACCACCACGACGCCGTGGCCTTCTTCACCGACGATCTACTTCACCGGCGACCTCTCTATCTCACAGACGGCTTCATCACCTCTACACCGAGGCTTCTTCTTCTTCAACCCCTCTTCAGTTTCCCCTGCTTCCTCTTCACTTCGGTTAATCCCAAACCCTTCTTCCTTTCTCTTCATGCTGTTCTCAATTACTCAATTACTGTTCTACTAAATTACTCTTTGTGATTGTTAATTTCTATTGCACTGTTAATGTCAACTTGTGAACTGACAATGTTAATCTATGATCTGAGATTGTGATGTGCTCACTAAGATGTATGCACTGTGCTTATGTTCAGTTTGTGATCAGTGCTGTCTAGAGTTTGTGTCGTGTGCTTGTCCTGTTGTCAAGTGCGGAGAAGCTCGTGTAGATGGCTCCTGGTCAGAAGGTGGTGAACCGTCCCTCAACCAGGCGTCAACAACCAGAAGGTAACTCACGTTCACTGCCCCCTCTTGATTTGAGCTGGTCTCTGTCTCTCTGAGCACCGTGGCTGGCCGCCTGTTCTGTTGGCGTCCCGCAAATGAACAGTTTGCTGAGAAGTGATTGGCGGTTTGGAGAAATTAAAGGAGACGATAGATATTGAGCCATATTTGGACTGAATGTTTAGCACGTTAGCCACCCAACTCGTAGTTTATTTAATTGTAAGTCATAGACGCTATCCGAATACCGATTATATGCTTGTTACATGACCTTTGGATCAGTCACATGTCTCGATTTCTTTTTCCCCATCATTTCTTAAAATACTGCTAGTGAATTGCTTTCAATTTGAGCCGCATGATTGTATAGCTGGTATTTAGGTGGTACATTTTTGTTTCTCTAGTACTGCTGTGGGTTCTAAGTGCATTGTTCATATAATTTAGTGAGTTGTTCTCCAGTACTGACGCACCAAAAATTATATCCCTGCTGCTTCATTACTCTTTATCTATAGTGGTACTGCATCTGCTATTTAGTGAGCTGTTTTCATTTTGTTGCTTCTATCTACTCAACAGTCAACAACTGATATCTTATTGTTGTTCTTCGATACTTAAACACCATTTCCACTGATGTGTGGTTTCTTTTTCTCGTGAGTACAGAACAACCAACGACTGAATATGAGTGGTCGAGGATGCAAAACTTGATGCTGAACAATCGAAAGTTCCGTGCTCTTGGATTAGGACCGTTAACTTCAATTATGAATGTTACAACAACAAAGCCCACGGTTGCTGCTCGTGAAGACTTCGGCTCACTGTATCAACCTGGAGATGAGGACGACATTGAACAAGGAGTAGTTGATAAGGTATATGCAATGTTCCATGATGATTGCACAGTTGTGTTAATTATGCAGAATTATTTGTTTGGTTCTAATTTCTTTTATCATGTAGGAGGCCATGCAGGACTTGGAACCTGGACTTAGCAAGAGTTTGGCACAGAACGTCTCCATCCCTGCCGGAGGATCAGTAACATCAAAGAGAGTGATGGCACTTCAGGAGCAAGACCGACCAACAAGATTGACTAGGCAGAGGACAAGGGAATTATCTTCACTCATGAAGATGGCCATGTGCCAACAAAGAGACCCACAAGATGGTTCCACAGAAGATGCATCGCTAGTCGCCAATGCTCATATCCAATCCAACGACCAGGACAACATGTCTAATGAAGGCAAGTGATTGTAGCTCCTCTCCACTATTAATGATTCACATATTCTCATTTTTGGTCTACGATTTGCATCTAATTGCTTCCCAAATTGCATGATAGATCAATGTACCACCAAAACACATGTAGGCAGAGGTTTGGACATGCTTTCTAGAGGGTTAGCAGCAAGATCCCAATACACATAGCTGAAGGAAACCTACGGCGAGAGGCACCTTTGCAAGCTGCAAAACTAGCATCGTAAGTCGGCATTATTCTACGGGACAAAATCCCGTTCTCCCTCCTTGGAAGGACTATAAGAAGGATAAGGCTCTTGTTACAGACTATGTGGGAAAAATTGCTGTAAGTACCCCACTAATAGTTAGATTTCTATCTTGATGTCTTTATGGCTCTTTCTAGATTTAAGAACTAAAAGATGGCAAGATGATTGTGCAGCTATAGCTACTTGCATTTTTAGAAATTTAATTGGTGTCCGTCCTTTGTCAATTATTTTAGTGATCTTGGTTCAATTGGTGTATTTTTCCTTCTTTGCTCATACAATCTGGCATGTGAACCTAGAACCTGTAAGCTGATGAACCTAGAACTTGATTCAATTGGTGTATTTTAGTTGCTACTTGCATTTTCCTTCCTGCTCATACAAGTCTACTCCTTATTTAGTCAAATAGGCTAATGAGTTGTTAATTGGTTTCTACACTCCTAGAACTTGCTACTGCAGGTTTACTGTTTTTTCCTATGATATTTATTTTGTCTTGTTACATGGTGGGTCTCTACTTGTTGCTTGCTGCTGCTGCACACTCCCAGAACATGCTTTGAGCGCCTTTTAACCATTTGTTCATGCTCTTGACCAGAGTCAATTCACCATTGACACAACCACTAAGCCGGTGAAAGATGCATGCACCGATCTGCTCAAAAAGGACAATGCGCAGATGAGATACTGTGAAGAAGAAATACTTCAATGGGATACCAGCAAACCAAGTGAGAACAACATCACCATTGCCCACTATGACTGACATGTAGTGGAAGATACTCGTGGACATGTGGTCTACCCCAAAGCACAAGGCATCCGTCCTAAATATCTCTCACACATGTTGCCTTAAAGAAAATGAATTAGCTGTCCCACTAATGTATGTTTGCCTTTATATAGGAAAAATGCCTAAAAAACAAAGATAGCCGTGAGCTAGTTTAGTACCAGCAGAAGACGGGATCTCGGTGCTACGTTGCTCAATGCTATGTCGCGGTACCAGTTCTTTCTCTTCTTTCTTTTCTTCCTCTACGACTTTACTATATTGTTCTTGAATATGTCCATTTCTCAATGGCATGTTTTGTGATAAAAAATGTCCATTTCTATGATGAATCAAGATTTAAATATATGAACAAGCTCAATTACATGTTTTGTGATCAAGAGGTGTCCTTTTCTGTCATGAATCAAGATTTTAATATATGAACAAGCATTGTCCTGAGATGCTGCTGCTATGATATTTTAATCACATGCCTTTAATTACATGCTATGATGATGTTCCTTTACTGATTCGGATGCTATGAACAAGATTTGTGCAGAGATGATGCTCCTATTCAAACTATCTTTTTGTGTTCGCCTTGTGTATGTCTAGCACATTTCTCATGACAATGTATTGTAGCTGGTTCATAAGTATGTTATATGAAATAGCTATATTTATCAATATTCAAGTTGGTTCATGAATATGTCGAGCCTACCCTTTCGGGCTACACTGCACACTTTGTTGCAGAGATGCAAACAGATGTTCCGAAGACTACATATGTGCGACTCTGACCCAATAAGGGCAGCCGATCCGGCTGGTCCTTGTATGGTCGATAAACCATCTTTTTCGTTTCAGTTGTTTAATTGGCTATTTGTGTGATTTGAAGCAAACTAAATATAAGGATTCGCTACCAACCGCAATTGATCTTTTCAAGGACACCCACCGCAGCGACAAGAAGACAGATTTTACGAGAACGCACGGAATGCTATTGTGAGTACCTGTTCATCTTCTCTTTTTAATTATGATGAACAGTTGGGATACAAGAAACTAATTGCTTTTTTGCTATTGCTAGGCTCAAATGGAGGCCATTGTTGCTGAACCACCACAAGATGGGCAAGATCCGAAGACCCCTACCCAAGCTGTAGCTCAAGTGCTGCCAAAATCAAACTTTCTTGAAAATGTTGGCATGCGAGATGCAGCATTGAAGAAAAGTGCCAAACCTGCTGCAGTGAATGTCCGTGTACAAGAGCTTGAGAGTGAGCTACATGCTGAGAAGCAAGAATCAGCTGAACTTCGAGTGAAGTTGGATGTTCTGGAGAAGAAATTTCAGGATCAGGAAGATGCGCAAGGAAGAAGGAAGAAGAAAGCGAGAAGCTAAAGAAGCAAGGAAGTGAGATCCAAGGTTTCCTTGATCGTTCACTTCTTTGTTTGGTGGCGTTTTGCACCATCTCTGTCCATGATAAGTTCTCAAACTTACTCTTGGTGCAATTTTGGTGAGTGTTAGGCTTTTGGGTGCAATTTTGGTGATCGAAGTTCCTAATACTATTCTGGTGAGTGGTGACTGTGAGCTGTGACTGCATGTTGTGAAATTGGCAAGCTCCAATAGCAAGCTAACATTTGAGACTTATTTTGCATTTATGTTGAATTTGGTGATGGATGGCTGAGACTTGTTCATTTCATACTTGGTCTGTATTTATGCTGAATTTGGTGATGGATGACATGTGAGACCTGGTGTAATGGTTATAAAATTGCAATCATATGTTGCTGGATGATATTGCAATGTGTATCTATATGTTGTTGGATGATTAGAATCTGATTTTTGTTTCATAATGCAATTGTTTGTGTTTGGGCTGACCAAAGTGCACTCTGGTCCAGCTTAAATTGGTTCATGGCTGGGAAACAAAATGTGTGGCCTAGCCCACAAAAATTGTGCCGTGGGCTGATTGTTGAGTGGGCTGGACTGTATTGAATAATGGGCTGAAAAAAATAATTTTATGATGTTTTCATGATCTGCCAACTCAGCACCACGTCAGCATTCGATCCTACGTGGCATTTGCCTATGTGGCAGGGTCCAAGTATTCGTGATGTAAAAACAAATGTCATAAATCTTTGTGACGTAAAAACCGATGTCATAGATTTGTGACGCGAAAAAATACAAACGTCAAAAATGTCATTCGTGACGCGCATTTTTTGACATGAGCATTTTCGTCATGCAGATGTCATAAATGGTGAACTATGACATAAATTCCATATATTATGAAAGAAATGAAATGTCAAAAAATGGCACATCTCTTGTAGTGTACAATCACCCTCCCAGTTGAAGGAGGGGTTCGCCGTGGTGGTCGGGGTCGTAGAGGATCCGAGGTTCGACAGGGAGGCCATTCAGTCTGAGGAGAAACTCGCCGCCCCCGATGCAGATGAAGCCCCCACGGTCCGGATCGAGGTGGAGTGAACACCTCCCCATGCCTCACCTGAGCGTATCGCAGGTAGGCGCAACTCTTTCTCCCCCCTCGACTTCACGAAGCTTTCTTCGATCTGCTTGCTCATTCCGTCATCAACATCAGGTGAGACAAGGTCTCTCGGACGCAACCAAGGATCGAGCAACGGAGACGGCCATGAAGTCTCTGGTCTTCCTGCCCAGGACGTGATGTCAATGCCTGGTGCTCTCGAAGTCGTCAGCACGGAGGCTCAGTGGCCAAGTGTCTCCAACTTCATTCCCCGGCCGGAGATGCTACAGGCTCTCCAAGGGGTCGCGGAGTGCGCCGACTCCAGCATAGATCGACGAGCGCTGTTGTCGTGCGGGCCGGAGCTCCTGGAAGGTGTGCTGGAGGCCTCGGAGATGAGGGTAAGTGCTTGGGTTCATAACTTGTACCGTTGTCTGGGACTTTGCTAACAACCGCACTGTGCAGACCCTTGCTCTTAGCCGAGCCCTGCAGGAGGCCCGTATCCACGAGCGGAGGGTGCTAGAGGGCTAGCTTCGGGCTGCTGAAGAGGCTCACGCCACCAAGGACGAGCACATCCGTTTGCTAGAGATGGAGGGCGCGAAGGCAAACTCCGATGCGCAGATACTTGCTGCGGAGGCACAGTACTCAGCGACGGAGGTGCAATGTGCGGCGGACAAAGAGCGCGATGGCTTACTCCAGCAGATTACAACGCTGGAGGTGGAGAAGGCCCAGCTTGCCGTGTCCCTTGGAGAGAGGGACCGAATTCTAGGCGACGCCTCTGTGGCAGCATGGGATGCCATGCAGTCTCTGAAAGACACCCTCAAGGACCTCTCCGTGGACGTGCCACCCCTGATGTTCGGTCCTGAGGACCTGACGCGGACGCTTCCGTGGATTGGAGAAGGTTCCGACCTTGCCCTCCACGCCGCCAAGGCCTTTGGCGACCACTGCTCCTTCGTCACCTCTCGCATCGCCTTCGCCCTGCTCCACCACCGAGGATGCCAGCACGTCGACGCGCTGGTCGAACCCTAGTTGGAGTTGCCAGCCGGAGCCAGGGTGATGTCGGACACCGAGCGCACCGTCCGCCCCGCCATTCGGGCCTTCCACAACCGAATCTGGGACTACATCGGGGAGGCCACAGCAAAGGTAGCTTTGCAGTGGACTCTGCATCACGAGGGGAACTCTGGCCAATGGCTCGACGAAGTTCCACGGCGCAATGAAGACGGTGCCGCTGCCCCGGTGAGAGACCATGTGGAGGTCATCCCATGTTGTGATGAGTCATTGACATCGGTTTAGAAAAGTCGAGTTTGATTTGGTTGGTTCGGTCCTTGATGTTGCGTGGTGCATTCGGGCTCAGTCAGACTTGGTCAAACCTGTTCAAAATGGTTAGGATGCATATTATGTCGACTTGTCAGGTTTGGGCTATTTCATGCTTAATGTGATTTCATTAATGCATTTATGCTTACATGTATCATGCGGTGCTATTTGATGTGGTTCTTGTCTGTGTTGGCTACAGGACGTCGAGGCGGAGTCGTGGCGAGACACAAGGTACCATCCTCTTTGCTGAGTTATTGATTTTTCTCTGTTGTCTGTGGTTTCTCCCTCTCTGTTAATTGGTTTTAGGTTCCAGTAAACCTTAAACTATTTCTCTTCTTAGTTTCTCATAACCTGTGGAGAGAGTAGTTTCTCCCACATCGTTTTGATGACCACATCATCGACGTACGCCTCCACGTTCCTCCCAAGTTGGGAGGCCAACGCCAACGTGACGAGGCGGGTAAATGTTGCCCCCGCATTCCTTAGGCGCGGTGAAGGAGTCGTCCGGACGGTCGGCGATAACGCCGCCTCCCGCCGGTCGGCGCCGTTGGAGGTGTAGTGCACACTCGAGAAGCGCAGTTCGGCGACGGTGGACAAATGGTTGGTGGCGACGGAGAAAGAGGGCCCGTGTTCCAGCGTTTTGGGTGCCACGCTTGAAATGGAGGAGACGATCCGTGGGATGCTGTGCGAGGGGAAGCTATCGGACCGTCGGGAGGTACGGTTGCCCGCCAGTGATGAGGTGGAGCCGCGACCCAAGGAGTCGTACGTGATCGTCTTCATCGCCTATTTTGAAGCTGGGCTTCGCATCCCATCCGCCATGATTGTTGGCGACGTGCTACGGACCTTCGAGCTGGAGTTGGCACAGCTGACTTCGAACGCGCTGGCCTGCCTTGCTGTGTCAGCTGGGCCTTGCGCACGGAGGGCTGTTGGCCTAGTGCCTCGATGTTCGTGTTTCTTCATGACGCGCGCTGCCACTTGAAGGAGCCGAAGGAGCGCTCCAACTTCGGCAGTGTCAACTTCGTTCCGCGGTCCTCGTGCGGGAAGATCTTCCCTGCCAACTCAACCCGGGTGAAGTGGGAGCCGAACTGGATGCGACGGTGGTTTTACCATCATGTGGCGAGCGGCAGCGCCTTGAGTGCACGGGCCAACCCATGGCGTTCAACACCACTCCCAGCGTGTCGATCAACAAGGAGGACAGGCGAAGAGCACGAAGGCTCATGGGGATCGCCGCCCGCTTCAACATGCGTGACCTCGCCGAGGAGTTTGTTATGTACGGCGTGGCGCTGCTCACCCATGAATGGCACCTCGCTGCTGGGAAACTTCGGGATGACAATGTCCGCCCATCCGTGTCGTCGCTACCGGCGCCTTCCGATCCTCGTAAGTCTTGGTCAACACGTTGACTTCCCCTCATTCGTTGTGCATTTTTTTAACCTCGACTCTTGTCGTTTATAGGGGTTGGTCTGGAGGAAGCGGAACGTGCAGTGAGCGTGTTCCTCGGGCTGTATACGGCTAGGGAGCACGACTGGCGCACAGCTGCGACCTCGGAGGCGGAGCTACGGCGGATAAACCGTGTGTGCGAGGCCCTCGGTCTTCGCGTGCCAGAGCGCGCCCCTCCGGCTCCAAGCCAACCTCGCCATCGGGATGACGGTGGCAAAGGAAAAAAGGCACCGTCCCGAAGGGCTCAGACTTCTGAAGCCGCGCCCGACTCGCTGACCATCGTCACTCCCGTTGATGCAGCAGACCCTGGGTCTGATTCGGCGAAGTACGCTGATTCGGACCTGGAAACGGGCGCAGGGGAGGAGGGCGAGGAGTCTCTGGGAGGTGCCGGGGACCGAGAGCGCGCCGCGAACGATCAGGAGGGGGAGGCTTCGTCGCCCGCGGTGGCCGCTGAGGTGGGGCCAATGTCCGCTGGCGACACTGGGGCGGAGTCTTTGCCTGCGATGGTGACGGTACCGGAGCTAGCCTCCACAGGGTTGGTGGAATGGAGCCTCCGCCCCCGACGACTACCGAGGCGGGGCTGCCCCCTACGGAGGTTACTAGAGTGGAGCTCCCGCCCTCGAGCGTTGCTGCAGTGGAGCCCTACCGTATGACGGTTGTCAAAGCGAGGTCCCCGCCTCGTTCTCCTAAGGCGAAGAGGCGGTGCTTACAGTTGCCTCCTTACCGGACGCCCAGGGGGTTCACCGCGGCGGGCCGCATCGGGAGCTTATGGGACTCCGATTCTGACGCCGAGGCTCCTAGGCCTAGTGTCTGCCTGGCTCCTGCCCAGGCCGTGGCTGCGGAAGCTCGGGACCGGCTAGTGCTGGGCTCCGGCATGGAGGCCGCCCGGCCCCTAGGGCCGACGTCATCTGAGGGCGCTAGCACCCTGGTTGCCCCGCTCGAGATGGAGGGGGCGCCCCAGCGAAGCCCACCAGCTGCCACCGAAGGTAAATTGTCTTAGCTTAGCGTAGCTTTGCGTCGCTCTTGTAGGACCGTAACTGGGACGCCATCTTTTAGCAGCACTCATCCCGGAGGACAGGCGATCCTCGGGGCACAGGGACGCTCCTTTCGGGGGGGTCCAACGCTCTCGGGACTGCCGCCGCGGATGCCACGCGCCCGAGCTTAGCGGACTTCACTTCTCAATCGGAGGTGCTGGGGGCATGGTGCGGGGTCGCGAGTGATGCGGCCGCAAGTATTGATTAGCAGGAGCTGCTGACCTACGGGGCGGAGTGCCTTGGAGACGCACTGGACGTGTCGGGGGTGAGGGTGAGTATTTGGCCTTATGACTATATGTGGCTTTTAGGGGTTTGTTGACCACTTCGTCGCACAGACCCTCGTCCTGGCTCAGGTGTTGCAGGCGGCTCATGCCCGCGAGCAGGGGGCACTAGAGGAACGGTTGCGGGCCGCCGAGGGGACGCAATCCGCCAAGGACGACCGCATCCGTCGGTTGGAAGTAGAGTGCACGAAGGCGAAGTCATGCACCGAAGCGCACATGGTTGCAGCGCGGCTGTCGGCCACGGAAGCGGCGTGGCAAGAAGTTGCGGAGGAGCGGAATGGTTTGCTCCAGCATATCGCTGCCTCGGAGAAGGAGAAGGGCCAACTTGCCGCGTCTCTTACGGAGCGGGATCAGACTCTGGGTGATGCCTCCGTGGCTGCGTGGGATGCCATGCTAGCCTTGGAAGGCACCCTTGAGGGCCTCATCGCCGAGGTGCCGCCCCGCGCCTTCGGGCGGGAAGAGCTATCGCGGACGCTTCGGCGGATCGGGGATGCAGCCAACCTTGCACGTAACGCCGCGACGTTGTTCGGCGACCATTGCTCTAATGTGACGTTGCGCCTAATGTGCGCGCTTCTACGGCTTCGAAGCTGTCTGATAAGAACACATACCCTATGGATACAACCATATTTGTTATACTTGTTGTTCCAATTACAAGAGTGCCTATGCATCACTTAAATTATCAGGTTTCGGCTTCGGCTCATTTCAAAGAGGTTTTACTTTGTTTGATAAAGAACTTATGATATTACATAACGAGAGTTTGTAGCGTTTGTTATTATGTACCGAGATTTATGATGAAGATCATGCAATACGTGAGGCTACACAAATGCTAAAACCGAGGACAGTTTTCTATCAAGAATGGGAGGATGATGTGACCACGCCACCAACACATACGACCATAGCGCCCAATATAAAGATTGAACTAAAAGTGAATTCGTTTCTTCAGTTTCAACATATTTTAAATGAGAATATGATACTACCTAATGATGAGAATACATAGTTTTGTAGCACCACATCACTTTTGCACCAATTCAAGCAAGAGTTCAACTTGGACACATTTTGGAATCCAATTCGGCCTCCAGATCAGTTCGGATTCAGCCTGACGGTCCAACTTCAAATGTGCATAACTTTCACATATGGAGTCCGTCTGAGGTCCACGAGTACTCGATGGAAAGCTTTTCTCGTCCCCTTTCCAATGGGTCTGGCCTCATCTCCAAATTCCTACTGTGCTTACCGCAATCACTCAAAGAAGGTGCTACATCACCTATTTGGGTCAAATTGGGCCTTGTAATGTTTGGGCCCAAAGGGGAGGTGGCCCCTCCTAGGCCCAGACTGTTCACGGATTACTATTCATGTGAACAGTATCATGACTAGTACCACCCCTTTTTCCTTAGTTTTGTGCGGCTTTTCCACCCCTATTTAAGGAGGCTGCACCCTTCTAGTTTTCTTGGATTTCGTTTGATTAGTTTTTCGATGGTGAAAACTTTTGTTCTTCACTTGTGTCAGCTAGACCAACCGTAAAGAACCTTATGCGGAATCCCACCTTTTGAGCTGGATATAAATATTTGCAATTTCAGATTGCTTGTTATCTTGTTCTTGCGTGTTCTTCGGTTGCATGCAGGAATAGACCTTTGTGGTCAGGTCAACCGCGTTCTTGGCACGGTTAATAACGACTTGGAGTGTGGTTCAGTGATTGCTAAGGCGCAAGCGACGTCGTACGGTTGTAGTCGGGTCGCAAGAGTCACCTCCGCCAAAATCGAAGTTATCATCCTACCGGAAGATCGGGACCCCATCGCCTCATCGATGTCAACACGTCGACGGGCTAGCTGACCCTCAACTGGAGATGCCGCCCGGGGCTGGAGTGATGTCCGATGCCGTACGCGCCGTTCGCCTGTACGGTTCTTCCACGAGAGGATTTGGGAGTACATCGGGGAGGCCGCAGCAAAGGTCGAGCTACGGCAGACCATGCACGGTGAGGGGAACCTCGGCCTGTGGTTGGATGAAGTCCCTCGGCGTGACGAAGGCGGTGCCGAGGCATTGGAGGGCAACACGAATCCACAGGTGTGACGCCGGGGTTCTTGTGCGTTGGTGTGTGTTGTAACATAAATGCCTTTCTTATGAATAAAGTAGAACTTGTCCTCTCCATGTTCTGATTCGTGTACCTCCGTGCCCCGAGCAGCTACCTGATCGGGACCGGCCGCTATTTTCTGACCTTGTGACCCGACGGCGCCTTCGACGTTGGCGAAGGGTTGAAGAGTCGCTGGATTTTGGGCGGGCCGGGCTTCTTCGGCGAAGTTACGGCGCGGACACGCATTAAGGAGGAGCCTGCCGAGTAGCTGTTGCGCGCATTCGAAGATGCTTGTATACTGTAACATCCTAAATTTTGGATGTTTGAAAATTTGAGAAATTTAAAGTTTTTATCTACATCTTTCTGGGAATTTTCTTCAGTTTTGTGCTAAGTAAATAATGACTGGAAATAATTCTTGAGTTCCAAACTAACAGTCATGGTAATAAATGATACAAAATAATTTAAATGCGAGTTTAAAACCCTGAAGGACCTGAAATCAATTTAATTAATTGTAACAAAGCCTTATTTTAAATAATAATAAAGTAATAATCAAATTAGGAATTCATGTTATATATATATATATACTATACCCAAATAATGTGCCAAAGAATTCAAGACTATTCTAGAGCTGGGATTCAAGAAAAAGGATTTTGAATATACAATACTCAAGCTTTTAGAAACTCAAATTCTTAACTTTATCATTTATTCTTCCTCTATTTTCCAAAACCATGCGGCCTCAACTTTTTCTACCCTTCCCCTTGTCCCCTCTTTCTCTTACGCGCGGGCCCCCCTTCCCTCTCTCCTCCCTTTTTCCCCTGCGTCCGGGCCCGGTTCCTGCCCCTTCCTTCCTCCTTCCTTTCTCCTCTTTTTCCCCCGCTTCCTCCTCTCTTTTCTCCCAGCTCCCGTCGCTCTCTGGCTGAGCTTGCTCCACACCATCACTTCCCTGTGCGCCCTGGATTCCCGCGCTCCCTGTTGCCATCATGTGCGCTGAGCCCCGCGCCCTGCTCTGCCGCGCCCTGCCGCCGCCCTACCTCCCTCTGCGCCGGCCTTACTCCACCCATGCCCTCTGCACTCAAGTGCTAGCGCATGGGAGTAAATCATGCATTCACTTCCCCAACGCTCCTCTGTCCGAAATGCGCTTTAAAACCTATAGTTGGGCGTTCCCCCAACACACCCCAGCAGAGTCGCTCTCTCCCGCTTGAATTTTTGCTACCGCCGAGTGCACCTCCGACCACCACCGTCGCTAGCGCTCCTCGGTGATTCTCGTCTGGTAATAACCCCTCCCCCGAGTTCCCCTACCTTCCCTAGTGCTCCTGCCGCGTCTGATTGAACTCCCCTGCCCTAAAGATCAATGGCGCACCGTTTGTCCTCAACCCCGGTGAACTCTGGCCGCCGCCGATTTTGGCCGCCTCCATCCAATTCCGTTCAACCAGAGCTTCCACAGGACCCCGTAAGGATGATCCCCTCACCAGTTCGGAGCGTCGTGCCCCCATCCTCCCCGGCACCGTGCGCCTCCCCGCGCCGCCCTCGGCCTCCGTCGCCGGCCCGCCTCGACGCCTCCCCGATCGAACTGTCACCGCCGGTAACTCCCCAGGGGCACTCTCTCGCTTGTGCTTGCCTTACCCTCTCCTTTCCTGTGACGGACCGCCGCCGCCACCACGGCGTCTCCGCGTCCGGCCGCTTCTACCGTCGCCGACCCACCAGTGCATCACCCCGACCGGAGCCGCTACCCTAGGGACTTCCTCACCTCGGGGGCAACCCGTTTTGGGCGTCCACTGCCCCTCCGGCTGACGGTCGCGCCGGCGAGTCCGCCGCCTGGCCCTGCGCCCGCCCCTCCTCTGTTTCCTTTCCCTTCTGGCCGAGCCCTGCTCTGCTCTTCTTCCCCTTCGGCTGGCATGTGGGCCCGGCTAGGAAACTCCTTTTTAAGCCAATGCATGTTCCAGGTTTTCCTCTCATTTCTTGATAATTATTAATCAACATTGTCTCCAATGAAATAATATATTAATCCTTATGTGAAACTAAAACCAGATTATGCAAGACCTATTTTAAATGGCAAGTAACTATCTTGGACTCAATGAATGTAAATATCAAAGTTTAATATGTGGAACAATTTGAAGGAGTATGTAAATTAGTAATGCTAGAAACCTAACCCTAATTCATTTGCTACCTGAATTAGCAAAATAATTACTCTGGAATTAGATAGCATAAGAAATTAAAAATGCATGTCATCATAAGTTGGGACTTGAAGCTTTATAGGGATAATATTAATACTCCCAAACCCTACCTCCACACAAATCATATACTAATATCACATCCTATCAAAAGTCCGAATAGTCTAAATGGTAGGACATGCCGTTATCTCCATACCTAAATCTGTTCAAGCAAGATCGGGCCTTGGTGTCTTGTAATCGGCCATGTCTAGCCATACTCCTATTTAAAGTGGAATGTCCTTGCGAATATTCCTTCGACGCCGATCCTTCTTTTATATCCTTTCCTGGCGAAGTTGCCCCATCACTTCGCTTCCACCCAAAAATTCGATCGACTCAATCTCTATCCTACAACTCACTGCATACCCTTATTCATAAGCAAATCATAAATAAACTCATGTGCCTTAATCTTTATTTTGAGAGCTTCATTGTTAATCTAAGGCATAGTGAGCAATTTAGGAGGGGTGTAATCTAGATCCAAATATCCATGAAATGACGATTTAACTAATGGAAATTTCGTAAAGAATGAATCCTAAACCCTTGCATGATAGTAAGGTTGTGGAACTAGTCGCCACATAGTTAAAACATAACCCTATGTCCTAGCAAAAATGAGAATCCTTTGACGACTATAATACTCAAATTAAATTAAAGGATAATTTAGAGAATTTAATAAAAATATACTAGGATGTAGATGGGACTACTTAATGTTTATATTTGGACTAGTTCATGTAGGCATAATTAATATGGGCTGAGCAATCACCTAAGAGGCTAATTACTAACTCAAAGCGATAGTAAAGAAATATGACTATGGTTAAATATTCAAACTTAATAAAGATTTCACTTAATTATGATGCACGCCCTAACATTTAACATACCGTCATTAAACAAATCTCCAAGGTCGATTTAAGTAAGTAGCTATATTAATATATGAACCCGTATGACAGGCCTTGGTAAATAAATTTGACTAAAAATAACGCTAAGCTTAATAATAACAAAGGTGTAGACAAAATGGTAAAGGTGCCAATGATTAAATCTTAACGTTAGATTTAGTAAATAATAGTGTTGGCTATGAATAAGTGTAGCAAGCCAGGACCTGAACCAATGGATCCTAATTCAAAATAGGTTATACCTAGTAATAAGTAAGTGTACATAAAATATCGCACCACAAAATGCTGTCAACCCGGATTCTAAAATTAATTCGGTAAGCTAAAAATTGTATATATCACCTCATATAGCATATGTCCTGAATATTAGCGCACGACAAAATAATGCTCCGCTAATCTTGCACACTGACTCATAGGTCTAACCTAACTCATGGGACTTCCTTGATAAGTAAGAAAATAACAATAATAATAATGAAAGAAATTACTAATAAAAAAATTGAGTCATCGAATTCTACCCCGACCTTGCCTTAAATCACTCATTAAATCATAATAAGACTAAATTAAGTTTATTCGGGTTTATTTGGCTCTTTTGAGTTATTTGCTTTTGCTTGTATTCAGTCGTTTAGCGCATAATTAGAAATTGGAGTCCTGAAGATTCTATGGATCAAGCATGATTGGAGCGAAGTGAAGAAGAAGAATAGAAGCTCAAGAGAAATCATTGTGTGAGCTCAAGACCGTGGTAAACTGATGTGACCACGCCACCAACACGTACGACCATAGCGGCCAATATCAAGAATGAACTAAAGGTGAATTTGTTTTTTTCAACTTCAACATATTTTAAATGAGAACATGATGCTACCTAATGATGAAAATATATATATTTGTAGCACCATATCACTTTGGAACCAATTGAAGTAAGGGTTCAAGTTGGAGAGGTTTTGGAATCCAATTCGGCTTCCAGATCAATTCGGATTCAGCCTGACAAGCTAACTTTAAACGGCCATAACTTTTGATCCAGAAGGCTTCTCGGGGCCCGTGAGTACTCGTTGGAAAGATCTTGGAGTCTACTTTCAGATGGATCTAATATCACCTCCAAACTCCACCCGAGAAGATCAGAAACTGCGAAACAAGCCACGTCACTTTTCCAGTCCGAGTCAAAGTGGGCCGAGGGCCTTGTAACTTGGGCTATTTGGGCCAGTACTGTTCACGTGAACAGTACCACGTACATGAACAGTAACTAGGAATAGTACCATATCCCTTTACATTAGATAAGTGTGGCTTCCCCTCCCCTATTTAAGGAGGCTGCACCCCTTTAGTTTTCCTTGGGTTTTGCTTAGATTAATCTGTCTTTGAACAGTTTCACCGTTCATCGGTTTGTGAGACCCCAACTTGTGAACTTAATATTTATTCGTAATTTCAGATTGCATCTTGTACTCTCTTGCTTGTGTTCTCGATTCGTTTGCAGGAGATAGCCTTCTTGGCGAGATCAATCGTGTTCGGCATGGTTGATAACCAACGGAGCAGTGGTGTAGTGATTGCGAGGGGTTCGATCTGTTTTGGTCGGAGCCTTTAGATCATCAACGTCGAGATCTCCACAATCGACTTATCAGTACCTCTCGGAAGATCGGGCCATCGTCTCATCAGTTGGTATCAGAGCAACGGTTGCCCGTGAGGTAATTCTTGTATCCCTAGTTAGTAGATTCATTTTTATTTCCTATAGTCCAGAAAAAAATTGCCCCACAGAAAGAATTAATTCCGCTGTCCAAACCCCGTTGTGCCTTTCGATCTGTTAGTTTTGGTTTGCTAAATTGAATTTGTGTCCCTCATAGCATTGTCTAGTTGCTGGTCATATCTTTGTTCCATTAAAAATCTAAACAAAAGAAAAATTCCCCACCCCAAACCCTAATTTCCAATTTCGGCTGATTTTTCCTTCCTCTGCAGCCGCCACCGAAAACATCATAACTTTTGATTCCGAGATTATTTTTTAGTGGGACCACCGCCATTAGATTTAAAAATCCCTTATCCATCTATCTGTAAAATTTCACATCATTCCAGCAGGCCAGTTAAGAGATATGTGCGGTGAAAGTTGACCCAATTATCTGTTTTGAATCTGCAACAGTCAGCAGTTGTGATTTTTGTGCGAATTTCTGTGTCTGGTTTCAGAAGTTGGCCCCAAAAGAAAATCTGTAGAAAAAGCCGTCAAAAAACATATAAAAAAGAATCAGTGAAAAAGAGGCATCTGACAAAAAGTTACGGCCAAAATACCGACGTACTATCTAGTGGACAGAAATCTTCAGTTATCAGTTTTGGGTCAATCCTTGTGTTCTTCAATTCCAGATTGCATTGGATTGAATTATCTCCTATTTACCACTCCTACACATTGCCATACACTTGTTTTTAGCCTTCTTCTATCCTTGGTTGATCAGCAACATAGGCTAAGTGCTAGATACGAACTATAATTTAATTCTATGCAATTCTGAAATTAACTGATTGTTCTCCATTGCTACCATATTGTGCCTTCCAAGCTACACCTACTCTTGATCAGAACAGGTTCCCTCTTGCAATCGTACCCACGCTCGACATGGTATCACGAACCAGCCACCGGTTGTACCACCTGCTGCATTGGTAAGAACACTTGTAAGAGTGTGGTAAGACGCTTGAGAATGTGTGATTCCACCTTCCACCACCTAGTAGTTGATAGGCATAATATCTTTGTGTTGTCTTTTATTTTCTACTAACCATGACAGGTGAGCCGTCTGATGATCAAGTGTGTGTTTTAAAGGGAGAGTTCATGAAGCTCTTGGATGAACCACGTATCGATAGGAAGCTTCAAGCTTCGACGGATGCATTTCAGCGCTCCATCAATTCCATCAATGAGAGTATTGCAGCACTCACTACACGCCTTGAAAGAATGGTGAATCGGCTGCCAAACAATGGACGCGAGTATGATCACTATGCAGGCCAAGATCGTAAGGAGGGAGATGATAATGAGAGACAAAACCGTGACGCCAGTGCTTCATTTGCTGCCCAAGATGCACGCCCACGACACCGCCTACATCAAAACCGTCACGGTATGGGAGGTAATAATTTTCAGCACCACAATGATCGTTCTAATCATGACCCATTTGCTAAAGTCAAGTTTATCATACCATCTTTTGCGGGTATACTTATGATGCTGAAACTTATCTAGATTGGGAGATGACAGTTGAACAAAAATTTAATGCTCATCTAGTTTCTGAACAACATAGAGTTAGACAAGCTACTAGTGAGTTTAAGGACTTTGCTATTATCTGGTGGAATGAACTGGGTACCATGCGCTTACAACCTGATACATGGGATAGATTGAAGGTAGCTATGCGTGCTAGATTTGTTCCTCCTGCTTTTAAACATGAAATGCATAAGAAATTGCAGTGCTTAGACCAAGGTAATAAATCTGTCGAGGAATATTGTCAAGAACTACAAATAGGCATGTTACGTTGTAATGTTGTTGAGGAAACGGAGGATAAGATTTGTCGTTTTTACGGGGGTTTACGGCGTGAAATTCAGGACATTGTTTATTATAAAGATTTTACTACTATCAACCAGTTGTTCCAGCTTGCTATGCTTGTAGAAAAAGAATTGCAGGGTAGGCAACAAAGGACAAGGAGCAACTTTGGAGGTACGTCTACATCGAGATCAACGCCTAGGCAAGCCAAGATAGCCCCACCTCCTATTTGTCGAGCTGCTGCCCCCTCTGTGAGTAGGGTGCGTTCAGCAACACCGCCGCCACCATCACGCGCACTTGAGACGAGCAAATCTACTAGTGTGCAAGCACCAGCACAGAGCTCTACATTGGTTGCTTCCACGGGCCGTACGACGGGCATTGTGTGCCACCGTTGTAAAGGGATGGGCCACGTCATGAGAGATTGCACAAGTCAGCGGGCGTACATTGCGACATGTGAAGATGGTGGTTATGTAAGTGCTAGTGATGTTGAGGATGAATATGCTCTTGCAGCTAACCTTGCAGGTAATGGTGATGATCATGAGAACAAACCTGTGTTTGTGCCATTTTCTGTGACTAACAACTTGCAGGTAGTTGAGAACCATGCAAAAGAAGAGCATGAGCTGATTGAATCACTGACCCCATTGGTTGAGAATGAAGATAAGGAGATGGATGCACTTACATCATCTGAGGAGAGCCAAAAAGGTAAAGAACATGGTACTATCATCGCTCACGGTACTGATTTGGTGCTACAACAAGACATAGAGGAACCTTGTGAGTATATACCTGCTGTAGTGCAATCTTTTGATGTTCCTTGTGTTGACTTAAATGAACCATGTGCTGATCTAAATTCTCATAATTTTGCACATGTCGAATTAATAACACATAAAGAAGTTTTGACTATAATTTCTCCTGCTAATTCATTATATTACATCATGTTGGATCTTCCTATGAAATTGTCACATGCTATGGAGAAAGTTTCTGAACTTGCATGTTCGAAATTATTGTTTAGTGCCTACACCTCTGGATATAAGTTTAATTTGATTGGAGATTATGGTGTGGAAAATCAATTTCTTGTATATCGAATATGCATAACTTGCGATCACATGGATGAATTGAAACTTGCTGTGTGGAACAATAATTCTTGTATGCTGAATCATGTTCAATGTGAGAGGGAAGTAAAATTTAGTACTCATCCAATGCCTATGTGTTCAACTCTTTTTACACCATCTAGTATAGACAATCTGAATAAAGATGATAAATTATGGCAGAACATACAAATCTTTTCACCCTGGCTAGATGAATTTGCTATTGTTCGATTGAGATATGATTATATAGCTGGATTGTTCCTCACTTACATTTGCGAAACAAGTTGCAACAATTACTGTGTGACAAATTTTGAATTGCTCATTAACTTATTTGATTACTCTTGGGTTAATAATATAATTAGCTTTTATGATCGCTGCTGTTTTATAACCTTAATTGTGCAACAACGAAGAACTGTTAAAATGGATGACATATACATATACCATGCATACACCTTGGCTTCTTTATTATCATATTTTCAGCTTATCAAGAACCGAGGACGGCTTTGTTTGCAAGAAGGGGAGGATGATAAGAACATATACCCTATGGATACAACCATATTTACTATACTTGTTGTTCCAATTACAAGAGCTCCTACGCATCACTTAAATTATGAGGTGAGCTCGTTTCAAAGAGATTTTACTTTATTTGATAAAGAACTTATGATATTACATAATGAGAGTTTGTTGCGTTTGCTATCATATACCAAGATTTATGATCAAGATCATACAATACGTGACACAACACATATGTTAAAACCGAGGACGGTTTTCTGTCAAGAAGGGGAGGATGATGTGACCACGCCACCAACACGTACGACCATAGCGGCCAATATCAAGAATGAACTAAAGGTGAATTCGTTTCTTCAACTTCAACATATTTTAAATGAGAATATGATGCTACCTAATGATGAAAATATATATATTTGTAGCACCACATCACTTTGGAACCAATTGAAGCAAGGGTTCAAGTTGGAGAGGTTTTGGAATCCAATTCGGCTTCCAGATCAATTCGGATTCAGCCTGACAAGCTAACTTCAAACGGCCATAACTTTTGATCCAGAAGGCTTCTCGGGGCCCGTGAGTACTCGTTGGAAAGATCTTGGAGTCTACTTTCAGATGAATCTAATCTCACCTCCAAACTCCACCCGAGAAGATCAGAAACTGCGAAACAAGCCACGTCACTTTTCCAGTCCGAGTCAAAGTGGGCCGAGGGCCTTGTAACTTGGGCTATTTGGGCTGGTACTGTTCACATGAACAGTACCACACATGTGAACAGTAACTAGGAATAGTTCCACATCCCTTTACATTAGATAAGTGTGGCTTCCCCCTCCCCTATTTAAGGAGGCTGCACCCCTTTAGTTTTCCTTGGTTTTTTCTAAGAGATTATTCTGCTTAGCAGTTTTGCCGCATATTCAGTTGAGAAACCCCAACTTGTGAACTTAATCTTTATTCGCAATTTCAGATTGCATCTTGTACTCTCTTGCTTGTGTTCTCGATTCGCTTGCAGGAGATAGCCTTCTTGGCGAGGTCAATCGTGTTCGGCACGGTTGATAACCAACGGAGCAGTGGTGTAGTGATTGCGAGGGGTTCGATCTATTTTAGTCGGAGCCTTTGGATCATCAACGTCGAGATCTCCACAATCGACTTATCAGTAGCTCTCGGAAAATCGGGCCATCGTCACATCATAAACCGCGCCAGGCGAGTCAATACTTTGATTATGTTGAACCTACATTTTTGCAAATTACTTTTGTTTAAATTATCAAATTGCATGCTATTATTTTATATGCAATACATGATAATTTAAGATTCTAGTTATATGCCTATTGTTTACCTTGAATAATATTGCACCTCCTTTGGAACATTTGAATGTGTGAACTTTGTCACCCTAGCAAAAATTATAATAGTAACCTTTCAAAAATAAGTCCCTAAATATCTGCCATGCTTAGTATTGTTTAGATACTCAGGGGCGCGAGAGCGCTCAAGCATCACTTTTAATCCTGAGAAAAATTGGTTGGGCAGTTATGGTGGTAATGACTGGTGTATGTTGGATATGGCTATTTTATTCTCAAAAACCTCGAATTGCTTATTTATCTGGGTGGATGGTTCGGGGGTATGGTGCAGGTGTGCACGAGAGTGTGGTTTATGGTAGAACCGCCCAGATACCTTAAGGACTGAATCTTGTTATGACCTCCCGTGTAAAACAAGTACAACCACAAGTCTGTAAAGTACAACTTGGCCTAGTAGATTTACCGGACCCCGAAAGTCATCGTCATAGGTGGAGGAGGTGAGGTAGTGCAAGTGGCAGTCAGTGTGATGGCTTGAATGGGGCATCCGTGGAGGGTGAAGTTCTGCTGTGGCGTGCTAGCAGTGTGGGTAGCCAGCTGCTAGGCGTTCAGAAGGAGAACATCCCACACAACTTATGAGACCTGCCGCAGGCGGGCCAAGCTCATAGGGGTGAGATGATGGAAGGGGCGAGATACTTTGAACGGTTACTGTGATGGTTTGCTCAACCGCACGGCTAAGGAATCGTGTGGGGCAACGAGTGAACTGTCTCTTGTGGGTAAAGTGTGCAAACTCTGCAGAGTCAAAAATATTCGAATAGCCGTGCCCACGGTCAAGGGCGGACATGGGAACTTAACCAGATATAGTTCTATTTCAAAAACTTTGTGAGTGGGAATGGGAAAGTGGAAGTGCAGTGGAAAGCCCTGATTTGAATTGTCCTGGGTGTCGTCCCAGTGGTAAGTTAAGCGGCTATAACGCTGAAAGATGCTATATGGTGCAGATACCATGTAACGGTGGATGGAATCTGGATCGCTATTATTATTGCATTCTGTTACACATTATGATTTTTGTCTAAAACTGCTAGGTCTCAGGAAATTTTTTATGTATTATATTGCAAATAATGACACTTCTATTCCTACAAAATAAAATATAAGGAGGAATAAATAGAGTCGTGAGTAAAAAAATGGATATATGTAGTAAAGATATTGGTGGAATCATATCGATCATAAATAGGAAATGATAGTGTGAATTCTGGGAGAAATAAATTGGTGGAGCCAAAATGAATATATATGCTAGATAGATGATTTAAATGATTTTTGGATAATTAGGGAGCGCAAAGGGAATTACTGGATTACTTCTTGGAAGATGTTGGCGATAATGGGATTAATAGGATTTGATCAAATACTAGATAGATGAATTGAATTTTGGTAATTTAGAAGAATAATAACAATTATTGGAGTATAAACGTGATCAATGGTATTTTTGGTGGATGTATACTAGTGAATCGTAGGCTTGATTAATGATATTCTTGGTGGAGGTACAATACTGAAGTAACTAGAGATAGATAATGGAGAATAAGGTTGATAATTGGAAGAGCAAATTATGGTTGAGGATCAATAACAAAAGGATTGGATTGTTAGGAATTTAGAATACAAAGGATATTGGTGGATTAATGATGTCACTAGCTGCTTGGATTTTCAGGCAGCAATCGATTGGTGGATTATACAAATTACGATACTCGCTATTTGGGGATTTAGGCAGCAAATGCTTGGTGGATTGTATAATTGATGATACTCGATGTTTGGAGTTTTAGACAACAAACAATATAGAGAGTATATAATTCGGTGGATTCAGTAAATAATAATAATTGTTGTTTGGAGTCCTAGACAACAGTCAATAAAAAAAAAGTGTATTTTCGGTGGATTAAGTCAATTATGGTAATCGTTGTGTAGAGTTTAGCTAGCAACAATAACTCTATGAATAAATAATAATAATGCTACCAAAAGCGATTTTTGGCAAATAAAATAACCCGAGCCTCTCCTTTGTTAAGCCATGCATACTATTTATTTGCATTCTGTGTATTGGCTCGCGGAGCACGGGGTTGGAGTGCTCACACTTGCTTTTGCGACAAAATTCAGAATCAGGAATCAAATCACCTCGCCTCAGCAACAAGATTGGACAAGCTGGCCGAGAAGATGAAGATATCAAGGGCTAGGTCGCGCACCTCCAGTTGGCTGCCTGTGGGCATGTCCTGAAGGTCCCACCTGTGTGCTTCATTCCGCTGCTGCAATTTATTGATTTTGGCCTAATCGGCCCATGAGTAAGTTTACTATTATATTTACGCTTCCGCATGATATGTACTTTGATAATCAGAACTGTAATCTGTGAGCACTATCTACTAATCTAGGGAATAGTGCGGTGAAATCACAGAAGATTCCGGATTGTAAAATCTGGGTGCCTACATATACTCTTACTGCGCCTCCCTGTAAACATCTTGTGATGAATATAGACTTCGTCATTCCTCAAGACCACGCTATTCCACGGTAAACTCGTGAGGCTATACTTCCGCGCTCGCCTTTACGTAGGTATCCCCTATCCTTTGAAGTGGTGGCAGCGGAGCTGGCACCTAGTCGAAGTAGGCGCACGAGTGCTTCGTCCCCTACCCTTCAAGGTGGTGGCAGCGGAGCTGGCACCTAGTCGAAGTAGGCGCGCGAGCGTTTCGTTCCCTACCCTTCGAGGTGGTGGCAGCGGAGCTAGCGCCTAGTCGAAGTAGGAGTGCATCGAAGTAGACGTGCGAGCGCTTCGTCCCCTACCTCTCGAAGTGGTGGTAGCGGAGTTGGCGCCTAGTCGAAGTAGACGCGCGAGCGCTCCGGCCCCTACCCTTCGAAGTGGTGGCAGCGGAGCTTGCGCCTAGTCAAAGTAGACACGTGAGTGCTCTGTCCCCTACCCTTCGAAGTGGTGGCAGTGGAGCTGGCGCCTAGTCAAAGTAGGCGTGCGAGCGCTCCGTCCCCTACCCTTCGACGTGGTGGCAGTGGAGCTGGCACCTAGTCGAAGTAGGCGCGCGAGCACTCCATCCCCTACCCTTCGACGTGATGGCAGCGGAACTGGCGCCTAGTCGAAGTAAGTGCGGGCTGGACTGTGCGCGTCGTGGTTAGCCTCTGCTGAGGCTCGTCGGCGCTCCGTGGAGTGCTCGTGGGGGCAAGCCTCTGCTGCGCCTTGTGCCACGTCTACGGGGCGTACGCGGAGGCGAGCCTCTGCTGCAGCTCGTGCCAACTTTTTGAGGTGTACGCGGAAGCAAGCCTCTTTTGCGGCTCGACCATGGACCACGCCTTACTCGTACTTGGTAGGGTGCGCACGGGGTAAGCGTTGACGCTGCGTCTTGTTCATACTCCGTAGAGTGCGTGGGACCATCAACCACGTCGTTTTTATACTCCGGAGAGTACGCGTAAGGATAATGCCTACGCGTGCGCGGTGCCATCCGCGTCTTGTTTATACTCAGTAGAGTGCGTAGGGACAACATCCGCATCTTATTTATACTTCGTGGAGTGCGTGCGGAGGCGGGCCTCAGCGCTACATCTTATTTATACTCCGTAGAGTGCGTGCGGAGGCGGACCTCGGCGCTACATCTTATTTATACTCCGTAGAGTGCGTGTGGAGGCGTCCCCCAGACGTCTTTGTTTATACTCATACCCGTGCTTTGTTCACGGAGAGTGCGCGCGGACGCGTGACTTTGTTTATACTCATACCCGCGTTTTTGTTCGCAGAGAGTGCGCGCGCGGACGCGTGACTTTGTTTATACTCATACCCGCGCTTTGTTCGCAGAGAGTGCGCGCGCGGACGTGTGACTTTGTTTATACTCATACCCGCGGTTTTGTTCGCGGAGAGTGCGCGCGCGGACGCGTGACTTTGTTTATACTCATACACACGCTTTGTTCGCGGAGAGTGCGCACGCGGACGCATGACTTTGTTTATACTAATACCCGCGTTTTGTTCGCAAAGAGTGCACGCGTGGACGCGTGACTTTGTTTATACTCATACCCGCATTTTGTTCGCAGAGAGTGCGCGTGTGACTTTGTTTATACTCATACCCGCGCTTTGTTCGCGGAGCGCAGACGTGTGACTTTGCTGGAAACGAAGACAATTTTGCAAACGGTGAACTTTATTCAATTCCTGTTTGCGCGGGCGAGCGATTACAAAAGACGAGGTACTAACCACTGATTGCTCGAAAGCGCGAACGGCTGCGATTGTCGTTGCCCTGGTGATGAGGCGGTGCGCTGTGGGAGCCTCTGTTGCTGGAGCGACCCACGCAGGAGCCTGGCGAGGTGCTTCCTGAAGCCGCCGAGGATCCTCACGGTGTGGACCCCTGGTGCCGAGCTCTATGCGACGAGCCATATCCTAGTCGCCATGGACGGTGATGATTGCCCGTGGTCCGGGGAGCTTCATGCACAAGAAGCTGTGATGTGGCACTGCCCCGAAAGAGTTTAGGGTTGGTCGGCCCAATATGGCGTTGTAAGGGTACGAGATGCTGATGACGTCGAAGGTGACATCCTCGCTCCTCACGTTGTCGCCTCGGCCAAAAGAGACTTGCAGGCATATCTGGCCCAGCGCTCACAGGGGTTGACCTCCGAAACCCTGTAACGGGATCCCCGAGGGGCCCAACCGACTTCGGGGGATCCCCATCTGGTCGAAGGCCGCTACAAATAGGACGTTTGCGGAGCTTCCTCCGTCGACCAGGGCGCGCCTCATGTCGCATCCTACGATGATGACCTGGACGACCAGGGGATCTTGGTGTGGAAATTCCACTCCCTTGGCGTCGGCGAGCGTGAAGGTGATCTCGTGCTGGGCCCAGTCTGGCGGTGCCTGCGCCGACTATGCCGCCACGTGATGTAGCCTTCTCGCCTAGGCCTTCCGCTGCCACGCGGAGGCGAACTCCAGCGAGGAGCCTCCGGAGATGACATCGATGACCCTGCGCTGGGCTCCCTCCGGGGCTTGCAGCTACAGGAGGCCCTCCCGAGGTTGTTGTACGTGAGCCTGGATCCGCAAGGGGCCCTCCTGGAGCTGTGTCCCTTGATCTTGGATCCACCTGGGGACTTCCAAGGGTTGTTGGACGTGGGCTACAACGGGCGGACGCGCCTCAGGGTTCCTATCCCTGATGACACTTTGTCGGAGTGCCGCGATAGCGGTATAGGCGCACGTGTCGTGGTTGCCTCGACCATGGGCCTCGCACCACTGGCCGTGGTGCTGATCGTCGTAGTCTCCGCGGCCTCTGTCATCGCGACCTCGACCACGCCCCCGCCCCCGGCCCCAACGTCCTCTGCCGCCACGGCCAGCGGGGGTGCCATCTTCGGAGCCGCCCTTGATGTCAAAGACATAACGGGCCTTCCGAGACTTCTGCTGACCGCGTTTGGGTTTGTCGCTCGATGACTCCTTGTGCTAGGCATCCTTGCGTCCGGAGGCGTCCTTCGACGGTTCCTGCTTGCGCTTGCCTTTTGCGGAGCCCTCCTTCGGTGAGCCTTCGTTCTTTGCCGAGTCCTCCGCCTGATTGGTGTCGGAATCGTCACCCTGCCGCCGCCGCGTGTCCTCTTCTGCTTTGGCGTACTCCTCCATCTTGTCGAAGAGCTTCACCACCGTCTTGATTGGCTTCCACGCGTTGTACTCGGCCAGCGGCCCCGGGCGAAGACCCTGTACTATTGCATTGATGATGGTCATTTCATTGACATCCTTGACTTGGCAGCGTACCTTCGCGGAGCGCTTGAAGTAGTCCCGGAGTTTCTCTGAGGGTTTTTGCTTGACTACGAAGAGATGATCCACGTCGACGCGCTCGATGTAGTTCCCTTGGATGTTGTTGTAGAGCCGGTCGCGGATCTGCTCCCACGCGTAGATGGAATTTGGCTCGATGGTGAAGAACCAAGAGAGCGCCACCCCCTGCAACACGAGGGGGAGCCCCTTCGCCTTTGTGGTGTCGTCCCCGCAGGCGGCTTCGATGGCAGTCTCGTAGACACGCACGAACTCCCGTGGGTCCGTGTCACCCTTATACGACTCGATGGCACTCGGGAACTTGAAGTCCTCTGGCCACGCTGCTGCTGTAGGCCTGCGAAGAGTGGGGATTCTGGGTCGACGCGCTGCAACGGGACGCGACCGGACGTGGGGGCGTCTTGGCTGTCCGCCCACTCTGGCGTGGGCTCCGGCGCGATCGTTGGCGAAGCCTGCTGACTCCGAGCCTCTTGCATATCCCGTACGGCCCCGTGGAGATCCGCCAACTCCCGCTGGAACGTGCTGAGGGCCGCCAGCAGGGCGTGCTCCACCGTAGTCGTAGCCAGGGCGCTCGATGTACCTGGCTGCATGGTCGAAACAGTGGGGCTCACGGTCTGCACTCCTGGATTACCTGCTGTGGTGGCATGGTGGATGTCGGAGTCGACGGCGAGGCCCATGTTGCCGCCAGGACCGCTCGCCGCTTCCGTACCGGGCGGGGGGACGACAGCTGCACTAACGTGGGTGCCGACGCTGCCGCTCCTGGCCACCCGGTCAGCGCTGTCGACGGTTGTCGCCGTGCCCGCGGTTGGACCCCCCACCATGTGCGGGATGGTGTCGACCGTTGTGGCGGCGGTGGCGAGGCCAGTTGTCGTGACATCGGTGGCGGGGTCGATCGTCATGGCGTGCTCGCCAGCATTTGCCGCCGTCGCGTCCGCGTCGCTATCTGAGCCCACGGCTGCCGATGCCAAAGCCCTGGTGTTGACGCAAGACACCGTCGCTCCTGCCTTCTTCTTCTTCACCACCAACGCTGGAGCTTTCTTCGGTGCCATCCTTCTTTGGATCTTGAGGCTTGCTCTCCGTTCCTCCCCACGGACGGCGCCAACTGTCGTGGCTACAGACCAAATAGAGAGAGAGTATGGTAGTGGAGAGTTAGGTGAGCAAGTGCTTAGGGTTTCCCCATGGCTGGTATGATCGCATATATATGTCCACATGGGAAGCATTTTTACAACAATTCCCTTACATTTGAGCACCCCTCTCGGGGGCACTTATGTCATTATACATATCCCATTTTGGGCCTTACAACTCTCTAGCAGGCCGGCTGGGCTTAGGTGGGGGCCACCCCTACAACACCTACCGGCGTGATGAAGCTGGTCTTGTCTTCGCCGTCCCTGGCCATGTAGATCTGGTGGTAGCCGGAATATGCATCTAAAAAGCTCATGAGCTCGCACCCTGATGTGGCATCCACCAGTTGATCTATGCGCGGCAAGGGGTAGTCATCCTTTGGGCATGCCTTGTTAAGGGCAGTGAAGTCGATGCACATACGCCATGCGCCACTAGCCTTTTTCACTAGCACTAGGTTGGCAAGCCAGTCCGGGTGCTGGACCTCATGGATGACTCCAGCCTGGAGAAGCTTCGCTACCTCCACCTTCGCCGCATGCTGTCGGTCCATAGACATGCACTGCAGCCTCTGCTTGATCAGCTTAGCGTCAAGGCGGACCGCTAAATTGTGTTCAATGAGTGCGTGGTCCATGCCCTTGATGTCTTTCGGGGACCACGCGAAGACGTCCGCGTTGTCCCGAAGTACCCAAAGTAGGCCTTGTTCGACTTCGGGAAGAAGGCCTTCGCCGATTGACACATAGTGTCTGTCCGCGTACAGGGGCACCCTCTTAACTTCGTCCTCCGGCCGGGGCTTAGGCGTCCATCCCGAGGTGGAGGGCGTGTCCACCTTTGGATCATCCGTGAGGACATGCACCTTGCGGTGCGGGCCCCACGCACCAAGCTCTATGCGTCGAGTGAGGTCCGGTTCGCCAAAGGTGGTGATGATGCCTTGCGGGCCTGGAAGCTTCATGCATAAGGAGCCATGGTGTGGGACCGCCCCGAAGGAGTTGAGGGTTGGGCGCCCCAATATGGCATTGTAGGGGTACGGGAAGTTGACGACATCGATGGTGACATTTTCTCTCCTCACATTGCCACCTTGGCCGAAGGAGACTTGGAGGCGTATCTGACCCAATGCCTTCAGCGGCTGACTCCCAAAGCCCTGCAATGGGATCCCCGAGGGGCTCAAGCGACTCCGGGGGATCCCCATTTGGTCGAAGGCCACTGCAAATAGATTATCTGTGGAACTACCTCCGTCGACCAGGACGCGCTTGACATTGCAGCCTGCGATGGTGGCCTGGATGACCAGGGGATCTTGGTGGGGGAACTCCACGCCCTCAGCGTTAGCAGGCGTGAAGGTGATTTCGTGCTGTGCCCACCCCGGCGGTGCTTGCGCCGAGTACGCTGCCACATGGTGTAGCCTTCGCACGTAGGTCTTCTGCTGCCGCGCCGAGGAGAACTCCAGCGAAGAGCCCCCGGAGATGACATTGATGGTCTGGCGCTGGGCCCCCTCCGGGGCCTGAATCTACAAGGGGCATTCTTGTGGCTGTTGCACGTGGGCTTGAATCCGCAGGGGGCCCTCTTGGGGCTGCTGCACGTGGGATACAACGGGAGGCGCCACTTCCAGGGCTCTATCCCTGGCGGCGCTCTGACATAGTGCCACATTGGCGGTGCATGTCTGCGTGAAATGATCACCACGGCCATGAACCTCGCACCACATGCCGTAGTCCTAGTTCTCCTGCTCTGCGCGGGGTCTTTCATCATGGCCCCGGCCGCGTCCTTGTCCCCAGCCTCTGTGGCCTCGTCCGTGAAAGGCAGGGGCGGCGTCCTCGGAGCCGCCTTCAATGTCGAGGACGTAGCAGGCCCTCTGGGATCTACGCTGGTTGTGCTTGGGCCTGGGCTTGTCGCTTGACGGGTCCTGCTTGTGCTTGGCGTTGTTGCACTCGAGGGCGTCCTTTGAAGACTCTTGCTTGCACTTGCCCTTCGAGGAGTACCCCCTCCTTGATGAGTCTTCGTTCTTCGACGAGTCCTCCGCTTGATTAGTGTCGGAGTTGTCGCCTTTGCGCTGCCGCATGTCCTCCTCCACCCTCGCATACTCCTTCCATCTTACCGAAGAGCTTCGCGATCATCTTGATTGGCTTGCGGCGTTATACTCGGTCAACGGCCCCGAGCGGAGGCCTTGTATCGCTGTGTTGATGGTTGTCGTCTCGTTGATGTCCTTGACCTGGCAGCGGACCTTAACGAAGCGCTTGAAGTACTCTCGGAGCTTCTCTGAGGGTTTTGCTTGACGGTGAAGAGCTGATCCGCATTGACACACTCGACGTAGTTCCCCTGGAAGTTATTGTAGAGGCAGTCGCGGATCTGCTCCCAAGCGTAGATGGAGTTCGGCTCTATGGTGAAAAACCAAGAGAGAGCCACTCCCTGCAGCGTGAGGGGGTGGCCCTTCGCTTTGGTGGTGTCGACTCCGTCTGCATCTTCAATGGCGATCTCATACACACGCACGAACTCCCGAGGGTCCATGTCGCCCTTATGCGGCTTGATGGCGTTGGGGAACTTGAAGTCCTCCGGCCATGCCAACTACTGTGGAGAGGGGGAACTCTGGATCTATGCGACTGGAGGTAGGGGCATCATGGCTGTTCGCCCGCTCTGGCGTGGGCTCCGGCATGGCGACTGGTGGGACTTGTTGGATCCGAGCCTCTTGTATATCCCACACGGCTCCGCGGAGGTCCGCCATCTCCCGTTGCAGTGTGCCGATGGCCGTTAGTAGAGCGTTCTCCACCGTCAACGTGGTTGCGGCAGCTGGAGCAGCGGGTTGCACCGTCGGGCTAGCAGCGACCACGGCTTGCGCCCCGGGACCCCTCGGCGCATCGGTGCGGTGGGCTCCGGAATCGGCGATGAGGCCAGCGCTGTTGACGTTGCAGCCGAAGCCACTTGCCACTTCTACGCCGGGTACGGGTGCAGTGGCCGTGCCCGTGACACGGGTATCGGCGTCATCACTTCCGACGTCTCGATTGGCACCGCCAGTACCGACTGTTGCGCTAGTGGTGAGGCCGACCACTGCGCCGCGAGTGTCGGCGTCGGCAGCCGTAGAGCCGGCGTTGCCATCCGCGCCCGCAGTCGATGCCGAAGCCCTAGCATCGACGAGGGCTTCCGTCGTACTCCTCTTCTTGCTTGCCGCCGATGATGAAGCCTTCTTTGGTGCCATCCTTCTTCAGATCTTGGAGCTTGCTCTTGTCTTCCCCACGGACGGCGCCAACTGTTGTGGTTACAGACCAAACAAAGAAATGATAGTATGGTAGTGGAGATGTTAGGTGAGCAATGTTTGGGGCCTTCCCCATGGCCTGGTTGGCCTTATATATATTCACATAGGGAATGTTTTACAATTGTGTCCTTACACCCAAGTATCCCTCTCAAGGGCATTTATGTCCTTATACATGTCCCATTTTGGGCTTTACAACCTTCTAACAGGCCGGCTGGGCTTAGGTGGGGGCCACCCCTACAACATTGGTATTCTAATTTTTAATCAAATTTGGTATTCTAATTTTTACAAAATACTTTTTAATTGTGAAATTGATTTTTAAATTCTAGAAAATTCTCAAATTTTACTATAAATCACGGAGAACTTAGGAAAAGCAAAAATAGATTCTTTTTGGCTTAAATTTTTTGGGATGTTACACTCATGGCAAAGGAGATTATCTTACGCTTTGACATTGCTCAAGAAAAGCAGCATATCACCCTAGAAGAGGCTAACCTCTGTGCTTGTCTGAAGCAATGAGTAATAGGCCTAGTAGTAATCAAGAAATCTAGGAAGAAACAGGCATCGTGGATAAACTGGCTTTGATAGGGTAACACTAACACAAAGTTTTTCCACATTCGAGTAAACCCTCACAAATGAAAGAACTTCATCCAATGCATCTTGTAACCCCAAGGCTGGGCCATCTCACATGATAATAAATCTGATGTCCTATTTGATCACTTCCATGGAATTTTTTGACACAGCTCACCCAAAACCACCTCCTTCAATTAGGACACTCTGCAATAGTCAACGATGGACCTGCAAAGCCTAGCTAAACCTTTTCTAAACAGGAAGTACACACAGCGATTTTGGCTATGCCACCGAGCAAAATGATAAGCCTAGATGGTTTCAATGGGGTTTTCTACCAAACCTGCTGGGACACAATAAAAGGAGACCTCATGACCGCCCTTCGAGGGTTCTATGACTTAAGGACAAAGATCTTCCACTATGCAAATACCAGAAGTTTGGTGCTTCTGCCAAAGAAAGATGGAGCCCAATCGATGGTGGATTTTAGGTCGATCAGCCTCATCCACAGCATCTCCAAAATCATTGCAAAAACATTGGCTCTACACCTATCTCCTCTTATGGACGACCTAATCTCCCAGAGCCAAAGTGCTTTCATAAAAGGGAAATGCATTCAAGAGAATTTTTTATATGTTTGGAACCCTGCAAGAAGATTTCGCCGAAATAGAATACCAACCCTATTCCTCAAGGTTGACATTGCAAAAGCTTTCGACTCTATTAGATGGGAATATCTAGTCGAATTGCTTCTACAAAGAGATTTCCCCTTCGGTGGACTGATTGGGTGTCTTGCCTTCTCTCCACGGTCACTTCCAAAGTACTCCTCAATGGAGTTCCAGGATCCAGAATACAGCACCGAATTGGTCTCTAGCAAGGAGACCCCTTATCACTTCTACTCTTCATCTTAGTGATAGACCTCCTCCAAAGGATCCTTGATTTAGTGACAGAACACCATGTTCTATAGCCAATAGGAGGTCGGGTAGCTACAATGCGGACATCCCTTTACGCAGATGATGCATCCATCTTTCTAAAGCCAAACCCACAAGATATCTGCATGCTCATTCGCTTCCTTCACAAATTCGGTGATGTAATAGGCATTCAAACAAATCTGCAAAAAAGCTGTGTGGTGCCAATACGTTGTGAAGGGATAGACTTACATGTGGTGCTTCATGACCTACCACTGCTCGAGCGATTCCGCCCCGAATACATAGGCCTACCTCTCACCCATCAAAAACTATGGAAGGTGGATTTCCAAAGGCTCCATGACAAAATTGCTGGACGTATGGCATCTTGGAGTGGTAGACTACTAACACTCGTAGGAAGAAAAACCCTGGCCAAAGAAGTTCTTAATGCCCAATCCACTTATTTTTTTCATGGCCATCAAAGCACCAAAAGGTGTGCTCGAAGCCCTCAATAGGTGGATGAGACAATTCCTATGTGCCGGGTCCGAACAACTAACCGGTATCAAATGCAAAGTCAATTAGGACAAAGTCTGCCGACCCACGCACCTTGGAGGTCTTGGCCTTCTGAACCTAGAATATTTTGCCAAAGCTCTTAGGATAAGATTGTTGTGGCGCACAAGGGGCTAGGGCCAACTTTCAGAACCCCATGTGACGAACATGACCATTGTCTTTTTTGTAGCCACAACCACCATCATGGTCGAAAACGGCAAGTCGGTCAGTTTTTGGAACTCAGCTTGGGCACACAGAGAGTGCCTACGGGACATTGTGCCCCATTTCTTCCGGGCCTTCAGGAGAAGGAACCTCATCCTTCATGCAGCGCTAATCAATAACCACTGGCTTCAACACTTGTATTACCCAGGGGAATTAACGCTTCAATTCATTCAAGATCTCATTGCTCTTGTTGCCTATATAACCTCTACAAACCTCCACGAGCACATAGATGACACAGTCACTTGGAAATTAACCCCTCACGGGTCTTATACTGCTTCCTCAGCCTATAAAGCTTAGCTCTTTGGAGCAACAAAATCCACAATGAACCCCATACTCTAGAAATCTTGGGCACCGCAAAAATGTAAACTTTTCTTGTGGCTGGCACTCCAAAATAGGCTTTGAACAGCTGACCGCCAGGCACTACGTAGTTGGCCAAACCAACAGATTTGCCCTTTATGCAAGTTACAGCCCGGTTCAGCTCTTCACCTCCTTATCAAGTGTCACTACATGAGCACAGTTTGGGCACGCATTGGATAGCTTGTGACCTCTTAAAACCATCAACTTGGCCCACCTTCTCCTTGACTCACCTTTGGTGGGAGTGGATTGTTCTCCATCCGGGAGAGCCATGGAAGGCTTTAGCCTCTTTGTTAATGCTGATAACCTGGGAGGTTTGGAAAGAATGTAATGCTCAAATTTTTCTGTTCCACAGCCAGTCTACCAACATTCTTAGTCGCCAAGATAAAAGATGAAATGTCAGCTGTAGGAGCCAAGAACTTACCTCAGCTCATGCCATCCTTGTTATCTTCCTGTAAATAAATTTTAAACCTTGTGGGGTTCTGCCATTCTTCGCAACCCCCTTTTCCTTTCCTTTAATACAAGGCAACGCCTGCTGCTAACCGTTTCAAAAAAAAAACAAACCCATGGCCAATGGCACTCTATTTTGCACTAAACAATGTGTGTGTGTGTGTGTGTGTGTGTATATATATAATCAACATATACCTACAATCAAACTATCATAAAAAAGTCAACTACAGTTTGAATTTTAGTTCAAACTTGTTTGAACTAGTTAGCAAACTAGTTGAACTCAATATCCAAAAAATTCCAAAATTTCCTACACACGATACATAGGGAAAATACCTGTTTTAGATCATAGTACCTTGACACCATAGTGTATGTATTTATGTATATATGTGTGTGTGTCTATATATATATATATATATATATATATATATATATATATATATATATATATATATATATATATATATATATATATATATATATATATATATATATATATATATATTTATGTTCAGGAGATAGTAACTTTCCGTAGCATTACAATTTGAAAGTTATCACATGAGAACTGTAAGTAACTTCGTGAACTATAGATAATAACTTTTTGTACATGAGATAGTAACTTTGCCAAATATAAGTAACTTGATGAATTATAGATAGTAACTTTATGTTCAGAAGATAGTGACTTTATGTTCATGTAACATCCCAAAAATTCGCTTTCTATAAAATTTAATTTCAAATTAATTATTTTAAAGTATTTGAACTTTATTTGGATTTATCTGAATTTTATTTCAAAATCTAAAGTAAGAAAATGTATTTTAGATATTTTATTATAGCCAAAAAGAGTTCATTTTATTTTTCCCAACCTTCTCTGAATTTTATAGAATATTTGAGAATTTTCTGGAATTAAAAATCAATTTTAAAATTTAAAAAGTTATTTTATAAAATTATTAAAGTCAAATTTGAATTTAAAAATATTTTTTCTAAGTCTAAAATAGCTCCAGGAATATTCTATGAATTTTCTGGAATTTTTAGACATTATTTACTATTTTTGAAGTAATTATAATGTTTCTAGTATTTTCTGAAAAACTAATCCAAAAATTAAAATCAATTTAATTCCAGGCTGCCACATGGCGCTCTCAGATTGAATCCATCTCTTTCCTTGATTTAATCCTAGCCGTCCATAGCCACTTAACCCTTCATTCAAATCCAACGGCTTTGATTCTTTCCCTTGCCACATGCCCTCCATCCAACCGCCCAAACCCCTTCATCTCTCTCTCTCTCTCACCGACGCATGGGGCCCGCTTGTCATAACCTTCTTCCTCCTCTCTTTCTTCTTCCTCAAGACTCTCTCTCCTCTCCACCATTGAAGCCGCACCAAGCTCTTATAACCGGTCGTTTCTTCCTCCTTAACTCCCAAGTGAGTGTGCGTTTGAATGCCCTCATCACTCCCCACTCACAGCCGACTGTTTCCCCTCTTTAATCCCCTCTAAACTGCTGGCCGTTACCCTCTCCCCCTCCGCCTATAAATTCCTCTCCCCATGCGCCGGCTCCCCTCCTTCAGCATCCCCTCTCCCCGCCGCCCCTCCTCCACCCCTCGGCCGAAGGTCCCGAACGCCGGAGCCGCCGCCCCGATCATCGGAGCCGCTGCACTCTCTCTCCACCGGGTGCTGCCGCTTCTCTTCCCGCCGCCCGCCCCAAGCCCAGCGCCGGTAAGCACCGAGCTCCATGCCGTCTCCGCTCCCTCCGCTGCCTCTCGCCGGCGCCGCCGGGCGCCATGCACCGGCGAGCGCACCGCCCGCGCGCCACCGTTCCGGTTTGGGCCACGTCAGCCGGCCCGCGCCCACGTGGCGACCGTATGGCCTCCGCGTGGGCGCCGCGTGGAGCCCGGTTGGCTAGAGTGCCACCTCGGCAAGGCCGTGGTTCGTGGATCCGGTCCACGGTAGACCGGGCCCACGTGTCTGGAAATTCAAAATTCAAAATCTCGCTGACGTCATAAATACTCTTTTTCAGTATAATAATAAATCAGAAAACTGGTCTTTTTCTTTTTCTTCTATTTAAACTTCCGGAAGCCCTAACTTCCTCATTTTAACTCTGTTTTGACCCGTTCAAATTTCTAAATTTTTCTAAAATCATAAACTACTGTCGTTTATTTTAACTCCATTTTGAACCGTTGAAATTTCTAAATTCTTTTTGAATTTTTGAATTTTATTTGAATTTATGTGTATTTGTTTATTTTGCTTGTTCTGTCTTTTCGCGCGTAGAATCCGTCGTTGCCGAAGACTTTCCCGATCCGCAGCAAGAAGGTCCAGACAGCGTGCAAGAAGGCAAGTCTCCTTTGAACATTTTGTACCTATGTTTGTGAAATGCTTTTTATTATTTTAATTGCTATTTACATAGAACACTAGCTTTCATCTGAAGGTATTAGTTAAACCAATTATTGATATGCCCTCGATTGAAGTTGAATGTCATGTACCTTTGTAACCTTAGGATTTCCTTTGTCTCAGTAATGAGAATATTATAATACTTTGTTAACATTAGAACGGTAGTAAATGCTTAGTCAAGCTATTCAAACCTTTGTAACCTTGGAATGGAAAATTATATTTTATTGAACTTGTCTTTGTATTCAGAAATTAGTGGCGATTGGAGTTGCCATTGTTCTTTTAAAATAAAACAAAATGTGAAAATTGATTTAGACCAGGGCGGATGGTTAGATTGGATTGGTGCGGTTTTAGCACGAGATTTTTGTAAAGTGTATGTTCCGCCCTAATCGATTAAGGACCGACTCTTGTGATTGTCCAGCCTGAGCATTACCGTGCAACCCCAAGTCTATATGGGTACGACCTGGCTGACTAACTTATGATAGTCTAGTTTAGGTATCACCAGTGGAAAGTGAGTGCCAGGGATTTACTGGTTTATTCACAGTGAGGGACAGGGTTTTACTGTACTCATATGGCGAAAGAGGGGGCTTCTGACTGGGTGGATTTAACCCTCCAGCGGTGAAACCTCAGCGGGTGGTGTCTAGCTAGACTAGAGTGAGGTAAAAGCTTTGTGATATTTTATCTGGGTCTCATGCCAAAGGAAGCATGGTGACTATTAGGATAATTTATCTCTTGGGGGTAAAGTTGTACATCCTCTGTAGAGTGTTAATCTATTCGAGTAGCTGTGCCCACGGTCAAGGGCGGGCAGGGAATGCATTCACTTGGTAGATCTTTGATTTTGGTTTTTAACAACAAAGTTTTGGTATCTCAAGAGTGGAGGGAATTCTCGGAAGGGTATCCTAGCGGTTGGAGCCAGTGTGGGTGGATGGAACCCGTAGTTTTAAACCTTAGCGGTTAGAACTGGTTAATTAGTGTTGGTGGATAGAACCTTCACTATAAAATACTTGATAGTTTCAGTTAAAACAATTACTTCGTAAATTAATGCCTTTGAAAATATTTAATAGTATTTGAAATAAAATATTGCTTTGTGCAAAAGAACCATATAACCCTCCTTTGTCAAGCCTTGCATCTACTGCATTTTCCCAAGACTTGCGGAGTACTTTTTAGTACTCACATGCTGCACTAAAAATCAATTCAAAGGATTATGAAGCTCAAGACGGAGATTACGACTACTTTGCGTGTGGATTCGACGAAGGCTTTCCGGAGTACTAGGATGCACTTCCCAGTTAATTGCCTATGGCGTATTGATGGGTCTTCACTGGATTTACTTTTGCTTCCGCTGTGTTTTGTGAGTTATGAGGTCTTGAAACCTCAGTTGTAATAAAGAGGCCTTTCGGTCTGTACTCTTTATTATTGTAATAAATCGTTGCTGGTTAAGTATTATCACTGTTTGACTGTGTGCACTAGCTTTGATCTGGGACTAGTGCTGTAATACACAGAAGGTCTGGATTCGGAAATCTGGGGTCCCAACAGTTTAGAAGATTGTAACTTTATGTTCAGAAAATAGTAACTTGATGTGCATATGATAGTAACTTTACCATAATTAACAAACAATATTAACCGTTTTATGGGGTGGGATGGTGGGGCGTTGGCTAATTGGGTCATTCAGGGTCACGCACTTATTCTATACGTAGATACTGAATGTTACTTCTACACACACATATATACATATATACACATATACATGTACATATATACACACAAATACATGTACATATATACATATATACATATATATACATATGTGCGTGTGTATATGTATGTGTGTGTATGTATATATGTCTGAGTCCAATTTTCTTAAATTTCATTCACCTCTTCTGACTGTTGGATTTTTATCCAACATCCTTGTAGTTCTGTTGTTCAAATTGATATGTGTTGTTTGTGTTTCTGTTAACAGGTCTGCGCTTAGATTTTTCGACCCATTAGCTATTTTGGCCCGTTTGTTTCTGTTGTTCTGTGGGCTTTTGACCCGTTCATTTTTGTTGTTCCTTTTGCTTTATTTGATGGTCTGTTTGTTATGTGGGCTCTTTCTTTCATTTTCTGTAAACAGGTCGTAGATTCACTGGGTCATTGTGTCTCTATGCCTAGGCTGAGCAAAAAAAAAAAATCGAAACTCTTAACTATTCTGACGAAGCCATGAGAGAGGCTTTCTTTAGCATAAAACGATATTGGCTGTCTTGTTCATACTTGTATTGTTGTTTTCCATAGATAGCAAGCAATCACCATGGCACTTCTTATCGAGGTTGTCACAGACCACAATGTTCGTTGCACAATCTTCGCAAAAAAAAGAAAAACCCAGACGACAATGTTGACATAATCAAAAGTCAATCTGTGATGCAAGGTCGCTGCTGCTTTATTGCATTAAAGAAACTTGTGCTTCAATATTTTTTCTAGCCTAGTCAATTAACAAACACATACCGATTAACAAAACCACTAGATCTAATAGCTTGACATTACAAGAGTACAGCGGTTTATAGTAGTCATTTAAAAATTATCAGTGTGTCACGACGATTCACTTGCCCATAATGTAAGGAATTACATGCACATAATATGTGCTTAATAGAGGACATTATTAGGATGAGACCATCAGAAACAAACTCAGCAAAAATAGGGCTTACTATGGTCGCTCGTAGAGTAACAAAAATAGAATCAGACAACGTTTTGCTCCTATGCAATAGATGCTCATATTGTAACAATGCACTCATTATCTTGGTGGACCACTAACAAATAACAGATACAAAGAAAATTACTATACTATGGCCACAAACAATCTTTAACTTTGTGAAACAAAAGGATTCTACCATACAAAAACAAAATCTATAGTCAGCAAAATGAGCATAAAGCAAAGAAATGCACTAGTCAGCAACAAGGATAAACACCTAAAATGTGTTTGATTCTAAATCAGTTCTAAAACTGGGGGGGGGGGGGGGCTAGACTTGTTTGCATAAATACCTCAAGCTTCTTCTCCCACTTTGAACCACACAGGCCAGTCAGAAGGAACCCAACCTTTATGCAGGACTATGGCATTTCCTTTAAAAGAATCCACAATGCTACAAGGCACCAATAGAAGAATTTTTTTTGGGCCCTTAAGAGTAGTTTTTTGTGAAATGGCCCCGTGGACATTGTTTTTACAGAATTGCCCCTTGCGTGGCCGGGGACCGCGCCAAGCACCTGGCGCAGCTAATGAGTTTGCCAGGTGCCTGGTGCTGCTGGTAGGTGCGTTAGGCCGAGCGGAGCTTCATCTTTTCCTAACAATTTCAATTTTACATCACGTCGTGTCTCATTGCCGTCATTCATAGTGAACCACACCCCTGCATTCGTTCCCTACCTCCTCCTTCGCATTACTCGCAGTGCTCTATCGCAAACAACAGTGCGCTCCCATTCACAGTTTACTTCGTCCCACATCGAGGATACTAATATGCAGCATTAGTTGGTTTTTTGTTGTGTTATTCATTTGGAGCACTATTTGATGACGTAGGTAATAATGCTATATATGTTTGTCTATGTAGTATTTTATGCGTATTTTGTGCATGCGATGTATAGATGCTCCCCCATTATCGGTAAGTCGATTACAATATCGTATGTATGTTTTCAGGTGGAATGAGGCTTTACTGTTGTGGAATTTTCCGCAGAAATGGATAAACTGTTCGTGTTCCACAGTGGTGAGATTGTCTGTGGCGGTCCGTTCAGACTTGATCTGTCCAGCTGTGAGCGCGTCATAGTAACTATTCCCAACCTAGTGCTTGTGCCTTTGGTCGAGCTACGCCGGCGCATTTGTTAGTTGTTTGATAGGGATGTGGTAAATAACAAGATAATAATAATGATAGTGTCCGCCACCATGGTCACACCCTAGGGGCAAATTATGTTGGACATGGTGAAACTTACTAGTAGTGCCATGTGGGAGCATAACATGGAGATCGCTAGCAATCCTTCTTCTACGACCTTGCAGCAGCCCATGGTGTATGTCCATTTTGTTGACCGTGGTAATTCCTCAAGGGTGGACAAGACGCAAGCAGGCATGAATGATCTTGTGCCCTATTCTATTCATTGTCGATGGAAGAGTTGCCCTAAGAGGCGCAGGTCCCAAGGAGGAAGCTCCAGTTGATAGAGATTTTGCAAGCTTCCAGCCAAATGAAGGTGTTGGTAAATGGTGGGGTGCTCGTATTGACTGCCACAAGATAATTTGTGGTATGTCTGAGGGGACAAATACCGAAGACGAGGAGGACTTCAACTCACAATCCAGTGGTTGCCTAATAGCGCACTTCGACATCATGGGCAGGGCAACATCATTCAAGGTGCATCCAGAACGACATGGATTCTAGCCAACATGGAGATAGGCCTAGACCTAGGAGGTGCAGGCTATGCAAGACTACTGGGCACTCTTTGAGGTACTGCAAAAACATGCCATCTTCCTCCGGTGTGTACCTAAGTAGACACTCTATCAATTGATTTCACTAGGACCCTCAAATGTTGTGTCTTTACGCTTCCCAGGTTATGCATTACTATCTTGTCCAATGTGTATGAGTAAAAATAATGTGTTTTAATGAGCCATGAATGCCTAGTTCTGAGAGTTTCGTGCATGACTGCTTGTTATCTTTGCTGTCACGTTGGAAGCTTACACATTGAGTCTTTTCTAGTGCTCTCTTATCGGCATACCTATAGATGAATACGTGGCACTGTCCTGGTTTCACCATGGGGGAGTATCATCACCTCTTTTGACCATTCGTCCAGGGCCGTGCTTGGAAGCCGCCGACAATACTCGACAGCCGTCGTCGCATGATGGCCATCCACACATACGTGGCTGAGACATCACCACAAGCCAACTTTAAGGTTTCACCCTAGTAAGGAATCCACCAGACCAGGACCCCCTCTTGAGCCGAGTGGGACTTTTCATGGCACACGCCACGCTCACTTTCAACCTACGACATGACTCAGGATGGGACCCACAAATTAATCAGCCATGACTGTCCCATACCAGACTTATGGTCGTATGATAGGGCTTTGCAACAGTAGCTCACAGACCGGTCCTTAATTGACTTAGGCCCAAATCACATACCCCTCGTGCCCGACAATCAACACTATTTCTCCGAACAACAGTGCATACCTGCACCCACTACCTAACCAGTAGCCTAAGTCTAAACTAGATTTTATATTTTATTTTGAAATATTTCATAATCCTTGTTGACTCACCGAAGTCAAGAGTACATTTGAAAAGCTTATAATTTTACGTGAAAAGGTTACCCCAAAACAAACATTATGCCTAAGCAGGTCTAAGAATCTGATATAAGACTCTCTAGCCAATACTAGTGTACTAACTAGATTTAGATTCTAGGGTGACAAGGTATAATGATTTGCAGTGTCAAAGGAGGAATTAACGAGTAGGCAATAACTAACTTTAAAACTGAATTGAAATACGTTAAATCAAAATATACATGCAAAATAATTTAAAACAATATAATTTTATTTTGCAAATTGGGATCAACATGATCAAGGTGTGTGACTTGCCTTGCTCTTCAGTTGGGTGCAAATCATCATCGAAGAATTCTCCCGAATCGTCGCAGTCTACACGTGAAAATAACCCACCAAATTCAAATAAATTCAAATAAACTCCAAATAAATAAAATTATGGTAGGAATGGATAGATTGGAATTTTTGATGAATTTAGGAATTTAAACGGGATCAATCGGAGTTAGGATGAAGGAGATCGGGCTCCCGAAAGTTTAAAATCAGAGAAAAAGAATAAAAGGAATTTCTGGATTTATTTTCCTATTGGGAAAGGGATTTATGATGTCAGCAGGGTGTTTTATTTTTTGGCCAAATTATTTTTCTATAGGAAATTCGAGTTTATGACGTCAGCCCTGACGTGTCACTTACGTGGCAGCCACGTGGCCTTGAGTGCTGATGTGGCAGGAAACGTGTCTACCACGTGGGCCGAGGGAGAGGTGTGGCTGCTGACTGGGCTGGCGGCGCTGGGTGGCATCTGCGTGGCCGAGGTGGCACACCACTGGGCACCATGTGGTGTCCACGCAGCTACCACATAGGCGCTAGTGGTGACGTGGCTACGCCAGCTGGGGAGGCGCTTGGGACCCGAGGGTCGCCGACCAACGACGCCACGGAGGCGGCCGGCAAGAGGCACAACAGAGAGAGGAGAGGGAGGCAATTCCATTTACCCTGGACTCAGGGCTCGATGGCGAACGGAGGCGGCTAGCGACGACGAAGGGTGACAGTGGGGACGGTGCTCCAGCGGTAAAGAGGCTCGACCGAGGAGTGAGATAGATCGGCGGTGGCACGGTGATCCTGAGGGTGGCTTCAGCAGGGTGCAAATGTGGCCGAGGCGGCGAGGGGAGCTCACCGGAGTTGGCGGCAGCGCTCGAAGAGAGGGAGTACGGCGCGGGGGTGGTGGGGACCCAAGAGAGGAACTGAAGGTGGGATGGGGTGGTGCAGAGTTGTAGGACCCAGATTTTACCATCTAGAATCCTCTGTGATTCCACCGCACTATTCCCTGGATCAGTAGATAGTGCTCACAGATACAGTTTGAATATCAAATACATATCATACAGAAGCATAAATATAATAGAAGACTTACACATGGGCCGATTAGGCTGACATCAATAAAATGCAACAGTGGAAACGAAGCACACAGGTGGGACCCTCAGGACATGCCCACAGGCAGCCAAATGGAGGTTCGTGACCTAGCCCTTGGCATCTTCATCTTCTTTGCCATCATGACCAAGAGTATTGCTGAGGCATAGCGATCTAGTTCCTGATTCTGGATTTGTTGTGAGAGCGAGGGTGAGCACAAACCACCATGCTCTGCGAGCCAATACACAAAATGCAATTAAGATAATATGCATGGCTTATCAAGGAAAGGCTCGGGTTATTTTATTTGCCATAAACTGCTTTCGAAATATAATACATAGAAATACCCTGAGATCTAGTTGTTTGAACTAAAACGTAATATGTGAAAGAATGTAATAGTAATAGCGATCCAGATTTCATCCACCGTTACATGGCCTCTGCACCATATGCTTAATCCTTCAGTGTTATAACCGCTTACCATATCACTGGGGCAACACCCAGGGCAACACAAATTAGGGCCTTTCTCTGCCCTCCACTTTACCAATTCCACACACAGTTTTTAAAACAGAACTATATCTGGTTAAGTTCCCATGTCCGCCCTTAACCGTGGGTATGGCTATTCGAATAGTTTTAAACTCTGCAGAGTTTGCACACTTTACCCACAAGAGATAAATCTGCTCGTTGCCCCACATGATTCCTTAGCCATGTGATTGAGTAGACTATCACAGGGCCTTTACAATGCATAGTCCTACTGTGGTTACACCTGCTAATGTCTATCTTCTGTAGGATGCGTACATCCCTCGAGAAGGGTCCCTCGTGAGCCATCACGGGCAAAGGCGGGGATGAGACCATCCATCCCTTTGCTCGTGGTCATACCTTCATGTAACCACCTTAGAGCCACATAAATTAGTTAACCCTGCCTACATTTTGCCAGCTTGTGGTTGTACTATTGTACACTGGGAGATCATCACAAGATTCGATCCTTAGGGTTACCTGGGCGGTTCTACCACTAACCACTTTGTGCTTCCACTGCACCACTCACACACCCTCGAACCATCTGCCCAAATATTTAAGAAAATTGGAGTTTTTTGGGATCATAAAATAATCATACCAACATATACCAGTCATTACCACCATGACTTCCCAAACCAGTTTCTCATAGTTGAAAGTGATGTTTTGGGGCATTCTCGGTGCCCCCGAGTATCTAAGCATTACTAAGCATGGCATATAACTGTAGACTTATTTTGAAAGTTCTAATATTATAATTTTTGCTAAGGTGACAAGGCTCAGATATTCAAGGGTTTCAAATGAGAGTAATAGTAACAAGTTCATTAATGGGTATATAACTAGCATCTTGAAATCGAACATAAATTTGCGCATAAAATAACAGCATGCAATTTGATAATTTAAACAGAAGTAATTTGTAGAACATGTAGGTTCAACATGATCAAAGTATTAACTCACCTTGCGCGGTTTACCGCGGTCTTGAGCTCACGCAAAGCTTTCTCGTTCGTTGGTTTTGAGCTTCTGGTCTTGATCTTCACCTCGATCTTGGTCTCGCGTGTTCCATTGAATCTTCAGAACTCCAGTTTCTAACTACACGCTAAACAACTGAATCCAAATAAAGGCAAATAACTCAAAAGACCCAAACAACTCCAAATAAACTCAATTTTAGCTTTATTATGAGTTAGTGGGTGATTTGGGGGGGGGGACTCAAGGCAAGGTTGATGGGGTGCGGAGTATTGACGGTGTCGTAGTGGTTGGAGTGAAGTGGGAATTGGCAGGGGGAACCTGTCAAATGGAGGCCAACGGATAGGTCATGATAAAGGTATACTCATGGGTTTATTTCTGTTTAGTACTCAGAGATGGCTAGGTATAGTTGATGGCAGGATACGACGATCCAATCTTTTTATTAATAACTTATTTTTTTTATTTTTATATTCATTAAGGAAGTTCCATGAGTCAAGACAGACATAGGGGCAAGGATATGAATTTAGTTCAGTATTAAGTATCGGATTAGTCAAATGTTGTCATTGAGGGGTTTAAGGCAGGGGTTCCAAAGACGACGTCGATGACTTTTAGCTTATCGAATTACTTCATATCACTAGTAATTTGATATGTGGCATTTTATGCAACCCTAATTACTCGTGTTATTGATTAAATGTTTACTTTAGAATATTTATATATTGATTAGGTCATTTTAATGCCCGATGACCTAGGGCTATTATATTTTGGTACCTGTATATTAATATGACTTTTTAATCTGGAGGCGCTATGGAACTTACTGATATTGATATTTTATCCTTCTACTTAGCTTCTGACACAATTTAATCTTAACTTATTTATGACTGCTTGAGCCTACTACACATGATTAAATTTTGTTATCGTTACTAATGTAAAGCTACCATTTAAGATTTTATGATCGGCAATAGGTTAATGATAGTGTCTACATTTTTAGTAGGGTCTACGATGAATACAAGAATTGTACTAATATATTTACTAGTGGGCTACATTCATGTCATCCGCACCTCGCTAACTGTTCATTTATATACATATTTGCTTAGGAAAGCCTCTAATCTAGATGGACATTCTATTTCAAGTACTTTTAATATTTTGTTTAATTTATGCTCCTTGATTGGATATGGTTCACCTTAGGAGCCGTGATGATTGTTCATATCAACAAGGGTACCTTTTTACCCTCCCCACCAATTTTAGTTTTTGTATTTTAATTTGCATTACATGTGCATGTTGGCTAATTACCGTGATCTGAACTTAATTGTTAGTTTTATTTTAATTAAGGTTCTTGCGATGCTTGGATATATATACCAAAAACCATCTTCTATTAAGGCTCTTTTATCTATATTTAAAAATAAATAATAAAGGCACATTAATTATTCATACATGATAATTAATCTAATATTATGTCTTAAATAATGTTATTTATGCCCTATTTAAATTTATTAGCTGCCTTGGATAAATTTCTAACTTTCCTTAATTATTTTCTAATTGGATTGGATAAAGGCAATAAAGCCAAAAAGGTGGCCAAGGGGGATTTGAACTCGGGACTGATGGTGTAGAGGATGGTTGGGCTAACCAACTGAGCTGCCACTCGTTTGTGACAACAGGGGGAAAACAATTTACAAGAGGCGACGCGGAAACTGAGCTCCAAAACAGAGCCTCCATTCGGTCGAAACAGGGGAGGCGGGGCGCACGGAGGGGATGGCGGCGCCGTCGTCGAGCGGTGGCCGAAGAAAGGGTGGTGGTCGGCACAATGGGCTACGAAGGGGGTGGGTATGCCCAGGGGCGATGGTGTAAGCCGGGAAGAAGCGGGGCGGCTCGGGCGGCTATTTGAGTGGCCGGCGGTGAGGTGAGGAGGGGGCACCGGTGGCTGAAGCGAGGGAGGAGTGGACCAGGGTGAGCATGAGCAATAGGTGATCCCGAGAAGGCTTACCACATGTCTGGCCGAGCTGGGGAGGCACCGAGGCGGGCTTGCGGCGATGGCCGGTGGTGGCGCGGGGAGGTCGCCGTGGAGGGAGGAGCTCCGGCGATGGGGAGCTTGGCCGACGGTCGGGGAAGATTCCTAGCATCGTGGAAATGCTCCCAAAGAGCGAAATCGGCCGGATGAGCCTTGAGGGGGCCATGCCGGCCGTGGAGGTGGCGGCGACCGGTGTTGGGGGAGATGACCGGTGCACGAGCTCTGGTGAACCAAATCTCAATTAACTTAAAGAGGGGGCAGAGGAGAGGTGCAAGCACGCCGTGACGTGGGTTGTTTTTGGAGGAGATGGCCAGAGCAGCAGAACCGGCGTGGAGGCGTAGGCAGACGTGCTCTGGTGAGCCCGGTTTGAGGGAAGAGAAGGGGGGCAAGGAGAAATGGAAGGAGGCGGCTCAAGGCTCCTTATATGCGAGTGCGTGCACAGGGGTGTGGAGCTGGGGCGTGGGCAACGGCATGGGCGGCGGGAGCAGTTGGCTGGTTGCGGCGAAGCGGTGACGGCGATGGGGCAAAAGAAAAGGAAGACCGGTGTGCTCGGAGGGATGGCGACATGACAGGGGCGCAGAGTGACGCACGCACCGGGAGAGCGGCGACGTGCGCACAGGAGCAGTGGGGGCAGTGTGATGCAAGAGGCTGGAGGGAGAAAGAAGAAAACACTGAGCGTGACGCCAAGGAATGGAGGGAGAGAGAAGGAAGAAAGGAGGGGGAACGGGGAAGAAGACCGGGCCTGCGCATAGAGAGGGAAAGGGAGGGAGGAAGAGGGCCCGTAGGCAGAGGAGAAATCGGGAGAGAGGGTGGAAAAAGAAAAAGAAGAGGGCCCCACATGGAAGAGAAAGGAAAAGGGAAGAAAAGAGAAAAGAAAGGTTCTAGCAAAATCTAATAGTCTTTTATTTTCAAATCTATAAAATTTTGCTATGAACTGTTTATACAAATTTTTGAATGCCCAACCTTTGTTTCGTATGCTAATTAAAGTAAAGGAAGGAACTTCCAGTTTAAACATCTAGAAATATGTTCTAATATTCCTTTTGGTTGCATTTTATTGACTTGAATTTGAATTCAAGATTTTTGGTATTTCGATTCTTAGAGTTTTAAACTCCCAAAATTATTTATTATCTTTTATTGTCATAATTCTTATTTGTATTTGAGATTTATTTCTAGTTATTATTTTGCTCAACACAAAACTCAGGAAAACCCAAATAAGATTTTGAACCAAAAAATTAAATGCCAGTAAGATGCAAACGAAAGTTTTAAATTACTCAAAATTTCAAACATCGAAAATTTAGGATGTTACAGGAGAGGGGGATGCCGAGGGGGGTTTAAATAGGGCTAGGGAGGGGCAGGCGCATCGGGATTTCTCACCGGAGAGATTGGGGAGGTGGCGCGAGAGTGGGGGAAGGTGGGCGCGGGGAGTGGGGTAGGTGGGGCGGCACACGTGCGGGTAAAGAGGCGGCCGGAAAGGGCAGGGGTGGCACAACGGCCTGGCAGCGGGGATGGCGCGGAGGAGGCGGTGTGAGGAGGAAGAAGGGGGTAGGGAAGAAGGCGCGCGCTGACAGGCGGGCCCCAGCGGCAGCGAGAGAGAAGAGAGGAGAGGCATGGGCAATAGGGATGGTGCCACGTGGTCAAGAAGAGATTGGGCGGCCGAAAAAAGAAAGCGGAGCAGGCGGCCTGGATGGCGATGCATGGCGTCGAGCAGATCGGACGACCGAGCGTGGGAGAGCGGTGGGCGGGGAGATGGGCTGAGTTGCGGCGTGGGGGAATCCGGCCCTTCCACGTTTCGAGCGGAGAGAGACGGAAGGCGGGATGTCAGGCGGCGACGTGGGCACACCCTGGCCGTCCATGCGTCAGTCGGAGGGAGGGCTGGAGGATTATTTTTTATTTTGGATTTTCAGAAAACCTGAGAAAAGAAAATAAAGCTCAGAAAAATACCAAATAAATTTCAAAAATTCCAGAAAAAATCATAGAAGTTCCTGGAGATGTTTTGGACTTATTAGATATGTTTCCAACTTAAGTTGGTATTATATTCTTCTACTTAAATTACTTTTTAATTTAAAATATATTTTAAACTCCAGAAAAACACAGAAAAACCAGATAAAAGCCAAATAAATCCAAATAATTAATTTTAAATAGACTTTTTTACAGAAAATCAAAATATCATTTTATTTAATAATTTTTTAGGTTTTTACTTAAAGTACTTTTCAAATCTAGCCTTTTTAAAAGCAGAAAATCAGGGCCAAACAAAATTAAAATTTTGGCAACCAAAACACTTATTTTTGTTTTAAATTATTATTTTATTTATTTTTTTTACTCACAAATTGAAATAAACAGCTGGGCTGTTACATTACAGCACCGCTCCTCCATCCTCTCGCGGCCCCTATTGGCCTCCCACTCCTTGCAATCGAGACGCCACTAGTTATACGGGTGAATTTCTCAATCGATCCACTTCCGATAGTTGCACAGCAGATCCGGGGACTATGGGTAGACAAGAGAGGTTGTTAATGCGAACTTCCATACAGAAATAGAGGGGGAATGTACTACATGCGGTCCTTATCGTCTGCCGGTGGCTACCTGTGTCCCAACGGAAGTCGGGATAGTCCCAAGTGTAGTTATCACATCCCCAGTAACGCATGCCCAGGCTTAGGCACTCTTTGGACTCGACAAAACTAACATCTGTCCCTACACCAGTAGAGGGTCAGTGTGTCTCCCTCAGGGCATCTTGTGGGAATGCTCCTTCGGAATGTTCAGGTAGGGGTTGCTACTCGGGGGCATCATTGCAGGGAGGTGCCCTCCTAACACACCGCCTTTTTTTGTCCTAGACAGCAGTAGCCCTTGCGAGATTGCGGATCTCATCCCACTAGTTATCCATGTGAGGGAGGATAGTGTTGTACTCTTGTTGAAGGATAACCCACGATGGAAGGGGTGATACTTATTGGGTGAGCCGACATGGCATACGTGGGTGAAGTGCAATTCGGTTAACATTTTTTGTGTCTGCGAGGTAGTGGGCCCGTCACTATGGAAAGCTAACTCGTTGGGTCATGTCGTTGCAGAATGCTATAGAAAGTGAATGATGTTGACGAGACATGACACGACGTAAAGCTTGAATAATCACAAAATTATGAAAACGCTGCGCGGCCCGCACAGGCAAAATGCTTGGCCGGAAGCATGCATGCACACATGGCATGGTTGGGAGGTGCGCCTCCTTCCTAGCATGCTTGGTGGCCGCACCAACTGCCTTGCATGCTCCCCAGCCACGCCACCTTTGTTGCTCGGGGCTATTTTCGTAAAATCAATGTCCATTAGGCCATTTTCGCAAAACAAACTACTCCCAAGGGGCCAAAAAATTGTCAATATAATAAATACTCAAAGTAACCAAATTGAGCACTTGATTGCAGCTCTACCAAATAAAATTTGTGTGTTCCTTACTTCAGCATAAATGCCCTCAAAATCTAGCATAGTGTGATGTGGTTACAAGCCATGAAAATGTTCAATTATCCTAACCTCGGCAAACCAAAAATGCAAAAACAAAAGGAATTATTCTATGCTAGACAAAATATTGTAGGACCGAAAGGCGGCAGAGGGGGTAAATGGTGCCGTCTAAAATTTTCCCCCAAGAATTCTTGATTCTATTCTCCGATAGCTATAGAGCTACTGAGAATTGAATTCATAACCAAAATTCCAAAACAAATATCCAAGAAAACAAACTTAGAGAAAATCCAATGCCTAGAGGTCTAACCTCCAATTAGGGGACGGTTTGACCTCTCTCCGGATGGCCTAGCCACCGTGAACAGTAAAATCAGGCAAACAAACATTCCATTTTGGTTAGACTGCCACTATAGTGTCAGGTCGACTGCTACTACAGTAATTTCAAGATGAACAACAATTTTAGCACTCTTTCATGAACACAACATTCATGAAACTTTTGATCTGTAGATCCAAATGACATAAAAATTTGTAGGGGCCTTCTCTAGGATATCATGAACCTATTTTCGACAAACGATCATAAAAATTATTGCCGAAGTTGAGACCTTTTTTAGTTTGAAGATAGATTACACCAAAATAGATAAAAAAACCAAAATCGATGATCAAGACTTGCTCATGGGTAGAGAATAGCTAATATGGCTTTGGATATATTCCAACATATCATAGCAAGCAAGAACATGAAAAATATCACTCCAAAAACACTCGGATCAATAAATCACTTGAAAAATCAAAACCATGCAAAACTGAGCTTCTTGATGAACGTGCTACCAAAGTGCCTAGATGAATGAAGATTGATTCTCAGAGATTATCTTGATCTCTTATATGTCGTTGGCACAACAAGATCAAGAAAGGATGAGAGGAGAGGAAAACCAACCAAATAAAGAGCACATCAATCAAGACAAGATATAGCCATGGAGATGATCAAAAATTGATTCTATTGCTGCTTTAGAGGAAAGTTTTACAACTACTCCACTTTAGAGGATAGACAATACACCAAGTACTCAACTCTCAAACCCTAACCATAAATAAGAGAGCATAAGAGACGAAGGTTGGATAGTTAACCACAAGCTCCATCCCAACCCCTTAAATAGATGGGCTAGCTAGCCACATCTAACCCTTAGTGGATAATATCCACTAACATAATGGGGAAACCTAACAACCCCACACACATGGGTTTTAACTCACACATTACACTTATACACGCTTTTCAAAGTGTATAAGCCCAAATCCTGTAACATCCTAAATTTTGGACGATTGAAATTTTGAGCAAATTAAAATTTTCATTTGCATCTTCATGGTACTTGAATTTTGATTAAACATCTTGTTTGGATTTTCATGAGTTTTGCGCTGAGCAAAATAAATAACTGGAAATAAATCCCAAGAACAAATAGAAATTATGGTAATAAAAGATATGAAATGTCCTTTTGGAGTTGAAAACTTTAAGAATCAAAATACCAAAAATCTTGAGTTCAAAATTCAAATCAATAAAAGGCAACCAAAAGGAATATTAGTTTTTTGTACCTGGATAATGGAACCAAATATTTGCATTTAAAATTTAGCAGAACTCACATTTAATAATCAAAAATTTAAATATAAATATCATGCAAAATTTGAATCAATAATCATAAATGTGAAGTAGGAATGCGAATTAGAAATGCAAAACCCAAAACAATTTTCAAAGACTTCCAATTTTCCCAATTTCTTTTCCCTCCTGCCCATGGGCCCACCTCCCTGTTTTCCTTTCTGCCGGATGGGCCGAACGCTGCTACCGCGCCTCTCTTTTTTCTTCTTCCCCGCGCTCTTCCCTCTGCGCGCGGGCCCGCTCCCCCTCTCTCTTTCTTTCCCCCTGCCAACCGAGCCAGCTTGCTCTCCTCTTTCTCCCTCCGGTCTCTCTTTCTGTTCTCTCCGTGCGCCCGCGCCTGCTCCCTTCTTCACCCCGTCCTTCCTCTCGCGTCAGCCGGCCCCCACGCTCCCTGGACCTCCGTCACTCCATGTCATGCACGTCGCCTGCGCCATGCCCTGCTCCGAACTACTCCCGTCGCCCCCTCTGCGCACGCACGTCGCTCTGCCATGCCTCGGCGTGCCCGCGCGCCATGCCATTCTGTCACCCGTGCCGTCACCCACACCTCAGCTTCGCTCCCCCGTGCGCGCGACCACCTATAAGGAGCCGAGCAGCCGGGCTTTTCCCCCTCCTAGCTCTCCCCCTCCTTTCCTCTTTGGGCTGAGCACAGCTCAAGCTGCCCTGTGTGCGCCGCCGCCGCCCCACCACGTCCCGGCTAACCGTTGAAGCTCCGGCCAAGACGACCGTGTCATGCAGTGTCACTACTTCCCCTCTATCCCCTCCCCAAATTAATTTTGTTTTTGTGCGCCGGAGCTCTGATGTTGCCGTTCTTCCCCCACGCCGGCCCAAGGCCGCCGCCGCCAGCGCCACTCCATCCTCGGCGGCTTCTGGTTCGATTCTTCGCGATGGGAGTGTCTTCTCGGCCTACGGAAGCTACCCCCACTTCCGGCCGGCGCTCTCCACCAACCGAGATCCTCCCCCACGGTGACCTCCTCCGCGCCGCCATGGAGCTCCGCCGCCGGCCCACCTCGGCCTCCCTCCGATCACGCCAACCCCGGGGTAAGCTCCCCTAGCCTTTCTCAAGCTTTAGAACCCGCCCAATTTCTTCCTCTTCTTCCCATTCACTGGCGCCCGTTCCACCTCCACCTCCGTCCTCCGAGCCTCGCCACCGGCCCACCTCGCCGCCGCCCCGACCGTGGCGCCAGCTCCAACCACTTCATCTCGCCCCCAACATCCAATTTTGCCTGTCGTCCCAACCTCTCCGGCCAATCTCCTCCGGCGACGCTGTGGGCCGAGCGCCGCCTGGGTCTCCCCTGTTTTTGCTTGGCTCTGCCCTCAGCTCATGGAATGCTCAACTAATACAGGCGCCCCCTCTACTCACAATCGGGCTGGCAGCCCAGCTGGCCAGCTGAATTAGACCTAGCGCACAGGTACTAGGTCCCGGGTTCGAACGCCCATTCTACCACATTTTATTTTTGGTTTTCTTTAGCTATTTCAATTAGGAAATGATGAGGTAATAATTCAAGGAGGCTAATGTAATTAATTTAGACTCAAGTAAAATTTACCTATATATCAAAATGTAAAATTAAAGGCATATGATAAATTAAGTAAGTACTAGCTCACTAATGTTTAGCTATTGAGATTTAAATTAAAGTCTCCTGGCATACGAACGATTAAGTAGACCTCAAAAATAATTAGTATACCATTAATGTCCATCTTCAATTCGGATACTGGCACATGCTAAGTGACATATAAATTGCTAAAAGTATACCCTTGTAGATATAGATATTAGTGAAGGTTTTGTATCCACCATAAACCCCCTTTAAAGATATAGGCACTATTGTTAATATACTACTGATCATGAAGTCTTAAATGGTAATTTTAACTTAGTAACAATAATAAAAATGATAATGTGCCACCAATTAAATCTCAATGTTAGATTTAGTAAATAATAATGTCAAGCATGATTGAGTATAGCAAGCTATGACCCGTATAAATAGATCCTAATTCAAACTAGACTAAGCCTAGTAATAACTGAGGATACGCAAAATGTTGGGCCATAAAGTGCTATAAAACCGGACTCTAATATTATTTGGTAAACTAAAAATTATATACATCTCTACAAATAATGTATGCCCTGAAGATTAACGCTCGACAAAAACAAAGCTCCGCTAGAACTCGTACACCAAATCATAGGTCTAACCTAGCTCATGGAACTTCCTTGATAAATATAAAAATAATAAAAAGAAGTTATTAAATAGAATAGGGTAAGCCATGGTATTCAATGGCCGGCTCAACCTAGTCCTCCCCAAATCTAAAACAAGATAATCTCATCAATATTTCTATGCCGTAAACCCTCCTTCATTGAATGCCCTTTTACCAATCATCGCTTCATTCCAACTAGTTCGGCTCCGACAATACTCCGCGTCCAATTAACCTCGTCTCAAATCGCCTATTTAATCATAATAAAAATTAATCAAGTTCAATTGGGTTTTTTTGGATTTATTTGGATCTTTTGAGTTATTTGTTTTTTTATTTGAATTCAGTTGCTTCGCACGTAATTAGAAATTGGAGTCCGGGAGAATCAAGGATCAAGCAAGGCCGAGGTCGAGGTGAAGATAAAGACCCGAACCTCAAGATCGACAAATGAGAAAGCTTTGAGTGAGCTCAAGACCGCGGTAAACCGTGCAAGGCGAGTCAATACTTTGATCATGTTGATCCTACATTTTCTACAAATTATTTTTGTTTAAATTATCAAATTGCATGTTGCTATTTTATATGCAAATACATGTTTAATTTAAGAATCTAGTTATATGTCCATGGTTTACCTTTAATAATATTACACCTTCCTTGGAATATTTGAATGTGTGAACATTGTCACCCTAGCAAAATTATAATTGTAACCTTTCGAAAATAAGTCCCTAATTATATGCCATGCTTAGTACTGCATACGCACTCGGGGGCGCAGAAATGCCCCAAGCATCACTATCATTTTCAATGATGAGAAACTGGTTTGGAAAGTCATGATGGGAATGACTGGAATATGTTGGTATGATTATTTTATGTTCTCAAAAACCTCACTTGCTTAAATATCTGGGCAGATGGTTCGAGGGTGTGAGAGTGGTGCAGTGGAAGCACAAATTTTTTGTACGGATAATCCATTTTTTATTCAAAAATACATAAATATACCCGCGGGAAAATTTTTTACAAAAATAGGCTTCAGTCGCCCCCCCATTGGGCGACTGCCACCTTTCGCCCAACCGGGCGGCGACACAATTTATGTCGCTCTATGTTCGAGCGACTGCAATCAGTCGCTTTCCCATTGGGCGACTGTCATGCAGTCGCCCAATGGATAGGCGACTAAAAGTGTAGTCGCCCAATGGATGGGTGACTGTACTCAGTCCCCGTGATTTTGTAGAGTTTTGTTAATTTTGTAGTTTTAAACTAGAAAAAAAATTGGTATAGTTGTAATAAAAGTTTATGTTTATTGTATGTTGTAGGTGCATTAAAAATTTTGGAATTTTTTTTAAGAACAATTGACTGTAGAACGTTTGATATATACATTGGTAAGTGATATTTTCATGTTTTTGAGAATTAGTTTATGAAGAGAACAGGTATGTTAATATTGTTAAATGACTTGCTATCTGAATCATTGAATGCGAACAAACGAGATAATAACCTTATGTGAATAGAAATAAACTTCATAATACAGTTGAGAGTAACATGCCGCGTACAATTTTAGTACATGCATAACATATAGCATGATATGCGACTAACCCACCCAACTGCTCCTACCACCTACTGTGTGGACCGGGGCCACTTTCCCTTCCTCGCCCGCTCAGCGTTGAACTCCTCCGCGGCCTCTTTTGCCTTAGCCGCAATTTCCCTCTTTCTCTCGCGTTCCCTCTCGCGAGCCTCCCGTTCCCTATGGGTGCACACTTCGAGATGAGCTTGCGTCTCGCGTTGTATACGCAGGGTGTGCTCGTTCTTGCAGTGCTCCTCCTCCAGCAACTCCTTCTCCTTTGTGACATTCCATTCCTCGAAGTCGAGGGTCCATTGGTCCGCAGGGTGGATCTCAAGATCGATCCATTTGCGGTAGCCACATAGGGGCTCCGGAGACTGTAAATAAAAGAGAGATATTGTTAGTTCATGTTGTGAAGGAGAAAAGGTAGGGAAAAATAGTGCATGTGGTCATTACCGGCTGCCAATAGGTTGCAGTGTCAAAACGGCGGTTGGGGTAGTCACTGGAGTAGTTTGCGCAACCCCAGTAACGCATACCTAGACTGATGCGGTGCTTAGACTTGAAGAACTTGCACACGTCCCCGCACCAACAAAGGGGAGGTGTCTCCCCCTCCAGTGGTAGTTGTGGCGAATGCTCGGTGGGGACGTCCGGGATGGGGTTGTTGCTACGCGAGCGCTCTTTGGGGGGAGACCTTTCATCGTAGCACGATGGGCTTGTTCTACCCGGGCCTGTATAGCCCTTATTTTCTCATCGCGGGTGGCATCGCGGGCGGCAGCTGACCGTGCTATGTCACGGGTCTCCTCCCAATTCTTCACCATTTTATCCCATTGCTTCTTCTTGCATTTGTCCATCCCGGTGGGGTGAGGGAAGCGCGGTGTAGTATGGGGTTTGGATGTGCAATGTTTGCTGGGAAATGGAATGCACACCAATTTATAGGGTCCGTTTTCTCTCTACCCCTACGTGTAAAGCTGGTCCGCGTGGTCGTAGCAGTGAGCAAAGCTGCCCTGTTTTGTTATCTCACTAAGCAAAGCTGCCCTCTCTTATCATGTCACTACGCAAAGCTGCCCTCTTTTATCATCTCGTTGAGCAAAGCTGCGCTCTCTTGTCATCTCACTACAGAAAACAGCCCTGTTTTGTCATCTCTCTGAGCAAAGCTGCCCTCTCTTGTCATCTCACTGAGCAAAGCTGCCCTCTCTTATCATGTCACTGCGCAAAGCTACCCTCTTTTATCATCTCACTGAGCAAAGCTGCCCTCTCTTGTGCAGAAAGGGTGCAGAAAGCAGCCCTGTTTTGTCATCTCTTTGAGCAAAGCTGCCCTCTCTTGTCATCTCACTGAGCAAAGCTGCCCTCTCTTGTCATGTCACTGCGCAAAGCTACCCTCTTTTATCATCTCACTGAGCAAAGCTGCCCTCTCTTGTGCAGAAAGCAGCCCTGTTTTGTCATCTCTCTGAGCAAAGCTGCCCTCTCTTGTCATCTCACTGAGCAAAGCTGCCCTCTCTTGCCATGCCACTGCGCAAAGCTGCCCTCTTTTGTCATCTCTCTGCTCAAAGTTGTCCTCTTATGGCACGTCACTGCGCAAGTTCTCTCGTTTGGTATAAATAGCACGGTTGGGGTCTCATGATATTGTACACATAGAACCCAGTAAATCGAACAAAGAAGTACCATCTCTTTCGTGGTGGAAAATACCATGTCGGAAGCTGAGGGGCCAGTCGATTTTGGGTCACCGAAGGAAGACCTTCCCTTGGAAAGGAGGGAGATCTTTGGTCCACACTACCACCTGATACCAAGCCGGCGTACTCAACCAGCGTGGCCGAAATGCAGACACAATGAGTACGTGGTCGTGCAGGCCCTGGATGGCCCGTTCGATGGCGGGCGCCGTTTCTTCCGATGCCCACGCTCCGGGGTACAAATTAGTAATAGTACATTTGTTGTTATTGCTTATGGACCCTCCATGTTTACCGTCCTTTCCCGCAGATGGCGAAATGCGACTTCTCTCGGTGGATCGACCCTCCTCATGAATGGTATATTTGTCGTTATGTGAATACATTATGGGATCGAGTCTTGGAGTTGCAGGACCGAATCGAGACTCTCAGTGAGGAGAACAACGACCTCCGCCAACAGATTCAACACGAGAGGGGCAACGAGGAGGTCGTGAACATAGGAAGCTCTTATGATCCCACATGTTGCTGCGTGAACCCGAGCTGCATATGTACGTGCCACTACCACGACGGCCAGCCACGTCCGTGGCGGCCCCCTCAGCAATTCTCCATGTGGGTGCCACGAGGCTCTTTTGGCATATAGGCAACGAGGGGTATGTTTGTGTCGTATTTTAGTTCTTGGTTGTCGTGTTGTGTTGATGGTGTGGCGCTGGGCTTGTTGTTGTGATTTAAATTCTTGGTTGTAGTACTTCCATATGTTTTGTATGTGCAATATATGTGTTGTTCTCCATCTGGGTGCTATCGCATTTTAACGAACAGCAAATACATCTAGTAAGTAAGCAATACTAAGCTACCAGCACAACACCAACTACATTACAGAAAAGGGATGTAACATACAAGTTTTACAAATGGTACATGAAATTTAGCATGCATTGCAACTACTGATCAGGACATGCATTGCATCGTCTAGCTGTGTGCCCCTCCTGACCGCATCGCCCACAACGTGCACCAGATGTTCCAGCTTGTGATTCGTCCATGTCATTTCTAATACGTCGGCTCTGTCGCCGACCCTTCCCACCCTTCATCATGTTAATATCCGGAACCCAGGTCCTCGCTGAAATGTCCAAAGTGGCAAAGTTTCCCACCACCCTGAACCCCCGGAGCTCCCCACACCAAGCTTGCAGTATTCTCTCCTTGAAAAAGTACTCGGACATGAAGTTGGAAGGATCCATGCCCACGGTCCCGCATGCAGCGAGGACATGAGAGCATGGCTTGTGTAACAACTTAAGCTTGTTGCATGTGCAACTAGGTTCGTTTGCATGATCTCCAAGGCATACTTCGTGAGTAATAAGTGAACGAGATGTCCCAAATCCGGCTCTATCATGGAGTATCACCTCGAAACGATGCTCCCTGTTGCCCATGACATGCACTGTGTGCAATTGACCCTTCTGTGCCTTTGACTCCATGTACGTAGTCAGTTTTGACGAATACAAGGCTCCGGGATTGGCCGCATGAAGTGCGGCACTCGCGTGCCTCTCCCTGAAGTAGCGGATTGTGTTGTGAAGAACACCTTCCACGATGGCGACAAGGGGTTGGAAACGGAGACCCCTGAGAACCCAATTGTAGACCTTGGCAAGGTTAGTTATCATTATTCCGTACCTTGCGCCATCCGTGTCGTGCAACAGCGACCACTTCTCCAATGGTTCCCCCTCGATCCACTGCGAGAAGCACTTGATGTTTCGTGAGCTTCTACTTCTTAGACCACTTCGGTTAGGCTCATCGATTGCTGGCAAGCATTGCAGTTGTGCCGCCCCAGGAGTGACCGGCCCCTTGCTCCTCTCTTCGACGTTCTTCCTGGTGTGCTCATCCAACAACCCCCACAAAGCATCAAATTTTCTCTGCTGGTTCTGCCTAGCCAACCTCTTGTATAACTTTATCAAAGATTGTTTCGGGAATTGCTTGAAAAAGTTTGCCCCTAAGTGACGACTGCACCACCGGTTCCTCATGTCCGGCCAATGAAAGGTCTCCTCAGGGTCTTCTTGAAGTTTTCGTATCGCCTTTATAATACCGGCGTGGCGATCATGGATTACGCACACATCAGGACGGGTGCCTACAACTCCAGGCTTCACATGTCTGAGAAACCACAACCAGCTCTCATAATTCTCACTCTCCACAAATGCAATGGCCAGCGGCAGTATTTGATTGTTACCGTCAACGCCTATGGCCGTCAGGAGCTGCCCTTTGTATTTGCCTATCAAGAAGGTCCCATCTACTGAGATCACTGGCAGCATGTGCCTGAATGCTTCGATGCTAGCACCAAATGCAAACAATGCTCTCTGCAATACTGCAAATCCCGGGGGACTTATGGACGGCTTGTCGTGCACGGCGATGTACGTGCCCGGGTTCCTTTGCTGCAACACCTTAAGCATACAAGGAAGGTTGTCGTACGCCGCCTCGAAAGTGCCAAAACGTTTTTCCAACGCCTTTTGCTTTGCATGCCACGCCTTCGCGTAGCTAATCTTATACTTGAATTTATTCTCGATAGCTACTACAATATGCATGGCCGCAATATCTTTCTTCTCCACTATCTCCCCATACATCAAATTGGCTATAAATCCGGACGTCAAGTTACGATGCCTCGCCAAGACAGTGTTTAGAATGCAGGAGTGCGGCTCCACCTTGGAAACAATCCAGTGAGTCTCATACTTGGGTCTCGTGCGTGCACCCTCCAAGGACAACTAGCCTGCTCGCACTTCACAGTGTACTGCTCCTGGCTTGATTTGACGACGCTAAATGTCTGCTGCATTGAAAGGGCCCAAAGCTTGATGGCATCCTGCAATGCTTCCTTGTCAGCAAACATAGCATGCAACCGAACCTCTGTCTCATGATACTCCCATGATGATTCATGCTCATCATGTGCGGAAACACCCTCCGCATTAAACCGGTTCCATTCCTGGGAGGAACTTCTTCATCATCGGAACTGTCCTCCTCCTCATCCTCTACAGCTTACTCTTCATCCCATGCCCTCTGGTCATCAAATTCCATTTGCTACATGATATACTCATTATGCTCTTCTTCATCAGCTTGCCCAGTTCCCTCTCTATAGCTTGACGGCTGTAACTCTCCTCCATGTACTGCATCGCCTTGCCCAGTTCTCTCTCTATAGCTTGACGGCTGTAACTCTCCTCCATGTACCGCATTGTCTTGCCCTGTTCCCTCTCTATAGCTTGACGGCTACAACTCTCCTCCATGTACCGCATTGCCTTCATCACGAGCAACTTCATCAGCTCCGCCAACGTGCGACCCGCCCGAGCTACTAGCACCTCCCGAAGCAGCATAGGCGGACGCACGAGCTTGCGCAGCTGCTTGTAGTGAGCACGGTTGCACAAGCAGGACACACTCGTATCCACGGCGCCGGCACCCTTGCACAAAGCCCTTCCATGAAGCAGAGCGCACCAATGTCTTCAACTCCCATCTGATGTCTATGGGAGACCGGCTCCAAAGCCCTTGCACAACGACGCTGCACACCTCAGGGTCCAATGAAAAACTCTGGGTCAGCCAATGCTGCACATCTGTCATTCGAGCATTCTCGTCATCCGGAAGTACGAGAGTTACTTGCGGAAAATCACTCAAATCCACACCATTCGGATCTTCACGAATAATTCCAGCACCATAATACACTCTCAATGTTGTAGTGGCCATTGATGATATAGGCCTGCATGTATGATTGAAATTTACGACATGTCAAATAACATCGTACAACACTAAACTACACTTTCCATACTAAAAAGGGTGCTAATATTTCTATACTACAAAATGTTCCATACTACAAAATGTATACTACAACTTTTTGACACTAATATTTCCATACTAAAATTGTACTACATTTTCTAAATCTACAGTTTTTACTAACACCAACATTTCATCTAAATAATAGTGCAAATACAACATAATCAAAAAAAAATACATGGATCCAAATGGATGGAATAGCTTCTACTCTTCCTTCCTCCCTCACCTCCTCCTCCAACCCTGTCCTCCTCTCCTTCTCTTCTCCCCTCTTGTTCTTCCCCTCCTCCCTCTCTTCTACCCCTCCTTTTCTTCCCCTTCCTCCTCTCCTCTTCTTCTCTCGCACAATGAGTGCCCCTTTCTCCTCTCCTCTTCTTCTCTCGCACAATGAGTGCCCCTTCTTCCTCTTCTCTTCTTCTCTTGTTTTTTCTCTATGCGCAGAATGAGGGCAAACAGTGGTAGGTGGCAGTGGGCGGCCGACTGCGATGGAATAAATACCCCCCCTGTCGCCCTACCGTTGGGCGACTGGAATTCCAGTCGCCTAACCGTACAGCGACTACAATAAGTCGCCCAACGCTCAGGCGATACCATTGATTCGCTCAACCGTTCCCACATTCCCTAAATGTCGCCGCCCGGTTGGGCGAAAGGTGGCAGTCGCCCAATGGGGGGGCGACTGAAGCCTATTTTTGTAAAAAATTTTCCCGCGGGTATATTTATGTATTTTCGAATAAAAAATGGATTATCTGTACAAAATATTCGTGGAAGCACAAAGTGGGTTAGTGGTAGAACCGCCCAGATACCACTAAGGACTGAATCTTGTCATGACCTCCTGTGTAAAACAGTACAACCACAAGCTGGCAAAATGTAGGCAGGGCTAACTAATTTGCATCGACTTAGTAAGAGTTGCGCCGGTGTGACCACGGGCGGGTAGAGGGTGGTCATATCCTCCGACGTGACGGCGCAAGAGGGGGCTTCTGGAAGGGTGGTCGTACCCCGAAGGAAGTGGAAACCTTAGCGAACGTAACTCTGCTAGGAAAATGCATTGTAAAGGTCCTGTGATAGTCTACTCAACCGCATGGCTAAGGAATCATGTGGGGCAACGAGTGGATTTATCTCTTGTGGGTAAAGTGTGCAAACTCTGCAGAGTCAAAAACTATTCGAATAGCCGTGCCCACAGTCAAGGGTGGACATGGGAATGGAAAAGTGGAGGGCAGTGGAAAGCCCTGATTTGTGTTGCCCTGGGTGTCGTCCCAGTGATAGTGTAAGCGGCTATAACGCTGAAGGTCTAGCATATGGTGCAGAGACCATGTAATGGTGGATGGAATCTGGATTGCTATTATTATTGTATTCTCTTACACATTATATTTTTGTCAAAACTGCTAGGTCTCAGGGAATTTCTATGTATTATATTTGCTTAAATAATGATAATACTTCTCACAAAATAAAATGTTAGGGAGAATAAATAGAGTCATAAGAAAAGAAGATGGCTGTGGAGGTAAATACTTAAAGATGTTAGTGGATTCATGTCGATCATAAAAAGGAAACGATAGTGTGGATTATGGGGAGAAATAAATTGGTGGTGCCTAAATGCATATATAGGCTAGATAGATGGTTTAAATGATTTTTGGAGAATTTAGGAGGTGCAAAGGTAACTGCTGGATTACAACACTGATAACTAATATAAATTCTTAGGAGATGTTGTCGATAATGGGATTGATAGGATTTGATCAAACATTTGAGGGATGAATGGAATTTGGAGGAATGATAACAATTATTGGAGTATAATCTGATCGATGATATTCCTGGTGGATGTATACTAGTGAATCGTAGATTTGATCAATGATACTCTTGGTGGAGGCATACTAGTGAATTAGTTAGAGATAAATAATGGATAAATAAGAGGGATTATCGGAAGAGCAAATTATGGTTCTTGGATCAAATACAGAAAGGATTGAAATGTTAGAAAGTCCTGATACGAAGGATGTCGGTGGATTAAATAAATGACGACACTCACTGTTTGGAGTCTTAGACAGCAATGAGTGTATGATCGGTGGATCAGATAGATAATGTCACTAGCTGTTTGGAGTTTTAGGCAGCAATGGATCGGTGGATTATATAAACTATGATACTCACTGTTTGGGGGATTTAGGTAGCAATTGACCGGTGGATTGTATAATTGATGATATTCGCTGTTTGGAGTTTTAGACAGCACTCAATAAAGAAAGTGTATTGTGGTGGATTAAGTCAATTATAGTAATCACTAGGTGGAGTTTAGGCAGCAACAATAATACTATGATTAAATAATAGTAATAATAATAATGCTGCTAAAAGCGATTTTTGGCAAATAAAATAACCCGAGCCTCTCCTTTGATAAGCCAAGCATACTATTTATTTGCATCTTGTGTATTGGCTCGCGGAGCACGGTGGTTTGTGCTCACACTCGTTTTCCCAACAAATCCAGAATCAGGAATCAGAACACTACTCTTCAGCAGTACTTTTGGTCATGATGGCGAAGAAGATGAAGATGTCAAGGGCTAGGTCGCGAACCTCCAGTTGGCTGCCGGTGGGCATGTCCTGAAGGTCCCACCTGGGTGCTTCGTTTCTGCTGCTGCATTTATTGATTTCGGCCTAATCGGCCCATGAGTAAGTTTACTATTATATTTACGCTTCCGCATGATATGTACTTTGATGATCAGAACTGTAATCTGTGAGCACTATCTACTGATCCAGGGAATAGTGCGGTGGAATCACAAAGGATTCCGGATTGTATAATCTGGGCCCCTACAAATCCGCTAAGTCCTAAGTTTTGATCCATCTTAATCACACCAACTTCTCCATAACCTAAACCGTCTTTCCAAGCACCGCGGTTTTCTTTCAAAGCCATTCCGGTATTTTGGTCAAACTACCAAAATACCCTTTCTTCACCCGATCATCTCATTTCATTGTAAGCAATCGTCATACTTGCCACGTATAGGTGCACCACTGGCTTGTCACGTGTTGGCGAGTCTCTCCCATTCTAGTTCCACTAGACCACGCCTCACTTAAACAGACTAAGCCACATGGTGCAATCCCACCATTCGAACTTCCCTTCAATATTTTCTATTTTCCCGTGCTATGCTTAAGCTCACCGTCTCACCCGACATCCTTGATCATTCTGGGCCTCGGTTCCTCCATGAGCATAGCCCCGATCCTCGCCGTTGACCACAATTGACTCCAAGCGACCCTTCACATCCAGAGACAAAGAAATCATTTTTGGACATAAGTTATTAACAACTTGACCCACGTTAGCAGTATTATGTATCGTGCATTATATAAACCCTGACCTAGATCACCAAAACCCATTTCGTAACTCAACCACATAATCAAAAATCTAGCCAAAAATACTTCTGTTCAGCTTGTCTGACCAGATGCCAAATCAAGTTGAACTGATCTCCCAAGCGGTTGTACCGCTGTCATGCACCGGTCAGACCAGTGGAGCGATCCAGTCTGACCAATCAACCCAACAAGTGATACACAATAAGCAATCCACTGATTTCATCAAGACTAATACATACAGGTCTCAACTTTCCTGAGTAGTACTCATCTCTTTACTGCACATGCATGCATTGCTCAACAAAAGACTCACATCAATAGCAAGGCTAAAAGTACATGCATGACCCAAGTACATGCAGTTGAACAATTCAGTTCCTTTAAGACAGATGAACTCATGTGCATGCATACCATCAATTTTTTGACAAGATGCAAATTTAAATTTTCAACTCTCCAGGTTACCATGGTTCATCACAATAAAATCCAAGATCTTCTTACATGATCCTTCAATCTCCCCCTTGATGAACCCATTAGCAATTTCTCAAAAAATGCAATTTAGAGGTGGATTTAGACAATGGAGAGAAAAGTTTTGCTAATAGAGCTCCAAATGGTTACAAGAAGCATACAAGGGTTCAAAATGACCATATGAGACAAATAGACTAAAGCTACAAAATTTAGCAAGTTTTCCACAAAAAACTTCAAATTCACTAGATGAGTCAGAAAATCTCACTTTAGGTCCACATGAAACAACAATTGTTTAATTTTACTTTAGTCATAGTGAAAAGAGATCAAAAGATCAAGAGAATTATAGCAAAATATTAAAGCTCTAATTTAGCAAGATTTTGCACAAAAAAAACTCCAAATCATACGCTAGATATGCATTTTTACCAATCTTTCTCCTCCTTTGACAATGGAATTATCAAGATGCATGGAAGAAGATAGAGCATGAATGAAATGAAACAGCTATATTTTGTGGGATCGAAAATGGCAACAGAGGGGGGTGAATGGTGCCTTTAAAAATTGCCCCGAGTATTCGCACGATTTCTTCTCCGATAGCTGTCATAGCTATGAAGACGAAGAGGTTTGCTCACTGGCAATTAAAAACCTGACTGACAGCTGAAATACACAACAGAACTAGCAAAAAGAAAACTGACTGGCAAATGTGCTAAAACGAACTTGACTGGACCTACAAGAAGACAAAAAAACATTTAGCCAAAACCTGCAAAAGAAACTAAAGAAAAACTTGGACAAAAGTAAACTGATGCAAAGGAAAGACCACAAAACAGAAAAAAAAACTTTTGCTGAAAAACTGAGAAGACTAGATACTACAGAATAGTCTTGCTGAGAGACTGAGAATACTTGACTTGAACACAAGTGCTAGCTGGGAAACACAAGCCGACTCACAATGGACTTAACAATTTATACCTCACAGCTGAAACAGGAATTTGTGCAAATCACCGCCGCACTTAACAATTTCTACCTCACAGCGGCAGGGACAGAGAGACACAACTCAGACAAAAGATCACTAGCTGTACTGCACTGAAATTGTTGTCAAAAACAGGGAGAAGAGGAAGTCTGTAGCAAAACCCAGAGCTAGTTGCTAAATCCAGACATAATGCAAAAAGAAATGAGGCTTTTGACAAAAAGCATTCCAAGGTTGCCTAATTCTGAAAAGACACAAAGCAAAAAGTAAACACAGATTGTTGGCCGAAAGAAATCTGACTGCGGGAAAAAATAGCCGAAAACTGAAACTGCAGAGCATGCTGTGCAGAGAAGCAAAACCATAGAAATGTTCTCATGATCGCTGTGCTCCTCAAGACAAGTAATCAAAACTCTAACAACAGACCGATCTCAGGAAAGAAGAAATAGCAAACGAAAGAGGAATTGGGCAGGAAAACTGACAGCAGGAAAAAGCTTTTGACAGCAAGATTGAACCTTAGAAAATCAATGAGTAGAATTCAGTAGCACATTGTCAGCCGAAAACAAAACTGTCAAAATGAGGAAACAAAATCAAACCAAAACTGAAGAAGGAATTAGACAAGAAGATGTTTGTCTGATCCTAAGAGGAAGAGATCGATCGAGACACAGGGACAAAAACAAACCGAACTGAAACATTAGAGCTACTGAAAACATGAGGCACAGTAAATACTGGATACCACCAAAAATAGAGAAGATTACCAACCATTCACTGCTCTTCTCAGGCCAGAGGAACGAAGAATCAAACTAGATAGCTGACCAACCTTATGAAGATGAAAATATACTAAAAGAACAAATCGGCTGAAAAGATGAAAATAGACAGAGCAAGAACCCGAAGAACTGAACTGAAAACTAAAACCGAACAGAAAAGAGAGTCAAAATCAATTGTCTTGAGATTCTCTAGTCTTTTGTTCATGAGGCTTCAGATCTCCACAAGGAATGGTCTCTCAACTAGAAAGCACAAACTTAAATCAACCTTTTTGCTGAGAACTCAAGCACACAAAGATACTCTACCTCCAAACCCTAAATTTCTTGCAAACAGAGGAAATCTTGCAGCCGACAAAATCTTGGAATGGGAGCAGTGATTTGAACCATTTGCTTTCGGATATAAGCTGGCCAAGGGGCCTTGAGGAGATATCTAGTTCAAAGCAAAGAAATCTCTCAAGAACTCACATCAACTTAAACTGAAAAGAATTTTGAGAGCAGGATAGAGAACACAAAAGGACCAGAGGTCAAACACAGAGAAGTAATACAGTAGATCATCTCGAACAGAAACATTTCAAATCGAGTCAGAGACATGAATGATTATAACGAAATTTCTTACAGCCAACTCAACCCAATTCTCGCATCCTGAGATGAACACACGCAAGAGAGAAAACAAGAGCTCACAAACCCATCTCAACTACCCTCTGTTCACCCAGACAAAAGCAAAAACAAACCCTGCTCTCCTCAATTACTCTCCAACAGAAAGAAGAAAGGAGACACAAAGCAAAACCCTAATTTCCTACCTAGCCACTAGGAGACACCCCTCTATTTATAGCTTTTGATTACCGGGTCTTCAACTCATTTTACCCGCTAACTCAAAACCTGTCGGAACCCGGAGTAACGACTCCTGGATTCTCTGTGTAAATCGCACTAGTCCAGAATCAGCTAGTGCACACAGTGACAACAAATATAAATACCAAGCACAAATGACTTCTTATATTAAATAAAAGAGTACGGCCTTATGGCCAAGTCTTACATCAACACCCATTAGAAAAGATAAATAAAGCAAATAACTGCGGAAGCAAACTGATAAAAAGCGAAGCCCAAGCCTGCCCACAGGCAAACGACAGTAAGACACGGCCTACTCGTCCAGATCTGGTCGACGTCGTCCTTCTCTGTGTAGAGATAGCAAGGTGAGTACAAACTTGTACTCCGCAAATCACACGGAGAAATGCAACATAATGATAAAGGCTTCAATGGAAGGCTTATAGGGTTAGTTTGCATAAAACAGCATTTAATGAAATACAGTATATAGATTGAAATTGCTGAATTAAATATAGTATATAAAAACAATACTGGTAATCGAAAATAATACTGTCAGTGCAGGCTTTGACCAAACACCAACCTATCCACGGGCATCCCACCCGGACCATCTTTTCCAAAAGATCACGCATGGGTTCCATCCATCCACACGCTTTCACTACGCAACTCTGATGGATTCCATCCATCTGCTAGGTTTCAATCTCTCATGGATTCCATCCATCCGCAAGGTTTTCATCTCTCATGGATTCCATCCATCCACAAGGTTTTCAAAAATAATTTTGAAAAACGAAGTCTAATCCATGAAAAACTTTTACTCAGCATGCCCATGACTGTGGGCACAGCTATCCAGGATAGATTATACACTCTGCAGAGGTTGTACAGCTTTACCCACAAGACATGATCATCCCTTTTTGCCACGCGAATTACACACTTCCTTAGGTGTGCGGCGAGGAGATCACGACAAGGCCTTTATAATGCATAGTCTTCAACCTGGCCAAGCCAACTCTAAGGTTTCATCCCAGTAAGGAATCCACCAGACCGGGACCCCCTCTTGAGCCTTAGTGAGACTTCACATAGCTTAACCACGCTCACTCAAGTGAGACTTCTCATGGCACCAACCACGCTCACTTTCAACCTATAACTTGACTCAGGTTAGGACTTCGCAAATTATTCAGCCAGGGCTGTCCCATACCAGCCATGTGGTAATACGATAGGGCTTTGCAACAGTAGCTCACAGACCGGTCCTTAATTGACTTAGGCCCAACCACATACCCTCGTGCCTGACAATCAACCCTGAGTCTCCAAACAACAGGGTAGCCTGCACCCACCATCTAACCAATTGCCTAAGTCTAAACCAGTTTTTATATTTTATTTTCAAAATATTTTATAAACCTCTTTGAGTCACCAAAGTCAAGAGTACATTCGAAAAGCTTATCATTTTATGTGAAAAGGTATCCCAAAACAAATATTATGACTAAGCAGGTCTAAGCATTTGATTTAAACTCTCTAGCCAACACTAGTGTACTAACAAGAGTTTGATCTAGGGTGACAAGGTATAAGGAATTCAATATCAATGGAAGAATTAACAAGTAGGCATTAACTATATTTAAAACTGAATTGAAATACGTTGAATAAAAATATGCACGTAGAATAATTTAAAACAATATAATTTTATTTTGAAATCTAGGATCAACATGATTAAGGAGTGTGACTTGTCTTGCTCTTCAAATTGTTGCAAATCCTCGTCTTTGAAATCTTCCGAATCGTCGAAGTCTACAAGTAAAAATAACCCACCAAATTCAAATAAATTCAAATTGACTTCAAATATTTGAACTAAGGCCAGAAATGGACATAGGGGAATTTTTGATGAATTTAGAAATTTGAATGGGCTCAATCGGAGTTAGGATGAAGAAGAACGGACTCTCGGAAGTTTGAAATCAGAGAAAATGAAAAAAAAATCTGGATTTTTGGAATTATTTTTCTAAAGGAAAATGGGATTTATGACAACAGCAGAGATTTTCTTTTCGGCTGAATTATTTTTCTACTGAAAATAAGATTTATGGCGTCAGCGTGACCTCAGCCCTGAGGTGGGCCGGCTGACAGTGGGCCCTGGTCCATGTGGACCGGGTCCATGGACTCGGGGAAATGGTGAGGTAGCATGGGTGGTGGGTGGCGCTTGCGTGGCACCGACAGGGCGAGGGGAGCCGAGGTGGCTGCCACCGGGCGGCCATGTGGCTGCCACGCAGCGCACAATGACGCGGCAGCCGGCCGGAGTGGCGCTCGGGCCTGGGAGCTCGCCGGCACTCCGGCGGGCGGCGGCCGGTGGCAAGGGGCGGAGGAGCGAGAGGGCGCAGAGGGGAATGTGGGGGCGACGCGGGATTTTACCGGAGACAGCCGGGAATGGCCGACGGCGAGCGTAGAGCAGCGGCGGCACTTGGGTGGCGGCGGGGATGGCTTTTTGGCGGCAGCGGAGCTCAGCCGAGGCGTGGCCGAGGAGCACACGGGCGTAGTAAAGCTCGCAGAGGCGGCGACGGGGCCTGGGGAGCTCCGAGGCGGCGGCGATTCGGGAAATTGAAGGCGGTGGGGGGTGGAGCGAAGTGAGGAGGTGCTCGGGGAGGGGCTTTTATAGAGGGGCGGAGGCGGAGCCGGCGTGCATCTCTCGTCGGAGATGGCGCGGGGGCGGCGGCTGTTGCGGAGAGAGAGAGGGGGTGCGGGGAGGTGGCGACGGGCGCAAGAAAGGCGGGGAGGTGGGGCGTAGCGCGTGCGGGAGTGGGGCGTGACCGGGGAAGAGGGGGCGTGGCCGGGTAGGGCGGGAGGTGGTTGCGGCGGTGGCGTGGCCGGGTAGGGCGGGAGGTGGTTGCGGCGGTGGCGTGGCGCGAGGAAGGAGGTGGGGAGGAAGAAGGAGGCGGGGCTGACCGGTGGGGTCGGGCGGCAATGAGAGAGAAGAGGGAGTAGGCGCGCCGACAGGTGGGGTCGGGGCCGTCAGAGAGAGAGGGGAAGGGAGGCGCGGTGGCCGGATGGTGACGCATGGTGGGGAAGGGGAATCGGGCGGCGGGTGCGGGTGCGGGCGCTAGGCGGACGGGGCAGATTGGGCCGATGGGCGGCGTGGCCGAGATCGGGCCCGACCACGTGTCGGCCCGGGAGGAGGGGATGGCGGCGACGTGGACGAATCCGAGCCGTCCACTCGTCGGCTGGAGGGGAGGTTCGGGTTTTTAATTTTATTTTATGATTTCAGATTTTCAAAAAAGCCTAGAAAATTCAATAAAGCTCAGAAAAATATGAAATAACTTCCAAAAATTCCAGAAAAATTCATAGAAGTTCCTGGTGAAAGTTTGGACTTAATAAAATTATTTCCAACTAATGCTGGTATTATATTTTCATACCTAAAATACTTTTTATTTCAAAAATAGATTTTGAACTTCAAAAAACTCAGAAAACTCAGAAAACCAAATAAAATCCAAATAAACAAAAATAATTAATTTAAAGTAGAATTTTTATAGGAAATCAAAATATCATTTTATTTAATAATATTTTTAGGTTTTACTTAAAATACTTTTCAAATCCAACCTTTTCAAAAACAGAAATTCAGGGCAAATCCAAAATTAAAATTTAGGCACCAAAACACATGTGTTTTATTATTAATTTAATTTTAATTTAATTTTTTTACTCCAAAAATTTGAAAATAAATAGCTGGGCTATTACAAAACCAAATCCGCTTCCTCTTTTGCAGCCCTGCGTATTTACCAGAACGCCACTCCTGCACCTTCCGGGAAACTTCCTCATTTCTTGCTGTCCAAACCTCGCAACCACCTCGAGTCCTCGTCATCTACGGCATCTCCCGGCCGCTTTGATCTCAGCACCGCTTGTGCCTAGTCCGGCCATCCATGTCTCGCCACGACCTCGCCTCAAAGTCCTGCTGCCATCACAGACAAGAAAACATCACATAGCACTGCTCAAAACAGTATAATCAACAATTGCATTAGCGAGAGTTCTTAAGCACAAAATAGCCCAAACAGGTCAAAAATAAGAATAAGCGTCTAAGCACTTCGACCAAGTTCGAGCAGGTCCGACCGAAGCCGACTGCACCACGCAACGACATGGCACGAACCACACAAACCAAACTCAAACTTTCCAGAACACGCGTCAATTACTCATCACACACACGGGGTCACCTCCACATGGTCTCTCATATTTTATTCATTTTTAGCATTAGGGGTTATAAATATTAACCAAAGTAATTATGCAATTATTACTCCAAGCCATATTTAGTGAAGTAGTTGTTCTAGATCATGGCAAAGCATATATAGCAAATCTAAATCCAAATGAGCAATAATCTGAATTTAAATAAAGGTTTAGCATGTCGTGTTGCTGAAGATCATAGTTTAGCTAAATATATAAAAAATGAGCCAAGCCATTTTAATATACTAAATGCAACCAAAAAGCTATAATTGAGTCAATTTTAGGGTGCTACAAGTTCAATACTGAATCATTTTGTTCAAGCACTTGGAATTAAGCATATTTAGCATTTATCACTTGCTAAAATTGCCTAATGTGATGGCAAGCCGTCTCATAAGAACGAATTGGTGAGATTAGTTTTTTCACACAAAAGAGATCATTTTACATTTTTTTTGACTTAGTTCAAGAACAAAGAACTAATATTAACCATGCTTCAATACGAAATTACCATAGCTCAATCTAAAGCTCAATTTAGCTTCAAGACTCAACTTAGCCTATATGGGATGGCATGAATCATAAGAGGATCACAAGAGCAAAACTAGTCACAAGATCCAACAAAACATTATTTAATTCAAGTTTCTCACATTTAATAAAACTAGCATGGTAAAAGCTAAACTACACATAGAAGGACATAATAGATCTAGCAAACTAGCATAATATATGGCAAGATGTAAAGCAAGATATCATGTCACACAAAGATAATCATCAAAACTTCATGTATTTATATTACAATGCAAGTTACTGGATTTAAAATGCAATATAATCTTGTGGTTGCATGATGCAAAGAGAAAGCAAGAAGATAAAACTTCCTAACTATAAAAAGATACCATTTCAAAATACCACTTAAAGAACTAAAAGGGATCAAGATCTACCTAAGAATAAGCTACAAAATAAAGCATCTAAAAGCACCTGCAAGGAAAGAAATTTCTCAAAAGGATCTAAACTAGCAAAAGTCACTCCTCAAACTCTCTCCTCGCAAGCAATTGCTAGAATGGCTAAAAGAAGAGAGTGCTAGGCTCTATACTCCACTTGGTCTTTAGGAGAGGGATGACTCACAGCTAATGAGCGAATCTAGAACACTAGAAATCCCCACTACTAGACACTAGTGACTAAAAAAGCAAGCTTGACCTAGACTAGCAAAAAGCACAACCTAGAAGACCCAAAATGTGCCTAAGAAGGATTTGTGCAAGAAGTGATCCTATCCTTATCCGAACCAACCTTTCAACTACAAAGCCTCGAATAATATGCAAAGCATAAATCAAAGGCAAAAGTAAAGCACAAGATACAAAACCTATGTGACCGCTTGGTGGTGAGATATAGTCGAAGAAGTAGAATCTAAACTAAGTTGCATCCCAAGATTGATAGCCATCACCGAATGCTAGAATGAGGAAGAAGAAAATTCAGAAGCTCTAGAACTAAGGGGTCTGACCGCTCCCTTGGTACCCAGCTGTAATATTGCACGTTGCTCTCCTATCTCTCATGTAAAACCTATATCACCAGAAAAGAACTCGTTTGTACCTTGAAACTGGGGTTCGTGAAGATTGACATGCAAATCCACTTTCAAGACATATGACAAGCAAGAATGCTATAATCTAAGATGAGAGGTAGGCAATAAAAATTTAATACTCATATAAGCATAAGCAAATAATTTGAGTATGAACAAGAATGTACATAGTATGGCAATGAGCAAAACATAAACACTGCATGCTAGAGAGATAAATCAAGCTCTATATATATATCCATTGTAGACATTGAAGCAAATGAGCAACAAGACACATAGAATGGCAAGCACACAATCAACGATAAAACATGCAAGAATTGCTATGGCAAAACTCATCTATCCATAATTAGCAATATTATTTGTATTAACAACACCATGTAAGCATAAAACATGCTAAGAAACAAAACATGCCTAAATTATTCTAACAAGGATCAAGAGAAAGATATGCTAATATGGATATCTAATAAATACATGGATACCTAGAGTAAGATATCATAAAAGCATGATAGTGAATATATCAAGATAACACATGCTCACAAAGACAAAGTCAAGCTCATGCATACATGATAATCATGATCAAAATTCTAACATATGCACATATGAGCAAGCAAAAAGCATGATAAATGATGAGACTAGAATAGCACAAACTAATGGCAATACGAAAAATTTTATGTATCTACAATTGATATATATATCACAATACCAAGTATAGAGAAAACATGATAAAGAACAAGTCATGCAAATACATGGTACAATGATATCAAGCAAGCACATGAATACATGAAACACAAGCAAGAGCATGATATAGGATATTACAAGAATAATGCATGCTCATGATAATAAAACTCATAAATCCATAAAACATAAACAATTAGCTAACTCATGGATATACAAGCAAAATATATATAGAGGTATGACAAGAATGTAATATGAGTAATACATACCATATATTGATAAGCACAACATGCCGATTATGATCAAACATGAATAAAAGGGTATTAAGGCATAGGATAGCTCTAAAGTAGGTGAAGACCAAATGTGAAAACATGTGCCTCTTGAAGGCCATCAAAAGAAGTTGAGAACCATCAAGTGTTCCAATCACGCAATGAAGTAAAATACCAGAACTCAATCAAGCTCATGCTCTCTATCCCGTGTCCCAATACCTACACATGAAAAAAAACAAGGTGCCCGAGTTTTGAATCCCAAAGGGTTAGTAAGCAAGTAATTGGGAATCCAGTACTGAGGCACATGATATCTAGGAACAACAATAAAAGCAGAAACAAAATGGTTAGATAAATAATCATGAGAATGCACACGAGAACCACCTAGACCTCTCCGAATCGGTTGCCTAAAAGGCCGATACTCCCCTATCTAGATGCTACATGTGGTCTATTGTAACATCCCAAAATTCGGATGTTCAGAAATAGGAAATTTTTGACACTTTTCTTACATTTTGCTGGCATCCAAATTTCTTCTGAATATTTATTTGAAATCTTTTGAGTTTTGTTACATGCAAATAAAAATAATGACAAATAATGTGCAAAGTGAACATAATAATGGTGTTAATAAAAGATATAGGAATAATATAAAACAATGAATTATGAATTCTAAACCAATTTTAAGTTATACTCAGATCCAAACTAAAATTTAAATCTTAAACTCAAACCAAGGAATCAAACAACTGCATCTCAATAATTGAACCGAAGATTCAATTTTTGAATTTTAATACGTTGCAAAACTGGAGATCAATATTCTTAAATATAAAACAGAAATTCAAATTTTGTATATCATGCATAACCTCTTCACAGCCATTTCCCCAACCAAACAGTAGCCACTTCCCCTTTCACTTAGCTCTCATTTTCTCGAACCACAAAGCTGCCATCTTCCTCCTTTCTTTAATAAACACCCTCCCCACTCACTGCCATTCCCATCTCTCACACCATCTCTCTCCTCTTCAATAGAGACCTCACTTCTAGTCACCCCAAACAACTCTTTGTACATGTTCATTTCACAACATCCCTCCTTCCAATCACTACCAAAAATCACAAATTCCTTGATGCATGTCATACCATTGTACTCCCATCGCATGAGCAACCCATTCATACAAGTAGTTTTCGCATGCAAGATCATTTGAGCGATTTTGCAAGAGGTGGTGATGCGAAGCTGAGGTGCGGCTCGGTGGAGCAACATCGGGAGCGGAGCATGAGTGTGGCGAGGTCCATGCGACGGTGAGGCAGCTCGACGACGACGCGTGGCCGAGCAAGGCGGTCATGTGCAGCACGCGAGCCACTGTTGGGAATTAATCTTGACTTAATTCATTTGAGTTAGTTGCATGTAGCAAAAATAAGTGGATCAGTTAGTTGTTGCATGTGTGCTAGGTGCAGTAGAGGTGTTGCATGCGCCAAGCAACCAGTCTTGCATGTGTATATGTCACTGTTTATGTGGCATGTAACATTAGTTGATTAAGTCATTAGGTTGCATGTATGCATAACTAGTTGAGCGCTTCTGAAGGATAGTGGCGTGAGTAGTGGACCGAGTATTCAGGTTGGTTTCTAGACATACATTGAGTCATGTATTTAACAGGGGCTTCTGCTCGTGATAAGTGTACAGACGGAATAACGCAAGAACTTGTAGTAATACTCCTTCTGTTATTCCGTCTGTACACTTATCACAAGCAGAAGCCCCTGTTAAATACATGACTCAATGTATGTCTAGAAACCAACCTGACTACTCGGTCCACTACTCACGCCACTATCCTTCAGAAGCGCTCAACTAGTTATGCATGCATGCAACCTAATGACTTAATCAACTAATGTTACATGCCACGTAAACAGTGACATATACACATCCAAGACTGGTTGCTTGGGGCATGCAACACCTCTACTGCACCTAGCACACATGCAACAACTAACTGATCCACTTATTTTGCTACATGCAACTAACTCAAATGAACTATGTCAAGATTAATTCCCAACAATCTCCCCCCTAATCTTGATTTGCTAAACTTCACAAGACGAAGTCTGATCTCCTGACGCATCTCTAAGGAGTTTTTCCTTCTTCTTGTTGACTATGCCGCCAGTGACACAGCTTGCTGGCGTCTTTCACTTCTTCACCGTCAGTGACACACCTTACCGATGACTTTGACGCCTTCCTCAGCTCCAATTGTCTTTCGCTGATGACACAACTTGACGACGACGGAGACTCAGACCGAAGCTTACACACTCCTGATTACTCGCATTTCTCGTGGACACAACTAACACAAGAACACATGCGAGCACTCGACACATGTTTACAAAAACTCAAGAGAAAACTCACGTACACACCTTGACTCAACATGCACTACTATCTATTCCACATGAATACATGCATGCCAATAACTAGCTCAACCTGTTAGCATGCACGCACGCATGACTTGGAACATCGGAGCCAATTGTGTTGTGACGCCACCGTTAGCTCCGTTGTTCTCACCGTTGAACATGATATCCGTGACACCTTGCGCCGAGACACCCCGCTGCGCTGGGGACACTCGCCGTTGCGTCGACGACCCCGCCACCGGAACGGCTTCACAACCTCCGCGCCGCCTACACATTGCAGGCCGCCACCTCACCGCGTGCACCCAAGGCTACCACAACCGCCAAGAGCCGCCGTCGCTTGACCAAGCCACGCGCTGCCTGGCCGCACCGCACAGCTTCTCCACGCACCTTGGTTCTGATACCAATGGACTAGTCTTTTGGGGGAAAAGGTCCAATAACACTTATAAGTTGTGCTTTCCCCTTTTCACAATCCATGTGGAACTATTCCTAACAGCCGCGACAACGGTGCTGACGAGAGCCGAGCGGTAGCGACGCCGTGCATGCGCGTGCACCGGCATGGAGCCGCACTGGCGCCGAGTATAATCGGGCGGTGCCCTGCTCGGTTGAGGCGGCAGCCGTGGAGAGCGCCGCGGGCAGCGACCAGCGGCAACGAGCGGCCGGCAGGCGGCTGCCGGAGGAGGTCAGCCAAGGCACAGCCGAAGAGAGCGCCGCACGGCGCCGACCGACGAGCCGAAGAAGCAGCCAGGCGCGGTGGAGCGGCGCTGGGGCGAGACGTGTCTCGGCGGAGCTGCGGCGCTAAGCGGCGGTGCGGAGGAGCGGCAGGCAGCTGGAGCTGGGCCCGGAAGCCAGATCCGGTGAGGCTGCGTGGAGGCGAGGCCATGGTGCGGCGCTGGGGCGGGGGCTGGTGCAGCAGGTGGAGCGGCGCCGGGGCAGAGGCAGCTGGGGGCGTGGGCGCCGAGGCGACGGCCGGGCTCGGCGTGGTTGGACGAGAGAGAGACTTTGGTGGAGGAGAAGGAAGAAATGAAGGAGGAGAAGAGAGAGCTGTCAGCAGCAGGAAGACAAAAAAAAAAAAGAAAGAAAGTAGAGAGAGAAATGGAGGAAGAGGTGCTGGAGAAGCAGCAGCTCGGCAGTGGAGGAAAAAAAAGAATGGAGAGAGAAGTGAGGAATGGAAGAAGAAAGCAAGAGCAGCAGCCATCGGGTGGAGATGGAAGAAAAAAATGGAGAGAAGAGCTGCATGCTGTAGGCATGGAAGAAGGAAGAATGAAGCGAAGAAAGAGAGAAGCAGCAGGAGGGAGTTCGGTTGTAGCAGGAGATGACAGAGAGAAGAAGTGCCCATGCGTGGAGGAAAGTGAAGAGAAAATAAAAAGAAAAGATAAAAAAACTGAGGTGGGTCCCACTGTCATAATTTAATTATTTTTCGGATTTAATTTAACTGAGAACTTTAAAAGGGCATAACTTATTCATTTTAACTCCAAATTGAGCGAAACAAATTTTTAAATTCATCTAAATTCAACCTCTATCCAATGGAACTAAAATTATAATTTTTGAAGCTCATTTGCATTTTTGCGAGAATTTATTTGGTTTGCTAATTTTTATCATACTTAAAACCTCGCAAAAGCCCAATCTTGCTCATGGTCCAAAGGAAAGAGCAATTGCTCACCATGACGATTTTCATAACAAGATGACCATGTATTCTCCCCCTTTAATGTCTTTTGTACCCCTTTCTCTCCCTTTTGGCAATAGAGTCATGAAAATGTATGGAAGAAGATAGAGCATGAATGAAATGAAGTGGTTGCAATTTATTCATTTTAATCATTAGGAGCATGAAGATTATCCAAAGTGACTTTTCAGGTATTACACCAAGCCATAACAAGTGAAAGTGCTATTTAGATCATGTCAAGCCATGCATAGTCAAGCTAAAAACAAGTAAGCCATAATCTAAAATGAAATGGATTATTTAACATGCCAAGTCATTCAAGATCATAGTCTAGTAAGTGGTATCCAAAAATGAGTCAAGTTATGTCAATATTCTAAGTGCAACTAAGAAGTTATAATTGTGTCAATTTAGAGTGCTACAAGTTCAAAAATGAGATATTTTATTCAAGTACTTGATATCACTTGTAATTGAGCAAATTTAGCACATTTAGCATTTTCAGAAATTCATGGTTGGCTTCAACCATTTTTTTAAAAGATTTTGTTTTCTTAGCCATGTGCTAGATCTTAAACCTTATGCGATCACTCCAAGCAAGTAGCTTAAGGAAGTGATCTTGGTCATCCAAAACTCCTCCTGAGTTCATGTCTAGTGCAATCGCAAGCTGTCTTATGAGAAATAATTGGTGAGATCATTTTTTTGCACAAAAGAGATTTTTTTTTTGCATTTTCTTGACTTAGTTCAAGAATAAAGAGTTAAATCTAACTCATACTTCACTAAAGAACTAGCATACCTCAATCTAAAGCTCAATGCAAATTCAAGATTCAACTCAGCTTATTTGACATGGCATGAATTATAAGAGGATCACTAGAGCCAAATTAGTCACAAGATTCAACAAGACATGATTTAATTCAAGTTGTACACATTTACTCAAGCTAGCATGACAAAAGCTAGGCTACACATAGAAAGTCATGATAAATCTAATAACCTAGCACAACTTGTGGCAAGATGTAAAGCAATCTTATCATGTCATATAGGGATAATAATCAGGGCTCCATGTATTTATATTACACCTGCACATTGTTGAAATTAAGTGCAATATGATGCAATAAAAAGGAAATCCAGCTCCCCTTCAGCAAGTGAGTCAGTTTTAGAAGCATTTTGGTTCAAGTTAAGTTAGGTCATCATTAGGCTCTAGAAAAATCTCAAATGAACTCCCGCTGAACCAAAGCAATAAGCCAAAAGGAAAAAGCTTTGACAGAAAAAAGAAATGGCAGTCCTTACAGCACAGACAAGATAGAAGGAAGCAATAACCCAGAAGGAAAAAGCTTTGACAGGAAAAAAAGAAATGGCAGTCCTTACAGCATAAACAAGATAGAAGAAATACTATGGCTCAGATTTGCTCTCATCTACCCCATATGACTCTGGGACTATCAGCTAGTCATCTAAAAAACTAGGGAGTAAACACATTCCCTGTCTACCCAAGGGGTCCAACCCTCGTTAAACCTAAAAGAAGTAAGTGAACTCAATCTAGTGAGAAGAGAAGCAACTAATAAGTAGCATCCTAGGATCATAAGATGAGAGGAAGAAGTCTAAACAATACAAGGTGCTCCCCCTCAGATTAAGCCACAAGGACAGACCACCCCAAGCTCTCCCCTCAAGGTCGTGAACCTCGAGCTATCTAAAGGCTTGCTGAAAATGTCAGCCAACTAGTGGTCACTCTCCAGTCATGTGTCGAGAATAGCCAGAGTCAACAAGCCAAACCTCTCCCTTCCCAGCCCAGTGAACCTAAGTCAACGAGAAGACATCACCCGTGGCTCAGTACTGGGGCAAATAAGAATAGATTTAGGAACCCAGTACTAAGTCATACGATGAGCAGAAGAAGCAGTCACAAACACAAACGACTGACCTCTAGCTACCCTACACTCTCTGTCTCTCACAGAATCAAAAGGTCTGGGTGCAGACCTAAAGCCTCTGCTGGATCCGACCGCTATTGAAGAGCGGGTCTGACCTATAGCAGTATGCTGCTCATGCCGCGCATAGCTATCTCGATGGGAAAAATGAGATCTGTCCTTAGGATGGCGGATACCCTAACCAATGGAAACTCGATGACCAAAAATAGACGGAGCTAGAAAACCGAGTCCTTGATGCTTCCTAAACACCTTAGAGAAGCTATCTACAACTCTAGACCTCGTGTTGGTCTTAGGAACATTTCGAGTCTGGAGCTAACCCTGAATACGTCTAAGAGCACAAACACGGTCTCTACATGTGATCTTGGCGTGCTTAAAGCACCTCTCAATCCCATGTCCATCATTCTAACAAAAGGTACAATTATACTTCGCCTTCTGAGAGGTCGAAGCAACAGGTGGCACACTCTTACTGTTAGAAATCCCCTGAACAAAGCCCGCAAACTTAAACTCAATTTTCTTGGGCTCGGGCGCAACCTCGATCACACCTGCTACTATAGGTTTAACAACAGCAGGTGAATATTTCTTTACATCCTCTAAGAAATCATATTCTAGACCTTGATTAAACATGTAAATCTTAGATTAGTCTAGAATAAGATTGAGCTTTTTCTTGCCTCCAACAAATTTTTCAAGAGTGTTCATAAGGTACTCACACTCCCGAAAAAGAGAGGCACACGAAGAACAGGGAGGAGGAGAGGATGAGGAACCAGAAGGAGAGGAAGAAGAACCAGAAGATTGAATAGCACATGCATATCTCTCCTTGTGTATGGCTGCCTCAATCTTGAGGGCTTCACAAGACACACACAAGGCAATTCTAATACTAGCCATCTAGTTCTCGTAACTCTTCCTAAAAGTCTCTACCATTTCCTTAGATTTCTCCCCTACTTCAACACAAAAAGAGCAAATAGATTGTGGCTTCTCTAATAGATCCTTAGTTAGTTTCACACATTTGTCATCTAATGCAATCAATTCAGATTTTAGTTTTTCACAATTATTGCATGGTGAGCTAATAGGTGCCTTAGAAGTATATTGAGTCATTTTCTTATTGTGATCACACATGTCTTAAAATTGCCTAGGAACATATTCAAGTTCAGCAGTTAGATTAGGGTAGTTGGCACAAGAAGCAATTGACTCAAGCAAAGCAGCTTGCATTTCAGTAATTTTATGATCCACCTTCTTTAAGTTAATTTTCAAGTTATTAAAGCTCTCACGTGTTTCAGGCAGATCAAGAAGCATGGTATATAGACCTCTAAAAGCATTGTCCTTGTCCATACATGAGATGCAAAATATAGTCTCCATAGAATTAAATGAAAGAGAAGCAACTCTAGCCATCTCTATTTTAGCTAACAGACCAATATTCTTCACCTTAAGCAAATCTAGCTCAGAAATCATACTATCATGAGAGGTCCTTAGCTTCTACATATCTCCCAGCAAAGAAGTACGTATATCACATCGTCACAGGAGGAAGTAGATATAAGTGATGTAAGCTCCCGTGACAAGCTTTCTATCTCCTTCTCTAACTCACCACACCTAGTCCTAGACCTAGCATAAAACTTCCCTAACTTGAGAAAAGCATCATTGAGCTGGTCGTAGGAGGGGCATACCTCATCAAAATCACTGTAGAGATCGTCATTGCTGATGCCATTCTTGTCAGCCATGAACCACATGCCAATGAAGTCGTCGCCGTCCTTGGTGTCCTTGTGCAGATCATCCTCACCATTGTCGTCGCTCCAGCCCTCCATGTCGCTAAAGTCAAAGTTGTCAAAGGCAGCAAGGACATGGTGGAAGAGCTTTTTAGCCTCGCCAAGGTTGTGGTACTTCTTCTCTTTGCCCTGATCACGAATTGGGGGGTTTCTTGTTGTGGTCCTTGCTAATATAGTCATTCTTGCTCATGCCACCGTAGTCCTTCTTGCCCTTCTCCAGCTTGGGGCAGTTCGCTCAAATATGGTTGGGGCCACCACACTCGAAGCAAATCACTGGACCATTTCTCTTTCTCTCCCTAACCCTCTTGTATGCATGTCAAAATTTTCTAGCTAAGAGGGCTAACTCACTCTCTAGGAACTGCTCATATTGATCATCGCTCATCTCATACAAGGTAGCCAAAGAGAAGTTAGAAACACCATCAGAAGATGCTGTAGAAACAGAACTAGGAACAGTGACCAAGGCCATCGACTGTGACTTTGACTTGCGAGAGACAATGTCAATCTCATGAGTCTTGAGGCATGAATACAATGCCTTAAGAGTCAAAGTTGACAAGTCAGTTGTGTCCTTGATGGTGGTCACTTTTATCTCCCAAACCCTGATGTCCAAGGCAAAAAGCATATGGCGAGCATTGTCTAAGTCTGGGTATGTAAGACCAATAGCTCGGAAATTACTCAAAATCTTGTGAAATCTGCCAAAACACCCATCTAAGGACTCACCAGTAAGCATCTCAAATTTGTTGTACTCTCGCTTGTATTGATCCTGTCAGGCAGTCTTGATTTGGGTGGTGCCCTTATGGTATCCATCGTGGATCACCTAAATATCATAGGCTAACGAGAGATGAGAGATGCGATCAAACTCATTTCTACTAAAACCCTGGATAATGATGTTCCTTGCCTTAGCATTTGCCTCCACATCTGGCGTATTCATTGTTGTGATGTGCTCATCAACAGGAACAATAAATCGTGTCTTAACCTTTTTCCAGATCGCATAGCCTTGAGCTTGCATATAAAACTCCATCATACTCTTCCAAAAGGGATAATCGACCCCATCGAAGATAGGAGGCTTAGTGGAATACTTGTCTACTGCCATGATTTCTAAGATTGGTTAAGATCTATTGAAAAGAGCTAACCGGGCTCTGATACCACTTGTAGGACTGAATAGGCAACAGAGGGGAGTGAATGGTGCCTTCAAATTCTCTCCAAGTATTCACTTAACCCTTTAATCTAATAGCTATAGAGCTATGAAGATTAGGGTTGAAAACCCACTTGAAAACCACAGCAACAGAGAGAATACAGCAAGAAAACAGATCGTGGTCGGGAGCTAGCAACGTGATCGAAATTCGACAACATGGTCGAAAGCTGACAACGTGATCGTAAATTCAACAATGTTGTCGAGAGCTAACAACGTGGTGGTAAACTCGACTACGTGGTCGAAAGTTGCTAACATGGTCAAAGATTCAACAATGTGGTCGAAAATCGACTACTGAATGGAAATCACCATAGTCGATAACCACTGAGACCAAAACCAACATGATCAAAAATGAGTGCTATCGAAACCAACGTGGTCGTAAATAACGTGGTCAAACACTAACGAGTGGTCGAACAACCAATATAGTCGGAATCAGTCGGCAACCAAAATGGTCAATGTGGCCATAACCAACAGGTCATAAGCCAATGGAGTGGTCGAACAACCAACGAGTGGTCCAACTATCAACTTAGCCTCATCTATGCTAAAATCGAAGAATTGCTCACACATGTATAGCCAGCGACAGCTTCTGCCTTTGTATATTTATACTCTAGTCCATCCCACAACTTTGTGATGGACTTGTAGTGCATGTACATATCATTGAGCTAATCTATCAGAATGGTCATAATACAACTAAGAGCGGTGTTGTTTGCATTTTTGAATTGTATAAACTAGTCAATCGTAAATGGATATTGTGGGTGGGTAACCCATCACAACCCTAAAGACATGAGCCAAAACATGGCTCTAGTCTATCATCTACGAAAGTTCTGACCAGAAAACCTCTCGGGTTTCATAGCATCAAAAGCACCAGCCATTGTTGTATTACAACAAAGTTCACAACAAGGTTTCTGAAATGTTGGAAATGTGGGTAATATTTTAATTCCAAGTTTACTATGAGGCAAATACAGTAAAATACTAGTGATGCAACAAAAAATATAATAACAGGCTACTCATTGTACTTCAGAAATATAAACACAAACAAAATTTAAACAAGTCGATTAATCACATGAACGACTTACAGTTGGGTCTGATGAAGAGCAGGAAGTAGCGTAAGCTCGATGCAGTCATGGAAGTAGTCGACATTGAGGAAGAAGCCAAGCGGTCCAATAGGTTGCGCTGCCCAAAAACCTTATTATTGCCCTGTGCAAGTTCTCTCGGAGACAATGGTTCGGAGGTCCCACTCTTCTCTCTTGTCGGTGCACGCTGAGAAGAAAGGTTAGCGTGGTTGAGCAACTTAATACTACAGCACAGCTATCTAGAGAGGGGATGGAAAAATAGAGGTGGAGTTATCTATCTTTTTTGGGACATCTGCAGGCTCTTTTAAGAGTGCTGCAATTACTCACTAGTAACTGCCGCGATTAAACATAGTTAACTCATTGGTAACTACCTCATCAAACCATGTAACGATATTTAAGCAGTTTTATAACCAGTTAAAATGAGAGAGATGATGCACGGTTTAGCAAAAATAAGGTAGACTTGATCTGCCAAGTAGCGCACCACATCACGTCACGGTCACGCGTCGCAAGTCACTAGTCACACGAAAACACGCGAATATGTGCGCGCGTGCATGCGTGCATGTGTGTTTAACCAAGTCCTCCTTATGCCATCCTATCTATGTGTCACATGATTTAAGGAGTGGCAAGAAGTCCACCTTATAAATTGGTCTCCTCCATTTTGTCTTAGTAAGGTACTAAACCATATATATTTTGAAATTATAAAAATAAGTATCACTCATATAGGTCTATTTCTAACAAATTCATCAAGGAGAAAAAGACGTCCACACCTAGACTTAGCCCCTTGCTCAGAATAAAAACAACTTCTTTGTGTGATCGGCGATGCTGAAAGCAATTATGATCTGAAAATATCGTTACTATCATCAGCCAGTTACACCTATTTTTCTAGGAAAAGTTGAACCGGTTTAGAAGCCTTAAAACTAGAAAAATATGGAATGATTTGTTTGACAAATGGCTATATAACTTTGGAGTCTGCTTCAAATAAGTTCAATAATATTATGTAAACGAAATGCGACAGGACGTGCACGAAATCTACTGGTAAAAGAAAAACATCACTTGAAAATTATAAAATCAAGCTTAAGCTATGTGGCGGAGTGGGACCTTCTTTTCAGTTTCCAAGTATTCTTTCTCAAGGCATTTACGTGGGTTTGTCCTCTCGGATGCTTCATCTTCTTCATGTTCTCTACTGTCTTCCCTACAAGAAAAGTCCAAACCCTAATTATGAAGCCAATAGGACCCTTCGAGACTTGTGAGAGATAGAGTACGTACAGAAAGAAACTGAAAAACCTTGAGTTCAAGACCGCCAAGTTCTTGCCAAATTCTTCGAGCTGGGACAGGTTCTTCGAGCTAGAGGACTTCTTCGAGCTGGGGCAGGTTCTTCGAGCTAGAGGACCTGCTCAAGGCGACGGCGGAGGTGCTCGGTTAAGGCAACTTAGCATTTGATAAACCAGTGAGTAAATCTCATTAGTCCTTCTAAATTTTGATTCTGAGTCCGCTTGGTATAGCCGTCGTGTGCAAGAGCAATTAATCGAATAAGCTAGCAAGGCAACAACTCCCCCGACCACCATGTACTGGCCGGCAAGGATCGCAGGTCGACCGGCTTCCAAATCTGGCAAATTCGATCGATTTATAGTTGCTGCATGCATTCCCCAGCTTATTTTGATCCATCGCATATAGAGAGATGCATGATCCCGTCATGTTTGACTATTTTCGTACGTATATGCTTGCTCAAGCTCGATCTTCTTAATTGAGCTAGCCATAGCTATTATCGATCACATGTGCCCATGATCCAAGCAACACACACGATTCTATTATCAGACATGCATCTGTTGGAAAAACCGGCATCGGATCCACACACCCAAAGTCGCTACGACCAGGTCTTTGCTGCTGTTGTCGGACGGCACACAGTGCACCTCCAACCAGCTCGTACGACTACGGCGAAGGAAAACAGAGAACTAAGTCGAAACACGGTGGAGAGTGTTTGGGGGGGCAATTTTCTTCCTTTTTCTACACTCACATTACAAAGGTTACAGGATGTATATATACAACCGGAGCTCAGAGCACTCACTGCTCCACCGCTCCCCCGACCACTCAGACGCGACTCTGCTGTGCTGCTCTGTTCCATCACTGTCAACTCTACTCCACCGCAACTACTGCCCAACCAGAGCGCTGACAGCAGCTGCAGTGCTCCACTGCACCTGCTGCCCAATCCTAGCTTTTGACGACTTGCTACTGCTGGCGACACAAACTACTCACTGCGACTCCGCTGCACTGCTCTGATCCATCTCTGTCGACAGCTACAGTGCTCACCGCTCCTGCTGCCATTGTGACCAGTCAGCTCGCCAACTGCTATACTGTCTGTGTCACTCGCTGTGCCATCTTGACTGCTCGAGTGACTGGCCGCACGACTTCAGCCACTGGCTTCTACTCCAGCTACTCCTTTACCGCTTCTTTGATCTTGGCTTCGACCGTGGCTCTTGAGCTTCGACCAAGCAATCACTACACTGGTCGACTTCAAGCAGATTGGTCGCCCACGACCACACTAGTCGTAATCGACCGCTCACATGACCCCATGTTATGACCACACACACCGTGGTCGTAACCGACTACAACGTGGTCGAGACCGACCACACACTAGGCCCTGTTACGACCACACACACCGTGGTCATAACCGAATATAACGTGGTCAAAACCGACCACAGACAACGCGGTCGTTACCGACCACTCAACGTGGTCGAACCCAACCACTCTCAGCGTGGTTGTACCAACTGGTCTCAACGTGGTAGTAGCTGCCCACTTCAACGTGGTTGTACCGCCCATTTCAACGTGGTTGTAGGAAACTCCGGCGTGATCGTAATCATATTTGGGCGTGTGGATCCAGTGCCGGTTTCCAACACTTGGTATCAGAGCTCGGTGCATGCCCAAATACTTGCGATCTGAGACGTGGCAACTAGCTCTCGGCAGGCGGCGAGGGAAAGTGGCGGTGTGCCCTTTCACTACCTGATGCTGACCTCCTCCAATTACACTGCATGGGCGATCAAGATGGAGGCGTTGATGGATGCCCAGGGGATCTGGGAGGCCATCCATCCACCGACCGGATTGGTCATGGATGCCAAGAAGGACAAGTCTGCACGGGCCTTCATTTTCCAGGCCATACCAGAATATATTCTTCTGCAAGTGGTGAAGAAGAAGATGGCCAAGGAGGTCTGGGACTCTCTCAAGACCAGATACCTTGGCGCCGATCAAGTGCAAAAGGCTTGGCTGCAAACTCTACAAAATGAGTTTGTGGCACTGCGCATGAACGATGGGGACTCCATCGATGACTTTGCCGGAAAGCTGAGCGGGATGGCGAGCAAGTTCAGTGCACTTGGCTCGACCCTGGAAGACCCCGTGCTAGTAAAGAAGCTCCTCGACTCGGCGCCCGACAAGTTTCTCCAAGTGGTCGCCTCAATCAAGCAATACTCTGACTTGGAGTCGATGCCGTTTGAGGAGGCCATTGGGCGCCTAAAAGCCTATGAAGAGAGGATCGGACATCGTACTTGCAAAGCTAGTACCGATGGGCAGCTTCTTCTCACTCATGCTGAGTGGTTGACGTGGCAGAAGAGCAGCGACGAGGAATCATCGGCAAGTAACAAAGGTCGAGGCTCAAGAAACTCGCAAGGTCACAGCCGAGGCAGAGGTCATGGCCATGGTCGTGGTCGTGGCCACGACAGAGGTCGTCCTGCCAACTCTGGCGGGACACAGAAGCAAGGCGCTGGAGGTGGCAAAGACAAGAGTCACATATGGTGTTTTAACTACGACAACAAGGGGCACTTTGCCTCTGAGTGTCGTAACAAGCGCTGAGAGGAATTAAACCTGACAGAAGGCAAAGAAGAAAAACCAACTTTGATGTTGGCTGTGTGTGCGGAGGAGCCGCACAACATGGTGCTCTTGAACGAGCAGCAAGTCTTCCCGGACTTGCAAGAAGATGGCGACGAGCAAGTCGAAACTGAAGAACGGCAAAAGACTGGGATGCGGTATCTGGACAATGGGGCCAGTAACCACATGACCGGGCAACGTTCGTTCTTCACCGAACTCGATGAAAGTATCATTGGGAGAGTAAGCTTCGGGGACGGATCGACCGTGAAGATCAAGGGAAAAGGCTCGATCTTGTTCGAATGCAAGAACGGGGAACAACGGCTGCTGACTGAAGTTTATTACATACCCAGTCTCTGCAAAAACATCATGAGCCTGGGGCAACTGACAGAGGCAAGCACCAAGGTTGTACTCGAAGACAACCTGCTCCGGATGTACGACCGGACAGGAACGCTCATGATGAAAGTGGAGCGGTCGGCGAGCAGACTGTACAAGGCGCTACTGAGTGCTGTCGAACCGGTCTACCTTGCCGTGAGCTTAGCCAAACCGGAGTGGTTGTGGCATGCTCGCCTGGGACACCTAAACTTCCAAGCGATGAATCTGATGGTCGACAAAGAGATGGTGCAAGGACTGCCTAGGATCGATTGCCCTACACAGATCTGTGAAGGCTGTCTGCTGGCCAAGCAAGCATGACTGCCGTTTTCAAGTCAAGTAGCATATCAAGCAGACCAGCCTCTGCAACTGGTGCATGCAGACCTGTGTGGTCCAATCACACCACAAACACCAGCCGGGAGCAAGTATTTCCTGCTACTCGTCGACGACTACAACCGGATGATGTGGCTGTACACCCTGAAGTCAAAGAGTGAAGCGGTCGAAACCTTCCAGAAGTTCAAGAAGCTGGCCGAGAATGAGTCTAGGAGAAAACTGAAGACTCTCAGAACTGATCGAGGGGGGAGTTCCTCTCAAATCAGTTTGCGCAACTCTGCAATGAAGAAGGAATCCACGAGCATCTCACCGCACCCTATTCACCACAGCAGAACAATGTGGTGGAGCGGCGGAACCGTACGGTGCTGGCGACCACGAGAAACCTTCTGAAGACCATGGCCGTCCCAAGCATACTATGGGGAGAAGCCGTCCGCCACGCAGTGTACCTCCTGAACTAAGTCACGACCAAGGCACTGGTCGGTGCCACCCCGTATGAAGCCTGGACGGGGGGAACCAAATCTGGCTCATGTGAAGGTGTTCGGGTGCACTGCTCATGCAAAGGTACGAAGAATCCACTTGAGCAAACTTGATGACAGAAGCAAGTCGCTGGTTCATCTCGGAGTCGATGAAGGAAGCAAAGCCTATCGACTGTATGATCCCATAAACAAGAAAATTGTCGTGATCCGAGATGTGGTCTTTGAGGAAGAAAGAAGGTGGAACTGGGAGACAGCAAGCTGCAGTAAAGTCAGAGAAACCAAGACTTCACTGTAGCAGATCTGGCAGTAGAGGCAGTGCACTCTGCCCGGTACTTGTAGTAGTTGTTTTATCTGTATAAGTAGTATTGTAACTTTAAAGCAAAGTGAGAGTTTTTGGTGAATAAAAAAAGAAGTTGCTCCACTGCGAAAAATATTCTCCCACTCGTAACCACTGACTCTGTTCTTCCTGTCCGGTGAGAAACACCGAAGTCGTAGGAAACTCCGGCGTGATCGTAATCGTATTTGGGCATGTGGATCCGGTCCCGGTTTCCAACAGCATCTCTGTGATGCAAACAATCTCAAGAAATAAAAGCATCGCATGCATGTGGTTTAATTTGCGTGTTGACCTTGAGCCTGTGCTAGCTGGTCAATGCCATCGATCACCGCAAGCTAGAAAGGAAGGAGAAAATTAAGGAGGGATGTACTTACATCGTAATCGTCGTAAATCCTAAATATAAACCTAGGAAACACGAAGTTGCAGCATAGGGAGTCAACTGCATGCATGCTTTGAATGCAAGTCTAAGCTAAATGTATCTTTTCCTCAGTACAAGTTAGCCCGATCCTACTCTAGCCTCCTGCTGCTTCTCCTTCATTAGTTAGCTAGAACCCAGATCAAAGTTGAACAATTTCAGCAGAGTAGCTCGCTAGTAGTACAAGGAGAGGTACAAGACGTATAGATTAATTGGTGCTTTTTTCTGCCTACACCTACGTACAGGACGTCAGGTCAGTGCTTCATTGTAAGCCTTAATATTCGTATTCAATTTGCTCCCCCGGTGTATAATTGTCAAAAATTAACTGCGCAATGTACTTCCAGTTTCTTGTTATAAACAAACAAATAAATGTGATTTCTCGCCACTCTTTCTTCATGTTCTTTCTTCTTTTGATTTGAACTAAGAATGCTAACATCTGGATTCTGGAGTGATCTTCTTAGTAAATAATGAGAATGAAAGCAAGCCCAATTTTGACGGCATTATCTGCGCTGGTATTCGGATTCTTCATTGGCATTTCTTTTCCTGTAGAGATCACACCAAAGGTAATAGTTAAGAACTATTTTGTTCATTACCATTACAAAGATCACGAAGTTGAAAGATACTATCGCTTATGAGAATGACATGTGGAACCTAGGACCACTTGTCAGTGACACATTAGATGATACTTTCTAACTCCGTAATCTTTGTGATGATACTGAGCAATATTGCCCAGTAGTTAAGCACAATTCGCTTTGCCGGTCAAATTTGAGCTGAACTTTATCTGAACAAATGTGTCTTTTTTGTACCATGCATGCAGCTTCAATGTGGCATATTCCCTTGCAGTGGAGGTGGTACAAATTCCAGCTTCAGTGACAACAATATACTCAAATTTTGGGCACCATTCAGAAATAGCACTGTGCAGGAGACTCCCATTCAGTCAAATGGCACTTCAGGGGTACAATTCTGAACTTCTGAATGAGTTCATTGCATGCCGAAATGCTTTCTTGATCAATTAACTGTTGCCTTACTGAAAAGCTCAATAATTCCTTTTATTCAAGTACAGACAAATCCAAAAGGCGCGGAGAGGCTACCACCAGGCATTGTAGTTTCAGAGTCTGATCTTCACCTGCGCCGGCTGTGGGGAGCCCCGAGTGAGGTCTCTAATCCTAACGTGTTAACTCTGAATAATATGGGTTCCTTGTTATACAGCTGATCAAATCAAGGATTTTATGATCGTCTGTTGTGTTGCGAATAGTTTCACATTGGTTATAAGAAAGAAAAAATCACAACTTATAAGTGTGATGGGACCTCACTTATTGGACTAGTCTTTTAGAGGAAAAAAAATTTAATACCACTTATAAGATTATTGCTTTAGGGCTTGCATATGGCAACCCGTGGGTTTAGATGCTCAGCCTATTTAGACCTGTGGCCCGGAGAGTAAAACCTAGTTGGACCTAACCATATAGTCAGAGTCCGATCTAACAAGTGGTATCAAAACATAGGCACCAAATATCTCCTTGGACTTCATGGTTGCAGAAATATACAACCAATATGTGAGAGAGAGAATGTTATAAACAATGCCACATTGATTGTGGGGGGGAGCATAATATATAAATGTGAGAGAGATATCACCTATTGAACTAGTCTTTTGAGGTAGAAGTCCCAATACCAATTATAAGGTTGTTACTTTAAGGCTTACATACGGCAGCTTGTGGGCTTAGGTGCTCAGCCCATTTGTACCTGTAGCCCGGGGAGTAAAACCCGGTTAGACCTAAGCATATAATTAGTATCCAATCTGATAAGTAGGAAAGGAAAAATGTAGGATCGTCGATGGCAATCAGAGGGGGGTGAATGATTACAGCGCACACCAGAAGCTTTTCACAAAATCTATCGTGCTCTGTTTTTATTCAACTCGCTAATTATACAAGGCACACAAAGAAAGAAACAAAAGGATGCAATATATATATATATATATATATATATATATATATATATATATATATATATATATATATATATATAATTTTCTCTTAAATTACTAAAGCAACTAATTATAAAAGACAAAGGCTAATTACTCTTGTTATACAAAGCATCCAGCCATGCGAAACAAAGATTAAACACTTGACTTATAAAGCTATCCTAGCTCATGCATTTGTGTGTGCATGAGTGACACACTAATGCAACTAGCAATGCACATGTCTTGAGGAAACGCCAAGATTGCAAAAATATCAATCCAGCCAACTAAAGCATGCAAGTCAACTACTTCATCATGGCTATTTCCTCACATCAAAACCCGAGTAAGATAATTCCTCTCACCGACGTCATTGTCAACCGGAAAAAAATATTATTGCTTTACCAATCAAGTAGCATGCACACGAATCGCAGATGGTCAAGCGCGGAGAACCAACCCGTCGCCTCGATCCACGTGCGACTCCTTGGCGCTGCTGCTGTTGCGTGATGTCCCGTCGCTCGCCCACGCCTGCACGTATTTTTTTCTCTGCCCAAACGAAGCTCTGCTCCCAAAAGTGTGCGAACAACTCGGCCAGCCCACCTTTATTAAACGAGATAGAGTCCGTTTCTTTAACAACTCGGTCACCTCTCCGATACGGAAAAAACGACTCCGTCTCTAAAACTAAATAGGTCTCAGCTCTTAATCCTAAACCACTCATCTAAGCGGGCCTAGATTTTTAACTCAACCGGACTTTTAGCCCACTAATTTTTAAGGGACCAAACCCTTCCTAACACGGGTTTTCACACTTCCGATTTTTCGACTCATCGCGTGTCGAAGCCTCCGGACCGCACCTCCGTATCTTCTCCACGCATCATCCACCTTTGATCTCCATGTGCTCCAACGTGAGCCCGACCACCTCGTGACATCCTCGACCGCCTGGACCTCAGATTTCCCCCTCCTAGTCCGGTCTTTTCGTCACCGACCATGACCGTCTCCACGCCCAACCTGCACATGCAAAGACCAAAGAACATTTTTTCCCGGCACAAGTTCTCTCCAACTTGACCGATATTAGTCCATGCACACACGCACACGCCTCAAATAACAATATTAAGCAATGTTGTCAATTATTCATCATCATAAAAATTCTAAACCTAGCCACATGGTCTTACAATCTCCCCTTGATGAATACATTGACAACACCTCAAGATTGTATGAAGAAAATAGCTTCAAACAGATATAAGTGAAGAAGCTCAAGCCAAATCTCTCCCCTCAACACAAGAGATGAATTTTAGCAAATTTCTCCAAAATCTCACAAAGCACACCAAATCTCTCCCCCTTTGGCAATGTAATCATCAAGAAATTTCAAAGAAGAACTATTCTAAAAAGAAGCAATGAGAATAAAAATCTAGAAGCTTTGTAGATTATCCAAGTCACTTTTGAATTTATTGAATAATTTAACCAAGCCATAATTTTTGAGTAGAGCTATCTAGATCATATAAAGTCATATATCATATAGCAATATCAAAATAAAGTTTTTAATATGATTAGACGATTTATATCAATAACAGACATCTTAACAATGACTACACCAATTATAGAGAGCACAATGAGATATCACAACGAAAAGTCAAAACCTAAAAATGAAGCAAATTTTAACTCTAGACGGGCTAGCAGTCTCATGTAACAACTTATTGCTCCACACTTTAATTTTTAGGCATATGGTATGCTTGTAGCATACTTCTTTTTCATAATGACATTTTTTTATGGTGGCATGCTTGAAGCATACTTCTTTTCATTTTGCGCACTTTTGTGCTTTTTTTTTTGTTTCACCATGGCATGCTTGAAGCATACATCTTTTCAATTTTTTCTTTCATATACTCTTTTTTTTAATAACATGCCAAATTGAGCGATCATAAGAGTTGGAACATAAAACATGCCAGCCTCATAACCAAGAGTTAAAATAAGACTCACAATCAAGTTAATCTTTTTCGATAGACATCGCAAAGTAATAAATATAATTAATCTAGTCAAAGTATTCCGCCATGTCAAACTTTTAATTCAAATGTAGCAAATTAATTATAACTAGTCATGATCAAAGCTACACAACATATGAATAAACATGATAGAGATAGCTCCACAACTCATTTAAATTTGATGGCTTGGATTTGTTGATTTAATTAACAAGTATAATAAACAAAGCTTTCTAAATTCTTAAACATCAAGCTCCCCCTCAGAATAATCCCATAAGATGCAACACACCTAACTCACTTCGCAAAAGAGCAAAATTAAGGGGAGTCAAGCGGATTTGAAAGAATATCATCAATATAAGAATCCAACTCAATAGGGTGTAAGACAACATCACCTTTTCCACATGGTCTCTCAAGAAGTGAAATCTCTTGCAATCCATCAAAGAAGTGAAGAACCATCAAGTGTTCCAATCAAGCAATAAAGTACTAGACTGGAATCCAATCGAGCTCATGTTCTTCATCCTTGTCAACTGTTCTTACGTCACAGGAAACATCGGTCTCACAGTACTAGGGTTAGTGAAATAAGATCTAGGAATCCAGTACTGAGACACACGACGAACAGGAGCAACAAAACTAGAACCAAAATCACGTGCGTGTGGATGATCAGAATGCCAAAAAGACCGTGAATTATTTGAATTAAATCTCAATCTAGCATGTGAAGCAGATTTAAAACCATCATAAAAATTTTCTGAAAATATAGCTTTCGCATTTGATCTAGGAGCAAAAGATAATGCACGTTTTTGTCTTAAAGCATTCAACCTTTCCTTCCTTTCTTTCTTAGCCCGCCTAAAACAAAATTCATGCAAATGTCCATCTCTTCCACAGTAGGTGCAATGAAATTTAACATAACCAGAATTCTTTTGAGATGATGAGCTAGCATCTATATTATTATTCGTTGAACTTTGCACAAAGCCAGCAGATTTAAACACAGTTTGTTTTGCTTCAGATTTTACTTCAATTTTTCCAGGTTCAAGAATCTTAACAACATTAGGAGGATTATTCTTGGCATGCTCAACAAAGTTAAATCCTAGACCACGATTTTTCACACTTGTTTTTGATTTGTCTAGAATCATATTTAGATTTTTCTTACCAAAAGAGAATCTCTCTAAAGTGTCTTTAAGGTACTCATTTTCCTTAGCCAAAGTGGAACAAGTAGTGCATTTAACATGTTCATTCACAAAATTCTTGGAAGCACTAGATTGAGACAATTTTTCCTTTTCAGCAAAATCATTCAATTGCCTAGTTAAAGCATCAATTTCAATATTTAACTTAGGACAATTTGAGCAAGACATGTTTTCATGATAAAGCATTTGTTGAATAGATTCCTGAGATGAATTAAGTCTAGTTTCTAGCAATTCACAATTAGAGCAATTTTTAGATTGAGCATTTGAAATACTTGACTCTAAACATGTAGAAGAACTAGATTTGAACTTTTCAATTTCATCATTGGCAAATTTTAATTTCTCATTACAAGAATCATGTATCAATTTTAATTCATCAAATTTATCAGTTACATCTCTAAGTTGAATCAGGTTTGATGCACTAATAGATCTAACAGCCTCCAACTCAGAATGTAAAACTTGGCAAGACTCACATGATTCATCATCAGGAATTAAAGCTCTAAGTCTATTAATTTCAGAATTTAGGCTTTCAACAACACAATTATTTTCTTTTAATTTCTGTTTTGTCTTTTTTAATTCAATAGCAAGTTTAATCAAACCATCTTCAAGCTCATCATATGATGGTCTTACCTCATCGAGATCATTGTCGTCGTTATCATTGTTGTTGCTTGTCATGAAGCACATGCCCATGAAGTCATCATTGTTCTTCTTCTTTTGCCTTTAGCATCATCGTCGTCGTGGTCGTCATCGTCGCAACTCTCATATTCCATATCGCTCAAATCAAGGCGCTCAATAGCCGATATGATCTTTTCAAACAAACTTGCGACGGAAATTGCCACTCTTGGTGTTGTTGTTCTTGGATGGCAGCGACGATAATTCTTGTCTTCCTTGATCACCTTCCCTTGAGTTTGGGACAATCCATCTTAATGTGGCTGGCTCACCACACTCAAAGCATCCGATTGGACACGACACGCCACCTCGCTTCCTCATCCTCACATTGTTGAGTGCCTTGTATGCTCGTGAGGAGATCAATACCAAGTCTTCTTCAGAAGTTGTTGAACTCCTCTGAAAAAGAAGACAAGGCGGACAAGGAAACACAAGACAAAGCACTCGACGAAGTCGCTACACGGGTTAGTCACAAGCGCTAAAGATGAAGATTTATCAATCTTAGATGGCAAAGCTTCCATCTCATAGGTTTTCAATCTAGAATAAAGATCATCCATGGTTAAAGTATCTAGATCGACAGTTTGATTAATAGTTGTGACAACCATCAACCACTCGAACCTAAAGATCTCAAAATTTTAGTTGCATTATCTTCATCAGCAGGAATAACACCAACACCGCGAGATCACTCAATATTTTCTCAAAACGAGCAAAGAGATCATCAATGGATTCACCGGGTTTCATAGCAAAATCAGAATATTCTTTTGATAAAGATTTTACGCACCTTCTTAATTTTAGTGGTTCCTTCATGATAATCGCAAAGAGTTTTCCAAATTAAATGGGCAGAATTAATATGAGCTACGATCAAATTCTTTAGAAATTCCTTGAAATAGCAAGTTCTGAGCACGAGCATTTAAATCAACATCTGCTTTATTTAAATTAGTAATGATGAGCAGGAACCTCATATGGTGTAGAAACTTTTTTCCAAACATCACTACCTTGAGCCTCAATATAAGCTTGCATCCGACACTTCCAAAAAGCAAAATCAGTACCATCTAGCATGGGAGGACGATTCACATACCTCTCTGACGCCATAGCAACCCGCTCGATACCACTTGTAGGATCGTCGATGGCAATCAGAGGGGGGTGAATGATTGCAGCGCACACCAGAAGCTTTTCACAAAATCTATCGTGCTCTGTTTTATTCAACTCACTAATTATACAAGGCACACAAAGAAAGAAACAAAAGGATGCAATATATATATATATATATATATATATATATATATATATATATATATATATATATATATATATATATATATATATATATATATATATATAATTTTCTCTTAAATTACTAAAGCAACTAATTATAAAAAGACAAAGGCTAATTACTCTTGTTATACAAAGCATCCACCATGCGAAACAAAGATTAAACACTTGACTTATAAAGCTATCCTAGCTACATCATTTGTATGTGCATGAGTGACACACTAATGCAACTAGCAATGCACATGTCTTGAGGAAACGCCAAGATTGCAAAAATATCAATCCAACCAACTAAAGCATGCAAGTCAACTACTTCATCATGGCTATTTCCTCACATCAAAACCCGAGTAAGATAATTCCTCTCATCGGCGTCGTCGTCAACGGGAAAAAATATTATTGCTTTACCAATCAAGTAGCATGCACACGAATCGCAGATGGTCAAGCGCGAGAACCAACCCGTGCGCCTCGATCCACGTGCGACTCCTTGCGCCGCTTTCTTTGTTGCGTGATGTCCGTCGCTCGCCCACGGCACCGCACGTATTTTTTCTCTCGCCCAAGCAGAAGCTCTGCTCCCCAAAAGCTGTGCGAACAACTCGGCCAGCCCACCTTTATTAAACGAGATAGAGTCCGTTTCTTTAACAACTCGGTCACCTCTCCGATACGGAAAAACGACTCCGTCTCTAAAACTAAATAGGTCTCGGCTCTTAATCCTAAACCACTCATCTAATCGGGCCTAGATTTTTAACTCAACGGACTTTTAGCCCACTAATTTTTAAGGGACCCAAACCCTTCCTAACACGGGTTTTCACACTTCCGATTTTCGACTCATCGCGTGTCGAAGCCTCCGGACCGCACCTCCTGTATCTTCTCCACGCATCATCCACCTTTGATCTCCATGTGCTCCAACGTGAGCCCGACCACCTCGTGACATCCTCGACCGCTGGACCTCGATTTCCCCCTCCTAGTCCGGTCTTTCGTCACCGACCATGACCGTCTCCACGCCCAACCTGCACATGCAAAGACCAAAGAACATTTTTTCCCGGCACAAGTTCTCTCCAACTTGACCGATATTAGTCCATGCACACACGCACACGCCTCAAATAACAATATTAAGCAATGTTGTCAATTATTCATCATCATAAAAATTCTAAACCTAGCCACATGGTCTTACAAAAAAACATAACTTATAAGTGTAAGAGAGGTCTCACCTATTAAACTAGTCTTTTAGAGAAGTTCTAATATGGCTTATAAGGTTATTACTTTAGGCCTTGCATACGGTAGCACGTGAACTTATGTGCTCAGTTCGTTTGGACCTGTAGCCCGGGGAGTAAATCGGTTGGACCTAGACATATGGCTAGGGTCCAATCTGACAGATCGTATTAGAGCCTAGACACCTAACATATTCTTGGACTTCATGGTTGCAGAAGTGCACAGCCAATATGTGAGAAGAAGAATGTTGAGAAATAGTCCCACATTGATTGTGGAGAAGGAAAAAAGCACAACTTATAAGTGTGATAGAGACCTCACCCATTGAACAAGTCTTTTAGGGGAGAATGTGCAATATCACTTATAAGTTTATTGCTTTAGGGTTTGCATACGGCAGTCCGTAGGTTTAGGTGCTCAGTCCGTTTGAACCTAAGGTCTGATAAGTAAATTTAGTTGGATCTAGATATAGGGCAGGTCCGATCTGCAAGTCATGATACTTGCTTGGTGTTAATTTGATCTCCAATGAGCAGGACGTGCCGGCTCGCAAGTACCTTTTGACTCTAGCGGCAGGGTATACTGAGAAAGCCAATGTCAATGCAACTGTTCAGAAGGTAAGAAGAGGCATACAGCATGGATTTCTGAACCTTTCTTTTCTCTGGTAGTACTCCATCTCTCAACTGAACATGTGGGGATGTGGTTTCTGAACTTCACCGAAATGCTGCCGCTGGATGCGTTTGTAAACTGAATAATCCCAACTGCCCTTGTATATGCAACAGTTCTCTGACAACTTCGACGTCGTGCTGTTCCACTACGACGGTCGCACGACCGAATGGGATGAGTTCGAGTGGTCTAAACAGGCTGTTCATGTCAGCGCCAGGAAGCAGACTAAATGGTGAGAAATCAAGACAGGCAATGCGCATTGCTTATGACCATCTCCAAATTTCAGTCCAACGCATTTACAATCGATATGTTTTCCTGAATGAATGAAGGTGGTTTGCAAAGAGGTTTCTGCATCCCAACATCGTGGCGCCGTACGAGTACATCTTCCTGTGGGATGAAGACCTCGGAGTGGAGAATTTCACCGCAGAAGAGTACGTATCGATACCCCTCACGGCACACGGTTGTAGGCTTATTCTGAACTCTGAATTTCTGAAGGGTAGGTTGTGGTCGCATCGATCTGCAGGTACATTAGCATAGCGAAGAAGCACGGGCTGGAGATATCGCAGCCCGGATTGGACATAACCAGAGGGAAGAAGACGTATGACGTCACCATAAGAAGAAACGGCAGCGAGATGCACAAGTACGTACGGATAGAATCTGATGTGTGTGTGTGTGTGTGTGTGTGTGTGTGTGTGTGTGTGTGTGTGTGTGTGTGTGTGTGTGTGTGTGAACTAGCGCATGTAACTTTGGGTTCTTCTTCTCCGCTTGGCATGGACAGAACGAACGCAGGGGGGCCAGGCCGTTGCCCTGACGTGCACCGACGACCCTGCAGCGGGTGGGTCAAAAGTCAAACTCCCTCTATATTCAGCCATCATCTCTCAAATTGTTACGCAATTCATTCATGTGTTTTTAGGTTTGTCGAACTGACACATATTCGATGGCTCTGAACTTAACATGCATGCAGGTTCGTGGAGGTTATGGCGCCAGTCTTCTCGAGGGATGCTTGGAGATGCGTGTGGCATATGATCCAGGTAGGTGTTAGAGCAGAGGATCATTCATTTTTCCTCTGCTAGCTTGGACACACAAATACAATTATTACAGGTTCAGGCTAAATAAATCGAGGCCATTAACTTATCTGAATCAAACAAACGAACCGACCTGATTTGCAGAATGACCTGGTTCATGGATGGGGTCTCGACTTCAATTTCTGGAGATGCGTCCATGTAAGCAGTCTAATATTAATTAGTACACATGTTTGGCTAAATTGGAAGATCACCACGCTCCATAGTTAGGTCGTACGTTGATCCAATCAACAGCACTTATACATTGTGCTTACATATATACAAATAAAATCTTGAACTGGCAGGATCCTGAAGAGCAGATAGGCGTCGTGGACGCGCAGTACGTGGCTCATCATGGAGTTCCCACGCTCATAGGCCAGGTAATTTCTAACAATTGTGATATGTTTTTTTCGAAGACTTTTTTTTGGGTATGTGATAAAGTACAACCAGAATGCCATCTGTTTCCAACAGTTTAAGCCTTTTTAGATAAATTTGGTGAATCAATTTATTCTCGCAACTTAAAAACTCTCCTTTGTCTTTCTCTCCACTGCAGGGTAATGGAGAACAACAAGCAAGCAGTGAAAAGGTATATATATATATAATATTTCTCTTCTCTCTCCAATGAGTTAACAATTAATTGATAGTACTTAGCTAACTCCTCGTTCAAGTTTAGTGTTTGATCACATCTCATAACAAACGTTTAAAGAAGAGGAATTGTTTACTTGAACTAACATAATTAATATGTTGTGTACATGTTGATGTCGGTACTAGGTGAGAGCCCGGCAATATGACGAGATGCACAGCTTCGACGTGAGAATCGCCAACGCCGACAAGGACATTGCCAACGCCACGGCAGCAGCAGCAGATCATCGTTCCTGAACCTGAATTGTTATTAACCATTGCAATTAAATTAACCAGATGCATGGGCTTACAAAAAATGGTGTAGTTAAATAGACATTTAAAAGAAGAAGTCAAATAGAGACATACATGGTTAAGACTGAAAAGAGCATGAGATTCTTTAGGTAGCAGCAAACTGCTGGATCCAAGCACTTTGCATAGGGTGGTGTGGATGCACAAGACTCAGGGCTTCTATTAAATTTATGAAAATAATAAAGGGGATAACAACACAATGAGAGACATCATTGCCATGAATAATGGAGTTACAACAAGTGCAGAAAAGAACGTTCCTATCGTTGGAGGCACGTGGGCCCTCTAATTTATATCTAAGGGGTAGCAGTTAATAATGTAATAGACGTCTCCTGACTTCTGTGTCTTCCTTGTGTCTTGAACTATTCCATCCTTTATCAACCATCGTGTCTCGTCGTAACATCCGTTAACTGCTCCTACGTGTTCAATTCAACTTCCACATGATAAACTGTCATGACTCCGACTAGTTATTATCCCTTCCTTGGTCGGGGAAGTTGATTATTACTCTTTGTCATTTCACCGTCTGTTCCGCAACCTCCACCTCCAAACCTTTCATCTTCGTCAAAGACATTCTTCCCCACCTTTCATCTCTTTCAAGTTCTTTCGACCTCGCCGATGACATTGGAGTAAATCCATTCTTTCTAAGGAGCAAATCCAACTGCTCGAGGATCAAGACTACATTCCGGCCAAGGCTTTGATTGGATGGAATTCGGCTGGTGATGATATTGAACCAACCCAATCCAGGTCACATCCCTCTATTTAGATCTTTCGTTTACTTGGGCTCTCGTTTACTTGAAAATGATTTCTTAGCCAATGTTACGTTCTTGAACATTATAACCTTGAATTTGTCCACTTAGGTCCAAATTCTATCTTAATTCTTAGTGTTTTTGCATATCTCTGCAAAGCTTTCGTTGGCATTCCCCCTTCTATCCGCCTCTTCCGCCATTTCTATCAAATTACCCCCAAATAATAGGAATCGGGGTTTATGTGGTAGTGTTTATTTCAAGCTTTATGACAATACTACCGACCAGTACCCTACTCTCCCAATTAAGGATTCATGGTGTGATTACCACAAGGAGCTGTTTTATTCTGATCTGCTAGAAGGCAGTCGCTTGCGTTACACAAAGAAGGCACTTCCATCCTGGACGAAGAAGGATAGAGAAAAGGAGAAATCCCTTGTGCTAACTGCTAAGGAGAAAAGGGTGCTCAGTCTTATAGCAACCTTGGGGAGGAGTTGTCTTACTAGTCGTAAGATCATTCACAACTTCCTCAAGAATAGGGTTAACCCTTCGAAAAAGAGGGTTCATTTGGCACATGACATAAAGGAGTCCAGTTACTACTAAGGATCAAATTGGAAGTATATTATTCTCCATCTGACTTTATATTTCGAAGTAGTAGATCTGGTACTTAGAATTTTATTGTTTTCTTTCAGTGTTACTAGATGCCAAAGATCTAAATGGGCATCCAAAATTCTAAATGATACCAAGGATAAGTCAGAATCTATCCCACTTGGGAGGCAACCAGATAGCCTCATTAGGGCTTCAATAGCTGTTCGGAATGAACAAATGAAGGCCACTTAAAATTAGAATTTCGTATGTAAAGCTTTCCTTCTTGTAACATCCCATTTTGGGAAAGTCCAAGTGCTTGAGTAAATTTTGAAATTTTGAATTCAAATCAAAGTTCAAACTCATAACTCAAACTTAAATTAAATTCAATTTGAATTCCCAAAAAGAAAAATCCAAAGCCAAAGTCTCTGCTGGGCTGAGCCCAGCCTATTTTCTCCCCTCTGCCCATGGCCTCTAGCTTGGCCCAACCGGCCCATGCCACCCCCTCCCCTATGTCGCGCGCGCCCAGCACGCGCGCCGTCCGCGCTGTGCGCGCTCGTGGCCCACACACGCCGCACATGCAACTAGTACCACCCATCCCTATGCGTCCCTGTGTGCCCTCATGCTCGCTAACTCTGCGCCGACCTCACCTAGGCTTTGCCCTCCTCTCCCTCTCCCTCCTCTCTCCCTTACGCTGCGCACCTTCCCACGTTGCTTACTGTGCCCACCACGTCCGTGTCTTCTGCCTATATTCTACGACCCGACCATTGCCCTCTATGTTGTTCCATTGCATTGACTCCCTCCGCGCATGCCTGCGCCAAGCGCTAGCTTCGCCCCCTTGCACCATGCCACGCCGAACGCCGATGTATGGCCTCCACGCGCATTGAAGCCGCCTAATGGCTACCTTCCCCTCCCCTCAGCTATAAAGCCTCCGAGTCACACCCGTTACCCCCAATTGTGCCCACCTCGCTCCCACGCCCCTTTCATCTTCGACTCTAACCCGCTCCACCGCCTTGGTGCCATCCTTCCTACAGCACTCCCCCAATTCAGTGCACCCAAAGCACCGCGTGGACACCACGAAGCCGTCCTGGACCTCGCTGATGCTTCCCCTTTGCTCCAGTGAGCTGCCCTCGTCGCCCATCTCTCTGTCACTATGGTCCTCATCACCAGCCCGCTCCAGGCCTCCCCGAGCTCGGCCGTCACCTTCGGTCCCCCTCGGTCCCTAGTTGCTCCCCTAGCACATAATTATTTAAAATGTCTTAATTTTATTTGGATTTTAAGTGTAATTCTAGAAGGAAATCTCAAAATTCCAATTCTAACCTGAAATTCCAAATTTGAATTTAAATTCCAAAAATTCAAATTCAGGTCTTCAAAAATCCGAATCTCCAAAAATATGTCTGTTTTATTTTTCTGGGTCTAACCTATTTTTCTTGACCCATCTTTTCTTTTCTCTCTTTTTCCCTTTTCCTTGCTTTCTCCCTCTTCTTTCTTTCTCTCTCTTCCCTCAAGTACTGTTCATAGTACTGTTCACCATCTTCAACCTTCGGCCAAAACTGCAGCAACCAAGTAGAGCATGCGCAACCACCTCCCTCACAAGCCAACTTCTAAACAGAACCTTATCTCGACATTGGCCAAAACTAAAGTTGTTCTAAATCACGCAAAGAATCCATTCCTTTCAGACCCATCGCAATTCGTTCATCCATTTGTGTTTTATCTCATATTTTCTCAAACCGACTCAAAACCAAATCCCGCAAATTCAAGTATGTTTCTATCTGTTCCAAGCCCTTGTACACGACCCCTTGACCCCTCTTAACCCTTCGTAACCCCTACCAAGTCTCCTCAAACACCAGAACACCACCGCTACTGAAAGTCCTTCATTCCCTAAATTGCTTGTCGCTTTAACTCACGTTCCGAGCACTCCGATGATTTTCTTTGAATTCCTTTCGCGTCACTTTGTGTTCCCGGGTATCTTGTACCCTCATGTGATGTTAATTTAATTTTCATGCAGCCGTTTGACGAAAATCGAGTTTTTCCCAAAATTGATCTACCACATCCTCCGTCGTCGATTTGTCGCCTCCGATGAGCCAAAACCTGATTCTTTGCTACTGCGCGATTACCATCACACCCTCTACGTATTTAATACCTTCGTTTGTCCAATGCATCACCGAGGAAGCCCCGCATTGGAGCACCCCCATTGTTTTCATAGACGTCATCGTGGCTAGCCCAATCCGTCCATCCTCCGATCGAACCGAGTGCACCATCACGTTCCTTGGGTCAATGTCGTGGTAGTGCTCACCTTGTTTGCCCACGTTCCACGCTCAGGTATCGTTTCCCTTATCAATCCATGTCATCGCTGTTTTTGCCACCACCGCTGCTGCTGTGATCCCCACATGCCGGAGCCACTGCCGGCCAGCCGTCCTCCGACAAGCCGTGCACCCGTTTTGCCTTTCGTTTGGTCCTCCCTATCCTTCCCTCGCCGGCGTATGCCCATAGCCAAAGAGCCGTGTGTGCATGTGCGTGCTCTCTGTAGTCTCAGTGTTGGCCTCTATTTGTTCTTCTTGAGTTTGGTTTGAGTCCACGACGAGTGGGCCCCACATGTCATACGCACTAACAAATCAAAAAACCAACCAAAAAGAAGATTACCCCGAAATTCTCCTGTTTTGCAATTTTAGGATTTTTCCAATCCAACCGCTATTCCGATCACTCGTATACCGATTCCTACGCCACACAATCCCTTTAATAGTAACAAGTATCTCAAGTCTTAAAATACTCTTAACCTGGGTATATAAGTAACGCATGTATGACAATATATATTACAACAAGAACTAAACAGTGCATCTGGTTGTAGGGAGAGCAAATCTCACCAACTTTTCCCTCGCTTTAAAACAGGCAAAATGATGCGTCGCCTTCGTTTTCTTTGGAATTGAATAGCGGTTCATCATAGGCACATGCACATAGGCGCACGCTAGACCATTAAGGTAGCAATTACTAAGGGTACATGATAGTTGGCAACGGGTAGTACGGTGCCGCCCCATGCATGATGGCATGGTGAGAGTAATTACGTGCCGACATGGTAGGTTGAGTGACCCGCAAGTCCCAACCTATCAGCACTTGCGTAATTGTCCTTCTAATTTTGCTGACCCACAATAAATGTTTAGGTGGCTACTTTTTTTTAATTCTCTGGACAAAGAGAAGATTAGTACTAGTAAGTTGCTTTCCATAGCTTCTATCGTTGCGTGTTAGAAACGAACTGGTATCTCTTAGGTCTAACGTTATAAAAAAAACCTTGAAACTCGTAAATTATTCAAGTTCAGTTTGTTTTAAGTTTGATTTGAACTCGGCTCAAATTTTAAACGAGCCAAACTCGATCTTAATCTCGAGCTCGCGAGTTTTACCGAGCCGAGCTCGAATAGTTCTTGAACCTCAATTCAAGTTTAAATAATGATACATATTAACTCTTACCGAGCTTACTTGAGCTGAACTCGAGCTCGAGCTTTTCTTATTGTTGAAAATTAGTGTATATTTGAATTATGTTGAGTGTTATCAAGTTTACTAGAGTCGAACTCGAACTCAAAATTTTCTTATTATTTGAAAATAGTGCATAATAAATTATTTTAATTGCTGTCAAGCTTCAACGAGCCGAGCTCGAGCCTACTCGAGCTTAGGCCGAGCTGAGCTGGAGCCCAAGTCCAAGCTCGGACTCTAACCCGAGCTCGGCTCGAGTTTCTACCGAGCTCGAGTCTGAAAGACCAAGCTCTGCTCATTTACAGCCTTAGTTAGGTCCATTCCAAACAGATTATGACTTCTGAAGCCAAAAACTATTTAGGATGTATTAGCTACTTATCATGATTTTTTCCTCTTTTTTCTTTTTTCATTTGTATTATCCATATAGATATAACGATATTATTTATTTATTTATTAATTGAATACCTCAGAAAAAACTAATAACCGTTATAATATTATTTTAACTAAAAGTCACAATACTTCTGAACAGGTCTTATTGTAGGGTAAGAACCTCTCACTGCCTGACATACCGATAAATGCGCATGAACAAACTAACCACTACTACATAAGGAGCATCTGAAAGTCCCTACCAACCAGGTACAACATAAGGGCATCTGTAGTGTATGAAAATAGAGGGTTTTAAGCCACTTTAAGATCAACCTTATACATTACAGGGGTGACCATAAGCAGGCTATAAGCAAAAAAGGGTTAAGGCTGGTCATCAAGCTAAAGACCTGGCCACAAGCATTAAAATACAATTTTTCTTTATCTACCAAGTGTGACCGTCTTAAGACCCCTTGAGTTATATACACTATGGAGTCAGCCTTAAGGTTTAGATGGAACCCACCTTAAAACCCATTGAGTTATATACACTACAGATGCCCTAATTATTCTCTAGACTGCATTAGTGAAATTCGCCAACTTACCCGATTTGATCGTCCTTACCAAAAGCTGGGTAACCAACTACACAAGAGTAGGGCTGGATAACGAGCTGGCTCGGCTCGGCTCGGCTCGGCTCGGTCTGGCTCGGTAGGATAACGAGCTGACTCGAGCTGGCTCGTTATAACTAACGAGCTAAAAAGCTAGCTCGGCTCGGCTCGTAAAAAGCTCGAGTTAGCTCGTTTGGCTCGTGAGCCAGGGCCAAAAAATGTCTCCATCATATATTCATCCATGGAAGCATGGCTCGTTTGGCTCGTTTGGCTCGTTTAGCTCGTTTGGCTCGTTTGGGTACAATAGAGTACAAATTAACACATGCATGGCTCGTTTGGGTACAATAGAGTACAAATTTACACATTAACACATGCAATAGAGTACAAATTAGGTCCATGGAAGCAGCATATGCATATCTAAATTCCTAGAAGTATGGCTCGTGAGCGGCTCGCGAGCTGGCTCGAGTTGGCTCGTTATAGCTAACGAGCTAAAATCTTGGCTCGGCTCGGCTCGTTATCCTAACGAGCCGAGCCGAGCCAGCCACGAGCCAAGCGAGCTAACGAGCTTCAAGTTTTTCGTCCAGCCCTACACAAGAGAGACCCAGCAGTAATTATACCACAAGTCTCAATGAAGCTTGCATCCAGGACCAGTACCCTGAAAAGGTACAGCATTCAAAGATCTTCTTACTTGTGTATTTAAATTTCGGATGCGAGCTGATCCGCTGTGATGTTTAGCAGTACACAATAATAGTAACCAATAATCCTGAAAACTTTGTTTGGTACAACATCCAATCCATGTCAACTCTAAAAGGCAGTAATGTATAGAAACTTATTATGACCTGACTGCTATTTTAAGCACTTTTCTGTGACTTCCGGGACTCTACTGTATTTCAGTTTAACTAGCCACGTAGGCGTGGCGCCACGCCACGCCAGCCATCGTGTGGATCGAAGTAAAAGAGACGAAAATTCGCAGGAAAAGAAAGCGTGGGTTTTTTTGGCAAAAACCAAGGGCCTTTTCGCAATAAAAGAAGAGTGGAGGGCTTCTTTACAAAAAATCGAGGTCTTTTCGGAAGAAATAAGAGCTGTTCGTAAAAATCCATGACTAAAGGAAAGCGTAGGGGCTTTTCAAAAAAATAAGGGGGGGGGGTTTCACAATAAAAGGAGATCAGAGGGTTGTTTTCGTAAAAATCATGGGTTGTTTTGAAAGAACCGAGGGCCTGTACGTAATTTTCGAAAATACGCGTTGTTATCAACGGGAAATATGCGCAGGGTCTTTTTTGAAAAATCCAGGGACTTTTTCGCTAGAAAAAAGGACTTGTTTTGAAAGAACCGAGGGCCTGTACGTAATTTTCGAAACTGCGGGTTGCTATCTACGAAAAATAAATGCGCAGGGTCTTTTTTGAAAAATCCAGGGACCTTTTCGCGAGGAAAAAAGGACCTTTATGTAATTTTCGAAAAACTGGAGGAAAACACCTCCCCCGGCCGTACGCAAAACGCGCTGACACGCGCCGGCCGAGGGAGGGACGCGGGCGACGTGGCAGGGGCGAGCTGCGGGGAATCCCCCCAATCTTAAGATACGGAGTATATAAATCAGGGTAATTTCCTTAAAAAAAAGGAGATATGGCCCACGTACTGAGGCCGGCACCAGCAAGTCCATAGTTCTTCTACTACTACTACAATGTCAATAGTAGTTCTAAACAACGGCGCCTGCGTCGTCTTAGGTTTCTAGAAAACCTTGGCACGACCTTGACATTTTTTTAGTACTTGCCATGTTATCTCAGAACATGATAAACATGAACAAACAAAGAAGAAACATATTATTGGTGCACAGAAGAAAATGTCTTACCCGAAAGCAGATAAAGCAGATGACGAATGGCTGAAAGGCCAAGGCATGTTGTTTCTCCTATGTGACACCTGTGAACCCATCAAAGCCAACGACCCATGCCCACAGGAAACAGGTAGGTGGATTTCAATACTCGCGTTTTTATCATACACACTAGTCATATGCTTCGAAAGACCAGGCCGTTGTTTACTGCTCGTGTATATCCAATTCCAATCCAACATAGAGTGATTTGGCATTATTGCCGCCATATGCTCGATCGAGCTTTCTTTCAGACATGGACTAGTTTTTCTTTTTCAGGGCCTGTACAAGCAAAACCACTCCAGTAAGAACAAAGTAAAGGAATGATAGTGATTAACACAGATGGCTGATGCTGCCTGTTTTCAGGTGCTGCTAGGATTCAGTGATTCACAGGAAAATAGCATGAAGGTGACTGATACTACAGGCACGATAAAAGTAACCGAGGGTCCGAGGCTGTCCCAAATCTGGACTAAAAGGATGGACCAAAGTGGAGTTATCCTGAAAGAAAATACTAAAAATATTTCCCCACTATCACACAAGACAAGGGTATAGAAAGAGGAAGTTAGTGATAAAGGAGGGGGCCCTCAGGTACTCTGATGCAAAATAATCACCTGGTAATTCAGGGGCAGGATGGAACTCGCACAAAAGCATGACAGGCTTCGGAGTACCTGGTTGCAGGCAATTACGAAAGAGTACTGGGGGCTCCTCTCCTTGATCTCTCTTCCTTCCAACCTTCTTCCTATAAATACAAAGGCATGCACAGGGAGAAGCATCAGGTAAACACAAGACAGTTGCGAAAAGAGGGAGTTATTTACAAGCAAGGAATAGAAAACACCTGCGGACTCTGAAGCCATGTGTATAGCTGCATGGATTTGGCAGGCTCACCCTGTACACCAACTCCTGCTGTTGCTCAACAGAGATGAGTTCCATAGCAGGTACAGGATTCTTTCGATCCTTGTAGGCTTGTAGTATTCCAGTCTGAAAGTAATATCACTGCAGTATGAACTCTCGTTTTGGAATTTAGCTTTCTCCCTCCTAAATTACATGTTCCAAGTTACATGTTTCATGAACCACAATTCATATGTCATGCAAACGCTAATATCCTAACACCCATATGCTGACTTTGTTCACTCAGTTACATAGCAAAATGCTCTAAGAAAAACCTATAGAAAGGTTTCTCATTGCACTACAACAATGATGTGCCTAAGTGGTTCATCTGTTGTTCTTGATGGAATAATGCAGGCCTACAAAGGCAGTAGGATGGTGGGGGGAGGGCTCAAAGAAGATTCTTGGGGGCAGGGATGTGCTCGGTGGAGGAACATGGATGGGGTGCACCAAGGATGGCAGGCTTGCCTTCCTGACAAATGTGCTCGAGCCTGATGCCATGCCTGGGGCACGCACTAGGGGAGACCTGCCCCTCCGGTTCCTGCAGGTATAACAAAAACCTATCAAAAGCTTCTTCCAGATCATTCAAGTTCATATGGTTGAGTGAGCCAATGTAGGATATATGGACAGAATAAGAAAGATATACTCCATTTCTTGTTCAACCCAAGTTGGTGTTTTCTACTATGTTTTACCTGTCACAATCATTCTTTAGCAGCTGGTATAGTAGATATCTGGCCAGAGTCTATCTCTTTGTTCTGACAATGATTGATAGAGACATTGTAAATACGAAGATATACATTCCCCATTCTCATTTCGAAATCAAAACTTTACCTTTTTAAACATTTTTAGCAGTTACTTCTGTTGCAACTGGTTAACCATAGGATGTACCCTAAGAGAAAACAAGTCTGACAATCAACATGGAGTTACCAACGATTCAACATTGTCCCTCCAAGAACAAGCATAACCCACAGTACTTGTACTATGCAGAGCAACAAGAGCCCACTTGAAGTTGCAACTGAAGTGGCAAAAGAAGCTGATGAGTACAATGGCTTCAACCTTATACTAGCTGATCTAACCACAAACGTCATGGTCTACGTGTCGAACCGGCCAAAGGGGCAACCTGCGACGATTCAACTTGTCTCACCAGGGCTCCATGTGCTGTCCAATGCAAGGCTGGACAGCCCATGGCAGAAGGTAAGCAGAGCTATTTCATGTTCAATTGACACATTGTAGATGGATAGAACTCTCAGAGTGCCTCACAAATAGAAATGCATAGGATGTTGTTATTTGATATAGCCTAAAGAAATGTTGAATGTCCAATGAGGTGTCATATATTGATTTTTATTTTTAGTGCTCTAAAGCATAGAATCACAGAGGAAACTTTTGAGCTGGAAAAGGTGTGAGAAAGCAACAGTTGAGCCGTTTCAAGTACTTCACTAGTTATTAACATCGGCACATCTAACTTAATTAATAGCACAGCATGTACAAGAACTATAAGAGGAGTAGATAACACATGATTGCAAGGTACTCTGTCTTAGGGACCATTCGCTCAATTGCTCTACCAAGAATTTAGACCCTTATTCATGGAGACAGTACGTTGGTGCCCAAGGATGCAATGCAGGCAACTTTTTTCATTGTTGTGCATGCACTTGCAGGCGATTCACCTCGGTAAAAACTTCAGGGAATTTCTTAGGAAGCATGGTGACGATGAGGTTGAAGCAAAGGATATAGTTGAGAGGCTAATGACTGACACCACAAAGGCCAATAAAGATAGGCTGCCAAACACTGGTTGTGATCCCAATTGGGAGCACGGTCTGAGCTCCATCTTCATCGAGGTGCAAACTGACCAAGTAAGAACAAACTCTTTGACCTAATTCCAGTTTACAAGTAAATTCAAAGTTCAATTATCTGAAAAAAATACTTATTGGCCACTAAAAAATCGCGTACCTGTTATAGTACAGCACTACAGCATCATACATTTATACTACAACACTGCATTTATTTACGCTCTCACATGTTTCTGTTTTGGCAAAGGGGCTCTATGGGACACGGAGCACAGCCGTTCTATCAGTGAACTATGATGGTGAAGCTAGCTTATACGAGAAGTACCTTGAGAGTGGTATATGGAAGGATCACACAGTGCATTACCAGATAGAGTAGGCAGTACACAAAAAGATGAGAGCTTCAAATAAGAAGGATAAAATAGCTACCCTTGTGCATGTTGTTCTTCCCCAGTTACCTTCATGATCCTCTAATTATGTCAACTAAATTAATTACTGTATGCAGATTTGTCACCTGAAAAGAAAAGTTGTCACTCATATCATTAAATATTAGATTTTATATATAGAGAGAGTATAAATAACAGGGGCACCATGGTGTCTAGGCTTCATAATTAAGATTTTCCATTCATGATTGAGACTTTACATCTTGATATTATATATCATTGCACTTGCACACATCTAAAAGCAATATAAAGACAGGGAGGCTTGGTGCCCGGGCACCCTGGTGTCCCATATATATATATATATATATATATATATATATATATATATATATATATATATATATATATATATATATTACATAAGGCACCATGGTGTCTAGACACCAACATCCGATACACATGTATGATTGATAATTTTTTTGAGTTTGGGTATGAAAATGTTTTATACCCTTGATATATTTATGGTAAGTAAGTTTTGAACTCAGTTCAAATTAGTTTGAACTACTTTTGAGTTCAATGCAACTACGATGAGTATATACCATAAAAATAGTTCAAACTAATTAAACTGAAGTTGAATCTAAATTTTTGAAGCTTGACATCTCAAATATACTTTTTATGGGTATATGAAGATACCCACATCAAGCGTTGCGAATCTCGAAGCAAATCAACGGGTATTGATATTGGTGCCTAGGCACCATGGTGCATGAAACACTCGTCCTATATATATATATATATATATATATATATATATATATATATATATATATATATATATATATATATAGTATAATTAACTAGGACTATACACACACAGACTTTATGTTGGAACCATTCTCTATGGTCATGTCTGCATTACTCCATAAATCTCAGAAAGCTATCGCATCTTCAGTTTTGTTTGTACACTAGATTAATCTCTACATTACTAAATGTATGATACATACTTAAGGTACTAAAAAACTACAGATACAAGGGTAAAAACTCTGCACAGAGAAAATGCACCTAGTGTACCTCTTTTCTTCAATAGACTAGAGTGTGTTGGTCATTCGGACACTGAAGTTCCTAGGCCTGCGTTCATTGAGAAGTACAGAACAGAGCTGTCTTCAAGATTTACAAAAGGTTTAGACATAGACCATAATATGAATGATTCTATACAGTAAAATGCAGTTGTGTTAATATATTTATGCATCATTTCTTCAAACCTAACCAAGGTTCACAAATAGTACCAAAGTTCCTAAGCCTGCATTCCTTGAGAAGTACGGCAAATGCCGGTCCAGAGCTGTCTTCAAGATCTACAAAAGGCTTAGCCACATACCATAATATGAATGTTCCTCTATAGTCAAATGTGAAAATATTTATGCACAATTACTAAATACCTAACCAAGGCTCACAAAGAGTACCAAAACAGGATTTCAGTGAGATGAAAACTCATGCCTCGCCAACATAAGTAGACAGAATGTTAAGCTTTATTGTCAGAATTTCAGCTTGCATACAAGAAAGCTAGAAAGGACGGTGAAGCCTAGTATTACACCCTAGTAGTTGAATACTACACTTTCACTTTTGTGATCTTGTTCTTCCGTATTTGCATCTTCTCTGCACGGTTCACATCGCTGCTCACGGCACTGCTGGGGCATCCATCTTGTGATTGTTCTCTCATGAACAATAAAGTGTTCTAAACAATCGGGGGGGCTCGATTCACAGCAACTGCCACCGCTGCTGCTGATGTTCAGAACAAGCAATGTCTTGGCAACACTGCCAGAAGCCCGGAGCGCACATAGTAGATCGGACCACACCTTCAGACGGCCACACATACTACCAAACTCTTTGCCTTTTGGAACTACAACCACTGCAAACTCTGAGTGGACGAGAGCTGGGTGATGACGGTAGGCAACAAAATCCGCACCATACTGCAATCCTGACCGCACCACCCAGTTCTTGGATCTAAGATGTGAGTACGCCTTGTACATCTCAGGAAATGGCTCCAATGTGGAGCTCAAGTGATCCCACAGCTCCCTTCCAGTCATCTGCTTCTTGTTCTCTGACTCAACTGTGAAGCATTTCAAACCATGGGAAAGGTAGAAGACCTCCTCAGGGCCCAGCTGGAACCACTGTTTCTCTGCTCCTGCATTTTCCACAGCCCGGCCAAAGGCGGCACGGTTCAGAAGCACAGCTTGCTCCGGTTTGACTCCAAGAATCGCGTCCCCGCCCCCGCCAGATAAAATTGCCACAAGTTTTGAACCTCCCAGTGAAGCCCGGAGATCAGCAATAATGCTTGACATGGGATTAGCTGCTGCTAGAGCTGCAAAGTCCTTGCCGTCTTTGCCCTTCTTCCATCTCGGACCTGACATGTCCATAAGCTGATAAAACAACAACATGAGAGATCAGCTAAAAAGGCAAAGATTTAACAAATTAGTAAGAGCTAACATTGGCACTCGACTTCCGTATCCGCCTTGCCTAGATCACTGGCGAGTGATGTTACAGCAATCAGCACAACTGCACAAACTGAAAATTGGAAGTCTGGGATTGTGAGATACCTCCTACTCGGAAGACCTCGGCTCGAGGGCTCCTCCCTCCTGCCCTGCGGCTGCCGCGCGGGCCGCACTGCCCTGGTGGTTCCGGCTGGCGGTACCCGATGCTCCGGCCCCAGCTGAGCCCCTGGTGGGTCGTCCCCTGAAGTCGAGCAGCCGTGGAGGCGTCGGCGCCGAGCAGAGAGGCGGTGCGCTCGCGTCAAGCAGGGCAGCCGAGCTGTGCGGGGCGGGGAGGCAGCGACGTGGTGTGCATGGGGCGGCGGCGGCGCTCTTGGTCGCGTCGGGGAATGGGGAGTTGTTGCCGAGTGCCCGAGATGTCGACGTTACACAAGCAATTAATTATGTTTTATAATTGAATACTCTGAAAACTATTCTAGTGAAAGTCCCAACCGTGCAGTTGTTATTCAAAAGCCACTTCGCCAAAAATTGATCAGGATTTAATCTCCTTCGCGCAAACAGACTTCACAGACATCACGTAAATCCTTTTGTTTCTGGAATATGTAGTGCAACTTTAGAGAAGGGAAACCTTGGGAAAAAAGTGAGTGTCGCACAGGCCAAACACACTGTCAGAAGCAAAGCTAACACAAACTTCTCGACTTGCTCCATTTCCAAAAACACCACCTTTTTTTTATCCACTTCGGCTACAAGAGCCTGTTTGGTTGGTGCCTAAATTTGCCATGTCTAAACTTAGGCAATGTGTGGCTGCCACAGAAAGTGTGGCTAACAAAATCGAAGCCACACTTATGGCAAAGTTTGGCAAGAAACTGAGTCTATGACGTGTGGGGCCAGGTGCTAAGAAAGTGTGGCATGCCACGATTGCGTCGATGAACCAACGACTACCTAAAAGCGTGCACGCCTAATTTGTGGCTAGGCAACTTTTGGTCATGAACCAAACAGGCCCCAAGTTGGCTGGCTCTTACAAAGAGAAGGACCCTACTCCCATTTATACAAAGTACCGTAACAACTAGCTAATACATGCAAATGAGCGAAAAGTATATGGATGTTGTCTTCGTATATTTCCATAAACAAATATAAATACCTCTGTTAGAAATAATCTTGACTTAGAGTTCAAGACATAGTAGAATCCGTCTCTGTGTATAACTCAAGTTGAAGTTGTGTCCAACTTGAAATCTGAATACATATACAAGTAGGAGATTATTAGCCTATATATTGAGGAGGCTTGTAGCCAATTTTATAAGAAAAAGAGAAGAAAAAGGAGGAGCAAATAAGATAATATAGAAATTTAGAAATTCTCCTATGTTCTCTCTGTTTATTTGCGATGTGTGCATTTTCTCCTGGATCAAAGTTTTAACAAGTGATATCAGAGCCTCAGCGAGAAGCGAGTCACTGAAAAAAATCGTATCGACAATTCCATTTCGCGCTCGTCTTGAGCGGTGCTCATGAGGCCTCCGCGCGCGCGTCGTACAGCTGGAGCAACAAAAGCTAGCGCCGAGAGAAGCAAAGCAACGCAGTTGTCCCGAAGCAACGCAGCAAAGCAAAGGAGAGATGTGTCACCGTTCTGCATCAAGTATGAGTTTAGTAAGTCATAGTTGAGACCGACTGCCTCAATGTTTTAGAATCTTTGTATCTGGATGGACTTGTACTAGTTGAGTTGAGTTCCTACATGTAGCTTGCATGTAGAACGCTTCATGTGGAGGCGTGGCTGGTAGTTCATAATGTATTGAGACTAAAACTAGAGTATATCAAGTCAAGATTAAGGGGGAGATTGTTAGAAATAATCTTGACTTAGAGTTCAAGACGTACTAGAGTCTGTCTCTGTATATAACTCAAGTTGAAGTTGTGTCCAACTTGAAGTCTAAATACATATACGAGTAGGAAATTATTAGCCTATATATTGAGGAGGCTTGTAACCAATTTTGTAAGAAAAAAGAGAAGAAAAAGGGGGGAGCAAATAATAGAATAGAGAAATTTAGAAATTCTCCTGTGTTCTCTCCGTTTATTTGCGATGTGTGCGTTTTCTTCTGGAATAAAGTTAACAGCCTCCAAACAAAGTAGCAAAATAATGTTAATATTTTATTAGTTAGATTCAATTGTGGAAAACAAATTCCAATAATGGCCCACTAAATTCAACCTAAGTCTCTAGTCAAGGAGATAGTCCTATACTCATATGCCTTGTGTCGTCACTTGTAATATTTCAAGAAAACAAGTCCATTCACATGATGACAGTCTTGCAATGTGGATTCAGAAAAGATTAGAGTATAGAAGGTGAGAGCGATATGCACAAAAAATTTCTATGCTCATTTTGAATGTAAATGTTGGCACCATCCTTTCTGCATATAAAATTCTCTATGGACGGCTACAATAACTAGTACAGATACCAAACATTTGAAAATTACACAGTAGAGCTCTGTAGGAGCCCAGATTATACAATCTGGAATCCTCTGTGATTCCACCGCACTATTCCCTGGATCAGTAGATAGTGCTCACAAATTACAGTTCTGAATATCAAAAGTACATATCAAGCGGAAGCGTAAATATGATAGTAAACTTACTCATGGACCGATTAGGTTCTAGGGTATCGCTCAACACATTGCCCTTTTTCTGGGTGTAGACGGGAGGAAGAGAGTTTGCGTAGAAAGGGGTTTACACTTAGCAATAGGTAGAACAAAACTCTGGAACCTATTGATATTTTCCTTGGCGTAGACGGTAGGCAGAGAATCTATACTTAGAGAAGGCTAAAAGGAAAGGGAGAGATCTTTATTCTTCTAGATAGATTGTAGACTTCCAGAGACCTGCTTGTTGACTTCGTCGTCTCCTTACCTTCGTAGAGTGGAGTATTCGCATCGTCCGTTGGGCTTATGATAGTCTTTTGCCCAAAGATAATTATTCTTCATGGCGGTTTTCCAGCATTCTTGTTTATCCTTGCTACCCCCCTTAAAATGGATATCACTAATCATTATTTGTCTCTTCTGTTTCCAGGCATGATGGGTCCTCCGGGTAGGTAAAGAGAGAATGTTAGTAGAACAGGGTCTCGAGTCTTGATCCTTGGTGATCTGTCACTTGCTTTGGTAGATTTGACTGGGTTTGCGACAAGCGGGCGAGAGGAATAACATGAGGTAAGGATTGAGTCGTGGGGATAAGGTGAGCTAACCCATGCGATTTTTTTAAAAAGGGCACTCCCGAGCGATTGGGGTGATACAAAATCGCACAAACTTTCAAAACAAGCTTTTCCCATGATCTGCAGTAGGGCGCCCAAGGGCAAGAAGGCGGTGCAGTGGTTCAAATAGAATCTTGCAACAATACATCGTCTACTCGAGGGCACACATAAGAGGCGCAGGGTTTGTCTACGTAGTCCATTTAAAACAGGACCACCTTATCTTCATGAACATCTTCAGCGTTCCTAACTTTAAATTTTTGGAGTAAGGGTACAAGAAGAGGGTCAAAATTGCCTTTTGAATCAATAGACGAAGAGGAAAGTATGTAGGGCAATTTGATTGATATTAGCACTCACTCTTGTGTTATTATTTTGAATTCGGGTGAGAGAGCTTTAAGGTAAAATGGCTAAGGCGACATATGGATGAGGAGAATCATCTAAGAGAGATAAGAATGCGCAATACCACTTATATGTTTGGAATTAGAATTTTGAAGAAATAACTCTAGTCATGAAACTAACGGCCAGGCTAACTAGGTCACGACCTGCAGTCGATATGCTCTGATACCATCGCTGTAGGAGCCCAGATTATACAATCTGGAATCCTCTGTGATTCCACCGCACTATTCCTGGATCGGTAGATAGTGCTCACAGATTCTGATTACGAATATCAAAAGTACATATCAAGCGGAAGCGTAAATATGATAGTAAACTTACTCGTGGGCCGATTAGGCCGAAATCAATAAATTGCAGCAGCGGAAGAACGAAGCACACAGGTGGGACCTTCAGGACATGCCCACAGGCAGCCAATTGGAGGTTCGCGACCTAGCCCTTGACATCTTCATCTTCTCGGCCAACTTGTCCAATCTTGTTGTTGAGACGAGGTGATTTGATTCCTGATTCTGAATTTTGTCGCAAAAGCGAGCGTGAGCACTCCGACCCCGTGCTCCGCGAGCCAATACACAGAATGCAAATAAATAGTATGCATGGCTAAACAAAGGAGAGGCTCGGGTTATTTTATTTGCCATAAAACGCGTTTAGTAGCATTTCTATTATTATATCATATTGTTATTTTTGTGACCTAAAGACTCCTCACCGCAAATGACATCATTGACTTAATCCACCAAAGACTCACGCTCTTTATTAACTGCTGTCTAAGACTCCCAACAGCGATTGCCATAATTGACTTAATCCACCGAAGACTCACTCTCATTATTAGCTGCTGTCTAAGACTCCCAACAGCGATTGCCATAATTGACTTAATCCACCGAAATTACACTTTCTTTATTGAGTGCTATCTAAACTCCAAACAGCATGTGACGTCCTCTATTCAATCCACCGATCATATTCTTTCTGTAATGGTTGCTGTCTAAGACTCCAAACAGCGAATCCCATTAATTATACAATCCACCAATATCTTTTGTATTCCAAAATTCCTATCAACCCATTCCTTTTGCTATTGATCCACAACCACAAATTGCTCTTACAATAATCAACCTTATTTTCCATTATCTATTTCTAACTAACCCACTAGTATACCTCCATCAAGAGTATCATTGATCAAGCCTACGATTCAATATTATATATATCCACCAAGAATAGCATTGATCAACTCTACAATTCACCATTATATATCCACCAAGAATATCACTAATCAAGAATTATAATCCAATACTTGTATTATTCCTCCAAATTCCCGAAGATTCAATTAGATCATTTATCTAGCCTATCTATTCAACTAGACCCCACTAATTTATTTCTCTCAGAACCCACACTATCATTTCCTATTCATGATCGACCTGAATCCACCAATACCTTTATGTGCATACTACAAACATCTATTTCCTTTACTCGCGACCCTGCTTATTCTTTCCATATTTTATTTTGTAGGAATAGAAATGGCACTATTTGAAATACAATACATAAAATTTCCTGAGACCTAGCAGCTTTGGAACAAAACATAATGTTCAAGGAATATTAACATGATTTTCCATACATATGGCATCACACCATATGTCTAATATCACCATAATTTTTCCATACATATGGCATCACACCATTTGACATATTTCAGCGTTATAGCCGCTTAACTTACCACTGGGACAACACCCAGGACAACTCAAATCAGGGCTTTCCGCTGCCCTCCACTTTTCCATTCCCATCCATAAAGCATTTTGAAATAGAACTATATCTGGTTAAGTTCCCATGTCCGCCCTTGACCGTGGGCACGGCTATTCGAATAGTTTTGACTCTGCAGAGTTTGCACACTTTACCCACAAGAGACAGTTTACTCGTTGCCCCACACGATTCCTTAGCCGTGCGGTTGAGCCAACCATCACAGTAACCGTTCAAAGTACCTCGCCCCGTCCATCATCTCACCCTATGGGCCGCTCCCACTTGCGGTGGGTCCCATACGTTGTGCGGAATGTTCCCCTCCTATGCGCCTAGCGGTGACTCCCGCATTGCTAGCACGCCGCAGAAGAACTTCACTTACAAAGAGTGTCCCATTCAAGCCGTCACCCGAATCGCTACTTGCACCACCACTTCTCCTCCACCGATGATGATGACTTTTGGTCCAGTAAATTTACTAGGCCAAGTTGTACTTTCAGACTTGTGGTTGTACTTGTTTTACAGGAGGTCATGACAAGATTCAGTCCTTAGGGTTATCAGGCGGTCTGCCACAAACCACACTCGTGCACCCAGCACCATACCCCGAACCATTCGCCGGATAATTAAGCAATTTGAGGTTTTGGGAATGTAAAATAACCATATCCAACATATACCGATCATTACCACCATGATCGCCCAACCACATTTTCTCATGATTAAAGTGATGCTTGGATGTTCTTACTCCCACAAGTATCTAAGCAAAACTAAGCATGTCATATAATTATGGACTTATTTTCAAAAGATTACTATGATAATTTTGCTAGGGCGACAAGGTTCTCATGTTCAAATATTCCAAAGGAGGGGCAATATTAATCAAGTTAGATAATAGGCATTTAGCTAGAATTCTAAATTAAACATGTATTTGCATATAAAATAACAGCATGCAATTTGATAATTTAAACAAAAATAATTTGCAGAAAATATAGGTTCAACATGATCAAAGTATTGACTCGCCTGGCGCAGTTTACCGCGGTCTTGAGCTCACACAATGCTTTTTCATTTGTCGATCTTGAGGTCCGGGTCTTTATCTTCATCTCGATCTCGGCCTCACTTGATCCTTGATTCTTCCGGACTCCAATTTCTAATTACGTGCTAAGTAACTGAATTCAAATAAAAATAAATAACTCAAGAGATCCAAATAAATCCAAACACTTTAAATACCAGATTTAATTTTAAAGTATACCTCCATTATGATTTGAGAATAGAAGGATGGTTCAGGTTAGCGTGTTGTAATCACAGCGGTAGCTGGATTTGAGCGGGAGGACGAGTTGTCTGAATGCTTTACCGTGAGGGGAAAAATTTAGAAACATGAGGGATCAAAAGTGAAGATGTACCTACAGGAATTATCTGTTTTTGGGAAAAGAAGGTGGCCAGACATGTCCGATTGGGGAAAAGCGAGGCGTGACCTTTTGCTTGATGACTTTTTTTAATTGATTTACATTTATCAAGGAAGTTCTATGAGACAAGCAGGTCTTATGGACAGATAAAAGAGTGTAGCGAAGTTAGTAAAGAGGGACAGGGCTTTGCAATGCTAGGATCCGAGGGGGGGGGGGCTTTACATGAGAAGAGTATAACTTTAAATACTCGGTGTTACTTTGATATTTCATGTGATAATACTTGTCCGAAATTTGCAACTGAATGTCCATAGGGGTTAATCATTTAACCAACTGTAATTCACGGTCTGCCTGTTATTGGATGAGTGAGTTATGAATTATCATGGATCTTCTTGATAGGGCTATTTCTTTTATTATTAATTATTTTTGATCATTAAGTTTAAATCCCGAGAGAACACCTAGGGATTTCAATAGGCACGCCTACATGAATTTAGTTAAAGGTGTGCTTTGGGTTAGGTATCATAGATATTTTACATACATTTTAGTTACTATTATAGTGTTGTGTTATTATTATTATTGGTATTTAAACTTATTCTTTTGGGACCGAGCATGCCATACTATGTTATACTTTTAACAGCAATATTTGATTAAATCTACAATTGAGATTTATTTATTTATTTATTATTATTTTTTGATGACATGCCAGTGATGACTACCATTTACCTAGCTACCTTAGATAGATTACTCTTAATTATCCGCTGACCTAGAGGTTGCTTTGTTATAATTGTGTCATATATAAATTTTTCTAACATGACATTTCTACTAAAAAACCATCTTCTACTAATATTCCTTTAGAAGTTTCAGATTTAAATAATAAAGGTACATTTATATGATCACTAATCCCACATTTAAACCTTACATAATCTCCTTTTCATTCTAGCTAAATTTTATTGACTTCTCTAAATTATTGTTAAATTTTCCTTGATTTTTACTACCTAAAAGGGTTACAAAAATTGAAATAAAAATGGGGAAATGGGAGGTGCGGCCAGCTGGAATCGAACCCCGGACCGTAGGACAAGGAAGCTAACGGGTTTGCTCAGCTAACCAACTGGTCGCTCAGTCTTTCGCGACACACCAAAGGACAGAAAATTTAAAGTTGCTAGCGGTGGTTGGGGAACTAAAGCGAGCGACCGATCGGTGAACAAAGGAGGCGCCGGCAGGCGGATGGTGGCGTTGCGCGAGGGGTAGCAGAGAGAGGCGGCGGCTCATGAAGCGGATTCGGGGTAGGTAGGGAGGAGGATGGGGCAGCACTTTGGCCGAGCGCGGCGAGGCGGGTGGGCGGCAACTTCGAAGCGGCCGGCGGCGAGGTGGTTCTGATGCGACGGCGGCGTGGTGGAGGAAGGGTAAATTGACCGGCCACAGGAGCACAAGGGGGTCTTGGGGATGCTCACCATGCTATTTTCCTGGTTGGGGATCGCCCTCAGCGGGCCGACGACGTGCACGGTGGCGGCGCGAAGAAGGGCACCGTGGCGAGAGGAACTCCGGCAAGGGGAGGCTCAGCCGGCGGTGGGGAAGGGTCCACGGCGTCGCAAAGATGCCGCATAAGCGGAATCGGGAGGAGTCGCGAGGCGGTGGTGGTGGCCCAGTGGAGGCGCGCGGCCGGTTTTGGGAGAAGGGCCTGCGGCGAGCTCCAGCGGGAACTCTTCTAATTAAGCTTAAGGGGAGGCGGACGGGGAGTAGGGGCATGTTGGGGAGCTGTGGGATTGGCCGGGCGTTGCCGGAGGGCCGGAGTGGTGTGGAAGCGCTGGCATCGGTTCTCGGCGGCGGGAGAAGGAGCGAGAGAGGAGGAGTGGCGCGGGAGCAATGGGAGGCGAGAAGATCCTTATAGCCATGGGGGATGGTATCGCGGCGGCTGTTGCCGGCGACCGCGGCACGGGATTTGGGATGGGGCGGCGGCAGCGGGGTTGACGCGGCCGGTGCGGCCGGGCGGCGTGCGATGATGCGAAAGCAGGGGTGGTTCAGCGAGGCGGCGTGGGGCGGTCGGCGATAGGGTTGGCGGCGTTGCGATGCGCGGCAGCGACGCACGGGACGGCGGGGCAGTGGCGCAGCGCATGGCGCGCGCAGTCGCGGCGGCGTCGCGCGACTGAGCGGCGTGGCGCGCGCGCAGTCTTTGCGGTGTGGGAGCGATGGGAAGAAAGGAAAAGGGAAAAGAAGAGAGAGGCTGGCGGGAGGGCCGATGGCGGAGAAGAGAAAAATAAAAGAATGAGAAGATATGAAACTTTAGCGATTTTGAGATTTTAAATCCACGAGTTTGAATTTCTATTTCCTAATTAGAATTGCTGATTTTTAATACTTGAAGCTTTTATTTCAAGCTTTTAGTCCAATTTTCTAGATGCAAAATCTAATAATTCTCTATTTTTTATTTATATATATATATATATATATATATATATATATATATATATATTATAAATTGTACGTATATAGATTCTTGAACGTCCAAATTTGGGTTCTGTATGCTATTTAATTTTAAAAGAAAGAATTTCTAGCTCAACCTTTTTGGAGATATGGTTTAATATTCTTTTCGATTTCATTTTATTAATTCTTGAATTTAATTTCGAGATCTTAGTATGTAAATTCATTATCTGCAATATCGTCTTTCGTTTTTATTATTTACACGATCTTATTTCTTTTCGAGATTATTCTTGGTTACTAATCTGCACAAAACAAAACTCAACAAGATTCCAAATAAATATTCATAAAAAGCTTTGAACATCAGCGAAATGCAAGAAAAGTTTTTAAAACTCCATATTTTTACATATTTGAATTTTGGGGACGTTACAAGCTCAAAGTTTATCAAAGTGATTTTTGTAGTGTATAATAAAATTAAATAGCAAACAATCTTACTTTCATGGTGACCCAAGAAGCAATTTATTTAGAATTGTCGGTGTTATAGGGGTGGCCCACCCCCCGTGACTGTGGCCGTGCAACTAGTCCAACATGTAATAGGCCCGATAGTGTAGAGGAATATACCAGTGTAAACATACTAATGTACCCTCATCCTTTGTAAATACTAAGGGGTAGAATGGGGATTTTCCATTCTACCCCACTCATATATATAAACCCCCAGGAGGGGCAAAGGGGGATCATCCTCTCATTCTTACCAGCTCCTCACAGATCTAGCTCTCCTCTTCTCCTTTACTTGTCCTCTTCATTCCTGTTTAGCCTGTAGCTACAACAGATGACGCCGTCCGTGGGGATGACTAGAAGCTTTGTGCAGGACCTTCCCTCCGCGAACTGGACCTCGCGCGTGTCACCACGATCCCACGCGAATGCATGAGTGCATGCATGGCTACAGATCTATGCGGAAGCATGCGATGCATGCATGCAGGGAGGGCGAGGGCACTTCGCGCAAGCTAAGCAAAGCCTCCGCGGGTCTCCACGCGGTGTGCAGCCTCCGCGTCGAGCTTTCGCGTCGAGACTCCGCGCAACGTCGAGCCTCCGCGGGTATGTACGTACGCACAAAGTATCCCTTCGAGTATATCTATCCATCCATGCATGGGCCCTCTAAGCTTCCACGACATTTTATCCATCCATGTATGATGCATGCACGCGTAAAACTTTTGATTGCATGTGTTATACGTGTATGATTGTATTCGTGTACGGGTGGAGGCGAGCCAACCAAATACCCACGCGCGGGGGCTTCTAGCTCGGATATCGTCGTGAGCCTCCGTGTCCGGGCGGAGCTCTCCCTGCCCTCACTGCGCAGCAGCCTCCGCGCGGGTGAGGTTGCGGACACGTGCGTGCAGGATCCCGCACTACTACAGAAATCCACATTACAGACGGTTCAGAAACGTCATCACAGACGGTTTTCTGAACCGTCTGAAATTATGGGTCAGTGATAATCAAGTTATCACAGGCGGTTTTGAACCGTCGTGATTATGCGATATCACGAGCGGTTTTTAGAAAAACCGTGCGTGATTATCGATATCACGCAGCGGTTTTGTACTAAAAGCGTGCGCGATTATCGATATCACGAGCGGTTTTGTACTAAAACCGTCGTGATTATCAATATCACGACGTTTTTTCTAAAAACCGTCGTGATATCGGATAATCGCTGACGGTTTTAGTACAAAACCGTCTGTGATATCGATAATCCTGACGGTTTTCTAAAACCGTCTGTGATACTCCTCCCAATGAGAATATATTTACATTTATAGCTAGCCTCGAAATGCTAGCCATGCCCTCTGAAACAAGCGGATATATACATACAATTCACATGGAAATCATTTCACATACATAAAACATCAATTCACATCTCAATTCATTTCACAAACATAAAACATGCACTCTCACTCATTTGACAAACATAAAACATCCATTTCACAAAGCAAATAATTGAAATGAAATAAAATATCCATTTAGAAATATACAATTACAAATCCGGAGTGATAAGAGCAATAAAAACTCATGGTGCTTGATGGAACCGTCATACGGCTTTATAACTTGAGACGACAAAAGTACGCTAACTCGATCGATTCGGGCAAGGTCAAATTTGTTTCAATGCGGATGACGGGATAAATGCGACTGTCGATAGGAATATCAATGTGCGTATATATAACATGATAAGTATGAAGTAATTATGGGAAGATTGACAAACCTTGGGATTGGTAATCCTCGAGGAATCGAGGAGTAGTTCCATATGGTGGCAAGCGTAGTAGCCACATGTGTTGCCCGTGTTCTTTGGTGGCACTTGCAAAAATAGAATGTGTCAATTCAAGAGGCATTAATTACTACAAACTGTTGCATAGGATTAATTAATGTGTAATAGCGAATACTTTAAAATCTCGAGCATGTGTCGGGCCTTTGGCCCTGGCTTGGAGTCACCTCCTTTGCAACGTACATCTCGAGCGCCCTCACGTGATTCGAAAAGATTAACCTTAGTCATTCGGAAGGAAAGAAAGAGTACAATATAGGTATGTATGGAGAAAATGTACTTACGCATCGATTACTTGGTGATAAGTGTGAAGTCCATTTTATTCTTACTTAGGGAATCAGGTAATATACCATGTTCCATTTTGGTACAATCACTATTAAAATCAATGATAGCTCGGTTGTAGGGCATAAATGCGTATTCATCGGTGCGGTAATCCAAAGATCCAGTGCAATGTACCTCTGGGCGAAGGGTCTATCCTCGTCGATGGTATACTTGGCGACCATGTGTGGGTCCAATAAACCAACCGATGCTTTGGATGCCTAGCTTTACTCAGCATGTGGCTACATATATACACAAGAAATCAACAAATTATCGAAATTTATCGGTATGACATGAAGCGAGAGGCGTGATTGTACACACTTACGGCGTCGGCATCGCATGAGAGAGGCGTCAGTGTTGGCGTGTAAAGATCGAATAAATCATCAAAGGTGACTACGAAGACACCGTTTTGCATATTGTGATGTAAATCACTCGGCAAGAATTTGATAGAGATACTTGAGATCCGCTCTTGCTCTGGTTTATTGGATTGTTGCATGTACCACATGTGCAATTGCACGCAACTATATGCTAGGCGTTGGAGGGCCTTTTCCTCGAGCAACGGCTCGCCAAGCACGAATTTGCGAGCTAATGGCATGCGAGATTTCATCATTGGTCTTTGCTTTGCTTTTGCCCTTGCTGCCCTTGCTGCCCGATCGTAGGTCGACTTTCTGAGTAGCACCGGTGGTGGAGGTTGCACTTGTTCGGTAGCGGGTCGGTTCGGTTGCCCTTGTGGAGAAGGCACGGTGCGTTTCGATCGCCACCGGTGAATAAGCCTCGAGCAGATATCACTTTGGGCCGCGGATGGCGGATCAATGGCTTGCCCTAAAGTCACGAGCTCGTCGTTGGTGGGCTTCGGTAGTGGGGCGACCTCAAAATTGGTGTTTACCCCATCTCGACACTTTGCGAAGCTGTTGCTAAGGTTGTTGTGCACCACGGCCTCGATACGAGACGGATATGCCATGCCCACGCGGCGCTCAGCGCAGCGGAGGCATATCTTACTTGGGCGTGCGCCGTGGCTCCTACATAGCGATACAAAATTAGCTACTCAACTAATAGGCATATCCATGGAGCAAGCATTCGAGAGATAATAATTATTACCAGGATGTCGCCCACCGAAATCTGCCCTCGCTGCGCGGATTGGGCGCACAACTACTCGGATGGTTGCGCGGGCTAGCTAGACCGATGGCGGCGGCGGCTGCTGATTTTCTGTAATTCTCCGCACCTCATCTCTAACATAATCAGCAAGCTCCTCTCTAAGAGATGCCTTGATCTCTTCTCGTAGCTGTGCCTCGCGATCGGCTTTGCTTCTCTTCCTACGCCGAATCTTGGTGAGTCATCTTGAAACCATGTTTCCAAGGAACATAAAGCCAAGGCCTCTCGTGCGGCACAGGTGCTCCTTGTTTCGAGGCGCGGAGAGCATATCATTCTCCTTCGTCCTGGAATGATCCAGCGTAGATTCAAAACTCGGCTCTTCTGCAAGAACACGACATGTCATTTTACCGTAGGAGGTTGTGGAGTAATTACAAGCTACGTGGTTCGTTCGATATCTTACGGTATTTGGGACACTTGCTGGTCTGCGGGGTTTGAAAGGAGACATCCTCGATGTCGTTGTAGATGACCTTGCTCTAATCCAATTTCGAGCGGTCATCAGGATATTTGAAAATGGCGGGCGATGTCTGTTTGGGCTGCGATTCATCCTCCCTCGTCCATGCAGGATTTTACCCGCATACCCGGTGTGCCAAGTGCGTGGGGTGGGTGTTTTTACTGGAGGGCCTTGTGCGCCGCACTTGTACTTTTGAACTCGTCGGTAATCTTCATCGCCTTGAACTGTTCCCATTGTGATTCCAAGAATGGGTATTTATGATAAGGCGTTTCGTGCATCTCCACATATTTCTTGACAAGCGTGCTCTTGAAGTTCTTCCATGCTTTGCACGCCGCTAGTAAGGTTTGTCGTTGCACGGCGTCTTGATGTTCTTACGGGATCTCAAGCGGCGCCAAAATTTCTGTCCTGGCTCGCTTTTCCGAGTCGGAGGCACGTCCTTCCACGAATTGAATGTGATCTCAATTCGTTCTCGTGCAACTATGCGATCATTCTTCTCCATAAACTTCTTTGTTTTCTTAGGAATGAGAGGCACCCGGATACATTGACTGTGTGATGATAAATCGGCCCTCGGGCTTCTTGATAGCCCTCTTCCTTGGCGTTTTGCTTTTGGAGCGGACTCCTCCGCGAAGATGGTGAAGAATGAGTGGAAGACATGTTGCTCAATTTGTGCGTCTATTAGGACGGGATGAGGAAACATGATGCTCAATGATATGAAGAGAGGAGAGGAGTAGGGGAGGGGAGAAGGGAGGGGAGAAGGGAGGGGTGATGTGCCTATCTTAGTTCCATATTTAATTCCAACTAAATTCAATTTATATTTCCAACATAACATGAATGACATAAATTGCATGTAAACATATAATTCTATCTTGCCATTCATAACCATGTAAATATTCAATGAATATAAACACCAACATGCTGAAATAACATGACAATCTGTCTTCTAAGCAAATAAACAATTAAATCCAGCATTACACAAATTAATTGTTTTAGATTTGCTCTCGATCTGAGTTGCGCAAGATTGAAAATCTTGGCCATCTCATGCTAATATCGACACTCATCATCAATAATCCGATTATTAAAGATTTGAGCTCACAAAAATACATGTCTAGACAAGATTAATCTGCATCACAAATAGATCAATTGAATAAAAGGATCATTCTACACAAGATTATCTTGCATCACAAGATTAATATAATCTGCATCACAAACAGATCTCAAAAGATGTAAACTTATATGCCCAAAGAAATAAGGTCTAACGATAGCCGAAATACCAAGGAGCTCAAATCTAACTCAACAGATTATTTACATTTTCGATATTATCATCACGAGCGAGGAGGCGGCGACGGAGGATTGAATGCACTCACAGTAGGATGGCGGCGTCGGCGGGCTCGGGATGGCGGCGTCGGCGGGCTCGAGGATGGCGGCGTCGGCGGGCTCGGGGCTCGGGGATGAGGCCGACGGCGGCGGCGGAGGAGGAGGCCTACGGCGACGGAGGAGGAGGAGCGGGAGAGCGCGAGTTTAATTAGATGTATATCACTGCAGCGGAAAACCCTAGCCGAGGAATATATGGCGGGATTATCACGAGCGGTTCCACATTTAGAACCGTGCGTGAAATTATTATCCTGAGCGGTTCTAAATGTGGAACCGTGCGTGATAATAATATCATGACGGTTCTAAAGTGTGGAACCGTCTGTGATAATCATTACACCGCACCTACCGGTGCATTACAACACCAACCAGCTTAAATGCCAACATACAACACAATATATTTCTTCACACATTTGCCACATGCATTGTTGTATACAAATATGCCAATTCACATATACATAACACATATACATCATTCTACTTGCTTATTTCCTTGGCAACATATAACACAATGTATTTCTTGACACATTTGCCACATACATCACACACATGCATTATTGTATACAAATATGCCAATTCACATATACATAAGACATATACATCATTCTACTTGCTTATTTCCTTTAAAAATTAGCCCTTCATGATGATCAATGCGTGCGTAACTAGTTTAAATCACGTTGTTCGTCGTCGACCCTTATGCCTTTTCCAAAAGGAGGTAACTCGTCAAATTGATTGTATTCTTCCTCATCCACTACATTCTCTACTCGACAATTCTCCTTTTTCCATGAAGAACTACATGGCGTCTCTTATTTGCCGGGTCGGTTACATAGAAAACTTGAACAACTTGGTTGGCGAGTGCGAATGGTTCGTCTTTGTACCCGACAAGTTGCGGGTCCACGGTAGTGACACCGTGCTTGTCAACCTTCACTGTGGGAGATGCACCCAACGGCGCGAAATAAGGGGATCTTGAACAACACGTAGTCGAGCTCCCAAATCTCTTCTATGAACCCATAGTACGAGTTTCTCGACCCATCGGTCTGAACGCATCTATCACGGACACCGCTGATTCAGTTAGTGCTCTTAACATCCACGAGGCTGTGTATAAAATGTGTACCCATTTATGTCATATCCTTGCCATGTCACAAGCTGTAAATGTTGGCCCTTTTGCCAACCATGTCATCGTCTCACTTGGCGAGCTCTAGCGATTTCCTCCTTCAACCATTGGTTGAACCAGTGTGTGTTGTCTCATGATCCAAACATCGGCGCTCGGATTACATTGCGAAGCACATCCTTGTGCTGAGTCGACATAAGCGCCACTTGATCATGTGTTGCAACACCGTGAAATGGGCTTGAGTATACGTGTCTATATCTGCGATGATTGCTTTCCTTCCGATAGTTCCGATACCTTTGGCCTCCCCTCATGGCGAGATTGAGGCACACCTATCGGTTGAATCGTGCCATATAATCGACACAAAACTCAATAACCTCTTCGCTTGCATAACCTTCGGCGATCTGCCCTCGCCGAGATCGATTCCGTCACGTAAGACTTGAGAATTCCCATGAACCTCTCAAATGGGTACATGCTACGTAGGAATACGGGCCCGCACATTTTATCTCCCACACAACATGAACAATGAGATGGACCATGATGTCGAAAAAGCGAAGGAGGAAATACATTTCAAGATGACATAGAGTCATCACCACCTCGTCTGCAAAGCATCTAGTCCTTCGGGATCAATGACCTTACGAGCAATTGTGTTAAAGAAATAACATAGCCTCATGTTGTCTCTCGAACTTTGATCGGCAAAATATTTCTAATTGCAATAGGGAGCATCGTGTCATCGACACATGACAATCATGAGACTTCATGCCATTTAACTTCAAATCTTGCATCGAAACAAGTTTCCTCACGTTGCGGAGTAACGAGGCGGAACTTTGACACCATGCAAGCAGCGCACGATTCTGTTTTCTCGGCCTTGGACAGAGTGTAACACGCAGGGGAAGATACGTTCGTCCATTATCATTGTCGGTGCTAACTCGGGCACGATGTCCATATCGGCCAAGTCAAGCCGTCGCGTTGGCGCCGTCCTTTGTTTTATCACGAATGTTCGAAGAGACCAATCAAGCTGTCACATACATTCTTTTCTCGTGCATGGCGTCGATGCGATGTCGAACATCTAGGTACTTCCAATAAGGTAAGTCCCAAAATATTGATCTCTTCTTCCGGCTAGTGTTCTTCTCATGAGCCCTCAATTTCGTCCCTTTCCGAGGATAACATCTAAATCCTTAACCATATCATAAACCTCGTTTCCCCTTAAATGCCTTGGAGCTGAACCGTCTTCCTTCTCTCCATCAAATTGTTTCTTCATCTTGCGGTATGGGTGAGCCCTCCGAAGGAACCGGCGGTGGCGCATGTAGAGCGATTTTGCGTGAGTGTCTCGACCACACACTCTCGGTACCATCTAAGCGGTGGGTACAAGCTTTGCACCTTTAGTACTCGGCCGATAGGTTACCAGGGCGGGATAATCATTTATGGTGCGAGAACAATAAGGTGCGCAAAGTGAAGTTCTCTCGTTTGTATGCATCCCATACACTGCCCTTCGTTCCACGTACTTTTAGATCTTCCACCAATGGTGCTAGGTACACATCGATATCATTCCCGAGTTGCTTGGCCCTTGGATAAGTATCGACAACAAGATATACTTTCGCTTCATACACAACCAAGGAGGAAGGTTATACATGCAGAGAGTCACGGGCCATGTGCTATATCTGCTTTGCTCATGCTCTTGAAAGGATTCATTCCATCTGTACTCGGTCCAAACCTAATATTCCTTGGTTACGCACGAAGTCGCAAAACTCCTATCGATGTTTCTCCTTTGGCGAGAATCCGCAAGGTGTCTTAGCATTCCATCCTTCTTCCGCTCCTCGAGTGCAACGCATATGATTTTGCCTCCTTTGGATTTGCAAAAACCTTTTCAAGCGGGAATTATAGGAAAATACCATGCCACCTTAGCGAGCGGTCCTTTCTTCGCCTCTGTTCCCTCGCGTCATCGATTGATTATTACGTTTGTATCGGGATCGTTGCACACGGACATACATGCATGTCTGCATACTCTTTACGGTAGAGGATACGATCGTTCGGACATGCATGCATTCTTTCTATTTCCATTCCCAATGGACAAAGAACCTTCTTGGCTTTATCGTGGTTTTAGGCAACTCATTTCCCTCGGAAGCATGTCGGCTAAAAGACCTAGCGATCTTTGTGAAACTCTTGTCGGACCAACCGTTGCTTGCCTTCGTTTCAACGGTTCAAGCACGGCCGACAACGCGTGTACTTTGACTGCGCACGTGAACAAAGGTTTCTCCGAGTCCTCCATCAAGCCGGAATTTAACATACTCTCTCTCATCATAGTTCTCTTCTACATCGCGAAGCATCTCGAGTCAGTTGTCGTCGTGCAACCTATCTGGTCGCACAACAATCGACATCATCCGGCAACATATCATTCACTTCACCGGCGATGTCGTCGTGACATTTCATTCACTTCACGGCGATGTCATCGTGGCATTTCATTAACTTCACGGCAATATCATCCCGGCATATCATCGTTGACCGCCATGGTGGTCCAACACGTATAACCCTTTTGAAACCCTCCGAATCAAGTGCGCTTCAATTTGCCCTCGGTTCTTAAACATCTTTAAATTCATGATCGATTGCATGGGCGGTACATATATTCCACCCCTTATTCAACATATCCTCCTCGCGGCTCTTGTAAAATCGAGACACGCCATTAATGTACTCTTCACTCACGGCTAGCGGCATACATCCGGCTTGGTCCTACGTTACGTACATATATAACAACTTAGTATTACAAATTAAATTAACTAATTATTACTACATATATATCGGCCACATGTATTATATTGAGGCTTATCAATTTGCTAGCTCAATTCATATTATAAACACAACAACTATTATTGCAAACTATCTTCAATTAATAACACTCACCAATTACTTATATCTAGAGCATGAAATTCATTACTAACCAAATCTAGAGCAAATTTGTAATGCATGCAAAGAAAAATGAAATTCATTACTAACCATATCTAGAGCAACAGGAAAATATAAGTAGCTTCAAAGCTCAATATCGCCTCCTCCCACCAAATTAAGTGGCACGAAATCGCCAAGCTTGCCTTGAGCGAAAGAGTAAAGCAACCGACTAGATCGTGGATCGAAATGAAGACAGATGCGATGCGAGCAGCAATAAATGCCTTAGCCATTATCACGAGCGGTTTTAACTAAAAGCGTCATGAATATCCTGACGGTTTTTAATAATAAAGCATGCGTGATAACTAACTTATCACGAGACGGTTGTTTATTAAAACCGTGCGTGATAATCTGAGATTATCACGAGCGGTTTTTAATCTGGACCGTCTGTGATACTAAATAATAACACTTTGTGATAATCCATTTTCCCGCCACAAATACCACGAGCGGCCTCCTAATTACAACAAATGCGTAATAGTGTTCATCACGACGGTTTCACAAAACCGTGCGTGATGGCGTCTCCTATGAGGCTTTACGTAGTAGTGCGCTCCGCGAAGACTCGACCACGGACCCGCGTGAGCGTACATGCAGGATCCGGCTATCTTGGCGTCCGCGTGGCCTCTGGTCCTCTCCGCCGGAAGAAGTCTCGGCTGCTTCCGCGCGGCCCGTCCCATGCAAGCGATTGGCGCATCCATCAGCGTCTTCGCCCAAGGCTCACCGGCATCTGCGTAATGGATTGCGCGCGAGCTACGATAGCGAGAAAACAAAACTTTTCTACCGCGCACACGGGACATCATGCTAGGGAGGATCATGGATCGTTACCACTAGGCGCGCGCGGCGTAAAGAAGAGTTGGAGAAGCCGATCCAACCACGCGCGTCGAGGTAGTAGTGGAAGTAGCCGATCGTCCCGACGGATCGGCTCCTCCACGCGATCAACCACACCGCGGCAGATCCAATCGCAGGTTGTTGATGCCGATCAACGCCGCAGCAGCGGCGCCTCCACCGGTATCCACACGTCCGGGGTGGGCGCCGATCGCGAGTGTACCGGCACTCGCGGCGGCTAGGGTTTGGCTCGGGAGGTGGCGGCTAGGGTTTAGCTCGGGATTAACGGATGCATTCAGCCCTCGACCCCTTGCCTCCATATATAGACCTCCTCACTTGGGCCTCGTGGACCGAGACCCAATAGGAGTCTATCAGGATCTCCATCGAATTGAGCCCACATCCGAATCACATTCGAATTAGTGTTCCAACTCGTTAAGTGTGTGACCACTGCAGGTTCACGTATACTTGGTCGCGACCGGAAGCGCCTTTAGGTCACCTGTTAATAGCGGCCTCTAGCAAGACATATTAACCCCAAAGTATACGTAAAGATCATATCAATTTGAACTGTAATGTTCTCATGTACGAATCCCTTTGCCTCACGATATAGATTAAGCTCAAGGCAAGACCTGTGTCATCCTCTTAATAGCTCAATCACTCTCTCGATTCCGTGATGGATTATAAACTCGTGATTGACTCTTCAATCACCTTGGCATGGCCATGCACTTTCATAATCCATTACATCGAGAGGCCAAGAGATATCTCTCCCATAAGGAGGGGCAAATTCTATCTTGATGATTCACATCCCACTACATGTTTCATAGCAAACCCGAAGACCACTTTTATGACTACCCAGTTACGGAGTAGTGGTTAGTAGTCCCAAAATAGGCTACTACGCATGTTGGGAACCATGATGATCTCAAGTCTAAGGATTCTACATAAACACTACTTGAGACCAGCGATGACACATGGAATCTCTGCGGTGTCTCATGGCGGGTCTATCAACATATGTTCACTAACACGTGTCCATATTATTGATTTGGTATCTCCATACCATGATCCATGAGACATGATCATCAATCAATACATATGCTGATCTTTGAATCATATCTGTTCCTCATATGATATATAATCAGGGATCATTTAGAAATAGCAACATTTTGGCATTAAGAGTCTCATGAATAAGTCACATACTCATTGATCAATAATGATAATGTCTATTTCAAGGAACAAAGCAATGTATCATAAACATAGTATGTGATATATTCAACATCTCCATGTTGCCTCTAGGGCATATCACCAACAGTGCGACGGCGGGGTTGTCCTCGCGCCATAGCGTCGCGCAAGACTGCAGAAGCTGGCCGGCTCCGCCAAGCTCCGTGTCGGCACGGTCTACCTGCTGTTGGTGGATGCGCGAAGGGCTGCGGGCGGCGGCGTCAGATGAGGAATCGCGAGCATGGAGTGCGACAGGGTGGCTGGAGGCCATCGGCGCCGGCGAGCTTCATCTTCGACCTCTGCTCGCCCGGCGGCGATCACGAGCCGAAGATCCGCCGACCGCAGCGTCCGCAAGCCTCCGCGACTGCTGAAATCCGGCATTGGCCTCTCGTCCGCTCATCTCGCGGCTGCCGAAGTTGGCCTCCGACCTCCGATCGCTCTGCGATGATGCAAAACGTGCCGACCGCGATGTCTTCACGGGATATCGCTGCATGGCCCATGCGTGAGCATGTTATGGGGCGTCTCCATTCTATATCGCCCGAGCCGCAAGTCTTGCGCGTGTCACCGGGTGCCTTTGCCGTCATAATGTCGTCGGCCTCACGCGTCGCGGCGAGCTCATCGTCGACCGTACTCAGCGGCAGGGGCGTCCAGGACTTCCGGGCACTCCACTCGTGCATGCGCGTATGTATGCGTCCGGCCACCATCGTCAGGCAGTTATACGACGTCGCCCTGCGAGGTCTGCGCTGCCGTCTCCACGCCTGTGAGGCTCTCCGCCACCGGCTCCGCGCCTGCGAGGTCTGCGCCGCCGTCTCTGCGCCTGCGAGGTCTGCGCCGCCGTCTCCGCGCCTGCGAGGTATGCACCCCGACTCCGCGCCTGCGAGGTCTGCACCACGGCTCCACGCCTCGAGTGCGTGCGCCGTCTGCACTGCGAGTGCGCCACGGCTCGCACTGCGAGTCGCACCGCCATCTCGGGCTGCGAGTGCGTGCCGCGGCTCCGCGCTGCGAGGTGCGCTGCCGGCTCCGCGCCTCGAGTCTGCGCGCCGTCTCCACGCTGCGAGTCTGCGCCGCCGTCTCGCGCTGCGAGGCTCTCGCCGCCGTCTCGCGCTGCGAGTCTGCGCCGCCATCTCGCGCTGCGAGCTCTCCGCCACCGGCTCGCGCTGCGGTCTGCGCCACGGCCGGCGCTGCGAGTCGCGCGCCGGCTCCGCGCCTGTGAGGTCTGCGCCGCCGTCTCCGCGCCTGCGAGGTCAGCGAGCCTATGCGCAGCAGCGAGCCCTCCGTGTTGAAGCGAGCCTACGCCCCCACCGAGCCCAAGCCGAATGACTTCGAGGAACCCCCGCTGGCGTCGACCTCCGCTCGACGAAGTCCACGGCAAGCACGTCAGGCCGGACGTGAACCACATCTCATGGCGGGTTTCTGTGGCGGCGCTCGCTACATGACCGGCCAGGGGCGGCTGCCTAAGCAGCTGGCGCATGGGCGCAAAGACGCTCACTACTCGTCGAGCGGTGAAGCAAGCGACGCAGGACGCGCCGCCACTGGTCCACAGCCTCGCCTAGCCTCCACCGAGACTCTGGTGGCCTCCGCGCCGCCCTGGTGCTTGCCTCCGCACAACGGTGGCGAAGGCCACTTCGGCTGTGGCCTCCGCGCCGCCGAAGAGCCTCCACGCAACAACCTCTATGCCGAGCCAACCTACATGTGCATACATGCAACTGCACGTCCATGGAACGAACCAGGAGGGAGTCGCAGTGGTGTCCACCTTGCTGGCATTGCTCGTGAGCGCCGCATCTCACGACGGAGCCCCCGCTAGCGTCATGCAGACGTCCTGCCCAGTACGTACTACATGCGGGTACCTGTAAGGCTCTACTATAGTTCCACTGTAAGAGCATTCGATTTGGCCATGTTTGCCTCTCCAGTTTTGGCATTTTCAGGGCTACCGTAGCAGCTAATGCTTTTTCGGTACTGCATTCTGGAGCGTTTTGTTGTCGCAAATCTTCGGCCATTTCTTTGATGCCTCTGTTTTTTTATTTTATTTAAATCGCAGGATGGCCTTGCGCCTCGGCGTACTCTACGGAGTATAAATAAGACGTAGCGTTGAGCTTGCCTCCGCGCGCGCCGATCTACGGACTCTAAATAAGGCGTGGCGTTGAGCTTGCTTCCGCGCGCGCGATCTACGGACTCTAAATAAGGCGTGGCGTCGAGTCGCCTCGCGCGCGGCGGTCTACGGACTATAAATAAGGCGTGGCGTCGAGTCGCCTCGCCGCGCGCCGATCTACGGACTATAAATAAGGCGTGGCGTCGAGGTCGCCTCGCGCGTGCGATCTACGGACTCTAAATAAGGCGTAGCGCGGTCCACCTCGCGCGCGGCGATCTGCGGACTATAAATAAGACATAGCGTCGCGGTCCGCCTCCGCACGCGCCAGTCTACGGACTCTAAATAAGACGTAGCGTCGAGGTCCGCCTCTGCACGCGACAATCTACGGACTATAAATAAGACGTAGCGTCAAGGTCCATCTCTGCACGCGCCAGTCTACGGACTCTAAATAAGACGCAACGGGGGGACGCCTCCGCGCGCACTCTACGGAGTATAAATAAGACGTAGCATCGAGGTACGCCTCCGCACGCACCAGTCTACGGACTCTAAATAAGACGTGGCGTCGAGGTCCGCCTCCGCACGCACTCTACGGAGTATAAATAAGACGCGGATGTTGTCCCTGCGCACTCTACTGAGTATAAACAAGACGCGGGTGTCCTGCGCACGTGCGGGCGTCACCCCCCGCACGTACTCTCTGGAGTATAAATAGACGTGGTTGAAGTTCCCACGCACTCTACGGAGTATAAAAAATTACTACATGGCCGAGACACTAGGGAGTGTCTCGCTTTCAGCGGCGCACCGCTTGGATATCGCGCCCTCGCGCGCGTTGCACTAGGGAGTGCACCACTGTTTTTGAAGGTAGGGGAACGGCGCCTACGCCTCTCTACCTCGGCGTGCGTAGTGCCCTCGGCCTACGCCGCAAGCGCCCGCTCTCCGCGGGCACTGTTTTTGAAGGTAGGGGAACGACGCCTTCGCCTCTCTACCTCGGCGTGCGTAGTGCCCTCGGCCTACGCCGCAAGCGCCCGCTCTCCGCGGGCACTGTTTTCGAAGGTAGGGGAATGGCGTCTTCGCCTCTCTACCTTGGCATGCGTAGTGCGCTCGGCCTACGCCGCAAGCGCCCGCTCTCCGCGGGCACTGTTTTCGAAGGAAGGGGAACAACGCCTTCGCATCTCTACCTCGGCGTGCGTAGTGCCCTCGGCCTACGCCGCAAGCGCCCGCTCTCCGCGGGCCTTTGTTTTGAAGGTAGAGGCGGCGCCTACACCTCTCTACCTCGGCGTGCGTAGTGCCCTCGGCCTCGCCGCAGCGCCCGCTCTCGCTTGTTTTTGAAGGTAGAGGAACGGCGCTGCGCCTCTCTACCTCGGCGTGCGTAGTGCCCTCGGCCTCGCCGCAGCGCCCGCTCTCGCGGGCACTATTTTTGAAGGTAGGGGCAGCGCCTCGCCTCTCTACCTCGGCGTGCATCATGCCCTCGGCCTCGCCGCAGCGCCCGCTCTCGCGGGCACTTTGTTTTGAAGGTAGAGGCGGCGCCTCGCCTCTCTACCTCGGCGTGCGTAGTGCCCTCGGCCTCGTTGCAGCGCCCGCTCTCCGCGAGCACTGTTTTTGAAGGTAGAGGCGGCGCCTCGCCTCTCTACCTCGGCGTGCGTAGTGCCCTCGGCCTACACCATAGCGCCCGCTCTCCGTGGGCCTTTGTTTTTGAAGGTAGGGAGCGGCGCCTCGCCTCTCTACCTCGGCGTGCGTAGTGCCCTCGGCCTACGCCCGCGGCGCCGCTCTCCGCGGGCACTGTTTTTGAAGGTAGAGGCGGCGCCTCGCCTCTCTACCTCGGCGTGCGTAGTGCCCTCGGCCTATGCCGCAAGCGCCCGCTCTCCGCGGGCACTGTTTTTGAAGGTAGGGGAACGGCGCCTACGCCTCTCTACCTCGCCTTGCGTAGTGCGCTCGGCCTACACCGCAAGCGCCCGCTCTCCGCGGGCACTGTTTTTGAAGGTAGGGGAACGGCGCCTACGCCTCTCTACCTCGGCGTGCATAGTGCCTTCGGCCTACGTTGCAAGCGCCCGCTCTCCGCGGGCACTGTTTTTGAAGGTAGGGGAACGGCGCCTACGCCTCTCTACCTCGGTGTGCGTAGTGCCCTCGGCCTACGCCGCAAGCGCCTGCTCTCCGCGGGCACTGTTTTTGAAGGTAGGGGAACGGCGCCTACGCCTCTCTACCTCGACGTGCGTAGTGCCCTCGGCCTACACAGCAAGCGCCCGCTTTCCGCGGGCACTGTTTTTGAAGGTAGGGGAACGGCGGCTCCGCCTCCCTGCCTCCGTGCGCGTAGTGCCCTCGACCTACGTCGCAAGCGCCCGCTCTCTGCGGGTACCTTTTTTCAAGGTAGGGGTATGGTGGCCGTCCGCCTCGTAGGCATCGCGGCGCTCGGCTTCGCCGTCCGCCTCGTAGGCATCGCCTCGGCGGGACGGCACGTCCTCGGCGCTCGACTTCGCCCGCGGCCTCGTAGGCATCGCCTCGGTGGGACGGTACGTTCTCGGCGCTCGGCTTTGCTGTCCGCCTTGTAGGCATCGCCTCGGCGGGACGGCACGTCCTCGGCGCTGGACGACACGTCTTCGGCGACCGACTTCGCCGTCCGCCTCGTAGGCATCGCCTCGGCGGGACGGCACGTCCTCGGCACTCGGCGACACGTCTTCGGCGCTCGGCTTCGCCGTCCGCCTCGTAGGCATCGCCTCGGTGGGACGGCGCGGGATTCAGCGCAGGAGCTCGCTGATTTCTTCGTAGGCATTGCCTCGGGGGTCTGCAAGCTACTAGTTGCAGCGTCTTACCACTTGGCACCCTTGCGCTTGCTGTCGTGGAACGGGGGGCTGGGGTGGTTGATCGCGTCAGCTCGCCCATCGGGACCTCAGCGCTTGCTGTCGAGGGAGTACCCTCATCCTTTGTAAATACTAAGGGGTAGAATGGGGATTTCCCATTCTACCCCACTCATATATATAAACCCCCAGGAGAGGCAAAGGGGGGATCATCCTCTCATTCTTACCAGCTCCTCACAGATCTAGCTCTCCCCTTCTCCTTCTACTAGTCCTCTTCATTCCTGTTTAGCCTGTAGCTACAACAGTCGGCATCGAAGTAAATTTTGTCACCCAAAAGTGAGGCCTAAGGCTACAAAGTCACGGCTGCTATGATGCATATATGCAACGAACCTGCGACGGCGACGGGGGATGAACTAGAGATGGCGTCGGGGGAGGCAGCGGCGGTGTCTAGGGGGAGACGACGATGGAGTCGGGGGGGAGGTGGTGGAGTCAGGGAGGAGGGGGCGGCATTTGGGAACCCTAATTGCCAAGGGGGTTTTTTGGGGGAGGATGGGAGAGGGTTGGAACGGATGAAATTTTTATGCTAGGTTCCTGTGGGTAATTTTTTTCAAAGTCTAGTGGCAAAGGCCATTTTCTTCCCGTAAAAAGCCTAAAATGCCAAAAAAAAATGCAACTTTGAACTAACTTTTCGATTTTAGTTACGTGGGTGGCTTATTCTTATCAAAAGGCCAGGAAAAAAAGGGCACCTGTTTGTTTTGGCTTAGATTTTTTTAAGCTTAAGTTTAAGCCAAAAAAACATAGCCTTAGTACTTATTGCTTTCTTCTTATATTTATTTTAGTTTATGAAAGTGCTATACAATATTCCACTTTTAACTGTTATTTTTGAAAATTAGTCGAATTTCGTATCGTTCAATTTGCGTTAAGATTTGTGCTTCCACCCACATCCATCTTCGTCTATAGCGAAGATCCAGCGAGACTTCCCGCCATCTTGTTCTCTAACCGTCGCCATCACCTCTTCAACGAAGGAGCTGAGTTAGGGTTTGGGTTCACCGGTTAGAATTAAAATTCGCTGGTGCCCACCAGGCTTAGAGGGATGCTAAGGTGGCGACGGACCGGTAGTGGGCGACGGTGCATCAAGGCTATGGTGGCACCGACAGGCGCGAGTGAGGAGGAGGACGGTAGGAGGGGTCGGTGTGGGTGGAGACAACAGATTCAATGGTAGGTGGTGGGGGTGGCAGATCCGAGAAGAAGGGCAAGCTGATATAGGGGATGTAGCGGAGAGGCGATGATCGAAGCGAGGGGTAGCGCCTACGTGGAGGGCGGCGTAGGCAGCCACAGAGGGAGGTGGTTGCTAGTGCTAGTGGCGATGCAAGTGAGGAGTAGGCAACGGTGTGTGGAGTGGATGGGGAGAGTTAGGAAAATGGTATTTTTATAGGATTTGGGGGTGAATTTGACTAATTTTACTCTAAAAATAGTCGAATTTGGTGGCTCTGCTCAAATTCCATCAATCTAATTAACCTCCTTTTGCTTACCAAAATTTGTACACATTGCACCTGGGATTTGGCTATGGGGACGTTCATATTGGCTTTTGCTAATAGCTTTTAGTTTTGGCTTATGAATAGTAATAACTTGTAGATAAGCTTGTAGAAAAACACTCGTGTGTGATTTTGCTCGATATAAATGAAGTCACTACATAATGTACTACAATCAATTAGTAGGGGTGACTATCGAGCCGGCTCAACTCGTGCAAGCTTGGTCGACTCAGCTCATCTCGACAAAAAAACTCGAGTTGCTTGTGAGTAGCTCACGAGCCATGTGAGCCAAGTTGGGACATCAATTGCTATGTACTTGCCACGTCAAGTTAGGAGAGCAGCGAGTAAATACTTCATTCACTAGAGTTCCTCATCAGAAAAAACCAACTAGCATATGGTCGTTAGACACGAAGTTACTACTACTCTTACCTGTTATGAGTCATTGGTTGGGTTGGAATGTGCGTTAGCTTAGGCTTAGGCTTAGGATTCTACAGTAATTTGTTATTAAATGGTGCGTTTTTTCAAGGTGAGGACCACACTGGTAGGTTAGTGTGGCCTATTCCATTGCATGAAAGAAAGCAACATCGCAGCAAGAACTGAAGCTGAATTACACATTAGCAGAAAGGAACCCATTCCATACAAAACATATGCAGAAAATTTTGAGTTGTGCCTATCTAGACTGAAGCAGATAAAGTTTTGGTATTATCTGCATGTATCTAAGTTGAAAAGCCCCCAAATACTCCTTATATTCAACCTGGGGGATTCCCAGCCTCCCCCGCGCCACGTCAATAGATTTGTAAAAAATTCCTCCACTTTTGCGTAATTACAAAAAGGTCCTTATTGTTTATATTCCTCTTACATATGTCCTTCTTTTTTTTTGTAAAAAAACCCTCCTTTACATCACTGCTACGTTGGCTGTCCGATCGGGCGGACCGCGCGATGCAGGGCCTTCAGGACAACTCTGTGTGTTCTCCCGAATCTTCACGTCGCTATACTGCTAGCACCCCCATACTGCCTTTTACGTGTCTTCCTCACACTGTGTTGCTTTTTCACTGCCTTATTGCTCTCTTCCTTACACTGTCTTGCTGGCTTCTAGAGGAATCTGTTTACCGCATTGTTGGTTGCATTCCATTGCTCGACTCAGTTGCTAGTGTGTGTTCGGTTTCGGTCGTTGGATCAGAATTTGTGACTACATTTATACGGGGTTTCCCTCCCATAGTTTCCCTTCCGTGTGCCTCTTGGGTTTCTGCTTCGACCTTGGTTCACACGCTTCTTGCTTTGTTTCTGGCTCCATCATCTTGGTTGTTGTTTCACTGCGTTCAGCTTATGTTGTTTGCTTGTGTCGTGCGTGCATCCGTCTAGCACACTTCTCGTGCACGTGTGAGGTACTGGTTTTGGTTTGTTCCTTCCAATTTTTCCTTGAAGTGCTATCCTCATTGAGGTTTCCCTTAACTTCCTACCTGATTTTAGGTTAGATAGGCGACATTTTTTTGTGCTTTATACTCTCGGCGGGGTTTAGACCTGCGGCATCTTTTTTTGCATGCTTTTATTTTGTCTCGACGGGGGTCTTCTTCTTCTTCTTGGACTCGATTAGACTACTATGTTAGTCTTGCATGTTTTTATTTTGTCTTGATGGGGGGTCATTGTCGGAACCCGGAGTTACAACTCCTAGATCATCTGTGTAAATCGCACTAGTCCAGGATCAGCTAGTGCACACAGTACAACAAAGATAAATACCAAGCACAAATGACTTCTTATATTAAATGAAAGATACGGCCTTATGGTCAAGTCTTACATCAATGCTTATTGGCAAAATAAATAAAGAAAATAACTGCGGAAGCAAACTGATGAAAGCGAAGCCCAAGCCTGCCCACAGGCAAACAACAGTAAGACGCGGCCTACTCGTCCAGATCTTCACCGTAGTTGACGTCTTCCTTCTCTGTGTGGAAAAAGCAAGGTGAGTACAAACTTGTACTCCGCAAGTCACACGGAAAATGCACCATAATGATAAAGGCTTCAATGGAAGGCTTATAGGGTTAGTTTGCATAAAACTACATTTAAGAAATACAATAAGTAGATTGAAATTGCTGAATTTAATCTGATAAGTAAAAACAATACTTGTAGTAGAAAGTATCTGTCGATCTGGCTCAGACCAAACACCAACCTATCCACGGGCATCCCACCCGGACCATCTTTTCCAAAAGATCTCGTATGGATTCCATCCATCCACACGCTTTCAAACACTCGCGGATTCCATCCATCCACAAGCTACTATTCTCTCATGGGTTCCGTCCACCCACAAGGTTTTCATCCTCTCATGGATTCCATCCATCCATAAGGTTTTCGAAAATCATTTTTGAAAAGCAAAGTCTAATCCATGAAAAACTCTTACTCAGCATGCCCATGACCGTGGGCACGGCTATCCAGGATAGATTATACACTCTGCAAGAGGTTGTCCGGCTTTACCCACAAGACACGATCATCCCGTTGTACCACTAGATTACACACTTCCTTAGGTGTGCGGTGGGAGTCGTGACAAGGCCTTTACAATGCAAAGTTTTCAACCTGGTCGAACCAACTCTAAGGTTTCACGATAAGAATCCACGGGCGGGACCGCTCTTAAGCCTAGGCGAGACTTCTCATGGCTTAACCACGCCCGCCCAAGTGAGACTTCACATGGCACCAACCACGCTCACTTTCAACCTATGACTTGACTCAGGTATGGACTTCGCAAATTATTGAGACAATTTGTCCCATACCGGGCATGTGGTAGTACGATTAGGGCTTTGCTTGATAGCTCACAGACCGGTCCTTAATCTGACTTAGGCCCAACCACATACCCCCGTGCACGACAATCAACCACTGCGGCTCCAACCAACAGGGCATGCCTGCACCCACCAATCTAACCAATTGCCTAAGTCTAAACCAAGTTTTGTATTTTGTTTTCAAAATAATTCATAAACTTCCTTGACTCACCAAAGTCAAGAGTACATATCAAAAGTATATCATTTTATGTGAAAGGTTCGTCATTTTATGTGAAAAAGTATCCCAAAACAAAATTATATGACTATGCAGGGCTAAGCATTTGATTAAACTCTCTAGCCAACACTAATGTATTAACTAGAGTTTGATTCTAGGGTGACAAGATATTGAGGAATTCAAATTCAATGGAGGGATTAACAAGTAGGCAATAACTAAATTTAAAACTGAATTGAAATACGCTGGATAAAAATATGCATGAAATATAATTTAAATCAACATAATTTTATTTTGAAAACATGGATCAACATGATCAAGGAAATGTGACTTGCCTTGCTCTTCAACTTGGTTTGAATCTTCGTCGAAGAATTTTCCCGAATCGTCGAAGTCTACACGCGAAAATAACGCACCAAACTCAAATAAATTCAAATTGACTTCAAAAATTTGAATTGAGGCTAGAAATTGATAGTGGAGAATTTTTGATGAATTTAGAAATTTGAATGGGCTAAATCGGAGTTAGGACGAAGGAGAACGGGCTCCGGGAAGTTTGAAAAGAGAGAATGAAAAATCAGGATTTTTAGAATTATTTTCCTAAAGGAAAATCTGAATTATTGCGTCAGCAGAGAATTTCTTTTCGGCCGGAATTATTTTTCAACGGAAAAATCAAATTAATGCGCCATGCTGGCGTCAGCATTAGGGGAGGTCTGACTGACCGGTGGACCCCGGGTCTATGGACCGGGCCCATGGAGGTGAAAGGGGGCTGAGGTGGCATAGCTGCACGGGTGGCGCTGACTGGGCCGGGGAAGGCTGAGGTGGCTGCCACCGGGCGCCACGTCAGCTGCCACCTGAGCACATGGCTAACGCGGGCGAGCCGGCCGGAGGCAACTCGGGAGCGGCGCCTCGCCGGCGTTCCGGCAGGCGGCGGCTCGGTGGCGATCGGGGCCGGGGACGAGGCGTACGGGCACAGCAGCAAGGCGGGGAGGCAGGAGGAACCGACGGTGAGGCGTGAGGACACCGGAGACGGCCGGAATTGCTCGCCGAAGTCCCGAGGCGGTGGTGGCGACAAGGGCGCTCGGTGCGGCGGCGATGGAGCGGCCGGGGGAGGAAACGGAGGGCAGAGGGAGGTGGGGCGGGTTAAGGCGGCGCTCGGGGTTCCTTTTATAGGGGTCGGGGAGGGAAGGTTCGGCGGCGATTGCTCGCCAAAAAAGGCGCGGCGTGCGGCGGTTGTGGGCGGAAATGGGGGACGTGGGCGTGAGGGAGGCGGGGTAGTGGGGCGCGGCGCGTGCGGCGCGAAGAAGCGCGTGCGGGAGGAGGCGGGCGGGAGGTGCGGGCGGCGGGTGCGGAGGTGGCCGTTGCGGTGGCGAAGCGGGAAAGGAGGCGGCGGGAAGGCGGCGGCTGACAGTCGGGCCGGCGGTCGGCCGGGCGGGGTGGGCAGCAGTGGGCCCGTCGCCAGAGGGACGGAGAGAAGAGAGGCGCCGCGGTGGGGCGGATAGCGCGAGCGGAGGCGCGGGCGGTGATGATTTGGCCGCATAGCAGGGGAGGCGGATCGGGTGGCTAGGGGGTTATGCGGGCGGATGGCCAGATGGGCCAAGGTGCGGGGCGCGGGGGAATCCGGGCCGGACAGTTGGCGGCCCGAGGAGAGAGGGAGGCGGGGTGAGCGATGGCGGGGATGGGGCGACGTGGAGAAGATCTGGCCGTCCACATGGCGGCCGGAGGAAAGGTTGGGTTTTTGAATTTTTATTTTCTGGTTTTAGATTTTCAGAAAAGCATAGAAAATTAAACAAGCCTCAGAAAAATATAAAATAAACTTTAAAAATTCTAGAAAAAATTCATAGAACCTCCTGGAGCCATTTTGGACTTAATAAAAATATTTCCAACTAATGTTGGTATTTAATTTTCATATTTTAAAATACTTTTTAATTTCAAAAATACATTGTAAATTCCTGAAAACTCAGAAAACCCAAATAAAATCCAAATAACTCCAAGTAACTAATTTGACATAGAACTTTTATAAAAATCAAAATACCATTTTATTTAATAATAATTTTCGGTTTTTCTGAAAATGCTTTTCAAATCCAGCTTTTTCAAAAACAGAAATTCAAGGCAAATCCAAATTTAAACTTTAGGCACAAAAATTCTTATTTTAATTAATTTTTATTTATTTATTTATTTTTATTTTACTAAAAATCTGGGCTATTACAGTCATCTTCTTTTTGGACTCGATTAGACTACTATGTTAGTCTTACTATGATTAGACTACCACATTAATGCTATTTGGGTTCACTTTAATAGCAGCAAGACATCAAGAGGTTTTTGAAAATACTGCTTTGTCAACCTTCCATTACATATGGCGCTTAGATTATCCAATGCCCATTGGAGCAACTCAAAATTATACAAAATGCCCTTGGTGACCGGTTCCGATGACTATTCGAGTACGACACTTCGACCACGGTTTCGACCACAACACTTCGACCACACATAATGTCCTTGGTGACCAACCCCAATGACTCCTTCGACCACAGCGCTTCAACCACGACGTTTTGCCCATAGCACTTTGATCACATCTTCAACCATGGCGCTTTGACCATATCTTCGATCAGGTGTTTTGACCACGGCGCTTCGACCACGTCTTTAGCCATGGCGCTTTGACCACAGCGCTTTGACCACATGTTCGACATCGATAGGGGGTAGTGCGAACAGAGATGTAAACGAAATCAGACGAAATGGTATTTTGCCCAAGTTCAAAAAAATTAGATGGTATTAAAGTGAACCGATATTTTATGGTGTATTTCTATGGTGGTCTTATTTGGATGGTAAATAGATTATTATTCCTTTTTCTGCTTTTCTTTCTATATTCTACTTTGAAAACTTTATTTATATAGTACTTCTCTTACAGCTACGTTATTTAATTCAGAGTATCTATTTATGATAGAGGTTCTATATCGCATATTCACTACTAAAAGATGTCAACCAGAATTCCCACAAATGGAAATTTGTTGTCCTCTTAGCACGCGTCTGGGAATTTGCAAACCCACAAGATTTAACAAATGTATACCATTTGGATTTTATCATGTTAGACAAACAGGTTTGCCACTTTGTAAAGTTTTATTATAATTGTAGATCTAATATGTTACTTTTGTACAATGGCCACATTTTTGCTGTTTGCAATGTGCAGCTCATTAAATATATATGTTTTTGTTACTATTGTACAATGGGTACACCCTTTGCTATTTGTTCCTTACAAATTATTCACTCTGTTCTTATTACCAGTATTATTGTTTGTCTATGCCTAGGGAAATGTCATGGAAGGATTAGTTCCTCAAAAATGGCCTCCTAAATTTACAAATGTATTGAAAGAAGGATTTATTTACGAATTGAATACTTCGAAATCATCCAAGCAAAAGAGACTTATAGATGTATTGATGGGAATAACTTAGTTCGATTCTCCCAATATACTAATCTCAAAAGAAATCTTGCCAGAACTAGTAGCTTTCCCTGTTTATGCTTATAATGCGGTTCCATTCTCCATTCTAAGTGAACGTATTGGCCAAAAATACTCTGGTATCAGGTGTGCCATTTAATATAGTAATACTACTGTCTTAGCATACATACTTAATTGAATTTGTTTACCAGTACCTGTCTTGGTTTTAACTTTTTTATCTATTAGATATTGTTATCCTTATAACCGCTGCTTCATCGCTTATCAATACAATTACAAAGTTAAGACAAACTGTTAAGCAAACTATTCAGATAACTGATGGAAGGTACTTTTGCTTTCCATATAGTTCTCTTTTTTGTAATTACATTACTTTAATAATCTTATTTTATATTTCTGTTATGTTATTCTTTATACATAAATAACAATACTACAACAACGAATGATACAGTGAATGCGGAGTTATAACTTTATGGGCCGACATGCTGAGACATTCAATGCTAAAATCCTGCGGACCACATCTGAAAACACACCAGTTATAGCTCTATTTGCTGGTATGTTATTTGGCACATACTTAGGTTTATTACAGTGATTATTTTTTAGCACTAGAAATTTAATTCGTGACAAATAAAACATACATGATGTAATTAAATCTATTTTGCTAGAGATTAACAGTAATTTATGGTATTCTTCCATACATATGTAGGTTAATTGGTGCTACAAAGCTATTCTACATCCAAATGGTATATTAATATACCAATAATTGAGATAGACGCTCCTGATAACATTATTGATCATCAACTTTATTCGTAAAAAAATCTGTTTCTTACTATAGAGATTGCTTCATACAGAATTTTATTTACTTACAATTAATTTATTCTAAGCAACACTGTATTACATTGAGTTAGCAACCGTTCATACCGCATCGAATGGCGAGGAGAAACTGTAACACCCCAGCCAAACAATGACCTGGAATGCTACCCAACTAGAAGTAAAGCAATGTTAATTAATTGCGTTATACAAAATTTTGGCAGAGCCTCCTTTGTTTATCTTTCTAAATCAGAGATTTCACAAGCAATATCGATTATAATAGACAATCCTCAAGTAATAAGTTCAATGCTAAGCAAATAGATTAAAGATTACTAAACCATTCATGGATATAATACCTAGAGAAAGACCACAAGCATCATACATATTCTAAACTCCTATTACAATTAAAATCCAAGGGTAATAATCAAATGGTACTTAAATAGTCCTTGCGTCTTATATTTAATTTTTTCTTCCTTTATTTCCATTATGGGTGGAACGTGTAAGTGCAACAAGACTAATCCTTCTTTTTCCCCATGCATGCCGACCTCATAACGGTACCTGAAAAAAATAACAACAACAAGAGTGAGTTCAACGACTCAGCAAATATAATAGATAGTAACAAGAACATTCATGAACATCACTTCACACATTACACATTCATCCATCAACCATATAAATAAGCCATGCTATGCAAGATGATCAAAAATCTCTTTATCTCTTTCTCTTTTGCATTTTACCGGTAATGCAAAGTGTGCATCCGTCGATGTACACCCATGCCTGTACCATCTGGTATAGGGACCAATTGCCCATACTCCACAAGTATGGGGACCTTTAGCCCGTCATGTCATCAACATGACGGGGACCTCGACGCTTAGTCATCTCGTGACCAAGACTTCAATAGATCAACATGATGCATATGCGTGAATGTCTCAATAAAATAAATCTTGCATTCACATTATCCATGCACCAGAAATACTCATGAACACTGTAACTTGCAATCACCCATAAACAGCACAAATACATCCTTACCACAACCATGAACACATATATTCATATTATAGATCAAACATCGATATTCCACACTATCAATTTTTAAACCATCATTATACTTGCCTTAACCGCGAGAAAACGGGGGACGTGCAGAAGGTGCCGCCTCTGGGATCCGTCCTCCACCTGAATAATAATTATAATATTTGCTAAGATAACAGTAGTGGATCTTAGACTAAATAAAAACACTCACAAACTAACAAAAACGTTTAACTTGATTCCAACCCCAAATCCTACAGGTCATCCTGCCCCCCTCTGTGGACAGTCAACTTCAAAAATTCATATCTATTGGTACAGGAGTTCGAATAGGGTGTTCTTAGACTTTATGGAAAGATAATTAAATTATCTAACTAATCCTAGTTGGTGAGCCTCCCTGAATCGGCCATCTTCTACCCGCACCATCCAATTTTCTAAAACATCAATTTCACGTCGGGTTCTCTGGACAGAGCACTAAAAATGCCATAACTTCCAGCCCGAGTGTTAGAATCATGATTTCTTGACCTTCCTGGAAAGCTAAGACAATTATCTACAACTTTGATAATATGGAGATCCTTTGATTCTCCCGTTTTCTAATCGCCCAATCCAATCTACCAAAATCTGACAGAAATCTCCCGATCTGCAGAACAGTCTTACAAGAAAAATCATAACTTCTGCTACAAAGGTCCGATCGATGCGTTCTAGCACTTCATGAAAATATAACGACGTCCTCTACAACTCTCTAGGAGAAGTCCAGATCGGAATCTCCACGAAACTACCCCAAAACAGCCGTCCAACGAAATCTGTCCTCGCAGTCCAGAATACCAACATTGCTACCACAATTAAAATATACATCTAATTGGGGAAAAACAGGGGTTACCCTAGACGAACCGCTGAAGAACACGATGAACACCCCACGAACTCCCTCTCTTTCCCTTCTCCCCTTTTTCCCTTCCTCTTCCCTTCCTCCGGATCCAATCGCCTCGCTGCGATTGGTCTCCTTCCTCCGCTCGATCGGCAGCAACGGGAGATCTTTTTCACCAACAGCAGGGGGCTTCAATGGAGGAGGAAGAGGAGGTGCTACTGGACATGGGAGGCGCAAGGGGGAGAGGGGGGTGGCGGCCACAAGGGGAGAGGAGAGGGGGAGAAGGGGTGGCGGCTAGGGTTTGGGGGAGGGGTGCCTCCCCCCCCCCTTTTGGCCAGCCACCTCTTGGGCCAAGGCCCAGGCCCAGGTTGCCAGGATTTTCAGAAATTCCCCCTCTAAAAATCCCTTTTTAACTCTTTTCTATATGGTCATTCCCTCCAATTAATCAATTAACTCTCGAATCGCTTTTGGGGTATTACAGAAACCCATGATCAATGCAATCCAATCACGACAACAGTTCAGGAACTAATAGAACGTACACCCAACGAAGCTCTGGTACGAAAATAAAATCAGATTTTACACATGTTCACAAATTATTTTTCCACAAATTGTTTATTCTACACTGTTCATAACTATGATATAAACAAGGCCTATCATATAAACTCACCCTTGTTCTCAAAGATCTGGTACGAAATCAATCAAGGTGGTATATAGCATGTTCTTCCTATTGGAAAAAACTTTTCCACATGAAGATAATTACGAATGTCGAAGATGTGGTGTTAAAATAGTAGAGCCAGTGTGGGACCCAGATTTTACAATCCGAAATCCTTTATGATTCTACCGCACTATTCCCTAGATCAGTAGATAGTGCTCACAGATACAGTGCTGAACATTAAAATACATATAATGCGGAAGCGTAAATATAATAGTAGACTTACTCAAGGGCCGATCAGGCTAAAATCAATAAAATGCAGCAACGAAAACGAAGCATACAGGTGGAACCCTCAGGACGTGCCCACAGGCAGCCAGCTGGGGGTCCGCGACCTAATTCTCGACACCTTCATCTTCTTCACCATTTTGACCTAGTGTATTGCTGAAGCATAACGATTTGACTCCTGATTCTGGATTAATTGTGAGAGCGAGGGTGAGCACAAACCACCGTGCTCCGCGAGCCAATACACATGATGCAAGTAGATAACATGCATAGCTTATCAAGGGAAGGCTCGAGTTATTTTATTTGGCATAAATTGCTTTTAAAATATGATACATAGAAATCTCCTGAGACCTAGCAGTTTGAACTAATACATAATGTGTGAAAGAATGCAATAATAATAGCGATCTAGATTCCAACCACCGTTACATGCTTCTACACCATATGCTAACCTTTCAGCATTATAACCGTTTACATTATCACTGGGACAACACCCAGGGCAACATAAATCAGGGCTTTCCACCGCCCTCCACTTTTCTAATTCTGCCCACAAAGTTTTTTTTTGAAATAGAACTATATCTGGTTAAGTTCCCATATCCGCCTTTGACCGTGGGCTCGACTATTCGAATAGTTTTGACACTGCATAGTTTGTACACTTTACCCGCAAGAGACAATCTGCACGTTGCCCCCACATGATTCCTTAGTCATGTGGTTGAGTAGACCGTCACAGTAACTTTTCAAATTATCTAGCCCCTTTTTGTCATCTCACCCTATGGGCTGCTCCCACTTGCGGTGGGTCCCATACATTGCGCGAGATGTAACCACTGCTACTAGAGCATTCGGACTCCACTCTCCACAACGTTAGCATGACTGGTTACTTCACCCTCCTCTCAGTGTCCCTTTAGGCCTCCCCTTGCCCCTACAATAATCCTCTCCTTTCCACTACCGATGAGATGAGTCCGGGGGTTTCAATAGGTTTACTTAGCCAAGTTACAATTTGCAGACTTGTAGTTGTACTATTTTACATAGGAGGTCATGACAAGATTCAGTCCTTAGTGGTATCTGGGCAGTTCTACCACAATCCACACACCGTGCTTCCACTGCACCACATACCAGCCCCGTGCCATCCGCCCAGATAATTAAGCAAGTCGGGGTTTTTGAGAGCATAAAATAATCATATCAAAATACACCAGTCATTTCCACCATAACTTCCCAAATCAGTTTCTCATGATTAACAGTAATGCTTGGGGCATTTTGGTGCCCCCAAGTATCTAAGTAGTGCTAAGCATGGCGTAAGTTATAGACCTATTTTCAAAAGTGTTACTATTATAATTTTGCTAGGGTGACAAGGCTCAAATACTCAAATGTTCCAAAGGAGGTGTAATACTAACAAGTCGAATAATTGGCACATAACTAAAATCTTAAAACAAACATATATTTGCTTATGAAATAACAGCATGCAATTTGATAGTTTAAAAGGAAATAACTTGCAGAAAATGTAGGTTCATCATGGTCAAAGTATTGACTCGCCTTGCGTGGTTTCCCGCGGTCTTGAGCTCACTCAAAGCTTGCTCAATTGATGGGTTGAGCTTTCTGGTCTTCATCTTCACCTCGATCTTGGCTTCGCTTGATCCATTGATTCGTCAGGACTCCCATTCTAATTACGCGCTAAACAAATAAATCCAAATAACTCAAAAAGCCCAAATAAATCTGAATAAACTCAATTTAGCTTTATTATGAGTTAATGGCTGATTCGGGGGATTCAAGACAATGTCGATGGGGTGCGGAGTATTAACGGAGTCAAGCAGAGCTTGAGCGAAGTGAGGAAATGACAACAGGGAAATCCGCCGAGACGGATGTGATGACGGGAAAATGGGCGTGAATCCGCGTCCACATCATTAGAGACAAGTTAATTATATTTAATTGAAAATGAGACAAAGGAATCAGGTATTGCGGGTCCATTACTTCCAGAATTAATACATTTACATAAAATTCTGTTAATTACATCTCTTTGCGAGAAAACCCCTGATTAAGAATTCCAACGTAAATATTACAATAAATTACAACATATAACTACTACGAAAGAAAAAAAGAAAGGCTCTTCAATCTTGCCGTCGGATCTTCATAAAATCATAACTATAGAATTTGGATGGTTTTAGCTACTTCTTGAGGATGGTTGTAGCTATTGGATCTTCATAAAATCACAACTATGGACTTTGGATGGTCTTAGCTACTTTTTGAGGATGGTCGTAGCTATTGGATCTTCATAAAATCATAACTATGGACTTTGGATGGTCTTAGCTACCTTTTGAGGATGGTCGTAGCTATGATGCATGCAAAAGAAACCCTTTTTTTTTACATTGCATACTGTTTATGAATATTGGGAGCTTGTATGTAGGCATATTTATGTATCGTGAACAAGGACAGCACTTATCATGGGGATGGAATTTGGCGTCCTTCCCGTGCAACTCACGGCAGGCGTTTCTGTTGCTCAGAACCCTTGCGTAGAGTATAGCGAGGAGTCCATTTTTTTGGTATGATGATGACTTGAGCGCTTGTTCTTGGCCTCGTATCAACTGACCGAGTCGAAGAACAAGGTTCTTCCCATGGTGATCTGTATCAACCGACCAGACCGACCATGAGGCCTCGAATACATCTCATGATAACTTGCTCAAGTGAGCCAGCCTGCGCATGAGGCCTTCATCATGGAGGCAGGGTAGGTCGATCGTCGCCAGAGGCGCGGGAAGATTAAAACCAGTGGGAGTAAGGGTCCACGAAGGAAGGAGGTGCTTCTCACCTTGTCCAACGGATCGACGAATGGATGTCGCCGCTGTTCCACACTCCGGCTGCCTGACGGTGCTCTTGACTGTTGATGCTAAGCAGCCTGGCTATCCTTTCTCCTCTCCACCGCTCCTCCCCCTTTTTCCGAACCTCCTTTCCTTGATCACCTGATCCCCCATTTATAGAGCGGGAGTGAGGGTGACCCGTGGAGGGAAGTTATGGCAACCTCTCTTCTTAATTTTCTTTTTCATACTTTTTTGACAAGCTGCCGATACGGCACACATAAATCTGAGATGTGTCGGACGTGGGCGGTTAGAGAACGTGGGTGGTTGGAAATCGCTGGAACCGCTCTTAGTTGTGGTAGTCTTTGGGCGTGGACTATTGGAGCACCGCAACCGTTGCTTTCTTATTTGAATACACATTGCTTGATCGTGTTTGAGATACCATGGCGAAACCATGTGGTTGAATCATAAATCGGTAGAACCACACGGTTACAATACTGCATCAACCGAGCGTGGTCGTCACACCGCAATTGCCCGACGTGGCTTTACTATGGGTATCGACCGGCGTGGTCGCAATATGATTATGAACCGACGCGGTCGTAACCTGAGTGGAGACCAACATGGTCGAACTATGAATAAAAACCGACATGGTCGAAATATAGGTGTAGACCGTCGTGGTGAAATATAGGTTTAGACCAGCGTGATCGACTACAGTGTAAACCAACGAGGTCAAAATATAGCTTTAGACCAGCGTGGTCGTAATATAGGTGTAGACCAACGTGGTCGAACTTATGAGTTGTTTAAACCAGCGTGGTCGAACTAGGAATATAAACCAACGTGGTGAAATATAGGTTTAAACCAGCGTGGTCGTAACATTGGTAGAGACCAGCGTGGTGGACTACGAGTGCAAACCAACGTGGTCAAAATACGGTATAGACCAATGTGATCGAACTATGAATATAAACCGGCGTGGTGAAATATAGGTGTAGACCGTCGTGGTGAAATATAGGTTTAGACCAGCGTGATCGACTACGAGTGTAAACCAACGAGGTCAAAATACGCTTTAGACCAGCGTGGTCGTAATATAGGTGTAGACCGGCGTGGTCGAACTTATGAGTTGTTTAAACCAGCGTGGTCGAACTAGGAATATAAACCAACGTGGTGAAATATAGGTTTAAACCAGCGTGGTCGTAACACGGTAGAGACCAGCGTGGTCGACTCACGAGTGCAAACCAACGTGGTCAAAATATAGGTATAGACCAGCGTGATCGAACTATGAATATAAACCGACGTGGTGAAATATAGGTGTAGACCGTCGTGGTGAAATATAGGTTTAGACCAACGTGATCGACTACGAGTGTGAACCAACGAGGTCAAAATATAGCTTTAGACCAACGTGGTCGTAATATAGGTGTAGACCGACGTGGTCGAACTTATGAGTTGTTTAAACCAACGTGGTCGAACTAGGAATATAAACCAACGTGGTCGAAATATAGGTTCAGACCAACGTGGTCGTAACCTGGGTGAAGACCAATGTGGTCGACTACGAATGTAAACCAACATGGTCGACATATAGGCGTAGACCAACGTGGTCGAAATATAGCTTTAGACCAACATGGTCGTAATATGGCACTAGTCGAAATCTGGTGGGTTCGCTTTCGAATGGCCAGAAGTTAAATACGGTGTGATGGTCGTGGTTGGGTAATCGAAGACCTTCGACCACGCCGTATGGGGCGAGGTCGTGTCGGAGCTCTATTGAGAACCGACCACGTTGGGTATTCGTGGGCTTTGACCACGTTATGAGCGCGGTCGGTAGTCGGAGCTGGATTTTCGACCACGTTGGGTAGTCGGCGGACTTCGACCACGTTATGAGAGCTGCGGTCGGTAGTCGGAGGTTGGTTTTCGACCACGTTGGGTAGTCGGCGGACTTCGACCACGTTATGAGAGCTGCGGTCGGTAGTCGGAGGTTGGTTTTCGACCACGTTGGGTGTGCTCGAAGGTCGGCCGGAAGGGTACGACCACATGGTGGTTTACGACCACGATGAAACAAGTCGTACGGGATCGGAAGGGTTTCGACCAGCGTGAAACTCGGTGTACATGGTGCGAGCGGGATTCGACCATGGGGAAAGCGATGAGCGTGGTCGGAAGGTGATTAAATCACGTGATAAGTGGTCGTCAGCGCCCGAGAGACTTGAACATAGTCGTATGGTCTTCTGGGCTGGTCGTAAGACCTGGGATCTGGTCGTATGGCTTGTGCATTCACTGTTCTATGTTTTCGACCGGTCGTGTGTGGTATACGACTCGGTAGGAGTATGTGTCAAGTTCTATTTTCTAGTGCAGATGGTTGGATACTATACTTTGTGCCGTGCTATGTATGTGTTTCTTTTTTTTACTTCCTCTCGTATATTACCCATATATACGGAAAATTTAGCTAGCTGACAACGTGCCCCCGTGAGTACGCAATATTTAAATTTATACACGCGAAGTCACCAGTCAGGTATTTATGAGAATTTGAGAATACAACCTATTAGCCTATAGAGGTATACATTACCTCTTCGTGTACGCTTGAATGCGCTAAAATTTGATACTTGGTATTATAGTGAATTACTTTCGTATCTTGTCAGGGATATTGTTTTTTTTTATTGAATCCTATTTCACCATTAGATGGAATTTGACCATCTATATTTAATTTGGTATAAAAGATTTTCACATATTTTGAGCGCGCCTAAATTGGTGTCAACAGGATGTCAAGGAAGGTTCAGGATATAGGAATATTCCGCTTCAGACTTGAGGATGGCTAGGCATAACCGATGGTGGAATACGATGACTCGATCTTTTTATTAATAACTTCTTTTATTATTTTTATATTTATTAAGGAAGCTCCATGAGTCAGGTTAGACCTATGAATTGATGTACGAGTTTAGCGGAGCATTATTTTGTCGAACATTAATATTCAGGGCACATGTTATATATATATATATATATATATATATATATATATATATATATATATATATATATATATATATATATATATATATATATATATATATATATATATATATATATATATGTGTGTGTGTGTGTGTGTGTGTGTGTGTGTGTGTGTGTGTGTGTGTGTGTGTGTGTGTGTGTGTGTGTGTGTGTGTGTGTGTGTGTGTGTGTGTGATGTATACAATCTTTAGCTTACCGACTTAATCTTAAAGTCCAGGTTCATAGCATTTTGTGGTACAATATTCCATGTACCCTTAGTTATTACTAGGCATAGTTTAATTTGAGTTAGGATCCATTTGTACGGGTCCTAGCTTGTTATATACAATCATGCTCAATATTATTTGTTAAATCCAATGTTAAGATTTAATTAATTGCACCTTTAATATTTTGTCTACGCTTTAGTTATTATTAGGCTTAGCTTTATTTAAATTTATTTATCTGGGCAGAGCTTGTTATACTGGGCCATGTTTCAATATTGCTATTTAATTAAATCTACCATTGAGATTTATTTAATGGCGGCATGTTAAATGTTAGGGCATATATTTTAATTATAATTAAGGGTAGTCTTTATTAAATTTGGTCATTTAACCAAAGTCATTTTTCTTTATTAATGCCTTAATTAGTAATTATTCTTTAAGATAATTATTCAAACCATATTATTTATCCATATATGATAACTAATCCAAATTTAAATCTTAAATAATCTCATTTACATCCTAGTTAAATTTATTAGCTTCCTTGGATTATTTCCTAATTTTCCCTTAATTTTTCTTAATTAAAATGGATTACAAAAAATAGAATAAAGATGAGATGAAAAAGGTGCGGCTGATGGGATCCGAACTCGGGACCTAAGGCTTGAGAGAGTTTAACACGCGCTTGGCTAGCCAACTGGCGGAAGCCCTGGGTTGATGTAACATCCCGGAAATTTGAAATTCGAAAATGTGAGGCTTTTGAATTATTTTGGCAATATATTTTATTTGAAGTTTAGAATTTATGATGCCTTTTAAATTTTGGTTGAGGTTTCTGAAAAATTGAAGAGAGATTGAAAAACAAAATCAATATTAGAAATGTCATACAAGGAAATATGCAAACAATGGAGGCTCAAAAATTTAAATTTGAATCTGAAAAGATGATCCATCAAAGGGAGGGAGAAACTTGGGATAAAATGTAAAAATCTATTTTGGGCATAGTAGGGTAAATAATAACAAAAGTAGATGCATAAAATGTAACCCTAAATATATATATATATATACATATATATATAGAAATATTTGGATACACCTACAAAATTGTCCACATGCAAGGACAACAATAGTAGTAAGGAAATAGAAATATGAAAATTATGTGGGCTAGCAAAAATGAACAAAATATAAATGCTATATATACACAAAAATACATAACAAATAAAATAATAATAATAATAAGAGATGAAGCCAGGCTGGCCGAAATGGCCCAGCTCCACCTCTCCCTCCCGACCATTTTCTCTAGCCAATGGGCCCCGTCCCAGTTCCCCTGCCGTGCGGGACCACCCCTCCCTCTCTTTCTTCTCCTTCTTTTCCCCGTGCGCCCGGACCCCCCCCCCTCCTCCGCTCTGCTTCGGCCAAAGCCGCGCGACACGGCAGCGTGCGCTAAGCTGAGCAGCGGCGTGGAGAAATCACGACCCCCGAATCCCGCTGCCCTGCTCCGCCGCCTGACATCGCCGCTTGACGCCACCGCCTGCGCCTGCCACTATAGGGACCCCCGAGCAAGGATTGATCGAGCAAGCCTCCCGATGCCGGCCTTCCCCGCGCGTCTATAAGGACCCCCGAGGACCTCCACGGACTCCCCACCTCACACTCTCCCTCCCGCAGAGAACAATTGAGCTTAGAGCTTCCCAATCGCCGCCGCGCTCGTCTTCTTCCCCAACTCCAGCGACCACCCTCCCCATCAAATTCCACTGCCAAAATCCAATTCAGTACACCCACACCATCTCTCGAGCTCCGCAGTCCTAACCCCGGTCTCCCCCGCGCCTTCTGTAGGCTGTACATCGCCAGCACCGACGTCCTCCCTGAGCTCACCACCGCCGCTCGCCATCGGCCCGCCTCGGGTCTCCTTGGTCCCTGAAACCACCACCTTCGGCACCCCCTCCGCTCTGGCAACCCATTTTAGCCGTCACTTGACCCTCTCCGGCCACCCCTCGCCGCCAGCACCGCCGCCTCCGACCTCCTCTGTTCCCACGCTCAACCAGACGGTTCAATTAAATTCGTCCGCCCTCTCCATCAGTCGTTTATCGCGTAATTAGAAACTGGAGTCCTGAAGATTCCCCGGATCAAGCGTGGTCAAAGAAAAGTGAAGATAAAGAATAGAAGCTCAAGAGAAAGCATCATGTGAGCTCAAGTCCGCGGTAAACCGCGCCAGGTGAGTCAATACTTTGATCATGTTGAACCTACATTTTCAGTAAATTTACTTTTATCTAAATTATCAAATTGCATACTGCTATTTCATATGCAAATATATGTTTGTTTGAAGATTCTAGTTACATACCCATTAATCAACTTGCTAGTATTATACCTCCCTTGGAAATAGTTGAATATCGGAGCCTTGTCACCATAGCAAAAATTATAATGGTAACCTTTCGAGAATAAGTCCATAACTATACGCCATACTTAGTACTGTTTAGATAATCAGGGGCACCAAAAATGCCCCCAAAGCATCACTTTGAATCATGAGAAATTGGTTTGGGCAGTCATGGTGGAAATGACTAGTATATTTGGTTATGGATATTTTATGCTTCCAGAAACCTCAAGTTGCTTAATTATCTGGTCGGATAGTTCGAGGGTGTGTGTGAGTGGTGCAGTGGAAGCACAAAGTGGTTAGTGGTAGAACCGCCCAGATAACCCTAAGGACCGAATCTTGTGATGATCTCCCAGTGTACAACAGTACAACCACAAGCTGGCAAAATGTAGGCAGGGTTTACTAATTTGCGTGGCTCTAAGGTGGTTATGTGAAGGTATGACCACGAGCAAAGGGATAGATGGTCTCATCCACGCCTTTGCCCGTGATGGCTCACGAGGGACCCTTCTCGAGGGATGTGCGCATCCTACAGAAGATAGACTTTAGCGGGCGTAACCACAGTAGGACTACGCATTGTAAAGGCCCTGTGATAGTCTACTCAACCGCATGGCTAAGGAATCATGTGGGGCAATGAGTGGATTTATCTCTTGTGGGTAAAGTGTACAAACTCTGCAGAGTCTAAAACTATTCGAATAGCCGTACCCACGGTCAAGGGCAGACATGGGAACTTAACCAGATATAGTTCTGTTTCAAAAACTTTGTGAGTGGAATTGGTGAAGTGGAGGGCAGAGAAAGGCCCTAATTTGTGTTGCCTTGGGTGTCGCCCCAGTGATAAGTTAAGCGGTTATAACGCTGAAGGATTAAGCATATGGTGCAGAGGCCATGTAACGATGGATGGAATCTGGATCACTATTGTTATTGCATTCTTTCACACCTTATGTTTCAGTTCAAACTGCTAGGTCTCAGGAGATTTCTAAGTATCATATTTCAAAAAGCAATTTATGGTAAATAAAATAACCCGAGCCTTCCCTTGATAAGCCATGCATATTATTTAAGTGTATCCTGTGTATTGGCTCGCGGAGCACGGTGGTTTGTGCTCACACTCGCTCTCATAACAAATCCATCATAAGGAATCATATTACTACGCTTCAGCAATACAACTGGACATGAGGGCGATGATGATGGGGTGTCAAGAACTAGGCCGCGAACCTCCAGTTGGCTGCCTGTGGGCATGTCCTGAGGGTTCCACCTGTGTGCTTCGTTTCTGCTGCTGTATTTTATTGTTGTCGGCCTAATCGGCCCATGTGTAAGTCTTCTATTTGATGGACCATGTGGGGGTGACCACATGTTTATGATGAGTAATTGACAAGTTTGTGCAAAGATTGAGTTTGATTTGAGTGATTTGTGCCAGGTCGGCATTTGGCGCAATCGGGTATGGTTGGGCGGTCTTATTGCATATTCGTCTTCCCGATTGGTCGTTTAGGCGAGTTTATGCTTCATTGATGCTATTTATGCTTTCATGTATCGAACGGTGCTATTTGAGGTGTTTCTTGTTTGTGATGGCTGCAGGACGTCGAGGCGGAGTCGTGGCGAGAAACGAGGTGACCGGACTAGGCGCAGGTGGCGCTGAGATCAAAACAGCCGGGATGCATCGAAGATGGCGGAGACTCGAGGTGGTTGCGAGGCTTGGACGACAAGAAACGCGGAAGCTTCCCGGAAGGTGCAGGAGGGGCGAATTGGTGATTTCGCGAGGCTGCAAAAGCGGGAGCGGGTTCCGTTCGGGATTTCACGGGCGTAACGGGTTGGAGACCCGTTAGCCAAAGGCTATATAAGGAGGAGGTGCCTCCTTGTGGCTGCATGGATTCTAGGGTTTGAGATGTTGGTAGGGTGTTGCTTTAGTCAAAATGAGCTTTGGAGAGTTTGTTTTGGCTTTAAGGCTTTAGTGGGTGAGAAGGGCAGAGGGTGTCTCCCGTAGTGCTCTGTGTATGTTTCCTCTCCAAGCATGTAGAGTGTGTTCTTGAGGTGTTCTTGAGCTTGGGAGAGGGAGAATAGATGAGTTGAGCCATCATGTAACCATTCCTCTATATTCAATCATGTATGGGGACTCCTCTGTGATCTTTGTTTGTTTGGAATGAAATTTCTGAAAATTTTCTCTCGTGCTCCTATTTTGCCTTCGATGCCTCCTCTGTGTGATTTATTGATTTTCAGTTTTCTTGTTGATTCTTGCTGAAGGGTACCAAAATGGGTTGCTCTGTGATGGAATTGCATTCCTAGACCCCTTGAATAGCTAGTTCCAAGAGCAAATTGATTGAATTGCAAGAATCCATTATTTCCCTGTTTTCTGTTCTAAAGTCCTCAGTTTCCCGTTTCTAGGGTTTTGTTGAGAATCGCGTTTCCCTTCATGAGATGGCATGAAACTTGGTATGCTGAGTCGTGAGGCTATTAAGTAGCTATCCTCAAAATTTCATGGCCAAAGGTTCAAGGATTGGAGAGGAATTGGGGTTTTGGTGCTGCCTCTGTTTGGTTTTCAGATTTTACCTCAAATCTGAAATTCATGTCTTTGAGTTAGATCCTTCTATTTCCCAAGATCTTCTTGTTATTTAGTTTGTTGTAGTGTTGCCTTGGGCCAAAAAGAATGGAAGAATTCCATCATTTTTTTTCTGATTTTTGAAGAACTGAAATATTTCTCAAAATTTCTGTTTTCAATCTGCCTCTCGGGTGCTCTGGGTGTATGACACCGGTCAGACCGCTGGTTGTTTGGCGGTCAGACCGCTCACGGCAAGGCGGTCAGACTGGAGTAACACATGCGGTCAGACCGGCGGGGCGGTCAGACCGGCTGCGCAATGGCAGTCAGACCGACGGTCTGAAAGCGGTCTGACCGGTCCATTAGCAGCAGTCTGACCGGCCTTCCGCAGTGCACAGTGTTTCTTCTGCGCTGTCTTGAATCTTGTTTTCTCCTCTGAGTTTCAAGTGTTTCCAGTGAGCTTTTGATGTCTTCCTCATAGCTTTGTATGTTTCGGAGAAGAATTCTCTTGTGGGATCTTGAGCTCTTCTCTTCATAGTTTCTAGTAACTAACGGAGATAGAGACTTGTTGAGAAAAACTTTGTGGGCGGATTTTCTTTTAAGTCGACATTCACCCCCCTCTGTCGCCATTTCGGTCCAACAATTGGTATCAGAGCTGGTTAGCTCTTCTCAATAGATCTTAACCGGTCTCTAGAGCCATGGCGACGGACAAGTACTCGACCAAGCCCCTGGTCTTCGATGGGATCGACTATCCCTTCTGGAAGAGCCGGATGGAGACCTACATCCAGGCTCAAGGCTATGCCATTTGGCGTAAGGTCAAAGTATGATATGTTGTTCCTACCGATGAAAACATCAACGCTGGAAACATGCATGATGTTGAGGTGAATGCAAAGGCAAGGAGCATCATAATCCAGGGGTTGAGCCGAAGCGAGTTTGACCGCATCTCTCATCTTTCGTCGGCTTTCGATATCTGGGTGACCCTCGATGCATACCATGAGGGCACCACCCAGATCAAGACAGTCCGACAGGACCAGTTCAAGCGAGATTACAACAAGTTTGAAATGCTCGCTAGCGAGTCCCTTGATGAGTGTTTTGCGCGTTTCCACAAAATCTTGAGCACCCTCCGAGCGGTTGGTCTCACATACCCCGACTCGGACAACGCTCGTCAGATGCTCGCGGCGCTTGATTTGCGGGTTTGGGAGATGAAGGTGACTACCATCAAGGATACCACCGACCTCTCAACCTTGACTCTTAATGCGTTGTATTCACGCCTCAAGACTCAAGAGATTGATATAGTCTCTCGTAGGTCGAAGTCGCAGTCGATGGCCTTAGTCACCGATCCCACTTCTGGACCTTCTTCCGATTCGACTTGCGGATTCTCCCTTGCTTCTCTCTGTGACATAACTGATGATCAGTTAGAGCAGCTTGCGGATGAGCAGTTAGCCCTCCTAGCTCGAAGATTTTCCCATGCTTACAAGAGGTGGAGGGACGGAAAGAGAGGAGGACCCGTAATTTGCTTCGAGTGTGGTGGCCCCAACCACATTCGAGCGAACTGCCCCAAGATGGGGAAGGGCAAAGGTGACTACGGCGGTTCGGGCAAGAACGACTACGTCGACAAGAACCGCAATAAAAAGCCCTCAGCTCATGCCCAAGGCAAGAAAGAAGTTCCGCGACCTTGGCAAAGCCAAGAGGCTCTTCCACCGCATCCTCACCGCCTTCGACGACCTCGACCTCAGCGAGGTGGAGGGGTGGAGCGACGACGATGGGACGGATGAGCAAGACCCTAAGGGAGGCGACGACTTCTCCGGCATGTGCTTCATAGCCCTTGAGGGCGAAGTGAGCGACAACGAGCTGTACTCCGACTCCGACGAGGTATCCCCCACCTACGACCAGCTTAATGATGCTTTTCTTAAGCTTGGTAGATTCCATGTTAGATCTAGAGCGAGGTGTAGCGAGTTGGAGAAGGAAGTAGATAGATTATCACGGGAGCTTACTTCACTTATATCTGCTCCCTCCCGTGACGAGTGTGATACATGTTGTGCTCTGCTTGGTGACATGGAGGAATTAAGGACCTCTCATGATAGTTTGTCTTCTGAGCTTGACATGCTTAAGGTGGAGAATGTTAGTCTTTTGGCTGAATTAGACATGAGTAGGATTGTTACTCCTTCATCTACTGTTGTTGAGACTACATCTTGCACCTCATGTGAGGATAAGGACAATGCGTTTAGAGGTCTTTATACCATGTTTCTCGATCTGCCCGAGACTTGTAAAAGTTGTAATAATTTGAAGATGAACTTAAAACGGGCAGATCATAAAATTGCTGAATTACAAGCTTTTCTTCTTGAGCCTGTTGCTTCATGTGTGAATTATCCCAAGCTTACTGCTGAGCTTGAAGCTGTCTCCAAACAGTTTCAAGAACTAGTTGATGATAACAATAGATTGGCTCAATTTGCTTCTAAGGATCCTGTTAGCTCACCGTGCATTAATTGTAACAAACTAAAATCTAACTTGATTGCTTTGGATGAGAAATGTGTGAAGCTGACTAAGGACCTACTAGAGAAGCCACTTTCTGCTTGTAATGTGTGTGCTGCTGAGGGGGAGAAGCCCAAGGGTAAGGTAGAGACGCCTAGCGACGTGAACTAATTGGCTAGCAGTAGGACTGTTCCTTATGAGTCGGCTGAGCGTGCTCAAGCCATTCCTTCCTCTGCTGTTGTTCTTCTTCTGCTCCTTTACCTCCTGCTGTCTCTTCTTCCCCCTGCTCCTCTTGCACCTCTCTCTTTCGTGAGTGTCAGTATCTTATGAACACTCTCGAGAGATTTGTAGGCGGCAAGAAGAAGCTTAATCTTATTCTAGACCTGTCCAAGATATGCAAGTTCAATCAGGGTCTAGGATATGATTTTCTTGAGGATGTGAGGAAGCATCCACCTGCCGTGCTTAGACCCATAGCCGCAAGTGTGATCGAGATCAAGCCCAGGACCGAGAAAGTCCAATTCAAGTCAGCGGGCTTTGTCCACGGGATCTCTGACAGCAAGGTGACTCCACCTGTTGCTTCGGCCTCTCAGAAGAAGAAGCCTGATCGTGCTACTTCTACCTCTCAGAAGGTGAAGTATCACTGCACCTTCTGTCAAAAGGATGGGTATTTGATCGATCGATGCTTCAGGTGCGCCAAGATCGCGCGTAGAGACCATGTTGAGTCTCTTAGGCGTATTCAGGGTCAGCCCCAGACCTTGAGTGCACCTAAGACCAACACGAGGTCTAGGTTTGCTTTTGTTGATGGGTTTGGGCAGCATCAAGTACTTGGTTTTTCTGAGTTTTCTGGTTTTCATCCTCATGCTCCCTTTGGTCGTGACTTCCGCCGTTCTGAGGGTAGATCTCATTTTCCCCGTCGAGATGGCTACCCGCGGCGTGATCAGCGTGTTGCCGGTGCTTCGACTCACTCTTCCGTAGCAGTCGGACCCAGCAACAGCTTCAGGTATGCTCACAGACCATTTGCTTCTTTGAGCGACAGAGAGTGTAGGGTAGTTAGAGGTCAGTCATGTTTAACTACTTCTGCTGCTTGACGTGTTACTCAGTATTGGGTGCCAAAATCACTCTTGATTTATCCCAGTACTGAGCCTTTACTCTCTGTTTGACTCAGGTTCGCCGGGCTGGGAAGGGAGAGGTTTGGCTCGTAGACTCCGGTTGTTCTCGTCATATGACCGGAGACTCACGTTGGTTCTCTTCCCTAGCCCGCGCTCCAGGTGATGAGACGATCACATTCGGAGACGCTTCGTCTGGGCGCGTCATCGCCAAAGGTACAGTGCGCGTTAATGATTCTTTTATTTTGAAAGATGTTGCCTTAGTTAGTAAGCTGCAGTATAATTTGCTTTCTATTTCTCAGCTTACCGATGACGGTTTCAAGGTGAGCATTAAGAAAAACGCTTGCAAAATTCTTGATTCTTCGGGTAGTCTGGTTTGCGGGATTTCTCGTTATGGGAGGATCTTTCGTGCTGATTTTTCTAAGTCTTCTGGTGATCCTTTCCGGTGTTTAGTTGCTTGTGAGTCCCGTGACTTGACTTTCTGCCATAGGAGACTTGGTTATATTGGATTTGACCATTTGACCCGAGTTAGCGGCCACGATCTCATTTGTGGTCTGCCGAAACTCAAGATGGTCAAAGACATTGTTTGTGCTCCTTGCCGGCACGACAAGATGGTTGCCGCTTCTCACCCTCCGGTCACAGTGACTATGACCGATGCACCGGGACAGCTGCTCCATATGGACACAGTTGGACCAGCTCAAGTGCAGTCAGCAGGAGGGAAGTGGTATGTCCTTCTCGTGGTCGATGACTTCTCGAGGTTTTCTTGGATGTTTTTCTTAGCCTCGGAGGATGAGACGTTTACACATTTCCGAGGTCTTTTCAGTAGGCTTTCTGTTGAGCTCCCGGGTGCCTTACGAGTGATCCGCAGTGACAATGGCACGGAGTTCAAGAATTTCTACTTTGAGAGGTTTTGCGATGAGACAGGTGTAGAGCACCAGTTCTCTTCTCCGCACGTTCCACAGCAGAATGGCGTCGTGGAGAGGAAGAACCGTACCTTGGTCAAGATGGCCAGGACGATGCTTGATGAGTATTCTACACCTAGGAAGTTTTGGGCTGAGGCTATTGCGACCGCGTGCCATGTTTCGAACAGAATTTTTCTTCGGGCACACTTGCATCGCACTTCTTATGAGTTGAGATATGGGCGAAAGCCCAGTGTCTCTCATTTTTGCGTGTTTGGTTGCAAATATTTTATTCTGAAGTCTGGGAACCTAGACAAGTTCGATTCACGATCTTGTGATTGTATCTTTCTAGGTACCTCAAAAGGAGTATCGTAGCATAATTGGATCCCTCTTGTACCTCACTGCCTCGAGACCGGACATACACTTTGTTGTGTGTCTTTGTGCTCAGTTTCAAGCTTCTCCTCGCGTGTCTCACCACCAGGCGGTGAAGCGCATTCTTCGGTACCTTCGAGCTACCATTGACTATGGTATCTGGTACTCTTCCTCGTCCTGTCTTTCTTTGAGAGCCTACTCGGATGCAGACTTTGCTGGCTGTAGGATAGATAGTAAGAGCACTGCTGGCACTTGCCAATTCATTGGCACTTCTCTCATTTTCGGTCTTCGAGAAGCGATCGGTGTTGCCTGATCCGCTGCAGAGGCGAGTGCACGCTGTCTTGCCGATTCTTTGCGGCCAGTGCTTTGGATGGTCTCGACCCTGCGGAACTTTGGGTTAGTTATCGACAGTGTTCCACTCTTTTGTTATAACACTTCTGCGATTAACATTGCTAAGAACCCAGTGCAGCATTCTCGGATCAAGCATATCGATATTTGCTATCACTTCCTTCGAGACCATGTGGAGAAGGGTGACATAGTGCTCCAGTTTGTGGAGAGTGACCACATGTTGGCCGATATCTTTACCAAGCCTTTGGATAGTTCTAGGTTTTCGGCTCTGCGAGGAGAGCTTGGGTGGTTTGTCCTTATGGACTGTTGTGAGGGGGAGTTTTGTGCTTCATGCTTTATCCTAGTTATTATGCTCTTACTCCTTTCTGTTGCATTGCATACGGGTGCATTGGGTTAGTCCTCCTAGCATAGATTAGAGTGTTTCTAACGTCTAGTTGTTTTGATTTCTTCCTCTCATCTTGTGATTCTAGGATGCTACTTATTAGATGTTTCTCTTCTAATTAGGTTGAGCTCACACACTTCTTATAGGTTCTAGCGAGGGTTGGGCCACCCTCGGGTAGACGGGGTACGTGTTTGCTCCTTAGTGAGTTAGATGATCAGTTGATAGTCCTAGAGTCATATGGGGTAGATGAAAGTCAGTCTGAGCCATAGTTTCCTCTATATCTTATCTATGCTTTAAGGACTGCCCTTTCGGATTTTCTTTGCCAGCTTCTCGATTTTATTACTTTGGTTCAGGGAGAGTTCATTTGAGAGCTTCTGAAGCTTAATATTGACATAACTCTACTTGAACTAAAAGTTGCATCACATGTTGAGGGGGAGCTGGATTTCTTGCATGTCATTCTGCATTGTAAATAACTACATGGAGCCTTGATTATTATCCTTTCATGATATGATTACAATGCATTACACCTTGCCATAACTTGTGCTTATTTGCTAGAATGATCATGACTTTATATGTGTAGTCAAGTCTTTGCCGTGATATGTTGATTAAAATGCGCAACTTGAATTAATTCATGTCATGTTAAATTTTTGAGACTAGTCTGCCTTTAGTTATCCACTTATGATTCATGCCATGTCAAATAGGTTGAGTTGAGTCTTGAATCTTTGTTGAGCTTTAGATTGAGCTATTGTAGTTTCTTGATGACACATGAGTTAGTACAACCATTCATGAATGCAAAAAGATCTCTTTTGTGCGAAAAAACTGATCTTACCTATTCTTTCTCATGAGACGGCTCGCCATTGCACTCGGCATGAACTCAGGGGGAGTTTTGGATGACCAAGATCATCTTCTTAAGCTTCTTGCTTGGAGTGGTCACATAAGGCTTGAGATCTAGCACATGATAAAAATAAAAATCTGGTCGACAACAATCATGATATTTCTAAAGAAAAACTTGTCAAATGTGCTCAATTTGCTAAAATTACAAAGGTTATAACTACTTAAACAAATATCTCATCCTAGAACTTGTAGCACTCTAATTTGACTTAATACTAGCTTCTTAGTTCCACTTAGCTTATTGACATGGTTTGCATCATCCTTGGATACCTCTAGCTAGACTATGATCATGAATGACTTGACATGCTAAGAATTTGCACTAAAATTTCAGATTGTGACTTTTTTGGTTTAGCTGGCTTATATATATCTTGTCATGATCTAGATGGCATGTTTATGTGTTATGGCTTGATGTAATTCTCATATGGTCATTTTGGATAATCTTCATGGCTCTAAATGCTTAAAATAAACAAACTTCAGCCATTTCATCCATTCTTGTGACCTTATTCTCTCTTTTGCATCCTTGATGTGTTTATTACCAAAAGAGGGAGAATAGCGGAAAAAAAGCCATTTGGGAACCTTCTTGAGCTTTGGAGAAAAATTTGCTCTTTCTTTTGTAGCTTTAGTGTTTCTTCGTCGACATGGTCATAGCTTCTTTGATTTCTCTTGGACCATGTTTGACTCTTGTCTCTTTTCAAACTCAACTTTATGTTTTTTCTGGGTTTGTCAATATACTCATCAAGGGGGAGATTGATGGACCATGTGGAGGTGACCACATGTTTATGATCAGTAATTGACAAGTTTGTGCAAAGATTGAGTTTGGTTTGAGTGATTTGTGCCAGGTCGACATTTGGCGCAATCGGGTATGGTTGGACGGTCTTATTGCATACTCGTCTTCCTGATTGGTCGTTTAGGCGAGTTTATGCTTCATTGATGCTATTTATGCTTTCATGTATCGAACGGTGCTATTTGAGGTGTTTCTTGTTTGTGATGGCTGCAGGACGTCGAGACGGAGTCGTGGCGAGAAACGAGGTGACCGGACTAGGCGCAGGTGGCGCTGAGGTCAGAATGGTCGGGATGTGTCGAAGACGGCGGAGACTCGAGGTGGTTGCGAGGCTTGGATGACAAGGAATGTGGAAGCTTCACGGAAGGTGCAGGAGGGGTGAATTGGTGATTTCGCGAGGCTGCAAAAGCGGGAGCGGGTTCCGTTCGGGATTTCGCGGGCGTAACGGGTTGGAGACCCGTTAGCCAAAGGCTATATAAGGAGGAGGTGCCTCCTTGTGGCTGCATGGATTCTATGGTTTGAGATGTTGGTAGGGTATTGCTTTAGTCAAAATGAGCTTTGGAGAGTTTGTTTTGGCTTTAAGGCTTTAGTGGGTGAGAAGGGCAGTGGGTGTCTCCCGTAGTGCTCTGTGTATGTTTCCTCTCCAAGCATGTAGAGTGTGTTCTTGAGGTGTTCTTGAGCTTGGAAGAGGGAGAGGAGATGAGTTGAGCCATCATGTAACCATTCCTCTATATTCAATCATGTATGGGGACTCCTCTGTGATATTTGTTTGTTTGGAATGAAATTTCTGAAGATTTTCTCTCGTGATCCTATTGTGCCTTCGATGCCTCCTCTATGTGATTTATTGATTTTCAGTTTTCTTGTTGATTCTTGCTGAAGGGTACCAAAATGGGTTGCTCTGTGATGGAATTGCATTCCTAGACCCCTTGATCAGCTAGTTCCAAGAGCAAATTGATTGAATTGCAAGAATCCATTATTTCCTTATTTTCTGTTCTTAAGTCCTCAGTTTCCCGTTTCTAGGGTTTTGTTGAGAATCGCGTTTCCCTTCATGAGATGGCATGAAACTTGGTATGCTAAGTCGTGAGGCTATTAAGTAGCTATCCTCAAAGTTTCATGGCCAAAGGTTCAAGGATTGGAGAGGAATTGGGTTTTTGGTGCTGCCTCTGTTTGGTTTTCAGATTTTACCTCAAATCTGAAATTCATGTCTTTGAGTTAGATCCTTCTGTTTCCCAAGATCTTCTTGTTATTTAGTTTGTTGTAGACAGCCTTGGGCCAAAAAGAATGGAAGAATTCCATCATTTTTCTGATTTTCGAAGAACTGAAATATTTCTCAAAATTTCTGTTTTCAATCTACCTCTCGGGTGTTCTGGGTATAGGACACCGGTCAGACCGCTGGTTGTTTGGCGGTCAGACCGCTCACGGTAAGGCGGTCAGACCGGAGTAACACATGCGGTCAGACCGGCTGCGCAATGGCGGTCTGACCGGTCCATTAGCAGCGGTCTGACCGGCCTTCCGCAGTGCACAGTGTTTCTTCCGTGCTGTCTTGAATCTTGTTTTCTCCTCTCAAGTGTTTCTAGTGAGCTTTTGATGTCTTCCTCATAGCTTTGCAAGTTTCGGAGAAGAATTCTCTTGTGGGATCTTAAGCTCTTTTCTTCATAGTTTCTAGTAACTAACGGAGAGAGAGACTTGTTGGGAAAAACTTTGTGGGCGGATTTTCTTTTAAGTCGACATTCACCCCCCTGTCGCCATTTCGGTCCAACACTATTACATATATGCTTCCGCATGATATGTATTTTGATATTCATTTCTGTATCTGTGAGCCCTATCTACTGATCCAGAGGATTCCGAATTGTAAAATATGTGTATGGTAATGTATACGAGTGGTAGATAAAAGATAATTTAATTGAATGCAATCTGGAATTGAAGAACACAAGGATTGACCCAAACTTGAAAACTGAATATTTCTATCCACTGGACAGCACATCGGTATTTTGGCCATCACTTTTTTCAGTTGCATCTTTTTCAATGATTCTTTTTTTCTCCATTTCCTGACGGCGTTTTCTACAACTTTTGTTTTGGGGCCAAGGTCTGTAAACCGACCGAACAATTCGCACAAAATTCACAACTGCCGACTGTTGCAGATTCAATTCAGAAATATGGGTCAACTTTCACCGCAGATATCTCTTAACTGCCTTATTGTAATGATGTGAAATTTTACAGAAAGATCGATAATGAAGTTATGTATCTAACGGCGGTGGTCTCACTCAAAAGGATCACGGAATCAAAAGTTCTTTTTTGGTGGCGGCTGCAGAGAAAGGAAAAATCAACCGAATTGGAATTAGGGTTTGGAGTGGGGAAAATTTTTCTTATTTGGATTTTTATGGAATCAAGGATATGACCAGCAACTTGACAAAGCTAAAATGGATACAAATTCAATTTAGCAAACTAAAACTAACAGATTGAAAGGCACAACGGAGTTTGGATAGCGGGAATTAACTCTTTTTGTGGGGTAATTTTTCTGGACTATGGGAAATAAAAATCAATCTACTAATTAGGGATACAAAGAAAATCCTATCGGTCAACTGAAGCTCTGATACCAACTGATGAGGCGATGAGATCCCGATCTTCCGATAGAATGATAACTATCAATTTTGGTGGGGGTCACTCTTGCGATCCGACTACAACCGTACGACGTCGCTTGCGCCTTAGCAATCGCTGAACCACACCCAAGTCGTTATCAACCGTGCCAAGAACACGGTTGACCTTACCACGAAGGTCTATTCCTGCATGCAACCAAAGAACACGCAAGAACAAGATAAAAAGCAATCTAAAATTGCACATATATAAATTAAGTTTAAAAAGGTGGGATTCTGCAGAGATTCTTTACGATTGGTCTAATCGACACAAGTGAAGAACAAAAGTTTTCACCATGGAAAAACTAATCAAACGAAATCCAAGAAAACTAGAAGGGTGCAGCCTCCTTAAATAGGGGTGGAAAAGCCGCACAAAATTAAGGAAAAAGGGGTGGTACTATTCATGGTACTATTCATGTGAACAGTAACCCATGAATAGTATGGGCCTAGGAGGGGGCACCTCCCCTTTGGGGCCAAACTTACAAGGCCCAATTTGACCCAAACAAGTGACGCAACACCTTTTTTGAGTGATTGCGGTAAGCACAGGAGGAATTGGAGATGAGGCCAAATCCATTGGAAAGAGGACGAGAAAAGCTTTTCATCGAGTACTCGTGGACCTCAAACAGACTTCGTGTGTGAAAGTTATGCACATTTGAAGTTGGGCCGTCAAGCTGAATCTGAACTGATCTGGAAGCCGAATTGGATTCCAAAACGTATCCAAGTTGAACTCTTGCTTGAATTGGTGCAAAAGTGATGTGGTGCTACAAAAATATATTTTTTTTCATCATTAGGTAGCATCATATTCTCATTTAAAATATGTTGAAACTGAAGAAACGAATTCACCTTTAGTTCAATCTTGATATTGGGCGCTATGGTCGTATGTGTCGGTGGCGTGGTCACATCAAGGGAGATGCAAAATATGGAGATACAAGCTGATGAAAATGTGCGCCAATTAAAGGAGGACATTGGAGCCCTCACTAGGCTCATACAAGCTCGCAATGGTGGCGATGAAGCAAGTGTTCAAGGAGGAGAAGCTGCTGCACATGTACCTCTTGCACCGCAACACCGAGTGGCAGCCAACGTGGTGCGTCCACCACATCTCGGAGGATGAGGAGGAGGCCATGGAGGGCATGGCCAAGGTGGAGGCTGTGGTGTCTGTGGTGGTGTTACATATGCGATGGAATGGGATGGTGATTTTCCTTTATATGACAATGACCATTATCGTCGTCCACGCAATGAAGATGATGGATTGGGCAAACTCAAGTTTTCATGCCTAAGTTTGTAGGTGGGACTTATCCCAAGGAGTATCTCACTTGGGAATTGAAGGTTGACAAAATATTCCATATGCATCACTATACGGATGAGAGAAATATACAGTTGGCATCACTTGAGTTTGAAGGTTATGCTTTGGATTGGTAGGGAACAAGTCATTACTCAAAGAGCTGAGAATGAAGAAGACCCTGTGGCATCATGGCAAGAGATGAAGCGAGAAATGAGAGCCCGTTTTATTCCTCATCATTACAAGCGTGATCTATTTGATAAATTACAGATTATGAAGCAGGGAACACATTCTGTGGAGGAGTACTACAAGGAGATGGAGCTAGCCATGATTCGAGCCAAGGTTCAATAACAAGAAGAGCAAACCATAGCACGCTTCCTCTCAGGTTTTAACCATCAAGTCAAAAGAATTGTCAATTTTTAGTCATATAACAATCTTTATGAGTTAGTGCATCAAGCTACAAAGGCAGAACGACAATTGCAAGTGGATGCTAAGTTTGCAAGATCATCATCCTTTGTTGCCCATACACCGTCTAGCGGATAAAGATATGGTTCCAAATCACAAATAAGCCAAAGAATTGCTCCAAGTGGTGGTTCAAGTTTTCACCCATCATCTAGCAAGAAGGAAGAAGCCACTCCAAGTGCAAGAAAACCATCAAATCCAGCAGCTAGTGGTTCCTCTTCTGTGGGTTCTACAGCGAAGACTAGCGACATACAATGCTTCAAATGCCTTGGTTGTGGTCATATGCAAAAGGATTGTCCAAATAACAAGGTGATGTTGATGTTAGAGAATGTGGAATATGATTCTGCAAGTGAAGAAGAGAATGATCAGCACGTGAAGTTCAACACGTGTGATTGGGCGAATTATAGAGTGCTAACTCTTGCATTGGTAACGGGAGATCACTACGGTTCGTTAAATCCTCGTGAGTACCTTGATCCTACGTCGAGAAAATCGGGCGACCTCGTATCATGTAACCTTCTAATTCCACTACTATATAAAATAGGCCCTATCTATATAGCATGCACCTATTTTTGGAGCCAAGGTTAGTCAGATTTTAGGACCGTTATATGATAATCCAATGCACTAGATTCACCTTCTAAATTCTATAGCTTTACGGATTTTAGTTGGTCGCCCATGTTCTACATCATGTAGCTTTATGGATTTACGGATTCACCTTCTACATTCTATAGCTTCACGGCTGATTTCATACATGGCATTGGTTTACCTTTGGCCCATAGCCCAGCCAACTATTATTTTGGGGCTCTTACTGGCCACTGCTCTTTGGAGCTTTTGCTTTTGAAATGCGTTTCCCGGGAATTTCCTTGTTTTAATTAGCATTTGTTAACAACTCAACTTTTGGGGTTTTGTCATTTTAAATTATAGTTTTTCCCCTCTTCTCTATTTTAGGGTTTTTGAACTTATATTCTATTTTAATATATTGTTGCTTCTCCATACTCATGATTTTGACAGTTGAGCTCTTACCTTTTATTTCTTGATTTTTATTCTATTGCTTTATTTTAGGGCCTAGTTTGGAATTAATTTATAGCGAGTTGCAGGATGCTCTTGGTCTTAGATTTTGGTGGTGATCAGTTGGGTTTTTTTTTGGTGGCTTATGGCTGAAGCACTGTAGCTGGCTGAAAAAACACTGTAGCTGACAGAGGCTTATTTAGCATAATTAAATTTAAAAAAATTTTAAAAAAATATAAAAAATATGTTAGCATATTACGTACAATACAAACAAATACGGGAAAAAAAGAACCGGCAAAAAAGCTCAAAAAAGCAAAAAATTCAAAAAAAGACGAAATTTGTGAATAGTGAAAAATAAGCCGGAAGCCAGAAGCTTAAACCGAATTGATCAGGGCCAAAGATCTGCATGCCTTTTATTTATTTGGAGCCTTGGTCAGAACCTAGGAAAAATCTAGTGCCACAAGATGCAAATCCAAAGTTTTTAAATTTTACATATTTTCAGGCAATAGGAATGTTACAGGGATAAAAAGGGCTGGAATAGCCATACGAAACCAATGCAGGAGTCCTCAGCCCACGCAATATTGCGCTCGCACAATTGACGCCAAAATACAAAATGGTAAAATGACATCACCATGATCTACCGCAAGGAAAAAAAAAGCCCTACAAATTCACAGAAATTCGAAATCTCGCACGAGTACGAACTAGTGAAGAGCACAGCTTGTGGCAAAAGAAGAAAGCACAGCGAGAGAGGAGAAGCACAACACAAGGCGCTCAACTCAACCACCACGCCCAGCCAACCACAGCAACTCTCGGGGATCGGTGACGTGGCAGCCCGATCCCCGACCGTGACACTGGCAGCGCGGGCCCACTGTCATGTTTGCGCAAAAAATATCAACGCGGCCGACGTTTTCTAAAATCCCGCCCAAGCCCCTGGCGCCGCCACTTTTGCGGCTAGCCCCCTCGGTTTTCCCGTAACCACCAATACCCCCTCCAGCACCTGTACGCAGGGGACGCGTCCCGGTACCCCCGACCATAGCTCCTCATGACAGCGCGGTCCCACTCTCCGTTGGCCCTACATGTCATGGGATAAGAAGACAGTAAGAAAAGTTTGCGGTCGGTACGAGAATTCAAATTAGGAGTTGGGTGCGGGACGTTGGAGACTTGGCGGCCTCGGTGGGAGGACGCTTCTCTCTTATCTATCCCCTTCCTTCCCCTCGTCACAAGAGCTCGCCTTCCTTTCCCCAGCCTCTCCTCCTCGCCTCGCGTCGCGTCCAGGTGAGCCGCCTCCCCTCCCCAATTCGCCTCGATTCGTTGCCGTTTCGCTCGATTCGACGCGTTTTTCGCTTCCCCTCGCGTGGATCTGACCTATTCCGTCGGTATTTCCGCAGTAATCAGCCATGAAGGGGGCCAGATCCAAGGGCGCCGCCAAGGCCGAGACCAAGTGAGAATCTCGCCTCTTTCTGCCCCGTCGATCCTTCTTCTCGCGGCAGATCTGGTTTTGCTCCGGGAGAAATTCGATTTTGATGCTTCGCGGCGTGGTTTCTTTTCGCAGGTTGGCGGTGAAGAGCAAGGGAGCGGAGAAGCCCGCCAAGGGCAGGAAGGGGAAGGCCGGGAAGGACCCCAACAAACCCAAGAGGGCTCCCAGCGCCTTCTTCGTCTTCATGTGAGATCCATGTGTCCTCAGAATTTCTTTCTATGCTTCTTTGGGGATTTTTCTTGGGCGTTGGTTTGATCTTGTTTCGGTTAGGGAGGAGTTCCGCAAGGAGTTCAAGGAGAAGAACCCCAAGAATAAGTCTGTTGCTGCTGTAAGTTGCTTAAAAAACCACTCCTTTATTAACAATTACTATTAGTCTAGTCATGTGGTCGATCTCTCTTGATGGTATCATGATTTCTGGATTTGTTTGTGGTGAAACTTTCTAGGTGGGAAAAGCAGCGGGTGACAGGTGGAAATCCTTGAGCGACGCGGTAAGCTTTCTTGAGACAACGTCTAGTTGTTTGTAGCTTTGCCTAAGCCTCTGCCGATTTGTTAATACATGCATGGCTGTGGACTCTAGGACAAGGCTCCCTATGTAGCCAAGGCCAATAAGCTCAAGGCAGAGTACAACAAGGCCATTGCTGCCTACAACAAGGGCGAGGTAGTAACAGTGGCCCAACAATTCACCTTGTCTGCTGTTCCTGTGTCTGTACAATTTTACGGTACTAAGCATGCGCCGATTTGTATAGAGCACTGCCAAGAAGGCTCCTGCCAAGGAGGAAGAGGAGGAAGACGAAGAGGAATCTGACAAGTCCAAGTCCGAGGTGAATGATGAGGATGACGATGAGGGTAGCGAAGAGGTTTGCACCTGTGTTTGCACATTGCCTTGCTAATTTAGAATTAGTATATGCTCACTGTTTGGAACTTGTTACGCATGCCTATGGGTTAAACAGCTTGGTGTATAAGCCGTAGGAACCCTTAGAGTTGCACATAGCTTCACACTTGAATTGGTTCATTTGATAAGTTGTTAGACGAACTCATGGGTAGATTAAGTCTAGTTGGTAGTGAATTGAAACCTAAGTTATAGACCAAACACTTATTTAGTGTTGACCTGTGGAGTCTAAACAAAAAGTTGCTGGCATTGCAGGATGAAGATGATGATGAGTGAGCTTGCTCAAGATGCTCCAATGGACAACATGGGAGCGACGATGCAAGGGCCTATGGCGGTGGGCGTTATAAGGAGCCCCTATCCCAATCTACTAGAATTATTCAGTTTCGCTTCACATTGTGATGTTTTACTTTCTCGTCCTATAACGGATAGCGCTCCTTGATGGCGCCACCGGTGGGTGTTGCGGTGCAGCATGTGTTGTCTCCACCATCAATGCCCGCTTGTACCTAGATTACTCTTTCCATTGTCATCTGCTAACATTGTGATAATATCAGTTTGGGTATGTTAGATTCAATTATTGCTCTTCATCTCTGGTATGCTTAGGTATTGGCTTGCGTACTATTAGGTTTGCTTTATTCTGTGATAACTATTACAGTGTTATCATGCTGTGTGTCCTCCTTGCTTGATTTTGATTAATGCTGTTAGCATCGGATTGCAAGGTTGATTGTATTGCTGATTTGCCTTGTGAATGATGCCATGGCTGTCTGTCAGATTTGTTTTTCTTGCCGTCTTGGTGTTGCCTGTGCAATGCTTAGATGTGCTGCTATTGGGAGTAGTTTCGAAAATTCATGGTCCCGTCATGTGTCAAACTGCTGTTTATGTATTGAAGATACCACATACTATTTGGGTACTCTTCATATAGTAGGCTAGTACATATTTGAATCTTTGAAGCGAGGGATGGAGTTTTTTAATGATTAGGGGGATTGTAATGGAAATACGTGTGGTGTACATCTTGTTTCTTTCTTTTGGAAATACAATGGTTATCGTTTTTGTCTGTTTAGGTTTAGCTTAGCATCTCTCTGCACATTGCCCTCTGGTTGCCAATATTAATATGTAATGCAATAATGCATGGCGTTGCTGTGTAGTTGTTCATCTACTCTTGTCCTATATATATATATTCATTATCTATTTTTTTTTCTGGTGAATCGCAAGCAAGCATACGAGTAGGCATATGTTCCTGTTATGGGTTGTTTATTATGGCTTCATCTGGAGTAGCTGAATCTTGTCGGTTGTCTATTTGGATCTGAAAGTAACAACAAATTGGTGAAAACGTTGAGGCAAGCGTTCTACTTGACTTGGATATAGGCCTTTTCAAGTCTTGAAAGCACGGGTTGTTTGTTTTGCTTAATCATCCTGGCTTGAAGACGATTATTAGGTTTGATGTGTTTGTGTATACGTATCTGATGCGGGATGGTGCCTTGTGTAATTACACAGAGGAGCAAGATGACGATGGTTAGATGTCTTGTTCTTTTTTTTTTCATTGGTTTCTAGTTTCTCTTTGTAATCACTATTTAATTTATTAAATTAATAAACTGTAGGTAAAAGTTGTAGGCTGTTGTTTAAACAAAACATCTTTTGGCTTTTAGCGGTTTTTGGTTTGAGCTTATCTCATCTATCACTATTAATTAGATTAATAAACTGTAGCTAAAAGCTTTAAGGTTTAGTTTAAAAGAACACACCAGATAGGCGGTGTTTTGTACAGTGCAGTTCTGCGGTAGAAAGAAGAGATTATCAAGTTTTGCGAGTAGGAGGCAATAGCCAATAGTGATGGACGATGTAGGACTCTCCTGTGCAAGTGAAATTTACAGCAGCAGGCAGCGACTCGGTCCGGTCGATGGGGTCAGGAGCCGTTAGAGGGACGAGAAATATATTTGACATCAGATGATTCATGATTGTGTTGGGATAGTGATGTGGTGAGCCAGCCATTCATGAATGCATCTATCTAGTACACACTGTCTCTCTCTCTCTCTCTCTGGTCCCGACATGTACATGACTGGCCCAGCCGATGCAGCACGCACGTACATTCATATTTTCTTTCAGGAAGGATACATGCATGCTTACAACAGCTCCGGCATTTCAAAACTCAAAACCGAAGTTCTTTGCTTCTGTCAAATGCTTGTCCTACAGGCTTCCTTTTTGGCTATAAACTCTACCAAAATTTGGCTAGCCAAAATTTTGGCCAAGGTTTTGGTTGCCTAGGGTTTGTCCAAGAATTAGCAAGAAAATATATAGGATGTGAGCAAAGATCTATAGTCATGCCAAATTTTGGCAACTATCTAAACCAGGGCCAATTATTAGGGTGTTGCTACAAAAATTGGTAGGGTAAGTTGGAGGTACAAACCAAACATACCTAAAGTGCCACTACTACTCTATAACACTGCCATTTACATACATCTACTAAGTTTTGGCAGCATATCCTTTAGTTATATCCCCATGAAGCGGTAAGCATAATCATTACTATTATAAAAGAATGAGTTGGTGGTTGTACGTCCGTTCTCCTCCAACCGCTCTATTTTTTCAACTCATCATCATTCTCCACTTTCCAACCGATAAGAGCAACCCCCTTCCATAGCATGATTCTCTATATATCCAATAAATTTTGTTGCAACGTACGGGCACGTAACTAGTAAGCATTAAAATAATGGTGCTATAGCCAAAAATAGATATAACTTGATATCTAGAGTAAGAATAAATACTTCACAAAATAATACTCATAAAATAAAACTTGAGTCACTCGCGTCCAAGAACGCTCACGGCCACACGCTTGAGAACGTTAAAGGCTCCACTCTCGATAACACTTAAACTAGCAAATAGAACATCATTGGGAAAATGTACATTAACATAAATTTTCTAACATTCATCATTAGTTATGGGGTTCCATTAAACAAGTTCTAGATTGACATGCTACTTTACTACAGAAATAGTAAGGAAGATAAATATGATGCTCTAGGTTTTTATTATTGCTAGGTGTGATGTAGAAGTTCTACACCTATCACCGATGCATGACGCCTCATTGGTTAATTACCTAAAAATAGTAATGAAACAAGTGCGAATCCATAACTCTGCAAACACATAATAAAATGATCAACACTACCATAAGTATAAGAATTAACATAACCATATCATTTTCCATATGTTTCAACATAATCATAAGCATAAACATAACTATATCATTCTCTACATGTCCCAACATAATCATATTATCATTCTCACGTCTCATCATCATCATCATCATCATCATCATCATCTCTTTCCATTAGTGCAATGCAAAACTACTCTATATGCTCATTTGCTCGTTATATTGCATAAACCGGTATAGCCGAGTGAACACCCGTCGATATTCACCCATCATAAGCCTGTCCTCGTTGTCACAGTGTCTCTACTCCCGTGGAGGCCTACCGAAGTAGGTCATACTTATCCACCCATGGTGGATCTTTCTTTCTCATGATATGAGAGTGCACATAATACAAATATATATGTCCTATTGTCATAAATATATTTCATGATTATCATCATTAGCAGGTAATCATTATTATTTACCATGTTCTATCATCATTATAATCATCATCATCAGATAAGCAACATTATATAATCATCAGTATGTAACTCATCGTAATAAGCATAAATCGCAAGGTAAATTCTTCGTATAATGTAAACATCGCATATTCCATAACATCTACCATCTACCACTCTATCATATGCTTACCTTTTAACCACACAGAGTGGAGCGACGTGGAGATGATACCAAACACGTAGAGACCTCGCCTAAAGTAAATATCTCAAATCAGCTTGTGCCACAAATAGTATAAAACATCAAACAAAATAATATTGCACGTGCAAGGAGGACGCAACATGCGGAGGGGCGGCGATGATGTGGGAGCAGTGGTGCCAATAGCAGGGGAGGGGTGACAGCGGTGTCTGCCTGTGGCGGCACGAGCAGAATGTGCAGGAGGTAGAGACGGGGCACATGGAGATGGGGATGCGGGTAGTGGAAAGAATAAAGGTGCTGTCTTCCCCCTAGCTTATCCTTATGTGGGATAGTGTGGGCTGGGCCGGCTCTGGTCTAGGCCTAGCCCAGCTACCCCATTGCCCTTTTTTCTATGGTATTACATTTTCACCTGCTGCCCCTGCCTGGCCTTGGATTGTTAATTAGGTTTACGAGTGCATGAGTATAAGATGATGGCTCTGATCAAACCATACATGACGCCCGGCCGGCCAAGACGCCACAACATGAAGTTGTTTCTAATTAATTAAGGTCCCACTCATTTCGGCTTGATTTTCTGATTTTTGGCTTATTTTTTACTATTCCCAAATTTCGTCTTTTTTTTGAGCTTTTTTGCCGGTTCTTTTTTCTTGTATTCATTTATATTGTCCGTGATGGGATAACCTATTTTTATTTTTTTAATTTAGTTATGCTAAATAAATCATCACTATCTACAGTGTAATTTTAATCAGTTACAGTATAATTTCAGCTATAAATTAATTTATTTTAGTCTAACCGAACGACACCTAATTTGCATGATCAATCCATAATTCCAGATGCGTGCAGTCAGCGGGAGTATGCATGTATGTGTCAAGTATACAATCAGTTTCTTTTTTGAACAACCAAGCGTACGAACGTACGTGTTGATCGACACTAGCTCTACACATCTAGCCATGTATCTGATGAGAAATGTTATTGCCGCCCGCCATGAAGTGAAATTACTACTAGTAGTACTCAATCGTAAGGAAATACTACTACTCCATATACTAGTACTATTAATGTTGTACTAGTACAGGCGTAGTAACAGCTCCTTAATTACAACCTGCTCTGCTCTACAGTACGTAAACCATGCATATATACATGGATATCTCCCTCTCTATCTCCCCATTAATTTTCAGAAGAAGAATTAAGCCCCTGATCGACTCGGCTTTAGCTTCTGGCTTATTTTTCACTATTTATAAGTTTCGTCTTTTTTCTGAACTTTTGGCTTTTTGTTGAGCTTTTTTTGCCGGTTCTTTTTTTCCCGTATTTGTTTGTATTATACGTAATGGGCTAACATATTTTTTATATTTTTAAATTTTTTAAAATTTAATTATACTAAATAAGCCTCTGTCATCTACAGTGTTTTTTTCAGCCAGCTACAGTGTTTTCAGCCATAAGCCATGAGCTTTTCAGCCAAACTGATCACCACCTAAAGCGTTGAGGTTAGCACTCAGCAGCAGATACGATTCGTACGTATTCATTTAAGAAGCGAGGTTACTACGAAGGAAGGAGGGCGCACGCGGGGGAAGCGAGATATTTGAATCTCAAGTCTTATTCTTCTTCTTGTTCAGTCACATCTGAGTTTTTGTACTCTGTAATTTCTCCTACGAACAGCTCAAAAACCACAAACTACAACTAAAAACTATAAGCTACAGCAAAAAAAGAACATGCCTTTCTTCTTCTTGTTCAGTCACAAAAAGGGCCCCAAGCCAAGACAATCCAGACCAAAACCAGTCGGTTCACCTTTGTGCTAAACAAGCTTCTGAGAATAGGCTGTGGTGCACTCGGCTCAATCAAGTGCATGATTTCCTTTGTAGGGCATGTTCTTTTTGGCTGAAACTTGTGGTTTTTGGACTGTTTGTACGAGAGATTACAGAGTAACAAAAATCCATATGTGGTTTTTACCGATATAAATGAAGTCAGTACAATATGTGCTACAATTAACTAGTAGACTCTATCTTAAAAAACACTTCGTTTAAAAGCTAGTTACTGTAGAAAAGCTAAAAGCTGTAAAAGAACAAGGCCGTAATTACCTGCTTCCGGATTGTATTCCTTCTTTTGAGTAATAAATCTCTATGCCCCGCTACAACTGATTTATGGTTTAAATTTTTAAATATGACTTTGGTTAAAATTGTAATTATTTAACGGCTAACGTGAGAGGTTCAACAATCCCCTGCTTTTAGTTTTAACAAGCTAAGTAGTAGTCCGAGAGCGAGAGAGAGAGAGAGCGCGCGCGCGCTAAGATAGTACAAGGTAGCTTTTGTTCAATTTGCTCTTAGCCTTATACGCCAAACTGAAGCCCAGAAAAGAGAAATGACGTATGCATATGTACCGTCATGACCTCATCAAGCTGCACGAGGGGAGGTTTCGACCCTTTTAGCCTACCCTGGCCTAGCTAGGATGGGGGAAAAAGAAAAGAAAAGCGTAATTAAAAGCTAGTGCTTTGTCATACAAAATCCTAAGGGCCTGTTTGGAACAAAGGAATGCAAAACAGAGGAATGATAGGAAGCGCAGGAACGGAAGAAAGTGAAAAGCGGAAAACTACAGGAATACAAACCATAGGAACGAAAAATGTGGACCGTTTGGATTGCAGGAAATAAATAATGTCAAGAAAGTTGATTTGGGTCCTTTTCTTATGTTTCAATCGCCACTGCTGGCATCTTCCGATCGTGGGAATTTTTCCTTTGGCTCGGACTGGATGTTTCGTTTCCTCTAAAAAGCACAGGTTAGGGAAACTTTCCAAAGGAATTGGTTCGCTCAATCCTACGTTCCAAACGGCACAAACAGTAGCCAAACTGAGGAATCTTGTTTCCTGTAAATTTCCCATGAAAAACCTCCGATCCAAACGGGGCCTAAAACAAAAGGCCACTCGTTGGCTCCTCTCCTTTTCTTGTTCAACGCTGCTGGCTCGAATCGATCGCTTTCTATACTTCATTTTTTATCACTTCGTGCATGGGAGTGCTTCTCCGCTTCTTCCTCCTAGCCTTTCCCAGACAACAGCAATACCTTACCTCGGTGTCCAACCCCATTCTTCTCATCAGTCATCACGATATGATTGGTACCAGCTAGTCTCTGACCCTCTGAGCAGGCAGGCCGGTAATGGAGTTCTTCTTGTGCACCTGAACAAGGTTTGAGGAATTGACCCCTTTTTCTGAAAAAATTGCACCTACTTGTTTCTTGGTTTTTTCTTTGCTTTCCTTTCTTCTATCTCAACTGCCCATGAATTGAACTTGCATGTGTTAGTTATCCATCCTACAGTCTACTGTTCCATGACTGGGATTTAATTTCTACTAGTAAATTGTAATTTTGATGCAATAGGAGATTCCACCATGCATGTGTGTCGGGCCCGGATTTAGCCAATCCATAATTCTTTGTGAAACCACTGCACTATTTTCGAGATTAGTAGATAGTGACATAGATACATCACTAAATCATTTCGTACATGATGTACACTATGCCATATAGTTATATCACATTCATCAGAGTTTAAATAGGTCGCATCGGGTCAAATTTACTGTTATAGCTGCTGGCCAAACAGTAAATTAGGAGAGTAGTGGAGTGGATGTGGTGGATGAACTATGCTTGCCCCTTCTCCATGTCCAGGGCGCACATACATATATCTCCACAAAGTATGATTACAATACTGCCCTTACAGTCATGCACCCCCTAGACGGGCATACATATCATTACACATATCTCCCTGGGCCCTATAACCCCCAAACAGGCCGGATGGACTCCGGTGGGGGCCATCTCTACTACAGGAGCCTCTCATGGTAAAGGGCTTCTCACGGGCCGAAACCATGCTGTCGAGCCCTTTGGCCCCCTCCGTCCCCGTGGCCTGTGGTTGAACTCTTCATGGACCTTATGGCCTGCAGGCGTGCTGAAGCTTGACCGGAGTCGTAGAGCCTTTTCGCGCGTGGTGGGACACATGGGTGTGGGTGGTTGGCGTGTTGTGCGCTGCCGGTTGAAGTCTGATCGTGGTCAGGCAGGCGTTTCTGACGTTGTGGGACGCGTGGCAGCGCGTGGTTGGCACGTCGTGCGCTGCTAGTTTTTGTCGGCTACGTTTCCCACGCGTGGAGGGGTCGAGCGGGCTTTAAAGCTGTGGTGGCTGTCGTGTCACTGTTCCCTGTGCTTGACCTACCGTGACAGCAGTGTTTCTTTCAACACCGCTCTAACGCGCGCTGTTGCCATATACGCCGGTCGCTGCCGCCATCCACTGCTGCCCTATCTCTCGCTTTCGCTGGCCCCGGTCGATACAATATGTCATGAGCAGCCCAGCTGTAGCACACGCTTGTTTGCCGCTGGTGGCCCCGCCCAGGACTGTAGCAGAATGGCCCGTGGTGATGATCGTTCTCGCCGACCAAGCGGTGGCGCGTCCTTGAGCCGCGGTGGCTCTTCCAGCCGCCGTGGGTCATCGATGACCGAGGTGGAGTACGAGTTGGTTGGGCATGACTCGTCGATGGTGAACAAGCGGTGGAATGCAGCGAGGAAGCTGAACAGCGTGTGCACGAATTTGCTGGGTCAGAGACTGGCGACCGAGGAGATCATTCGATCGATGGTGCGCGAAGGGAAGTTGTCGGATTGCGACGCGATCTGGCTACCCTCCACTGACGAAACGGAGCCCCACCCCACGGAGTCGGAGGCGGTGGTCTTCGTCGCCTACTTGGAGCTGGGCTTCGGTTCCCCTCCGCAATGTTTGTGAGCGAGGTGCTAAGGTTGTACGGGCTCGAACTGCCACAGCTAACTCCGAATGCCATCGTTCGGCTGGTTGTGTACTGCTAGACTTCGCAAACAGAGGCGGTGTGGCCTAGCGCGTCTTTGTTCACATTTCTTCACGACGCGCGCTGCCAGCCAAAGAAGCTAGTTGGACAGAAGTATTCCAACTTTGAGAGCGTGAACTTTGTGCTGTGTTCTGCGTGCATCAAGTTGTTTCTAGCAAACGCGACCCGGATGAAGTGGGAGTCTGATTGGATGCGATGGTGGTTCTACCACCGTGTAGAGAGCGGCAACAACTTGAGGTGGTCGGGGCGTCCGATGGACTTCATTACTTCCCCATCAGTGACTCTCGACCGCGACGACGAACACAGGATGCGGAGGCTGGTGGGCATCGCTCTCCGGTTCAACATGCGGACCTCGCGGAGGAATACTGCATGTATGACATGGCTCTGCTTGCGTGCCTGTGGCACGTGTAGTCCAGCCCCACCCACGATGACGGCATTCACCTCACAGTCACGTCGTTACCAAGACCCGCCAATCCGAGTAAGTGTTCAACCATGAGCTCTGTATTTGAACTGACTATTTTGCAACTATAGTACATTTTGCTTTACCTTTGATCATGACTGGTAGTAATGAATTTTCTATGCTTGAATTAAAATTTGACATGGCTGAATATTTTGATTAGATTAATTATAGATAGTATTTTGTGATGTTCATAAAAAAGATTACTTTGATTGTGAGTCTTATTTTAAATCTTAGCTATAAGGCTAGTATGTTTCATATTGCAACCTGTTTCACTCAGTCAGGCATGTTATTGAAAAGAAAAAACAAATGATGAGAAAGAGACAAGTTGAAAAGTTGTATGCTTCAAGCATGCCATGGTTAAACAAAAGAAAAAGCACAAAACGAGCTCGAATGAACAGAAGTATGATTCAAGCATGCCACCATTTAAAAGAAGTTTGCTACATAGAAGCTATCATGAAAAGAAGTATGCTTCAAGCATGCTACATGCTTAAAAATTGACTGTAGAGCAATATGTTGTTGTATGAGACTACTAGCTCGCCTAGACTTAAAGTTTGCTTCACTTTTAGGATTGCTCTTTTTGTAGTGATATCTCATTATGCTCTTTATAATTGGTTTAGTCATTGTCGAGATACCTATTATTGATATAAATTGCTTAATCATGTTAAAGACTAGTTTTGACAATGCTATATGATATATGGCTTTATAGGATCTAGAGAGCTCTACTAAAAAAATGGCCTGGTCAAAATATTAAATTAATGCAAAGTACCTTAGATAATCTGCAAAGCTTCTGGATGTTTACTCTTATTGCTCCTTAGAATTTTTCTTTTTTTTGGAGTTCTTGATGATTACATTGCCAAAGGGGGAGAAATTGGAGAAAAAGGGGAGAAATTGGAGAAAAATTTGGAGGAAAATAGCTCTCTTATGTTGAGGGGGAGTTTTTTGAGCTTTCTATGTGGTCCAAGGGGGAGTTTTCTAAGCTTGCAACTTTCTGCTGTGGTCTGCTGCTTTCTTTTGCTGTGCTGTGGTCTGCTAGCTCTTTTTGTTGTGGTCTGCAGTGTTGAATTATTCCTTTTGCAAATTTCTCATCCAAAAGTTTTTAAGGTGTTGTCAATGTATTCATCAAGAGGGAGATTGTTAGACCATGTGGTAGTTGTCGATTTATTGATGATGAATAATTGACTTTGTGTTGCGTTGAAATTTGCATTTAGGAAAGTTTTGGTCAGTGATGTTTTACAGAACTGGAATTGGTAGACTACGACCACGGCAGTACGAGCACCATGACTACGAAAGAATGACAAAGTCTGGTTTCGATCACGATAGACTTTGACCATGTCCGACCTGGTTGGTATTCATGGTTGGTTTGGTTCTTGTCTACTGATAGACGAGGGTGTGTTATATGTGTGTTGCTGATGTCGGTCAAGTTGTGAAGAACTTATGTCGGGGAAAACGTTTCTTTGGTCTTTGCATGTGTAGGTGGGCATGGAGACGGTTATGGTTAGTGGCGAGGAGGACCGGGACTAGGAGAGTAGGTTAATGTGGGCAGCTCGCTGGAGAGGATGAAGACACTCGGTGTGGCTCAGGTTGGCTTTGGAAGTCCAAGGGGAAGCTCCAAGCATGCTAAATTGGAAGGAGGTGTGGTGAGGTCGATCGGCACTGGCGGTGGTGAAGCTGCTAGAGCCAAAAAAGATGTGGCAAATGGCTTTCGATGGCAAAGGAGACGATGGGGAGGTGATTGGGGGTCAAGGTTGAGCTGACCAAGGGATAGCTGTGGGGAGGATGGTTAGCAGTTGGACGCCATCAAAGCTCGCAAGGAGGCCGAGCATGGTGGAGCTAGGCACACTGGTGGTGTAGGGTTAGAGCTACTTAAGTCAGCGCGTGGCACATAAGGAGTTAAGGCGGAGAGGGACGTGTAGAGGCAACAGGTGGGCAAAGAACATGGGCACGTGATGCGGCGAGGGCATGGCACGGAAGCGGCGGGTGTGGACGTGGTGGGTGTGCGGAGAGGAGAGAGAGAGAGAGAGGGAGGAGGGCTGAGCCTAGGTGAGGGTGGCAAGCTACTGTGGAGGCACAATGGCATATAAGAGGAGGGGTCGCACACACTATTGCGGCACAAGATGACGGCGGCACTGACAGGCGCGACGGAAGCTGGTTGGTGGCACGAACGGTGTGGCGTGGTTGTGCTCGGGGCGCGCGCTGGGCATGGCCAGGGTGGTGAGGGCCGTTCTGGGCCAAGCTGAAGGCAGGGATGGGCTAGGCTCATCCTAAGGAGGATTGGGCTTAGATTTGGGCCTTAGGAATCTTAAAAATTCGGTTGGAATTTTGAAATTTTAATTGAATTTTGAGTTGAACCTTTGAATTTGCATTCAATTTGAATTTTTATTTTATTCAAGCACAAAAACAGGGCTCCCAAAATGGGATGTTATAATGTGCATTTCACCATCTCTGTTACTAGCATTCTGTTTCCCAGCACCAGAGAAGAGAACTGCCCGTTTTCTCATTTAAGTGCAAGATCATTAATAGTAGTTGTAGGATTGGAAACGGCAACAGAGGGGGGGGTGAATGGTGCCTTCAAAAATCACCCCCTAAATATTCTCACAAACTTGCTGCTCCGATAGCTATAGAAACTATGAGGCAAGAAAGTCAGATGCTCACTAGAAACCAAAAGACGATCAAGCGAACAGACTGGATGCTACACAATTTGATTTGGCCGAAAAGAAGTGAACATCAAAAAAATCCTTGCCAAAGACTGAAGCTGCTGAAAACAGAGTGAGGAGAAATAAATACTGAAAACTGACAGCTGCTTGAAAACCGACTAAAAGAAAATAGAACTGCAGCCGAAAACATACTAAACCTGCAGCTGAAAAGAGAGTGAAAAACTGCTGGCCGAAAAGGCTGACTGCAATGTGTTAATCAGTTCTAATTGCTGAATTTGATCACCCAAACTGCAACAGCAAAACACAGAGCTGAGTGAATTAAAAGAGCAGCTGAAAACAACATCGGTAGCAGCTGAAATGCAGAGAAACTGTAGCAGTTTGAACAGGCTGAAATTCTGATTTTTGACTGCTAAAAGCAACAGCTAACAGATTCATTTAGCAGATTGAAACCTGCAGAAAATGCAGACTGCAGCTTGCTGAAAACAGAGTTGTAGAACACCCGAAAAAACAAGACTGCACAGTAAATGCTGAAAAACAGCAGAAGGACTGAAAATTTGACAAATAAAAGTTTGTTTTTATCAGGTCATAAGAGCAAGACTTTTAACTAAATAGCATTAGGACCTTAGAAATCAAGGCAAACAACCAAAAAGAGCAATGGACTGAGATTTGGGCAGAAATCTCAAGATGACCCAAAAGTGAGAGTGATTTCCAAATTCTTTATCATTCTCCAATCTTTTGGTTAAGAGACTTTGAAATACACCTGGGTATGATCTCACAGTAGGGAAATACAAATCTGAGGCCAACTTGAATAGGGAAATCAAAAGTATCCAACATCCCCTGCCTCCAAACCCTAATTTTGCAAAACAGAGGAAATGGACCTGAGCTGATTTTTGAGAAGAAGCTAGCTAGAAAAAAGATTGCTCTCAGGAATATAGCAGCCAAAAGGCCTTGAGATGATTCCCCGTTCAAAGCTAACCCATTTTGCAGTAAATCAATCAAGAAGAAAGATTTAAATCAAATGCCACAGAAGCAGAGAATAGCAAAAGGCACAAAGACACACACAGAGAGGAACTCAGGACCTTTTACATTGAATCAGAGACATGGGCTATTACATAGAGAGGAATGATTACATTATGTTTTTCTACAGCTCTCTCAAACCATTCACTCTCGAGAGGAACTCACACACTGAGCAAAAACACACAACTCACATGCTTGCCCTAATGAGCTCACACCTAGACCATACACTCGAAGCACACTTTCTAGTGCTTTCTTGCTTTACCTCAACTCACTGCCTACTCCTCTTCTTAAAGCCAACTCATAGCCACAAGAAGGAAAACAAGAATTGCAGGCCAACATACACTACCAACCTCACACACAATGAGGCAAATCCCACTAACATCCTAAGTGATCCACAAGAGGTAAATCAAGAAGTGCAGTGCAAAACTCACTTCATGACTTCACGCCCACTTGAGGCAAGAGTCAAACCACTCACAAGAAATGAAGGGAACCAGCCACTCCACTCATGCTTGAGTCAATTCTCCAAATTGCCACTCAAGCACATTCCCAGAAGCTTCCCGCAACCGGTACCCTGACTTGCCATCTTGTCGTGCCGGTAAGGAGCGCAACTAGATCTTTGATCATCTTGAGTTTCGGCAGACCACGAATGAGATCGTGGCTGCTAACTCGAGTTAAATGGTCAAGTCCAATATGACCAAGTCTCCTATGCCAGAAAGTAAGGTCATGGGACTCAGAAGCAAATAAACACCTGAGAGGATCACCAGAAGACTCAACAAAATCAATATTGCCTCAAGTTTCTCAATGCAACATTAAGGGTAATCTGAACACAACTTAAAAAATCCATCTTCATGAGAGCTTGAAAGGGGTGCATGCATGCTGCCTTCTTTTTTTCTTCTCATTTGCGGTTTGTGTGTGTGTGTTTTTGTGTCAGTTCCTAGGTGCTTGTTTCTGGAATTTTTTGTACGGATAATCCATTTTTTATTCGAAATTACATAAATATACCCGCGGGAAAATTTTTTACAAAAATAGGCTTCAGTCGCCGAATGGTTGGGCGACTGGAACCTATCGCCCAACTGCACCGCGACACAATTTGTCTCACAGACAAGAGAGCGACTACATCCGATCGCTCTTCCGTTAGCGACTAGCATGCGATCGCTCTTCCGTTAGCGACTAGCATGCGATCGCCATCCCGTAGGGCGATCGCATGTAGCCCCCGTGTTTTGTTTTAGATTTTGTGAATTTTGTAACGTTGAGCGGGTAAAAATACGGTGAAGTTGTAATAAAAGTTTATGTTCATTGTATATTGTAGGTGTGCAAAAGTTTTAAATTTTTTTCATGAAAGATTGAGTACGAACGATCGATACATACAATCGTTAAGTGAGATAGTTTATGTGCGGAGAGAGATAATAGACTTATGTAAATTTAAATAAACTTCATATTATAACTGTGAGTAACATGCCGCATGTTTTTTCATTACATGCATAAATACATAGCATCTGCAGCGTCGCCTCACTAGTCACCCTGGTGTGCCCCGTCACCGCGCCCGCGTCCTCCCATACGGCCTCGCTTAGCCCTCCTCCGGTGCAACGGGTTAGGACGATCCGAAAAAGTAAAACGAGGAGGAGGGTGTCTATCCCGCGGGGGCGGGGGCGGAGTCAGCTGCACCTCTGGCTGTGTGCTCTCCGGTGCACCGGGGAGGGCACTGGCAGAAAGAACCTGCGGTGCGACGTCGGAGTAGTGTCCATGCCACTCCGGTGTAGACGCGAAAAACTGGTCCACTTCCTCCCGGCCTGGGGAGATGCCGGAGACGCCGTGCTGCTGGTAAGTACCTGCAATATTAATAACGTTAGTTCGTTGCATGTCGTCTTCGGATAAACACGATATAAGAACCTCTGCGTACCCGTGCCTGGCGCCATCCACGCAGGAGGAGGGGCGTACACCCCCTGCGTAGAAGGCGTGAAGTGAACCGGTGTAGGAGGCCCTGCCCAGGCTGAACCCCCTGGCTGCTCCGGGTGAGGTGGTGGAGGACGTATCCACGTAGGTGCACCAGAGTGGTGCCACGCTGGTCGGGGTGGACGAGCAGTCGAAGCGGTGGGCGTGGAGACCGCCGGTAGCCTCGTGCAGGAGAGTAGGCTAACGATACGTCTACACCCGTCGTGCACCCGACGCGCAAAGCTGATGCCCTCCTCATGGGTCAGGTGCGCACCACTGGAGAGCCTCTCCAGTACTGTCCCGGAGTCGAGGCATAGGGCAGAACCGACATCAGCCTGGACACAAAGACATGAAATGGTTGATTATCGAAACGACATTACCATTTGGGAATCTTTGAAATGACATGAAACGTACCGCGATGTGAGCGTCGCGCGCGAAGTGCGAGGGGTACGTGTCCGTCGGAGCGGCGACGTGTGTGGCAGGCGGGTCTACCACATATACGAGCCTGGTACGGGTCCGCGGCTGGTACCAGCGCAGGTACTCGGCGTACTCCCTGCTGTCGTACGGGCTGTCCTCCTCCACGCGGTCGTCGAGTGCACCCTGCCACCGCTCGACCCATGGCTGCATCCTCAACGACCAGTCGGTGCCTCTTTTCACTCCCTTCGCGCTTTGCCTGCGTATAGAACCATTACTGGATGTGAGATACTTGCGAACGCAGTAGTAAGTATGTAAATATTTAGCAGAAACGATCACTCACCCGTGCACGTGGCGCGGAATCGATGGTCCGACCGTGCAGAACCGCCGCCAGAGTTCGAATCGCCGCATCACCGGCGGGGTGCGTAGTCCTCCACGTAGATGAGGTACACGAGCTTCCGGCGGTGAGCGTAAAGCCCGGTCACGCCAGCAAAGTGAGGACAGCCCGCCAGGAGCACGGGCCTGAACTGCCGTATCTGCGTACGGCTCCCAGCGCACGTCGTCCCGCGTGATGCGGTCGAGCTGCTCCACAAAGACCCGGTACGCCCGCGTGACCTGCATGTGCGCGAACTGTACCTGCAAGAAATATAAGCTGTTTAGAATGACGATCGTCAATAAGACAGAAATAGTTGACTGTGATAATACTTACTCGACGACGGCACCAGATAGAACCCATCGTCGGCCGGTCAACGTCTCCCCCTGGATACATCTCGGGCCCGTATGGGCCCATGTCGTCTAGCACAGGTTGCCCGACGCTTAAGCGCTCGAACGACCACAACTGCAGTAGCAGCGGACAGCCAGTGAGGATCGAGTTCGCCTTGACCCTCGTGCACGCATCGCATAGGGCGCGGTACGTCGCGGCAAGCACGGCCGATCCCCAGCTGACCTGGTGGGGCTCGCCGTCAGCGATCGCCCTCGCATAAGCGATAAGGCGCGCATCCACCGTGTTGCCGTGGCTGGTGGTGAAAAGCACCCAACCAAACAGCCACAGCACGTACGCCTCCAGGTGGCGCGCCACCTGGTGATCGTCTGCCTGTGGAACCATGCGCTCCACCTGAATTCAAACAAGTTGTTATTAGTACGTGATACCACAAATAAACGGTTGGACGACACGATCGAATGTAAAAACCACGTGCCTGCATCGTGAGCCACCTCGCGTCGGCCCATGGGTGCGCCTCGAGAACACGTGGTGCCGAGGGCCGGTGGAACGACACCTCGAACCGCCAAGCGGTGTCCACGCCCGGTCGTGTGGGGCCTCCGGTAGGAAGGCAGCGTCTCCCGCGATCGGAAGGCCAAGGAGCAGGGACACGTCCTCCAGGGTCGGCGTCATCTCCCCGAATGGGAGGTGGAAAGTGTGCGTCTCGGGCCGCCAACGGTCCACCAAAGCCGTCAGCAGGAACGGTCGAGCGGAAGCGCCGTGATCGCTCCCGCCCGCCTCGCCCCGCCGCCTCGTCCCGCCCTCGTCCCGCCCGCGCCGCATCTCGTCCGTGGCCTGCACCATCCGGCAAGAGGAGTAGTCCGGCATCCGCCGCACTGCAAACAAAGTGAAGGTCAAGACGGAATGAACTTACGGTCGCACTAAACGCTGGAGTAGTGCAAACCTGGCAGTCCAACGTGGGTCGAGTCTCCAGGCCACGCGAGGTGTGCGTGTCCGGACCACTCCCAGCTGAGGAGGCTCGTCCGTGCTCCCCGGTGTCGGCACTAGACGGGAAGCGCGATGAGAGCGGTCGACGTGCTCGTCCAACAGCGCGTACTGCCACTCGGAGGCACGTCCAGCACGAGTCATACCTGCAAAATTTGTACAATAATTTCTACATCTAAATTTATACAATAATTTCAATATTAAATTTCCTATATCTAAATTTGTACACTAAACTTTCTACATTAAATTTTCTACACTACATTTTGTAAACTATTTTTGTACACTAACTATCTTTCTACACTAAATTATCTACACTAACTATCTTTCTACACTAAATTATCTACACTAACTATCTTTCTACACTAACTATCTTTCTACACTAAATTATCTACACTAACTATCTTTCTACACTAAATTATCTAAACTAATTATCTACACTAATTATCTACACTAACTAATTTTCTAAACTAATTATCTACACTGATTATCTTTCTAAACTAATTTATGTACACTAATTATCTACACTAACTATCTTTCTACACTAAATTATCGACACTAATTATCTACACTAACTATATTTCTAAACTAATTTTCTAAACTAATTTATCTACACTAATTATCTACACTAACTATATTTCTAAACTAATTTTCTAAACTAATTATCTACACTAATTATGTACACTAACTATATTTCTAAACTAATTTTTTAAACTAATTATCTACACTAATTATCTTTCTAAACTAATTTATGTACACTAATATCTACACTAACTATCTTTCTACACTAAATTATCGACACTAATTATCTACACTAACTATATTTCTAAACTAATTATCTACACTAACTATATTTCTACACTAATTTTCTAAACTAATTATCTAAACTAATTATCTACACTAATTATCTACACTAACTATCTTTCTACACTAAATTATCTACACTAACTATCTTTCTACACTAAATTATCTAAACTAAATTATCTAAACTAATTATCTACACTAACTATTTTTCTAAACTAATTATCTTTCTAAACTAATTTATCTACACTAACTATATTTCTAAACTAAATTATCCACACTAATTATCTACACTAACTATCTACACTAACTAATTTTCTAAACTAATTATCTACACTAACTATATTTCTAAACTAAATTATCTACACTAACTATATTTCTAAACTAATTTTCTACACTAACAAAAAATATAACACAAAAAATTACCTGAAAATCGCGCACGCCCTCTCTTCTTCTCCTCCTCTCCCCTCCCTCTTCTCCTCCTCTCCCTCTCTTTCTCTCCCCTCCCTCTCCTCCTCCTCTCCCTCTCTTTCTCCTTCTCTGCGCGCTGAAGAAGTGGACGACGTCGGGGGCGGCCGAGCGCGGCCTTTATATCCACCCTCAGTCGCCCAACGGTTGGGCGACTGATATGAAGTCGCCAACAGCTTGAGCGATCGCTTGCAATCGCCGAACCGTTGGGCGACTGGAGTTAATCGCCCAACGGTTGGCAGACTCTCCAGCTGCCGCGGTCTGGTTGGGCGATAGGTTCCAGTCGCCCAACCATTTGGCGACTGGAGCTTATTTTTGTAAAAAATTTTCCCGCAGGTATATTTATGTAATTTCGAATAAAAAATGGATTATCCGTACAAAAAACTCCTTGTTTCTGCAACTGCATCTGATATGACCATATACTTTGACTTTTCAGCCCATGGAATCCACAAGATAACCCCGACTCCATGGCAGAAATCTTACTACATTCTGACATAACACAGCCAAGAAATCCATTAAAATCAGCAAGCAGAATACATGACAGGGGGTGTGTTTTTAGTACTCCAATGTATGCATTAAAAACTTCATGCTTCGATTGGTTGATAATGCACTCTACTTTCTGGTATTGTTTCAGTGGTATCATTGTCATCAGGACTTGAAGCTCCTCGGAATAGCCTTGATTTTCCCTTGGAGGACAAGCACGACGATATCATAACGTTATGTTCTTCTAGTTCCTATGTTCAATGTTGTGTGTGCGTGTCTATATATATATATATATATATATATATATATATATATATATATATATATATATATATATATATATATATATATATATATATATATATATATATATATATATATATATATATATATATATATATATATATATATATATATATATATATATATATATATATATTTGTGGAATTAGAATCAGCTCTATGCTTTAGCCTGAAACTATGATATTGCAACCTAAAAGCCCAACTCACATATTTTTCAGTACTTCCCTTTCAGTCATACGGTACTGTGTTACTGTTCTTATGATACTATTACTACCAGGTGAGGCAGAAGGCATTCAAAGTATAGTTATCAATATCATTATGCTCTGGTAGGTATGGGCGGGTATATACCGTACTGACATCTAAACCAGTACAAAATGCCCCTATGTACCATATCGGCCTCAATACTGGCCTCAATACTGGCCATACTGGCACGGGCGGAGCTACGTGGTTGGGCCCGGTGTCACAGGACACCGGGTCCAAAATTTTTTTCTACAGGTATTAATATCTCTATTCCATACGTGAACCCCCTAATCTAAATTTAGTGCATCCGGTATTTTTTTGAAACCAAACAAAAGGAATACTAGCAACCTAAATTTTTAGTAGCTAGCAGTAGTCCATGAGGAGTCTTCACTGTCCCGCAACACACGAGGTCACTGCAACACCCAGCCCAAGAGAGAGGATCGCAATAGGTCATGGTGTCTATTTGATCAATCCTGAAGCATGTCACTTCGCACAACCCTCTACACCTGTTCATCACATAAAGTCATGCAGAAGATGTGCATCACGACCGCTACAGCCACACCCAATCAGGCAGCAAATATTCACAAGAAAACGTGAGAAATCGATGCCACCGGTGGCCCTCGTTTGCCATCTGGCTACAGTGCCGCTTGACCCTTGTTGCCATCTTGAATTGTTGAACATAAAAGTATCTAATTGATCTTTTCAATTATTTGATGATTATTCCATAAATGATAGACTTATTTGTTATGTGGAAAAAATAAGAATTATAGAAAATTACCAATGATATTGTGGTTCATCGCTTTATGAATTTGAAAGAACACAAATACTAAAAAGTAATGTTTTTACTTATATTTGATCATACTTTTTTTTACTTAAAAACTTTTTCTTTTTTATAGGCCAATGAGATCGGATGATGTATTTTACTAATGCTGAACAACTTTTTGTATGTGATTTCGTACTTAGTTAATTTAGTTTGCTACAACTAACCAATATTATTATCAGGTTTATTTATTTTGGTAAGTATTTCGATCGTTACTTCTTTATTATCATATACTGCTATCGATCATATTGAAGTATTGATGCTAAAAATTATCGGACATATTACTATTAGGCATAATATTGATTGAAAATTATATATATTGTTATATATATGATGAAGTGGTGAACCCCGGTTATTTTTGTTCTAGTTCCGCCCCTGCATACTGGTAGAATTGATAATACCGTCTATTGAAATATATGCTATATTTGATAGTACTACTATCTATTTAAAATAATATTACAAGTGATATTTAATGTGTATATAATTAAATAAATATATACTTATAAATATATATACTCGTATTATTATATTAAATCCAAAATGATACGTCGGTATGGACTGGTATCGAAATGTATCATTCTAAGAATCAGACCGGTATGGCCTCCTAAACAATATTGACAATTATGATTCAAAGGGAGCATTCCTGATAACCAGGCCACTTCGAAGAAGCTGATCCACAAGCAGATGCCCAGCCAGCCGAGTGTCAATGCCTGTCTGATGGGCATGGACACAACTCCGATACCCGCAAAGGATGCAGTGATGATCCAAGCAGAAGAAACCAGCAACCTGAAACCACCCAGTGCAGCAGAAATCAAGGTCACCTCGCGTCAGTCTACCCCATTCAAGCAATCCAAATGTAGCCTGCTCTCATACCACAGTAGCAATGGAGACTACAGGCATTGTCTTAAGAAAATGAGATTCGCGTCATCATCATCCACAGGAGAAGCTGATTCAGATGATCAAGGAGGATTTCCAGGCATGGCAAACCTCCGAAGTACTAGATAGTGCAAGAACTGTTGCAGGGTTAGGGAGAAGGAAGCCCTTGGACGGAAGGTACATTCAGATACTTGCACAGGAGAACCTGCGCAAGGAAAAGATGTCAAGATATGGCTATGGAGGAAAGAATATGATGCAAAACAAGGTTACCCTGAAGAATGCTGCACAAAGGCAATTCAGAAATTGCAGCGAAGGTTGCAGCCGAATTAAGGTTTGTAGAGAAGGCACAAAAGTGCTAAGAGTGACTCTCTGTGCAGAATATGAAAAATGCAGAGCTTTGGAGGCAGGCAAAGGTGAACGTGACCATAGCATGTCTGAAAGGTGGCGCCCACGACACGGATAGTGATTGTGAGACCATGTAGAAGTTACGTGGTTGTAATGAGTAATTGATTTTTTGTTCAGAAAGATTGTAGAGTTTGAGTTTTGTTTTTGAGAGTTTGCAAATTTATCTTTTTTTGGCATCTCTGCATATCAACCGACAGTAAGGCTGGTCTAACCGGCCAAGTGGTGGCGGTTAGACCAGAGGTCTGACTGGCTAGAAGGTGAAGGCTCAGCCAAGTTTTTGTCTTTAAGAATCTTGAGTCGTGGGATGAGTTTGAGTGACCTAAGTCATTACTCGTATGCACATGTATTTATTGTTTGGTCTTAGGTTTAGGATTAGTGGTTTAGTTGCATATATTTTGCATGGTGCATTATATAGATGAATTATGTCAATTGATGACTTTGTGCATTGTTCGATGCTACGTGACAGTTTGCTTGTTTATGTTGGTTGTAGAACTCCGGAGCTACGTCATGGTGAGGTGAACGGAATCAAGACTAAGTTATGAGAGCTTAGATCCAAAGTGGTCAAGGGATTAGGACTACGCTCACGAGGAGCCGATGTCCAGACGATCAAGGAGCCGCCGAAGATGACCGAGACTTGCGGGGTGGTTACAAGCTAAGACGATGAGGAACTAGAGCGGGAGCTATTAGTGGTGGACATGACGCACAATGGTAAGTTAGATCGGGACTAAACTCAGGGAGGAGCAGAGGCCCAAAGTGGTTAAGGAAGCCGGGTGCTGTCATATGTAAGGAGAAACATGTGGTGCGCTAAGTGACTTGGGTCGTTTATAAGCGAGGATGGTTTGGTGGGATTCGGACGCCACGGCAAGTTAATGGGGCCGCATGGAAGATGACTAAATATGGATGATGCTTCATGGCATAGGGAGCGGGAAACTTTGTAGAAAGTGGTTGATGGACATTTTGGTAAATTGTCTGATATCGAAAAAGTAGCGGTGTGTAAAACCGTAGCGTTGGCCTAAGTGGTTTAGGTCTTGTATGTGCTAAAAATGTGAAGTAGATCAAGTGTTGATTCATTAATAGTTTAATGGGTGTGAGTGCTTTGAGAAGCGTGCATGTGTAACTGTAAAATCCGATATGGTGTTAGGTTAAAAGGTTAGCCTATATAAGTGGATAAAACCTAACTAGAGGTGCTGGTTAAGATTTTCCTTGTAAGCCTTTATATATAAGGAGAGATAGATGTGGCTAGATTAAGCTTTTGGGAGAGTTCATGCCTAGCTTTGAGAGAAGTTATGGTTTTAGAAAGAACTTTGTAGGATATGTGAGAGACTCTTGTGAATGAGTTTTTTGTTATCCTATGATCAAAAGTTTTGTTGAATTTTGGATTCGAAATAGTACTAAAAATATGCTATGTTCCTAATTTACTACTCACCTGATTTGACCGGTACTGTTTAAGTGGTTTGACTACTGTTTAATAGCCTTTTTTTTTACTATTTATAGCAGTAGACAACCGCTACTATAGAGGTCAGACCGCCGGAGCTTTCAAGGCTCATTTCGCTCAACTTTTTCTTGGATATTTTCTTGTGGGTGATTGGTCTCTGATCTTCATAGTTTCTTATAGCTATTGGAGTGAAGAGTTTTGATTTTCTCTTTAAAAAATATATTGAAAAACTTTTAAACAAATTGACTCCTATTCACCACTTCTAGTTGCCGTTCTCGGTCCTACAATAATCCTTAAGCCTACTTCAGATGTAGGTATCGACTATCAAGAACCCATTGTTTGGGTCGTCGAAGGTGAAGAGGGATAGTAACATGGAGAAGTTTCTTGAAGAGGTGAAGGAGAGGCTTACGAAAGAGCTGAAAGTGAAGGCTAGAAGTGAGGTCAGGACAACTTGGGGAACTGACCCAAAGCAAATCGCTGGAGACATTGCGAAGCAGATAAGAGAGACTATGACCAAGGACCTTGGTAAAAGATTGTCCTGGTTGGAGTCCTTTTGTGCATTGAGAAGGAACCGCAAGCGCAACGCTGCTACCAGACATGCATCTCCGGAGCACGTCATGGTTGACACGAGGAACATGTCAGCACACAGGCTGAACTACTACAGAAATACTATTAGTAGACACTAAATCACAGACGGTTTGACAAAACCGTCTGTGACGTACACTATCATAGATGGTTTTAATTTGGAGACGGTTTGTGTTGTTGGTGTCGGAAAAAATGAGTATCACAGACGGTTCTTACCGATGAACCGTCTGTGATACTGGAATATCACAGACGATTTTATTAGATTATCACAGACGGTTTTTTTTAAAAACCGTCTGTGATAATCGACGCTCAAACCGTCTGTGATAATCGACGCTCAGAACCGCATCTGTCTTCATAGTATCACAGACGGTTTTATTAGATTATCACAGACGGTTTTTTTAAAAACCGTCTGTGATAATCGACGCTCAGAACCGCATCTGTCTTCATTTCGATCTAGATCTAGCCGGCACTGCACCTGGAGGAGGCAAGGCTTTCAGGCCAGTTAATTTGGTAGGAGGAGGCAGTAGTAGCTGACAAGAGTTTCACGGCGCTGCTAGGTCTTTTAACGGACATGTTTCCAGAGGGAAATGAGTTGCCTAAAACAACGTATAAAGCCAAGAAAGTTCTTTGTCCATTGGGAATGGAAGTAGAAAGAACACATGCATGTCTGAACGACTGTATCCTCTACCGTAAAGAGTATGCAAACATGCATGTATGTCCGGTGTGCAACGCATCCCAATACAGACATAACAATTAATCAGATGACGGTGAGGGAATAGAGGTGAAGAAAGGACCTCCTGTTAAGATGGCATGGTATTTTCCTATAATTCCTCGTTTGAAACGGTTTTTTGCAAATCCAAAGGAGGCAAAACTGCTGTGTTGGCACTCGGAGGAGCACAAGAAGGATGGAATGCTAAGACACCTTGCTGATTCCGCCCAGTGGAGAAACCTCGATAGGAGTTTTGCAGACTTCGGTGCAGAACCAAGGAATATTAGGTTTGGACTAAGTACAGATGGAATGAATCCTTTCAGTAGCATGAGCAGCCGACATAGCACTTGGCCCGTGACTCTCTGCATCTATAATCTTCCTCCTTGGTTGTGTATGAAGCGAAAGTATATTTTGCTGTTGATACTTATCCAATGGCCAAAGTAACCTGGGAATGATATTGATGTGTACCTAGCACCGTTGGTGGAAGATCTAAAAGTACTGCGGGATGAAGGGGTACAGGTATGAGATGCATACAAACGAGAGAACTTCACTTTGTGCTCCTTATTGTTCTACACCATAAATGATTATCCTGCCTTTGCTAACCTGTCGAGCCAGAGTACAAAAGGTGGCAAAACTTGTACTCACTATTTAGATGGTACCAAGAGGGTGTGGCTGAAACACTCACGCAAAACCGTGTACATGCGTCACCGCCGGTTCCTTCAGAGGGCTCACCCATACCACAAGATGAAGAAACAATTTGACGGAGAGAAGGAGGATGGTTCAGCTCTAAGACATTTAAGCGAAAAAGAGGTTTATAATATTGTTAAGAATTTAGATGTTGTCCTCAGCGAAAAAGGGCTCATGAGAAGAACATCTGGAAGAAGAGATCAATATTTTGGGACTTACCTTATTGGGAGTACCTAGATGTTCGACACTGCATCGATGTCATGCACGTAGAAAAGAATGTATGTGACAGCTTGATTGGTCTCTTACTGAACATTTGGGATAAAATAAAGAACGGCGTCAACGCATGGCTTGACTTGGCTAATATGGACATCAGGCCTGAGTTAGCACCGACAAAAACAGATAATGGACGAACGTACCTCCCCCCTGCGTGTTACACTCTGTCCAAGGCCGAGAAAATAGAACTGTGCCAGTGCTTGCATGGTATCAAAGTTCTGTCTGGTTACTCCGGCAATATGAAGAAACTTGTTTCGATGCAAGATTTGAAGTTAAATGGCATGAAGTCTTATGATTGTCATGTGCTGATGACATAGATACTCCTTATTGCAATTAGAAATATTTTGCTGATCAAAGTTTGAAAGAAAATCATGAGGCTATGTTATTTCTTTAACACAATTGCTCAGAAGGTCATCGATCTTGAAGGACTAGATGCTCTACAGGACGAGGTGGTGATGACTCTATGTCATTTTGAGTTGTATTTCCCTCCTTCGTTTTTCAATATCATGGTCCAGCTTAGTGTTCACGTTGTGTGAGAGATAAAAATGTGCAGGCCCGTATTCCTACGTAGCATGTACCCATTTGAGAGGTTCATGGGAATTATCAAGTCCTATGTACGGAATCGATCTCGGCCGGAGGACAGCATCGTCGAAGGTTATGCAAGCGAAGAGGTCATTAAGTTTTGTGTCGATTATATGGCTCAGATTCAACCGATAGGTGTGCCTCAATATCGTCATGAGGGGAGGCTCAAGGTGATGTGACGATGGCCCGATCTTCTGAGAGGTACTGATAAGTCGATTGTGGAGATCTCGACATTGATGATCCAAAGGCTCCGACCAAAACAGATCGAACCCTTCACAATCACTACACCACTGCTCCGTTGGTTATCAACCGTGCCGAACACGGTTGACCTCGCCAAGAAGGCTATCTCCTGCAAGCGAATCGAGAACACAAGCAAGAGAGTTTAAGATGCAATCTGAAATTGCGAATAATATTTAAGTTCACAAGTTGGGGTTCCTCAACCGAACATGCGGTGAAACTGCTAAGCAGAATAATCTCTTAAGAAAATCCCGAGAAAAACTAAAGGGGTGCGACCTCCTTAAATAGGGGAGGGGGAAGCCCCACTTATCTAATGAAAAGGGATGTGGTACTATTCAAAGTTACTGTTCACATGGCCATGGTACTATTCATGTGAACAGTACCGGTCCAAATAGCCTAAGTTACAAGGCCCTCGGCCCACTTTGACTCGGACTGAAAAAGTGACACGTCTTCTTTCGCAGTTTTTGATCTGCTCGGATGGAGTTTTGAGGTGAGACTAGATCCATCTGAAAGTACATTTCAAGAGCTTTCCAACGAGTACTCATGGGCCCCGATAAGCCTTCTGGATCAAAAGTTATGGCCGTTTGAATTAGACGCTGTTGCAAAGGCCGAATCTGAATTGAACTCGTGAACAGAACTTGGATTGCGCTTGACGGTTCCACTTCTACACTTAAGCTCACGTGGTTCTTCACCATGGTTCCTAAGGACAATTAAATCATCACAAGAATTAAGTAGTATGCCATTCTTTGAAACATTTGTATGCAAACTTAGGAACACATTCACCTGATGGTTAAGTTGACGTGCTTGTGCTCGGGTTATTGGTCCTTGTATCATAGTTTCAGTTTGTGGAGTTTGTTGTGGAGTTGGCACAGTTGTATCGATGGAAAGGATGTCCTCATCATCCTCCCCTTCTTGAATTGGAGTCGTCCTCGACTCAAGCTCATCTTCCGCGCCCAAGCAAGGTCGTAAATCTGCAATGTTAAAGGTGGGGCTAACCCAAAATCTGCAGGCAAGTCTAACTTATATGCATTATCATTAATACGTTCAAGCACTCTAAAAGGACCATCTGCACGAGGCATGAGTTTAGACTTTCTCAATTCAGGAAATCGTTCTTTACGCAAGTGTAACCACACAAGATCACGAGGTTCAAAAGTAATATGCTTGCGTCCTTGACTACCAGCCACTTTATATTTAGCATTCATAATCTCAATGTTCTCTTTAGTTGTCGCATGCATCTTACGTATCAAATCAGCACGTTGTTGCGCATCAAAATGTACCTTCTCAGAAGCTGGAAGAGGCAACAAGTCGATAGGTGCACGAGGTATAAAACTATAAACAATCTCAAAAGGGCATTTCTTTGTGGTAGAATGCAGCGAACGATTATAAGCAAATTCCACATGAGGCAAACATTCCTCCCATGTTTTTAAGTTCTTTTTAAGCACAACCCTAAGCATAGTAGACAATGTTCTATTGACTACCTCAGTTTGTCCATCAATTTGGGGATGACAAGTAGTGGAAAATAACAGCTTTGTTCCTAACTTACCCCACAAGGTTCTCCAAAAATGACTAAGAAATTTAGCATCACGATCTGAAACTATCGTATTCGGAATGCCATGCAAGCGAACAGTTTCCTTAAAGAACAAATCAGCAACATTTGTAGCATCATCACTTTTATGACATGGTATAAAATGAGCCATCTTAGAGAATCTATCCAAGACAACAAAAATACTATCCCTCCCCTTCTTTGTTCTAGGAAGCCCTAAAACAAAGTCCATAGAAATATCTTCCAAAGGTATGCTTGGAACAGGAAGATGCATGTATAAATCATGAGGATTAAGTCGTGACTTAGCTTTTTGACACGTGGTGCAGCGGGCAATGAAGTGTTCAACGTCACGCCTCATCTTTGGCCAATAAAAGTGGTAGAACAGAATGTCCTCAGTCTTCTTCACGCCGAAGTGGCCCATCAATCCTCCTCCATGCGCCTCCTGTAACAACAAAAGATGAACAGAGCCAGCTGGAATGCATAGCTTGCTAGCATGGTATATGAACCCATCATGCACAACAAATTTATTCCAACCCTTTCCCTCTTGACAATTTAGTAACACATCTTTAAAATCAGCATCATGCACATATTGCTCCTTTATTGTCTCTAACCCAAAGATTTTGATGTCAAGTTGTGAAAGCATGGTGTATCTCCTAGACAACGCATCAGCTATCACATTTTCTTTGCCCTTTTTATATTTAATGGCATAGGGGAAAGATTCAATAAACTCAATCCACTTAGCATGTCTACGGTTCAGGTTGGTTTGACTTCGAATATGTTTCAAGAATTCGTGATCAGAATGTATTACAAACTCTTTGGGCCATAAATAATGCTGCCATGTTTCTAAAGTTCGAACTAGAGCATATAATTCTTTATCATAGGTAGAATAGTTCAAACTAGGACCACTTAACTTTTCACTAAAGTAAGCAACATGTTTTCCTTCTTGAATTAACACACCCCCAAGACCTATGCCACTAGCATCACATTCTAATTCAAAAGTCTTGCTGAAATCAGGAAGTTGAAGCAAAGGGGCTTGTGTTAACTTATCTTTGAGTGTGTCGAAAGCTTGTTGATGTTTGGTGGCCAAAGTAAAAGGAACACCCTTCTTTGTAAGCTCATTCAGTGGTGCAGCGAGGGTACTAAAATCCTGAACAAAACGCCGATAGAAACCAGCGAGCCCGAGAAAACTCCGCACTTGTGTGACCGTTTTAGGAGGCGGCCAACTCTGGATAGCGATGATCTTGGCTTGATCAACCTCAATGCCCTGTGGAGTAACAACATAGCCAAGAAAAGAGACTCGATCCGTGCAAAAGGTGCACTTCTCAAGATTATCAAACAAATGTGCATCTCTCAAAGCATTAAAAACAGCATGTAAATGATCCAAATGTTCTTCATATGACTTGCTATAGATTAAAATATCATCAAAATAAACCACCACAAATTTCCCAATGAAAGCACGCAAAACTTCGTTCATCAACTGCATGAAAGTGCTAGGTGCATTAGTTGAACCAAAAGGCATCCCTAACCACTCATATAGCCCGAACTTAGTTTTAAATGCCGTTTTCCATTCATCTTCCAATTTCATTCTAATCTGGTGGTACCCACTACGCAAGTCTATCTTTGTGAAAAGAATAGAACCACTCAACTCATCCAGCATGTCGTCTAACCTAGGAATAGGGTGACGATACCGTATTGTGATATTATTAATGGCTCTACAATCAACACACATACGCCAACTACCATCTTTCTTAGGAACCAAAAGAACAGGCATATCACAAGGACTAAGGCTTTCCCGTACGTACCCTCGGTCCAAAAGATCTTGGACTTATATGCCGCACAGTTTGGCAAAGTCGCTCCTGGAATTAAGTCAATTTGGTGTTCAATCCCTCTAATAGGCGGCAGCCCCGGGGGTATCTCAGCTGAAAACACATCCTTATATTCCTGCAAAAGGTTAGTGACAGCAGACGGCAAAGAGCTAGATACATCATCAAGTGAAAATAAGACATCTTTGCATATCAAAGCATAGCATGGCATATCATCATGACAAATTTCAGTAAGATCAGATTTGGTTGCAAGCATGACACAACCCTTTAATTTAATTCCCTCGGTCCTAGAACTAGGTGCCAACTTCTCTTTCTTAGGTGGGAAAACATTCTTCACTACTTGCTGATTTTCAGATTCATGTTCAAGTTCTTTCTTCTTATTTTCAACTAGCTCTTTATCACAATTAGCAATTTCAGTAGGGGTCAAAGGTAGCAAAGTTATTTTCTTTCCTTTGTGCACAAGAGAGTACTTATTACTTCCCATGATGAGTTGCATCGGTATCAAATTCCCATGGATGACCTAATAACAGTGAGCATGCTTGCATAGGTACTACGTCAAAATCAGCAACATCATGATAGGAACCAATGGAAAAATGCAGTTTCGCAGATTGTGTTACCTTCACCTTACCGCTATTGTTGAACCATTGAATGTGGTATAGGTGAGGATGCGCACGTGTGGTCAAGCCAAGCTTCTTGACCAATCCCGAATCCACCAAGTTATTGCAGCTTCCGCCATCAATTATAACACAAACACGGCAATCATTGACGATGAGGAACATCTGAAACAGATTATGATGTTGTAGCTTCTCCTCTTGCTCTCTTTGAGTGCTCAATACTCGCTGCACAATTATGGTTCTATAATTCGCCGTAGCAGCGGCACCTAAAATTTCCTCACCATCGCTATCTGTCTCATGATCATCACCATTACCTGCAAGGTTAGCTGCAAGAACATATTCATCCTCAACATCACTAGCACTTATATAACCTCCATCTTCTGTCGCAATGTACGCCCGCTGACTTGGGCAATCTCTCATGACGTGGCCCATCCCTTTACAACGGTGGCACACAATACCCGTTGTTTGGCCCGTGGAAGCAACCGATGAAGAGCTCTTTGCTGGTGCTTGAACACTAGTAGATTTGCTCGTCTCGAGTGCGCGTGATGGTGGCAGCGGTGCTGCTGAACGTGCCCTACTCACAGAGGGGGCAGCAGCTCGAAAAATAGGAGGTGGGGCTATCTTGGCTTGCCCAGGAGTTGATCTCGATGTAGACGTACCTCCAAAGTTGCTCCTTGTCCTTTGTTGCCTACCTTGCAATTCTTTCTCTGCCAAACAAGTAAGCTGGAACAATCTATTGATATCATTATACTCTTTGTAATCAATTATGTCCTGAATTTCACGCCTTAAGCCCCCATAAAAATGAGCCATCTTATCCTCGTCATCCTCTACAACATTACAACGCAGCATGCCTATTTACAGTTCTTAATAATATTCCTCGACAGATCTATTACCTTGGTCTAATCGCTGCAATTTCTTACGCATTTCACGTTTAAAAGCAGGAGGAACAAATCTAGCACGCATAGCTTCCTTCAATCTATCCCATGTATCAGGTCTTAAACCAGAATTAACTACTTGAGTCCACCAAATGATAGGAAAATCTTTAAATTCACCAGTGGCTTGTCTAATTCTATGCATTTCAGGAACTAGATGGGCATTAAATTTTTGTTCAACTGTCATCTCCCAATCTAGATAAGTTTCAGCATCATAAGTACCCGCAAAAGATGGTATGGTAAATTTGACTTTAGCAAATGAGTCATCATGAGCACGAGCATTGTGGTATTGAAAATTATTACCTCCCATACCGTGACGGTTCTGATGAGGGCGGTGTCGTGGCCGTGCATCTTGGGCAGCAAATGCAACACCGGCGTCACAGTTTTGTCTCTCATTATCATCTCCCTCCTCGTGATCTTGGCCTGCATCGTGATCATACCCGCGTCCATTGTTTGGTGGCCGATTCACCATTCTTTCAAGGCGTGCTATGAGTGTTACAATATTCTCATTGATGGATCGCTGCATTGTATCCAGCTTCCTATCGATATCCTCAGTAATGGTAGCGCGTTGTTCATCCAAAAGCATCATGAGCTCTCCCCTTAAAACACACTCTTGCGCATTAGATGTCTCACTTGCCATGGTTAGTAGTAAACAAAAGATAATACAAAGGTATTATCCCTATCAACTACTAGGTGGTGAAAGGTGGAATCACACACTCTCAAGCGTCTTACCACACTCTTACAAGTGTTCTTACCAATGCAGCAGGTGGTACAACCGGTGGCTGGTTCGTGACACCGTGTCGAGCGTGGGTACGATTGCAAGAGGGGACCTGTTTTGATCAAGAGTAGGTAGAGCTTGGAAGGCACAATATGGTAGAAAAAGGATCAGCAATAATCAGTTCAGTAAAGGCAAGTTGAAAGATTGTTCAAAATACTCATCAGAGGTTGCTGATCCTAGACTAATCACAGCTAGCCAATCAAGTCCTATGCAAGGAATTGTATGTACGCACACGCAACGATCGATGTGCCTTGATGTAAGCAAAGGAGAACCTCACAACAAGTACTAGGAGAGACACTAGTCCACTCCTCAAACTTCTTTCTAAGGGCACAAGAGTATTCACGCGATGTAGAGCACAAAATAGCGATATTGGCAAAACGCGAACAACCCTCTAGATCGAGCAGATAAAACAGCTAGTCTCAAACGATGAAAAGGCAATATTTTATATGGCTTATATATACTTATTTGAAAGGTTTCGATGAGATCTACAACTTTTTCAACTGCACAAAACCCAAATTCCGAAGGGAAGAGCAAATAAATCACCAAAGACTAAAAACTGAAAACTTATGACGCGAGTTTGGGGCTAAAGATGGCCAATTTTGGGGGTCTTAGAGGGTGACAGGTGCTTCACAGTCAGATTTTCTGATGTGCGTTGTCGTTAGCTTTCCAACGAGTACAAAAACGTCAAAAACGGACACCGTATGCAAAAGTTATGCCCGTTTTACTGAAGGTGTGTCGGAAATGGACTCGAATTCGTTTTGGCCTCAATTGAAACTGCAATAACTTTTGATTCCGTGGCCGAAATTGCTCAAATTTTTTCTGGAGGTTTTTGGATGTATGAAGAACAGCTCCACCAATTTTCACTATTTTTGGCAAAGGTTTGATGCACTTTCCAAATTTTGGCAAAGAGGGACTCTCTCTCTCTCCAAATTTCCAAATTTCTGGAGGCTTTCCTTTTTTTTCTCTCTCTCTTTTTTTTTCTTTTTTTCTCTCTTTTTGTCTGTTTTTTTAAACAACCGATACTCTCTCTCTTTTTTCTGAGTCCGAAACCCTAATTTTTTTGGCACAAGGATGAGACAAGTGGAAACGTCTGGGGGTCGCGGCTAGGGTTGGCAGTGGATGGAAGGCCGTAGCAAGGATGGCGGCGCGGCAAGGATAGGGGGTGGCAAGTGGGTCGCGGCTAGGGTTGGCAGCGGATGGAAGGCCGTAGCAAGGATGGCGGCGCGGCAAGGATGGGGGGCGGCAAGGATCAAGAACGCACAACGACGAAGCTACGCAAAGGAACACGAGATGCAACAGGACAATGACGAATTAGACTCTGACTAAACTAGCAATCAGCAACTTGAACACGACAATGTAACCAAAATTTCAACGAGCAATACTGAAAAGAAAAATTGCAACGGCTCAAGGGGTGTTGGGACAGCGGAACAACACTACGAACATTTTTTTGGCTAATTTTCTGGAGTTTATGGGACGATACGGTGAATATAAACTAATCTAAAAGGGACGAATTACCTCACGGGCAACCGTTGCTCTGATACCAACTGATATGACGATGGCCCGATCTTCCGAGAGGTACTGATAAGTCGATTGTGGAGATCTCGACGTTGATGATCCAAAGGCTCCGACCAAAATAGATCAAACCCCTCGCAATCACTACACTACTGCTCCGTTGGTTATCAACCGTGCCGAACACGGTTGACCTCGCCAAGAAGGCTATCTCCTGCAAGCGAATCGAGAACACAAGCAAGAGAGTTTAAGATGCAATCTGAAATTGCGAATAATGTTTAATTTCACAAGTTGGGGTTCCTCAACTGAACATGCGGTGAAACTGCTAAGCAGAATAATCACTTAAGAAAAACCCGAGAAAAACTAAAGGGGTGCGACTTACTTAAATAGGGGAGGGGGAAGCCCCACTTATCTAATGAAAAGGGATGTGGTACTATTCAAAGTTACTGTTCACATGGCCATGGTACTATTCATGTGAACAGTACCGGCCCAAATAGCCTAAGTTACAAGGCCCTCGGCCCACTTTGACTCGGACTGAAAAAGTGACACGTCTTCTTTCGCAATTTTTGATCTGCTCGGATATAGTTTTGAGGTGAGACCAGATCCATCTAAAAGTAGACTTCAAGAGCTTTCCAACGAGTACTCATGGACCCCGAGAAGCCTTCTGGATCAAAAGTTATGGCCATTTGAATTAGACACTGTTGCAAAGGCCGAATCTGAATCGAACTCGCGAACAGAACTTGGATTGCGCTTGACGGTTCCACTTCTACACTTGAGCTCACATGGTTCTTCACCATGGTTCCTAAGGACAATTAAATCATCACAAGAATTAAGTAGTACGCCATTCTTTGAAACATTTGTATGCAAACTTAGGAACACATTCACCTGATGGTTAAGTTGACGTGCTCGTGCTCGGGTTATTGGTCCTTGTATCATAGTTTCAGTTTGTGGAGTTTTTTGTGGAGTTGGCACAGTTGTATCGATGGAAAGGATGTCTTGATCACAAGGGTATCGGAACTATCGGAAGGAAAGCAATCACTCCAGATATGGACGCGTATGCTCAAGCCTATTTCACGGTCTTGCAACACATGACTGAAGTGGTGCCTTATGACGACCAGCACAAGGATGTGCTTCGATAACAGAATCCGGAGAGGTCGGATATTTGGATCATAAGGAAACACAACAGTCGGTTCAACCATTGATTGAAGGAGCACATCGCTTGGAGCTCGCCAAGTGAGATACTGACGTGGTTAGCAAAAGGGCCAACATTTACAGTTGTGACATGGCAAGAATATGACATAAATGTGTACACATTCCATACACAGGCTTAGCATGTAAAGAGCACTAATAAGAACAGCGGTGTCCGCATATATGTGCTTAGTACCGATGGGTTGAGAAACTCGTACTATGAGTTCATAGAAGAGATTGAGAGCTTGACTACATGGTTTTCAAGATCCCCTTATTTTGGTGCCGTTGGGTGAATCTCCCACAGGTGAAGGTTGATAAGTATGGTGTCACTACCGTCCAACATTTCGGATACAAAGACGAACCATTCGTACTCGCTAACCAAGTTGTTCAAGTTTTCTATGTAACCGATCTGGCAAATAAGAAGCGCCATGTAGTTCTTCATGGAAAAAGGAGAATTGTCGGAGTAGAGAATGTAGTGGACGAGGACGAAATCTCTATGTTCATTGGGCTGTTGTAAAGAAATACACTCTACGAGGTCTTATTACAGTGCCTGCTGGTTGGTGTAGGTAATAATTCCAGTGCATGGGAAGGAAATGGCTTATTATAGATGGTTCTATTTCAGAACCGTTTGTGATATCGTTATCACAGACGATTCTCAACTAGAGCCGTCTGTAATAAGCCTTCCTATATATACCCTCAAGCTAAGGGTTTTGCGTGTACACTGTAGTTATAGCTATACCAACCAGAGCACAGAGATATAATGTCGCCGCTCTCCCGATCAAGCCCGTCGCCGCCTCTGTCCCCCGAGCCCGTCGCCGGCCGCCTTCCCTAAGCCCGTCGCCAGCCGCCTACTTCCCTGAGCCCGTCGCCGCCGCCTTCCCCGAACCCGTCGTGCAGCTCTTCTACACCCGCCTTCTCCAAGCAGCTCTTCTACACCTGCCTCGCAAGGTGATGCCTCTGACTGGATTGCTCATGTGACATGGTTCCAAGTGCTGAGTGTTCCATGCCGTCAGTAGATTTACAATGCCAAGTGCTAGGGCTTTTGATGATATCATATCCTATTTTGGGGTTCAATGGGCAGTGGCCGCTGCAATTTGTATTTGGGTGACTCAACTAATACAATGTTATTGATATGTAACTTGATATATAACTAATACAATGTTTGTATTTGGCCGCTGCAACTATTGATATGTAACTTGTAACTTACATCATATAGGAATGTATTGATATGTGATTTATGAATTGTGACTTGTAACTTGAATTGTAACTTGAATGTTATTGATATGTTATTGAATTGTAATATTATTGATATGTAACTTGTAACTTACAACATATAGGAATGTTTATGCTTAATTGTGATTTATATAGAAATATTATTGATATGTAACTTGTAACTTACATTATATAGGAATTGTGATTCACATGCTGTACTCTTTATGAATTGTGATTGATATGTAAGTTGTATTTGGGTGACATATAGGAATGTAGTTATCGGTACTGTTATATGTAACATTTAAATCTTAATTTTATGAATATATAGTTGTTTCATGAATATTATGTTAAATCTTACTTGTTGTTGTTGTTTGTGTATATGTTACTGTTAAATCTTACTGTTATGAATATATAGTTGTTTCATGAATACATATACTTATGAATAAATGTATTTTCATGTAATTCCATGTCATTTTCACATTGATATATATATATATATATATATATATATATATATATATATATATATATATATATATATATATATATATATTTATATTTATACTACATTGCGTTTTTCATATATGAGAAGGCCAACATGTCATCCACATATTCTTCAACATCATCGCCGGATGCGTCCGCTCCAAAATCAAAACGCCAAGGAAGAGCACTATCGAAAAAGCCTGAGGGCCAATTTACCATCACAGAGGTCGATGGATCTGGGACCCCTCTCCTTCCTCGCCGAGCAGCATGCGCATTTCAAAGAATGATCGGAATAGTAGGAAGTGAAATGACATGTCAGGCTCTTGCAGGAAGCGCTGAGTGTAGAATCTTCCCAGGGATCATTACAGGCAGCTAGGGAGAAAGATATACTCTCTGCAGCCCTGGGAAACAAGGAGCACCCGGGTCGTACGAGAGGCCTTGGGCTTTATGTTCCTTGGAAACATGGTTTCTCAGATGACTCCGAATTGTATCGGAGTAGGAAGAGAACCAAAGCCGAGCGTGAGGCACAGCTACGAGAGGAGATCAAGGCATCTCTTAGAGAGGAGTTGGCTGATTACGGTAGAGATGAGATGCGAATATATACAGAAAATCAGCAGGCCGCCGCCGCCGCTGTGCTAGCCAGTCTCCCAACCGTCGGAGTATTCGCTAGTATATATTAATTAATCCTATACAACACTTGGTAGTAATGCCTCTTGAATTAACACATTCTATTTTTTGTAGTGCCACCAGCAGCAGCTGGGCAACACGTGTGGATTCTATGTTTACCACCATATGAAACTACTATTCGATTCCTCGAAAATCACCAATACTAAGGTTTGTCAATTTTTCCATAATTATTTCATACTTATCATGTTATATATGTACACACATTGATATTCCTATCGATAGGCTGCGCCCATCCCTACAACTGCATTGCAACAGCCCGACCTTGCACGAATTCGAGGAGAGTGCACGTACTTTTTGATGGCTGGAGTCATAAAATCAGATGGAGAGTTCCACAACGTATAATGATTTTTTGTTTGGGATAAGATTGACATTAATTGTAATTGTGTATTTGTTAATGGATATTTTATTTTATTTTAATTAATTAATTTGCGAAATGGATATTTTATGTTTGTGAAATGAATTGAGATGTGAATCAGATGTATACATGTACATGTTGATTTGCTTGTTTCAGAGGGCATGGCTAGCATTTCTTGAGACTAGCCAATAAACAGAAATAGATTTAAGGGTAGAAGAGAATAGCACAGACGATTTTTAACTTAAAACCGTCTGTGCTAGTTGATAATCACAGACGATTTTAACTAAAAATCAACAATCACAGACGGTTTGTAATTAAAAACCGTCTGTAATATTTACACCACAGGCGGTTCGAAAGCCATCTGTGATGACTTTGTATCATTATTGACCTATAAATTCAGACGGCTCACAAAACCGTCTGTGATGATGTTTCTGAACTGTCTGTAATAAAGGGTTTTCTGTAGTAGTGATTGTGTCAATATCCAAGAACTGAAACTTTGTCAGAAGAGAAAGTCGGGGAGGAGTCCAAGGGCTCGTCTCTGATAAGAAGTACGGGAAGGGTCAGGTCATTGACAGATGTATCTTTGTCAGGCATTGGCTTTGATGAGCAAAGTTGCACAGGTGAGTACCTGACGAAGCACAAAGTTGATAACGTGGTGCTGATCGACAACAACGTCGTGTCACCTCGGGCACTGGTCTGGTCATTCTCTGCACCGGCGTCAGGAATCCCCCAAGGTAGGCTGTTTTTACAGGATAATGTGGGAAGCAGAAAGCATGGAACTTCAGATATTCTGAAGATGCAGCAGTGACAAGCGAGAGCAGTAGTTTCAGCTTCAGAGGGGACAGTGTCAAGTCTGAGGCGCAGCTTCAGTTTGGGATGGAAGCTGTTCGGGAGGAAGACGCATTGGTCCAATAAGCCTTCGCTCGGAAAGTTCCACTTCCACCCTCAAATGGACATCGGTGCTACAGAGTCATCTCCTCAGGCCTCTGGCCACTTCACTGTTGCACAGGCAAGTACATCTCATCTCATCAATATGTCACGATCACAAGTTTATATACGCTCCCCTGCAAACTATGATCGTTTGAATTGTAGAAAAATTACATATTGAATTGAAATGCTGTTATTCTTGGCTGCTGCGTTGCTGTCAGGCTAATTTCACCGAACTGCCGCCTAGCCCGGTGTCCCCCTTGGAGGTTGAAGGCCACAGTTCCGCCATTTATTCAGCGATTTGATCGACTGTACATTCCCAGGTATATATGAGAAGACTGTGAAAGGTAAAAATATATGAGTAGTGCTTTCATAAATATATGAGTAGTGTTTTCATACTTTCCACTCTAACAAGAATAGTACTAATATCAAAGCACACAAAGGGTAAGTAATAACTATCCATTATTCAGTTCTGCTTTAAAAGTTATGCAAATCATTCTAAGGAAAGTATAGAAGCACCTCATGGTTAAGCCTATTCTTCCGCAGAACTGAGTCCAAAATGTTCGTCAGAACTTGAGGCACCCATCAGTGAATTTTCGTATAAGACCAACGATACTGCTGACACGGAGAGCAACCGTGACAAGGCCTACATAAGAGAAGTGCTCATCATTTCCTGGCTATGTGATGACGACGGATCATTGGACAGCAAGGCCAATGCCAGGGTGGACTAGATGGCTAGACCGATCTGCGACTACGTCTTCGAGGAGGTGTACTACTACCGCGACAAGGCGGCGGCAAATGGTGACGATGAAATCTGCATGTACAGCAACACTGAAGAAAATGCAATGGAACACAGTATGCTGTTTGATCTGGCAAATGAAGCACTGCAGATTCTGTTGGGGAGTATGAAAACCGGCTCCTCGCTGCACCAGTGGGTCGTCGAAAGTACCGGCGTGTCGCGGGGAAGGAAGCTGCAGCTGGTAGATGATGTGTGGCAGTAGGTACAGGCCATGAGAGTTAACCCTCCAATGCAGCAAATGCAGACGATAGATAGCATGGTGGCATCTGAAGTCAGGAAATCGGCATGGGCTGAGGTGCTGTACGATGATGTTTATGTTGTGGGGAGGAAGATCGAGCGTGCGATTTTCGATGAATTGATTGGCAACATTGTGCATGAGGTTTTCATCTGAAAATGCAGCAGATCCTATATATCTATGGTAGGCTAGCACTAGCAGCAAGTACACTTTAAACTACAAATTTTGTAAAGGGAAAGAGACGCACAAATATGTCGTATATATGTTGTTTGGTAAGTCTTGGGCCATTTCTGCTTGTCTGAGGAACACCATATATAGACGTATGTTACGCACAAATTCGATCGCGTTGGACTCTGTTACGTTTGTTGTTCACAAATTTGAACAGCTGTCGGCGCCTTGTTGACCCTGGTCGGCCCATAGCTTGTTCAAATGGTGCAACATGAGATGCACTTGTTTACCATCCATCTTTCTTCTGTGTAGGATATCCATCTACAAGAAAGATGACCGATCTCCCCGGCTACGCTCCACGGCTGGTGTTGGTGTAGGTGCGGCATCGCATCACATCGAGATCTGCGCTCCGATCTCCCCCCTCCCCCATCACCTTCGTCCGTATTGGAGGTACAGTTCTATCCTTTTCCCTACTTGTTCTTGTTGGACTACAATTTCCCAGAGATGCCCGGCTGCGACTTTGGCTGTGGCATAGATGAGTTCTTGCAGACAGTGGATTTCTTCTTGTGAATCGATTTTTAAAGTTATTGATGTTGGTATAATGGGCCTGTGAGAGTAAGTGTTCTCGGGAGGGGAGGAGATTTCTTGGATTTTCCCCCGGGCAATCCAATATGCTCATACCCAAGATATTTCCATTTTCCCTCATAAACCCCGAGCACATTAATCACGGAGTGGTTTATAAATATGAGATATAGCTAGATCTGATATGCTTCTAGGCTTTACCTTGGTTCAGTCACTTCAATGTAGCAGTGATTTGTTTATGAACAAGAACTAAATGATGCATGGGTGTGGGTAGCACTAGAGAAGTGTATATTTTAGTATGAACTGCAGCATCATGCGAGTGTGTTTATATTTCAGTCTGAACTCTTGCTGAAACATGGGTTCCTCTCTTCCAAGAGGTTTACATGTCTAGTTTACTAATTTTCTTGTTAATAACAGTGAGAAAGATAAGAAACAATTGGTTACTTACAAAATTGGGCTAGTTATAATTGCCTCTTATGCTGTGTTGCAAATAATGCACAGAAAATAGAGACAAGAGACACGAAATTTTTACGTGAAAAACCCTTGCGGAAAAAAACCACGGGCGTTCGAAGGCAAATCACTACAATGTGGAGAGTTTACAATGGAGCGCTTGCACTTCCTATGGGCTACCGGGGTACATATTTATAGCATGAGAGAAAAGAGTCCCACATGGAGAGGAAACCGAATTAGAGTCGGTTGCTACAGATTGGCACCACGTCTGATACCATCTGTGCATGCACCTGCCATGCCACGTCTGACATGAGGCGATGAATACGAATTCGGATCAACTTTAACAATCTCCACCTTGAGCCGAATTCCCTCCAGTAGTCAAAGAATATGATAAACTCATCCAATAAAATTATCATCCATACCTTGAGCGCCGAAAGTCCAAAGGACTAGTGAGTAATACCAACTAAGTCTGAGCATAGCTCAAACTTAGATGTAGGAACTGACTTTGTCAACATATCAGCTGGATTATCATGAGTACTTATCTTGCTGACTTTAATATCACCTTAAGCAATGACACCTCGAATGTAGTGATACCTAATATCAATGTGCTTTGTTCTTTCATGGAACATTTGATCTTTTGTAAGGTAAATAGCACTCTGACTATCACAAAATATTATAGCGCAAGATGTACTTCCACAAAGCTCAGTGAATAAACCTCTTAGCCAAATGGCTTCTTTGCAAGCTTCAGAAATAGCCATATACTCAGCTTCTGTAGTAGACAAGGTAACGGTAGCTTGCAAACTTGCTTTCCAGCTAACGGCACATCCTCCAACAGTGAACACATAACCAGTAAGAGATCTTCTTTTATCCAAATCTCTAGCAAAATCAGAATCCACATAACCAACGAGTCCATCTCTAATCTTCCCAAATTGTAAACAAGCATTAGATGTGCCCCGCAAATATCTGAAAATCCATTGAACTGCTTTCCAATGCTCTTTTCCAGGATTAGCCATGTATCTACTAACCACACTTAATGATTGAGATAAATCGGGGCGAGAACATACCATAGCATACATAAGCGAACCAACTGCACTCGCATATGGAACTTTAGACATGTACTCAATTTCATCATTTGATTGTGGACATGAAGCTAAAGAAAGTCTGAAATGTGCAGCTAAGGGAGTACTCACAGGTTTGGCCTTATGCATGTTGAAGCGACGAAGAACTTTATCAATATATCTCTTTTGATTTAGATATAATTTGCCAAACTGTCTGTCTCTAATGATTTCCATACCAAGAATCATCTTTGCTGCACCAAGATCTTTTATATCAAATTCACTATTTAATTGTGCCTTCAACTTTGAAATTTCAGCTTTGTCTTTTGCAGCAATCAACATATAAGAGCAAATAAATAACTGAACCATTAACAGTCTTCAAGTAAACACAGCTATCATAATTAGATCTGTTAAAATTCTGAGATATCATAAAGGAGTCAAATCTCTTGTACCATTGTCTAGGTGATTGCTTCAAACCATAAATAGATTTCTTCAATTTGAAACAAAATTCTCCTTTCCCGCAATAATGAAACCTTCTGGTTGCTCCATATAAATGTCTTCTTCTAATTCCCCATGTAAGAATGCAGTTTTCACATCCAATTGTTCAAGCTCATAATCATACATAGCCACAATACTGAGTAAAGTGCGAATAGAACTATGCTTCACAACAGGGGAAAAGACATCTGTAAAATCAATACCTGGAATTTGGCTGTATCCTTTTGCAACTAATCTTGCTTTGTACCTAACCTCTTCGGTTGGTGAAACTCCTTCTTTCTTCTTGAAGATCTATTTGCAGCGAATAGGCTTCTTCTCAACTGGCAACTTGACCAGCTCCCAAGTGCCGTTCTTATCAAGAGATTCCATCTCATCATTCATGGTAGTCATCCATCTTTCTGAATCACTAGAAGAAATAGCCTCTGAATAAGATGAAGGTTCTGCAGTATCTTCAATTTCTTCTGCCACATTTAAACAATAAGCCACAAAATTAGCTTCTTCAATATATCTTTTAGGAGGCTGAATGTTCCTCCTCTGTCTATCAACTGCAATGGAACATGTGTTGTTGGCTCAACAATAGGTGTTTCTGAAATATTTTCCTTGTCGACTTTTGGTGTAGATCCTGAATCAATAACATGCTCCACCGGCACGCTTGATTGATTCTCAACGGGAACATCAGTAGATGGTTTATCATGCAACATAGCAGATTCATCAAAAGTAACACTTCTGCTAATAACCACCTTTCTAGTTTCAGGATTCCACAATTTATATCCTTTCACACCAGTTTTATGACTAAGGAAAATGCACTTAACTGCTCTAGGCTCTAATTTACCATTATTAACATGAGCATAAGCAGGACAACCAAATATTCTTAGGTTTGAATAATCTGCTGGAGAGCCAGACCATACCTCAATTGGAGTCTTCTTATCAATAGCCAAATTTGGTGATCGATTAATTAAATAACAAGCAGTGGAAGCGGTTTCAGCCCAAAAACTCTTAGATAATCCAGAATTTGATAACATGCAACGTACCTTCTCCATGATGGTTCTGTTCATGCGTTCGGCTACACCGTTTTATTGAGGATAGCCTGGAACGGTATAATGTCTCACAATACCTTCTGACTTGCATAAAGCTTTAAATTCTCCAGAACAGAACTCCAAGTCATTGTCGGTTCGTAGCTTCTTGACATGCTTACCAGTTTGTCTTTTAATCATAATCTTCCACTCCTTGAATGTTTTGAATACATCTGATTTGTACTTGACAAAATATGCCCAAACTTTTCTTGAGTAATCATCAATGATGGTCAACATGTAGCTTGCACCTCCAAGTGATGGAACGCGGGATTCTCCCCACAAATCAGAGTGAACATAATCCAATATACCTTTTGTAGAGTGATTCGCAGTACTGAATTGCACCCTCTTTTACTTACCGAAGACACAATGTTCACAAAACTTCAACTTGTCGATGCTTTGACTATTAAGAAATCCTCTTTTGCATAATTCCATCATTCCAGCTTCACTCATATGCCCCAGGCGCATATGCCAAAGATTAGTAGCATTAGAATCGGATAATTTATTTGAGGCAACAATAGCATTACCTGAAATTGTAGTGCCTTGTAGATGATATAAGTTGGCAGCTTTCATATCACTCTTCATCACAACAAGAGAACCTTTGGTGACTTTCAGAACTCCATCTCCACCTGAATACTTGTACCCTTTAGCATCAAGAGTACTCAACGAGATAAGATTTCTCTTCAAATTTGAAATGTGACGAACATCTAACAAAGTTCTGATAGTGCCATCAAACATCTTGATCTGGATAGAGCCAATGCCTGCAACCTTGCATGGTGTATTATCACCCATCAACACTGATCCACTTGGCGTAGCTTCATAAGTAACGAACCACTCACGGTTCGGGCTCATGTGGAACGTACAGGCTGAATCAAGAATCCACTCATCATCAATTTTGCAATTACCGGTGAAGGCAATGAGAACATCTCTATCAGAAGCTTCTTTGGTGACAGCGGTGGCTCTAGATTCATCATCTTGTTGATTCTTCTTGAAATTATTATTCCTTTTCTCCTTGTTCTGTAACTTCCTGCACTCGGATATGTCATGACCATCCTTCCTGCAATACCTGCATGACTTCCTGTTCCTGGATTTAGATCTGCCTCTGTATTTGCTTTAACTTCTGCCTTTTGAATTGCCGTTTGAACCCTTCTCATATTGCCTGCCGCGGACAGACAAACCTTCTGTATGCGTGCTTGAACTTTCATTGGGAACCATAAGTTTCATCTTTTCCTTAGCATACAGAGCTTCATAAACTTCACTGAGAGTGAGAATATCTCGGCTATATAGAATAGTATCTCTAAAAGTAGAGTACAAACTGGGCAGAGAGCATAGCAAAATAAGACCCAAATCTTCATCATCATATTTTACCTCCATAGCTTCGAGGTCTGCAACAACTTCCTTGAAAGTTGTCAGGTGGTTCAACAACGAGGCACTCTCCGCCATCTTGTGCGAATAAAGCTTCTGCTTTAGATGCATATTGCTGTTCAGATCCTTGGTCATGCAAATTTGCTCCAGCTTCAGCCATAATGCGGCGGCGGATGTCTCCTTCATAACCTCCTGTAAAATATTATTTGATAAATGAAGATGGATTTGAGATAAGGCCTTACGATCTTTACGTTGCTTCTCATCAGCGGACAATGTGGCTGGCATCTTGTCGATCCCCAGAAGTGAATCATCCAAATCAAGCTGTGATAAAATAGCTCGCATCTTGACTTACCACAGAGAAAATCTCATGTCGCGATTCAACAGCGGAAGTCATACTTCAGAGTCGCCATGCGGAAGAAAACCAAATTTTGCTAGTACGAATTTGGGTATACCTAGCAAAAATCTCGCAAAGCAAATCTCCTGGTACGATTTGGGGTACGCGTAGCAATTTCAGGCAATAAAAAATCAATGCAAAAAAATGGCCGAAGCCTCTGCTTGCCTTTTTTTTCTTTTGATTCACTGATCTTGATTTCCGTGCCCCGTTTTGCTTTGATTGCTTTTTCTCCTAAGGAACGCTGCTGTGCTTCTGCCTGTCTTCGCTTGCTGCTCTTCACACGTTGATAGGAAGTCACGAGCGCTGCTTTTCAGCTCGGATGAAGCCGACGCCGACTTGGGGAAAATTTAATCATTTGTCACTCTTATGAGTTCAGTGGCAACAGGTTTACCACTCTGATCCATTATCAGTGACTTAGGTGACCCCACATATAAGTAACAGAGTGAATTGGTCAATCTTAAGAGTGACAAAAAATTGAATCTCCCGCCGACTTGCAGATGACTTTGCGACGGACTCGGCAAGGGACCGCGAAGGCGTCTCGGATTCGGCGACTTGTGGTGCATCGGACGAATTTTTTTCTTGAATCTCAAGACTCTAAATCCTTATGCTCTGATACCACTTGTTGCAAATAATGCACAGAAAATAGAGATAAGAGACACGAAATTTTTACGTGGAAAACCCTTACGGGAAAAAACTACGGGCGCTCGAAGGCAAATACTATAATGTGGAGAGTTTACAATGGAGCGCTTGCACTTCTTATGGGCTACCGCGGTACATATTTATAACGTGAGAGAAAAGAGTCCCACACTAAGAGGAAACCGAATCAGAGTCGGTTGTTACAGATTGACACCACATCTGATACCATCTGTGCATACACCTACCATGCCACGTCTGACATGAGGCGATGAATACGGATTCGGATTAACTTTAACATGCTGATATAATTCAGAACTTTAGTGCATGTGCAATGTCTTTAATTCACTAATTAACGTATTTGATCAGAATTTCCCGCTGGTTCTCTCTAATTTTTCTACAGATTAGCTCCAATAGATTCCCTACAAAGCACTTTCTCATTTTCTGAAACTTGAAGAGTCTTATAAGAAGACATGCAAGAACAAGGACAATGAATAAAATTAATCTATTCTACATCTTGCTCAGGACATTACTGGTTTAGCAGGCTAATTATTTTTAGTTGAGGTTTACAGTTGAGAGATACTATGTTTTCTCTATTTCACGTACTCCTCCCTTTGTCAAGATTCAGGCAACCAATCGGCAAGAATTCCAAAAAAAAAACTGAGCATCATCCCTCGATCCTACTCCCGAGGGAGCTGATCATCCACCCGGTGGACGGCGCCTGATCGACTTCGCAAGTAATATCACAATTTTCGTTTCTTCCTTGCATTTTATTCTTAATATTAAAGATATATGGTTCTGGCTAGTCTTGTTGTGCCAGCAGCTCAGCTCTATATATTGGAATGGATGGATCAGATTCATTTACGGCACAGATAGCTGGCCGGCGGCCGGTTTGGATTACAAGTAAAATTAGTCGATGGAATGGCCGGATGGGCTTAGCTATAGGAATAGGAAATAGCACGAACCAACCAATTCCAACCATTCCTCCGGCAAGTTCCAAGCCAAAAATGGCAGCAACAACGACCATGCACTACCCCAGCCGCAGCAGCAACGTCGGTGTCAGGGTCGGCCTCGGCTCGTTGTTGCTCGTGCAGTCTCCACTCACACATCGGTTGTGAAACGAAAAAACATAACTTATAAGTGTGATGGAGATTTTACCTATTGGATTAGTCATTGGGAGAAGAAGGTTCAATACCACTTATAAGTCTGTTGCTTTAGAGCATGCATGCGATAACCCGTGAACTTAGTTGTATTCAGCCCATTTGGAGCTAGAGCCAGGAGAGTAAACCCGATTGGATTTAGGCATACGGCTAGGGTCCGATCTAACATTTGGTATTAGAGCCTAGGCGCCTAACATTTCCTTAAACTTCATGGTTGTCGGGGCAGGAGTGCACACTCGATGTGTGAGGAGGAGAATGTTGAGAATAGTTCCACATCAGTTGTGGAAAGAAAATACACAACTTATAAATACGAGGGAGACCTCAATCATTGGACTAGTTATTTGGGGGAGAAGATTTAATATCACTTATAAGGCTGTTGCTTTAGGGTATGCATGCGGTAGCTCATAAGCTTAGTTGTGTTCAACTCGTTTGGACCTGAAGCTCAAGGAGTAAATCCGATTGGACTTAGGCATACGACCAAAGTCTGGGATGACTACTAGCCGCTGCTCATCGCGTGGAGGCTCTCGCTTCTCGTTTGCTCCTCGCTCTTCCTCTGTACCTACGTGTAACATCCTAAATTTCAGTTGTTCAAAAATACGGGGTTTTTCAAACTTTTTCTTGCAGTTTGCTAGCGTTCAAAATTTCTTCTGAATATTTATTTGAAATCTTTTTAAGTTTTATGGCATGCAAGTTAATAATCGAGAATAATCCCAATGTAAATAATAAAAATGGAAAATACAGATCATGAATTCAAAATGCCCCATTCCCTTTTCTCTCTCTCACTTACGTGTGGGCCCAGCCCCATTTTCTCTCTCCTTCTCTCTTTTCTTCCTTCACTGAACCCCGGGGCCCTCCCTTTTTCTCTTCTCCCTCTCCCTTCCTTTCTTCCCTCCTGCCGCTGGGCCCCGGCCTATCTCTGCCTTCCTCTTTGTCCTTTTTCCCCTCTGCGCACAGGCCCGGCCTGCGCCAACCTTCTTCTCCCTCCTTTCTTTCTTCTTTTCTTTCCCGTGCGCACCGCTTGTCCTCTGCCACGCACGGCCCACCCGACCGCAGCAGCCCAATTCCATGACCGCACCCTTTGGACCAGCGATCGAAGGCGCGTTTCACACTCGCGTCACTGGGACCCACTCCTCCAACTCCCGACGACTGTGCACGTTACTGCCACCTATTCGGTAGCCTCACTCTGTCCCATCGATACCTCTTGCTCTTGTCACCTCGTGCCCATACCCTACGCGCGCGTGTCACCCGTTGCACGGCCGTGAGACGCACAACCACCGCGTCGTGCCACTTGCATCGGCCACAGATGCCATCATGTCGACAGGACCACGGTCGGCCACGCGCACATTGATCCAACTCGCATCACGCCCGGCCGTCTCGTCCCCTATCTCGGACTGTAGCCATGCCTTCGCCACATCCCGGTGGTGACCGGCCAACCGACTGCTCAACTGCCCTCCCCCATGCCGCCATTGCCTTTCCGTGGCTATAAAGCCTTGCTTGGGACTACAGATCGCACCGCACCACTCCACCAAGTCTTCCACTTCGAAGAATTGACTTCCCGAGCATCACAGCCTGTCGGTGACTTCTTCTTCCCCAAGTCCGGCCAAGGGAGCAATCGGCCGATTACCGCCGCCGAGTTCGATTCCTCTTCACCGAGGCACCCCCGGAGCATCACGACGCCATCCCCGCCCTCGACCGAACCTTCTGCCGCCTGATCCACGCCAGCATCATGCAACTCTTTCGAACGCCATCGTCGCACGCTGCCAACTCCCCATCATCACTCCCACGACGAACCGACCGCTGAGGTAGACTCCCAAGATCACCTAGAGGCTCCCCTCTCGATTAATTGGTCTCTGGTGTCGTGAGTTGCCGTAGCCCGTAGTCCTCTGTTCCATCGCTCATCTGCCTTGCTGCCGACCGCACGTGGTTAAGGTCGCAGCGGCCGTGGTCGATTTCATCCACGGTAAGGGTCGTGAGGCCCAAGTAGTGGTCAAAGAACTACTGTAAGTAGCCATGGTTGAAGAGTTCGTGGTCGTAAAAGTGACCTGGGCATAAGAAAGTCATTTACGACCACATGGTTGAAGCTACGATCATGCGGTCAAAATTACGACCACGTGGACGTTCCCGATCTAGTGATCGATCTCACAACCGCATCATCATTTACGACCATGCGGTCGAACACTCGATCACGTCTAAATCTCATACTCTTAGCTCCCTATGACCACACAGAAAGTCCACCGACCATGCTCGCCACTTCACAACGTGGTCGAAACCTCTTTTCGACCACATTCACGCTCTCACAGCGTGGTCGTAACCCTTTACGACCACTTGCACCATGGTCAAAACACTCTCTGACCACTCACACCGTGGTCGAAACACCTTCCGACCACTTACATTAATGGTCAAAGCCCCTCCGACCATGTCCACGACCACTGGAAGTTGATTATGATCACTCAAAAACACTTACGACCACTCCAAAGTCACGTCCGACCACTCAAAGCATTCACAACCACTCACAGCTGTTTACAACCATTCTGTGTCGTTTATGATTGCTCGGCATCCTTTACAACCACTCAATCTCGTATACGGCCACTTAAAGTCGTTTACGACCACATCGTGTCCCGTACGACCACTCAAAACTGCTCACGGCCACTCCCAGTCGAACTCACCGACCATGCATGCGGTCGTTACCAACTACACGGGCAGAATCGACCATGCGGTCATTACCGACCACGCGTTCGGAACTGACCACACGGCCGCTACTGACCTTGCGGTCGAAATCGACCATGCGGTCGTTACGACCACGCAATCGAAGCTACGACCACGAAGTCGTTTACGACCGAGCGGTTGGACTAATGACCGTGCGGTCGGATTTACGACCACATAGTCATTACGACCACGTTGTCGTCCCGAGAATCGGCTGTGGGTCCCGCCTGTCAGACTTTCAGCTTTTTCTCGAATTTAGTCAAACAAAGAGCTTCAAATGGTCATAAGTAATTCATTTTAACTCCGAATTTAGTGAAATAAATTTCTAGATTCATCAAAAATCAAAATCTAACCAATGGAACTGAGATCATGAATTTTAGAGTCCATTTGAATTTTTCTATGAGGGGTTGTTTGATTTGCTGATTTTTATCCAAATTTTTGCGTACGTTAAAATAGCGTACGAGGCTCAAGAAGAAGAAGCTGAAGCAGTTGCTCAAGAAGATCAAGAACCAGTTCACTGTAACCATGGTGAGTCAATACTTTGATCATGTTGAACCTACATTTTCTGCAAATTACTTTCGTTTAAATTATCAAATTGCATGTTGCTATTTTATATACAAACGTATGTTTAATTTAAGATTCTAGTTATATGCCCATTGTTTAACTTGATTAATATTACCCCTCCTTCGGAATATTAAATATGTGAACCTTGTCACTCTAGTAAAATTATAATAGTAACCTTTCAAAAATAAGTCCGTAATTATACGCCATGCTTAGTACTGCTTAGAGACTCGGGGGCGCTGAAATGCCCCAAGCATCATTTTTAATCATGAGAAACTGGTTTGGGAAGTCATAGTGGTAATGATTGGTATATTTTAATATGATTATTTTATGCTTCCAAAAGCCTCAAAATGCTTATCTAGCTGGGCGGATGGTTCGGGGGTATGGTGCAGCAGTGCATGAGAGTGGGGTTTGTGGTAGAACTGCCCATATAACCCTAAGAACTGAATCTTATCATGACCTCCTGTATAAAATAAGTGCAACCACAAGTCTGTAAAGTACAACTTGGCTTAGTAGATTTACCAACCCTCAAAGTCATCATCATAGGTGGAGGAGGTGAGGTAGTGCAAGCGACTGTCTGGGTGGCAGGCTTGAATGAGACACTCGCAGAGAGTGAAGTTCTGCTGTGGCGTGCTAGCAGTGTGGGTAGCCAGCTGCTAGGCGTTCAGAAGGAGAACATCCCGCACAACCTATGAGACCTGCCGCAAGCGGGCCATGCTCATAGGAGTGAGATGATGGAAGGGGTGAGGTACTCTGAACAGTTACTGTGATGGTTTGCTCAACTGTACGACTAAGGAATCGTGTGGGGGCAACGAGTGAACTGTCTCTTGTGGGTAAAGTGTGCCAACTCGGTAGATCAAAACTATTCGAATAGCCATGGGCGACATGGGAACTTAACCAGATATAGTTCTATTTCAAAAAATTTTTAGGTGGAATTGGAAAAGTGGAGGGCAGTGGAAAGCCCTGTTTTGTGTTGCCCTGGGTGTCGTCCCAGTGGTAATGTAAGCGGCTATAATGCTGAAGGTCTGGCATATGGTGTAGAAACCATGTAATGGTGGATGGAATCTGGATCGCTATTATTATTGCATTCTTTTATGCATTAAGTTTTAAGTTCAAACTGCTAGGTCTCAGGGAATTTCTATGTATCATATTTAAAAAAAATAAAATACTTCTTTTCCTACAAAATTATTATAGGGGAGAATAAATAGAGATGTAAACAAAGAAGATGGATGTTTGTGGTAAACACACAAAGATGTTGGTGGATTTCGTGTCGATTATCAAAAGGAAATGATAGTGTGAATTCTGGGGGAATAAATTGGTGGATCCAATTAAATGTATTGGATTATCATTGGATTGTAGAGAGAATAGATTGGCTAGATGGGTGAATTAAATGATTTTGGAGAGTTAGGGAGTGCGAAAGTAATTGTGGGATTACGGCTGTGATAAATAATATAAATTCTTGGAAGATGTTGGTAATATGGGGATTAATAGAATTAGATTAGTTACTAGATGAGTCAATTGAATTTTTGGGAATTTGGAGGTATGATAACAACTATTGGAGTATAAACTTTATCAATAATATTCCTAGTGGATGTATACTAGTGAATTAGTTAGAGATAGATAGTGGAAAATAAGATTGAATACTGGAAGAACAAATTATGGTTTTGGATCAAAAACAGAGTGGATTGAATTATTAGAAAGTCCTGATACAAATGATGTCGCTCGCTATTTGGAGTTTTAGACAGCAATCAATATAGAAAGTGTATGATCGGTGGATTAATTAAATGATGTCACTCGCTGTTTGGAGTCTTAGACAGCAATCAATATAGAAAGAGTATGATCGGTGGATTAAATAAATGATGACACTCACTGTTTGGAGTCTTAGATAGCACTCAATATACAAAGAGTATGATCGGTGGATTAAATAAATGATAACACTTGCTGTTTGGAGTTTTGGACTTCACTCAATATAGAAAGTATATGTTCGGTGGATTCAGTAAATAATGGCACTCGTTGTTTGGAGTTTTAGACAACCCTCAATATAGAAAGTGTGTGTTCAATGGATTAAGTAAATAATGTCACTCGTTGTTTGGAGTCTTAGACAACAATCAATAAAGAAAGTGTATCCTCGGTGGATTAAGTAAATTATGGCAATCACTGTGTGAAGTTTTAGGTAGTAACAATAACACTATGATTAAATAATAATGCTACTAAAAGCATGTTATGGCAAATAAAATAACCAGAGCCTCTCCTTTGATAAGCCATGCATACTATTTATTTGCATCCTGTGTATTGGCTCGTGGAGCACGGTGGTTTGTGCTCACACTCGCTCTCACAACAAATCCAGAATCAGGAATCAGATCACTAAGCTTCAGCAATACTCTTGGTCATGATGACAAGAAAGATAAAGATGTCAAGGGCTAGGTCGCGAACCTCCAGTTGGCTGCCTGTGGGCATGTCCTGAGGGTCCTACCTGTATGCTTCGTTCTGCTGCTGCATTTTATTGATTTTGGCCTAACTGGCCCATGAGTAAGTCTACCATCATATTTACACTTCCGCATGATATGTATTTTTGATATTCAGAACTATATCTGTGAGCATTATCTACTGATCCAGAGAATAGTGCGGTAGAATCACAGAGAATTTTAGATTGTAAAATTTGGGTCTGATACTGAGTGCTCTCGCAGTCGCTCATCGACGCTTTCGTACGCATTACGTGCGAGGCCGTCGTCGCCGACGCTATGATTAGCCCCCTCACTGGCACGCTCATCATATACCTAAGCACGATCCGTGCCGCCAGCATGTTGGGCTACTCACTCGCTAACTACCAGCAGCGCGTTGAGGCCGAGCGATTCGCTGCTGCATTCTCTCCCCTCACCTACGATGACAAGGCTCAGGAGAGGAGGCACAAAGGTTGTTAGAACTAATCTTGTTGTGTTGTTGATTGTAGTCGGTGTTGAGTACTTAGTGAGTTTGAGTATTGTGTCGTTGTATGTTGAGTACTCGGTGTGTTCGAGTATGATGTAGTCGTGTGTCGAGTAGTTGGTATGTCTGAGTACTGTAGAGGTCGGTGTGTTCGAGTGCTACAGTGGTCGTAGCTACAGTGGTTGTACAGCCGTGGTCGAAGCACTTGAAGCAGGACTCGAAGAAGGTCAAGTCTGTGTGCAGTCGTAGACCTGGTCAGGTAGCAGCATGTCTGCACATACCAGTCGTATCCACTAAACTATGTGAGTTGGTTAGTGGAGCGCAGAGAGTGAGTCATGAGGATCATGACAGGAAGACTTAGGCATTTTTGTTAACCTAAGTTGTTTGTATTTTGAGACTATAATACAAAGGAAAAATAGAAAAGCTGCACGGCATTACGTAGCGAAAAAACTCTTGTGTGTCTTGAGTTGATTTAGAGTGTTTATGTGTTTTATGACCACCGTGTGTGCGCATTTTTGATCTGTGTCTAGGCCAACAATTGGTATCCAAGCTTGGTGTTCTCCATGCATCGGAGAAGAAGCCATGGGAAGACTTTCGTGTGTCAGAGAACAAGACTTGGTGTTCCCATGAGTCGGAGAAGATGCCAAGAGAAGGAACGAGTATGTCTCTGTCCACAGTACAAGGCCTGTCACGAGGTGATTCATCCACCTCTAGCTCACAGGTGGCCATGAAGAGGGAGAGCGCGGTGACATTGACGTACCCGCAACTCACTTGCATGAGCTACATGATTTGGGCGATGAAGAGGTGTGTTGCTCTTTAGGCTCACAAAGTGTGAGAAGCAGTGGAGCCTGATGCCATGGAGTACCAGAAGGACCTGTTGGCATTGTATGCCATCTACCAGTCTGTATCGGAGGACGTCATGTCTTCCCTCACCAGGAAAGACACAGCGAAATCAGCATGGGAGGCAATCAAGATGGCACATATAGGGCACGAGCGTGTGCGCGAAGCCAAGCTATAGACCCTCAAGAGAGACTTTGAGGGGATAAAGATGGAGGAAGGGGAGACTGTTGAAGACTTTGCTGGTCAAGTGACATCTATTGTCACGGCATCCGTGTGTTGGGCGACACCATGGTGGATGAAATTGCCATTGTTCGCAGGTTTCTTCGTGCTACCCTAGCTTGCGACATGTAGCTCGTCATCTCCTGTAACAGCCCAGCTGTTTATTTTCAAATTTTTTGGAGGAAAAAAACTTAAATTAAAATTAAATTGGTTTAAAAATAAAAACATGAGTTTTGGTGCCTAAATTTTAATTTTGGATTTGCCCTGAATTTCTATTTTTGAAAAGGCTGATTTGAAAAGTATTTTAAGTAAAAACCTAAAAGTATTATTAAATAAAGTGATATTTTGATTTCCTATAAAAATTCTAATTCAAATTAATTATTTGGATTTATTTGGCGCTTATTTGGTTATTCTGAGTTTTCTGGAGTTAAAAATGTATTTTAAAAATAAAAAGTATTTTAGGTATGAAAATATAATACCAACATTGGTTGGAAATAATTTTAATAAGTCCAAAACATTTCTATAATACCAACATTGGTTGAAAGTATTTTCATATTTTTCTGAGGCTTATTTAATTTTCTAGGCCTTTCTGAAAAATCCAAAAACCAGAAAAATAACAATAAAATCCGTCCCCTCCCTCCGGCCGCCACGTGGATGGCCAGATCCCGGCCACGTCGCCCACTCGAATCCCACGTTCCTCCCCTCCCCGCTTGCCACGCGTGCCCAGATGGCCTGTACCCCGCCACCTGGCCCATCCCACCGTCCGCCTCCCCCTCTGCGCCAGTCGCCCGATCTCCCTCTTCCCCCACGTGGCGTAATCCCGGCCGCTCCCGATCTCTCTCCCCCCGATCTCTCTCTGCGTCGCGGGCTCGGCCTGTCAGACCCGTCTTCCCCACCGCCTCCTTCCTCCGCGCACCGCCCGCAACTGCCGCCCTACCCGCCGGCCACCTCGCGCCTACCACTCCATTCCCGTGCGCGCGCCACCCATCTCCCCACTTCCCCCACCTCCTCTCCCGCACGCCCGCACCCCATTTCCGCGCCGGCCACCCGCAACGGCCACCACCTCCCCGACTACTCTGGCGATGAATCGCCGCCGGCCTACCCCTCCCCTCCCCTATTTAAGGCCCCCCTCAGCTCCACCTCACTCCGCCCCACACCGCCCTGCACTCCTCTTCCTCTCTCGAGCTCCCCACCGGCCTCGCGCTGTGCGCCGCCCTTCCTCTGGTGAGGAATTCTGGTCACTCCACTCCCCCTTGCGCCCGGCCAACACCGCCTTCAGCTTCGCCGCGCCCCGACGAGCCTCCTTCGCCTCTTCTCCAGCCCCGAGCACCACCGGACGGCCGCCGTTTTCCCTCGTTGCCAGCCGCCTCCGATCACCGCCGAGCTCCGTGCTGGGTACCGACGCATTCCCCTCTGCGCCCTTTCGCCCCTCCGCCCCTCGTCGCCGGCCGTCGCCCGTCGGAGCGTCGGCGAACTCTCAGGCCCGAGCGCCACTCCGGCCGGCCTGCCCGCGTCAATCATGCGCCCACGTGACAGCCACATGGCGCCACTCCCTCGGCCACCTCGGCCCGTCCTGCCACATCGGCGTCACGCAAGCTGCACCACCTCCCGTGCCACCTCAGCCCCGCCCGAGTCCATGGACTCGGTCTACATGGACCGGGCCCACCTGGCAGTCGGCCCAACCCTAGGGCTGACGCCATAAAGCCCATTTTTCGGTATAGAATTAATCAGCCAAAAAGAAATTCCTCGCTGATGTCATACTCCCAGATTTTCCTTTAGAAAAATAATTCCAGAAAATTTCTTTTTCTTTTCCCCTGATTTTAAACTTCTCGGAGCCCGTTATTTGAAGTCAATTTGTATTTATTTGAATTTGGTGGGTTATTTTGACGTGTAGACTTCGACGATTCGGGAAAATTCTTCGACGAAGATTCACACCAAGTTGAAGAGCAAGGCAAGTCACACTCCTTGATCATGTTGATCCCAAATTTCAAAATAAAATTATATTATTTTAAATTATTCTGCATGCATATTTCTATTCAACGTATTTCAATTCAGTTTTAAATTTAGTTATTACCTACTTGTTAATTCCTCCATTGATATTGAATTCCTTACCTTGTCACCCTAGACCAAACTCTAGCTAGTGCACTAGTGTTGGCTAGAGAAATTTTGAATCAAATGCGTAGCCCTGCTTAGTCATAATATTTGTTTTGGGATATCTTTCACATAAAATGATGAACTTTTCACATGAAATGATAAACTTTTCAAATGTAGTCTTGACTTCGGTGAGTCAAGGAGGTTTATGAAATATCTTCAAAACAAGATATAAAACCTGATTTAGACTTAGGCTAATGGTCAGTTGGTGTGTGCAGGCATGCTCTGTAGGTTGTAGCCACAGGGTTGATTGTCGTGCACAAGGGTATGTGGTTGAGCCTAAGTCAATTAAGGACCGGTCTGTGAGCTACTGTTGCAAAGCCCTATCGTACTACCACATGGCTGGTATGGGACAGCCCTGGCTAAATAATTTGCAAAGTCCCAACCTGAGTCAAGTCGTAGGTTGAAAGTAGGCGTGGTTGGTGCCATGAGAAGTCCCACTTGGGTGAGCGTGGTTAAGCCATGTGAAGTCTCACTCAGGCTCAAGAGGGGGTCCCGGTCTGGTGGATTCCTTACTGGGGTGAAACCTTAGAGTTGGCTCGACCAGGTTGAAGGCTTTGCATTGTAAAAGCCTTGTCACGACTCCTCACCACACACCTAAGGAAGTGTGTAATCTAGTGGTACAAAGGGATGATTATGTCTTGTGGATAAAGCTGTACGACCTCTTCAGAGTGTATAATCTATTCTGGATAGCCGTGCCCACGGTCATGGGCATGCTGAGTAAAAGTTTTTCATGGATTAGACTTTGTTTTTCGAAAATGTTTTTGAAAACCTTGTGGATGGATGGAATCCACGAGAGGTGAAAACCTTGCGGATGGATGGAATTCGTGAGATAATGAAACCTGGTGGATGGATGGAATCCATCAGGGTTGTGCAGTGAAAGCATGTGGATGGATGGAATCCATACGTGGTCTTTTGAAACGATGGTCCGGGTGGGATGCCCGTGGATAGGTTGGTGTATGGTTGGAGCCTACACTGACGGTATTATTTTCAAATTACAAGTATTGTTTTTTACTTACTGTATTAAATTCAGCAATTTCAATCTATCTACTATATGTCTTTAAATGCTGTTTTGTGCAAACTAACCCTATAAGCCTTCCATTGAAGCCTCTATCATTATGTTGCATTTCTCCGTGTGATTTGCGGAGTACAAGTTTGTACTCACCTTGCAATCTCCATACAAAGGAAGATGTTGTCAACTACGGTGAAGATCTGGATGAGTAGGTCACGTCTTACTGTCGTTTGCCTGTGGGCAGGCTTGGGCTTCGCTTCTTTTCAATTTGCTTCCGCAGTATTTGCTTTATTTATCTTTGCCAATGAGCGTTGATGTAAGACTTGGCCATAAGGCCGTACTCTTTTATTTAATATAATTGGTCATTTGTGCTTGATATGTATCTTTGTTGTACTGTGTGCACTAGCTGATCCTGGACTAGTGCGATTTACACAGAGGATCCAGGAGTCGTTACTCTGGGTTCCGACACCTCCCTCGAGCAGTGCATGGACTTGAAGACCCTCACCATTGAAGATCTCGTCGGGTGGTACAAAGCCTATGACGAGTGCATCCGAATCAGTTTCGGCGACGCAAAACAGAGTGAGCATCTATTGCTCACGCGCAAGTAGTGAGACTCTTAACAAGAAGAATGGTGAAGGGTTATGTGGTGGTGCGAGGAAAAACCGTAACCATGGCGGTGGCCGCATCAAAGATGGTGGTGGTCGTAGAGACGACCATGACAACAATGACAATGACGAGGAGGACAACAACTCGCATACTAGTGAGTGGAGGTCCAACAAGAAGGTAAAGTGCTACAATTATGGTATACGTGGGCACATGTCAGCGAGTGCCGCAAGCCGAAGAAGGAGGAGATGTATCTCGTTACAGCTGATGCCGATGAACATTCGGCACTACTTTGAAGTTCAGTGAGGAGGTACTCAAGAATAAGACAACAAGATTAGGGGGTTGATTATTAGAACTAATGTTGTTGTGTTGTTGCCAGACCCGAATTTAACAAACCCAAAATCCTCTATGAAACCACTGCATTATTCCCTAGATCAGTAGATAGCGCTCATAGATACATTGCTGAATCATCTCATATACGATATAAACCATACCATTCATTAGTATTACAAATCTAGAGTACAAATATTGCACATTGGGATAAGTTGTACAAAAAGGGCCATCAGGCCAAACGAGTTCATTAAAGAAATACAATAGTGATAGCGGAAGCAAAAGGAGGGGCCCATCTCTTCACAGGCAAGCGATCGGCACAACCTAGGTGCGGTTAGTATTACCCAATTGGCTAGCTAAACTATAAAGAAATGCTGCAATACTAAGTCCTATTCTAATTGCAACTGTCTTCACAACCCTCATCACCTTGGTCTTGGTAGTAGGCATACTGGTCTTGGTTCACGAACTCTGAAGGGAAGGGTTGAGAGCGAGGGTGAGCACACACAACTGTGCTCCATGAGCCAACACACAGAATGCAGATAATTATAGATGCAAGGCTTAACAAGGGTGGCTTAGATTCTTTTAATTGCGTAAAGTGGCGGTTGCAAGTATTATAAGTACAAATCCTAGGACCAAACATTTTAACAAACATACTTTAAAGAATTTAAATCATGAAATATATATAGTGGTGTAGATTTAATCTACTAGTTACATGGTTCCATCCACCTATGCTAGATTTTGACCAGTAGGCTACATCCACCATAATAATAACACTGGAGTACTTTCCCTAGCAAAAAGTCAAAGTTGGAGTACTTCCACCCTAACAGGTTTTTCATCCCACCCACAAAATTTTGGAAATAGAACTAACTCGAGGAAAGCATGGCTGTTCGAACAGTTTATACTCTACAGAGACTGTACATCTTTACCTACAAGAGACAATCAACCCGACAGGCATATGCGATTCCTTGGTCACACAGATCGAGAGATTGCCATGAGGCCTTTACAATACCTCGCCCCTCGCACCTCACCCATATGGGGCTACTCCCACACATAGTAGGCCCCATACGTTGTGTGGGATGTCCACCATAGGTTCGTGTAGTCAAACTCCACTCTGCACAAATGCTAGCCTTTGCAACATCACCTTTACTCGGTGTCCCATTCAATGCCGGATTTTTATTATCCACCTACACCAGTCTTCCGTGGGATGACTAGAGGGACTAGTAAATTATTTAGCCCAAGCCTTCACTTTGCTAGCTTGTGGTAGTACTGTTTTACATGGAGAGGTCATTACAGGATTACATCCTTAATTTGTCCAGACAGTTCATTCCACAAACTACAGATTCTTGTGTTACATCTACACCATCCACTCTTAGCACCCGCCCAGACAAGTATAGCAGTTTTTAGGCTTTGAGAAGCATAAATGCCGGATTTTTTATCCACCTACACCAGTCTTCTGTGGGATGACTAGAGGGTCTAGTAAATTATTTAGCCCCAGGCCTACATTTTGCTAGCTTGTGGTAGTACTATTTTACACGAAGAGGTCATCATAAAATTACGTTCTTAATTTGTCCAGATAGTTCATTCCACAAACCATAGATTCTCGTGTTGCATCTACACCATCCACTCTTACTACCCGCCCAGACAGGTATAGCAGTTTTTAGGTTTTGAGAAGCATAATTAAGTTTGTCACAAATATTCAACCACTTACATCCCGTAACTGCCCCAAAGCAAGTTTTCATGTTTAAAGATTGATGATCAGGGCAGCTAGTACCCTGGAATTGACGAGACTAGCATGGCATTTTAATATGACTTATAGCTATTAAATTTATCATTAACATCTAGGGTGTCAAGGATCAGGTGATTCAAATGTCAAGGATGGCATATTAAAATTAATACAACATCAAGTAGGCATGTAGCTACCTTAAGCTTTGACATACATTTGCATATCAAAATAAGCATGCAATTTAATAATTTAAAGAAACATAATTTTGCATAAAATATAGGATCAATATGATCAAAATGATGACTCACCTGGGTCATAGGTCGGTGGGTCTTGCGGTTCTTGAGAGGCGTCGACTTGTTGTTCGGTTGTGTCCTCGAACTCTACTCGAACGAACGTGCTAAAAGCAGATGACAGACAATGAGATCAAATAATTCTCAAACAAAAATTCAAACAAACTCCAAATTGACCAAAATAAGAACAAGAAGAAAGAGCTCGAATTTAGAGAATTTAAGAAACAAGTTTCACTAAATTCGGAGCAACGACGAGGGAGAACGAGCTTTCCAAATTTTATTTTCAGGAAAAATCCCAAAATAAACAGCGGAGAGAGTTCTCTCTTGGACAAGTGGGTCCCACCATTTTTAAATATTTTTGGAAATATTTTTAAATATTAAAGGTTCAGTGTATGTTATGTGTGGCCTACGGTTTATTTAATTAAAGAAAATTATATTTTTTTCTGGAAATGACCAAAGGCTAACATGTGCGGCCTCAATACTGTGTAAACAGTGTTTTGGGCCCATATGTCAGTGGCCCAAAGGTATAAACAAGTTTTAATCATATTTTAACCAAGGTGGGGCCTAGGTGTCAGTCTAACGAAAGGTTTAAACTGGCTTAAGGCCCACCGACGAGCAGTTCATTAACAAATGCTAAGTAGGGTCATTAACTACTAATGATAAATCTTAATTTAATTACACGTGAACAGTCTTCTTCCTCTGCCGAATGATGGCGAGGGCAACCGGTGGCGAGGATGACCATGAGGGCACAGAAGAATTTCCAAAATGGAAAGTTCGACTCTATGCGCACCTCCCGATGGGTTGAATCGGACCAACACGGATCGGAGGGGTGCCGGTGGTGAGCTAGGCTACAGCGGAAACATGGGATGGTCGCAGCGATGATTCTGGCAATTGAAAGCTAATTAAACGAAATGGGATCTACTGTGGGCCATCAGAAGCTCACCACTGTAGGTAGAAGAGCTCGGGGTGGCCTGAAGCGGGCTGGTGATGGAGAACTCGAACAGCAGAGGTGGGCAATCGGCCTTGGGGAAGAGGGGGCAGTAGAACTCCAAATTGACATCGGGGTGGTCTTCACCGTGCGGCGAGGATGCTACCGACGAATGGAATTGGGTAGTAGGAGCCTGAGTCACTGACGGGAAGGGGCGGCCAGAGTTGAGGAAGAGACGAGCTTCGGCGAGCTGCAAAGAAGAAGAACCCAATTAGTCTTCATGGGAGCACTAGGAAAGTGAGATGAGTTTAGGGGAAGGGTCAATGTTGATAGTGGTGCCCCTAAGAGGGCTGGCGACGATGGTGGCCAAAGGAGCTTCCAGTGGTGGTGATTTTTTTGAGTTCGAGAGTTAGAGTAGGAGATGGGTGAGGAACATTCATCTATTGGCAGAGCTTTTATAGCTGGGGAAGGGAGTGGAGAGCGTTGGGTGAGTTATGGCGTGCGGTAGTGGAACCACTATTCGGAACTCGAGTGGGGAAAGGGACAGGGGTGAGGCAGACGCAGGCTAGGGCGGAGGGGTGCAGGGTGCACACAATAGCTCTCTGAGGTGTGAATGTGCTCAGGGAAGGGGCAAAGTTGACGAAGCATGCGGTCGCCTACGGAAGTTGACGAAGCATGCGGTCGCCTACGGCTATGTGGCAGTAGTGCCACGGGGTGGAGCTTGACGAGAGGGCGACGCGATGCCAGCATAGGCAGAGTAGGCGCATGGTTGCTTCAATGCCATCATTAATGCCTACAGTTGGCTTGACATGATGGGCAAACTAGGGGCGGTTTTGGGCAGTCGACAGTGGCGGCGAGCGACGGAGCGACACACAAAGGAGCTAGCAGGCGAGGAGGGGATCACGGGGAAGGCCAGAACAGGGGAGAAGAGGCAAAACCAGGGGGTGGTGATGCGGCGTAGATTGCGCGGCGTGCTCGAGAGGAAAACAGGGGAGGGGAGGAAACGAGGAAGGGGAAGAAGGTCGGGCCGGCTGGGCCGATTGGGCCGAATGGCTAGGGAAAAAAAGGCTGGCTGGGCTAGAAGAGGAAAAAGGGTCGGCTCGCAAGAAGAAAATTTTTGTTTTTGGCAGGAGAGAGGAAATTAAGCAAGGTAAAAGAAACTAGGAACTAAAATTTAAACTTAGGCTTTTGAACTTTAAACACCAGCTTTAGCAAATAACATCAAATTACAACAGAAAGTAACAAACTTGGCAATGATCGGGAATGGATCTATATATCTGGATGTAAGCTTGCCTTTCACTTTGAACCTTCGGACTCCACGAAAGGGTGATACTTTGAGATAGACATGATCTCCCACCTTGAAGGATAGCTTTCTGTGGCAATTGTCAGTGAAGCTCTTTTTTCTAGATTGAGCAGCTTGGAGACGGTCTTTGATCATCTGGCCCAAATATATATCCTTCTCCTACTTCTGACCAATGCAGGGGAGTTCTACACCTCCTGCCATAGAGAGCCTCAAAAGGGAACATCTTAAGGCTGGATTGATAACTATTGTTATAGGAGAATTCTACATATGGTAAGCATCTTTCCCAATCTGCAGTGAATTCCAGAGCACAAGCTCGAAGCATGTCCTCTAGGATCTAGTTTATCCGCTCAGTCTACCCATCTGTCTGAGGGTTCTCAGTGCATTATGTAGGTTAGCCCAGAAATGTAAGGTAAACTAAGAAGCTCGATCTGAGACTATTCTCTTGGGTACTCCATGCAAACATACAATGTGGGCCATGTACAACTCAGCCAATTTATCTCCTTTATAGGTGGTCTTACAGGGATGAAATGGGCAACTTTAGTTAATCTGTCAACTGTAACCCATATGGAATCATATCCTATCTTGGTACGAGGTAGGCCAATTATGAAATCCATTCCGATTTCTTCCCACTTCCACTTGGGAATTTGTAGTGGTTGAAATAGTCCGGCAGGCTTTTGATGTTCAGCTTTAACCCGCTGGATACATCACAATATGCCACATATTCTACAATATCCCTCTTCATACAAGGCCACCAATATAGGGTTATCATGTCCTGGTACATCTTGGTGCCGCCTGGATGTAGAGTATACACTGAGCTATGGGCTTCTTTGAGAATCAAGTCTTTGAGATCCTTTTGATGGGGAACAAAAAGGCATTTCCCATACCATAGGATTCCTTGTTGATCTTCTACCATTTTGGGGGCTTTTCCTCTAGCCATGAGGTGCTTAAACCTATGGACTCTGGATGTTCTTTCTGGCTACTTTAATTTGCTCTTCAAGAGTTGGATGCACTCCATTGCAGCTAAGGTGCCATGCCCTACTATTTCTAGGTTTAGAGCTTTGAATTCCTTGTAGAGTTCCGAGTGTCTTTCTTGAATCATGATGTTATTGCATTAGGGCTTATGACTTAAGGCATGTAATCCTTGATTAGTTCCAACCATCTTCTCTGTCTGAGGTTGAGGTCTGTTTATGTGAAGATATACTTGAGACTCTTATGGTCTGTATATATATCACAATGATTCCAATTAGGTAGTGCTGCCAAATTTTTAGAGTGTGCACCACTAATGCTAGTTCCAAATCATTAGTTGGGTAGTTGTCCTCATGGGGACAGAGTTGTCTGGATGTATATGCTACAACCTTTCCTTCCTGCATAAGCACAGAGCCAAGACCTTGGCGTGAAGTATCACAGTATACTTCAAAGTCCTTGTGTATGTCTATTAAAACCAACACAGGGGCTGAGGTCAACCTTTTCTTCAATTCTTAGAAACTCTTTTCCCAAGCATTAGTCCATTCATATTTCTTTTCCTTCTTGAGGAGATGGGTCATTGCCTTGGATATCTTGGAAAAACCTTCTATGAAGCGTCGGTAGTATCCTGCTAAACTGAGGAAACTACACACTTCAGTGACTGAGGTTGGTTGTTTCCATTCAAGCACGGCTTCTACTTTGGACGGATCAATCGCTACTCCTCCAGAGGATACGATATGTCCTAGAAAACTGATCTCTTGCATCCAAAAATTGCACTTGCTGTATTTGGCGTATAACTGATGCTCTCTGAGTGTCTCTAGGACTGCTTGCAAGTGCTCTGCATGCTCCTCGATGGTCTTGGAGTAGATCAAGGTATCATCTATGAATACAAATATATATATATATATATATATATATATATATATATATATATATATATATATATATATATTTACGCGTCATGACATGCGTAATTGTCCTTCGTAGCGACACTTATCCCGGAGGAGGAACCGGTCCTGAGCGCGGGGTCGGTCTTGGCGACACAGATCTGCGCGGCCAAGCCCGGCGGACTTCGTCCCTCCGCGGATACTCGAGGGCATGGCGCGGGATCGCGGAGGCGCGGCCTCAAAGATCGGACGGCGGTGTTGCAGACCTACGGGTCGGGGCGCCTTGAAGATGCCTTGGAGGTGTCGAAGTGCGGGAAGCGCGTCTTTTAGAGCCCTTCTTTGCCGCCGTGTTTGCTAACGCTTGCGTTGCACGACACTCGTCTTGGCGGGCCTTGCGAAGTGCTTACGCCGCGAGGAGTAGCGATCACGAGCGGTGCGGGCGCCGAGGAAGAGTTGCAGGGAGCTGCGGAAAGGTGATCCGCCCAGGATGCTCGCATATGCCTCCTGGAGTCGGAATGCACGGAGATGCAAGCGCGCACCGACGGGCTCGTTACCGCGGCACGAACCTCGGCCGCGGAAGCGGTGCGGCAGGAGGCTGCTGCAGAGCGGGATGGCCTTGTACGACAAATCGCCGCTCTGGAGGGGAGGAACGATGAGCTTGGTGCGCGCTCGCGAGCGGATCGAGTTCGCGCGAGCGGGATCAAGCCTTAGGTAATGCCTCGCCGCTCGGGGCGCCATACGGCCTTGGAAGACACTCTCAAGGGCTTGTCGCGAAGTGCGGCGCGCTCCGCCGCCCGAGGACTGTCGCGTCACTCCGGTGGATTGGAGAGGCGCCGGCGTTGCACGTGGCGCCGCGGCGATCTTCGGCGACCATCGCGCATACGTGGCGTCGTGTGTGGCGCGCGTGCTCTGCGACACCGCGATTCTGAGCATGTTGCGGAGTTAGCCGATCCCCAATCGAGAGATGCCGCGGAGCGGCGTAATGTCCGCGCCGCGGCGGCCGTGCGCCGCCGTGAAGTTCTTCCATGAGCGGATATGGGAGTACTGCGGCGAGGCCGCAGCCCTAGTCGAGCTGTGGAGGAACTTGTACGACGAGGGGAACCTTGGCCGGTGTAACATCCCAAAATTTGGCTTTCTGGAAAAAATTAAATTCAAATTAACTATTTTAAAGTAATTGGATTTTACTTGGCTTTTATTTGATTTTCTGGATTTTATTTCAAAATTTAAAGCAAGAAAAGGTATTTTAAAATTTTTATTAAAGCCAAAAAGAGTTTATTTTATTTTTCCTAGCCTTCCCTAAATTATTAATTAATTTTTGAGAATTTTCTAGAATTTAAAATCAATTTTCAAAGTTAAAAAGTATTTTATAAAATTATTATTTGGAAATCTGAAATTAAAAATATTTTTGCTAAGTCTAAAATGCTTCCAGGAATATTTTATGATTTTTCTGGAATTTTTAGACATTAAATATTATTTTTCCAAGTGTTTATAAAGTTTCTAGTATTTGCTGAAATTTATTCCGAAAATAAAAATTCAAATTATTCCTAGCCCGCCATGTGTCGCTCTCAGATTAAATCAACCTCTCTCCACGTTTTAATCCTAGCCACACATGATCACTTACCCCCTTCATAAAATCCAAAGGCCCTCATCCACTCACTTGCCACGTGTCGCGAATCCAACGGCCCGTACCCCTTCACTTTCTCCCCCTCTCTATTACACATGGACCCCACATGTCATATGTTTCTTCAACCTCTTCTTCTTCCTCCTCCCACCCTCTCTCTCCTCCTCCATTAAAACCAAAAATGAGTTTTTAAATCCCGCCGTTTCTCCCTCTTAACTCCCGATTAAAACATGGAAACGGACGCCCTAATCACCCTCATCAATCTCCCGGCTGTTTCCCATCCTTTAATCCACTAAAAAATGAAATCTCTTCCCCTCCCTTTCTCTTTCTATAAATTGGCTCCCCACCACCATTCTCCCCCTTCGGCCGGCCCTCACCTCCCACCTCTCCCGCCACCGTGCGCCACCCCCTACCGGCCGCCGCCACCGCTCGGCCGTCTCCGCCGCCGCCGCCTCGCAGCCCACCGCCGCCACCACCGCCCCGCCACCGCGGCCACTCCGGCAACCCGCGCCTCTGTAAGCCGCGCCGCCGCCACCCGCCGCCGTTCGCCGCCCGCCTCCGGTCGCCTCCGTCGCGCCCCCGCGTACCTCCATGATTCCTTCTCTAGTCATATTCGTCTATGTTTATTTGGTTTTATTGTTGTTCTTTTGTCAAGAAAGAACACATGCTCACTTGGCTAGTGGGTGCATGTTAGTGCATCCATGAGGTTGTGAGTTCAATTCCAGGGCAAGGCAATTTTCGGTTTGGGCTTGGCAAAAATTTTTGTTAGCCAATGACAACCGGGCCCCACGTGTCATACACTCCAAAATATCCCAAATATCAGCCAAAATAAGATTCCAGAGAATATTCCCTCGTTTTGCATTTTCTGGAATTTCCAAACCGATCAAACTTCCAATCGCTCGATCTCCCTCGTCTGATCTCCGAATCCAGTGATTCAAATTTCTAAATTTGTCTAAAAGCATAATCTAAGTTGCAGTATATATTTTATATTTTTGTGATTTTATTTGCATTTATTTATTTGTTTGTTTTGTTGTTTCGCGCGTAGAAACCGACGTTGCCGAAGTGTTTGTCGAGTCGCAGCAAGAAGAACCAAACCACGCTCAAGAAGGCAAGTCTCCTTTGATCATCTTGAACCTATGATTTTGAAATGTTTTAATTATTTTAAATTATGTGCATTGCTATTTACATAAAACATTAGTTCAAATCTTAAGGTATTAGTTAACCCAACTTTGTTATGCCCTCACTTGAAGTTGATTGCCATGTACCTTTGTCACCCTAGAAATTCCTTTGACTCATTAATGAGAGTAATATATTTAATTGTTGGTATTAGAATGGTAGAAAAATGCTTAGCCATGCTATTGAATACCTCATGACTCTTGCAAATGGGAAATTATGAATTATTATAATACCCTTGTTTCTAAAAGTTTAGTGGTAATTGGAGTTGCCACTGTTCTTTTAAAATAAAATAAAATGTGAAAATTTGTTTAGACTAGGGTGGATGGTTGGTTTGGATTGGTGCAGCAAGCACGAGATCTTGTTAAGTGTATGTTCCACCCTAGTCAATTAAGGACCGACGCTTGTGTTTGTCCAGACTGAGCATTGACCGTACAACCACAAGTCTATATGGGTACGACCTAGCTGACTAACTTACGATAGTCTAGTTTAGGTGCCACCAGTGGAAAGTGGGTGCGAGGATGGGTGGTTATTCACAGTGAGGGACAGATTTTCTTGTACTCATATGGCGCAAGAGGGGCTTGGTTGGGCGGTTAGCCTACTGCGGTGAAACCTCAGCGGGTGGTATCTAGCTAGATTAGAGTAAGGTAAAGACTTTGTGATATTTTATCTGAGTCTCATGCCAAAGCAAGCGTGTTGACTTTTAGGATAAATTATCTCTTGTGGGTAAAGTTGTACAACCTCTGCAGAGTGTAAAACTATTCGAATAGCCGTGCCTACGGTCAAGGGCGGGCAGGGAATGCATAGATTTCTGGTTTTGTTTTAAAATCAAAAGTTTTGTATTCCGAGAGTGGAGGGAACTCTCGGAAGGGTATCTGGCGATTGGAGCAGAGAGGGTGGATGTAACCATGATATTAAACTTGTTCAAGTTGTTTAAGCTAGTGTTGGTAGATGGAACCTTCACTATAGAATTATTGATAGTTTCTGTTAAAACATTTACTTTATTAAATGGATGCCTTCGAAAATAATTAGTAGTAATTGAAAATTTAAAATATTGCCTTGTGCAAAAGAACCATATAGCCTTCCTTTGTCAAGCCTTGCATCTATGCATTTTTCCCAAGACTTGTGGAGTACTTTATGTACTCACATGCTGCACTCAAAAACAATACTCAGAAGAACATGAAGCTCAAGAAGGTGATTACGACTACTGCTTCGCTTGCGGCTGTGATGGATTCTTCCAGGAGAACTAGGTCGCGCTTCCCCAGTCAACTGCCTGTGGCATCTTGATGGGTCTACCTTGAATTTACCTTGCTTCCGCTGTGTTTTGATTGTGTGAGGTCTTGAAACCTCTAATGTAATAATGAGACACAGTGGTGATACTCTTTAATATTGTAATAAAGCGTTGCTGGTTATGTATTCATTTACATTAAGCTTGTATGCACTAGTTTTGATGCGGGACTAGTGCAGAATACACGAGGGTCCGGGTTGAAATCCGGGTCCCGGCAGAGGTGGTATCGAGCCAATTTGGTAGGACGTGACCTAGTTAGAATGGTCGTTAGTAAAAGAGCTTCAAAATTTATTTTATAAAATAAAAATTTAATAATGTGCTATCTTTGTCTTTTCTTGTCTTTCTATCCTTACCTTCGTCATGGCATTCTCTCTTATCTATCTGGTTATTGACTTTTTGGAATGGTAATTATATCCCCTTCCCTCTGTAATTTCTATAGATGGATCGATGAGGTTGCATCTAAAAAGCACTTGGAGAATCCTTGGAGACCTAGAGTATAGGGAAGACAACAAAGTTATGGAAAGTACTCTTGTCGGGAAAGCCATGATAATCAGTGCATGTCAAGATAGGTAATTTGCAGAGTTGTTGCTAGAGTGATATATTTTGGATTCATAATTGACAAGATTGAATAATATTCGAGAGGATTGAGATAAAAGGTATATTTGTGGATACCAATTGATTATAAATAAATCTAAAGAGTGTCAGCTTTGTGGATTGACTAGAGATTAAATACAAAGTTGAACTTGGGGGAGCTAATTAGATCATGGGAAGAGTCTAAACTTTGCCTTGGATTTATTATCTAAGATTGAAAGGAGCACCTAAATGTAAAACAAGATTTTTTTAAAGAAATTATTTGTGATCGTTGGAGAATTAGTATTAAGAGATTGATCCACTAAAGGGAGAGATTAAAAGATTAAGAAGTTGAATTATCATAAACAACTCATGATATCAATTTTGGGTGATTTGGTTGAATCATGAAGAGTAGATGAATTTTGTGGAGTTACTTGATTATCAGAGTTTGGTGGACCTATTGATGATAAGTGGATACTACTGGAATTCTAGAAGATAATACACTTAGATATCTTGGTGGATTAATTTTATCGTTGCAAAGTGGAATTTGATATGTCAATTTGAATTGGTGGATTTAATAGGTCATTGTTAGACAATTGGATTTTAACTAATGAGATTAACTTGGTCGTTTAAGGATGTTCAACCTGGAGGATTTAAATTAATTGTGGGAGATAGATTGTTCAATAAGAATTAGTTGAGAGATTGTCCGATAAGAATTAATTGAGGTATTTGAATTCATTCAAATTTGGTGGAACCAAAATGATGATTATCAAGAGATTGGTTTTGGTGGATTAATGAATATTAAATTATTGCTTAGATGATCTTAAAATTTATTGAAGGTTGAATTAATTTTATATTATTTGATCAGAGTTATGGATCTGTTGGACTAGATAATGATCATAAAACAACAGGTGGAAAACAAAAATTACAATGTTATTGGATTCTTGTTAGAAAAATTCTATGGTTTGATGTCGATCCAAATTAGAGCAGAGAATAAAAGTTTAAGAGATTATTTGCTGAAATCAATAAGGTGCATTCGTGGCATATGATTTTGGAATCAACAAATTTTGAAGAGTTGAAATAATTATGTCTTTCTCGGATGAACACTTGCCGAAGTTAAGCCCTTTCTGGTGGAATTCTGAATTAATCGATACGATAAGAGCAATTGAAGTTAATCCAAAGCTTGCAGGCGACTAAAGATGTACCACTCCGATTTGTTGCTATCTTCCGTATTTCTCAGTTAAAGGAATACTTCAGAGTACCAAAGAACAAGTTAGAATCATGAAGGAACGAGGACTAGTTCTTTAGTTGTAGTATCCAAGTAAAGTCCTACGATTTTAGAACGCTTATATATTCTGAGAGTGGAGGGAACTCTCGGAAGGGTATCCTGGCAGTTGGAGCCAGAGAGGGTGGATGTAACCCGCAGTATTAAACTTGTTCAAGTTGTTTAAGCTAGTGTTGGTAGATGGAACCTTCACTATAGAATTATTGATAGTTTCTGTTAAAACATTTACTTTATTAAATGGATGCCTTCGAAAATAATTAGTAGTAATTGAAAATTTAAAATATTGCCTTGTGCAAAAGAACCATATAGCCTTCCTTTGTCAAGCCTTGCATCTATGCATTTTTCCCAAGACTTGCGGAGTACTTTATGTACTCACATGCTGCACTCAAAAACAATACTCAGAAGAACATGAAGCTCAAGAAGGTGATTACGACTACTGCTTCGCCTGCGGCTGTGATGGATTCTTCCAGGAGAACTAGGTCGCGCTTCCCCAGTCAACTGCCTGTGGCATCTTGATGGGTCTACCTTGAATTTACCTTGCTTCCGCTGTGTTTTGATTGTGTGAGGTCTTGAAACCTCTAATGTAATAATGAGACCTGGTGGTCAGTACTCTTTAATATTGTAATAAAGCGTTGCTGGTTATGTATTCATTTCTGTTTAATTGTGTGCACTAGCTTTGATCTGGGACTAGTGCAGTAATACACAGAGGGTCCGGGTTTGGAAATCCGGGGTCCCGACAGCCGGTTCCTGGACGAGGTCCCTCGACGTAGCGATGATGGCGCCGCAGCTCCGGAGGACACCGTGGACCCACATGTGTGATGGGAGGTTGTCGCGTGTTGGGGTGCGTTGTAACCGAAGCCCGGGTTATCTTCCTCGTTTTGTGTTTGCGAAAATATGGAGTTTTCCGCTATTCTGATTCCTGCCCCCTTGTGCCGAGCAGCTACCTAACCGGGGCTGGCTGCTGATCTCCGACCTCACAATCCGGCTGTGCCTTCGGCGCTGGCAAAGAGCCGAGGAAGCGTTGGATTTCTGGGCGAGTCGGGCGTCGTCGAGTGGGACCTCGGTACGGGCGGTACGGGGGCCTGTCAAGGATGAGCCTACCGAGTAACAGCCTGGTGCGCCGGGGGTGTCTGTGCGCCTTTGTAAACATCCTTAGCAAATACCAAGAACAGTTTTGACCAGATCTCGCGAAGTACGTCGCCACCCTCCGGCTACATCGCCCCACGGTAAGCTCGGAGGGTTTGCATACGCGCCCGTACGCGATGGGTTGCGCCCTGCGGGGGCAAAGTGATCGAGGCATACACGTAGTTGCGACAACCATACACGCTCAGACCGATATCTCCTCCGGCATAGCTGGCGTCTAGTCGAGGTAGACACGCGAGCGCTCTGTCCCCTACCCTTCGAGGTGGTGGCATCAGAGCTGGCACCTAGTCGAGGTAGACGCGCAAGCGCTCCGTCCCCTACCCTTCGAGGTGGTGGCAGCGGAGCGGGCGCCTAGTCGAGGTAGACACGCGAGCGCTCCGTCCCCTACCGCCGAGGTGGTGGCGGCGAGGTGGCGCCTGGTCGAGGTAGACACGCGGCGCTCCATCCCTACCCCGCCGAGGTGGTGGCGCGAGCCGGGCGCCTAGTCGAGGTAGACGCGCAATCGCTCCGTCCCCTACCCTTCGAGGTGGTGGCAGCGGAGCCAGCCTCTGGCGCTTCTTGCTCGCGGGTGTGCTCATGCGGGAACCAGCCTCTGGTGCTTCTTGCTCGCGGGTGTACCCACACGGGACCCAGCCTCTTTAACACGTCGTCTTGGTACTCTGCAGGCGGCGCATGGGAGTGGGTCCCCGTGGTGCACTTTGCCCACCGTAGAATTAACTGGGGTAAGTTGTGTTCTGAAGTACGTGGGGGCCGATGCCCGCATGTTGTTGATACTCCCAAGTAGCGCGCGGGGACAGCACACGCGTCTTATTTATACTCCAAAGGAGTGCGCGGGATATACATCCACGTCTTATTTATATTCCGAAGAGTACGCACTAGGGCAATGCCCATGCGTGCGCGAGGCTCGCGTCTTGTTTATACTCTGTAGAGTGCGCGGGATATACATCCACGTCTTATTTATACTCCGAAGAGTACGCACTGGGGCAATGCCCATGCGTGCGTGAGGCTCGCGTCTTGTTTATACTCTGTAGAGTGCGCAGGGATAGCATCCGCGTCTTATTTATACTTCAGAGGAGTGCGTGCGGAGGCAGACCTCACGCTACATCTTATTTAGAGTCCGTAGACTGTGCGCGGAGGTGAACCTCCGCGCGTTGCGGGCAGTGAAATTGCGTGCGGAGGCGGACCTCGACGCTACGTCTTATTTAGACTTCGTGGAGTGCGTGCGGAGGCGGACCTCACGCTACGTCGTATTTAGAGTCCGTAGACTGCGTGCGGAGGCGGACCTCGCGCTACATCTTATTTAGAGTCCGTAAACTGCGTGCAGAGGCGGACCTCGCGCTACGTCTTATTTATACGCCGTGGAGTGCGTGCGGAGGTGGACCTCGCGCTACGTCTTATTTAGAGTCCGTAGACTGCGTGCAGAGGCAGACCTCGCACTACGTCTTATTTAGAGTCCGTAGACTACGTGTGGAGGCGTCCCCCCGCTCATCTTTGTTTATACTCATGCCCGTATCTTTGACAGAGAGTGCACGCGCGAACGTGTGTCTTTGTTTATACTCATGCCCGTATCTTTGACGGAGAGTGCACGCGCGAATGTGTGTCTTTGTTTATACTCATGCCCGTGTCTGTGACGGAGAGTGTGCGCGCGAACGCGTGTCTTTGTTTATACTCATGCCCGTATCTTTGACAGAGAGTGCGCGCGCGAACGCGTGTCTTTGTTTATACTCATGCCCGTATCTTTGACAGAGAGTGCGCGCGCGAACGCGTGTCTTTGTTTCGAAGAACATAAATTTGTACAAAATGGTGAACTTTATTAAATTCCCGTTTGCGCGGGTGAGCATTTACAAAAGAGGGGGGGGGGAATGCCAAGCACTAACCGCTAGGAGGGTGGGGCGATCGTTGACAGGCTGCCGCGACCGGGGCAATCTTACGCGCGTGGAGTGCGGGACGCTCCCCGAGGGCTCCACGTCCGCCCTCCCGGCCTAGGTGCCTTGGCGAGCCGCGTGGCATGGGCCCCTGGCACCAAGCTCTATGCGCCGGGCCATGTCCTGGTCGCCATGAATGGTGATGATGGCCCGCGGTCCGGGAAGCTTCATGCACAGGAAACCGTGATGCGGGACTGCCCCGAGGGTGTTTAGGAGCGGCCGTCCTATTATGGTGTTGTAGGGGTATACGATGTCAACCACGTCGAAGATGGCGTCCTCGCTTCTGACGTTGTCATTTTGGCTGAAGGAGGCTTGGAGGCATATCTGGCCTAAGGCGCAAGGGCTGCCCTCCAAACCCTTGCAGCGGGACGCCTGAGGGGCCCAAACGGCTCCGAGGGATCCCCATTTGGTCGAAGGCCGCAGCGAAGAGGATGTTTGCGGAGCTTCCTCCATCGACTAGGACGCACCGGACGTCGCACCCGGCTACGAGGACCCGGACGACCAAAGGGTCTTGATGGGGGAACTCCACACCCTCAGCGTCGGCGGGCGTGAATGTGACTTCATGTTGCGCCCATTCTGGCGGTGCCTGCGCCGGGTATGCCGCGACGTGGTGTAGCCTCCACGCGTAAGCCTTCCGTTGTCGTGCGGCGAACCCGGTGAGGAGCCTCCGGAGATGGCGTTGATAATCTGCGCGGGCTCCTCCGGGCTTGTAGCTGTAGGAGGCCTTCCGAGGTTGCCGTGACGTGCGCTGGATGCGCAGAAGTCATCCCGGCCTGCGCTCCTTGGTCACGGGGTGTTGGGCGTGAGCCACAGCGCGCGCGCGCGTGTATCCGGGTTTTGTCCCCGCAGCGCCTCACCGTAGCGTTGCAATGGTGGCACAAGCACGCGTGTCGTGGTTGCCCCGGCCGTGGATTTCGCACCATTGCCCATGGTGCTGGTCGCCGTACTCTTCGCGGGTGCGGTCGTCTCGACCTCGGCCACGCCCCCGTCCTCGTCCTCGGCGTCCTCGGCCTCCGCGACCTGGGGCGTTCTCTTCGGAGCCGCCCTCGATGTCAAAAACGTAATGAGATTTCCTGGACTTGCGTTGATCGCGCTTGGACTTGTCGCCTGGCTGGTCATTGTGTTGGGGGTCCTTGCGGTCGGAGGTGCCCTTCGGCTGCTCTTGCTTACGCTTGCCTTTCGAAGGGCCCTGTTTCGGCGAGTCTTCGGTCTTGACCGAGCCTTCCGCCTTGTTAGAGTCGGAGTCATCACCGTGTCGCCTCCGTGCGTCCTCCTCCGCTCTGGCATACTCTTCCATCTTGTCGAAGAGTTTCCTGACCGTCTTAATGGGCTTGCGCGCGTTGTACTCGGCCATCGGCCCCGGTCGGAGGCCTTGTATCGCTGCGTTGATGACCGTTGTTTCGTTAACGTCATTGACTTGGCAGCGCACCTTTGCGAAGCGCTTGAAGTAGTCCCGGAGCCTCTCCTCCAGTTTCTACTTGACTGTAAAGAGCTGGTCCGCATCGACGCGCTCGATGTAGTTTCCCTGGAAGTTGTTGTAGAGTCGATTACGGACCTGCTCCCATGCGTAGATGGACTGCGGTTCAATAGTGAAGAACTAGGACAGCGCCACCCCTTGTAGCGCGAGGGGAGCCCTTTTGCCTTCGTGGTGTCATCTCCGCCAGCGGCTTCGATGGCGGTCTCGTACACGCGCACGAACTCTCGCGGGTCGGAGTCGCCTTTGTAGGCCTCGATGACGCTCGGGAACTTGAAATCTTCGGACCATGGCGTCTGCTGTAGGCCCGCAGAGAGCGGGGACTCCGGGTCTACGCGTCGTAGTGGGGCGCGGCTAGACGTGGGGGCGTCGCGGCTATCCGCCCTTTCCGGGGCGGGTTCGGATGCCACTACCGGAAGGGGGTGTTGGCTCCGGGCCTCCTGCATGTCCCGGACGGCTCCGCGGAGGTCCGTTAGCTCGGCCGAACGCACCGAGGCCGCCGGCAGGGCCGTCTCTACTGTGGGCATGGCCGGGGCTGTCTGCCCGCTTGGCGGTGCCACCGGCAAGGTGGTGACCACGGCCTGCGCGCCCAGGTTGCGCGCCGCGTTGTTGTCGTCGGGGTTGGTCGTCGGGGCGGTGCTGGTGGGATCGGTCGTCACGCCGGTGACGGGGTTGGTCGTCGCGTCGGCGGCGGGGTTGGTCGTCGCGTCGACGGCGGGGTTGGTCGTCGCGTCGGCGGCGGGGTTGGTCGTCGCGTCGGTGGCGGGGCCTTCGGTCGCACCTACACCACTGCTCATACCTGCGGCTGCTAAAGCCGAAGCCCTCGTGCTGACGCGAGACTTCGCCACCTCCGCCTTCTTCTTCTTCGCCGACGATGGCGAAGCTTTCTTTGGTGCCATCTTCCTTGAAGTCTGGAGGCTTGCTCTTGTCCTCCCCACGGACGGCACCAGCTGTTGTGGTTACAGACCAAACAGAGAGAGAGAGAGAGTGTAGTAGTGGAGAGTTGAGCAAATGAATGGCTTAGCCCCCTCCTCTCGTGGCCTATGCCACATATATATTCATATGGGGAGTGTTTGTACAGTTATACCCTTACACATGAGTATTCCCCTTGGGGGCTCTTATGTCATTACACATGTCCTATTTCGGACCTAACAGGCCTACTGGGCTTAGGTGGGGGCCACCCCTACAACAGTTACATCATTGAGGGTATGGTAATCTTGTGCACAATCTGGCAGTGCCATCTTTCTTTCTAACAAAGAGTACTGGTGAACCCAGGGGGATGAGCTAGGCCTGATGAATACTTTTCCTAGAGATCTTCAATTTGTGACTTCAACTCTTCCAGCTCATCTACTACCATTCTGTAAGGTCTCTTAGCAATTGGGGCAATTCCTGGCCAATATCTCTATCGGGTGGCATACCGGGTGGTTCCTCTAGGAAGACTTCTAGGTAATGCTAGACTACAAGCATTTCTTCCAAAGATATTTCTTCAAGGTGATAGATCACTTGCTTAAGGAGGAGTGGTCTACAATGACCTTTATTGTTAGCCTAAGGTGCTTAGTGAGTACTACCTTTTTATTAGCACAGTCTATCATTCCTTGATATTTGGCTAACCAGTCCATCCCTAGGATAATGTCCAAGGTTTGAGATTGTAGGACCAAAAGGTCTGGTAAGAAAACAAAATTCTCCATGGCAATCTCTACCTTGGGGCTTACTAGGGTAGCCATTAAGGGTCCTCCTAGTGAGCTTAGTACCACCGGCCTTTTTAGCCTAAATGTTGGTAACTTAACCCTTGCCACAAAACTCCCAGAGATACAAGAATGCGAAGCCCCAGAATCAAACAAGACTTGTGCGGATATGGGCTTAACAGAGAATGTACCCATGAGAACTCCTGAGGCATCTTGGGCATCTTTTACTATAACATGGTTGACGCGGTCTGGTTGGAGTTGAGGAAGTCCTTGAAGCTTGAGGAGTCTGGAAACTCTTGCTTAGTGCTGGTGACTGTCTTCTTGATGGGGTGGCTCCCAAGTTGAACTTGACTGGGTAATCTGGCAATCTAGGCACTTATTGGCAAAGTGTCCTTTTGCACCAGATGAAGGTTTGAGGCTGGACTGGTGGATTAAAATTGCTCTGAGGGGCGAGGCACATGAATTACACCTCCACTGAAACGCTGAGATGGGGCTGGGGCATTAGGTGCTAAGGTTGCCCCCTAACAGAAGGAAGTGTTTCCTTGATACACCGGCCTTGATTAAAGGCTACATTGGGGCCTTTGTGACACTCACTTCCTCTTGTGGCTGGCTTTTAGGAGCTTTCTTTCATTCCCATTGACAAGGTCCTTGTTAACTAAGTGGTGAAAGATTGGGTGGTCATGTAAAATCAAATGTGCCCTCATTTCCTCATGCATCCCCTCAAGGAAATGATCAATCTTTTTTTCTTCCTTTGCTACGTCTCCTGGGGCGTAGCAGGCCAACTAATTAAATCTAATGAGGTACTCATTCACGGTCATATTCCCTTATTTCAGGGTTTAGAACTCATTCTTTTTTATCCTTATTATTCCAGTAGGCACAAAATTTTGGTGGAAGGCAGTCTTGAACACAGACCAGGAAATCGCAGATTTGGCAGGTGCTGCCTCTTCCTCTTCCTCTTCTTCATCCTCATCTTCTTCTCCTTCCTGCCATTGCTGAGGGCCTCACTGTTGGGCCCTAGCTGCTAGAGTTTCTTCTTTGCCTTCTTCTTCATCTCCTTCTTCTTCATTTTCTTCCTCTTCCTTTTCGGATCCATCTTGAGAACTTTCTTCTCCACGGACAGCGAGAAAATTTTCCCACCATGCTTCTGCTGCACCTTTCAATTGGTGGGCGGCAAAATCCACCTTGTCCTCTTCTGAGCATCATGCTAGACGAAGCTTCTTGTAGCTCACAACCAATCTTCAGCTTTCAAAGGCTCATTGGCTGAGGAGAGTGTTAATGGCCTTGTCCTCAAGAAGTTGGCTAGTTTGGAGCTTTTGCTGGCTGCCCCTACTTGTTGATTGGCTAGCATTGCATGCAAGATCTGAGTCAGTTGAGCCTTTATTTGAGTTGGAGGTCCTGGGGGTGGTGGTGGTGTTTTTGACCTCGGCCACGACCACAGCCACGACCACGGCCTCTTCCATGATCTCTGTCATGGACAACAGCTCTCTGAGTGCTAGGTGCCATCTAAAACAACTAAGATGTTAAAATAGAAAGAGGAAGAAGCATATATGAGGGTTCACTAGCCTTCTAGTGACCTCACGGAAAAACTAATTAAATCAGACAAGCAATGCAATAAAAAGCACAAAACTTATATTAGTTCATTACAAAAGGGGTTATATGACTTCAAAGTAGGGCTTATATATGCTTCACCAAGTCATAACCATACCAATACACATATCTACTGGGGGGAAGGGGGTACAAAAGCGAGAGACAAGGAGAGTGCTGGCAAACCCAAAAACCAACTGGCAAGTACTGCCAACTAATCTATCCTACTACTACTACTACTCCTGCTCGAGGTGGCCTAGGGAGCAAGAGCAGCTACGAGTGATGCTTGGGGAGTCGGAGTCGTTGCTGAAGCTGGAGCTGACCGGTGAACGGGAATAATGAAGACCCCTGTTGGATCCTCCGGCGCCTACCACAGAAAAGCCAGGGGTGGGCACATGCTCTTGCGAGTGGTGAACCAGGTGTGAGGCCCTGAGAAGCTGGTCGGTGCTATGCCATGGACGGTGGGGGCGGGCAGGGTATGGCTAGCTGAGGCCCGTACGAGTACCGGTGCCAATAGTGCTGGTGGCACTGGTATTGCTGCTGGTGCTGTTGGTACTGCCACTACTTGATGAGGACATCACTTCTTCGGATACACACAACACTCCTCCACTTGACATTCAAGGACCAATCACTAGAGCTCGCGCCCGACAATTGAATTTACAGGTGAGCTCGTTCCTAAGTACTTCTTTTTGTTCATTTGAGAATCGATTGCTATATAATGATTTAATTATGATTAGGAACCATGGAGAGGACCTGGAAGTACTTGGAGAAGGGCTACGAGGTGCACAAGTCCAGCAAGGGCGGTCGAATCATGTTGGAGGCCCAACTCAAGCCGACTTCGAATCCAATTCGGAGTCCAGGACCAGACCACACTAAAATGGATGCCCAGATCGCATCCGGGCTTAGTTTTGGACGTTCTACATATGGATGGAAAGCTGAGAAGATGAACTTTCCAATGGCTCTGGTCCCATGTCAAAATTCCTTCTGAGTCAACGGGAATCATCGAAACAAGTGGGTGTCCAGAATCTGTCAGGGTGCTGCGCCATCGTCTTTTGGGCCGTTCGGCTTTGTATCGTGTTGGAGCCCATTAGGGCGCGTCCAGGGGTTTTGAATGCCCCTTACTCCTCTATATCCAGCTGCCACCCCCACCATTAGGGTTTGGGGGTTTTGCTTAGATTATTCTGTCTTTGAACAGTTTCGCCGTTCATCGGTTTGTGAGACCCCAACTTTCGAGTGCTAAATCAGTACATCTGCAATTTAGTTGTGTTCTTCCTTGTTCTTGCTTGTGTTCTTCGATTCTCAGGCGAGGATTAGCCTTCTTGGCGAGGTCAACCGGGCTGCGCATGGTTGATAACCTGAGGAGACGTGGTGCTGCGATTGCGGGGTTCAGAACGTGTTGTTCGGAAGCCGGATCGAATTGTGTCACGCCTCCACCAAATCGAACATATCCAGAACCTGTTGGAAGATCGGGATCCCGTTCCTATCACTACTGCTGCTACTAGAGGTAGTGGAGCTAGAACTCTCTCGGGCGATGATGGAGTGTAGTCTGCCTAAGATCAGAGGCACTCAAGCTCGGTTCCATGATGATCCACTCTCGTTTAGAGAAAGTGAGGGCGGTGTCCATCCCAATTAGCTAGGCTCAGAGAGTATCCGAGTGCTACTAGCTGGAGGTTAGCAGCATACGTAACTGCCCAATCTCCTGAAGTGCCTAGTAGTAAGAATTCGCCATGGCCTGGGTCAACTGCACCTGGTGGGACAATCTCAGGTCGTCCACTACAGCATCCATATGGTCGGGGGTGGGGCCACCAATGTGGAGGATCGGGAAGAAGCAAAACAAGGACAGCACCAGCTCACCCCTATGCAGCTGTATTAGTCGAGTTGATGCAAACTGGGCCATGTCTTGTACGGCGTCTGAGCGGCGGCTCTTAGGGTGGATGGCGGGGACGATGAGAGGGTCGACTCCTCCCTCCCTGGAGTAGATAAAGACCTCCATAGTCCAGACCTCTTGGTCCAAGACTTGTGTCTTCCACCCCCCTAAAAATGGGCTGCTGGTCGTAATGGAGATACTACAGGAGCTAGTATAGCAACCCAACTTGCTCGCCCTTTGTCTCGGAGTGAGACAGGTAGTCCCAGGAAGCACACGAAGAGGATCCGATCATCTAGAATTTTGAAACAGAAAGTTAGAGCAGGTAAAATATTAAGAAGGATAAGTGCAGCAAACAGTAAAATATATTTTATCAAAGTTTTCTTAGTTTTTGAAATTAGGACTCAAGCCTTAAGGCACAACCAGTCTAACTAGGGTTTCTATAGTTGTATGCTCTGGTACTAGCCCTGTCAGACCCAGATTTAACAAACCCAAAATCCTCTATGAAATCACTGTACTATTCTCTAGATCAGTACATAGTGCTCACAGACACATTGTTGAATATCTTATACATGATATAGACCATACCATTCATTAATATTACAAAACCAGAGCACAAATATTCCACATCAGGATAAGTTGTACGAAAAGGGTCGTCAAGCCAAATGAGTTCATTATAGAAATACGATAGCGATAGTGAAAGCAAAAGGAGGGGCTCATCTCTTCACAGGCAAGCGACTAGGACAACCTAGGTATGGTTAATATTACCCAGAGGCCTAGTTAATATTAAACTCACCCACCAGTTAGCTTGGTCGGTTAAACTATAAAGAGATGCTGGAACACTAAGTCCTATTTTAATTGCCATCATCTTCACCACCCTCATCACCTTGGTCCTGGTAGTAGGCATACTTGTCTTGATTCATGAACTCTGATGGGAAGGGTTGAGAGCGAGAGTGAGCACACACAACCGTGCTCCACGAGCCAGCACACAGAATACAGATAATTATAGATGCAATGCTTAACAAAGGTGGCTCAGTTACTTTTAATTGTGTAAAGCGATGGTTGAAATTATTATAAGTACAAATCCTATGACCAAGCATTTTAACAAACATGTTTTAAAGAATTTAAATTGTGCAATATATATAGTTGTGCAGGTTCCATCCCCTAGTTACATGGTTCCATCCACCTATGCTAGATTTTGACCAGTAGGCTACATCCACCTTAATAATAACACTGGAGTACTTTCCCCTAGGAAAAAGTCAAAGTTGAAGTACTTCCCCTCAACATGGTTTTCATCCCACCCACAAAATTTTGGAAATAGAACTAACTCGAGGATGTTCCCATGTCTGCCCTTGACCATGGGCGCAGCTGTTTGAATAGTTTATACTCTGTAGAGATGGTACATCTTTACCCATAAGAGATAATTACCCCGATGGGCCTACGCGATTCCTTGGTCATGCAGATCGAGAGATTGTCACGAGGCTTTTACAATACCTCGCCCCCTAGCACCTTACCCATACGGGCCTGCTCCCACACGTAGTAGGCCCCATACGTTGTGTAGGATGTCCACCACAGATTAGCGCAGTCGGACTTCACTCTCTACAAATGCTAGCCTTGGCAACGTCACCTTTACTCGGTGTCCCATTATTTGCTAGATTTTTATTATTCGCCTACACCAGTCTTTCATGGGATGACTAGTAGGTTTAGTAAATTATTTAGCTAAGCCTACACTTTGCCAGATTGTGGTAGTACTATTTTACATGGACAGGTCATCACAGGATTAAGTTCTTAATTTGTTCAGGCGGTTCATTCCACAAATCTCAGATTTTCGTGTTACATCTACACCATCCACTCTTACCACCCGCCCAGATAGGTGTCGGAACCCGGAGCAACAACTCCTGGATCCTCTGTGTAAATCGCACTAGTTCAGGTTCAGCTAGTGCACACAGTGAACAACAAAGATAAATATCAACCATAATGACATTTATTAATTAAATATGGGCAGAATTGCCAGAGTTTACATCCACGGCACATAAGCCAAAATTAAACATAAGCAGCGGAAGAAAAACCGAAGTGAAGAAGCCCACTGAGCCTGCCCACAGGCAAATGACAGTAAGACGTGGCCTACTCGTCCTGATCTTCACCGTAGTCGACGTCATCCTTCTTTGTGTGGAGATAGCAAGGTGAGTACAAACTTGTACTCCGCAAATCACACAGAGAAATGCAACATAATGATAAAGGCTTCAATGGAAGGCTTATAGGGTTAGTTTGCATAAAACAGCATTTTATGAAATGCAATAGATAGATTCAAAGTGCTGAATTTAATACAGTAAGTAAAACAATACTTGTATTTGAAAATAATACCGTCAGTGCAGGCTCTGACCCAACACTAACCTATCCACGGGCATCCCATCCGGACCATTTTTTCCAAAAGATCGCATTTGGATTCCATCCATCCACACGCTTTCTCTGCGCTACTCTGATGGATTCCATCCATCCACCAGGTTTCAATCTCTCACGGATTCCATCCATCCGCATGGTTTTCATCTCTCGTGGATTCAATCCATCCACAATGTTTTCAAAAACATTTTTGAAAAAAAAGTCTAATCCATGAAAAACTTTTACTCAGCATGCCTATGACCGTGGGCACGACTATCCAGGATAGATTATACACTCTGCAGAGGTTGTACAGCTTTACCCACAAGACACGATCATCCCATATTGCCACACGATTATTGTAACATCCTAAATTTTGGATGTTTGAAAATTTGAGTAATTTAAAACTTTTATTTGCATCTTACCGGCATTTGAGTTTTGTTCAAAATCTTATTTGGGTTTTCCTGAGTTTTGTGCCGAGCAAATAAATAAATACAAAATAATTTAAATGATGTTTAATCCCGATAACCAAAAATTCACTGTAATTCACTAAATCAAAGTCTTACTCAAAGATCAGGAATAGATAGAAATAATAATTAAAGCCAAGAAATTATTTTGGTATAGCACAATCATCGTACAAAAAGGAAGAAGAGTATGATCTAAAAATTTAAATGAAGATGGGTGAGTTCGAGCTTTGAAAAAATATAAATAATTCAAAAATATATTTATAAAATCAAAACATAGTTTATAAATTAGTCAAATGGAAATAGTTGAATTAAGAGTACAACTCAAATACATACATACATACATACATACATACATACATACATACATACATACATACATACATACATACATACATACATACATACATACATACATGCATGCATGCATGCATGCATGCATACATGCATACATGCATACATACATACATACATGCATGCATGCATGCATGCATACATACATACATGCATACATAAATATATATATATACACATATACATACATACATACATAGATTATACAGCTGAATTCAAGAATAGTTTTAACACTAAAAGCTAAAATTCAAAATTTGACAATCATGCAAAAATTTAAAATTAATAAATCTTAAGGTAAGTTAAAGGTTTAAATTTAAAACTCAAATTTCAATATTTGGCTTAAGCCCTTCATTTCCTATTTTACCCTCTTTTTCCTTTTTCCCACTCACTTACACGCGGGCCCCGCACCCCTTCCCTATTCTCCCTCTGCCCGCGGGCCCTCCTTCCCCGGCCTCTCTCTTCGCTCCCCTTCCCCTTTCTTCCACTGCGGCTGGGCCCGACTCCCTGTTCTTCCCTTCTCCATCCCCTGCGCCATCTCGTCCCCCACCGTGCGCTCGTCACCCACGACGCCGCACCTGCCTCCCTCTGCGATGACCTACCCCCATCGCCTCGCACGCCCCCGCTGCGCCCGACTGACCGCGCCACGCCTGCGCCCGGTTTTTTCTTTCTCCCTCCAGTCTCTCGTCTCTGTGTCCCTTGCGTCACGCTGTCCCCATTGCTCCTGTACGCACGTCACGGTCTCACCTGCCCCCACGTCGCCTCACCGAACCACCCACCCCCGCCCATGCCCTGCGCCCCGCCGCACCATCTCTGCCGGCTCGCACTGTCCTTGCGCCCAACCCCGCATGACACCAGCCCAGCCCGCCGCCTATAAAGCCCGGCTCGCTCCAAAGGATGCGCCGCCCTCCTCCACTCGTCCTTCCCTTGAAGGGAATCGCTTCCCCGGCGCCCCTAGCTTGCCGGCGGGCTCTATCCCCTCCAACGCCGACCGCGCAAATTCCGCCGATTGAGACCTGCCCTGTCCAATTACTTCACACCGTAGCACCACCACGACCCCGCCAACTCATCCCAGCCGCCGCCGGAGCATCCCCTTCACTGTAGCGCGCCGGCCACGGTGACCTCCTTCGCACCGCCGTCGTTCATGTCGCCGGCCCGCTGAGGGTGATCCCCGACTCGGCAAATGGCGCGGTTAAGCATCCTCGTGACCCCTCATAGCTCGTGCTCACCTCTGGGTCTCCTCTCCCCACGTCGGCGCCGCCGTCCCCCTTCTCACCTCGCCGCTGGTTGCCTCGAACGGCTGCCCGCCCACCTCGCCGCCGCACCGGTCAAAGCGCCACCACCCTTAGCGTCCACCTGCGCTGCGCAACTCATTTAGGTGGTTTCCAGCTCCCCTCCAGCCGCCGCTCGCCGCCGGAAAGACCGCCCTCCACCGGCTCCGAATGGCTCTGTTTTGGAGACTTGCCACCACGCTACTCCTATAATTTGCCTCCCCTCAGTGTCAGCCAGCGGCTTCCGTCCCAGTTGGTCACCCGAGTGCACGTTGCTTCTCAGACCTCAGGTCCAGAGTTCGATCCTTGTCCTCCCCCATTTCCATTCTTTTCATTTTGTTTTTGTTTTTGCCTTCTTTACTCTATTGCAATTAAGAGAAAATTAAGGAAAATATGGAAATAGTCTCTGGAAGCCAATAAATTTATTTAGGATGTAATTAAAATTATTTAAGACTTAACATTCGATTAATTACCATATATGCATAATTAATGTGTCCTTGTTATTTAATCCAAAACTAATTAGTGATTTTACAGGTATTAGTAAAAGACGACTATGGTTAAATTGTCCAAAAGTTCATAAAAGATATTAGATATCATGTCAGCTATAAAATAATAATAATAATAAAAGGGTTTGAATTAAAAATTATACAACCTTTTCTTTAAGGTTTAAATGGCACTAGACAACAACTAAATGTACGAAAAATTTATAGCTATAAAGAGCAAGGTTTTAATTTAAAAAGATTACCCTTAATTATAATTAAAATATATGCCCTAACCTTTAACATGTCGTTATTAAATAAATCTCAACAGTAAAACTTAATTAGATAACAAAGGCCGTTTCATAAAATTAATTAAGCGATAGGACGTGACCATAAACATTTAAATTAGAAAGTCCTAATATAATCCCCGCCGTTAGCATGTCACTAGTAAATAAATCTCTCCGGTGAATTTAGTGGAATAGAATTTTAGCGAGCTCGGTTCTATGTAAATAGAAGTTGATTAAAATGTGCAAAACGCTGATTCAAAGGATACAACAACAATGACAGAGGGTCCTCCGAGTATTTCCAACTAAAAGGTCGCATTAGTGTATAGATACTAAAATATAGTAGCCCTAGGTCATCAAGCATTAGATAATCTCGTGGGCATATAGATGCTCTAGAGTAAATGTGTAACCACTAACACGGGTAATTAGGGTCACATAAAATGATACATACCAAACTTTGCCTAGATAGCTGAAATTAGAAATAAGGCTAAGCCTAATAGTAACTAAATACACTTTCTTTATTGATTGCTGTCTAAAACTCCAAACAGCGATTGACATCATTTAATTAATCCTCCGATCATACTCTTGCTATATTGATTGTTGTCTAAGATTCCAAACAGCGAGTGACATCATTTAAGTAATCCATCGATAATACACTTTCTATATTGATTGCTGTCTAAAACTCCAAACAGCGAGTGACATCATTTAAGTAATCCACCAATCATTATATCAAGACTTTCTAATAATTCCATCCTTTCCGTTATTGATCCAAAAACCATTATTTGATCTTCCAATAATCAACCTTATTTTCCATTGTCTATCTCTAACTAATTCACTAGTATACCTCCACTAGGAATATCCTTGATCAAGTTTATACTCCAATTATCATATCTCTAAATTCCCATAAATTCAATCTATCCATCTAGTATTTGATCAAATCCTATTAATCCCATTATCGCCAACATCTTCCCAGAATTCATATTAGATATCAGTGTTGTAATCCAGCAATTACCTTTGCACTCCCTATTTCTCCAAAATCATTATATCATCCATCTAACCTATCTTTTTATTTAGGCTCCACCAATTTATTTCTCCTAGAATCATCACTATCGTTTCCTTTTTATGATTGACATGAATCCACCAATATCTTTATGTGTTTACCATAAACAACCATCTTCCTTTCTTACGACTCTATTTATTCTTCCTGACATTTTATTTTGTGAGAAGTATTATTATTTAAAAATATAATACATAAAAATTTCCTGAGACCTAGCAGTTTTGAACAAAAATATAATGTGTAAGGGAATGCAATAATAATACCGATCCAGATTCCATCCACCATTACATGGTCTCTGCACCATATGCTAGACCTTCAGCATTATAGTCGCTTACATTATCACTGGGACGACACCCAGGGCAACACAAATCAGGGCTTTCCACTGCCCTCCACTTTTCCATTCTCACCCACAAACTTTTTGAAATAGAACTATATCTGGTTAAGTTCCCATGTCCGCCCTTGACCATCGGCACGACTATTCGAATAGTTTTGACTCTGCAGAGTTTGTACACTTTGACCACAAGAGATAATCTGCTCGTTGCTCCACATGATTCCTTAGCCACGTGGTTGAGTAGACCATCACAGTGACTTTTCAAAGTATCTAGTTCCTGTAGTCATCTCACCTTATGGGCTGCTCCCACTTGCGGTGGGTCCTATACTATGCACGGGATGTAACCACGTCTACTAGCGCAGCCGGGCTCCACTCCCCGCAATGCTAGTATGGCTAGTTACTTCACCCTCCACTCGGTGTCCCTTTAGGCCTCCCCTTGCCCTTGCGTATCCACTTCTTTCCACTACCAGTGAGATTAGTCCAGGAGTTTCGATAAGTTTACTTAGCCAAGTTGTACTTTACAGACTTTTGGTTGCACTGTTTTACATAGGAGGTTGTGACAAGATTCAGTCCTTAGTGGTATCTGGGCGGTTCTACCACAAACCACACTCTCGTGCACCCCTGCACCATGCCCCCGAACCATCCGCCCAGATAAATACGCAATTTGAGGTTTTTGGGAATATAAAATAACCGTATCCAACATACACCAGTCATTACCACCATGACTACCCAACCAATTTTTCTCAGGATTAAAAGTGATGCTTGGGCGCTCTTGCGCCCATGAGTATCTAAGCAATACTAAGCAGGGCATATAATTATGGACTTATTTTCGAAAGGTTACGATTATAATTTTGCTAAGGTGACAAGGTTCATATGTTCAAATATTCCAAACGAGGAGCAATATTAATCAAGTTAGATAATAGGCATTTAACTAAAATTCTAAAATAACATGTATTTTTATATAAAATAACAGCATGCAATTTGATAATTTAAACAAAAGTAATTTGTAGAAAATGTAGGTTCAACATGATCAAAGTATTAACTCTCCTTGGTCACAGTGGGTTGGTTCTTGGTTGTCTGAAGCTTCTAGAGCTGCTGCCTCGGCTTCCTCCTCCTGAGCCTCGTACGCTATTTTTAACGTGCGCGAAAATTTGGATAGAAAGAAATGGCAATTAGCAAACCAATAAACATCTAACAGAAAATCCAAATAACTCCAAATTTGTACACTTTCAGTTTCCAGAGGTGGCTGAGGATTTTATACAACTATAGAAATTTGTCTCACTCAATTTGGAGTTGAAATGAGGAAGTTATGGATTTTTGAAGTTTGAGTGGAATTTATTTTAGCAAATTTTAAATTACGATTAATTCAAATAAACTCCATTTTGCAGTCTTTCAGTTCCACTGGGTAGACCTCAATTTTAGATGAATTTAGAATTTTGTCCCATTCAATTTGGTGCTCAAATTAATTAGTTATAATTTTTGGAAGTTCTCAGTTTACTTAAATTCCAGAAAAAGGAAAAATAGGAAAATAACAGAGGCTGCCATGTCTAGCCCACATGTCAGGGAACCCCTACACTGTGCTGTTGCTGCCAGGTGGGGCCCACTTATCAGTGCCTAGGGTACTGGAGGTCACTGCCATGCGGGACCCATCGGGGAACCGGGCCTACATGTCAGCCGCCTGGCCATGACAGGTGGAACCTGACTATCGGGGGCCCCCTCAGGCTAGTGGACACTGACAGGTGGGACCCACCAACGCGGCGGAAAAATCAGAAAAACTCAACCTCAGCGCTGCGGAGCCGGGGCTCGAACGCGTGCCGAGGGAGTCGGGGGGGAAGAGATAGCACTGATAACCACTCGGCCTCAAGGTGTTACTTGACCTATAAGGGCGCATAACCCTTTTGAGTCCATCCCACACTACTTTGTGACAGAGGAGCTCGGGGCCGGGGAAGGGCGGCAGGTTCGTCGGCGATGGAGGGCCGGTGAGGCGCTGGCGGCGAGCAAAATGGGATGCCCGGTTGTCGAGGAACCCGATGGTGGGGTCGGCGGGAGCCGGGGGATGCCGGAGAAAGGTCGGCGGCGTGCGGCAGCGGCGGTCCAGGGAGGAGATCGACGCCGGCGAGCTACGGCCCTGGAGGGGCTCGGCTAAGGGTGGCGTCGGTCTCACGGTGTCCGGGAGAGGGGGTGGACGCAAGGGATTGAAGAATGGCGGTTCGGTTTGGGGGATTGGCTCGGTGGCCGGTGGCGGGGAAGAGGGTGGCGCCAGCGAGGAAGACGGCAAGGGAACCAAATCGGAGGCTAGGGGAGGAAGAGGGAGCTTGGGCGGTGCCAATGGGGGAACTCGGCCGGGTTTTATAGAAGGGGAAAAGGCGTGGCGGCGAGGACGGGTTGTTGGCCGGACATGGTAGCGTCGCCAGCCTCGGTATGGCCACAGTGGCAACGATGGGGAGTGGCCAAGCTGATGCAAGCGGCAGGGAGGGCGCGTGCGCGAGAGCCGATCGTAGTCCGGCGCCCTGCAGCTGATGCAGGGGAATGACCGGGGCCGGCCTACGGCGTGAGCAGTGATGGCGATGGAGGAGGGGATGGGAGCTGGTGGCGGCAGAAGCTAACGCGGCGCACCGGTGGCGACAAGATGGCGGTGGGGTCCTGGTGACGTGCGCTGCGTGGCGTCGGGGTCCGGCGGTCCGAAGGGAGCTGCGGTCGAGCGGTCCGAACGGGGGATTTCGTCCTTGTCCGAACGCGGTGCGGGGTGGGAAAGGGAGAACAGGGACGCAGGGGCGGTTGGCGCTGGGCCTGCTGGGCTGGGCGCGGGAGAGAAAAGAGGAAAGGCGGAGTGCAGGGGCAGGCCGGCTGGCGGGGCTGGTTCGGCCGGCTGGCCGACCCATTTTCTTTTCAGCTTTTATTTCCTTTCAGTTTTATTCATTTATTTACATATACTTGTATTGTTGTTGCCCCCATTCTTTCATTTTTATCCTTTGCTGCTATATTTACTCCCTGTGTATTTATATACTTTAGGAAGGTTCTTGATTGTATATAAATGTGTATATGTGTGTGTATGTATATATATGTACACATGCATGTAGTAGCTTATTCCTTCCCCTTGATTACTTTTAATTCTTTATTATTACCAACCTTAAAATAAAATTGTTTTAATATATATATATATATATATATATATATATATATATATATATATATATATATATATATATATATATATATATATTTCACTTGTGCCCATTTTAGTATTTCACCTATTATTGGGTTACTTATTTATACATTTATATCTTTGTGCACATCTCCCTTTTTACATCCTTTGACCTCTATTTATTTATTGCCAATATTCTCATGTGCATTATTTTCATTTTTGCTTTAATCAGCGAAACCTCAACACAAACCCGAAGAACAACTTACCAGAGGTCAAACACTAAAAACCAATATATTCAACAAAGTTTTAAATCTTACATAACTTTCCAATTTCAAAATCTAGGATGTTACACTTGTCACCCTAGGGAGAATTATAATGGTAACCTTTCAAAAATAAGTCTATAATTGCATGTCACGCTTAGTACTGCTTAGATACTCGGGGGCACCAAAATGCCCCAAGCATCACATTTAATTATGAGAAATTAATTTGGGTAGTCATGAGTGGAAATGGATGGTATATTTTGACATGATTATTTGCTTAAATATCTGGGCGGATAGGTCGGGGGTGTGTTGCAATGGATGCACGAGAGTGTGGATTGTGGTAGAACCACCCAAATAACTCTAAGGACTGAATCTTGTCATGGCCTCCTATGTAAACAGTGCAACCACAAGTCTACAAGGTGCAACTTGGCTAAGTAAATCTATCGAACCCCCGAACTCATCTCATAGGTAGGGGAAAGGAGTGAGGTAGTGCAAGGGCAATGTGTGGCTAAAGTGACACTGAGTGGAGGGTGAAGTTTGCCTATCATGCTAGCACTGTGGAGAGTGGAGTCCGAATGCGCTAGTATCAGTGGCATATATTCCGTGCAAGGTATGGGACCCACCGCAAGTGGTAGCAGTCCATTGGGTGAGATGATAAAAGGGGTTAGATATTTTGAAAAGTTACTACGATGATCTACTCAACCGCATGTCTAAGGAATCATGTGGAGCAATAGGCAGATTGTCTCTTGTGGTGAAAGTGTACAATCTCTATAGAATAAAAATTATTAGAATAGCATGCCCACGGTCAAGGGTAGACATGGGAACTTAACTAGATATAGTTCTATTTCAAAAACTTTGTAGGTGGGATTGAAAAAGTGGCGGGTAGTGAAAAGCCTTGAGATGTGTTGCCCTAGGTGTTGCCCCAATGATAAGGTAGGCAGTTATAACGCCGAAAGGTTAGCATATGGTTCAGGGGCCATGTAACAATGGATGGAATTTGTGCTTCTATTATTATAGCATTCTTTTTACCTAAATATCATGTTTTAGTTCAAACTGCTAGGTCTCAGGAAATTTCTATGTAACGTAATATTTAAAGGCAATTTCTGGCAAACAAAACAACCCAAGCCTTTCCTTGATAAGCCCTGCATATTATTTACTTGCATACTGTATATTGGCTTGTGGAGCACGGTGGATTGTGCTCACCCTCACATTATCACAACCAGAAATAGGAAACCAGGACCACTACACCTATGACGCCACACCTACCACGGATGGAGGAGCCGATGAAGGGAATTAGAACAACTTTCATGAGTTTGAGTCCTAGACAAGTAGACTTGTTGGAGATTGTGAGCACATATATTATCTAGACCTAGATAATACCTGTTGCACACATTTACCCCTCAGTCGCTTGCCTATGGACGTTGGTCCTACTTTTTTTATGCTTTCTGCTGCTGTCTTTTGTACTGTAGGTATTTGGCCTGATCGACCCTTTTGTAAACTGTCACCTAAAGTGGTGTATTTCAACTCTGGTATGTAATATTGGTTTGGTATATTTCATGCAATGTATGAATTGATGCAACAATGTATCTATGAGCACTATCTACTGATCTAGAAAATAGTGCAGTAAATCACGGAGGATTTTGGGTTGAAAATCCATGTCTGATAAGATATTCATTCAAGTCTTCCAACATATCCATCAGCTCATCATATGAAAGTTCATCATCATCAAGAGATTTTACCTTATCTCCTTTTGCCATGAGGCATGTAAGAGATGAGAAGAGCGATGGAACCTCCTTGATGATGATGCCGACAAGTCCCTTCTTTCTTGGGGGGCTCATCGGAGTTAGAGTCAAAATTGGTGTACTCCTCATCGGAGTTTCACTCTTCAATGTGAGCTTCATTTTTGCCATCCTTTTGAAGCTTCTGATGAGGACATCCTTTCCATAATACACCTGTGCCAACTCCACAATAAACTCAACAAACTGAAACTATGATACAAGGACCAATGATTCGAGCGCGAGCACGTCAACTAACCATCTGGTGAATGCGTTCCTAAGTTTGCATATAAATGTTTCAAAGAATGGCATACTACTTAATTTTTATGATAATTTAATTGTCCTTAGGAACCATGGGGAAGAATCACGTGAGCTCAAGTGTAGAAGTGGAACCGTCAAGCGCAATCCAAGTCCTGTTCGCGAGTTCGACTCAGATTCAGCTTTTGTAACAGCATCTACTTCAAACGGCCATAACTTTTGATCCAGAAGGCTTCTGGGCCAGTGAGTACTCGTTGGAAAGCTCTTGGAGTCTGCTTTCAGATGGATCTAGTCTCACCTCCAAACTCCATCCGAGAAGATCAAAAACTATGAAACAAATCACATCACTTTTTCAGTCCGAGTCAAAGTGGCCCGAGGGCCTTGTATCACCACTTAGACTAATTGGGCTGGTACTATTCATACCTTACTGTTCATATGAATAGTAATCATAAATAGTACCACACCCCTTTTCATTAGATAAGTGCGGTTTCCCCCTTCCCTATTTAAGGAGGTCGCACCCTTTTAGTTTTCCTCGGGTTCTTCTTAAGAGATTATTCTGCTTAGCAGTTTCACCGCATATTCGGTTGAGGAACCCCAACTTGTGAACTTAATCTTTATTCGCAATACAATTTTAGATCGCATCTTGAGCTCTCTTACTTGTGTTCTCGATTCGCTTGCAGGAGATAGCCTTCTTGGCGAGGTTAATCGTGTTTGGCACGGTTGATAACCAACGGAGCAGTGGTGTAGTGATTGCGAGAGGTTCGATCTGTTTTGGTCGGAGCCTTTGGATCATCAACGTCGAGTTCTCCACAATTGACCTATCAATACCTTTTGAAGATATGGGCCATCGTCACATTAGCTTCTTAAAGAGCTTCTTCTTGTCATTGAAGTCCTTTTTGGATAACTTGCCCTTGTTATCCTTCTTCATAGGGCAATGAGAAGCAATGTGCCCCTTCTCATCGCACTCATAGCAACGATGTTGCTATAGCGTTTGTTATCGTTGTAGGAGTGCCCCTTCTTGTTCTTTTCATGATTAGCGCTTCGGTTTGAGCTCCTTCTCATGAACTTCTTCATTCTTCTCATAAGGAGGGCTATTTCCTCCTCGGAGTCATCCTCATCATCTTCAGAAACATCGCTAGACACAACTTTGGCTTTGAAAGCAGTGACCTTCTTGCTCTTGGAGGAGAATTGCTCAAAAGCTATTTTTGTCCTTCTTGTACAATTCATTGGTATGAGTTTGCCCAAGAGTTGTGTTGGCATCATCTTTATCAACTCGGGAGAGTTGAGAAATCCCGAGTTGAGAAAGAGAGTTACCAAGGTCCCATACTTCTCTGGTAAGACCCTAAGCATTTTCTCACAATATCAACATAGGTTAGTGATGTCCCTAGGCCTTTGAGCTCCTTTACAATATTGTTGAGGTAAGAATACATTTCATTAATGTCCTCATGAGGTAACATTTTAAATGTATCATATTTGATCTAGAGTCTATGCAATTTGGCATCTAAAAAGAGCATTCATCGCTTGAAGATCAAAATGAGCGTTGCACTTGTCAAGTTCCATGGGGTGGGTCGGATCAAGAGGCATAACACAACCCTCATTTACAATTCTCCATATACTCGAACTCATGGACTTTAAATAAATAGATATTCTAATTTTCCAATGTGCATAATTAGAGCTATCAAATAGAGTTGCCTTTCCTATAGCAATACCCTCACTAGCCATCATTTTCTCTCTTAGACAGTCAATTCTAAATAGATGAGAGGCCAAGCTCTCATACCACTTGAAGGATCAAAGATAACTGACTAGAGGGAAGGCGAATAGGAAGTTCTAAAATTTCTTGATTTCTAAAACTAATTTCTACAAATTAAGATCTAAGGAAGATGTCTATTACAATTCAAGACCTACATAATTCTAGTAAAGATAAGGCACCACAATCCAAGTCTCTACAATATGTTTCTAGTTCAACAAGATAACACAATTTAAATTGCTAGAAATATAAATGTAGAATAGTAGAGACAAAGAAATAACCACATGTAGACACGCCATTATTTTGACGTGGTATCGATGACTTGCTAGTTTTTACTAGTCCACTTAGAGTAATGCACAAACGAATCGGACCGGCTCTATGAATTAAGCCTTTATCCTCAATTCCACCAGTAGTTGTTCTTCCTTCACTTCGGAGATGGCAAACACCGAGCCACTCACAATTGGCACCGGGCATCTTCACAATCTTCTTAAAAAGATCACCGCGCGAACTCTCGCCAAGCCATCTAGGTGCTGGCAAACACCAAGAGTAATAAACCACGGCCTTTGCTTGACTGATTTCAAGTACCAAGGATCAACTAAATGAAATGTATGCACTTGAATGTCTCAACTACCTCAAATGAATGCAAATAGAGTAAATGAGGTTTTGGAGGCATACTACAAGCTCAAGGATGTTCAAGGAAGTAATCTCACCTTGTCCTTGGGCTGGTAGAGGTGTATTTATACTCCTCACTAACAAATTCGACTGTTTGAGGTTGATTCCTGAAAAAATTCAGCAAATGCGATAGTATTGTCATTCATCAGCTAGTACTACTGGACCTATTTAGTAACCACTATAACAGACATATTAATGCTTCTGAACTAGCCATTACAGTGCGACGCGTTACTATTGCCGTTCAAGGTCCAGTAGTTTTGATCTTCGGTATTACCGTTTCCACGGAGTGGTACTACCATTTTTCTTGAGGGCAAAAGCCGACCCTCTCCAAAAAAAAATATACCACATGTAAAATTTAGTCCAACCCAAATGCAGTAGTTCCACTCATTGTTTGTGGTCATACTGCTAAGTGGTAGTACCACCGGTACTACCGATTTCCCAGGGAGCAAAAGTGCTCCAAAATATACCTTTCCAGAAAATACATACTGACAACTAAGTTTCGGTCATACCAGAGTGCGGTAATACTGCACTAACTCCCAGTCATACCACTAAGCGATAGTACTGCTAAGTATCCTCCGGTACTACTGTTTTTCCTGTAAATGCATAGTTGGCTTTGGAATTTTAATTCTAAGTGCATGCATGATCCTTAGTTGATCCTTATTTAATATTGGATTAATTACCATATATGAGTAACTAATGTGGCTTGAATATTTATTTAAAGTCTAATTGTTAATAAAGGGCCATTAATAAAAGATGGCTTTGGTGAAATATCCAAATTTAATAAAAATCCCAACCTGAAGGTAACAAGGTGAATAACAAATCAAGCTGCTTTGTAAAATTAATTAAATGATATGTCGTAACCATTTAAAATGAAATAGACATTTGAATTAGAAAGTCATAATTTAAAATATAATCCCCACCATTAGCACGTCGCCGATAAATAAATCTCAACAGTAGATTTAGTCAATAATGATAGTGAAATATAGTTCTGTATAGCAAGCTTGGCCCTATATAAGTAAAAATTTAATTAAGATTAAATTATGCTGGATGCTAAGTAAAAGGATAAAATATGAATGTCAGTTGATTCTCAGAGTGTCTTCAATTAAAAATCATAATTAAGTATTAGAATATAATGGCCTTGGATCATTGGACATTGGAATAATATCGCCAATGAATAATATGAAGAACAATGTAATATTATGACTAATAGTCACATATGAGTAGTAAATAAATATACTAAAATTAACTATTAAGCATCAATGGCATAATTAAATACTCTCGTTCTTCCATGAATTATTGAACTAATAATTTGGTGAATAATTTGAATAATCAATAAATAGAATCCCATAAAATACCACAACTTAAGTTGCAAGGAATATAGACTCTAAAGATTAATTTAATAAACTAAACTCATACATTTGTCTGTAAGTCTAAGCTAATTCATGGAATTTCCTTGATAAATAATAATAATAATAATAATAATAATAATAATAATAATAATAATAAAAGTTATTAAACTAAAGTTTGAGTCATGATATTCTTCCATCAGCTATACCTAGCCATCTCCGAGTTCTAAACGGAAATATTCTCATAAATATTCCTTTATCGTGAACCCTCCTTGGCAACTGTCTCAGTGAATTTCCTCCTACTAATCATTGCTTCACTCCAACCCTTTTGACTCCGTCAATACTCTGTGCCCAATCAACCCTACCTCAATCACCCATTTAATCATAATAAAAATTAATCAATTCAATTGGATTTATTTGGATCTTTTGAGTTATTTTCCTTCATTTGGATTCAGTTGTTTAGCGTATAATTAGAAATTGGAGCCCTAAAGAATCAATGGATCAAGCAAGATCAAGATCGAGGTGAAGATCAAGGCTAGGAGCTCAAGACCCTCAAATGAGAAAGCTTTGAGTGAGCTCAAGGCCGTGATAAACCGCGCAAGGCGAGTCAATACTTTGACCATGTTGAACCTATGTTTTTTGCAAATTATTTTCATTTTAAATTATCAAATTGCATGCTATTATTTCATGTGCAAATATATGTTGTTTTAAGATTCTAATTATATGCCCATTATTTAACTTGTTACTATTACACCTCTTTTGGGACATTTGAATATCTGAGCCTTGTCACCCTAGTAAAATTATAATGGTAACCTTTCAAAAATAAGTTTACAATTATGTGCCATGCTTAACACTACTTAGATACTCAGGGGCACCAAAATGCCCTAAATATCACTTTCAATCATGAGAAACTAATTTGGGAAGTCATGGGTGGAAATGACTGGTATATTTTGATATGATTATTTTATGCTCCCAAAAACCCCCAACTTGCTTAAATATCTAGATGAATGGTAGGGGGGCTGGTGCAGTGGTGCACGAGAGTGTGATTAGTGTTAGAACTGCCCAGATAACCCTAAGAACTGAATCTTGTCATGATCTCCCGTGTAAGACAAGTACAACCATAAGTCTGTATATTACTACTTGGCCTAGTAGATTTACTGGACCCTGAAAGTCATCCCATCGGTGGAGGAGAGGGGTAGTGCAAGTGGTTGTCTGTGTGATGGCTTGAATGGGACACTCGTTGAGGGTGAAGTTTGCCACGGTGAGCTGGTCAATGTGGGTATTCCAGCTGGCTAGTCGCTGGGGGTAGAACATCCCACACAACTTATGGGACCTGCCGCAAGTTGGAGGTATTTTGAAAAGTTACTGTGATGGTCTACTTAACCGCATGACTAAGGAATCGTGTTTAGCAACGAGCGGATCGTCTCTTGTGGGTAAAGTGTACAAACTCTGCAGAGTGAAAACTATCCAAATAGCCGTGCCCACAGTCAAGAGCGAACATGGGAACTTAACCAGATATAGTTCTATTTCAAAAACTTTGTGGGTGGAATTGGAAAGTGGCGGGTAGTGAAAAGTCCTTATTTGTGTTGCCCTAGGTGTCGCCCCAGTGATACGGTAAGCGGTTATAAGGCTGAAAGGTTAGCATATGGTGCAGAAACCATGTAACGGTGGATGGAATCTGGATCACTATTATTATTGCATTATTTCATGCATTGATAAAATCTGTTTTAGTTAAAATTGCCAAGTCTCAAGAAATTCGTATGTATCATATTTTAAAAGCAATTTATGGCAAATAAAATAACTCAAGCCTTCCCTTGATAAGCCATGTATGTTATCTATTTGCATCCTGTGTATTGGTTCGCGGAGCACGGTGGTTTGTACTTACCCTCGCTCACTCAATTAATCTAAAATTAGAAGTCAGATCGCTACATTTCAGCAATATACCTGGTCATGATGGTGCAGAAGCTCATATGGGTGAGATGATGGAAGGGGCGAGGTATTTTGAAAAACTATTGTGATGGTCTACTCAACCGCATGACTAAGGAATCGTGTGGAGCAACGAGCGGATTGACTCTTGCGGGTAAAGTGTACAAACTCTACAGAGTGAAAACTATTTGAATAGCTATGCCCAAGGTCAAGGGCGGACATGGGAACTTAACCAGATATAGTTCTATTTCAGAAACTAGGGGAAGAAGATGAAGAGGTCAAGAACTAGGTCGCGAACCCTAGTTGGCTGCCTGTAGGCACGTCCTGAGGGTCCCACCTATGTGTTCCATTTTTGTTGCTGCATATTATTGGTTTTGGCCTAATCGACCCATGAGTAAGTCTACTATTATATTTACGCTTCCACATGATATGTATTTTTATGTTCAGTATTGTATCTGTGAGTACTATCGACTGATCCAGGGAATAGTGCGATGGAATCACAAAGGATTCTGAATTATAAAATATGGGTATGACGCTAGATCCCTAGACTAATCTAGAACTTACAAGCACTCCTAAAGCTCACCTTGAGACCATCATTAATTAATTGCAAGCCTAAAAGCAGATTATTTTTGGGCTTGCTTACCAGCTACATCCTTGAGTATGGAGTTGTCATTGACATGAACTGTGCCCTTGGCCATCATGGTCCCAGTAGAAGCATCTCCAGATATGATCAACTTGTAACTAGATGCTGAGGTGAGGAAGGAAAACCATTTTGAATTTTTGGTCATGTGTCAAGAACATCCGAAGTCTGCTAGCCAGAGGTTCTCCTTCCTCTACATCACAGAAGCAGAAAACCTTGAGGTCTCACTACTAGGGTCAGTGATAAAAGACTGAGAAATCTTGTATTGAGACATACGAAGAGTAGAAGTAGAACTAGTAGAAGCATTAGCTGAAGATGATGCAGAATGAAGCAAAGCATGGACACCATGAGAACGAACCACCACATGAGCTCTACCTAGACTCCCCCTGAACTCTTGCCTAGGTCAAACAGAAGTTTGGCACTCACCCTGCTTGGTAGGCACTCGTGGTCTCGTAGACCTATCGTACACTCGTGGTAACCTATGCCTGGATGAGAGGCTGTCCTAAAGTCATCAAAGAAATCCTCAACGAATCTAGATCTGAAGCTAGCTCTAGAGACACTCTGGTCTATAGGCACTCGTCTAGCTATGAAGGATCTCTCTCTATCCTTCTTCTCATGTCTTGCTTGCCTGAAGTAGAACTAAACCATGTGGCAATCCCTCTCACAGTAGGTGCAATGGTACTTAACTCGATGAGGAGTCTGACCTTCTGAAGATGAAGCACCCACTACAAAAGAAGGAGATTGTTCCAAGCTAGCAGACTTAAAAATAATCTTGCTTTGTTCAATATCTAACTCAATCAAGCCACTCTTCAAAACTCTTGCTAACTTAGGTAGATTTTCATGGAATGCTCTAAGTCATTGAAACCTAGACCTCTATTCTTGACACTCAACTTAGACTTGTTTAGGATAATGTTGAGGTTCTGTTTACCATTAGAGAATTGCTCTAAGGTTTTCTTAAGATAGTCATTTTCCTTAGCTAGGGTGATACGTGAATTACACTCACTCTTCTTCACTGCCCTAGAATATCTCTTCTCATGAATAGCTACCTAAAGAGACTCATAAGAGATACAAGATGCAGTCTTAATTTTCCTAAGTTGCTGATCAAACTCGACTCTAATTACCTTATGCATATCATCTAGATCATAACCTATTTCAACACAAAATGCACATACAATGGATGCAACAGGATCATACTTCTTTGATGCAGAAGTGAAGCATGTTTTTCTTTAGTGGTGAAATCATTTAGAGTTCTAGTTAATGCATCAATTTTAATAGTTAACTTAGGACATGTTGAGCATAAGAGAGTCCTAGAATGAAGCATCTCATCAGTTAGTTCAACAATTTTAACCATGGCACTTTTAAGCTTCAAATCTAGCAAAGTACACTTAGAACAAGATAAATCACTTGCATCCATATCCCTAGCTACTAAGCACATAAGAGGTTTGCTAGACTTGAGATAAGCAACTTCACTATTTGGATGTCTTAGTTGTTTAGCATGAGATGAATACACTAAGGGCCAAGCAAGAAAAACAACTTTTATTTTGGCATTATCCCTAGTGGCAAGCAACTCATTAATAATATAAGCATGCATTGTAGTGCCAAGAGAAAAAAAAAGCTTCCATCTTCTCAATTTTGTTAAGTGCTAATCTAAGCTGACTAGCAACATTAGAATGGATGGTCCTTAGCTTATCTAATTTAGAGTGAAGAACTAGGCAAAATTCAAAGTTATCATCATTAGGAACCAATGATCTAAGCTTAGTAATTTCAACATTCAAGCCCTTAACCAAGAAATCATGATTTTTTATTTTCTTTTTGCATTTTCTAAGATCATGATCTAGGAAAACTATAATACAAGATATCTCATCATATGAGGGTTTTACCTCATCTGCATCATTGTAGAGATCATCTTCATCGGAGATGTCGTTGGTGCTTGCCATGAAACATATGCCAATGAAGTCATTTACCTTCTTCTTGCCTCGTAGCTTGTCCTCCTCTATCTCAGTTCCTAAGTTCATGTTGCTCAAGTCAATTTACTCAAGAGTGGAAAGGACCCAGTGGACTACCTTACGATATTTGCGCTTCTTCAGCTTGGCATCCCGATTGGTAGACACTTGCAGTATTTCTTCTCCTCCTTCACCTTATGCTTAGGGCAATAGGCCCTAATGTGGTTGACATCACCACACTCGAAGCACTGAATCAAACCTCCACCTAGTGTTGGATAGGAGGCTCAAGCTGACCATCACTCATAGCACGCAAAACAGACATAGAGAATCCAAAAGAAGCATATTCAACTAGCCAAAAGAAGGACTCTTAGTGGGATTAGTAACAAGTGCCATCAACTGTGACTTGTTCTTACAAGAGAGCAAGTCTATCTCATGAGTTTTCAATCGTGAATAAAGCTTGTAGAAGGTGAGCCCACTCATGACAGTGGTGTCATTGATGGAAGTGACCTTCATCTCCCAAACAAACATGTCCAAGCTCTATGAACTTGATGTACAGTTTTAGAGTTATGATAGACCACACCAACAACACATAAGTCAGTAAGGATCTTGTGAAAGTGAGCAAAAAAACTCATTAAAACACTCTCCATGTCGCATCTCAGACTTCTACCATTCTTTCTTTAACTAGTTCTGATGCACCTCCTAATAGATATAGAGCCCTCATGATAATCAATGAGAGTCTACCAGATATCATGCATCAAAGCAAGATGAGACACATGATCAAACTCATTTATGTTGAGTCCCTGAATCAGGAGGTTCTTAGCCTTGTTGTTTGCCTCTACATCAAAAAGATTTGCCAAAGTGATCTGATCATCGATAAGGATAATATAGGAACTCTTGATCTTATCCTAGATAGAATAACCTTGAGCCTGAATGCATGTAGCCATCCTCGCCTTCCAATATGGGAAGTCAACCCCATCGAAGATGAGTGGCTTGATGGAATACCGATCTGATGCTACAGCTCTTATGACCAGTTAAGACCTATGAGAAAGAGCTCAACCAGGCTTTGATATCACTTGTAGGTTTGATGTTGGAAATCAAGGGGGTGAATGATTCTCTAAATATTTTTCTTCCAATGGTATTCAAATTCTTCACTCAAGTGACTATGAGGTAACCAAGTTCAGATCATACCAACAAAGCTTCACAAAGCAAAGCTAGAGATATTAACCAACAAAATCAGCAACCTCTACACAAGGCTAATCAAACCGCCATGAATAGGAAAGTCTGATCATCATGGCTAGTTTGACCATAGGTTTAGGGCAAATCTGACTAATCTCCTATTCCTAGACTCGGATGCCTCTTGAGATAAAAAAATCAAATATCAAGAACTTGCTCAATTCTCATACAAACATTTCCAAACTTTACAAGAGACTTATTCAAGACATTAGGAACCTAAATGAATCAAGAATCTCAAGGTTCTTGGAATTGGGTCCATTGAATTTGAGCAATTCAAATCTAGGTCATAAAAACACCAAAAGTCCTAAAACTCAAATTACTTATTGCTCGTGAGGATCTAAGGCATGAGGTCTTCTATATCTATTTTCACATATCCTACCAAGGTAATTTAAGCAAAGAATTGAGTTAGAACTCCCACAATCATGAAATCACAACCCTTGCTCAAGAACACTCATGAAGTAGGCATAATCTTGGTTCTTGCTATGAAGGTGATCCAGATGGGCAACAATTGATCAACTAAAATCATCTAGCGTCTCTTATTCATCATAGATCACAATAAGACCAAGAGATATAGGGGAGAAGAAATCACATCAAGGGCACAAGGTATGAGCAAAGATAAAAGCAATGAACAACTAGAACTTTGAGGGGCAAGGTTTGATTTTTATTATCACATAGAGATGAAGGATTACAATAATATGGAGATTACAAGGTGCTCCAAAGCACCACCCTTTCCTCTCAAACACTCTTTCTATCTCAAACCATGGAAGGAGACAAGGTGGAGGAACAAAACCTCAACCCTAGAATTCATAGATCTAATACCTCCCCTCCTCCCCTTTAATAACAAGCAGCAAACCCTAATTGGTCCAACCCATTAAGACACATGGGGAAACCCATTAATCCTGCTAACATGGGTTTTACACACTCATGCATGCTTCTTAAAGCATTTACAAGACTCAACTTACTAAACAATTAGCGATTGATTCGCTTTGCAATTCCAGCTCTCCTTGACCTAAATCACTTCTCCTTTGCACCTCCCCATGCTGTGGTTTTGATCAATCAACCCAGTATTTTACCAACTACCAAAATACCCCCAACGAAGCTTCTAGATACCTTCCCTTGAGTTTGTTTTCACCTTCACCTCAAAGCATCTCTGCATACTTTGACACGTATCCTATAGTGCCTAATGACTAGCCGTCATATCTTCAAGCATTCAGTCTCCCCCAAACTGTCACTATGTGCATCGGCCTCATCACTTAGCGCACCATATGCACATAGCATCACTTGGACTTACATGACCGCACAGACCTTAGCTACCCCACCTAGTCCCAGTCCATTGCCATCAACCGCTAATGTTCTCCAAGCCACTTGCACATACAAAGACCAAGCAATCATCCTAATCACAAGTTCCATGCACTTGACTCACATTAGTCAAAACATACATCATGCAACTCAATGCAGCTCAACAAATGGCACCCATGCCGTACACACACTGAAACCAACTCAATATCCATTTTCATTAACACCCCAAACATATTTGCCCCCTCAAGAAACTCTCTAGACACCCTAGACATGTTTATCCTTGAGAAGCCAATCTAACTGTGTCACAGCTGGTTAGACTACCTAGAGCAGATCATCCCCATGGCAGTCAGAACGCCGACCATCGGCTAGTCAGACTGCCATATGCATGGTGGTCATACCGCCAGGTAGTGAGCCTGACGAACATGTCATGGTTGGTCTAACTGCTATCCCAATTCTGGTCAGACCGCCTGAACCTTGATAAAACAATCTAAATTTTTTGAAACTTTTGCGAGATTCAATTTTAAATCAACCAAAGTGCTAATTGTATATCACAAACATATTCTAGACCTTCACAAGATTTCTTGCAAGCCACCACTGTCCTTTTGCAACTAGCGCTATTGCAAGCCACTGCTGGTCTACTATGCCATAGGCCTCACGTCGCTACAAGCCACCACCGACCACACACTGTGACCACCATTAGTTGCTTGCCTAGAGATCTACTTGGTGGACCAGGCTGGAGAATAGAAGTATCGTAAATTGAGAGAGAGAGAGAGAGAGAGAGAGGGGTAGATGTGGACCGGTGGGAGGGGCCTGTGAATGTATAAGGCTGATCAGATGGATGCAACTATTTGTGGCTAGTTAATCGAATGTGGGATTGCTATCCTACTAAAAACATAGATGAAGGTAAGGCATTTTCAAGATTTTTATCTTTCTTGTGGGTCTCCAACATAGATGACGGTATAGCGTTTCCTAGATTTTCTCTTTCCTGTGGGTCTCCAGACTCTAGATTTTGGGCCTAGAGTTGTTGGTGGCCCATGATTCCAATGCCAGAACTATAGTACAAATAAGCCATGGCTATCCTTGTCCTATTCAAAATAACAAAAGGATTTTGGTATACCCATGGTACCTTTTTTCTTTTCCAATCACTCTGTATAGTTCAATTACCTTCCAAAAATTACATAGAATATATACATTTGTTTGTCTAGTCTATTTTTTTAACACAAAATAAACAAATTCCCCACACAATTACGTGGCTAAATATTGGGTTTTCTCAAACCCTAAATTGATTTTGTGGAGGCTTTCCGGTCTACCCTCTATTCTTTTACCTTTTTCGTGGTGCCGCTCACAAGTGCATTATGAAGCTAAAGGGTAGGGACCTATTTATAGACTTTACTTGTAAGTGTTTCAAAATGACCCACCTATTTTCTAGTACACTGTGAGACTCCTGAACCATATCACCAACCACTATTAAATAGGCTAGTTTTATGAGTCTAAAATATATTAGTTCCTAGCAAATATGTGTGAGTCATGCGAATGGTCAGATTATTTATGAGAGCAATTCTAATATGACCATGTGGGTCAATAGCCTGTAGAGCCAATCCTACAAAATAAACTCAACTATTTTGCCTTGTGCTATATCGACACAGTCGTCCTCGGCACCTCAAGTATTGATTCCTCGAGTTTAATTCCACATCAAATTATTCCCTATCACATGCATCAATAATAAGAACAATTCCACATTGAGTTAAACTGACAATAACCATAATAAATGTTGAAAGCCAAACAAAAATCCTAACATCTCCCACTTGGCTGAAACATTTCAATCAATAAAATGAAGTCACATGCCTTTAACATGCTCAGTGGATCTTCCTTCAATGTGTTTACTTTTATTATGAAATAAGTAACATGTTATGATGCACTTTCCATGATCTTCAGTGATGCAAGAAGTTCCCTTAGCCATCTTTGTTGCTTTAAATGCAGCAATGTATTCAGCTTCCATGGAGGAAAGAGCAATTGTATCCTATTTTCTACTGCACCAAGAAATAGCACCTTCTGACTAGAAGTTAAATTTCGGTCATCTAGATCCCTTGCCAATAAGCATCATTATAGCCCTCCAGGCGAAGATTATGACCATTAAAAGCACAATGAATAATCCATAGTTCCTTTGACATAATTCAGTACATATTTGATTTATTTTTTGTGCTCTTCCCTATAGTTGTTTTGATATCCACTAAGAGCTCCAACGGCATGGGTAAGGTTAGGTCATGTGAATAACATAGCACACATAAGATATCTTCATTCTAGCTTTTTCCTAGGAGTATTTGGGTATAATTTCTCATTGAGTTTAGTTCCCTTCACAATAGGTACATTGACATTGTTGTTGTGTTTCCACAGAAAATCGTTGTAAATGTTTCGAAGGTATGCCTTTTGGGACAACCCAGGAATCCTTTTATTCCGATCTCTATGTATTTCAACTCCTAAAATATAGGAAGCTTCTCCCATAACTTTCATATCAAATTTAGAAGACAACCAAGATTTCACTTCCATCAATATATTTTTATCATTAGAAGCAATGAGAATATCAACAATATATAAAGATAATAAGACAAAACACTTACTGATAACTTTTGTATATATGCAATGATCACCTTCTATCATTAAGAAACCATATGATGTGATAGCATTATAAAAAGAATATACCCTTGATGTGAAGCTTGTTTAAGACTATAAATTAATCTATTCAACTTGCAAACCTTATTTTTATTTCCTTTTTCTCCAAAACCTTCTAGTTGTTTTATGTATATTTCCTCCTCCAAACGACCATTAAGAAAAGCAATTTTAACTTCCATTTGGTGGATTTCAAGATCATAACAAGCCGTTAAAGCACTAATAAATATGAATTGAAGTAAATTTTGCAACAGGAGAAATTTTTTTTCACAAAATCAATACATTCCCTTTGTGTGTAGCCTCTAGAAACAAGTCTAACCTCATATTTTTTTTACTAAACCTACTGTATTTAATTTCCTTTTGAAAATCCATTTACAACCTATGGTCTTACGGTTGTTTGGTATATCATTCCAAACTTTATTCTTTTTCATCGAGTTGAATTCTTTCCGCATTGCTTCCACCCATAGATTTGATTGTGAGAAGCTTATTGCTTTTTTATAAGTCTTTAGTTCTTCCTCTAAATTAGAAATTTTAGAGTGAATTACCCCAAGAACAAATGGTAATCATCTAGATATTGTGTGTACTTAAATTCCTTCCACTTCTCTTGAGCATGTTAGTGTTGGGAGTTTGGATTTGTATTTTCTTCAGGAGCTGAACCTCCTTCAGTGCAAGAATTAATACAAGATGTCAAATGCGTGAATTCAACCCAAATTTAGAAGTATCTTTTGAAATATCAGTTTTAGGGTATATACGTATATAAAGCAATTCAAATTAAATATATACCTTTGAAAAAAATTATTTGATTTTAAAGTTTCGAATGAATTTGGATCACATGCTTTGCTGATATATATATATATATATATATATAAAATATCAGCACATACCTACAATAAATAATCATAAAAAAAGGCAACTACAATTCAAATTTTAGTTCAAACTTATTTGAACTAGTTATTAAATTAGTTAAATTTAACATCCAAAAAATTTTAAATTTTTTGCACACGATACATAGGGGAATACCTATTTTAGATCAGAGTGCCCTTACCCTAGTTAATTATACTATATATATAATTAAATCAAGTAGACTTGATCTCAATAAATATGTTTACTGTATTCCAACATAGCCGCCTTTAGTACCTCGAGTGTTAATTCCTCGAGTTAAATTCCACATTAAGTTATTCCCTATCACATGCATCAATAATATGGATAATTCCACATTGAGTTAAATAGACAATAACTATAATAAATATTAAAAGCCACATAAAAATTCTAACACTAAATACTACAATGCATATGTTTATATCGAAACATAGAGTTGCACTTGTTATATAATTTTTATGTCTGCCGCCGACACTGTTTGCCAGTAGGCTCTGAGAACCCTCAAATAACCCATGACGGCACCGAACGAGCCAAACCATAGCACCCGAGCCACCGCCTCCACTGTCTCACAGCGGACAGGTTGACTTGCCACCGCAACATGCCACTCAATGGGACACTAGAACCAAGATGCCACAACTGCAGGCCGACCTCCCTGTTGCCTTGACCGAGCTGTTCCAAACCATCCCATGCTCTCCCTACCACAGCCACATGCTAATGCCCGTGTGGAACTCGTCCGGTGCTAAACCGCCTTGGAGAGACTATAAAGGCCGTGAGCCTCCTTAGTGAATCGCATTGACACCCAGTAACCTTCCAAGCCACCACACTCCCCTCACCAGCCGGAGAAATGCCACCACCGTCAAAATTTCCTCGATAAGCCAAATTTCCAATTCTGGTTAGTTACTTCCCCATTCTCCAATTACTCTCGCCAATAGCCCCCTAGGAACACACAAACACCACCACAAGCTCGCCTTAGCCACTCCGACACCCTAGTCTGCTGGCCCCGACTTTCTCCACTAGCTGAGAACACCCTGCCGTGGGTAGCCCACCACAGCGCCTTAAAATCTGAGCCAACCCCACCATGAGGTCCCTCTGCTCCCCGAAATGCTCGAATCACCATGTCTTCATCGTCTTAGATCACCTATAGCTCCTGTGCCATGAGAGTGTCCCGTGAAGCCTCAACCACCACCGGCCATCTACAATGCTCCTTGAACATCACCGAGCCCTAAAATGGAACCCTTTTGACTCCAGGAATCTGTCCATACCTTTGTTTGCCCTCCAAAACCTTCATAGCACTGCCAATGGACTGCCATCAAATTGCCTTGTTTCGGTTATGCATGATCGAAGAAGATGAAGCACTGTTCATCCAGGCTGGGCCGCATAGTAAAGCCTAATACCACAAAGCCAGCTGGGCCAAGCGAAAAAACTGAGCCACTATTCATGAAAAGAATCTGCCCCACTATTGTTCATTAAGCACAAAACTCAACAATGTAGCGAACCCAAGCCCAGTGTGAACAGTAAAACCCACTATTGTAGCGTCTCAACCTACCATCAATAGTACTTGACCTGCGATGAATAGTTTCATTCGTTACTATCCACCCAAGACCCAATATACATATTTATAGCCATTCTGACCACTTCGAGACCATTTAAACTATTCCTAACTCTGTTTCACCACACCAGACTCCGATAAAACCCTAACCAACTCAAATGCTATCTTGAACCGAGATCCGATACTATTCACGCTTGTTGCTATTCACAGAAAAATCTATTAACACCTACATACCATTTCAACCGTCTCAAACCCATCTAGCCCAAGTCTTGGTCTGTTCAGCCAAACCATGCACAACCTAAACCCTGACTACCCAAACCTATTTTCTTTGTGTATTTTTGGTTATTTTGTTGTATTTTATTCCTAACTTGTATTCTGCAAAGTAGAAACTTATTTGCATTCGTTTTCCATGCTAGTATTCAGACCCAGCGAGTTGGCCAACAGAAGAGCTACAAGGGCAATTAAAGAATTTAGTGTCCAACTTGAAGACTAAAATAAAATAATCAGGGACTACGAACAAAAATGCAAGTCACATGTTTCTTATTATGTTGAACCTACACTGTTTTAATTATTTATTCATAGTATTTTCATTACTGTTATTTATACATTGCTATTTATTTAAAATAAATGTTTAGAATGACATGATAAATAGCTATGTCCTATCGCTGGAAAATCCTAGTTTTATTTGATGGCCATATTCAGCTTGGCAAGCCTTAGTAGCAATAAAATTAGAAAATATACTATGGTAAAATATAAATTCAACTATTTCATACTACTAAGAGATTCAGCATCTTGCTGGTAGAATTACAAAATAGTACTAGGGTTAAGGACAATACGTGGAAGGCCACGAGATGTTGAAGTCCATGACCTTACCCTAGGGAGGAGGCTTGGTTGGAATGGTGGCAGTGCCACGATGCATTGGGTTATTTGTTTGTAGTTGGATGCCTCTATGGAAAAATAAGGACTAGAGCCTTATGCTACGTAAAGAACATAGTGATCGCTCAACCACAAGCTTTGACTTATCAAACCTGGTATAGTAGCTGCTCGAATCAATTGAATATGTGTAGGGTGTTGGTGTTTCCAAAGTGGAATGGCCCGCATATAAAGAGAATGGTATGGAAACGGTAAAACCATACTTAATAATAGTAGGATCGCATGGAGTCAGGTTGCAGCTTTTGCGTTGGACAGTGGAATATCGACAATGTGTGGGCCCTGGCCTTACCGGGTAGAAGCTATAGAAAGAATAAAGCAGTAAAAAGCCTTATTTTCTCAACTCAGTCACACGCTAACTGTTGCGTGTCTATTGTATGACACTGAGAGTTTGAGATATCTTGTGGGCAAAGTTGGGCAACTCTGCAGAGTCAAAATTATAAATGGAATTCGAATACATCGTACTTTCGGTAAATGAAGCTATTTTTCATGAGTGATTCTAATAGAATTATAAATGGCATTCGAATAATCATGCTTCCAGTAAATAAAGATGTATTTCATGAGTGATTCCAATAGAAAGCCATAAGTAGTTTTAATAATGTTTCAAGCTGGAAATTAATTTGTTTCAATCCTATATCCCTTAAGGAGTTAAAGTTTGTTGTTTTGTGTTAAAAATTGTTTACAAATAAAACTGCATCCACAAATATCTTAATAAAACCATTATAACCCATCCCTTTAGAATCCTGACAAGTAGTTATATAGCATTTCCCATGTAACTTGTTGAGTGCGGTTAGTTGGACTCAATCTTGCTATATTTTCCACTAGAACAGACACAAGAAGATGGAAGAACATTTCGAGTTTTCGTGTTAGGGTTATGATCGCATTCAAGTGTTCATTTTGGGACTTTCTTCTATTCTTCTGAATGTAGGTTAAGTTTTGGGCTTAGATGCCCGTAAAATTGCTAAAGTTGTCCATTAAATCTTATTTTATTCAAGTTAACCCCTTTAACATGTTCGCAATCAAGCATGATACTCATTCTATAGATAATTAAACTCCTGTGCTGTTGTAAAAGGTATAATGACCCTATTCCCAAAAATAGGGCTTTTACTGTAAAATCCTACACGAACTGGCTCCTACATATTTCTATCTCAAGATGTGCAACTTACAATCTTTATGACCCCAAATAGGAATAGTTCTAGCGACAATCAAATTCAACGAAAACTCAATTACACAAGGACAAAAGTATAATTACATGTATAAATCCCTGTATCTAAGGGTGCGAGTGAAGCATATATTTTTTTGTCGGACCGACCGACAGAAGGCTTGCGAAGCGAATACGAAAGGGATAAATGGGTATCCGACTCTATCTCTGTTTGACTTCAACTCTGAGGAGAAAATATGAAATATGATACAGGATGAGTGATATCCATCGATATCTGTCTGTATGTCAGGTGGTATGGGAAAGCATGTTGTGACCTCACTTAGAAAAAGAATAATAGATAAGCAGATTGTTGCATTCTTTAACATCTCGGCGATTAGTCTCTACGTACTCACTTTGATTGCAGTCCTACTGTCCAATGTCCTCTGTAGGGGTGCAAAAGAAGCGGATAATGTACTGTAATATCCCGAAAATGATTCGAGAGATAGTCGATTAAATGGAGGGAGGGACCATATAGGAAAGAATTAAATAAAGATTGTTTTGAGGGGAATTTATGAAAATCTCTGGCAACCTGGGCCTGGGCCTTGGCCCAGGGGAGGCCGGCCAAAATGGGGGGGGGGCGCCCCACCTCCTCAACCCTAGCCGCCACCTCCCCTCCCCCCTTGCGCCACCCCTCACCCCTGCCCCTTGCGCCTCCAGTAGCCCCTCTCCCTCCCCTCTCCTCCATTGAAGCCCCCTATCGGTGAAAAAGGTCTCCATTCGCTGCCGGTCGAGCGGAGGAAGGAGATCAATCGCAGCGAGGCGTATGGATCCGAAAGAAGGGAAGAGGAAGGGAAAAAGGGGAAATGAAAAGAGAAGGATTTCGTGGGGTGTTCATCGTGTTCTACAGCGATTCGTCAAGGGTAACCCCCTGTTTTCCCCCCAAATAGATGTATATTTTAGTTGTGGTAGCAATGTTGGTATTCTGGACTGCTAGGACGGATTTCGTTGGACGGCTGTTTTGGGGTAGTTTCGTGGGGATTCAGATCTGGACTTCTCCTAGAGAGTTGTAGAAGATGTCGTTATCTTTCCATGAAGTGCTAGAACGCGTCGATCAGACCTTTGTAGCAGAAGTTATGATTTTTCTTGTAAGACTGTTCTGCAGATCGGGAGATTTCTGTCAGATTTTGGTAGACTGGATTGGGAGATTAGAAAACGGGAGAATCAGAGGATCTCCATATTATGAAAGTTGTAGATAATTGTCTTAGCTTTCCAGGAAAGTCAAGAAATTATGATTCGGACACTTGGGCTGGAAGTTATGGCATTTTTAGTGCTCTGTCCAGAGAACCCGACGTGAAATTGATGTTTTAGAAAATTGGATGGTGCGGGTAGAAGATGGCCGAATCAGGGAGGCTCACCAACTAGGTTTAGTTAGATAATTTAATTTTCTTTCCAGGAAGTTTAAGAAAATCCTATTCGAACTCCTGTACCAATAGATATGAATTTTTTAAGTTGACTGTCCACAGAGAGGGGCGGGATGACCTGTAGGATTTGGGAATTGGAACCAAGTTAGACGAATTTACTAGTTCGTGATTGTTTTTATTTGGGCAAAGGTCTGCTACTGTTATCTTAGCAAATATTATAATTATTGTTCAGGTGGAGGACGGATCCCAGAGGCGGCACCTTCTGCACGTCCCCCGTTTTCTCGCAGTTAAGGCAAGTATAATGAGGGTTTAAAATTGATAGTGTGGAATATTGATATTTAATCTATAATATGAATATATATGTTCGTTGTTGTGGTAAGGATGTATTTATGCTGTTTGTGGGCGATTGCAATTTATTATGTTCATGAGTATTTCTGGTGCATAGATAATGTGAATGCAAGATTTATTTTATTGAGACATTCACGCATATGCATCATGTTGATTTATTGAAGTCTTGGTCACGAGATGACTAAGCGCCGAGGTCCCCGTCATGTTGATGACATGACGGGCTAAAGGTCCCCATACTTGTGGAGTATGGGCAATTGGTCCCTGTACCAGATTGTACAGGCATGGGTGTGCATCGACGGATGCACACTTTGCATTACCGGTAAAATGCAAAAGAGAAAAAGATAAAGATATTGTTGATCATGCTGCATAGCATGATTTATATAAGTAATGGTTGGATGTTCCTATGAGGTGTTCATGTATGTTTTTTGTTACCCTTTGTTATATTTGCTGAGTTGTTGGACTCACCCTTGTTGTTTGTTGTGTTTTTTTAGGTACCTTTATGAGATCGGCATGCATGGGGAAAAAGAAAGATTAGTCTTATTGCACTTTGCACGTTCTACCAACAATGGAAGAAAGGAAGAAATTTAAATACTAGTTGCATGAATTACTTAAGTAGAAGATTATTATTGGTTGTCGGATTTAAATTGTAATAAAGGATTATAATTCTTTTATGATGCTTCCGTTCTTTTTCTAAATATTATAACTATGGATGCTCTAGTAAACTTAAGCTAATTTTTCTTAGACTTAATTATATAACTTGATGTTATTCATTTCTTTTTAATTATGCTTGTTGAAACCCCTGATTTAGACAGTAAACAAAGGAGGTTCTGCCGAAATTTTGTGTAGCATATTTAGTTTAACATTGTTATACTACTAGTTGGTAGCATTCTAGGTCATTGCTTGACTGGGGTGTTACATTTATGTCCGACTGGCTAACTAACTGAAAACTTGTAGAGCAAATGTGAAATAGAGAAATAAATATATGGTATTATCCATATTCTATTTTGACTCAAGAAAATATACGAAATAGGATCCACAATGGGCGATACATGTCTGTATCTGCTCCAGTTGCTTGCGTGGCTATATCCAATAAGGAAAAGCCCTCATAAATTAAGGGTAGATAAAATGAAAGAAAGGGAGGAGGAAATTTTTTTTGTGTAGTGTTGATGTTAATAAAGATTGCTAGCAAAACTTGGTTTCACTAGGGAGAAAAACCTGCTAAGTATATGAAACAGCTAGCATCCCTAGGATTGGGTGGTTTTTCTACTGAGGCTTTCTATGGCTAATAGTTTTTGCTTCTAGTATAAGTGTTTGTGTAAACATACTGTTGTAGGGGTGGCCCCTACCTAGGCATAGCCAGCCTGTTAGAGGGTTGTAAAGCCCAAAATGGGACATGTATAATGACTTAAATACCCTTGTGAAGGGGTTCTTGAGTGTAAGGGCATAATTGTAAAATACTTCCCATGTGAATATATATGTGGCCACCCTGGGCATGGGGAAGGCCCAAGCATTGTTCATTTTGTCATCTCCACTACCACACTCTCCTTTCAGTGTTTGGTATGTAACCGCGCCGATACCCGCGTCGTTGGCACAGCCAGTGCCCCCGCACCCGGCGTGGGAGCGGCAAGTGGTTCCGGCGGCAACGTCGGCCTCGTCACCGACTCTGGAGTCCACCGCACCTCCGGAGCACAAGCTGTGGTCACGGCCAACGCGGCGGCGCATGCCGGCACTCTCGCTGGTGCAACCACGCTGACGATGGAGAGTGCCCTGCTAGCGGCCCTCGGCACATTGCAGTGGGAGCTGGTGGACCTTCGCGGGGCTATGCGGGATATACAAGAGGCTCGGAGCCAACAAGTCCCGCCGGTGGCCGCACCGGAGCCTACGCCAGAGCGGGTGGACAGCCGCGATGCCCCTACCTCCAGTCGCGTCCTGTTGCGGCGCGTGGATCCGGAGCCCCCCTTCTCCGCGGGCCTATAGCAATCAGCGTGGCTAGAGGACTTCAAGTTCTCCAACACCATCAAGCTGTACAAGGGCGACACAGACCCTCGGGAGTTCGTGCACATGTACGAGACCGCCATCGAAGCTGTAGGCGGGGATGACACCACTAAAGCGAAGGGGCTCCCCCCTCGCGCTGCAGGGAATGGCGCTCTCTTGGTTTTTCACCATAGAGCTGAACTCCATCTACGCTTGGGAGCAGATCTGTCAGAACCCGAAGCAACAACTCCCGGATCCTCTGTGTAAATCGCACTAGTCCAGGATCAGCTAGTGCACACAGTATAACAAAAGATACATATCAAGCACAAATGACCTACTATATTAAATAAAAGAGTACGATCTTCTGGCTAAGTCTTACATCAATGCTCATTGGCAGCACTAGCAAATAACTGCGGAAGCAAACTGATAAGAAGCGAAGCCCAAGCCTGCCCATAGGCAAATGACAGTAAGACGCGTCCTACTCGTCCTGGTCCTCTGTATGGAGATTGCAAGTTGAGTACAAACTTGTACTCCGCAAATCACACGGAGAAATACATTATAATAATAAAGGCATCAATGGAAGGCTTATAGGGTTAGTTTGCATAAAACAATATTTAATGAAATACAGTAAATAGATTGAAATTGCTGAATTTAATACAGTAAGTAAAAACATAACTTGTAATTGAAAATAATACCGTCAGTGCAAGCTCCGACCAAACACCAACCTATCCTCGGGCATCCCACCGGGACCATTTTTTTCCAACAAAGTCTCGTATGGATTCCATCCACACGTTTTCAATCTCTCATGGATTCCATCCATCCATAAGGTTTTCGAAAATCATTTTTGAAAAACAAAGTCTAATCAATGAAAAAATTTTACTCAGCATGCCCATGGCCGTGGGCACGACTATCCAGGATAGATTATACACTCTATAGAGATTGTACAGCTTTACCCACAAGACAGATAATCCCTTTTTGCCACTATATTACAAACTTCCTTAGGTGTGCGGCGAGGAGATCATGACATGGCCTTTACAATGCAAAGCCTTCAACCTGGCCAAGCCAACACTAAGGTTTCACCCCAGTAAGGAATCGACTAGACCGGGATCCCCTCTTGAGCCTGAGTGAGACTTCACACACTACTACAGAAAAGGTCATCACAGACGGTTCAAAAATGTCATCACAGACGGTTTTGTGAACCGTCTGAATTTATGGGTCAGTGATAATACGAGGTCATCACAGACGGTTTTTGAACCGTCTGTGATATTCCCTTCTATTCCTAAACCTATTTCTGTTTATTGGCTAGCCTCAGGAAATGCTAGCCATGCCCTCTGAAACAAGCAGATCAACATGTACATGTATACATCCAATTCACATCTCAATTCATTTCACAAACATAAAACATCAATTTTTATTAAGATTAGAGTATACCATTACAATATCTCAAAACAATGAGCAGGTTACACAACAAGAACAACGAGCAGGTTACACAACAAGAACAACGATTCAGCGGTAAGAACCGTCTGTGATACTCCTTTTTCCCGCCACAAATACCACAGACGGCCTCCAAATTAAAACCGTCTGTAATAGTGTAAATCACAGACAGTTTCACAAAACCATCTGTGATTTGGCGTCTACTATTAGGCTTTCTGTAGTAGTGACATGGCTTCAACCACGCTCACTCAAGTGAGACTTCTCATGGCACCAATCATGCTCACTTTCAACCTACAACTTGACTCAGGTTGGGACTTCGCAAATTATTCAGTCAGGGCTGTCCCATACCAGCCATGTGGTAGTATAATAGAGCTTTGCAACAATAGCTCACAGACCCATCCTTAATGGACTTAGTCCCAACCACATACCCTCGTGCACGACAATCAACCCTGCATCTTCGAACAACAGGGCATGCCTGTACCCACCAACTAACCAATTGCCTAAGTCTAAACTAGTTTTTATATTTTGTTTTCAAAATATTTCATAAACCTCCTTAACTCACCAAAGTCAAGAGTACATTTGAAAAGCTTATCATTTTATGTGAAAAGGTATCCCGAAACAAATATTATGACTAAGCATGTCTAAGCATTTGATTTAAACTCTCTAGCCAACACTAGTGTACTAACTAGAGTTTGATTCTAGGGTGACAAGGTATCGAGGAATTTAATATCAATGGAGGAATTAACAAGTAGGCAATAACTAAATTTAAAACTGAATTGATATACGTTGAATAGAAATATGCATGCTGAATAATTTAAAACAACATAATTTTATTTTGAAATCTAGGATCAATATGATCAAGAAGTGTGACTTGCCTTGCCCTTCAGATGGGTGCAAATCTTCGTCCCAAATGTTTCCCGAATCGTCGAAGTCTACACGTGAAAATAACCCACCAAACAGAAATAAATTCAAAATAATTCAAATTAACATCAAATATTTAACTTGCGGCCATAAATGGATCGAGGGGAATTTTTTTATGAATTTAGAAATTTGAATGGGCTCAATCGGAGTTAGGATGAAGAAGAACGGACTCTTGGAAGTTTAAAATCAGGGAAAAAGATAAAAGGGATTTTTTGGAATTATTTTTATAAAGAAAAATGGGAATTATTTTTCTAAAGAAAATTGGGAATTATGACAACAGCACTGAATTTATTTTCGGACGAATTAATTTTCTACGGGAAAATTCAGATTATGCCGGTGGCGTCGCCACCAGTCGATTTCGCCACCCATCGACATGTGGGCCTGTGTCTCTGGACGGGTCCATGGACTCAGGTAGGGGTTGTGGTGGTGCGGGGTGAGGCGTGGCAGCCGGGCACTTGCGTGGCACCCTTGTGGCAGCCACGTCGGCAGCCATGTCAGCCCGACGGCCGACATGGCCGAGTTGGCCGAAGGCAGCGCTCTGGAGCAACAGCTCACCGGCGAACGGCGGCCTAGCAGCCGGCGGCGAGGGGCGGAGGAGGGAGAAGAGCGCGCGGGGAGATCGGGGGTGGCATGCATTTTACCAGAGGCGGCCGGAGTTGGCTCGACGAAGAGAAGAGACGGCGGCGCAGCTCAGGTCCAGGCGGTGATGGCACTCCGACAGTGGAGGAGCTCAGACAAGGGATGGAGGAGATCGGGGTCGGTGAAGCTAGGGGACGACCGGAGCGATGGCGATTTCTCGCCGGAGGTGGCAGCGGCGGCGGAGCCGGGGGTGCTGAGGGACTCGGGAGAGGGGGTAGAGCGAGATAGGGCGGAGAGGAGTGGTGCCGGGCGGGGGTTTAAATAGGGGAGAGGGGGAGCGGGGGCGCGGGGATTTTTCGCCAGAGGGCGACAGCCGTTGCGGAGAGAGGAGGCTGAGTGGGGAGTGGGCGTGGAGAAGGAGGGAGGTGGGTACGGGGAGTGGGCGCACAAGGAGGGGACGTGGGCGGTGCTTGCGCGGGGACGTGGCCGAGGGGGCGGAGGTGGCGGCCGGGAAGGGCGAGCGGTTGCGGGGAAGACGGATGCGGCGTGCGGAGGAAGAAGGTGGGTGGAGACGAAGGACCCGACAGGTGGGGTTGGGGGGCAGACAGAGGGAGAGAGGAGGCACGGGCGGTCGGGATGACGGCAACGTGGACGGATCTAGGCCATCCACGCGTCGGCCGGAGGGAGGGGAGGGATTTAAAATTTAATTTTCTGATTTTGGATTTTTCAGAAAAGCCTAGGAAATTCATTAAAGCTCAAAAAACTATGAAATAAATTTCAAAATTTCTAGAAAAATTCACAGAAATTTTTGGAGATATTTTGGACTCAATAAAAATATTTCCAACTAATGTTGGCATTATATTTTTATACTTAAAATACTTTTTAATTTCAAAAATAGGTTTTTGAACTCAGAAAAACCTAGAAAACCAAATAAGAGCCAAATAAATCCAAATAATTAGTTTGAATTAGGCTTTTTTATAGAAAATCAAAATATCATTTAATTTAATAATATTTTTAGGTTTTCACTTAAATTACCTTTCAAATCAGGCTTTTCTCAAAAACAGAAAATCAGGGCAAAGCAAAAATAAAACATAGGCAACAAAAATACTTATTTTAATTTTAATTTTATTTTAATATATTTTTTACTTACTTATTTATTTTTATTTTAATAAAAAACCTGGGCTGTTACAATATCTGTGAGCGCCTCTACAACAACTTCCAAGGGAATTACGTCGAGCGCGTTGATGCGGATCAGCTCTTCGCCATCAAGCAAAAACCCTCGGAGAGGCTCCGAGAGTACTTCAAGCACTTTGCTAAGGTTCGCTGCCAGGTCAAGGACGTCAACGAGACCACCATCATCAATGCAGTGATACAAGGTCTCCACCCAGGGCCGTTGGCCAAGTACATCATGCGCAAGCCAGTCAAGACGGTCGCTAAGCTCTTCAACAAGATGGAAGAGTACGCGAGGGCAGAGGAGGATGCGTGGCGGTGTAAAGGTGATGACTTCGACACTAATCCAGTGGAGAACTCGTTGAAGAATGAGGACTCGTCGAAGAAGGGGGACTCGTCGAAAAGCACCGCCAAGCACAAGCAAGAGTCTCCAAATGATGCCCAGAGCACAAGGACACCTCCAAGCGTAAGCAGGACTCGAGCGACAAGCCCAAGTGCAATTAGTGTAGATCTCAGAGGGCCCGCTGTGTCTTCGACATCGAAGGCGGCTCTGAGGACAGTGCCCCCGCCTTTCACGGACGAGGTCGTAGAGGCCGGGGGCGGGGACGTGGCCGGGATCGTGACGATAGACCCGCGCAGAGCAAGAGAACCAGGACTACGGCATGTGGTGCGAGGTGCACGGCCGTGGGGATCACTTCACGCGAGCATGCATCGCCATTGTGGCACTCCGTTAGAGCGTCACCAGGGATAGAGCCCTGGAGACGGGGCCACCCGTCGTGGCCCATGTGCAGAAGCCCCAAGAGGGCCCCCTGCGAATTCAAGCCCACGTGCAACAGCCCCAAGAAGGCCCCTTACGGATTCAGACCCCGGAGGGAGCCAGCGCCGGATCATAAATGTCATTTCCGGTGTTCTTCACTAGAGTTTTCCTCGGTGCGGCAACAGAAGGCCTACACGCAGAGGCTACACCATGTGGCGACGTACCCGGCGCAAGTACCGCCGTAGTGGGCGCGGCACGAAATCACATTCACGCCTGCTGACGCCGAGGGCGTGGAATTCCCTCACCAAGACCCCTGGTGCCATGAGAAGTCTCACTTGAGCGAGCGTGGTTGAGCCATGTGAAGTCTCGCTCAGGCTCAAGAGCGGGTCCTGTTGGATCGAAATCGGCAACAGATGGGGGGTGAATGTTGTATCTTAAAAGTATCCCCACAAAGTATCCAAATAAAATGTTCTTCTCCGATAGCAACAAATGCTATGAAGAAAAAGAGTTAGGCACAGTGGAGACTCAAGTACACAGAAGGAGATAGCAAGGCAAAACCTACTAAAACAAAGCACCAAGAAAACTCATTGAACATCGAGCATCAGCTGCCAAACCACCTGGCCGGTCTGACCGGTGTGCAACGGCCGGTCTGACCGCCGTGTGTGGGTCGGTCTGACCGGCCGGGTCCGGTCTGACCGCTTTCTTAGTTCTGGTCTGACCGCTCCACCTCTTCCGGTCAGACCGCTGGTATGAAACCGGCCTGACCGGGCATCGATTTCAGACACCAGTAAGGGCTGAAATTCAGACTTCAACTCGAGGACTTCACACAACTAAGAAATTGGAGACTTTCATCTGGTTTTCTCTGCCCAGAAAAGCAAAACTGCAACCTAAATAGAGATACAAGACTAGGGAACCAAGGAAAGCCCACTCAAGACCAAGAATTAAAGTTTTTCACTCAAACCTGAAAATAAGATGGTGAAGAAGGAAAAATCCAAATTACTCATTATTCACCAATCCTTTGTTCATGAGTTTTTGCCAGCAACTTAGCAACTTTCTCAGGACTTCAAACCTCAAAACTTAAGCCATCTCTTAACAGGAAATTAAGGGGGGGCAAGTAAACCCTGACATAAACCCTAGAAATGCAGAAAACAGAGGAAGTGAAAATGAAGAATCTTTGATTCATTTAATTTGCTCTTGGAAAAAACCAATCAAATGATCTTGAGACCTATTCCCATCACAGAGCAATCCATTTTCCACCTTCTTGGCAAGAAATCAGCTCAAACAGCAAAAAGAGGAATTGAGACAGTAAGAAGAACACGAAGACGAAAACAGGAGACATGAGTAATTCAAATCAAATTGATTCATCCCCATGAATGATTGAGGACTGAGGAATGATTACATGGAGTATCAACTCATACCATCCCTACAGCCCCATACATGATTAGAGAAATCAATAAACCATACACCTCACATAGGGAAGAACATAAGCAACAGGCAAGAATTCCTCTCCTGCTCTCACCCACTCCTCACCAACTAAAGAGAAAAGCCTAAAGCCATCAACCCCTCATCCAAGACATACAACATGCAGGAAACAATCCTCCTTTTATACCCTCTCTTAATGGGTTCACCACATGCTTTGCCCATTAAGCTTTTTCGCTTTACCCACTAACTCTAGTGCTTTGTCCACAATCCACTTCCTTTAGTACAGCTTTGTATATTCACCAAAACGCCCCTCGTGCACCTTCCGGGAAGCTTCCTCATCCCTTGCTTTCCAAGCCTCGCAGCCACCTCGAGTCCTTGCCGTCTTCGGCACACCTCGACCGTTCTGACCTCGGCACCGCCTGCACCTAGTCCGGTCATCCGTGCCTCGCCACGACTCCACCTCGACGTCCTGCAGCCATCACAGACAAGAAACACATCACATAGCACCGCTCGACATAATGTAATCAACAATAGCATTAAGAGTAAACTTAAGCATAAAACAGCCAAAACCTGTCGAATTAAGAGAATAGACATCCTAAGCACTTCTACCAAGTTTGACCAAGTCCGACCAAATCTGATTGCACCGTGCAACGACATGGTCCAAACCACACAAACCAAACTCGACTTTTCTAAAACGGATGTCAATTACTCATCACACACACGGGGTCACCTCCACATGGTCTATCAGGTCCCGGTCTGGTGGATTCCTTACTGGGGTGAAACCTTAGAGTTGGTCTGGCCAGGTTGAAGGCTTTGCATTGTAAAGGCCTTGTCACGACTCCTCACCGCACACCTAAGGAAATGTGTAATCTAGTGGCGAAAAGGGATGATCGTGTCTTGTGGGTAAAGCTGTACAACCTCTGCAGAGTGTATAATCTATCTTGGATAGCCGTGCCCATGGTCATGGGCATGCTGAGTAAAAGTTTTTCATGGATTAGACTTTGTTTTTCAAAAATATTTTTTTTGAAAACCTTGTGGATGGATGGAATCCACGAGAGATGAAAACCTTGCGGATGGATGGAATCCGTGAGAGATTGAAACATGGTGGATGGATGGAACCCGTCAGAGTTGCGCAGTGAAAGCGTGTGGATGGATGGAATCCATACGAGTTTTTGGAAAGCTTGTGGATGGATGGAATCCACGAATGTTTGGAAACGTGTGCATGGATGGAATCCATAGGTGATCTTTTGGAAAAGATGGTTCGGGTGGGACGCCCGTGAATAGGTTGGTGTTTGGTCGGAGCCTGCACTGACGGTATTATTTTCAATTACAAGTATTGTTTTTACTTACTGTATTAAATTCAGCAATTTCAATCTATTTACTGTATTTTCTTAAATGCTGTTTTATGCAAACTAACCCCTATAAGCCTTCCGTTGAAGCCTTTATCATTATGTTGCATTTCTCTATGTGATTTGCAGAGTACAAGTTTGTACTCACCTTGCTATCTCCATACAGAGGAAGATGACATCAACTACGGTGAAGATCAGGACGAGTAGACCGCGTCTTACTGTCGTTTGCCTATGGGCAGGGTTGGGCTTCGCTTCTTTTCAGTTTGCTTCCGCAGATATTAGCTTTATTTACCTTTGCCAATGGGTGTTGATGTAAGACTTTGCCATAAGGCCGTATCTTTTATTTAATATAAGAAGTCATTTGTGCTTGGTATGAATCTTTGTTGTACTGTGTGCACTAGCTGATCCTGGACTAGTGCGATTTATACAAAGGATCCGGGAGTCGTTACTCTGGGTTCCGACAGCGTATGTGCATTGACTTCACCGCCCTCAACAAGGCGTGTCCGAAGGATGACTACCCCTTGCCACGCATAGATCAGCTGGTGGATGCCACGGCGGGGTGTGAGCTCATGAGCTTCCTGGACGCATACTCCGGCTACCACTAGATCTACATGGCCAAGGACGACGAGGACAAGACCAGCTTCATCATGCTGGTAGGGACATACTGCTTTGTCCGGATGCCCTTCAGCCTGAAGAATGCGGGGCAACATTTGCCCATCTCGTCACGCTAGCACTGGCCTCCCAGCTTGGGAGGAATGTGGAGGCTTACGTCGATGATGTGGTCGTCAAAACTTGGCAACTTGCCTCCCACGGTCAAGATCTTCAAGAGACCTTCGACAACCTCAGGAGAGTGGGCATCAAGTTCAACCCGGACAAGTGCGTCTTCGGCGTGTAAGCGGGGAAGCTCTTGGGCTTTCTCGTGTCCGGACGCGGCATCAAGGCAAACCCCGACAAGGTTGACGCGATCCTCGCCATGGAGCATCCCAAGACGACCAGGGAGGTTTAGAGGCTTACTGGCCGCATGGCCGCGCTGAGCCGCTTCTTATCCAGGGCAGCGGAGCGGGGCCTGTCATTTTTCAAGACCCTTCGCGGTTGCGACAGGTTCCACTAGGATGATGCTTGTGCGAAGGCTTTCGACGACCTTAAGAAGCACCTCGCAAGCCTTCCCACTTTGGTCGCCCCAGCACCAGAGGCTCCTCTCCTGCTCTACCTCCCCGCTGCAGCAACAGCGGTCAGCACTGTCCTTGTCCTCAAGGAGGGCGCCGTTCAGCGGCCTCAAGGAAACTCCCGCATTATTTCCTTGCCCATCCCATCACTGTGCCATCCTCGTTCCCTCTGGCGGAGATGCTACACAATAAGGAGTCCACGGGGCATATTGGCAAGTGGGCGGCCGAGCTCGCACCATTCTCCTTAACGTACGCCTCACGAACGGCAATAAAATCCCAAGTCCTCACGGACTTCCTCGCAGAGTGGACTCTACCAGCTCAACACGTGCAACAACCAGAGGACCCGGTGTGGACGCTCAACACCAACGGGGCCTACGGCGCTCCGGGCGCTGGGGTGGGCGCCGTAGTCACTACCCCGGAGGGTCACCGCTTGCTGTATTCCGTGCGCCTTGGATTTCTAGCCATAAACAATAAGGCCGAGTACGAGGCGCTGCTCTTTGCCCTCGCGAAGATTAAAGCTCTTGGTGCATGTTGGACCGAAATGGCGACAGAGGGGGGTGAATGGCGCTCTCAAAACTTATGCTTCTTCTCCAATAGCTATGGTAGTACCGCTGGGTGTTAGTACCTCTCTAGGAGCGGTAGTACCGCATGAAAAATTTTAGCAAACAGGATTTTCAGAAATCTGAGAAATTCGCAAGGATTCTTGGATTCTTGGCTTGGGAAACTTTGAGGACAGCTAGGAAACATTCCCAGAAGAATAAGCCAAGAGCCAATTTCGAGAAACCACTCCAAGAAACAAGAATTTCAGATTTGGGTAAAAATCTGAAATCTTGCAAGAACTGAGCCAAAAAACCAAATTACTCCTCAACCTTTGATCCTTTGGCCATGAAATTTTGAGGATAGCTAATTAATAGCCTCTGGACTCTCCATGCCAAATTTCAAGCCACCTCGCAAAGGGAAACAAGAACAGCACCAAAACCCTAGAAAGGCAAAACATGAATAGGGGAGGCTCATAAACGAAATCTGAAATTAGAGATGGGTTTTTGGGATTTTAACTGATCAAATGATCTTGAGGCACTATCCCAACATAGAGCAACCCATTTTGCCACTCCCGAGCAACAACCAACAAGAACCGCAAAAGATCAAGAATCACCCAAAAAGAAGAACGAAGGAAGAACAGAGAGCACGGGAGAAAACTTCAGATTTCCATTCATTGAACCAAAAGGAATACAGAGGAGTCCCGATACGCATGGACATTAGAACAAAGAAGATTACATGCACACCACTCCAATCTCTTCCTCTCCCCAAGCCAAGAACTCATCTACCCTCTACATGCTTGGAGAAGACACAACACACAGGGAGGGGAGATGAACGAGGGTACACTTTCTGCCCTTCTCAACCACTAAAGAGCAAAGTGAAAACCACCTCTCAAAGCCTCTTTTGACTCTACCAAATCCTAACTCTCTCCCAAAGTCATGAAGGGGCATGCAGCCACCAACCTCTATTTATAGCCGTTGGCTAACGGGTCTCCACCTCGTTACGCCCGCTAAATCCAAGGAGCCCGCTCCCGCTTGTGCAGCCTCGTGAAATTACCATTTCGCCCCTCCTGCACCTTCTGAGAAGCTTCCGCGCTCCTTGTCGTTCAAGCTTCGCAACCACCTCGAGTCTCCGCCGTCTTCGACACATCCCGACCGTTCTGACCTCAACACCTCCCGTGTCTAGTCCGGTCCCTCGTGTCTCACCACGACTCCGCCTCGACGTCCTGCAGCCACACAGACAAGAAACACGTCAAATAGCACCGCTCGATACATGAAAGCGTAAATAGCATAACCACATCATGCTTACCCATGATGAAGTCCAAACTTGTCGAATCATCGGAATATGCATCCTAATCCCATACGACCAAGTTTGACCAAGTCCGACCGAGCCCGTTGCGCCATGCAACGTCAAGGACCGAACCAACCAAAACAAACTCGACTCCCCTAAACCGATGTCAATTAGTCATCACACACACGGGATGGCCTCCACATGGTCTCTCAGTGCACGAAGGGTCCTTGTCCGCACCGACTCACGTCTGGTAGCGGGCCACGTTGACAAATCCTATCAAGCCAAGGACCCCGAGCTGGCCAAGTACCTAGCGACGGTGAGAGTGAAGGAGCACCACTTCCTGGGTGTCACGGTCAAGGCCATCCCCCACGTGGATAACGAACAAGCCGACATCCTCGCGAAGGCCGCCAGCCAGCAGCTCCCCCTCCGTGAGGGAGCATTTTACGAGGTCTTGCCTACGGCGGCCATCGCGCAAGACAACCACGACGCGGCTCTCGTCCATCAAATTGCCCAGTAGGGAGACTAGCACGAGCCCATCTATGGTTTCTTACAAGGAATAGCTGAACCGAACGACCCCCTCGAGCTGCGACGACTACAGCACCGTGCCAGATCTTTCCAGGTATTGGGCGGTGTCCTTTACAAGAGGGGAGTTTGTGCCCCACTTCTTCGGTGTCTCTCACGTGACGAAGGAAAACACCTCTTCGCGGAGATTCATGCAGGGCTCTGCAACTCGCACATTACGCCGAGGTCCCTCATCAACAAGGCATTCAGGCAAGGCTTCTACTGGCCAACCGCCGTCATCGATGCGCAAGACCACGTGCATCGATGTCAAGGTTGCCAGTGGATGGGACGGGTCATCCGCAGACCCCCGACAAGCTTGCAGCCCATCCCACCAGTGTAGCCATTGGCACAGTAGGGCATTGACGTCGCCGGGCCACTTCCGTGGGCCCTAGGAGATCTTCGGTTCGTCGTAGTCACCTTGGAGTAGTTTTCCAGGTGGCCCGAAGCTGTTGCTCTGGCTAGGGTAACCTCTGCAGCCATGCAGCACTTCCTCTGGCAGAACATCATATGCTGCTTCGGAGTCCCTAGGGAGCTTACCGTGGACGACGGCCTGCAATTTAACTCCGTTCCATTTAAGGCGTTCTATGACAGCATGGGCATCACGCTTTGATTTGCTTCGGTCGTTCACCCACAGTCCAACGGAGCCATTGAGCGAGCGAATGGCGCCATCTCCATCAGAGTCAAAAAGCACCTCGTCGGCTACCGAAGGGCAAGTGGCCAGACGAGCTTCATAGCGTGCTCTGGTCCCTTCGCACGACGGTCGCATGGCCGCCAGGGTTCACGCCATTTAAGCTTCTCTTCGGTGACGAAGTAGTTACACCAGAGGAAATCAAGGCCGGCTCGAGGAGGGTCCTAGTCTAGGCTCCAGTGGAAGAGCGTGAGCTGTCCCTCTATCTCCATGACGGGGATCGGGTGAGCGCCACCCAGCACGTCGCGAAGTACAAGCACCAAATGGTGCGCACACACAATCGCACCGTATACTCACATGAATTCCATCCGGGAAACCTCGTCCTCAAAATGGCGCTTCATGCGGAGATGGTCGGCAAGCTGGAGTCCAAGTGGGAGGGCCCCTACGTCGTCGCAGCACTTTGCAGCTTGGAGCATACCGCCTCACAACGTTGGAAGGACATACCCTCCGACACACATGGAATGCAGATAGGCTACGGCGATAGTATGCATGACGCCGAAAGGATGCCCACAGCATGGTTGGTACCCTGCCTTTTGTAATCGCTCGCCCACGCAGGTGGGAGATTAATAAGGTCCACCGTTTGCAAAACTTGTCTCATCCTGTGTAAAGACGCACAGAGGCAAGCCTCTGCATGCACTCTTCGAAGTATAAATAAGATACGCGGCCTCTGTGTGCACTCTACGGAGTATAACAAGACGCCCCCCCCCCCCGCATACACTCTATGGAGTATAAATAAGACGTGCGACCCCCGCATGCACTCTACGGAGTATAAATAAGACGCGCGGCCTCCGCGTGCACTCTACGTGAGTATAAATAAGATGCGCGGCCTCCGCGTGCACTCTACATGAGTATAAATAAGACGCGCGGCCTCCGTGTGCACACTACGGAGTATAAATAAGACGCGCGGCCTTCGCGTGCACTCTACGGAGTATAAATAAGATGTGTGGGCTCCACGTGCACTCTACGGGGTATAAATAAGACGCATGGCCTCCATGTGCACTCTACGGAGTATAAATAAGACGTGCGGCCTCTGCGTGCACTCTACAGAGTATAAATAAGACGCACGGCCTCCGCGTGCACACTACAGAGTATAAATAAGACGCGTGGCCTCCGCGTGCACTCTATGTGAGTATAAATAAGATGCGCGGCCTCCGCGTGCACTCTACATGAGTATAAATAAGATGTGCGGCCTCCGCGTGCACTCTACGTGAGTATAAGTAAGACGCGCGGCCTCCGCGTACACTCTACGGAGTATAAATAAGACACACGGCCTCCGCGTGCACTCTACGGAGTATAAATAAGACGCGCGGCCTTCGCATGCACTCTACAGAGTATAAGTAAGCGCCAGATCATGCAGTTACTCGCCAGCTCCGCTGTCGCCACTTCGAAGGGTAGGGGACGGAGCACTCGAGCGTCTACTTCGGCTAGTCGCCAACTCTGCTGCTGCTACATCGAAGCATAGGGGATGGAGCACTCGAGCGTCTACTTCGCCTAGTCACCAGCTCCGCCGTCGCCACTTTGAAGGGTACAGGATGGAGCGCTCCAGCGTCTACTTCGCTCAGTCGCCCGCTCCGCTGCCGCCACTTCGAAGGTTAGGGGACAGAGTGCTCGAGCGTCTACTTTGGCTAGTCACCCGCTCCACTGCCGCCACTTCAAAGGGTAGGGGACGGAGCACTCGAGCGTCTACTTTGGCTAGTCGCCAGCTCCGCAGCCGCCACTTCGAAAGGTAGGGGACGGAGCGCTCGAGCATCTACTTTGGCTAGTCGCCAGCTCTGCTGCAGCTACATCGAAGCGTAGGGGATGGAGCGCTAGTCGCCGCTGCCGCCGCCACCGAGGGTATGGGGCGGAGTGCTCGGCGTCTGCCGGCTACTCGCCGGCACCGCCGCCACTTGAAGGGTGGGGACGGGCGTTCGGCGTCTGCCAGCGTAGTCGCCCACTCGCTACCGCCATATCGAAGGGTAGGGGACGGAGCGCTCGAGTGTCTACTTCGGTTAGTCGCCCGCTACGCTACTGCCACTCCTAAGGGTAGGGGACGGAGCGCTCGAGTGTCTACATCGACCAGTGATGGGGACCGTTTTGCGCCCGGAGTCCTACGTGTAGGTTGGAGATAGGCGCAGTTGCAAGGAATGACAGTGACACATACTTCAACCAAAGTCTTTATTGCATCAAGGAAATAATATTTACAAAGACATTCAGCAATGACATTGGCGGAGACCTAATGTCTACAAGTACGCTTAGAGTACTCAGGGTCGCTATTCATTCGGCTCCACTTTCATATACTCTCGCGCTGAAGTCCTACCTGCCGAAGTCCGGGCATCCCAGAAGTTCCGGGCCTCTTCCGCCCACCCCCAATGTCGAAGACGCCGTCGAACCATGAGGTCCGAAACTAGTAATCGGCCCCCTATCAAATATCTGCCCGAAGCAAAATAGTATGCGTCATCAGAACACTTGTTCATTTTCATTTCATTCATAAAAAACGGAAGGTGGCCATATGGCGCCACTTTACAAAGAGAGCGGATACATAACAACGCACGTCTATGCCCTAAGACCCCGGTGTCACACCTGTGGGTCCGCGCCAAGCTCCGGGACGGCGGCACCATCTTCGTTGCGCCGTGGAACTTCATCAAGCCACTTGCCGAAGTCCCCCTCGCCATGTAGAGTCCGTCGCAGTGCTACCTTCGCCGCGGCCTCCCCGATGTAATCCCAGATTCTATTGTGGAATGCCCGGACGCTGTAGCAGACGCCACGCACGACGCCTGACATCACCCCAACTCTGGCTGGCATCTCCAGTTGAGGGTCGACCAGTGCATCTACATGCGGGCACCCTCGGCGGTGGAGCAGGGCGAAGGCGAGGCGCGAAGTCACGAAGGAACAATGGTTGCCAAAGGACTTGGCAGCGTTGAGGGCCAGGCCGGAAGCTTCTTCGATTCGCCGAAGTGTCCCGTCAGGTCCTCGGGGCCGAAGGTCCGAGGTGGCACTGCGATAGAGAGGTCCCTGAGGGTGCCTTCCAAAGCCTCCATCGCATCCCATGCCACCACCGAGGCGTCGCTTAGAGTCCGGTCCCTCTTTCCAAGGGACACGGCGAGTCATGCTCTCTCCTCCTCCAGCGCTACGATTTGCTGGAGCAAGCCGTCGATCGCGCTCTTCGATAGCCGCATGCTATGCCTTCACCACGGCACGCTGTGCCTCCGCCGCGAGTGCCCAGGCATCGGAGATCGCCCTCGCGCCCTACGTCTCCAGCAACTGGATCCGCTCGTCCTTGGTGGCGTGGGCCTCTTCCGTAGCACAGAGCCAGTCTTCTAGCGCCCCTCGCTCGTGTGCACATGCCGCCTGCAGGGCTTGAGCGAGGGCAAGGGTCTGCACAGCGCAATTGTTAGTGAAGTCCCAAGTAACAGTGTAAATTGGCAAGGTCAAGTGCTTAACCTCATCTCCGAACCCTCTAGCGCGCCCTCTAGGAGCTCTGAACCACAGGATACTAGCGCCCGGCGGTCCATGCCGGAGTCCGCGCAGTCTGCGGCCCCTTAAAGAGCCCGCAGCATCTCCGGCCAAGGAATGAAGTTGGAGATAGCTGCCCGCTGAGTCTTCGTGCCGGCGACTTCAAGGGCGGCAGGTATCGATGACACATCTGAAGGAGGAAGGCCGGAGACTTCGCAGCCGCCTCCGGGTGACCTCGTTTCGGCTGATGTGGACGATGGAATGAGCGAGCAGATCGGAGAAAGATTCGCAAAGTCGTGGGGGGAGAAAGAGTTGCGCCTACCTTCGATGTGCCCAGGTGAGGCACGTGGGAGTGTTCGCTCTGCCTCTGTCCGAACCGCGGTGGCTTCATCTGCGTTAGGGGCGGTGAGTTCCCCCTCGGGCCGAATGGCCTCCCCGTCGGACTCCGAATCCGAACCGACCACGACCGCCACGGCGAACGCCTCCCTCGGTCGGGAAGGCGATCGTATCTGGGGCGCTTTGCCCTCGGGGACTTGGGCGATGCTTCCTCGGCCTCGGCGGCCACCGCGGGCGATGAGGCCTCGCCCTCCTAGGTGTCGGTGCCACAGCCCGTTTCCTCAGCGCCGCCTAGGGACTCCTCGCTGGGTGCAGCGTGCTCCACCTCCGCCTCCAAATCTGAGTTGGCGTACTCCGCCTCCAAATCTGAGTTGGCGTACTCCGCCTCCAAATCTGAGTTGGCGTACTCCGCCATGTTGGACCTGGTGACGGTCGCGCCTTCGGCTCTGGCAGGAATCGCCGGAGGTGCAGCCGACAGGCTGGATATGGTGGCGGGAGACCGGGCACTACACCGAGGGGGGACGCCTCCTCCTTGTCGTCACCATCGTGGCGGTGGGACCGGCCCGATGTCGGCGTGGCGAGCTCCAGCACGACGATGCCTAGAGCTTCACACACTCAGTTTATCCAACCCAGCTTTGCTGGGGCGGCCGCGGATCGCACAAGTCGTGCTCCTTGGCCGTGTACGGCCGAAGGAACACAACAACTGCGCGCTCTGCATCTTCCAGGAGAAGTCCTGCATGAGAAGCGAAGCATTGTGAAAAAAACACGCAGAGATGTCGAATGTGGTCTACGGCGATAGAACTCACGCGGGTCGGAGGGCGCCTGCAGCGATGACACGGTCGGCCAAATGTCGTCAGGCCGTATGGGCCTGGGTTGGACATGCCACCGGCTGGCAAGCGGCGCCACGCCATGCATCGTGAACTCCTCTGTGAGGTCCTGCATATTGAACTGGAGAGTGATCCCCAGCAGCCTCCGCGCCTTCAGCTGGTCTCAGCGACGTGTTGAACTCCATTGGCCGCCCCGTGCACTGGAGGCGGCTGCCGCTCGCCACTCAGTGGTAGAACTACCACTGCATCTAATGGGACTCCCACTACGCCCGTGTCGCGTTAGCGGGGAAGATCTTTGTGCACGGCGGCCGTAGAATGAAGTTCACACTGCCAAAGTTGGAGAAGTCCCCGCCTTCGAGCTTCTTTGGCTGGCATCGCGTGTCGTGCAGGAATGCGAAGAGGGAGGAACTGGGCAAAACACTCTCTGTTCGCGCCGCCCAACTGTAAATAGCCAGGCGAGCTATCACGTTGGGTGTCAGCTGCGCCAACTCCAGCTCGTAGGTCTCCAGGACGTCGCAGACGATCTTGGCTAACAGGATGTGGAGGCTGGCTTCGAGGTATGCGACGAAGACGATAGCCTCTGATTCCTTTGGGTGAGGCTCCATCTCGTCGCTCATAGCCAGGCAAACTGCGCCGCGGTCCGCCAACTTTCCCTCGCGAAGGAGAGACTGAATCTTCTCCTCTATCATGAGGATATGCCCAGCACGTTGGAGCAGGGGCCCTCCATCTTCTTCTGCGCCATCCACCGCTTGTTGCACTGAGATGGGTCACGCCCCACCAAGGTGTAATCCATCTCCGTCGCTGATGAGCTGCGCCGGCTGGAGGAGGTGCCACCACAAGGCCGGGGGGGCGTGCTCTTCACATTGAGCCATTAGTGAGCGTTTGCAGGACGCAGAGTGAGGGCAGCGTGTGCAGGAAGAGCAAAAGAGCGGCAGGGGAAGCAAATGAGCAAGTGGGGAAGAACGGTGGCGTGCCGGCGAGGGGGTATATAAAGCCTTCTCGCCTCCCCCATGCTCGAAAAGCGCAAATGCCAGGAGCTTGACTGTTCGCCTCCCCATGATCGGGAAGCGCGACCGGTGAAAGTCGAAAACACACGGTCGTGCGACCGCCTGGCAGCGCACGACGTGCCAATCGCGCCCCGCCACGTGTCCCACCCTCTCAAGAAGAAACGCACGACCGCGATCATGCGACCGCCTGACAGCGCACGACGCGCCAATCGTGCTCCGCCATGTGTCCCGCCCTCTCAGGAAGGAACGCACAACCGTGGTCGTGCAGCCGCCTGATAGCGCATGACACACCAATCACGTCCTGTCGCATGTCCCACTTCCTCAGAAAGGTGCGTACGTCCACAGTTGCACGACCGCCTAACAACCCAGGGGTCGGCGCCATTAAGACATCGTCTTCGGGCTGCGAGCCATCGGGTTGTACGTCAACTTCGCGCCCATAGGACAACCCCAGAAACCACATCGGCGGTGTGTCCGCTTCGGTCTCGTCTCCGCGGGCCAACCCGCCCTCGGCCCCGGCCTCGCGGGATGAGCCCGACCTCGCCTCGGCTTCCATTTGGCGGGGCGGTTCCGCCAGCAACTTCGACTTCGCTACTAGAGGGCTTCGTGCCCGTAGATGACTTTGGCAGCCAGTTCGACTCTGCGCCTTCGACGCGAAGCTGGGGCGCGTTGGCAAATCCATTTCTACCTAAGATCATTGAAGGTCACAGCCGTAGGGGCAGAGGGGACCAAATGGCTCAGTGACATGGCTTTGGCCCGTGAAGGCCTTCACCATGAGAGGCTCTTGTTATAGGGGTGGCCCCCACCTAGGCCCAACCGGCCTGTTAGAGGGTTGCAAAAGCCCAAAATGGGACATGTATAATGACTTAAATACCCTTGTGAAAGGGTTCTTGAGTGTAAGGGCATAATTGTAAAATACTTCCCATGTGAATATATATGTGGCCGTTCTGGGCATGGGGAAGGCCCAAGCATTGTTCATTTTGGGCATGTTTGGGAGAGCTCCACCAGCTCCAGATCCACGAAAAACAGCTCCACTCCACGAAATTTTACCCAAACGCTCCAGCTCCATGAAATCTGGATCCACCAAAATCCTGGATCTGAGGGCCAGATCCATGGATTTCATGGAGCTCCTCAAGGGGTGCTCCACCATAGAGTTGGGTGGTAATTACCCACCAATGCCACTGGTTACACACCCCATCCCACCAAAAGTGGTCATTCCCACCAAAACCTCAATTTCGTGGATCTGGAGCTGCTGTACAAGCCAAACACTCCATGGTGGGATCCCAGATCCACGGTGGAGCTGCTCCATGGTGGAGGTGCTGCTCCAGATCCACGTTTTCAGTGGTGGAACTCTCCCAAACTGGCCCTTTGTCATCTCCACTACCACACTCTCCTTTCACTGTATAGTCTGTAACCACAACACACACCAATTTTGATAAGTTGATAAAATGCTTTGAAAAGACTGTTTTGATAAGCTGTTTAGAAAACAAAACCATCCTTTTTATTTGTTCGAAAGGAATCATAAGACATTACGGCCCTCTTCTTTTTAGCTTCTAGAAGCCACTTTTCTATAGTAAATAGCTTTTAAACGAGTGTATTTTCAAGATGGAGTCTATAAATCAGTTGTAATACACACTGCAGCGACTTTATTTATATCGGCTAAAATTACATGTAAGTTTTTATCTCTTTATACTCTTTTACGAATAACTAAAAATTATAAACCACAAAAAAAAATAAAACTAAGGCCCATAAGCAGTAAGGCCCCTCGTTCCCTCTTGGGTTTTGGATCCTCGTGTTCCTCTCTCCCCCTCCTCACAAGTCACAACGCAACGCCGGCCTCCTCTTACCACACAAATCCTCACCAATTCCCCACCGATCTCTATCCAAGCCACGTCTCCAAGGTAGGGTTTCTCTCCTCCCTTCCCCTCTCTACCCCAATTCCGCGGTACATGCGCGTCTCCCAATCCAATTCGATGCAAATTTCGATGTTTCTGATGCTAAAGGAACAGCTTTTATTTCTTGCTAGGACATGTCTGAGATGTAGAGATTTATTAAGCTGATCCTGTTGCTGATTGGATGTTGTAATCCTGTGGCTCAATCGGATGATCTATGCGGTTCGAAGAATTGCGGGGCTTGTGATCTAGAAATGGAGCCGTCGGATCTGAACACCCACTTGCCGCCCCGCAAGCGGCTGCTTGCCGGATTCAGGACGGCGGCCACGGCCTGCGATGCTGAGCCGCTCCCGTCCCCGCTCGTTTCCGGCGATCTCGCTGCCCGCTTCCGTGAGATGATGGGCTCGGCGAACTCGTCGTCCTCCCCTGAAGAGATCATCCAGGCCGCGAGGTCGGCCGCCTCCGCCGCCGCTGATGCTGCCGCGGCTGCCCGGGCTGCAGCCGCGGAGAAGGCGGCTGTGGCTGCCAAGGCTAGGGCTGCTGCTCGGACTGCCATGGAGTTTCTCGATTCCATTTCCAGGGCCGGCGCATCGAGAAATGGCCTCCAACTCAAGGTAAAATCGAGGAAAAAGCATGTCCAGGTCAAGCTATTGTATAAGCCCAATGGGCAGGTAGAGGGGAAAGGAGCCTTTGGGGATGCTCCCAAGCCTCGTAGGCGCAAGGAGTCGGATGAAGATATTGCTCGGAAATTGCACCGCGCAATGAATAGCTCACCACGGATTTCTTACACTGGACCAAAGAGGCCCCGCAGCACCGCCGGTGGTGGGAAAGATGCATGGCCTGGTGAGGGTGGGGGTGATGCTTCCAATGGTTCTTCAACTCACTCGCCAATTGAGGTTGGCAGGTTAATTAACAGATGCTCTGTAGGCAAATCTAGCGAGAGAGCTGTTCCATTTTACAAAATTGAGGATCTCGATGATGCTGAAGACTCTTCTAAGCATGCTGCAAAGAGTAGGGATATTGCTGATAATGGAGTTGGAATTGGAAACTTAAGCGCTGGTCGGAAAGTTAAGATCAAGAGAAAGGAACTACTTTTGAACCAACATAATAGTAAAGAAACTGAAGAGCCCAAAGAAACAGGACCCTCTATAGATTCTATAGGATATTATGAATCAAAGCCAAATGGCACAGAAAAGCGAGTGAGTCTTGCAGATGCAAAGGCCCCCGGTGATGCTTTGGTGCCGATGAAGATTACATCTGTATGGAAGTTCAAGAAGTTTAAAACATCACACTGCTCTTCTGACAGCAAGATGTTGCACACCGTGTGTTCCTCGACTTCGGCGGCTGAAACCTCTGCTTCGGTGAAAGCTGATTAGTGAGGTACCTTAGCTTATAGTTGGCAGATGCTTGTCTTAGCTATGCTTGTTGTGAGATTTTGTATGTTGAAATTACTGTTCGGACAAACATGGAGAGGAGGTAATCTCTCTCGGGTAGATTCCCGCCTTCGATTTGATTTTTATACAAATGCGCTTGCTTTATGGTATATAAGTTACTGGGTATTTCTACCGAATTATTTCTGATTTGCACGTCCCATTTATGCCAGCAATGGTAGAGATTGTGACAAATTAGTGGAGTTACGAGTTATACATATCATTCTTACTAATGGTTCAATGAAACCAATGCCAATTCATATACTAGCTACTAGCTACTGTCTTCCCATGAGTAAATGACCCCTTTGCTCTTTCATGGTACAAATATGTTTAGTTCTTAAACCTTGGGAGGACTGACAATAATAGGCAAGAACTCATAATAGGCAAGAACTCTTCTCTTAATGGTGGTTCAGTTCTGTGCATTGCTCTTAACTACTGAAGAATTGATTGCTATCCTGACAGAATTAGAATCAGCGATTATTAAAGGGATCCAGCTAAGACCCTACATGATTGATCATTGATGCCTGAACGTTTTTTCATTAGTTCATAGATCCTAATTTCAACAGCTATCATTTTAGAATGTGACATGCTGGTCATCTTTCTATCTAAAATATGTTACTTAAATAGTTGTGCTATTTAGGGCTTTCCTAAGTTTAATTGTTAGTAGTTCACCATATTCATGGGTACTAATGAATGCTCTTTCAGATAGTTTGTTCATTAATACCAATATTAGTTTCCAAGTTCATAGCCATTTATGTGTAAACTTTTATAAGAGCAACTCCAGTAGGGCCCCTACTTGAGCCCTCAAACCTCATATTTGAGGGCTTGAGGCAAAAATAGAGGTCCAGCAGGGCCCCTACTAGAGCCCTCAAATTTGAGGAGCCCCTAAAATCCCCCCTTCAGCCCTCATTCCTAGGAGCCCCCTACTCGCTCTCATCCTTCCGTTTTTCCCGCGTCGGTGAAAATCCCCGCCTCCCGCTCGCTGCCCGCCTCCTCGCTTCCTCGGCTCCTCCGCTCGACGCCTCGGCTCGCCTCCTCCACCCGGCGCCTCGGTGAAAAATCCGCCGCCTTGCCGTCGCGCGCCAGCGCCTCGCCGGCACCTCGCTCGCCCGCGCCTCCGCCGGCGCCGCGCGTCGATGCCTCTGCCGGCGCCTCGGCTCGCCGCCGCCTCGCCGTGGTGGTGCCGTCCGCGGAGAAGTGGTGGCGCGGAGGAGGATCCGAGGCGTGGCGGCCGAGAAGGTGGAGAGTGGCGGCGCCGGCGGTGGGCACGGGTGAGAGAGAGAGAGAAGCGCGCGGCGAGAGGAGAGGAGGAGGCGCGGGTGGAGGAGAGGAGGAGCGTGGCGGTGAGAGGAGAGGAGGAGGCGCGGTGGGCGAATGGGTTGAGAGGTCGCCGTCGGGGTGGGGGTGTTTGGGACGAAGGCGGCGGCGCGGGGGGAGGAGGGGCGTGGCGGAGGAGATGCGGCGGCGGTGGCGTGCGAGGGGGAGCGGCGGTACATCGGCGGAGGAGCGGGAGGGCGGCGGCCCCCGAAACATCGGCGGAGGAGCGGCGCACCCGGGGGAAGCAGGTTGAGAGGAGGAGGCGCGGCGGCTGAGAGGAGAGGAGGAGCGCACGGGTGGAGGAGAGGAGAGAAATTTGAGAGTGACGAGTGGGTCCTACATGTCATTCTCAGTTGGATTGAATTTGAGGGCCCTGATTTGAGGGCTTCTGCTGGAGTTCAACTCAAAAAACAGAGCCCTCAAAAGTAGGGGAAACCCTCAAATCAAAAGTAGGGGCTCTGATTTGAGGGTTCCTGCTGGAGTTGCTCTAACACCATATGCTGAGAAGATAATATCACCATGCATGAGCATAGTGGCGCACTACAGGCAGTCCAATATAAGACCTTGCAACGCGTGAATTCCATTTTCGAAATGTTGATTAATCCTATTGCTGATGCCTTCAGGGTGCCTGTACGTTTTAATAACCCTAGAACATGAAATTCCCTTGATTTGGAAGGAAGGAAGCTCACTGCGCAAATGTAACAAGTTGTAGTACCCCCTGGCCTTGTGGCAGTAGGCTAATATGGAAGTGGTAGTAGCTACTTGCCGTAAGCACTTGCAACCAGCTCTTATGGAACCGCCCCCTCCCCCAAATGCACGCACGCACTGATGATGCAGCTAGCATGTATAAGTTGTCTTGCATGCATCTTTAGCATGTACCTGGCAGAGAAATGTTTGCTTCTGGTTGTCCAGTGGATGCATGCTCTTTCAGCTAACAGCTCACACGACGAGATGATGGTGAAGACTGGGCGAAAGCATTCTGAATTTTGACTGATGGTCTCATGGACCTAACATGTAGTACTCCAATGAAGTTTTAGACGGGTCCAAGCCGAGCCAGCTGTCTATGGGTTTGTTTGATATGGTTGCAGTTTATGACTTTTGGTTAAAATTTTTAAGTTTTAGCTATTTGTGACAGAGATTACGGAGAAAGATATTTGCTTACGATTTTGGTTGATACAGATATTGGGCTTTTCACATGTACTACAATTAACTTGTAGACTCCGTCTTGAGAAAATATTCCATTCAAAAGTTAGGTATTGTAGCAAAAGCCAAAAGTCGCTTTTAGAAGTCATTAACGAACTGGCCCTATGTGTTGCATATGAGCACAACTTATGTACTAGAAACACGTACTATGTTTGTTTTAGTGATGTGCCCAAGAGGCAATCATAAACAATTCGGTTTTATAGACTAAAAGGGATATTGATCCATATGGAATTAGGGTTCTAATGGGCCTACAACGTGGAAGCCCATTAGCATGCTCTATAAATATGTGGAGGTGGGGTTGCAGGTTTGAGAGACTATTGTGTTGAAAACCCTGGCCGCTACCTCCCCTCAGCTGTATCCCGAAACCCTAGCCGGGCGCATGGTGCTAGCACACCAGCGCACGACGTTCCATCTCGGACGTGTGGGCTTCGGTAGAGACGCTGCTGTGACTGCGGCGCTAAGCGGGACGATCACGAGGAGACGGTTGGACGGAGAACGTTCGACTACTACTTCTACATCGACGTGCGCTTCGTTGAATCGGCTGCATCAACGATACTTCCGCTACACTGCGCGTCTAGTGGTAACAATCTGCGATCTCTTACTTGCATGGCTTTCTGGTTTACGCGGTAGAAAATTTTATTCTGCGCTAGCATAGCGTACGCGTGTTCCTACAGTGGTATCAGAGCCATCCTGTGTAGTTTTTGATCTGGATTGGTCGCATATGGTTGATATGTTGTTTGTAGTAGATGCGATCTATTACTGTTCTTATGCTAGGTTCATGTGATGGATCTTTCGGTGCACGGGTTGATTAGATCAATCGGTCATAAGGGGTTGAAATAGGTATGAGTTGATAGCATCATGTGGCCAAAAAGATTAGTTCGTGCTCCTTCTTTGATGTACGCGCAAATTGCCCCTACCGACTGGAATCACCATCGGGGCTAACTGCGCGCACAATCAGTAGATCGAGCCAACAGATCGAGGTCTTGTGTTGCGGTCTCCTCAAGTATACCGATCGCGAGGATCAATGTGATTGATCTAATGAAAATTGAGACATTTTGAATGGCTCGGATTTGGGTTGATTTGATTGGCCCGATGAGATTTTCATAGCGATTTCATAGATGCGATCTATGTAATTCCGTGAGGTTAACTTGTTTTACAAACACATTCATGTTAGGGCGGTACAATGTGTTCTACGCTTAACTTGTTTTTGCAGGGAATGATGTGAATAGTATGGCATAGATGTATATGAGATGCATGTGTGTTTTGGCGGCCTGTGTGTCGTATTAATCACAACTGGGTTGAGGCTGTTCTTTAATTGTATAACGACCTGTGTGTCGACTTATGATGCTTGCGCTCCTCATGTAATTCATTTGCTAGCTATTAGTTGTAATAGTTTAGTTCTTTACCATGGAGGCTTCAAGCATGATGACAAAGAGGACAGGAAGTGTGGCGAAGGACATCACCGTGGAACAATGGCGATGGCAACCACTACAATTCAAAGGCCATACCATTCACAGTATAATGTGATTGTATGCATGTGATGTTTATTTCCTGTCATACTATTCTTTCATGTCATACACAGAGGATGTATTTTCATGTGAGAATAGCTTCTCTCGGAAAAATTAAGAATTTATTTGATGCCCTTCCAATTGCTGTGCCTATAAGAATTACGATCATTGTTTGGTAGGTCTGCCAAAGCAGAGTACCATCAACTAAATTGATCTATTAGGGTGGATGTTGGACATCCACTTACATAGTGTTGGTTTACTTGACAAGGCTATCAAATTGGATTTGGGCCTTGGGGCATGGTGTTGGGAGCCGGAGCATTGGATGCCACCTAACAAACAAGAGTCACATAAGATGTGATTAGCAAGCGTTGCTTACCTACGTCACTAGGTTTCTAGCGGTGATGCCAAAGCTCACTAGGGCTTAGTGAAATATGGATCTTGACTCACTATATGTTATTAGAGGGTATTTGATTTTAAATATATAGTGGAAGTATCTTTTGTTAAATTGTTTAATGGAAGTATTCACATAAACATAGCGCTGAATTTTCGCATATATTTTATGTTGTAGACAATGCCGCCATCTACTTCCTCTACACCCAGTTTTAATCTGCGATCTATTCTTGAGAAAGAAAAATTAAATGGAACAAACTTCATTGATTGGTATCGCAACTTGAGAATCGTTCTCAAGCAAGAAAAGAAGGAATATGTTCTAGAGGGTCCATATCCAGATGAACCAGCTGAATATGCTACTCGTGCTCAAAAGAATGAGTATGACAAACATTGTAATGACTCATTGGATGTTAGCTGTCTCATGCTTGCCACCATGACCTCTGAGCTTCAGAAGCAATATGAGAACACGGATGCCTACAATATGATTGTGGGTCGTAAAGGCATGTTTGAGAACCAGGCAAGGGCTGAAAGGTACAACACCTCTAAGTCATTGTTTGCGTGCAAGTTAGCTGAAGGAAATCCGGTCACCCTCATGTGATCAAGATGATTGGTTACATTGAGAGTTTGGAAAAACTTGGTTTTCCCCTTAGCCAAGAGTTGGCTACTGATGTGATTCTCCAGTCGCTCCCTCCGAGCTTTGAGCCAGTCATTTTGAATTTTCATATGAATGGCATGGAGAAGTCAATGACTGAGTTGCATGGGATACTTAAGTCACAGAGGAGAGCATTAAGAAAAGCTCCAATCATGTGATGATGGTTCAAAAGACTACCAAATTCAAAAAGAAGAATAATAAGGCTTTGAGCAAAGGAAAGGGCACGGGTAAAACTCAAGATGAGATCTCGAGTGTCAAATCTAAGCTTCAGAAGCTCAAGATTGGTGCTGCACTTGAAACCATTTGCTATCATTGCCAAGGGACTGGACATTAGAAAAGAAGCGCAAGAAGTACTTGGCGAGCTGAAAAGAAGAAAGGAAGTAAGACTTTTACTTCAGGTATAAATGTTATAGAAATAAATCTTGCTACATCTCATGTTAGTTCTTGGGTATTTGATACCGGATCGGTTGCTCATATTTACAATTCAATGCAGGGGCTGACAAGGAGTAGGAGTTTGGCAAGAGGCGAGGTCGATCTTCGCGTAGGCAATGGAGCAAGAGTTGTTGCGTTAGCTATCGGCACTTTACCATTATCTTTACCATCAGGATTAGTTTTGGAATTAAATAATTGTTATTATGTTCCTGCCTTAAGCAAAAACATTATTTCTGCTTCATGTTTGGGAGAGAAGGTTATGAGCTTAGAATAAAGAACAATTGTTGTTCAATTTATTTTAATGATATGCTTTATGGTCTTGCTCCATTGATAAATGGATTATATGTTTTAAATCTTGAGGATGTGCCTATTTATAACATTAATGCTAAGAGGCTTCGGCCTAATGATTTGAATCTCACTTATATCTGGCATTGTCGTTTGGGTCACATAAATGATAAGCGCATGATGAAGCTCCATAAAGATGGCCTTCTAAACTCATTTGATTTTGAATCATTTGAAACATGCGAGTCTTGTTTACTTGGCAAAATGACTAAGACACCTTTCACTGGTGTAGGTGAGAGGGCAAATGACTTGTTGGCCTTAGTACATTCAGATGTATGTGGACCAATGAGTTCAACTGCCAAAGGTAGTTTTCAATACTTCATAACTTTTACCGATGACTTTAGCAGATATGGATACATCTACCTAATGAGGCATAAGTCTGAATCATTTGAAAAGTTCAAGGAATTTCAGAATGAGGTACAAAATCAACTTGGCAAGACAATTAAAACCTTGCGATCAGATCGTGGAGGTGAATATTTGAGCCATGAGTTTGGTGATCATCTGAAGCAATGCGGAATTGTTCCACAGCTGACTCCGCCAGGAACACCTCAATGGAATGGGGTGTCTGAACGACGAAATCAGACCTTGTTGGACATGGTTCGGTCAATGATGAGCCAATCTGATCTACCATTATCTTTTTGGGGTATAGTCTAGAAACAGTTGTGTTCACATTAAATAGGGTTCCATCAAAAGCTGTAGAGAAGACACCATATGAGATATGGACTGGGAAGCGTCCCGGGTTGTCTTTTCTCAAAATATGGGGATGTGAAGCATATGTAAAACGTTTGACGTCGACAAGCTCACACCTAAATCGATAAATGCTTCTTCGTGGGGTATCCTAAGGAAACTAAAGGATATTATTTTTATAAAAGGGATGAAAACAAAGTGTTTGTTGCAGAAATGGTGTCTTTTGGAGAAAGAGTTTCTCTCAAAAGGAGTTAGTGGGAGCCAGGTGAGTCTTGAAGAAATTCGAGAGACATCGAGAAAATGTTTCAGCTCCTCACTGAAGCTCTCTGAGTGTACAAGATGTTGTACAACTTTGTGGAAGAGGCATCACCCCACGTAGGTGTGAAAGGCTACGTCAACTGCCAATAAGGTATCGGCATGACATTTTATTGTTAGACAATGATGAGCCTAAGAATTATGAAGAAGCGATGATGGGCCCAGACTCTGAGAAATGGCATGGTGCCATGAGATCCGAAATTCAATCCATGTATAATAATCAAGTTTGGAACTTAATTGATCCACCCGATGGTGTAAAAACCATTGAGTGCAAGTGGGTTTTTAAGAAAAAGATAGACATGGATGGAAATGTTCATATCTATAAAGCACGATAGGTGGCGAAGGGTTTCAAACAGATTTAAGGTGTTGATTATGATGAAACCTTCTCGCCCGTCACTATGCTTAAGTCTGTCCGGATCATTCTAGCTATTGCTGCATATTTCGATTATGAGATATGGCAGATGGATATCAAAACGGCTTTTCTAAATGGAAACCTAAGTGAGGATGTGTACATGATACAACCTGAGGGTTTTGTTGATCCCCAAAATACTAGAAAAATATGCAAGCTTCAGAGATCTATCTACGGACTGAAGCAAGCTTCTCGGAGTTGGAACATTTGTTTTGATGAGGTAGTCAAAGGGTTTGGCTTCATCAAGAATGAAGAAGAGCCTTGTGTTTACAAGAAGGTTAGTGTGAGCGCACTTGTTTTTCTGGTCTTGTATGTAGATGATATATTATTGATCGGAAATGATAGTCCAATGCTAGAAGCTGTGAAGTCTTCTTTGAGAAAAAGTTTCTCAATGAAAGATCTCAGAGAGGCAGCTTACATTTTGGGCATAAAGATCTATAGAGATAGATTGAAGAGGCTAATTGGATTAAGCCAAAGTACATACATTGACAAGGTATTGAAATGGTTCAATATGCAAGATTCCAAGAAAGGTTTCTTGCCTATGTCACATGGCATTAGTCTTAGCAAGACTCAGTGTGCTTCAACACTTGATGAGCAAAAGAAGATGAGTGCGATTTCGTATGCCTCAGCCATCGGATCCATCATGTATGCTATACTTTGTACGCGCCCAGATGTTTCATATGCTCTAAGTGTTATGAGCAGGTATCAATCTAGCCCCGTTCTAGCTCACTGGGTGGCTGTAAACAATATTCTTAAGTACTTTAGAAGGACCAAGGATATGTTCCTTATTTTTGGAGGTGAAGAAGAGCTCGTTGTAAAAGGTTACACTGATGCTAGTTTCCAAACTGATAAAGATGATAGTAGATCGCGATCTGGTTTTGTGTTACGCCTCAATGGAGGCGATGAACTGGAAAAGTTCCAAGCAAGAGAGGCGGTAGCTGATTCGACAACTAAGGTCGAGTATATTGCAGCTTACAAGTGCAAAGGAAGCTATTTGGATCAGAAAATTTGTTTTTGAGTTGGGTGTGGTCCCTAGTGTGTCCAGTCTAGTGGATCTCTATTGTGATAATAGTGGAGCCATTGCGCAAGCAAAGGAGCCTAGGTCACACCAAAAGTCCAAACATATACTTCGGCGCTATCACCTTATCCGTGAGATCATTGATAGAGGTGAAGTGAAGATTTGCAAGGTGCACACGGATTTGAATGTTGCTGATCCGTTGACGAAGCCTCTCCCACAACCAAAGCATGAGGCACACACGAGTGCGATGGGTATTAGATACTTACATGATTGACTCTAGTGTGAGTGGGAGATAATTGTATCAAGTCTATGTTTATGAAATTTTGAATAAGTTGTTATTTAATTGGTTCCTTGAATAATGATTGTATGCATTGATTGGCAAGTATGTGACTTGTTTGTGAAACTCTTTGTTTTATTTAATGTTATTCTAAGGATCCCTAGTCTTATGTCATTACGTGGGACAACAATGATTTATGGACTAGCACATGTATTGATTGATGATCATGTTTCACGGATCATGGATACAGGAATATCAAATCAATAATGTGGACACATGTTAGAGAACATGGTGTTGGATTGACCCACTCCGAGACGTTGTTGGGATTGTTATGTTAATATGTGCCTTGTTGGATTGACCCACTCCGAGACGTTGCTGGGATTGTTATGTTAATATGTGCCATCAAGCGATCTCGAGTGGTATACCTACTGGATCCTTCGACCTGAAATCGCCATTGTTTCTCACTATGTGTAGTGGTGCGCTTTGGGGCTGCCAAACACTACTCCGTGGCAGGTAGTTATAAAAGTGGTCTTCAGGTGTATCATGAAACATGGAATGGGATGTGAGCGGATTAAGATGGAATTTGCCCCTCCTACATAACAGGAGAGATATCTCTGGGCCCCTCGATGTGGTTGGATTAGGGAAGCGCATGACCATGCCAAGGTGATTAAAGAGTTAATCACAATGTGACTAACAGGTTAGTCATGAGTTGTAATCCACCACAAGATCGAGTGAATGGTTGAGCTATCACAAGGGTGGCACGAATCTCGCCTTAAGTTTGACTGGTATCGTGTGGTAAAGGGATCCAAGTGTGTGTATATCAAGGTTTAGCCGATATGATCTTTATGTGTATTCGGGAGTCAATATGCCCTGCTAGGTGCCACTATTGATTTATGGCTTGAAAAGGGTTTTCGGGTCATGGCTGTCTATACATGAACCTAACGGGTCACACACTTAAGGGGTTGGAATTGGAAAGCTTGCCTATATGATTGTCTCTAGTGCAAGTGAGAGATTGTTAGTGATGTGCCCAAGAGGCAATCATAAACAATTCAATTTTATAGGCTAAAAGGGATATTGATCCATATGGAATTAGGGTTCTAATGGGCCTACAACGTAGAAGCCCATTAGCATGCTTTATAAATATGTGGAGGTACGACTGCAGGTTTGAGAGACTATTGTGTTGAAAACCCTGGCCGCCACCTCCCCTCGGTTGTATCCCGAAACCCTAGCCGGGCGCACGGTGCTAGCACACCAGCGCACGGCATTCCATCCCAGATGTGTGGACTTCGGTAGAGGCGCTGCTGTGACTGCGGCGCTAAGCGGGACGATCATGAGGAGGAGACGGTTGGACGGAGAACGTTCGACTACTCTCGCTACATCGACGCGTGCGCCGTTGAATCGGCTGCATCAACGATACTTCCGCTGCACTGCGCGTCTAGTGGTAACAATTTGCGATCTCTTACTTGCATGGCTTCCTGGTTTACGCGGTAGAAAATTTTATTCTGCGCTAGCGTAGCGTATGCGTGTTCCTACAGTTTGTGTTTGCGGTTACGGTCGGTACTGATCTCATATACTATACAGACATCGTTACAACCCACATAGGCTTCTGGCTTTCAACTTTCTAAATCCAGATATACTATACAGACATTGTTACAACCCATGTCGGCTTCTGGCTTTTAGCTTCCTGAATCTAGAAGCGGGTTGGAATGGGTGGGCTTCTGTGGCAGCTTTTGAGAAGCCGTGTCTCGTGCAATCGAAGCCATTGCCGACCGAAAGGATAAGGCTGAGCATCGACAATTCTCATGCGCATGCTATCTCTCGCCACCTTTCCTTACTCATTGCTCTTACTCCCCCTACTCTTCGCTCTTGATCCGTCGCCACTGAGCTCAGTGTGTTTCATCATCGCTCCTACCATTGAGCTAGGCCGCCTCTGCCGGATTCGATGAGGAAGCTGTTGTCCTTGGCCTCTACCTCAGCACATTCCGCCATCGCTCACGCCGTCCCTTCTGCAGCGTCCACCTTTGTTGCTCCTACTATCCCCACCTTCGGCTACCGCACTAAAGTGTGTTGATGATGCTTCCGATTTGTCGTACATGTTGCTTTCTTTCGATTTCTTGCTTCCTATTTTTGTCATCGGTTCTTGCTTCTGACCAAAGATGTCATCCCTGGTTTGTCGAAGATATCATGCGTTGCTTTGCTTTGTTGAACATGGCATTTTTTGTTAGTTTCTTCATTTCTTGCTCGAATTTGCTTCTACACAGATGGACAAGTCTATGGCTACCTAGAGTGCAAATAGCACAGGCGTTTTCTTGGAGATATGCGTGGAAGAGGTCACCATGCATAACCAGCCTTTTGGGTGTCTTCACACGAAGGGTTACGACAACCTTTGTCAGAAATTTGTTGAGCACACTGGCTGGACATACCTGCAAAAGCAAATGAAGAACAAGTAGAATAATCTCAAACGGGATTATGCCACACAGAAGACCTTGAAGTAGCGCGTGTCTGGCCTTAGGGTCGATCCAGAGACTGGCTCTATCACAGCCGACGATTAGTGGTGGGAACAGATAGCCATAGTGAGTGTCATGCGTTACATTCACGTGTTGTTATAGGCAATTTCTCCGCATGACACCATGGCTCAGTTCTTGCTTGCCCATTTTTGTGGTTTTTGCAGAGGAAGTCCGCTGTGCTTAACTGTAACGTCCCAAAATTCAAGTATTCAAAAATATGAGATTTTTAAAAACTTTTCTTGCATTTTGTTGGTGTTCAAATTTTCTTTTGAATATTTATTTGAAATCTTTTCAATTTTGTGGCATCAAATTAATACATTGAGAAATAATATCCAAATTTAAATGCAATGATGGTGTTAATAAGAGGAATAGAAAAAAAAATCCAAGGATCTACACACAAACTAAAATGTAAGTGTTAAATAATGAACATAAAGATTAGAAATCCAATTTACTAGGCAAAGAAAAGAAATGGCCAAACAAATATTAAAAGCTCGCATTTAAATAATCAAACTAAGGATTCAAAATTTTGAAAATCATGCAAAACTTAAATCTAAAATGTCAAATATAGCTTCAGCCTTTTATTTTCTTTTCTTCTTCATTTTTTCCTCCTATCATTGCATGTGGGCCCTCTCTCTTTTTCCTTTCTCATTTTCTCTCTTCCCTCTCCCTCATCTCCCCTCCTCTCTGACCGCGGGCCCCTTCTTCTCTTCCTTCTCTCTTCCCCCTTCTTTCCTCTACGCGCGGGCCCCAGCCCCTGCCTCGGCCTCCTCCTCCCTCCCGTTTCCCCTCTGCGCACGGCCCCTCCCCTCCTTTCATCTTTTACTTTTCTTCCTTCTCCTATGCTACTCGCCGTGCGCTTGCCCGTCTCCTCCGCTCGCGTCACCCGACGGCACGACCTCAGTAGCCACTGTGCACCCGTCACCAAGCCTGTGCCCACGTCGCCCTCACATCGCACGTCGCGTCGCCATTTCCCCCGCCCCGCACGACGCGCCATGCCGGCCATGCCGCCGCCCCCACCGCATGCTGCTCCTGGGTCATCGGCTACAGTTTCCCCCACAGCACCCGCGCCTATAAATAGCCCCGGCCTCCCATTACTGCCCTACACCTCCCTTCCATTTCCCCTTGACCCGTGCTCGACTCCAGCTCACCCGCGCCTCCCTCCCCATTGCCGGCCGTCGCCACCTCCACCAGTGTCACCTCCTCCCCAGGTGATCTCTCTTCAATTCATTGTGCGGAGAGCAGCATCACGACGGCCCGAAGATTCCCCAACCTCCGGCCGGAGCTGCCTTCCGCCCCAGGTTGCCGCCGCCACGATCCTCCTCGCGCCGCCCATGGGTTCCACCGCCGGCTCATCTCGGCACTCCTCCGGCCCGGCCAATCACACGGTAAGGTTTACCCCTCCTCCCTCTAGCTCGTGCCCCTCTTACCTCGCCCCTCCTCCATGCCAGCGCCCCCGCCCCCTTTCCACCCTCACCGTCGGCCGCCCTGCGCAGCCACCCGCCCGCCTCGCCGCCGCTTCGGCCAAATAGCCACCACCCCTAGCTTCCCCGCCCCCAGTACAACCCGTTTTGCGGGTCACCACCCCCTCCCCGGCCACCGCCTGCCACCGGTGAACTCGGCACCGAGGGCAGCCCGAGGTCCTCTATTATTGCCTTGCCGCCTCTCACCTCTTCTAGTGTAATACTCATTCTCTGTCAGTCTGAACCTTCCGCCCACCTGGCTAATAAAGCATGCGCTAAAAACTAGCAGCCCCTGGTCACGAGTTCGAACTCAGCCGGCCGTATCTCTTCCACCCATTTTTAATTTCATTTTTGTAACCCATATCAAGCAAGTAAAATCAAAGAAAATTTGATAATAATTTAGAGAAGCTAATAAATTTAATTAGGATATAAAATAAGGTTACTTAAGATTTAATATTTGATTATTTACTATATGAGCAACTAATATAGCTTAAATAATTATATGAGGTCTAATTATCAATTAAAGGCGCGAATAAAATATGGTTTTGTTTAATGTCCAAGTTTAATAAAGGATCCTAATTAAAAATATATCCAAGTTAAAGTTAAGGGAAATAATTAAGTAATATGTTGACTATAATAATAAGAATTTAAATTAAAGATTACCCTTAATAAAAACTAAAACATGTGCCCCAACATTCAACATGCCACCATCAAATAAATACCAAGGGTAAATTTAATTAAATAGTAAGCAAGGCTATCACCTAAATGTATATATATATACAATCTTTTTCTTTAAAATTTAATTTGACCTAAATAACAACTAAAGATACATAAATTGATAACAAACTTTAATCAAAAGGGCATCTTTAAGTAGAAATGTCTTGTTAGAAAAATATATATATATATATATATATATATATATATATATATATATATATATATATATATATATATATATATATATATATATATATATACACATACATACATATATATATATATACATATATATACATATACATATACATATACATATATATATACATACATACATACATACATACATATATATATACATATACAATATACATATACATATATATATATATACATATATATATATATATATATATATATATATATATATATATATATATATATATATATATATATATATATATATATATATATATATATATATATATATATATATATATATATATATATATATATATATATATATATATATATATATATATATATATATATATATATATATATATATATATATATATATATATATATATATATATATATATATATATATATATATATATATATATATATATATGAGTCAATTATAATAAAGTAACCCCTAGGTCATCAGATGTTAAAAGTAGTCTACCTAATGTAACAATGCAAATAGTAGTCATCTCTAGCGTGTCATCGATAAACAAATCTCAACCATAGATTTAATTGAATATTGATAGGAAAGTATAATCTGGTATAGCATGCTCGTTCCTAGATAAATAAATTGAAAATAACAATAATAATAATAATAATAATATCAACACTATAATAATAATTAAAATATATGCAGAATATCTACGATATCTATTCCGAAGAGCACCTTTAATTAAAAGTCATGTTTGCGTATCTACTAAAATCCCTACGTCATCAAAATAATCTTACCACCTTGCATTTTAGTGAACAAGGTAATATTAGCACAACCTAAAATAATACATCTCGAATTGCTAAAAATAAGAGCTATAAGATTAATTCGATAAACCAGGAATCACATACATCGTGTATATAACTCATACCTTAACTCTTAAAAGCTAACACTAGACAAGACAATACCCTACACCCCAACTATAGTCTTACAACTACCCCTAGGTCCAGCTTGGCTCATGGAACTTCCTTGATAAATATAAAAATAATAAAAAGAAGTTATCAAATAAAATGGGTTAACCCGTGGTATTCAATAGCCGGCTAAACTTAGCCATCCTCAAATCCGAGGCAGAATATTCTTGTGAATATTCTAGTATCATGAACTTTCCTTGGCAATTGCCTCGATAAATCTTCCTTTGCCATTTAATCACTTCGCTCTAGCCCCGTTTGACTCCGACAATACTCTGCGCCCAATCAACCTTGTCCCAAATCACCTATTTCATCATAATAAAAGCTATCAATTTCAATTGGGATTATTTGGGTCTTTTGAGTTATTTGCATTTATTTAGATTCAGTTGTTTATCGTGTAATTAGAAATTGAAGTACTGAAGATTCAATGGATCAAGCGAGATCAAGATCGAGATGAAGATAAAAACCGGAAGTTCAAGCCCATCGAACGAGAAAGCTTTGCGTGAGCTCAAGACCGCGGTAAACCGCGCAAGGCGAGTCAATACTTTGATCATGTTGAACCTACATAAACTGTAAATTACTTTTGTTTAAATTATCATGTTGCATGCTATTATTTTATATGCAAATACATGTTTAATTTAAGATTATAGTTATATGCCCACTATTTAACTTGATTATATCACACCTTGTTTGGAAGATTTGAATATTTGAACCTTGTCCCCTTAGCAAAATTATAATAATAACCTTTTGAAAATAAGTCTGTAATTATACGCCATGCTTAGTATTGCTTAGACATTCAGAGTGCTGAAATGCCCCAAGCATCACTTTTAATCATGAGGAAATTTGGTTGGGCAGTCATGGTGGTAATGACTGGTATATGTTAGAAATGATTATTTTATGCTCCCAAAAAACCTCAAATTGCTTATTTATCTAGGCGGATGGTTCGGGGGTATGGTGCAGGTGATGAGGACATCACTTCTTTGGATACACACAACACTCCTCCACTTGACATTCAAGGACCAATCACTAGAGCTCACGCCCGACAATTGAATTTACAGGTGAGCTCGTTCCTAAGTACTTCTTTTTGTTCATTTGAGAATAGATTGCTACCTAATGATTTAATTATGATTAGGAACCATGGAGAGGACCTGGAAGTACTTAGAGAAGGGCTACGGGGCGCATAAATCCAGCAAGGGCGGTCGAATCAAGTTGGAGGCCCAACTCAAACCGACTTCGAATCCAATTCAGAGTCCAGAACCAGGCCGCACTAAAACGGACGCCCAGATCGCATCCAGACTTCGTTTTGGACGTTCTACATATGTATGGAAAGCTAAGAAGAAGACCTTGCCAATGGCGCTGGTCCCATGTCGAAATTCCTTCTGAGTCAACGGGAATCGTCGAAACAGGTGGACATTCAGAATCTGTCAGGGTGCTGCGCCACCGTCTTTTGGGCCGTTCGGCTTTGTATCGTGTTGGAGCCCATTAGGGGCGCGTCCAGGGGTTTTGCACGCCCCTCACTCCTTTATATCCAGCCACCACCCCCACCATTAGGGTTGGGTTTTGCTTAGATTAATTCTCTTTGAACAGTTTCGTCGTTCATCGGTTTGTGAGACCCCAACTTTCGAGTGCTACATCAATCCATCCGCAATTCAGTTGTGTTCTTCCTTGTTCTTGCTTGTGTTCTTGATTCGCGGCGAGATTAGCCTTCTTGGCGAGTCAAGCGGGCCACGCACGGTTGATAACCTGAGAAGACGTGGTGCTGCGATTGCGGGGTTCGGAACGTGTCGTTCGGAAGCCGGATCGATTTGTGTCGCGCCTCCACCAAATCGAACATATCCAGAACCTGTTGAAAGATCGGGACCCCGTCCCCATCAGCAGGGGTGCACGAGGATGTGGTTTGTGGTAGAACCACCCAGATAACTCGAAGGACTAAATCTTGTCATGACCTCCTGTGTAAAACAAGTACAACCACAAGTCTGTAAAGTACAACTTGGCTTAGTAAATTTACCGGACCCTAAAAGTCACCATCATCGGTGGAGGAGGAGAGGTTGTGCAAGTGGCGGTCTGTGTGACGGCTTGAACGGGACACTCTATGAGTGACATTCTTCTGCGGCGTGCTAGCAGTATGGGAAGTAAGCTGCTAGGCGCATAGGAGGGGAACATCCCGCACAACTTATGGGACCTGCTGCAAGCGAGATAAGCCCATATGGTTGAGATGATGGAAGGAGCGAGGTACTTTGAACAGTTACTGTGATGGTTGGCTCAACTGCACGACTAAGGAATCGTGTGGGGGTAACGAGTAAACCGTCTCTTGTGGGTAAAGTGTGCAAACTCTGCAGAGTCAAAACTATTCAATTAGCCTGCCCACGATCAAGGGCGGACATGGGAACTTAACCATATATAGTTCTATTTCAAAAACTTTGTGGGTGGAAATGGAAAAGTGGAGGGTAGTGGAAAGCCCTGTTTTGTGTTGCCCTGGGTGTCATCCCAGTTATAATGTAAGCGGCTATAACGCTGAAGGTCTAGCATATGGTGCAGAGACCATGTAACGGTGGATGGAATCTAGATCGCTATTATTATTACTGCATTCTTTCATGCATTATGTTTTAGTTCAAAACTGCTAGATCTCAGGAAATTTCTATATATCATATTTCAACAAAATAAAATACTTCTCTGCCTACAAAATGATTAGAGGGGGAGAATAAATAGAGTTATAAACAAAGAAGATGGATGCTTGTGGTAAACACACAAAGATATTAGTGGATTTCATGTCGATAATCAAAAGGAAATGATAGTGTGAATTCTAGGAAAATAAAATTGGTGGATTCAAATTAAATGGGTTGGATTATCAATGGATTGTAGAGTGAATAGATTGGCTAGATGAATGAATTAAAGGATTTTTGAAGAATTAGGGAGTGCGAAAGTAATTGCTGGATTACGACACTGATATATAAATTCTTGGGAGATGTTGACAATATTGAGGTTAATGGAATCAGTTACTAGATGAGTCAATTGAATTTTCGGGAATTTAGAGGTATGATAACAATTATTGGAGTATGAACTTGATCAATGATATTCTTGGTGGAGGTATACTAGTGAATTAGCTAGAGATAGATAATGTAAAATAAGGTTGATTAGTGGAAGAGCAAATAATGGTTTTGGATCAATAACAAAAATGATTGAATTGTTAGAAAGTCCTAATATAAATGATATCGGTGGATTTAAAAATAATTATGATGGATAATTGTTCGAGTCAGAAGTGAAGAGTTGATGAATAGCAATCATAAGATTAGATTGTTAGGAATCTAGAATACAAAAGATATTGGTGGATCTAAAATAAATGATGATACTCGTTGTTTGGAGTCTTAGATAGCAATCAATAAAGAAAGTGTATCTTCGGTGGATTAAGTCAATTATGCAATCGCTGGGTGAAGCATTAGGCAGCAACAATAACGCTATGATTAACAATAACAATAAATAGAATCTTGAATTAAACATGTATTTGCATATAAAATAACAGCATGCAGTTTGATAATTTAAACAAAAGTAATTTGCAGAAAATGTAGGTTCAACATGATCAAAGTATTGACTCGCCTTGGTCACGGTGGGGTGGTTCTTGGTTGTCTTGAGTTTCTAAATTAAGCTGCTGCCTCGGCTTCTTCCTCCTGAGCCTCGTACGCTATTTTTAACGTGTGCGAAAATTTGGATACAAAGAAAAGGCAATCAGCAAACCAAATAAACATTCACCAGAAAATCCAAATAACTCCAATATCAGATTTTAGTTTCATTGGGTAGACATGGGTTAGAGACAAATTTAAAGATGTGTTTCATTTGCTTTGGTGCTAAAGTAATCCCACTTTGATTAATTAAAGTTTAACCATAGTCATTTTTGTATAATATATTCTCTAATTACATTTGGGCGTTATATCCTAGTTTGCTAATAATGTCTTATAGCCTATCTTGCTAATGGTTGATTTCTACACCCTTTGTTTAATGGGTCATTATTTTATGTGAGCATTCACCCTAATCATACTATTACTTAACCCTCTCACTTGACAAAGAGCTAAAAGAATTACTCATGTCATACCTATACCTAAGTATTATCTTCTAGCAGATGATAAATATCCATAATCAAAAGTCCCTGCTATACCCTTAGTTGGAAACTGTAGGAATTGTTACACAAGCTAGGTCAAATAGGATATTGGCTACTACATGTGCCATTTTAAGTTATGTTTAATCACTCATTGAATTTTATTTGCTAAAGATTTAAAAAGGGTTATTCATTATATATGCACATACATACATATATAGACATATATGAAATTTGCTAGCAGATGTTAATACCACTATATATTAATCATGTTCCTACACCACCTAAAGTTTGCCTTTATGAATTTTTCTCCCAGATTTTCCTTTGCTAATCCCTCCTAGCTCTGCACTGTGCTGATGCTCATTCCAACCCGCCCCAAAAAAATCGAAATAAAATCCCGCTCGGCCCGGCTGAGCCAAAGGCTCGAAGCAGTGCTAGGCGAGCTAAAGGCGAGCAGGGCTGACCAAGCCGAGCTACGGGTGTTACCGCTATACTAGGGCACTATATTCTTTTGAACGGCGGCGGCAGAGGAGCGAGAGAGAAGGCGGGGCGGAGACGGCGCGACACGGTCGGCGCAAGTTGCCGAGGGATGGGGTGATGGGCAAAGCAGGGCGCCAGTGCGAGGAACCCGATGGTGGGGTCGGCGAGGCCGGGACGCCGGAGAGGGTCGGCGTCGTGCGGCGACGGCTTGAGGAAGAGCTCGACGCCGGCGACGGTGAGGTGGGGAGGGGCTCGGTTAAGGGTGGCGTCGGTGTCACGGTGTTCGGGAGAAGGTGTGGGCGCCAGGAATTGGGCTAATGTGTAGTAGGGCGGCGGCGGGCTAGGTGGCCGGCCGTGGGGAAGAAGGGGAGCTCCGGTGAAGGGGGAGGCACAATGGTTCAATTGCTCTTAGGAGGAGGGAGCGGGAGTGCGGGGAGAAGCTCGAAGGCTTTGGGCGGGCTTTATAGTTGGCGAACTGCGCAGGCGCCGAGGAGGGCCCATGGCGGCCATGCGCGGCAGGTGGAGGTGGTTGTCCTACGGTGAGGCGCTGCAGGATCGGGCGTGGGATGCTGGCGTGTGGGAGCAGAACCGTAGCACGGCGGCCACTGTGGGTGACACTATGGCGTAGCCGGCCGCTCCGAGGCGGCGGACGCGGCGGGGCGGCGACGCGGCGGCTTTGCAAAGTGCGCGCGCGGTAGGTCGGCCAACCGCAACGGTGACTCGGTGGTGACGCGAGGATGTGATGGCGGTGGGGCCCGGCGACGTGCGCTCGAAGCTGCGCCGGCGACCTCCGGTCCGAGGCATGCGCCGGGATCGGGTGGGCTGTGATGATGGCCCGGGAGGAAAGAGGGGAAGAAACATTCGGCCGGAGCTGGGTAAAGAAAATAAAGGAAATGGGAGGAGAAGGGAAGTGGGCGGGGCGCGGTCGGGCGATCGGCGAAAATCCTCTCCCCTTTCTTATTTTTATTGCTTTTGGCTTTAATTAATTTGTATTGTTATCCCCCATTGTTATTTTTGTTACCTTTTTGCTGCCACACAAATCCTTGTGTATTTTTGCACTTTAAGAAAGTTCCTGGTTGTGCATTAACATATATGTATATCTATATATACAAATGTTTAGTTATATATATACATACATATATACATACATACATATATATATATATATATATATATATATATATATATATATATATATATATATATATATATATATATATATATATATATATATATATATATATATATATATATATATATATATATATATATATATATATTAATGTAGGAAAATTGGTTCTCTAGCACCGAAAGTTCTGTCTTTTGGAAAATACCATTAAAAGTTTAGATCTCAGGAAAATAGCTTGAAAGTTACAAGTTACTTGAAAATTAGCACTCTGTTATCTTTTAGACATAACGATGTTAGATAGGACAAAAATGCCCATTGCTCTGGTTCACATGGTCGTTCTTTGTTTGCTCAAAATGAAAGCGACAACAGTTGCTACTTGACAATATAAAAATATAAACTAATATAGCCGCACTATGCACAAATAATCAGATGGAAAAAGACAAACTCACATGACAGAATTTGTCTAGATTAAACTGACCAACATTCGAGTCATAGATCAGTGATACATTTCAAGGGCTACTGAATACATAACAGGTTGTTTTGATTGACAAAAGCATGGTTTGACAATACAAATTCAAAGCACTAATTTATGATCAATCTTCTAGCAATGCCCCCTGGTGAGATTGCCTGTTCTGCTGCCATTCTTCTAGTTACAGGCCCTGTACTAGTTGGAGTAGATGGTGAAGCTGCCATGCTTCTCGTTGTTGGCCCCGAACTGACCGGTGGAGTAGAAAAGAGTTTTGATGTCCTCCTTGATTTTGAAGGAGCTTGTGCTACAGCATTACTAGAGCTGGAAGCAACAACTCCTCCTTTCCTCTTTCTGTCAACAAGAAAATAAGAGGGGAAGGACCTAAGCCAAGAATGAAGTGAAAGATGCAAAAATAAAAAAGAAAAAGAAAAAGGATTAACATTACCTGGATTTGGCAGGAATTAAAGGTGGCAATTCAGTATCGAGTTCTGCTGGGGGCTCACGGCATGTCTTCTCAATATGCCCAAACTAGAAGCATCTTTTGCATTGGTAAGGGCCTCTTTTTCCAGCCTCACCACTACTCTTGATTCGGCGAACTCTCGGCCTACCTGCAGGCCTCTCTAGCTTTGGAGGAACCATCACAAACCCAGGATCCACTACAGGCCACTGTGTCTTGTCAACCATCGGGTTAATGTCAAACTGATAAGTAGCTTTAAAGTGTTCAACTGAGTAGTAATCATGCACATAGTCCTCCATTTTAATTTGTCTCAGGGAACCAATAAAAGCTATAACATGGGTGCAAGTTTTCCCGGATAGTTGCCACTGACCACATGAACATGTTTTGGTATCAAGGTTGACTGCATGTCTCCAAGATGTGTTTTCCCTAGTAACTCCAGATATCTCAGCTTTAAGACCACCACACCCTTTTACTTCATAAGGCAAGCATCTACTCTTCATGTTTAGCTCATGAATAACACTTGGAAGGATTGGTCCTACAAGTTTGGTAGCTATAAACTGCCTTGCTGCTATCTTTTCCATGATCTTGCCTCGTATAGCATCCATGAGTGTATCTACAGGAAGCGACTTGTAGTCCTTAATCCAATTGTTAAAGCACTCTGATATGTTGTTATTCACATAATCAACCATGCATTCTCCTAAGAACTTAGCTCTTGACCAGATTTGCTTGTGGTTTGCTTGCAAAAAAAATGATTGCTTCTGGACTACACTCTGCTATTTTGTCCCATAGGTATTGGTGCCTCTGAAGTGTACATGCCCAAGCACAAGGCCACATGTAATTCAACACATGTCCTTGGAACCTCTTCCTGAAATTTTTCATGAGGTGCCTAAAACACTCTCTATGCTCAGCTACACCTTGGAAAACCTTATGGACTGCCTTCTCGAGTCCTTTACATGCATCTGTATGGATAGTCAATCCAGGAGGCGTCCCTATTGCTGTCCTCAATTGTGTCATGAACCATGTCCAATTTGATTCATCCTCTTTGGAAAAAATACCATAAGCGACGGGATACATCCAGTTGTGCCCATCAATTGAAGTTGCCGCTGCTAGCTGTCCTTTTTATCTCCCCGTGAGGTGGGTTGAGTCAACTCCAAGGTAGGGTCTACAACCAACCAGAAAGCCATCCACACATGCTTTAATTGCTACAAACATCCTACTGAAATGATTTTTACCACCTATCTTTTTGCAATCGATCACCACAATGCTTCCTGGGCATGTTGCCTCTAGTTGAGCTTTGAAACTCCACAACATTTTGAAACTATTCTCCCAAGTGCCATGGAGCTCTTTGAGTGCCATTTGCCTTCCTTCCCACACCTTGCTATATGATAGTTTTATTGGAAATTGTTGTTCAAGCTGCTGCTGTAGCTTCTTTGCTCCTACTGTTGCATTAGCTCTTATTACATCTGCTGCCCTGTTGGCTATCCACCCTTTTGTGGCCTCTTTTCCCTTCACCTTGCTTGCGCTTGCACATGTATGTCCTTCTGAAATTGAAACAATCTGCAATACAAGATTATGGAGGTGTCAAGAAATGTAATATCAATTAATTAGTAATGCAAAAAAAACAATGTTCACAATGTACTATCAAATAATCACCATGAAAGTAGGACAGCCATGGAGTTTCTTTGCATGAATCTTCCAATTACAGTGTAAATCCGCACATCTTGCCCTATATCTTGTCTTATCACTATGCACTACAAAGGTCTCAAACTCTTTTTTGATGGCATATTGCTTGATAGTTAGCATGAAGGCATCCTTGTCAACAAATGTTGAATTCTTCTCTAATAAAGGATTATCTCGGTCATACGTAGTCTGTTTAGCAATTGCATCATGTATCATAATGGCTTCATCATCTAGCACAACATCAGGATCAAGATCAGCACCACTCTGTTCATTTTCTTTTTTCTTCTTTGAAGGTTGTACTTTTCCACTCTTAGCTTTTTCAGCACCTTTTGCATCACCTCCAACTGTCTTCTTCTTGAAATACCTCCATTCTTCATCAACCCCAGGTGGATCATCTCCTTCCGCATCAAAACCAGGATCCATATAGTGCTCTGTCTCTTCCTCCTCTATTCTATCAGGACCAGCTGTTGTAACTCCATGTTGTGGCTCCTCTGCCCATACTAGATCAGCAGCTTCAGCAACTGAGAGCTCATTTCTTGGTTGAATCTGCAACTCACTCTCCTCAATTCTTGGCTGAATTTGCAACTCATTCATCTCATCCACAACAGCCAAAGAGTCATGACATCTGTTCATCTCAGATCTACCCACAGTCATGATAAACTTGACAATTTTTAATGCTCACAATAAAGTTAACAACTCTTGGTCAGTACCAAGACAAACCATTTGACCATTGTGTCCATCATACCAGAAGTTTGCCTCTTGATTGCTTGCCCAACTATAGTGTTTGAAGACATCTTTCTCCATATCGATAATGGAATACTCATCTGAATCGACCCACCAAGACAAAGTTCTGCCTTTGCGGTACACAGATCGACCACCCTCGACCGTTGAGAATGAGGTGACATCAAGCATTCTTCGGATCGATCCTGAAAGAGTAGTAGTACAGAAAAATTAACATACTGTACTGTTGCACTTCAGATCAATCATCGAAGAACATACACAACCAATTACCACTCATGGGCCACAAATTGACCAAAAATTTCAGATCAACTCATGCATAATCATAGTTAGGGTTAGGTTTTGAGTCTTACCCTTCAGGAGTGTCAGGGGGATGCATCTTCAACTCTGTAGGGGCGCCATGTTGTGGTGAAGCGGTGGATGGTGGCTCCTGAAGGTGCAGCAGCGTGCCTTGCGGAGGAGGAGGGGTGGCACCACGTGAGGAAGGGGCAGCAGCACCTGAGAAGAGGGGGCACGACTCCTGTGGAGATGGGCGGCGGCACCTGGAGCAGGAGGGCGCGCGCTGCGGTGCACCTACAACAGGAGGGGTGGCGCACGTGCAGTAGGAGGGCCTGGAGGGGTGGCCATTGGAGGACCTGCAGGAAGAAGGCGCAGCACACTGGAGGAAGAAGAAAGCAGGAGGCGCAGGACTCAGGTGAGAGTCGATAGGAGGAAAAGGATCGATACATTTTTGTTCTATTCAGTCAAGGGCACTGATGTCATTTCTCATATGCATTCTAAGCAAAACTGAGATTAAAATGGTCAAAATCTAACGGAGTGCTAATTTTCGATGTAACTTGTAACTTTCAGTGCTATTTTCCGGAGATCTAAACTTTTAATGGTATTTTTCGAAAGACAGGAACTTTTGATGCTAGAGAACCAATTTTCCCATATATATATCTGCATGTGATCACATATGTCTTCCTCTTGATTTTATGTGATTCTCTTATGAATACCCATCCTTAAAATTAGCTACATATATATTTTGATTATGCCTATTTTATTATTTTATTTATTTATTGATTTACTTATATATATATTTATATCTTTAGGCACCTCTCCCTTTAATATCCTTTGACCTCTATTTATTTATTGCCAATATTCTCATGTACGTTGTTTTCAAGGATGAATTTCTATGTTTAAACTCAATTCTCTCCCTGTCTCTTATGGATCATCTTTTCATATTCTTATTTAAAATTTTTAATTCTCTATTGTTTAAACATGTTGGTTTTCTTCTTGTTCCTTTTTAACCTTTGGAATTATTATTATTATTTTAGCCATGATTGCTATCTTATGTTTGAAAATTACTTCCAGTTATTATTTGCTTAGCACAAAACTCAGAAAAACCCAAATAAGATTTTGAACCAAAATTCAAATTCCATTAAAATGCAGATAAAAGCTTTAAATTTCTCAAATTTTTAAACATCCAAAATTTAGGATGTTACAAACCTACCCTCCTTAAATGAATCTCGACCCCGAGATTCCAGTAGAAGGAAGCAAGCGGGGCTAAACTGGCTAGCAATAGGTTCCAGAGCTTTGCTTGGTGTGGTGTCCTTTGGCTCGCAAAAGTAGGAAGTGAGTTCGCCCAAGAAGGAGTAATGCTTGAAGAAGTTTAAAAGAGAAGAGATAGACTTGTTCCTCCAGGTAGGTCGTAAACTTCCAAACGCTTGCTTTTTAACGTTGTTGTCTTCACGCCTTCATAGAGTGGAATAGTCACACCACCTATTGGGCATATGATGGGTGGATAGTGATAGCCTATGTCATAGGGAGTAGACGGCTTTAGGGGTGCAGATGTGATAATGGGTACATCTGTATGGCGGTCTTTTGCCCTTATCGGAATCCCTATCTTTAGCCTGCTACACTTGGTGTTTCAAGTTTTTTTAACACCCCTACGATGGCTATTTATCCTGGCAGTTTTCCAACATTCTTGCCTGCTCTTGCTACCCCCCTTAAAATTAATGTCACTAGCCATTATTCGTTCCTTCGAGCTCCAGGCATGACGGGTCCTATGGCGATTTGATTTATGGTTCCTCCGAATAGGTAAGGAGAGAAAGTTAGCAGAACAGAGTCCTTGAGTCTTGGTCTTTGTGCCAGTTGAGGCTTTTAGTTGGAAAGTGGTGAAGGCTCCACTTACCTCTGATCGCCTTGACTCTGGCTATCGAGCACCTTGCTTCTGTGGATCCGATGGGGTTTTCAGCAAGAGGTGAAAGGGAATAGCATGAGTTACGGATAAGGTGATCTAACCCATCCTAATTTTAAAGGAGCATACCTAGAGAGCTAGGCTGATATACAAACCAGACAAATTTTCAAAAGCAAGCATTTCCCGTGACTGCGAAATAGGATGCCCGGGGCAAGAAGGTGGTGCACAGGATCTGGGTGGGCAACACTATTAAGTCTGCTAGGAAACCAAACCTTTCCATGGTAACTTCTACCCCAGGGCACGCTAGGGTGGCGAAATGATCCTAGCAGGTGAGCTAAGTGCCTGTAGTTTCTTAAAGGTTAGGCAGGTATTCCAAGCTTATACACAAATCTCTTGGCTATAAATGAATGCGAAGCCCCAAAATCAAATAGAATATGTGCTGGTAATGTCTTCACAGAGAACGTACCCTTCAAAACTCTGACAGCCTCCTGGGCCTCGTCCACGGTGATGTGATTGACCCGCCCACGGTTTGGAGTTGAGGCCACCTTGTTGGTTTGCGGGGTCTGGTTCCCTTTGTTGGGCGCTGACGCTTGGCCGCAGACCGGAGTGGTCCCTAGGTCAAACTTTATAGGAGTAATCTGCCTTTGTGGGCATTGGCTGATGAAGTGCCCCATTTCCCCACATTCGTAACATCTTCTGCCGGAGGTAGGGTTAGTCCTAGTGAACTGACTTGCTGGGCATGGTGTTTGAAAAGAGCTGCTGCTTGGACGGGGTGCTGGAATGGGACTCTTAGGCTGAGCTGATCCCGAGAAGGAGGGGTTGTTAAAGAGCTTTTGAACAAACCTTCCATGGGGTTGCTGAGCCACTTGCTAGCGCTTGCGGCTGGCTTCCAGGGTTCTCTCATTCTCCAGAATCAGAGTCTTATTCACCAGCTGATGAAAGCTGGTGAAGTCTTGTACAATCAGCTACACTCGCAGCTCTTCGTTCATCCCTACAAAGAATCTGTCAATCTTCTCCTCTTCATCCGCTACATCCTTTGGGGCGTAGCGGGCGAGTTGATTAAATGTCGTGAGGTATTCACCGACTGACATGCTTCCTTGTTTTAGTGTGCGGAACTCATTCTTCTTCATCCGCATCACACCGGCCGGGATGAAGTTGGCTTTGAAAGCTGCTTTGAACTCAGCCCATGGAATAATCTCTGGGTTAACTCCGACGGGGGTGTCATCATGTCCCTTAGCTGCCAGATAATTTTCCCACCATGCAGCTGCAGTTCCCTGAAGCTGGTGGGTAGCGAAGATAACTTGGTCATTATCTGCAATCTTGCCCAAGCGGAGCTTCCTTTTAGTGTCCCTCAGCCAGTCTTCTGCCTCCAAGGGCTCATCTACTCCCGCAAATGTGAGGGGGCGGGTTCTTATGAAGTCACTAAGATCTGAGCTGTGGGTGGGGCGTTAGGCTACTGGCCTGCATAGATGGCTTGCAGGAGCTGTGTTTATTGCGCCATTGAGGGGTCGGTGGGCGGGGGTGGGAGGTTTACCCCTTGACTTGGGCCTCTTCCCCGACCTACATGCTGCGCCTGTTGACTAGCTTCAACTTCAGCCTGCATGTCGGGGTTTGCACCTGCCTGAGCGCGAGTAATCCTTTGACTAGCCATCTGCAGGTATAGCTTTATAACTTAGAGGCTAGTACTAGTCAAGTGGGGGAAACGTCAACCCGAAATAATCACATAAAAAGAACCAAATCGAATAAGATAAACGACAAAACGATTCTCAAACACAAGGCCATTATTAAACACAAACAATAGATCACATAGCCAGCTTTTATAACTCATAGACTAAGCTGGACTTTCCCGATTACAACTAAGCACTTAGAGTTCATAGTAGTACGACTACATGGCTGGGGAAAATCTAACATAACCACCACTACTATGATGGTTAGTGCTCGAATTATACAATACTAGTGTCAGTATCTTTTTAAAATAACAATGAAGGGTGTAGTAGAACAGATCTAGGAAGGATACAGAAGGAAATAATACGCTATATTTTTAGAAACTCTTTTTATAGATTTTCAAAATTGTGAACCTAGACTCTTCTTAATAACCATTCTATGGCTTTACCCTACAGTCGTATGCTCTGATACCAGCGCTGTCAAACCCGGATTTTTCAATCCAGAATCTCCTGTGAAACCACTGCACTATTCCCTGGATCAGTAGATAGTGCTCATAGGTACATTGCTGCATCATTTCATACATCTCATGAATCACACCAACAAATAATAATATTACATGGCTGAGTTTGAATTATACCACATCGGGCAATGGTTTTACATAAGGGCCGATCAGGCCAAATGTTCACATTACAAAAGTATAACAGCAGAAGCAAAAGCAAAGTAGACCTTTAATCCACAGGCAGCGACTGGGGGTAAATATGTGCCATATTATTATTACCCAAGTTAGGGCAATAATTATAGGCACACTAAACCATAGTCAATCTACCTAGGACTTAAAATGTGCAAGAGACGCCCTAGTTCTCGACGTTGTTCCCTCCTTCTGTAGCAGGGGCATCTTCATATGCATAATGATCTTAGGTCCCCGAATCTGATTTTGGTAATGCAAGTGTGAGCACAAACCATCGTGCTCAGCGAGCCAACACACAGAATGCAATTAAGTAGTATGCAGGGCTCATCAAGAGAAGGCTGGGGTTATTTTGGTTTGCGTAGAGTGCTTTTGAATACAATTACTTAAAAATCCCTATGACCTAGCAATTGTTAACCAAAGTGTAAGTGCGTATCAGAATGCTATAGTACCAGTGATCTAGAGACCATCCACCATTACATGGCCTCCAAACCATATGCTATACTTTCAGCGTTATAACCGCTTACATTACCGCTGGGACGACACCCAGGACAACACCAGTTAGGGCCTTCCACTGCCCTCCACTTTCCCATTTCCGCCCACAAAGTTTTTGAAATAGAACTATATCTGGTTAAGTTCCCATGTCCGCCCTTGACCGTGGGCACGGCTATTCGAATAGTTTTGACTCTGCAGAGTTGGCACACTTTACCCACAAGAGACAGTTACTCGTTGCCCCACACGATTCCTTAGTCATGCAGTTGTGCCAACCATCACAGTAACCGTTCAAAGTACCTCGCCCCTTCCATCATCTCACCCCTATAAGCTTGTCCCGCTTGTGGCAGGTCTCATAGGTTTTGCGGGATGTTCCCCTCCTATGCGCCTAGCAGCTGGCTACCCACACTGCTAGCACGCCGCAGAAGAACTTCACCCTCAAGCCCGCCACCTAGACAGCCACTTGCGGTGTCCCCTTCAAGTCCGCCACCCAGACAGCCCCTTGCACTACTGCCATGGTGATGACTTCCAGGGTCCGGTAAATTTACTAGGCCAAGTTGTACTTTACAGACTTATGGTTGTACTTGTTATACACAGGAGATCATGACAAGATTCAGTCCTTAGGGTATCTGGGCGGTTCTACCACAAACCACACTCTCGTGCACACCTGTACCATACCCCCGAACCATCCGCCCAGATAATTAAGCAATTTGAGGTTTTTGGGAATATAAAATAACCATATCCATCATACACCAGTCATTACCACCATGACTATCCAACCAATTTTGCTCAGGATTAAAAGTGATGCTTGAGAGTTCTTGCGCCCCTGAGTATCTAAGCAACACTAAGCATGGCATATAATTACGGACTTATTTTCGAAAGGGTTACCATTATAATTTTTGCTAGGGCGACAAGGTTCACATATTCAAATATTCCAAAGGAGGTGTAATATTAATCAAGTTAAATAATGGGCATATAACTAGAATCTTGAACTAAACATGTATTTGCATATAAAATAACAGCATGCAGTTTGATAATTTAAACAAAAGTAATTTGCAGAAAATGTAGGTTCAACATGATCAAAGTATTGACTCGCCTTGGTCACGGTGGGGTGGTTCTTGGTTGTCTTGAGTTTCTAAATTAAGCTGCTGCCTCGACTTCTTCCTCCTGAGCCTCGTACGCTATTTTTAACATGTGCGAAAATTTGGATAAAAAGAAAAGGCAATCAGCAAACCAAATAAACATTCACCAGAAAATCCAAATAACTCCAATATCAGATTTTAGTTTCATTGGGTAGACATGGGTTAGAGATAAATTTAAAGATGTGTTTCATTTGCTTTGGTGCTAAAGTAATCCCACTTTGATTAATTAAAGTTTAACCATAGTCATTTTTGTATAATATATTATCTAATTACATTTGGGCGTTATATCCTAGTTTGCTAATAATGTCTTATAGCCTATCTTGCTAATGGTTGATTTCTACACCCTTTGTTTAATGGGTCATTATTTTATGTGAGCATTCACCCTAATCATACTATTACTTAACCCTCTCACTTGACAAAGAGCTAAAAGAATTACTCATGTCATACCTATACCTAAGTATTATCTTCTAGCAGATGATAAATATCCATAATCAAAAGTCCCTGCTATACCCTTAGTTGGAAACTGTAGGAATTGTTACACAAGCTAGGTCAAATAGGATATTGGCTACTACATGTGCCATTTTAAGTTATGTTTAATCACTCATTGAATTTTATTTGCTAAAGATTTAAAAAGGGTTATTCATTATATATGCACATACATACATATATAGACATATATGAAATTTGCTAGCAGATGTTAATACCACTATATATTAATCATGTTCCTACACCACCTAAAGTTTGCCTTTATGAATTTTTCTCCCAGATTTTCCTTTGCTAATCCCTCCTAGCTCTGCACTGTGCTGATGCTCATTCCAACCCGCCCCAAAAAAATCGAAATAAAATCCCGCTCAGCCCGGCGCTGCGGAGCCAAAGGCTCGAACGCGCGCGGCTAGGCGAGCTAAGGGGCGAGCGGGCTGACCAACTGAGCTACCGGGTGTTACCTGCTATACTAGGGCGCTATATTCTTTTGCACTGAGCGGCAGCAGGGAGCCCAAGCAGAGGAAGGCCGGGGCGGAGACGGCGGCGACACGGTCGGCGGCAGGTTGCCGGAGGGATGGGGGTGATGGGCAAAACGGGACGCCCAGGTGCCGAGGAACCCGATGGTGGGGTCGGCGGGGGTCGGGGGACGCCGGAGAGGGGTCGGCGGCGTGCGGCGGCGGCTTGAGGAAGAGCTCGAAGCCGGCGACGGTGAGGTGGGGTGGGGCTCGGCTAAGGGTGGCGTTGGTGTCACAGTGTCCGGGAGAAGGTGTGGGCGCCAGGAATTGGGCTAATGTGTAGTAGGGCGGCGGCGGGCTAGGTGGCCGGCCGTGGGGAAGAAGGGGAGCTCCGGTGAAGGGGGAGGCACAATGGTTCAATTGCTCTTAGGAGTAGGGAGCGGGAGTGCGAGGAGAAGCTCGAAGGCTTTGGGCGGGCTTTATAGTCGGCGAACTGCGCAGGCACCGAGGAGGGCCCATGGCGGCCGTGCGCGGCAAGTGGAGGTGGTTGTCCTGCGGTGAGGCGCTGCAGGACCGGGCGTGGGATGCTGGCGTGTGGGAGCAGAACCGTAGCATGGTGGCCACTGTGGGTGACACAGCGACGTAGCCGACCGCTCGAGGGCGCGGACGCGGCGGGGCGGCGGATCGGCGACTTTGCAAGGGTGACGAGCGCGGGTAGGTCGGCCAACCGCAACGGCGACTCGGTGGTGACGCGAGGATGTGATGGTGGTGGGGCCCGGCGACGTGCGCTCGAAGCTGCACCGGCGACCTCCGGTCTGAGGCATGCGCCGGGATCGGGCGGGCTGTGATGATGGCCCGGGAGGAAAGAGGGGAAGAAACATTCGGCCGGAGCTGGGTAAAGAAAATAAAGGAAATGGGGAGGAGAAGGGAAGTGGGCCGGGGGCGCCGGTCGGGCGGTCTGGCCGAAAATCCTCTCCCCTTTCTTATTTTTATTGCTTTTGGCTTTAATTAATTTGTATTGTTATCCCCCATTGTTATTTTTGTTACCTTTTTGCTGCCACACTAATCCTTGTGTATTTTTGCACTTTAAGAAAGTTCCTGGTTGTGCATTAACATATATGTATATCTATATATACAAATGTTTAGTTATATATATATATATATATATATCTGCATGTGATCACATATGTCTTCCTCTTGATTTTATGTGATTCTCTTATGAATACCCATCCTTAAAATTAGCTACATATATATTTTGATTATGCCTATTTTATTATTTTATTTATTTATTAATTTACTTATATATATTTATATCTTTAGGCACCTCTCCCTTTAATATCCTTTGACCTCTATTTATTTATTGCCAATATTCTCATGTACGTTGTTTTCAAGGATGAATTTCTATGTTTAAACTCAATTCTCTCCCTGTCTCTTATGGATCATCTTTTCATATTCTTATTTAAAATTTTTAATTCTCTATTGTTTAAACATGTTGGTTTTCTTCTTGTTCCTTTTTAACCTTTGGAATTATTATTATTATTTTAGCCATGATTGCTATCTTACGTTTGAAAATTACTTCCAGTTATTATTTGCTTAGCACAAAACTCAGAAAAACCCAAATAAGATTTTGAACCAAAATTCAAATTCCATTAAAATGCAGATAAAAGCTTTAAATTTCTCAAATTTTTAAACATCCAAAATTTAGGATGTTACATCCTGTTTCTGTTTTTTGGTAATGCAAAGGTGAGCACAAATCCACCGTACTCCGCGAGCCAATACACAATATGCAATAAGTAACATGCATAGCTTATCAAGGAAAGGCTTGGGTTATTGTATTTGCCATAAATTGCTTTTAAATATATTACTTAGAAATTTTCTAGGACCTAGCAGTTTGAACTCATAACATAATGTGTGAGAGAAAACCATACTAATAACGATATAGATTACATCCACCGTTACATGGCGTCCACACCATATACTACCTTTCAGCATTATATCCACTTACCTTATCAGTGGGACGACACCCAGGGCAACACAAACCAGGGCTTTCCACTGCCCTCCACTTTTCCAAATCCACCCACAAGTTTTTGAAATAGAACTATATCTAGTTATGTTCCCATGTCTGCCCTTGACCGTGGGCTCGACTATTCGAATAGTTTTGACTCTGCAGAGTTTGCACACTTTACCCACAAGAGACAATCCTCTCGTTTCCCCCACATGATTCCTTGGTCATGTGGTTGAGTAGATTATCACGCTAACTTTTCAAAGTATCTAGTCCCTTTTATCATCTCACCCTATGGGCTGCTCCCACTCACGGTGGGACCTATACGTTGCGCGGGATGTAACTACGGATACTAGTGCATTTGGACTCCAGTCTCCACAACGCTAGCACGACTGGTTACATCACCCTTCACTCGGTGTCCCTTTAGTCCTCCCCTTGCTCTTGCAATATTCCCCTCCTTTCCACTACCGGTGAGATGAGTTCGGGGGTTTCGATTGTTTTACTTAGCCAGGTTGCATTTGTAGACTTGTGGTTGTACTATTTTACAGAGGATATCATGACAAGATTTAGTATTTAAGGTTATCTGGGCGGTTCTACCATATCCCATACACTGTGCTTCCATTGCACCACATACCAGCCCCCGTACCATCCGCCCAGATATTTAAGCAAAATTGGGGTTTTTGGAAACATAAAATAATCATGTCAAAATACACCATCATTTTCACCATGACCTTCCAAATCAGTTCCTCATGATTAAAAAGTGTTTTTTGGGGCATTTTGGGTGGCCCCGCTTATCTAAGCAGTATTAAGCAGTGACGTATAATTACAGGCTTATTTTCGAAAGCCGTACCATTATAATTTTTTGCTAGGGTGACAAGGCTCAGATATTCAAATATTCCAAATGAGTGTAATACTAACAAGTTCTTTAATGGGTATATAACTAGGAGCTGGAAATCAACATAAACTTGCACATAAAATAACAACATGCAATTTGATAATTTAAAATGGAATTAATTTACAGAAAATGTAGGTTCAACATGATTAAAGTATTGACTCGCCTTGGTTGTAGTTGTCTTGGTCTTGATCTTCAAGGGTTGCTTTAGCTTCAGCTTCTACTTCCTGGGCCTCGTACGCTATTTTACGTTACACAAAAATTTAGATAAAAATTAGCAAACCAAACAAATTCTCACAAAACTTCAAATGAGTTTCAAAAATTATGGTTTTTATTCCATTGGATAGAGGTTGAATTTAGATGAATTTAGAAATTTGTTTCACTCAATTTAGAGTTAAAATGAATAAGTTATGCCCTTTTAAAGTTCTCAGTTTAAATAAATCCGAAAAACAATTAAAATCTGACAGGTGGGGCCCACAGCAGAATTTTAATTTTTATTTTTCTTACTCTGTACCTATGACAGGTGGGTCCAGTCACTGTTTCAATTAACAGGGTATGACCCACATGTTAGTGAGAGGTTTGGACTAACTAACCAGCATTAGCATTAATTACTCATCATTAATCCTAATCTAACTGTTTTAACTGTCGGCTACTGTACATCTTCCTCCTCCGACCAATGCTCGGTGAGCTCACCGCTGGCGGAGGAAGCGGTGGCCGGCCACGAGCATGCCAAAAATGGGATGCTCATGCCCGCGCGCATGCCTGGGCTCGGTCCCACGGGCCAATTTGGCAGTGGCGGTGGTGACGGTGACCGAGGAAAGCGGTGGAACAGGGGAAGAGGGGTTACAGGGGAAGAGGGGTTAGGGCGGTGCACAGTATCGAAGCCCAATTAACTCATAGGAGAGAATCACAGCGAGCTCAGGAAGCTACCTCGGGGGTCAGCGCGGCTCAGGAGTGGCTTTGGTGGTCCGGCAGCGTGGAGCGGCGACGAGCAGAGGAGGCGCACGGTGCAAGCTTGGCTCAGGCGGTGAGAGGTCCTGCAGAGGTGGGGAACGGCGTCGCGGTGCTCCGGGGGTGCTTTGGTGAGGAGGAATCGAACCACGGTGGCACCGAGTGGCGGATTGTTCACCGACCGGAATTGTGGAAGAAGGCAACGCCGGCGAGCTACAGTGCACGGGAGACCAATTTGTGGAGGTGGAAGACAGAGGGGAGTGGCGCGGTGCGAATGGAGGTCGGTACGAGGATTTATAGTCGGCAAGGAGGGCTGGCGATAGGTGGGCGGTCGTCCGGTCGTGTCCGTGTCAAGTGGCGGCGACATTGCAGCGCCTGCGACAGGATTGAGGGCAGATATGGGTGTGACAAAGACCGCGGTGCGAGGCAGCAAGCTTTGCGCCGCCTGAGCTAGAAGCAGGCGTGGCGAGGCGGGAAGCGTGGCGGCGGAAGAACCGTAGGTGACGGTGGTTTTTTTTCCGAAGCACTGACCGAGGCAACATGACAGGGCAGTAAGTTGTGGGCGAGGGCGGTGGAGTCTGTGAGCGATGGCGACCGGGGATTCGCAGGGCACGGCGATGAGGTGAGCGGTGATGGCGAGGCTTCAGCTTCGCCAAAGCAAAAGGAGGGAGAAGAGATGTGAGGTGGGCCGGACCGGCTTGGCCAGGCCAAATACTTTTATTTTTTCTTATTTTATTTATGTAATATGTACTATATACATATATACATATCTATTTTCATATTTTTGTTCATTTATTAATTTACTTATTTTTATTCCTTTATTACTAGAGTAACCTTTGCATTTATTTGTTCATGTAATATGGTACATATTTAGGTATATTTATTTTATTCATTTAGTATGGTACATATATATATATATATTATTTATTTAACTTTGTTTAGTGTTATTTTTATTACTAAGCCCAAGGTGAATTTTAAATTTTTGATTCCAATTACACCCCTCCCTTTTGATGAATCATTTTTTAGATTCGATTTTTAAATTATAAATTTCTATTATTTTCACATTTCCTTCTTGGCTTTCCATTAGTTTTATTTTTCATAAATTTCTTCAATTGTTGGAACTTCAACCAAAATTTCAAGGAAAATCCATCAAAATCCAGATATCAAGAAAATATATTTCAAAATAATTCAAGGGCTACACGTTTCTAAATTCAAATGTTTGGGATGTTACATGCGTCTGGTGTGTGAGCTACTTCCCCTATGCGCGACTTGGCGACAGAAGAAATGGCGCAACTAATGACTATGGTCAAGGAGGCCGATGCTGGCGAGAACATCTGATGTGCCGATGGCCCGATCTTCCGAGAGGTACTGATAAGTCGATTGTGGAGATCTCGACGTTGATGATCCAAAGGCTCCGACCAAAACAGATCGAACCCCTCGCAATCACTACACCACTGCTCCGTTGGTTATCAACCGTGCCGAACACGATTGACCTCGCCAAGAAGGCTATCTCCTGCAAGCGAATCGAGAACACAAGCAAGAGAGTAGAAGATGCAATCTGAAATTGCGAATAAATATTAAGTTCACAAGTTGGGGTCTCACAAACCGATGAACGGCGAAACTGTTCAAACACAGATTAATCTAAGCAAAACCCAAGGAAAACTAAAGGGGTGTGGCCTCCTTAAATAGGGGAGGGGGAAGCCACACTTATCTAATGAAAATGGATGTGATACTATTCCTAGTTACTGTTCACGCACGTGGTACTGTTCACGTGAACAGTACCGGCCCAAATAGCCCAAGTTACAAGGCCCTCGGCCCACTTTGAGTCGGACTGGAAAAGTGATGTGACTTGTTTCGCAGTTTCTGATCTGCTCGAGTGGAGTTTGGAGGTGAGACTAGATCCATCTGAAAGTAGACTCCAAGATCTTTCCAACGAGTACTCACGGGCCCCGAGAAGCCTTCTGGATCAAAAGTTATGGCCGTTTGAAGTTGGCTTGTCAAGCTGAATCCGAATTGATCTGGAGGGCGAATTGGATTCCAAAACCTGTCCAACTTGAACCCTTGCTTCAATTGGTTCCAAAGTGATGTGGTGCTACAAATATATATATTTTCATCATTAGGTAGCATCATATTCTCATTTAAAATATGTTGAAGTTGAAGAAACGAATTCACCTTTAGTTCATTCTTGATATTGGCCGCTATGGTCGTACGTGTTGGTGGCGTGGTCACATCATCCTCCCCTTCTTGATGGAAAACCGTCCTCGGTTTTAACATATGTGTAGTGTCACGTATTGCATGATCTTGATCATAAATCTTGGTGTATGATAACAAACGCAACAAACTCTCATTATGTAATATTATAAGTTCTTTATCAAATAAAGTAAAATTTCTTTGAAACGAGCTCACCTCATAATTTAAGTGATGCGTAGGAGCTCTTGTAATTGTAACAACAAGTAGAGCAAATATGGTTGTATCCATAGGGTTCATGTTCTTGTCATCCTCCCCTTCTTGCAAACAAAGCCGTCCTCGGCTCTTGATAAGCTGAAAATATGATAACAAAGAAGCCAAGGTGTATGCATGGTATATGTATATGTCATCCATTTTAACAGTGTTCGTTGTTGCACAATTAAGGTTATAAAACAGCAGCAATCATAAAAGCTAATTGTATTATTAACCCAAGAGTAATCATATAAGTTAATGAGCAATTCAAAATTTGTCACACAGTAATTGTTGCAACTTGTTTTGCAAATGTAAGTGAGGAACAATCCAGCTATATAATCATATCTCAATCGAACAATAGCAAATTCATCTAGCCAGGGTGAAAAGATTTGTATGTTCTACCATAATTCATCATCTTTATTCAGATTGTCTATACTAGATGGTGTAAAAGAGTTGAATACATAGGCATTGGATGAGTACTAAATTTTACTTCCCTCTCACTTTGAACATGATTCACATACAAGAATTGTTGTTCCAAATAGCAAGTTTCAATTCATCCATGTGATCGCAAGTTATGCATATTCGATATACAAGAAATTGAGTTCCCACATCATAATCTCCAATCAAATTAAACTTATATCCAGGGTATAGGCACTTAACAAGAATTTCGAACATGCAAGTTCGAAACTTTCTCCATAGCATGTGACAATTTCATAGGTAGATCCAACATGATGTAACACAATGAATTAGCAGGAGAAATTCTAGTCAAAACTTCTTTATGTGTTATTAATTCGACATGTGCAAAATTATGAGAATTTAGATTAGCACATGGTTCATTTAAGTCAACACAAGGAATATCAAAAGATTGCACTATAGCGGTATATACTCACAAGGTTGCTCTATGTCTTGTTGTAGCACCAAATCAGTACCGTGAGCGATGATAGCTCCATGTTCTTTACCTTTTTGGCTCTCCTCAGATAATGTAAGGGCATCCATCTCCTTATCTTCATTCTCAACCAATGGGGTCAACGATTCCATCAGCTCATGCTCCTCTCGGCATGGTTCTCAACTACCTGCAAGTTGTTAGTCACGAGAAAGGGCATAAACACAGGTTTGTTCTCATGATCATCACCATTACCCGCAAGGTTAGCTGCAAGAGCATATTCATCCTCAACATCACTAGCACTTACATAACCACCATCTTACGCCGCAATATACGCCCGCCGACTTGTGCAATCTCTCATGACGTGGCCCATCCCTTTACAACGGTGGCACACAATGCCCGTCGTACGGCCCGTGGAAGCAACCGATGAAGAGCTCTTTGCTGGTGTTTGCACACTAGTAGATTTGCTCGTCTCGGGTGCGCGTGATGGTGGCGGCGGTGCTGCTGAACGCGCCCTACTCTCAGAGGGGGCAGCAGCTCGACAAATAGGAGGTGGGGCTATCTTGGCTTGCCCAGGCATTGATCTCGATGTAGACGTACCTCCAAAGTTGCTCCTTGTCCTTTGTTGCCTAACCTGCAATTCTTTTTCTGCAAGCATAGCAAGTGGAACAACTGGTTGTGATAGTAAAATCTTTATAATAAACAATGTCCTGAATTTCACGCCGTAAACCCCCGTAAAAACGACAAATATTATCCTCCTCATCTTCTACAACATTACAACGCAACATGCCTATTTGTAGTTCTTGATAATATTCCTCGACAGATTTATTACCTTGGTCTAAGCACTGCAATTTCTTATGCATTTCATGTTTAAAAGTAGGAGGAACAAATCTAGCACGCATAGCTTCTTTTAACCGGTCCCATGTATCAGGTTGTAGCGCATGGTACCTGTGTCATTCCACGGATAATAGCAAAGTCCTTAAACTCACTAGTAGCTTGTCTAACTCTATGGTGCTCAGGAACCAAGTGAGAATTAAACTTCTGCTCTACCGTCATCTCCCAATCAAGATATATTTCAGCATCATAAAGACCAGAAAAAGATGGAATGGTAAACTTGACTTTAGCAAATGGGTCATGATTAGAACGATCATTGTGGTGCTGAAAATTATTACCTCCCATACCGTGACGGTTTTGATGTAGGCGGTGTCGTGGGCGTGTATCTTGGGCAGCAAATGAAGCACTGGCGTCGCGGTTTTGTCTCTCATTATCATCTCCCTCCTCGAGATCTTGGCCTGCATAGTGATCATACTTGCGTCCATTGTTTGGCGGCCGATTCACCATTCTTTCAAGGCATGTAGTGAGTGTTGCAATACTCTCATTGATGGCGCGCTGCAATGTATCTGTCGTAGCTTGAAACTTCCTGTTGAAGTCCTCAATAATGGTAGTGCGTTGTTCATCGAAGGGCATCATGAGCTCACCCTTTAAAACACACTCTTGATCATCAAACGACCCACCTGTCATGGTTAGTAGAAAACAAAAGATAACACAAAGGTATTATTCCTATCAACTACTAGGTGGTGGAAGGTGGAATCACACATTCTCAAGCGTCTTACCACACCCTTACAAGTGTTCTTACCAATGCAGCAGGTGGTACAACCGGTGGCTGGTTCGTGACACCGTGTCGAGCGTGGGTACGATTGCAAGAGGGGACCTGTTCTGATCAAGAGTATGTGGAGCTTGGAAGGCACAATATGTAGCAAAGGAGAACAATCAGTTAATTTCAGAATTGCATAGAATTGAATTATAGTCCGTATCTAGCACTTAGCCTATGTTGCTGATCAACCAAGAATGGAAGAAGGCTAAAAACAAGTGTATGGCAATGTGTATGAGTGGTAAATACAAGATAATTCAATCCAATGCAATCTGGAATTGAAGAACACAAGGATTGACCCAAAACTGAAAACTGAAGATTTCTGTCCACTGGACAGTATGTCGGTATTTTGGCCGTAACTTTTTGTCAGATGCCTCTTTTTCACTGATTCTTTTTTTCTCTGTTTTCTGACGGCTTTTTCTACAGATTTTCTTTTGGGGCCAACTTCTGAAACCCGACACAGAAATTCGTACAAAAATCACAACTGCTGACTGTTGCAGATTCAAAACAGATAATTGGGTCAACTTTCACCGCACATATCTCTTAACTGGCTTGCTGGAATGACGTGAAATTTTACAGATAGATGGATAAGGAATTTTTGAATCTAATGGAGGTGGTCTCACTCAAAAATTATCTCGGAATCAAAAGTTATGACGTTTTTGGTGGCGGCTGCAGAGAAAGGAAAAATCAGCCGAAATTGGAAATTAGGGTTTGGGGTGGGGAATTTTTCTTTTGTTTGGATTTTTAATGGAACAAAGATATGACCAGCAACTAGACAATGCTAATATGGACACAAATTCAATTTAGCAAACCAAAACTAACAGATCGAAAGGCACAACGGGGTTTGGACAGCGGAATTAACTCTTTTTGTGGGGCAAATTTTTTTTCTGGGTTATAGGAAATAAAAACCAATATACTAACTAGGGATACAAGAATTACCTCACGGGCAACCGTTGCTCTGATACCAACTGATGTGCCGATGGCCCGATCTTCCGAGAGGTACTGATAAGTTGATTGTGGAGATCTCGACGTTGATGATCCAAAGGCTCCGACCAAAACAGATCGAACCCCTCACAATCACTACACCACTGCTCCGTTGGTTATCAACCGTGCCGAACATGATTGACCTCGCCAAGAAGGCTATCTCCTGCAAGCGAATCGAGAACACAAGCAAGAGAGTAGAAGATGCAATCTGAAATTGCGAATAAATATTAAGTTCACAAGTTGGGGTCTCACAAACCGATGAACGGCGAAACTGTTCAAAGACAGATTAATCTAAGTAAAACCCAAGGAAAACTAAAGGGGTGTGGCCTCCTTAAATAGGGGAGGGGGAAGCCACACTTATCTAATGAAAATGGATGTGGTACTATTCCTAGTTACTGTTCACGCATGTGGTACTGTTCACGTGAACAGTACCGGCCCAAATAGCCCAAGTTACAAGGCCCTCGGCCCACTTTGAGTCGGACTGGAAAAGTGATGTGGCTTGTTTCGCAGTTTCTGATCTGCTCGAGTGGAGTTTGGAGGTGAGATTAGATCCATCTGAAAGTAGACTCCAAGATCTTTCCAACAAGTACTCACGGGCCCCGAGAAGCCTTCTGGATCAAAAGTTATGGCCGTTTGAAGTTGGCTTGTCAAGCTGAATCCGAATTGATCTGGAGGCCGAATTGGATTCCAAAACCTGTCCAACTTGAACCCTTGCTTCAATTGGTTCCAAAGTGATGTGGTGCTACAAATATATATATTTTCATCATTAGGTAGCATCATATTCTCATTTAAAATATGTTGAAGTTGAAGAAACGAATTCACCTTTAGTTCATTCTTGATATTGGCCGCTATGGTCGTACGTGTTGGTGGCGTAGTCACATCAACATCAACAAGCACAACTACACCAGTCAACTCTTCATGAAGAAAGAATATCGCGATAGCTTCCATACCATAAATATGAATGAGGAACTACTACGGTGTATCTGGAGGACATGGGACCGGCTGAAGAACCAGCCTTGAGCAATGTCATCCATGTTTTTACCGTTGTGCCATGTTGCACATTTGAATTTTGACGTTAATTTGAGTTCTTTTTTTACACTTCATAAAGTACATTTCATTCTTGTGTCATGCACTATTTGTAATGTTATGCACTATTTGTTTCAGACTATTCATATCTTTTGTGAATTTCATGTTATCGTTTGAGTCAACATGTGGGTTTAAATTCAACAACCAAATGCCCCTTGTTAAATTTGACAACTGAGTGCCCCTCGGTTACTCCTTTTGTGCAGAGATGAGTGGGACATGCAGCGACGACAAAGATGTTTCCACTAGCTCTTTCGTGATGTTGGGCTATGTTGTCTTTGCATGTGTACATGACAATACAACTTCGTCGTCTAGGCCCCCATCGAGAATTCCTATCATGCCCATTATTCAATGGATAGAACTACAACTAGCCAATGAGTGGCGATGCTATGATATGTTCAGGACATGAAGGTAAGTGTTTGATAGGTTGCATGACATTCTTGTTGCCAACTGTGGCTTGAAATCTACTACAGAAGTTTGTTCTAAAGAAGCACTTGTGTTGTTCTTGTGGACATGTGGAGCGCCTTAGTCTAACAGACAAGTTGTTAACTGATTCGAGCACTCAATAATAACTATAAGCAACAAGTTTTCACATGTGCTAAACTGCATGAACACATTGGCTACTGCGAACATTGCACCCAGTGATCCAACATTACAGAGTAAGCATCCGAGGTTACTACTGTGGAGATTCTATCCACATTTCCGTAACTGCATCGAGGCGATCGATGGGACCGATGTGCAAGTGATGAATCCATTCGAGTTGCGTGCTAGGCATTTCAATAGGCATGGGTGTAGAATCAAAGATAACCGACTAAAGGAGGTGAATATGAGGTTTTTAAATTTCCTTTGGCTAAATAGTGTTTTTATGCAGAAAATGTAAGTCAAAATGGTTATTCCCAATTAAGGCCTAAATACTCTAGTCTCTATATGTGCACCAACAAACTAAGTATAAGCAAGATACAATTCTATAAGACAAGTAAACAATTAATTACTAGAAAAGTAATGCACATAGTAAGGAGCAAGAGAGTAAGCCACTCGATGAACACAAGAGACTTTTCCTGTGGTCTCGAAGACTTGTCGGCGTCCCCTAATCCACATTGAGGGAGCTTGAACAGATCAAGCTAGCTCTATGCACAATTGAGACTTTCCTCAATCCACTAAGTAACTCTTTCCCACTCCGGGTAGGTGAGCTCTAATCTTTACAAGCCAATCATGCCTCTTCACAATCTTCTTGAAGAGATCACCAAATCAACCGCCTCCAAGCTATCTAGGAGTCGGCAAACTCTAAGGGTAACAAGTTGTTGACGCTCGCTTGAAGGTCCTCAAGTGCCACAAAGCTCAAACAATTAACGCAATACACTTGAATGCTCTCGATAATACAAAAGATGAACTAAATACTTTAGAGTTGAAGAGAGGGATGCAAGGATTCAAGAGTATTCAATGGAGGTCCAAGAGATTTCCCTTGCTGTAGGTGGGAAGTATTTATAACCTCCACCAACCAGAGTGATCGTCAACACAAAAACTCCCAAAAAGTGCCACTCTGGAAAATAACTACCGTCAACATAAAATGCGATCATAAGGCATGATCCATAGTCATACCACTGCGGTAATACTTGCGAAGGATTGCAGTAGTACCACACTTGAAGAAATCCGAAACAACACCTCTTTGAAAAAATCTACCGGCATGTAAAACCCGGTAGTATTGATGCAGCGGTACTACCGGGGTGACAATGATGATCATACTGGTTTCAGGAAAAAAAAAGGTAGAAAGAGTTACACTGCAATTTCAAATGCGAGCATGCACAAAGAGTGAGCTATGCGGCACAAAAGCACTGTCAAGCTCTAAGACTGGTAAATTCTAGAAAGAGGTCCTTAGCCTATTTTTATTGTTATACCTTTTCCTTGAGGCAAATCAAACTATAACCATCTTGCATGCTTCCCCATGTTCTTCACCATGACATGTTGGCAAATCAAGGACTAAACCTTTCAATCATCTCAACAAATATGTTATTCCCTTAAATAAGGTTATCATTAATTACCACATAATTTCTATGGGCCTAGATGTTACCAAAAACAAGGTTATCATGAAGATATATTACCATTGTCTTCCTTTGGCTTGATGTCACCTATTTGCATATTCTTCATTGCTAGTCTCAAGTCTTCATTACCTATATCATCTAAATTTTCTTACTCTTCTTAAGAGCCATTACAAATTCAACATTACACATCTTCCCAACTAAACCGGAGGTTTGATTGAAGACACGATATGCCTTGCTGTTTAAGAATCCCAAGTAGGAAGTTCACATCATACCGGTTTTGAAATTTTGTAAGACGAATACTCTTTCTTAAAATAAAACACTTGCAACCAAAGATGTGAAAATAAGAGATGTTTGGTTTTCTTCCAATAAGAAGCTCATAGGAAGTATTTTTCAAAAGACAATGCAAATAAAGACGATTTGTGCCATGACAAGTGGTATTGATTGCTTCTGCCCAAAAATTATCGGAAGCATTATACTCATCAAGTATTGTCTTTACCATTGCAATCAATGTTCAATTTTCCTTTTCTACAACTTCATTTTACTCTAGAGTGTAGATAGCAGAAAGCTCATGCTTTATTCCAAATTCATCACAAAAATCTTCAATTTTAGTGTTCTTGAACTCAGAACCATTATCACTATGGATTTTTCATTTTGAAATTAAATTTATTTTGGACCCTTTTTGCAAAACTTTTGAAAATACCAGATACTTCAATTTTATCATGTTGGAAAGAATACCCAAGTATATCTTGAGTAGTTATCCATAATCACTAAATAAAAAATATTACCCCCGATGCTCTTATAAGTTGTTGGCCCAAACAAATCCATATGTAAGAGATCCAATGCTCTATAAATCAAAATGTATTTTTGACTTTGGTAAGTCAAGAAAGTCTATGGAATATTTCAAAATAAAATATAAAACTTGGTTTAGACTTAGGAAAATGGTTAGGTGGTGGGTGCTTGCTAGTATACATTGTTGCTCGTTGGCTTAACGTGGGTGCTAGGCACAAGGGGTATGTGATAAGTGCCTAAATCAATTAAGTATTGGTCTATGAGCTACTACTACAAAGCTCTATTGTACTACCATAAGACTAGTATGGGACAATCCTGGTTGACTAATTTGCGGGTCCTAATCTGAGTCTCGCTATAGGTTGAATGTTAGCATTTCTAAGCCGCGAGAAGTCTTACATGGCACAAGAGGGGGCCCCGATCTGGTGGATTCTGTATTGGGGTGAAACTTTAGTGGAGGCATAGCTAGGTTGATGGCTTTGCATTGTAAAGGCTTTGTTATGATCTCTCTGCCACACACCTAAGCAAGTGTACTAATCACGTGGCAATATGAGTTGATTATATCTTGTGGGCAAACTTGTACCACCTCTGCAGAGTGTGTAAACTATCCTAGATACTTGTGTCCACGATCATGGGTATACTGAATAAAGTTTTTTATGGATTAGACTTTGTTTTTCAAGATGATTTATCAAAGGCTTTTGTATGGATAGAATCCATATAAGATCTTTTGGAAAAGATGGTCCGGATGGGATACCTGTGGTTAAGTTAGTGCTAGGTTAGAGCCTATGCTAACGGTATTAATTTGCTTAAATTACTTTCTTTACTTATTATATTAAATTCAACAATTTCCTATCTATTTACTGTATATTTTAAATTTTTTCTTTACACTCAAATAACCATATATGCCTTCACTTGTTAGCCTTGCATTAATACTGCATTTTTTATGTAACTTGCGGAGTACAACTTTGTGCTCACTCTTGCTATCTTTACTTAGAGGAGGACTATTTCAACTACGATGAGGACCCGGACGAGTAAGACGCGTCTTACTATCTTTTGCCTGTGGGCAGGGTTATGGGACTTCTTTCGCTTCGTAGCTATTATTTAAATTTGACCTATGGGCCATGGATATAAACCTTGGCTATAAGGCCATACCCTTTTAATTAATAAATTTTATCATTGTACTTGATATGTATCTCTATTACCATTATGTGCACTTGCTGATTCTAGACTAGTGCGTTTAACACAAAGGATATAGGAATTGTTGCTATGGGGTTCAACAGCCAAGGGTTCAACTTCAAGGCAAAGAAAACTAGGTATGTATTAGTCATAGAAAATTGCAAGAAGTCTCACCTTTTTTATTTCTCTATAGCTTTTTACTCTCCCTCTTTCTTATTTTGCTAGTTTTGTAGCACATCTACCATCTCGATCACATCTCTCGAGTGCTTTTGTTGAAGAGACATCAAAGGTGGAAGCGATCATAGTGGCCCCTCTATCAGTAGCAACATCAACTGAAGGAACAAAGGCCATCATGACCAAGGATTCTTCGGTCTAGGAGGAGGAATAGAGTACTTCCTTCCTTCTTTGGAGGACTGACGATCAATAGCTCGTGCATGATAAGGAAGTGTCCTCATACGATAGACATTCTTAATTGGGGTCACATCTTCAACAACCAAAGACTCGAGGATCTTTGGTGGAGAAAGTTGTTAGACCTTGAGCTAAAGACCAGCCCTGAGGAGCTGTATTCCGCCCTTGCCAATAAAGCAGTCTCAGTAAGTTCCTAGGACTACTTCACTTGCTTTTTGGATCTTATCAAAATTCTTTGAGTTTCTTCTTTTCTTTTTAGCACATGATGGAGGGGATTGTTCTGGTCAGAGAAGTGACCAGGCGTTCCTTAGCTCTCAAGAACGAGAGGGCTCCCTCTGCCGACAATGGTTGTTAATGAGATTTTTCTCATTATTTTCTAGTCGTGAAGTGTTTTTCCTCTTGTAACCCTTCAAACATTTCTATAGGATGGGAAGCACCATAAAGATGCTCGAGAATACCCTCGAGAAGGACAGGGAACTGTTCGAGACAATCTTGACTGAGAACGAATAGCTTCTTAAGACCCTTGAGAGGAGAGTCTCTAATTGAGAAGTAAGTCTCTTCTTGATTTTTTTTCCTTTGTTGCTTCTAAATCCTTGCTTTTTCTTATTTCTTTCCTTGTTGTGGTTGATAGAATTTGAAGATTTTGAAAAAAAAAGGGAAGATGAAGGACATTGTCATTTTGAAGCTTGAAGATATATGTAAAGGCAATGACTGATCGATCTAAGGCTAGTCAACCAAGTTTAATGACAGTGTTCTTAAGCATAAGGAAGCAATTTAGTCTTATGGGAATAAGAACCAAGTTAACTGATTGTTAATTCGATTGGTTTGTTAAGTTTCTAATTTGTCTTAATTAAATTTAAGCTACTCATGCAGAGCAAGCCTTAAAACTTCAAGAACTCAAAAATGCTCTTGGTACTAAGAAGGAGAAGAAGAAGGACATTCAAGGCAATCTTCAAGATAAAATTCTTCTTTTCAACAACATGGTCACTAGGATGGGCGTGGAAGCACTTGCCTCCTCCATGGAGGAACCGATCGAGAAGGTAAATTGTCTTGCCATCTCTCAATCTTCAATCGCTTGAAGCAGAGCTCAACTACTCAGAGAAAGAAGCAGCGAAATTCTTTAAAGCGGTAAAACCCTTCAGGAACAAGAATACCGAAGTGATGAAGGTCAGGTCTCCATCAGACAATGGCTAGTCGGGAGGCTCTGACGAGTAGGAAGCTACCATGTAATTTATATGTACTTTGTTTTACATGTAAAAACTTACCTTTGGTAGCAATAAAGCTTATGTTATTTTTTTATTTTGAAGAGTGGTCGTATCTCTCCTAGCCCCTAGCTGCTTTCTTAGTAGCATGATGTCCTAAGTAAGTAGTCGGAGGAAAGATGTATTGAAGTTCCCTCGAATCAGTAGACTTAGTATATTAACTCATTTGATTATGAGTTTGAAAGGATCGAGTAGCACTAGGAAATTCTTGTGTTGGATAGAGCCTGTGAGAGATTTTTGACTAGTTTGAGATGCCTTATTCAATCTATCTATAAAACTTATGCAAGATTACATGCTTAAGAAGACAAGTGTTATTATTTGCATGCTTATTTGACCTGGTCCAAGGATAGCTGAGGACGAAAGGCAAGAACAAAACTTCTCTAAACGTATTCAATCTCGAGTCTCGACTAGTAGCAAAGATCATAGGAAAAAGGTTGTCGCTAGGAAACTCCATCCAGTGGGCGTGACCACATGTAGAGAGGAGAGATTTTGACTATGAGGTTTTTCATGTTCCGACTAGTGTCAACAAGAGAAAAATAGAATGAAGAAGTAAGAAATGAAGCCTTTTAGCCCCAAGCTATAACAGACTATTTCAGTTGTCTATTTTATTTTACTTATATTTCCCTGAGGAGAAAGTGCAGATTATCAGAAGAACCTTGGCTGTCAAGGTTTCGATCAAGATACACATGGTGTTTAACAAAGATGTCAAATCAAATAAAGTAAAAGCGTCCTTAAGAAGAGAGTTTGAGAGAAATAGGGATATTTCTCCGAGTAGATAGACAATAGTGATAGTTTATGGCCAAAATTGGGATAAGAAAGTACAAATAAAAAATACTCATCAGACAAAATGACAATAAAAAAGAACTTTATTGAAACATAGTAATAAAGAATTACATTATACATAAAACTTATGTAACTGATCGATGTTCCAAGAATTTGGAATAATATGACCATCCAACATGGCTAGTCATATTGAACTGGGTCTGATAACTTTGACCACAGTGTAAGGACCTGCCCATTTAGGAGAAAGTTTATTACGATTTGCCTAGCTCTGAATTTTCCAAAGAACCAAATCTTCCACAGCAAGACTACGAGGGTGTACTTTACAACTATGGTACCTTCACATGGCTTGTTGGTATACTGCCGATCGAATTAGAGCTGTATTTCTTCACTATTCAAGGAAGTTAATATCACCGATGTGATGATTTTCTTGATCGTTATCATTACAATAATGATTTCGAGTAGAGCCAATTTTTACTTTTGGAGGAAATATGGCTTCTACTCCATAAACCAAAAAAAGGGTGTTCCCCTAGTCGCACAGCTGGTCGTGGTCCAAACAACCCATATATAGAGGGAAGTTCTTGCATTCAAGTTCTTGACCATTGTATTAACTGGTTGAATACTCGGTATTTAATCCCTTGTATTAATATGCCATTGGCTCTTTCTACTGCCCTGTTACTCTATGGATAAGCCACTGAGACGTAACATACCTTGATACCTAGGTTTTCGCAGAATTCCTAAAAATTTTCACTTGAAAATTGGATACTGTTATCTATGATTATATGACTTGGAACACCAAATTGTGTAACTGTGTTTTTAGTTATGAATTTATTGGAAGCTTCTGTTGTTATTTTAACAATTGGCTTAGTTTTAATCTATTTTGTGAATGTATCAATCATTACAAAAAGGAATTCAAAGCCCCTAGATACTTTTGGGAAAGATCCTAGAATATCTAAGCCCCAGGTAGCAAAAGGCCAAAACAGTGGTATAGTTTGCAGAACTTGTGCTGGCTAATGTACTTATCGCTATCAAACTGACATTGTACGTACTTTGACACATGTTACTTTGTATCATGGAGGCTAGTTGGCTAATAGTATCCTTGTTGATAGGCTTTACCGACTAGTGTTCTGTAGGAAGGATGCACTCCATAGACTTGCCCATGTATGTTGGATATTAGATGCAAACAATTCTTTTGAGATATACATCTCATCAACACTCCATGAGTTCCTCATTTCTAGAGGGTACATTTGATCAGAGTATATGATTCGGACTTTTGAGTAGTACGATCGACCTCTACATCATCTTCAAGAAATGTGACATGCTGAAGATATTCGTAGATTAATGTCATCCAATCATTGTTGGGATTGATCTGAGTGACATCCATAGGAGTGTATTCAAAATGTCCAACTACCAAGGGTTTGTCGAGTTGCTTAATAAATACTCCAGGTGGGATGAGTGATCTTGAGGAAGCAATCTGTGTTAACCGATCTGCCAGAAAGTTTTCCTTTCTAGGAATGTGTTGGACTTCGAAACCAAAGAAATGCTTTTCTAGTTTCCATACTTCCACAAGATAAGATGACATTATAGTACTTTCCCTACTTGATTTGCTATTAGTTAGGAATCGCCTTTCACTAATAGTCTACGAATCTCGAGTGCCTTAGCTGCTCGGAGCCCTGCCAGTAAACCTTCGTACTCTACCACATTATTTGTAGCAGGAAAATTTAACTGGATGGTGTGTTTTATGCTTTCCCCATTAGGAGAGACCAGAACCAACCTAGCCCCCAAGCCATTTATCATCAAGAATCCATCGAAGTACAAAGTTCACTACTCGTGGTTTTCGTACTCAAGCCCTTGGATGTGTTCAAGATTTGTTCACTCGGTGATGAATTCTGACTTAACGGTGGACCAATCTTCAAATTATTATTTAACTAAAAACGATATTGTTACATCATTATGCTACTTGAGTATACCCCTCATTCATAAGGGAGAGATTTCACAAGTTAGTCGTTAGATTCCCATAACGGTTAGACTGCTTCACAATTATAATATCATTAACTACACCATCCTAATCCTCCTACTAAACCTTGCAAAGTGCCCAATTACGATACTCTAATAAGATTGATCAAGATTCTCATACTTTTGATAATTCTAATGTTCCATCAAAATGATCGAAACATTCTTGAACCACAATCTACTATAGGTTCTACTAATTGGAACCATGAAATCAGTTAGCTCCAAAGACAAACATTCTATTTAAATCAAATCCTCACCGAGAATTATTCCAAGAAATCAATTTATCACTCAATGAATGTCAAACAACTTAACATCTACAATCTCACCAAAATCGTCTACTTGACCGCCACTATCAAGTTGCCATTATACAACCTAAAAGACTTTGCAACACGGATTGGTTCATCCTTCCTCAGAAGAAGTTATAGATAGAAACAATTTTCGGCACATAGAAAAACGTTTACCACTCACCGTAGACAAGAGACCAAGGAAAAAAAACTCAAATAGCCAAGATCTTGGAAAATAGAAGACGAGACCACAGTTGAGTGCACAAGTCCCACAAGAAGAGAATATCAAACTTCAGCCGAAACTAAATAAATAAATAAAGCACTGCTTTTGGAAACTTGAGGAATTCCTTTGTTGCAAACCAACAAGGTTAAGCACGCTTCAATAAGCTACAAGGTACAAAACTTGAATCCAACCGCGAATACCTCTACTACACCCTTCAATTTAACAAAGGACATAATTTTCTTTAATAGAAACATCACTTTACCAACTTCAAGCAAACGATACTTTAAGCTCAAATCACATTAATCACTTAAGAACCGATAGAACCTTCCAATACGTCACTCTGCACAAACTAATTTCAGATACCACAATAATTCATGAACTCCCATAGGATCATGAATGCAAAACTCCAAACATTTCATTTTACTGACATCACGGAAGACGAACAAATTCCTTTACTTCTAAAAGAATCAACACTACCCTCATCATCTCGTACTCAGTTTTACTAACCTCATCATTATATATTCTTAGCATGAATCATCATAGCCTACCAGCGCACCATAAACCTTTCCAAAAGAACACAATAACTTATTTCAAAATGTTTTTTTCCAATAAGATTGCAACAATCTTACTAACATCAAGAATAATACACTCTTAACAAGAATCGTTATCGTTTACCCTTCCATTATAGAACCCTCCAAAATCTCATCAAATAGTTCCATGCTACTTTATCATCCCATCCTCAAATTGAAAGTATCTCAAAATCTTACAAGCTCACTACGACAACCGCTTTAAATTAGAGGAGATCTACTACACACTTTTAATGATTCTACCAAAACTCTTTCATCAAAGACATAATATCATCTGACAATCCCACCATCATGTAAATATAGATCACATTTTAAACCCCATCCATTGCTCTCTTATTGATGCGCAACACCACACTTCATTACACGACAGTTGCACTTAGCAATTACATACGAACACTAAGTATCCACAAAGATAACTCCAAGATTAATATCCACTAATACAGTAATCCAACACCTTCTAAATTTAACCATCCTAAACGATTAGATTAATCCATTGAGACCTGTTGATCCAATTTATCCCAAAAGTTTACTAATTTTGTCTCTCTTATTGATCAACCAGTTCATCAAAGTTCCACGCCTCTTAGTAACTCTATTGATTCCATTAGGAATAGCCCTATTCATAAACACAATTCATGAACAACTACAAGAAGACAACATCAACTTATTCGGTTTCACTTCCAAGGATACTCATACCATATCAATTTATTTGATTACAATCTCTGACTTAACCATAGCAAAACACCACAAAGGATTTTAACATTCTCTTTCGTAAGGAGAGGAATTAAACTTCAACACGCGAAATAATCCAAATACATGCAAAGATCCAAGACTTTCCCATGTTAACGAATTTGCAACATAAAACTTTCATTAATAAAAATACCAAGCGAACAAATGAGGCATGTTTCACAACAAGGCAAAACTCCCACGAAGAGACCAACCTTACAAATCCACAATGTTCCCAAGTAGCAAAAGCATTTCAATAGTCAGAAAAACAATAATTGCTTCGAAGAACAGGTAGAGACCAATTGAAAACTCTCAACTGCAATGAACCACGAACCCAAGATAAATTCATCCTCCACTACAGGATAAGAATTGACTAAATTCAACTCAAAGAAGAGAGAAACTTTTCTAAAGAACTCATTCCTAACCTCGGAAACCAAGTTTCCCAAGGAAAGATACTTCACCAACTCAATACCACGAACAATGATATAACCTGATCATGCCTATGGCCACACCACGATCTCTATCTCTCGACAACAACTATCACCACACATATCAATCATATAGTCAAATCATAGGCACAAAAGATCATCTCATAGCATAAAACATCAATACAATGTATTGGAAGCGTAAATGCAATGTTTGACCCATCCCATCCTACTGTGCACCAGTGTGTCAATTTAATAATTCAATTACCACGGACCTAATGCCCGCTCGATACCAACAGTAACACCCCACCAAACAATGACCGGAATGCTACCAAACTAGTAACATAACGAGGATAAACTAAATACATCTCACAAAATTCCGCAGAACCTCTTTTGTTTCTGTCTAAGTCGAGGTTTCAACAAGCATAATTAAAAGAAATGAATAACCTCAAGTAATATAATCAATTCTAAGCGATATTGGCTTAAGATTACTAGAACATTCATGGTTATAAAATTTAAATAACGAACGGAAGCATCATAAAAGAATTCTAATCCTTTATTACAATTTTAATCCGACAATCGATAATCATCTTCTACTTAAGTAATTCATGCAATCATTATGTAATTTCCTCTCTTTCATCCATTGTGAGTAGAACGTGCAAAGTGCAATAATGCTAATCTTTCCTTTTCCCAATGCATGCCGATCTCATAAAGGTACCTAAAAAATCACAACAACAGCAAGAGTGAGTCCGACGACTCAGCAAATATAATAGATAGTAACAAGAACATTCATGAACATCACTTCACAAATTCATCCATCAACCTCATAAACAAGCCACGTTATGCAAGATGATCAAAAATCTCTTTATCTCTTCTCTTTCGCATTTTACCGGTAATGCGGAGTGTGCATCCGTCAATGCACACCCATGCTCGTACCATCCGTGCAGGGACCAATTGCCCATACTCCACAAGTATGGGGACCTTTAGCCCGTCATGTCATCAACATGACGGGGATCTCGGCGCTTGGTCATCTCGTGACCAAGACTTCAATAAATCAACATGATGCATATGCGTGAATGTCTCAATAAATAAAACTTGCATCCACAACATCTATGCATCAGAAATACTCATGAACACTTTAAATTGCAATCGACCGTAAACACCACCGGTACTTCCTTACCACAATCATGAACACATATACTCATAATATAGATCAAACATCAACAATTCATCAAACATCAACAATCCATCAAACATCAACAATCCACACTATCAATTTTAAACCATCATTATACTTGCCTTTACCGAAGGAGCGAAGGGGTCAAGCACGATCAGGAGCGAAGCCACCTATTCACAAAGCACCACTCAGCACAAAACCATAATACAATATTCACAACTGAGAAGTAAACGCCTCTTCGCCCAAAACCCGCAACTCCCTCTCCGCTTAACGGTTCTACACTCTGTCCGCTGCAGCAGCGCTGCTTAACTTTTTGTATCTTTAACAATATTAAGCCATTCACAGAAAATGATATATTTCTGGATTCCTCACTTAAATACCTTCAATTTTCATGTAGATCACATATTTTTATTTTGATCATAGCAAGGTGTAACTTAATGCGCAAAACAGAGGACGTTATCTGTTCTGGCAATCTGGGCAGCCAGATTCTAGCGCGTCCAACCACAGTGTAAGGCTCTAAAAATTATGATTTTTATACAGTAGTTATATTACTGAATTCTCTACATTTTTCTCAATTGCGACAAAAAACATAAAAATCATCTACTACCCCTAAATCACACTTGAACAGCAATCTGCCCCAATCTGCACCCCTGACAGACAGCGATGTTCCCGACTGTGCTGAGCCCAAATCCCGCAGTTTAAAATTCTGGTAAATTTACATAAAATAGATCTCGTCGTCCTCTACAATTTTCCTTTTGGTCAGACTCGCAGAAAAAATCGTTTCATAGGTATAAACTGCGCAAACAGTCGCAATACGCGGATTGATCTACAGACAGACAGCAGGAATTCCCTAATCGGGGAATCTAATTGCTAATCCCCCACCAATTCTTAGGCTAAGAACCCTAATTACAGCAATAACAGAGGAATTTGAGATGAGGGAGAGTTACCTAGAGGATCCCCTTGAATCACCCATCTTCTTCCCCTTCTTCCTCCTCCTTCCTTTCTTCTCCTTCCCTCCCTTCTTCTTCCTTCCTTCTCGCTTTCTCCTAGCACCAAGGGACAACAATGGGGGAGAGGTGTTGCTGGACATGGTGGAGGCGCAGGGGCAGGGAGGCGTGCGGCCAGGGGGAGAGAGGAGGGGCAAAGGGGGTGGCGGCTAGGGTTTGGGGGGAGGGGCGCCTCCCCCTTTTTGGCCGGCCTCCTCGGGCCAAGGCCCAGCCCAGTTGCTGTGTATTTTCAGAATTCCCCTCTAAAATCATTGTTTTTAATTCTTTTCTATAAGGTCCTCCCTCCAATTAATCGATTATCTCTCAAATCATTTTCGGGATATTACATATTTATTCTCTGGAACAAATGCACTTAACTTCACCCTAGCAGAAACCGCTACACGATGAACGAGATATCAAGTCTCTAGTAACTCCCATCAGGCAGTTATCACTCGAAACATTAAGGTGTTTCTTGGCGAGAAGAAACTGCCATTACCGTGCAAGCTATATAAAGGTGGAAATTAGGGAGAAGAGGGGAAGGATCCGGGCCAGACCCAAGGGAGAGTAGTAGTAGAGTGGGCTTTTTTGCATTACTTTCTCCATTGTAATTCCTCATTACTTGCCTTCATTGTAATCAGTCAATAGGAAGTAGGGATATTATTCTCGTTGTAGAAGGCCTAAACCTGTATAAAAATACATGTATCTTTCCTCTGCATGTTAACATCCAAGTCCTCAAAACTTTCCCTGAACCCAAACAAATAATACATAAGACCAATATTAAAACATCGATAGTTGGCGCCATCCGTGGGGAACTTCTTCACCAAATATCCAATAATTCCTTGTCAGCAAGATCTCTTCTTATTTTATGTCCTCATGGCAGGAGATTGGAACCAGGAGAACTGGTTCGGCCTAGTGGAATACGCAGATCTTGACATGGATGCCTGCTACGACTTTGAGCAGACGATGATTTCATCTGACGGTGTGGACATCTCTGGAGATCCATCATGAGATCTCGGTGATCACACCGTGGGTAGGGCTGAGGAGGGATCATTATCCTCCATAGCATTACGTTCAAAGAAGGAACCATTTTCCTCAAAGGGCAAGGGTCAATCTGACCATGAGCAGAACTCGCAACATGACAAGGGGCCTCCCCCAAGTGTTCAAGTCTGACAGCAATGATCAGATCTGGCTCAATGAGTCCTGGAATCCTGCATTTTAGGACTTTATCGACATCTGGTGGTTGTAACTCTCCGCTTGTCCCTGCAAAGAGTGTGGGTGAGCTCCCTGCAAGTTCGCCCATACTCACGCATGGTCCAACGAAAACTCGATGACTACTACTCCAACAAAGGACCACTCCCTACACTCTAAGAGTTAGGATAAACGAGTGGTCAGAAGCAGTTAGACGATGATGAGGAGATATCGTCTTAGGAACCACAGCATACCATCGAGCAAATCTATGGAGGATCTTCGGCACACGAGTCAAAACAGTAGTATAAAGTTGACGAACATGAGGTAAACCCCATTGACCCTCCCCTTGTCAATTATCTTCCAAAGTGGTCGAAAGTCACAATCTCTTCTGAGAAGAGTGACTGTCCGATCCCTTCAACTCGACCAGGTCAATTTTTGATCGTGGTCGAGCCCACCATCAACAACTACCGAGTGATCGGGTGTTGGTCGATTATTGTAGCTCTTTAAATATCTTATTTGCAGGAGCTCTTGATGAGATGCAAGTTCCTCATACCAGAATAAAACCTATACGATACTCATTTCCTGGGATTGACCAGGGCCTTTAGCCAAGCCAATTGGCCAAGTATCTCTACCTGTCATGTTTAGTTTCCAAGCAATTTTAGGACAGAGAAATCTCCTTTAGTGTGATCAATTTCAACATGGCGTATAACGCCATACTTGGACGACCAACTCTAGCACGTTTTCCAATAGTTGCTCACTATGCATATCAATATCTTAAGATACCAGGTCCGAAGGGAGTGATCACAGCTTGCTGTGATAAAAAGATAGCGCTTGCATGCGACAGCAAATCCCTTGAGGTGGTAGACTAGTTACCAACTCAAGAAGCAAGTAAGGTGTAGCCTTCGACTAAGCAGTCGAAGCCTAAAGGTGTGCCAAAGCTAAGCGAGCATGTCAAGGAAGTTTCATTGGATCAAGCAAAGCCTTCGAAGACCATTTGTATCGGGGTTTCTTTTGACCCTGCATAGAAAGACGCTCTCATCACCTTCCACCGAGTAAACGCAGATGTGTTCACGTGGCAAGCATCCGACATGCCCGGGGTCCTCAAGGAGATGATCAAGCGCAGGCTAGCTCTACGACCTGATAAGAAACCTGTAAATCAAAAATTATAGAGATTTACATCTGATCGAAAGGAGGCTATTAGATTTGAATTGGATAAGCTAATAAAAGCAGGCTTTATAAGAGAGGTTAATCACTCAGAGCGATTGGCTAAACCTATAATGGTTAAGAAGTCTAACTGTAAGTGGCGTATGTGTATAGATTATACTGATATTAATAAAGCTTGTCCAAAAGATGATTTTCCTCTTCCTCGTATCGATCAATTGGTTGACTTTACTACTGGTTGTGAAACATTAAGTTTTCTAGATACATATATGAAGAGAATATGAAGAGAAGACCATATTTATTATGCCATTTGAAATATTTTGCTATATCAAAATGCCATTTGGTTTAAAAAATACTGGTCTGACTTTTTAGCAGTTGATGCAATTGACTTTTTTTCCTTCAACTAGGCTAAAATTTGGAAGCCTATGTTGATGATCCAGTCATAAAAAGCATCAAATGACTTAATCATATTTCAGACCTATAGGAAACGTTCGACAACCTCAGAAAACATCACTTGAAACTCAATCTTGAGAAGTATGTATTCGGAGTTTTTTCAAGAAAGTTGCTCAGATTCCTTATTTTGACAAGAGGTATCGAAGCAAAGCTTGAGCAAATACGCCCACCAACCACTAAGAAAGAAGTCCAGAAGCTCACAGGGTGCATGTCAGCTTTAAGTCATTACATCGCACGACTGAGAGAAAAAAAGGACTTTCTTTCTTTAAGCTTCTAAGGAAACACATGAGTTTTGAGTGGTTGAAAGATGCTAACGATGCCTTTGAGGATGTCAAGAGATATCTTACGAGTGCTCCTATTCGGGTTTCTCTAAAACCAGAAGAGATGCTCTTAATATATCTAGCTACCACGCCACAGGCAATAAACGTAGTTCTAGTTGCAGAATGCTAGAGCGTCCAATGACCAGTCTACTACGTAAGTGAAGTTTTATACAAGCTTAAGGATCGCTACCCTCAGGTTCAAAAACTTCTATATGCCCTCCTCATGTCTTCGAGGAAACTATAGCATTATTTTCATGCGCACAAAATTATTATGCCATCTACGTTTCCCTTAGAAGAGGTCCTCCAGAATAGGGAAGCAGCGGGACGCATGGCTAAATGGTCGCTAGAACTTAGGGAGTTCAACCTCTATTTCGTGCCTTGAATGGCAATTAAATCCTAGATCTTGGTAGACTTTGTCATTGAATGGACAAATCCTGAACCTATTCAAGATCACCAGTATGCTTCCGATGACTAATGGATTATGTACTTTAAAGGTCACTTACGCTTAGTGGCTTGGGGGCTAGGGTGGTCTTGCAATCTCCTGAGGGAAAGACCTTAAAGTATGTCATTCAATTAAACTTCTAGCCACTAATAACATGGTTGAATACGAAGGTTTATTGGCTAGCATACGAGCCACGAAAGCGCTTGGGATTTGTCAACTACTCATGAGAGAAGACTCTCAACTAGCCATGAATCAGGTCGAAAAAGAGTACCAACGCTCTAGTATGACCATGTCTCAGTACTTGTTGGAAGTCAGAAAGCTTGAGAGGTATTTATTTTGGTTTCGAGATTTCCTTTGGTTTCGTAAGTTCATAACTTACTATTTATTTTATCCTGCAACTTGTTAGTTGCAGATAAGGTCTTCTCATTGCTTTTAGACCTATAAAGGTTAAAGGTAGACATGAAGAGCTAGACTGGTAATCGAAACAAGAAAAAGACTGCATATGCCAGTGGCTTACTATCCCTTCACCTGTTCTCAAAGTTCAGCATTTTCCACCCTCAGGAGTATGAGTTGTCTATGGTGTTCATCCACAGTTACCATATCTTCCAAAGCCCTCTGGAAAAAGGAAGACAATGAGAAATGAGAAAAGGCAATTATAAAAAAAACTAAGCACCAGATGCTTACGTTCATGCTTGTATGAGCAAATTTGGCGAGTACTCATTGGGAATCCTCTAGTTGATCGAGCTCTTCGACCTTGTTCCACCATACCTTCTCAAGGCGTTCATCATCGAAGATTTTCCCTTGTTGAGAATATCGTTGGGATGAGGAACTCGATTGTAAGATCGACGTGAAGAAGATCCTACTACAAAAGTAGGATTAAAAAACAAGGAAAAGAAATTAGGCTCTTCTTCTTTAGCTATACCGCCTTCGTGGACAAGAATTGCCCTTGATTCTATTTTGAGCACCTTGGTGGTTATAGCCGCTCTTGCCTCAGTAGCAATCCCTACCGTTGCCATAATTTCGACCATCTTCTCTGCTGTCTCTTCGCCTGTGGGGAGAATTGCGAGGGGCTTCTCGATAGAAGCATCCCTAGATGATGGGAGAGCCTGGCTAAAGACATGAAAATAGAAGTGAATTTGCATACCTTGTTTTCTTAGCTCTGATGTTGAATTTAGAAGGAAGTTTCGCTAAAGAAGGTTTCTTCAACTTCTCTACGACCACATCTGGTCGTTGAATGGTGGGGTCACCTATGACCACGTCTGGTCATAGACCCTAAGCACTTATTGTTACTCCTTCTATCTCTAGCCCTTCTTGATAATCAAGGCCAGTTTTGACCACCTGAAGAATAGTCCCCTTTTCGATAACAGGTTTTGCTGCTACAGCAATGTCCTTCATAAAAGATACAAAACTCTTCTAGTTTTCCTTTTCGAATTGCTTAATAAAGCCTTGTGAAGCACCAACTGAGATAGTTTTGTCATCATAATAGAAGGGTATCTTGATCTTAGGAGCCGGTTGCTCTAGTACAGCCAAGCCAATTTCCTCTATAGTAGCTATATTTGTATAGAACTGCTTGATGGGGACAGACAAAGGAAGAAAGGAAGGAGTAGCGCTTGAACATTCACCTTGCTTGTCGACAGCCTTGGTTAGAGGAGCTTTAACCTCCTCCATCTCTTATCTGATTACCATCAATTCGACCTCTTGGTCATTTTGATGGTAAGTACTCGTAGTTTACGACTACAAATGCCAAAGGAAAAGGTCAAACTTTGATTAACTTTAGGCATTCATTTTTGTTGGATCGACTACTACAATCAGAGGAGGTTAATGATTGTTGTCACATTTTGGAGTCTCTTAATGACCGATGATGCTTTTGACCACACGGTGATCAATTGCCTAATCAAATGCCCAGCGTATGACCGCTTGATCAACCATTATGCTCGACTTCCCACTCAATTGATTGATCTATTTGACCGCTTCACTCGATCCCTTTGCTCATTGTCGTATGATCCAAACCACTCGCAATCACCAGTGCACTTCAAGCAAATCAAGAACTAGATTGATTCAAGACTATCTTTATTGTTGGAATTTTATGGATTTACAAAGTGCCCTCATAAGCACCCGTAAAAGCCTTCTCCACGAATGCCCTCTTAAAACCGCCGTGTGTTAACCCATAGCCTCTCCATGCTTTTATAGGTTTAACATCACAAATCGTGTCTACCTCAAACACGGACTCAAAACCTTACCTCTAGTGAAAATCAAGGGAGCCAAAACCCTTCCGAACATGGGTTTTAACCAAACTCTACCTCTTCCAAGTTATAGACTCCATCTACAACTCCTAACTCAACACGTGATGAAGCCTCCAGGAAAGCACCTCCCGTATTTCTATCACACACTATCACCTTTCGTGTCAACACCTCCTAGATGGCACCGCCCGTAGTTTCTCCATGAATAACCACCTTTGATCTCCACGTACTCCAGCATGAGCCCGACCACCTCATGTGACATCCTCAACCGCCTGGACCTCAGATTTTTTTCATCCTAGTCTAGTCCTCCTCATCACCAACCATGACCGTCTCCATGCCAACCTACACACGCGAAGACCAAAGAACATTTTTCACCAACACAAGTTCTTCACAACTTGACCATTATCAGTACAAACACATATATCGTACCCTCATCTATCCATAGAAAAGAACCAAATCATCCACGAATACCAACCAGGTCATCCATGACCACAATATCCACACTCTCCAAAAATCACCAACTTCAGATAACTCATTACGACCAGTTGCAATTACTATGAAAGACCAGTCGCTATCTCATCAAGTACTCGAGCATAGGTACTTAGGAAATACCATTGCTCAGATCACTTGGGAATAACAAGCATCATTACTAACCACAGAATCATTGATTACGGACTACCGAGTACCGATCGCTATGACTAAAACATCAGATCACTAAGTCTATGCACTAAGTCTATGACTACCAACCACTGACCATTGAGTACCTACCTGGTAATGTAGAACCAACCACCGATCACTGACTGCCATGCACAGATCAGTCAACCACAGACCCATCAGACACGAGTACTCAAGGTACTAAAAAATCATAAGAGTTGAAGCAGTCGTACTGACCATGAAGCCTACGGCAACTGATCACAAAATCCTAAGACTACCGATCACAAGATCTATGACAACCGATCGAAAAGCCTAAGACAACGATAGCTGACTACAAAGTCTATGACTACCAATCACAAAGTCTTTCACTATCAAGTACCAACCTATAAAGTCTACGACTATCGAGTACCGACCAGTAAAGTCTACGACTATTGAGTACCGACCAGTAAAGTTTACAACTATGGAGTACCCACCAGTAAAGTCTATGACTATCGACTAGTAAAGTCTACGACTGTGACAAAGCACTATATCTATGACCATTGAAAAGTACTGTATCTACGATCACCAACTAGTTATTGTGGCTGTCGAGATTACAGCCTTCGACCGGTTCACTATAGCTAAGACCGATTTACTATAGTTCATGACCGGTTCACTGCTTCTTACGATCAGTTCATAGTTTGAGGTCAAAGCCTACCAATTACCTGTCGTGCTCATTATGCCGTGGTCAAAATGTTGTAGTCAAAGACTGCTATGGTCGACATGTCATGATCAAAATGTCATGGTCGAAGGCTACCGTAGTCAAAATGGCACGGTCGAGATACCGTGGTCGAAGTTTGACGTGGTCATATGAAATGCCATGGTCGAAGCTTGATGTGGTAGAAATGCCATGGTCGAAATACCATGGTCGAAGCTTGATGTGGTCGAAATGCCATGGTCGAAATACCATGGTCGAAGCTTGACGTGGTCAAAATGCCATCCTGAAAACTCAAGCATAGAAGTGCATCGAGTAGAACTTTCATGAAGCAAATTCTAATAAAATCAATTGTCAATTATTCATCATCAACAAAATGTATGACCATCACATGGTCTAACAATCTCCCCCTTGAGAGAATCGAGAGAATTTGTGAAAGGAACTAACCATTGCCAAAAGAGCACAAACCACAACACCTCAGAAAATTCTCCCCCTATTTTCTTCCCTTTGGCAATGAAATCATCAAGAGCTCCAAAGAGAGGATAATTCTAAAAAGGAGCAAAGAGAGAAAACATCTAGAAACTTTGTAGATCATCCAAGTCACTTTGCACTAAATTAAGAATGCGCCCATCATCTTTTTTTAGTAGAGCTCCCTAGATCATATAAAGTCATATACCATAAAGCAAGTCTAAACAGGTCTTTAGCATGATTGAGTAAATTGGATTAATGACAGGCATTACAACCATGACCAAACTGATCTATAAAGAGTACAAAGATATGTCACACCAAAAGAGTAAGCCTAAAAGTGAAGCAAGTTTTAAATCTAGTCAAACTAGCAGGCTCATATAGCAATCTATTGCTCCACATTTTTTAAGCATGTGCCATGATTGTAGCATACCTCTTTTCATGATGCCATTTTTGTAGCACACATCTTTTAAATGGTGGCATGCTTGAAGCATACTTCTTATCGATCGCGCACGTTTTGTACATTTTCTTTTGCTTAACCATGGCGTGCTTAAAGCATACATCTTTTCAATCTTCTCTTTCTCAATTTGTTATTTTTATCATAACATGCCAACATGAGCGGCATAACAAGATTGCAATATGAAACGTACTGATGAGGACATCCCTTCCATGGATACAACTTATCCACAGCAAGCGTTGCAAGGGCCACTTACTCGAGCTCGTGCTCATCAACTTAATTACCAGGTGAATTCATTCCTAGGTTCATATGTTACTGAGAATAGACCGCTACCTAATGCAAGTGATTTAATTGTGCTTAGGAACCTGGGAAAGGATGAAGGAAAGGGACATGGAGTCATGGACATGCATGGAAGGAATAATGGAGGTCACCACGTCACTTTGAGACCAAGTCAAGCACGAATTCGAGTTGGACTCGTTCTGGAATCAGATTCGGACTACTGCGATGGTACCAAGTTCAAACGAGCATAATTTCCTCATACGGACTCCGTTTGGGACGTTCTTGTACTTCATGGAAAGCTTATAAAGCCTACTTTCCAACGGATCCAACCTTATCTTCAAATTCCATCCGAGCCGGCTGCAATCATCAAAAGAGTCTACGTTAGTTTCTGAGTCCGAGTCAAAAGAGTGTTGCGCCACCACCACTTGGGCCTATGGGCCTTGTAACCCTAGGGCGTGCACTTGGGACGCCACCCCTGGTTGTTCTCCCTATATAGGAGCCACCGCATCCCTTGCTAGGACTTGGATTTCGTTGAGTTTAGGTTTAGCCATTGTGCAAATTTATGTTCTTCAGTTGTGTCGGACGACCACCTGTCAAGACAGCTTTTCGGGATCCCAACTTTGTTTTCATCTATGCTTCAATATTATTCACAATATCAGATTGCCTACATCTTATTCTTGCTAGTTCTTCGATTGCTCGCAGGGATTGAACTTCGTGTTCAGGTTGATCGCGCTTCCAGCTAGGTCAATAACATCTCAGAGTTGGTTCAGCGATTGCTAAGGCGCAAGCGTCGTCGTACAGTTGTAGTCGGACCATGGCAGTCACCTCCACCCAAAATCAATAGTTATCAATCTCATCGAAAGATCGGGCACCTCGTCTCCATCACGTACGAGCCTCCTAACCAAGATTAAAAGAGGACTCACAATCAAGCTAATTCTTTTCTATGAACATCACAAGGTGCTATATACAATCAATCTAGTCAAAGTCTTTTAGGCATGTCATATTTTAGTTCAAGTATAGAAATTTGATTGCAACATGTTTCTACTATGACTACAAAGTAAATCAGTAAATATGATAAAGATAGCTCTACTACACATCATTTTATTTCAAAGACTTGGACTTGATATATTATTTGACAAATATAATAAACAACGCTTCTGTAATATTTAAATACCAAGCTCCCCTCAGAATAATCCCATATGATGCAACACCCCCAACTCACTCTGCAAACAAGCAAAATGAGAAGTATCAAGCAGTTTGGTAAAAATATCAAAAACATGAGAATCAGAATCAATGAAATGCAAGATGACATCTCTCTTTTCCACATAGTCTCTGAGAAAATAATAGCGAATATCAATGTGTTTGGTTCTTCAATGATGCACGGGAGTTTTAGCAATACTAATCGCACTAGTGTTATCACAAACAATGGAACACTATCCAATTTTAAGCCAAAATCCTTAAGAGTAGCTGTCATCCAAAGCAATTAAGAGCAATAAGAAGCAGTAGCTACATATTCAACCTCAGCAGTGAAAAATGCAACAGACACCTATTTCCTAGAAGCCCATGAAACAAGAGATGTGCCTAAAAGTGACATGTGCCAGAAATACTATTTCTATCAATTCTATCAATTCAACAACCCCCAAAATCCGTATCTGAAAAACTCTAAGGCTAAGACATGAGGAAGAATACTACCACAAGCCAAATTCCAATGTTGACTGAAGATACCTGAAAATTCGCTTTATAACTTGATGATGTGAAGCACGTGAGAAGCTTGAAAGAGAGCACACAAACATACAGAAAAGTGTATGTCCGGCCTTGAAGCGGTAAGATACAAAAGAGAGACAATTATTTTTCTATATTCCTTTTGATCAACAGGCTCTCCATCTTCACCAGGATCCAACATAGCCGTAGATCCTATGGATGTGGAAATTGGTGACTGTCCCCATGTCAAAGCGACGAAGTAGATCCTTTGTGTACTTAGTTTGATGAACAAAAGTACCCAACTTTGATTGCTTGATATGAAAGCATAGGAAGAATGTGAGCTCTCTCATCATGCTCATCTTGAATTCCCTGCTCATCGTATCTTGAAAACAAGCGCATGAGAGGTGCCATCGAAAATGATATCATCCACACAAATTTGAACTAGTAAAAGATCATTGCCATGCTTGAGAGTAAATGAAGTCTTATCTACCTTGCCCATTTGAAAGTCATTTTTAAGCAAATATCATGTAAATCTATCATACCGTACTCTGGGTGCTTATTTTAGACCATATAAAGTTTTAGACAATTTAAAGACATGATCAGAAAACTTAGGATTCTCAAAACCAAGTGGTTGTCCAATATACACCTTCTCAATATAGCCATTAAGAAAAGCACTTTTCACATCCATTTGATATAGTCTAAAACCCTTTGATGCAGCAAATGCTAACAAAATTCTAGTGGCTTTTAATCGAGCAACGGGAGCAAATGTTTCATCAAAGTCAAAACCTTCTACATGGGTGAATCCTTGAGCCAGAAGTCTAACCTTATTTCGAACAACAACACCATCCTCACTTTGATTGTTCTTAAAGACCCATTGAATTCCAATAATATTATGTCCATGAGGAGGTGAAACTAACGACCAGACTTTATTACGCTCAAAGTTCTCTAATTCCTCATGCATAGCATCAATTCAAGACTCATCAGATAAAGCGTAACTTACATCTCGGGGTTCAAAAGAGGAGACAAAGGCAAAATGAGCATATGAGGCATTGGAGTTACACCTGCTACAAAGAACTCTCTCATTTAACTCACCGATCACTTATTTTTGGGGGATAACTTTGTTGAATATGTATAGGAGCTCGTGAAGTAGTCGTAGGAGTGGTCGTAGATGTAGTCAAAGAGGTCGTAGTGGCCATAGCAACCTCTACCTCATGAGTGGTCGTAGGAATACCACTTGAAGAAATGGTAATAGAAGTGGTTGTAGATGTCGTAGAGTGGCCCAGAAATTCTCTATTGTCATCGTTGGAGTCATAGAAGATGTCCTCAAGTACGTCCTTTAAGATGAACTTGTCGTTGACATGCACAGTGCCTTTAGCAAGAATTCGTCCATGAAAGTTGTTCCCAAAAGTGATCATCTTATCACCCGGGGCACAAATGAGGGAGGAGAACCATCGTGAGTCTTCGTTCATGTCGCGAGAGCAACTGGAGTCAATGAACCATATGTTCTCCTTCCTTTTGCGATGAGCCTACAGAGCATGAATAATCGTCAATACCTTAGCACTAGGGTTAGACAATAAAGATTTAGATATTTAATGCTGAGATACATGACGAACAGGAGAAACAGCATGTACTGATAAAGATTTAAGTGAAGCATTAGCATTTGACATATTTCGACCAGACAGATGATGCGACACCAGTTTGACCACAAGGCGATCTGACCTCCTTAGCAGAGCTGATCTAACTGCCAACTGGTCTAAACGAGCAGTAAAAGCTAGTCAACAATGATATGACCCCGTACGTAAAGCTGGTCTAACTCCCAACTGGTCTAATCAAGCAGAGAACGCTGGTCGAAAGTCTCTTGAGAAGCTGGTCCGACCACGGGAAACAACTGGCCAAACATTTTGTTTGACCATGCTGATTCGACCATGAGAAATAACTGGTCAAACATCTAGTCCAGCCTCGCTTGTTCGACCACGAGAAATAGCTAGTCAAAAACACTTCCTCATCCTGTCCTTCTTCTCTTTCTTTGCTTTTTTAAAGCACAATTGAACCAAGTGACCATCTTTACCATAATGAGTGAACTGATACTTGATTTTATGAGTGGTCATATCAGCCATCACAGCATTCAGTTTGGTAAAGAACTCTTTTTGCAATACCAATAGATCTAAAGATAATTTGTTTTGGTTCAGATTCTACTTCAAACTTTCCTAGTTCGAGTACCTTAACAACTTTAGGAGGATTGGTCTTAGCATGCTCAACAAAATTAAACCCTAGATCATGATTTTCACACTAGTTTTTGATTTGGCTAGGATCATATTCAGATTCTTCTTACCAAAAGAAAACCACTCTAAAGTGTTCTTAAGGTACTCGTTTTCTTTGGATAGCGAGGAACACGATGAGCACTTATCAGATTCATGAGAAAGATCCTTAGATGCACAAGACTGAGCTAATGTCTCTTTTTTAGCGAAGTTATTAAGTTGTCTAGTTAATGCTTCTACTTCAACGTTAAGCTTAGGGCAATTAAAACAAGAAAGAGTTTAATGATACATCATTTGTTGAATTGATTTCTGAGATGAATTAAGTCTAGCTTGCAGTAAATCACACTTAGAACATGTTGTAGAAGAATTAGACTTAAGCTTTTTAATTTCATCATCAGCAAGTTTAAGTTCTCCATCACAAGAATCATATGCCAAATTTAATTCTTCAAGTTTAGCCGTTACATATCTAAGTTGAACCAGATTCGTTGCACTAACTGATCAGCAGTCTCTAACTCAGCATATAAGACTTGACAAGCTTCACAAAAATCATCTTTAGGAATAGATGCTCTAAGTCTATTAACCTCATAATTCAAGCTTTCGACTACTAAATTGTTTTCTTTTAATTTCTTTTTAGTCTTTTTCAATTCAATAGCAAGCTTAATCAAACTATCTTCAAGATGATCATACGATGGTCTTACCTCATCTGGATCACTGTAGTCGTCTTCATTGTTGTTGCTTACCATGAAGCACATACCCGTGAAGTGGTTAGTGTTTTTTTTCTTGCCTTTGACATCATCTTCATCGTGGTCGTCATCGCAGCTCTCAAAATCACCATCACTTAGATCAAGGCACGATAAAACTTTTTCAGCAACCTTGCGACAGAAATTTCCACTCTTGGTATTATTCTTGGAAGGTCGATGATGATAATTCCAGTCTTCCTTGACCACCTTCCCTTTGAGCTTAGGGCAATCTATCTTAACGTGGCATGGTTCGCCACACTCAAAGCACCTGATCAAACCTGGAGCTCCACCTTGCTTCCTCATCCTCATGTTGTTGAGTGCCATGTATGCCCATGAGGAGATCAACACCAGGTCCTCTTCAAGTAACTGTTGGAACTGTCCCTCTGAAAAAGTCAATGCAAACAAGAAAACACCAAACAATGTACTTGATGAAGCAGCATGTGTGGGGTTAGTCACTACTGCTAAAGATGAAGATTTATTAGCTTGGATGGCAAAGCTTCCATATCATAGGTTTACACTTTAGAGTACAGATCATCTATGGTTAGGGTATCTAGATCGACGGTTTGATTAATAGTCGTGATGACCATCACCACTCTAAACCTAAATATCTTAAAATTTTAGTTGCATTATCTCCATCAGCATGAATAATACGAACTCCATGCAAGTTACTCAAAATCTTCTCAAAATGAGAAAAAAGATCATCTATAGATTCACCAAACTTCATAGTAAAATCAGAGTACTTTTTTTGATAAAGATTCTTATGCACTTTCTTAATCTTAGTAATTCCTTCAAGATAATCGCAAATAGTTTTCCAAATTAATTGAACAGAAGCAATATGAACTACATAATCAAATTCTTTGCGGTAAATCCCTTAAAAAAGCAAGTTACGAGCATGAGCATTTAAATCAACATCCGTTTTATTTTTGATCGTAACATTAGCAGGAACCACATAAGATTGAGAAACATTTTTCTAGACATCACTACCTTGAGCCTCAACGTACCTGCTCTGATACCATCTAGCATGGGGATGATTCACATACCTCTTTGATTCTATCGCTACCTACTCTGATACTACTTGTGGGATCGACTACTGCAAATAGAGGGGGTGAATGATTGTCGCCACTTTTTGGAGTCTCCCGACGATCGATGATGCTTTCGACCTCTCGGTGACCAATTGCTTGATCAAATGCCTAGTGTATGACCACTTGATCAACTGTTATGCTTGACCACCCGCTCGATCGACCTATCTATTTGACCGGTTCGCTCGATCGCTTTGCTTGTTGTTATATGATCCAAACCACCAGCAATCACCAGTGCACCTCAAGCAAATCAAGAATCAGATAGATTCAAGACTATCTTTATTGCTAGAATTTCATGGATTTACAAAGTGCCCTCACAAGCACCCCTAAAAGTCTTCTCGATGAAAGCCCTCTCGAAACCACCTTGTGATAACCCATAGCCTCTCCTTGCTTTTATAGGTCAACATCACAAACCGTGTCTACCTCAAACACGGACTCAAAACCTTATCTCTACTGAAAACCAAGGGACCCAAAACCATTCCGAACATGGGTTTTAACCAAACTCCTAACTCATCATGTGACAAAGCCTCTAGGAAAGCACCTCCTGTATCTTCATCACACGCTATCACCTTCCGTGTCGTTGAAGCCTCCTGGACCGCACCCCCTGTAGCTTCTTCACGAATCACCACCTTTGATCTTTGCGTGCTCCAGCGTGAGACCGACCACTTTGCGTGACATCCTCAACTACTTGGACCTCTCAAATTTCTCCATCCTAGTCCCGGTCCTCCTTGTCACTGACCATGACTGTCTCCACGCCCACTTGCACATGCAAAGACCAAAGAATGTTTTCCAGTGGCACAAGTTCCTCACAACTTGACCGTCATCAGCACATACACGTATAGCACACCCTCGTCTATCCATAGACAAGAACCAAATGATCCATGAATACCCACTAGGTTGTCCACGACCGCAATATCCACGCTCTCCAAAAACATCAACTTCAAATCACTCATTACGACCGGTTACAATTGCTATGCAAGACTGGTCGCTGCTCATCGAGTACATGGGAAATACCATCGCTCATATCACGCAGGAATGACAAGCATCGCTACCGACCACAGAACTATCGAGTACTGACTATTGAGTACCAATCGCTATGACTAAACTCTAGATCGTTATGTCTACGACTAAAAATCACTGACCATCGAGTACCCACCTGGTAATGTAGCATCAACCACTGATCACCGACTACCATGAACAGATCAGTCAACCACTGATCCATCAGACTCGAGTACTCGAGGTACTCAAAAATCACAAGATTTGAAGCACTCGTACCGACCATGAAGCCTACGAGTACCGACCTTGAAGTCTACAGCAACCGATCATAAAAGCCTAAGACTACCGATCACAAGGTCTATGATAATGATGAAAAAGCCTAAGACAATGACAATCAACTACAAAGTCTATGACTACCAATCACAAAGTCTTTGACTATCGAGTACAAACTAGTAAAGTCTATAACTATCGAGTACTAACCAGTAAAGTCTACAACTATCGAGTACCGACCAGTAAAGTCTATGACTATCGAGTACCGATCAGTAAAGTCTACGACCATGACAAAGCATTGTAGCTATGACCATCAAAAAGTATTGTGGCTATGACCACCGACCAGTTACTGTGGCTGTCGAGATTACAACCTTCGACCGATTCACTATACCTAAGACTGGTTCATTGTAGCTCACGACCGATTCACTGCTTCTTACAACCGGTTCATAGTTTGAGGTCGAAGCCTACCGATTACTTGTCATGGTCGTTCTGTCATGGTCGTTCTATCATGGTCAAAATGTTGTAGTTGATGGCTACTGTGATTGACATGCCGTGATCAAAATGTTGTGGTCGAAGGCTACCATGGTTGAAATGCCATGGTCAAAGCTTGACGTGGTTGAAATGTCATAGTTGAAATACCATGGTCGAAGCTTGACGTGGTTGAAATGCCATCTTGAAAATTGAAGCATAGAAACGCATCGACCAAAACTTTCACAAATGCAAATGCCAATAAAACCAAATATCAATTATTCATCATCAACAAAATGCATGACCATCACATGGTCTAACTATTTCTTTTCTCAGCAGATACATCTGCTAAGATGTGAGGAGCCTTCACATCGAGCGTTGGAGCCTTCTCACAAATTGCTTTGACTCGAGAGTCAATCTCTCCCAAAGCAAGCATAGATAGGTAAAAGTGGTTAGTAACCAGGACTCAAAATCCGAAGAATGAGTTAGATCGTCACTTACCATTCTCATAGTCCCTAGTCATATCCTTGTCCCTAAGTACATCCACATTGGTGTGCTTGTTTCTTCAGAGGGCTGGATACAACACGTGATGAAGTCTTTCACCACGTGCCAGCTAGTAAGCCCCTTTTACCTTAAAACTTTGATGGCTTGGATGTAGGGGCTATCCAAGTTAGGTCTCTGGGGATTGAGTTCCAGGAAGAGATTTTTTTTGGCACCCTTCCTCACGAAAGAAAGGTTGTCTTCACTGGTCGTCTCCTAGTGGAACCATCTCTTCTTCTAGTTCAGCCATGATGACCGCGTAAACTTTGGAATGTACTCCTCCATCTTGCTTTCTTGAAGCTTCAAACTGTAGCTTCTGGCAATTCTGGCTTGTCTAGAAGAAATTAGGGAAAGAAGAAGGCTTGGACAATGGCGGAAAGTTCGAAGGGGATTGAAACAAAAGGGAAAAGTAAGAAAAGTTACCTTCGGGTAAGTTTTTATAACCTTTCAGGTCAGTTATTTCCTATTCGGGAACCATTCCAAGTGGACAGATCGGTGGGAGCTGATCCATTTTCCTCTGTTTGCAGATGATGTGTTTTTTACCAAGCAAAATTACCTTTTTGACCAAGTTCTCTTCTGGTTGAATCGGATCGAAAGTCTCTACTTTCGATTGTCGTTTATCTATGACCTCTCTTTCTTATATAAGTTATTTTCACTTAAAGTTGGGAGGCTAGATGACAAGGATATAACCAATCCTCAAATTATTATTTATCTGAAAATGATATCGTTACATCATTATGCTCCTTGAGTATACCCCTTATTCATAAGGGAGAGATTTCATGATGTAGTCATAAGTTCTTGTACGACCATCCTTTAGTTGTAAGCGCTTCTACGATTACCTCTTAGTCGTAAGCTCTTCTACGACAACTAGTTAGTCATAAGTTCTTCTATGACTATCTCATAGTCGTAAGTTCTCCTATGACCTTGGCTTAGTCGTATGATATCCTACGACCAACTCGTGGTCGTAGGTCCCCCTATGACTAAGCTAAGCTCTGACTGACCTGTCTACGACAATCCATTTCTTAGTGGGCCTATCTGACAAGGCGGTTAGTGCAAGTATTTATTCTCTGAAATAAGTGCACTTAACTTAGCCCTAGCAGAAACCACCGCACGATGAATGAGATATCAAGTCTCTAGTAATTCCCATTGGGCTGTTATCACTTGAAACATTAAGGCGTTTCTTGTCAAGAAGAAACTGTTGCTGTCGTGCAAGCAATATAAAGGTGGACGTCAGAGAGAAGAGGGGAAGGATCCGGGCCAGACCCAAGGGAGAGTAGCAGTAGAGTAGGCTTTTTCGCATTACTTTCTCCATTGTAATTCTGCATTACATCTCTCCATTGTAATCAGATCTTTGAGCAATAGTCAATAGGAAGTACTGCTATTATTCTCACTGTAGAAGGCCCGAACCTGTATAAAAATTCCTATTTCTTTCGTTTGCATATTGACAGCCAGGTCCTCAAAAGTTTCCCTGAACCCAAACAAATCATACGTAAGATCGATATTATAACATCAACAACAGTTGTTCACAAAATGAAATGGAGACCAAACTCCCCAAGTTCGATATCCTATTTTGTTGTTTGTCCTAATGATTCCCTATTTTAGAGAACCTAAACTAGAGGGTATCTGGTCTGAAGGAACGCGCGTAGGCTACGATAGCAGAAAATGCACACCAGGACATCATGCTAAGGAGGGATCATAGATCGTTACCACTAGACGCGCAGCGCAGCGGAAGAAGAGTTGGAGAAGCCGATCCAGCCACGCGCGTCGAGGTAGTAGTGGAAGTAGCCGATCGTCTCGAACGATCGTCTCCTCCACGCGATCAACCACACCACGAGCGATCCAATCTGTAGTTTGTTGATGCCGATCAACGCCGCAACGAGCAGCGCCCACCGTATCCACACGCCCGGGTGGAACGCCGATTGCGAGTGTACCAAAGACTCGCGAGCGGCTAGGGTTTGGCTCGGGAGGTGGCGGCTAGGGTTTTGCTCGTGAGGAACAAGCGTGTGTCCATCCTCACCCCACCTCCATATATATAGACCTCCTCACTTGGGCCTCGTGGACCGAGGCCCAATAGTGTGTCTATCCGATCTCTATCCGAATTGAGCCCACATCCGAATCACATTCGAATTAGTGTTCCAACCGTTAAGTGTGCGACCAGAGGTTCACGTATACTTGGTCGCGACCGAAACACCTTCTCGGTCACCTGTTAATAGCGGCCTCTAGCAAGACATATTCACCCCAAAGTATACGTAAATATCATATCTACTGAACTCGTAATGTTCTCATGTACGAATCCCTTTGCCTCACGATATAGATTAAGCTCAAGGCGAGACTGTGTCATCCTCTTAATAGCTCAATCACTCTCTCGATTCCGTGATGGATTATAAACTTGTGATTGACTCCTCAATCACATTGGCATGGCCATGCACTTTCATAATCCATTACATCGAGGCCCGAGATATCTCTCCCATAAGGAGGGGCAAATTCTATCTTGATCATTCACATCCCACTACATGTTTCACAAAGAAACCCGAAGACTACTTTTATGACTACCCAGCCACGGAGTAGTGGTTAGTAGTCCCAAAATAGGCTACTACGGATGTTGGGAACCATGATGATCTCAAGTCTAAGGATTCTACATAAACACTACTTGAGACCAACTAATGACACATGGAATCTCTGCAGTTGTCTCATGGCGGGTCTATCCAACATATGTTCACTAACACATGTTCATATTATTGATTTGGTATCACCATACCATGATCCATGAGACATGATCATCAATCAATACATATGCTGATCTTTGAATCATATTTGTTCCTCATATGATATATGATCAGGGATCATTTAGAAATAGCAACATTTAAGCATTAAGAGTCTCATGAATAAGTCACATACTCATTGATCAATAATGATAATGTCTATTTCAAGGAACAAAGTAATGCATCATAAACATAGTATGTGATATATTCAACATCTCCATGTTGCTTCTAGGGCATATCACCAACATGGTCGGCACCACAACTATATAGGCCTAGAAGCAGTGATGCAAAAGGCGGCCTAGGCAGCCACCGAGGTGGCGCGTAGGTGGTGGGCGACAACTGGCCACCGCGCCTTGGCCCCTCGGTGGGAGGTTAGGCGACTAGGCAGCTGGGCGGTCGCAGGCGGGCGTAAGCGGGCACGACACAGCGACAAACCAGGCATTCGTAGCAGCGATGCGACGCCTAGGTAGCCAACGAGGAAGCCTAGGCGAGCGGATGGTGAGATAAGGAGGAGGAAATGGTGTATCGTAATACTTCAACAGAGCGTGCAAAAGCTAGAGTTGCAAAAGAGGAAATACTTACAAAGCCGCCTCCACCTCCAGGGTTTCCCACACGCCGGTGCCGTTGAACCGCCGGATTTGGCCGAGATTCTCCCTCTGCCTCACGTCCTCACCAGATTTGGCCGAGCAACCTAAGCTTCTCCCTTCGCGTTGCCGGCTTATCCCAGGTATGTAGTGTACTTCCTCCCCTCCGTCGTCCCTCCGCCTCCACCTCCGGCCTCCCCTGGCCTTCACCTTGCCGGATTATCCCATGTATGTATTGTGTTCCTCCCCTCTGCCTCCGCCTCTGCCTCTGGCCTCCCCTTCGCCTCCGCCTCCGGCCTCCCCTGGCCTTTGTCTCCACCTCCCCTCCCATCCGGCTCTGCCTCCCCTCCCTCTGCCTCCCCACCTCCCCTCCAACTCAGGGCCTCAGGGGAGATGCCGTTGGGGATCTGGCGATGAGGCACAAAGGAGAGGCCGGAGGGGATGGGGAGTGCACGGGGAGGCTGACAAACCGAGGGAGCACATGGGAAGGAAGAGCCGAAGAGGAGCGCACGGGGAGGAGAATAATCGCTGTCAGTGTCAGTTAGTTAGTCGAGATGATTGACTGATATGCTTTGCAGCTAAGTATGTGCATGGTCGGTTTGGTTGATTATTGAATATTGATTAGTGTGCTAATTTGGTAATGTATTGTAGACTATAATACACTTTTATTAATGCTTTGATAATTATACTTTGATTCATGCCTAGCGCCTACTTGAACATTGCCTAGTGCGTAAGCATCAGGTTGTCTTCCGCCGTCAGCATGAATGTCTCATTGTATCTGGCCCCTTCCTGGCGGGAAGGATAGTAGCGGAATAGAGACTGCAGTAGTGGGGACCCGTGAATGTCACATAGCCGGGCCACGGCTAAGCGAGCTGCGTCCTGAAGAGCTTCGCCACGGTGCTCCTCCTGTGCAGAGTCCTGAAGACAAGAGGTGGATCCTATTCATCTAGGGCATAGATGAAAACCTCCATAATCCATGATTCCCTTGCTCCCTCAACTGCCTTATGCCCTTGGTAGATGGGCTAGTCCTTATAGCCCAAAAGTGCAGTAGTTTGTGTAAAATGCTCGCAAACACCCCCTCCTGCAGTCCGTCAACGAAGTAGTCCCACTGTCCCTCAACTGCTCCTCCTGACATCTATAAATTAAAACACTAGTGTTAGTATCTTTTCAAAAATACCAATGAACAATGGATGAGATTAGATCTAGGAAGGATAAGGAAGGAGGTAATACGCTATATTTTTATAAACTTCTTTTTACGAATTTTCAAAATTGTAGTCCTAGGGCCCTACCTAAGAACCATCCTAAGGCTTTTACCCTACGCTCGTATGCTCTGATACCAGCTCTGTCGGACCCCGTTTTTTCAATCCAGAATTCCCAGTGAAACACCGCACTATTCCCTAGATCAGTAGATAGTGCTCGCAGGTACATTGCTACATCAAGTCATACATCTCATGAAACATACTCAACCATAATATTATATACCAGAGTTTAAAATACACCACATTGGGTGACAGTTTACATAAGGGCCGAACAGGCCAAATGTCTACATTACACAAAAAAACAACAGTGGAAGCAAAAGCAGAAGTAAGACCATAATCCATAGGCAAGCGACTAAGGGGTAAATATGTACAACATATATCATCTAGACTTAGCTAATATATGTGCACACAATTTCCATTAAGTCTACTTGTCTAGGACCTGGAAACGAAGAAGCCGCCCTAGTTTCCATCGTTGTTTCCTCCATCCGTGGCAGGGGTATCTTCATATGCATAGTGGTCTTGGGTCCCTGTTTCTGATTTTGGTAGTGCAAGGTGAGCATAAATCCACCGTGCGCTGCGAGCCAATACACAGAATGCAATAAATAACATGCATGGATTATCAAGGGAAGGCTCAGGTTATTTTATTTGCCACCAATCGCTTTTAGAATATGTTACTTAGTAATTTCCTGAGACCTAGCATTTTGGACATAAAACATAATGTGTAAAAGAATGTATTAATAATAGCGAACCAGATACCATCCACTATTACATGGTGTCTGCACCATATGCTACCTTTCAGCATTATAACCGCTTACATTATCATTGGGGTGACACCTAGGGCAACACAAATCAGGGCTTTCCACTACCCACCACTTTTCCAATTCCACCCACAAAGATTTTTGAAATAGAACTATATCTGGTTAAGTTCCCATGTCCGCCCCTGACCGTGGGCATGGCTATTCGAATAGTTTTGACTCTACAGAGCTTGCACACTTTACCCATAAGAGACGACCCGCTCGTTGCCCCACACGATTCCTTAGTCATGCGGTTGAGTAGACCATCACAGTAGCTTTTCAAAATACCTTACCCCTTCCATCTTTTCACCCATATGGGCTTCTCCCATTTGCGGTGGGTCCCATAAGTTATGCGGGATGTTCTACCCCTATGCGGCTAGAGCTGGACTACCCACACTGACTAGCGCGCTGTGGTAAACTTCTCCCTCAATGTGTCCCTTTCAAGTCGTCACATAGACAGCCACTTGCACTACCTCACCTCCTCCACCGATGAAATGACTTCCAGGGTTTGGTAAATCTACTAAGCCAAATTGTACTGAACAAACTTGTGGTTATACTTATATTACACAGGAGGTCATGACAAGATTCACTCATTAGGATTATCTGGGTGGTTCTACCACTAACCACACTCTCGTGCACCACTACACCAGCCCCCGAACCATCCGCCTAGATATTTAAGCAAGTTAGGGTTTTTGGGAGCATAAAATAGTCATATCAATATATATCAGTCATTTCCACAATGACTTCCCAAAACAGATTCTCATGATTGAAAGTAATACTTAGGGCATTTTGATTTACGGACTTATTTTCGAAAGTCGTACCATTATAAATTTCACTAAGGTGACAAGGCTCAGATATTCAAGTGTCCAAAATGAGTATCATACTAGCAACATCATTAATGGGCATATAACTAGAATATGAAATTCAACATAAATTTGCACATAAAATAATAGCATGCAATTTGCTAATTTAAAACGGAATTAATTTGCAAAAAATGTAGGTTCAACATGATCAAAGTATTGACTCGCCTTGGTCATAGTTGGCTTGGTCTTGACTGTCGAAAGTTGCTTTGGCCCCAGCCTGTAGGATCGAAAACAGCAACAGAGGGGGGTGAATGGTGCCTTCAAAAAACGCCCCCAAAGAATCCACAAAAACTTCTCCTCTCCGATAGCTATAGAAGCTAAGAAGAAGGAGAGTTCATGCTCACTAGAACCTCAAAACACACAGAAGAGAAAGCGAGACAAACAACAACAGAGAAAACAGAGAGCACACAGACTACAAGGGGCCGGTCAGACCGCAGGCATGAGACCGGTTTGACCGCAGCCTGGACGCCGGTTTGACCGCTGCTTTAAGGCCGGTCAGACCACCCATGCCCACCCGGTCTGACTGCTAGGGTTGGCGGTCTGACCGCCATGGGTGATCCGGTCTGACAGCCATGGGGGGTCCGGTCTGACAGGCCCTGGTTCAGGCAAGGGTAGAAGCCAGCGAGCGGCCGACTGAAAAACTATAAATACTAAAACTCACTGAAATGCAATGAATTGACCAAATCATGCTGCTCTTTTTGGGTCAATTGGGCAAGACTCTAAACTAAAGAACAAATTGACCTCAGATATTAAGAGAATTCATCAACAGAGCAAGAAACTGAGGTTTGAGCAGAAATCTGAAAATGAATAGAGAATGAAACTGATTTCTAAATTGCTCATCATTCTCGTATCTTCTATTCATGAGCCCTTGAATCTCAGCAGGAAATGAACTTGCAACATGAAAGCACACACCTAGGACAAACACCTCACTGAGAATTCAAGAAACCGAGTATCCCCTGCCTTCAAACCCTAAATATGCAGAACAGAGTAAATGGAGCGAAGGACAGAGAAATGACAGAAATCATTGAATCTTCCATTTGCTCTTGGGAATGGAATGGCCAAATGGCTTTGAGTATTTTCCCATCACAGAGCAACCAAGAACCAGCTAATCAAGCAAAAGATTCTACTCAAACATATTAAACACAGAGTAGAGCATAACCATCTCAACACACAAGAACCAGCTCAAGAATTCAGAAAAAAGACATGAATGATTGCAATGAGATGAATGATTAAAAAAGAGGGTTACAACCATCTCACTACAGCCCCATACGCAATTGAAAAGAGGTTTAATCCATCTCACTACATGGTTCTCTCCAGAGCACACACGCACACACTGAGGACACTACACTCTCCTTCAGCTTCGTGTACCCTGCACTGCCCACTCCCTTTGCTAAATAGAGGGACTCACATCCTCAAATAGCAAATCAAGAATTGCAAGCCATCTTCCACCACTTGACTCACACACACACATGAGGCAAGAGTCAAAGCACTTAACAGGAAAATGGAGGGAACCAGCCACTCCACTCAAGCTTGAGTCAATTCTCCAAATTGCCCCTCAAGCACCTTCCCGAAGCTTCCGCAACCAAGACACCTAACCGTCGAACCTCGACTCCTACCGAGTCTAGTCCTGGTCCGCTCCGCACACGCATCGCACCCGATATCCTGACCGTCTGGATCTCAGCTCCTCCCTGAGCCTAGTCTCGGTCCACCTCGCCGCTGCCCGTTGTGTCCACCTGACCCCGACCGACTGGACCTTCGACTCCACCCTAAGTCTAGTCCTGGTCTGTTCCGTCGCACACGACCACAACCGACATCTAACTGTCTGGACCTCTGACTCCTCCCTGAGTCTAGTCCCAGTCTACTCACCGTTGCCCGTCGTGTCCACCTCCAGTAGCTCCAGCTCCAGTTCCTCGTCTCCCGACTCGCAACCACCTCAGCAGCCTCGATCATCTTCAACGTCTCCGACCGTCTGGACCTCAACACCTCCTGTGCCTAGTCCCAGTCCTCCCACGCCTCACCATGACCTAGCTCCGAAGTCCTGCAGCCACACAAACAAGCAAACCGTTACATAGCACTGCACGAAACAACATAATCAACAATAGCATTAGAGAAAGGTACTCAACCCTGGAATACCCAAAACAAACTCAAACTCTCTAACACAAGCGTCAATTACTCATCACAAACATGGGAATACCTCCACATGGTCTCTCACAGCCTCTTCCTCCTGAGCCTCGTACGCTATTTTTACGTTGCCACGTTGCGTGAAAATTTGGATAAAAATCAGTGAACCAAATAAATTCTCACAAAAATTCAAATGAGCTTCAAAAATTATGGTTTGGTTCCATTGGATAGATATCGAATTTAGATGAATTTAGAAATTTATTTCACTCAATTTGGAGTTAAGATGAATAAGTTATGCCCTTTTGAAGTTCTCAGTTTAAATAAATCCGAAAAATAATTAAAATCTGACAAGTGGGGCCCACAGTAGGATTTTAATTTTTCTTTTATTTTTACTTTTCCTTCTCTGTACCTGTGACAGATGGGTCCGGTTACTATTTTAATTAAAGGGGCACAGCCCACATGTCAATGAGTGGTTTAGACTAACTAACTAGCATTAGCATTAATTACTCATCATTAATCATTAAAAAATGTCTTAACCGTTGGCTACAGTGAGTCTTCTTCCTCCGACCGACGCTCGGGAGGGGAGCATCTAGGTGAGCTCGGGAGTCTACCTCCATATTTCTTCCTCTACACATTTCTCCAGATTAAACTTAAGGTTATGTCTGCTTAAGTTAGTAAAAGTATCCTACAAGTTGGAGATATGGTCTTTGATGTTGACACCTTTTACTACCAAGTCATTAACATAGGCCTCCAAGTTTCGACCAATCTGTGGACTAAGGGTTTAACCTTTGAAAAGTAGCACCAACATTTTTAAGTCCAAATGACACTTTGACGGTTTCCGAAGGCTTGTCCTTGTCGAGAGGTACCTTCTTGCCTTGGTCGAGGGTTTTGGAGCCACCTTAGTCCTGAATGTTTTCCCTACATCAAAGGTGAGTTAGCATTCCTAGATGGTAATTCATCGACCAGTTCGAGGGATTTACGATTATAGGCATAAGCCATTTTCTATCCCCTCGGACCATTATGACTCCTTTTGGCTTGGAATTTTGAGACTTTGGTAACCATAATGCGTGGCTACCAACAATTTGGCTAAAGCCGGTCGGCTAAGGATCCCATTGTATGTAGTTTCAAAATCTACTACATCAAATGAGATCCTTTCTATTCGGAAGTTATCAAGACTTCTAAATGTAATCGGTAGGGACACTTGCCCAATCGGTTTGGCCAAAGATCCTGTAACTATACCATGAAAGGCATACTTCATAGTCTTTATTTTTTATTTAGGAACTTGCATTTCTTCTATAACTCCCGTAAATAAAATGCTAAGAGAACTATCTCATCAACTAGAACTAGATTAACCTTACAGTTATTTATAGTAGGTTCTACAATGATAGGGAACCTACCTTGTCAAGTTGAACGGGTAGGGCAGTCTTCTTGGCCAAAGGAGATAGTTGTTTTCGATCATCTGGATGGCTTGATGATGATTGGTGCATCAGTGAGGTTCACCTCACATTCTATTATCTTTAGTTGTCGTTTGGACTTATTGGAGGAGGATCCGCCAAAGATCACATCAACAGTATGCTCTGGCTCCTGGTACTCTATTTCTTTATCACCATCCTTATCATTTTTTGTGCTTAGTTCTCCAAGCTCATGTATAGAGTTGAGAGGACCCTTACCAGAGTAGTAATCCTCAAGCTTCATTTTCTAGGCATGATAGTTGTAGAGATCATACCCTGTCATTTGGTGGAATGGACACAACCTTTTGCTTTTCATGGATTTGTTGGCTAGAGTCTTTCCTTTATTCCAACCAGAATAATCCTTTTTACTCTTAGGGTATTTCTCCGAAATTGCAAGGAGAGTATTGGGCTTGCGATTCGTCTTACCCTTTGGTTTTTTACCTTCTTTTTCTTCTTCTTTAGGTCTGGTTGATAAATCTTGTCTATCTGATCAATGGCCTTATTCCATTCGACTGCTTCGCTAGTGGCAGCATACTTATCGACCATATCAAACAGCTCAACGATTGTCCGTGGTGGGTTCATTGTGCTATCCTCTATAAACCACCTTTTCCTTATACCAATCTTGAATGCCTAGATAACAGAAGAATATACCATCTTTAGGATAGAGTTATGAATATGACTAAACCTTTTGATGTATTTTCGCAGGGTCTTATTGGACTCTTATCGGATCTGATGAAGGTCATCTTCTTTCCCGAGGCGATCATATGTCCCCTAGAAGTTGGCAATTAGCTGATCATAGAGTTGTTCTCAAGTATAGATTGATCCTGCCAGTTGGTTGACCAACCACGACCGGGTAGAACCCCTAAGCATTTCGGCAAGGGCGGAATGTGTGATTCCCCTAGTAACGCTAATGGCGAGGGCAGTGTGTCATCTTCCATCCAGTCAACTTCACTGGTCACAAAGACTGGCGATCTTAGGATGGAGGATGATGGTGAGGAGGCATCGTGTTCCATGGCGCGGATGCATGCGTCCATATCGAGGTCGGTCTAATCTGCCAGTTCAATCTAGCTCTGCTTATCCCAAGTTCTTACCATGATCGTATGGGCGATGTTGATAGAAATAGGAGAGGATGATGCTTGATGATGAGAAACTTCAAGGACTCAGTGCCTTCTTCCCCACGGATGGTGCCAGCTGTCGACGATTGAGTCATCGATATTATGAAATATGAGATGATCTTTATTGCTATGAACTGTTTACAAGATGCTCTCAATAAGAGTACAAGAAGATGCTACTAACCCTAGTTTCTATAATCTTCTATCTAGTCAGAGATCTTGATTGATCTTCTAGGATTGGACTTCTGGTGTTATTCTACTGTGTTGTATTTGCTTGTCGTTGTTCTTCATGTCTTTTCTCATCAAACTTTAAATAGCGCCGAAGGGGTGCTAGTTATCCACGGAAGCAGGCATCGTATTGAATCGTCTCATTCGATCAAGCGGGCGGTTGCTGTCAGAGATAGATATATGACAATAACTGATCTTTGATTATGGTCAGTGAGGGAATCATGGAGAAAACTGCATTGCGGTTGTTGTCAGAGACGCATTGCTGAATCATGTTGTTTGGAGCAAATAAAACATGTGTTTTATTCATCGCACGAGAGGAGTTGCCTGGAGGCGGGCTTTTATACCAGTTCATGAGATCTTCAAGTGGTACGCTAGTCGGATAAAATGTACAGTAAACCTCTGACCAAGGGTACTCGGATAATTGCCTTTGGAAACTTATGACTGCATGGGTCTTGATGCCTTAATTGAGTATTAAAGCCATATTTAATGGATTATTTAATTCTCATCACATATGGTTCTTGCAAGCTAGTACTACCTCGTGGACTCTAGGTATCCAAATAGGTCGAGGTATCTAGCCTCATCTCAGAACCATAGGTATCATATTTCAGAGTTCCAGAATAGTATTCACCACAACGGGATGCAAGAGGTCTTCAACTTCCATCACTCCTCCCTACGCAACGTCATCGAGCGTGCATTTGGCATGTGCAAGATGAAGTGGTTATTCTGGACAACATTCCTAACTACAACACATGAAAGCAGAAGGTGATAATTATCGCAACGATGACGTTGTGTAACTTCATTTTGGACTATGAATTGTATGACTTAGATTTTGCTAACCTAGTAGGGCAAGATAGAGAGAATGCAGGTCTAGGATAAGTTGTTGTACCACAAGCTGCACATAGTGCTGATTCTGTCCGTATGGACATGGTACATGACGCGATTGCAACGACATTACTGGCTTGACGTAGGTTGTGTCACGGCTACTTAAATTATTCTTCTATGTACATTACAAATGTCCACATGCTACATGCAATGTTTGTAATCCACTTTATATGTGAACATGGACCCAGTGTTCTCCAATAGTTTCATTATATACCACATCCTAAAGTTCAGATACTTCAAAAATCAGCTCAATAAAAAATCAAAAGCCAACAACCGATCTAAACACCCGTAGATTCTATCGTAACTGCCTGTTGTTGCTACAATAATATTTTAGCCAAAAACAAAAAACCAAATGCTACAGTACGTTGAAATAGGGTCATACTCATGGAACTAACTTTTATAACATAAAAGGAGTGGCGTATTTCTCAAAATCTGGTTTAAGGCATGTGCGCAGTCTAACAATGGATTCATTGTCGGCAGATGGACTATTCTATATATTCTGATTTCTGGGGTATTCAGCAAGCTAGGAAGGGGAATGCAGATCTGATCTACTAAAGTCTGTCTAACCATTCTCATGTTATCGTTGTTGGTATCTGAGAGGTGATTAAACCACCAGGCTGGCAGCTTAGCCGCATCTGTGCCCCCCCTCTCTAGTGCAGGTGAGTGATGTAATGTTGCACCAAACCAACACACAGGGGCAGGCAGGGCCCCCATGTATCAACGAGAAAGATATTCAACAATGCATTCCATTCTAGTACGTACTCAGTCGTATTGTACACTTATCACCCTCATTGCCCTGCCTTCCCTGCCCTGTATAATTGTTCGTTTGTAGATAATTAAGACCCGAGATAATGTCGGTGGCTGACCTGCCCTCACAGTATATATGGGGGTGATCACCGTTGCGTTGGCTGACCGGTGGGGCCCACTGCTTAGCATGCACTCTGCTACTGCTGCTTACCGGTGTAGGCACACAAAATTTCGTATTTTTTTTACCTCATTTGATACATTTAAAAATTCGAACAAGCAGCAAATAAACAATACTAATTTAGACAGATAACTACCGTCCGGTGGCAGAGTGGCAAGGAGGTGGCCGTACGATATAGTATAATTTATTTTTTAATCAAATGACCCAAAAAAACTAACAACCCATATAGTATAATTTTAGTAGAAGCAACCATAAGCGGCCCTTAATTGTCGCGAGCATGCGCTAAAGAAAAGAAAAGAAAAGATAGCAGCTTCTTATCCTCTTACAGGGAGCTCAGCTAGCTAGCCTTGTGTTCCATGATACAGTAGCATGTGGATGCGGCGTACACAACAGAATTAGAGCAACTCCAAGAGATTAGCCAAAAGAAGTATCTAAATTTAATGATTTAGCTATTCTCTAAAATGAATCTCACCCAAAAAAAACTAGACTACTCCAACAAGCTATCTAAACTGGGACTCTCCATATTCAAACTCGCCACGCCATCGGGACCTTTCGTCTTTTCAATCCATCGCGAAGACCTCGCCGTCCGCTTCGGCCAAAGCTTTCACGCCGTCTTGGCGCCGGTTCCGCCATCGAGACTCGCTCCACCACGTTCGTCATCGCAGACGCAGGGGCGATAGCCTCATCCAACGGGCGCACGGCTGAGGGCGCGGAAGAGGCCTCGCGAGGCGGCGGAAGGAGCCCTGCGAGCCGGCGGCGGAAGAAGTAGAGGCGCGCAGAAGAACTAGAGGGCGCACGGTGGGTCGCGTACGCGTGGGAATGGGGCGCAGCGCGCGGGAAGGAAACGCCGACTGCGCCAAGAGGCTGGATGGCGAGCGAGGCAGGCTATCCAAGAATAGAGAGCGAAGGAGGAGGGATGGAGAGCTACTAAATTTGGAGAGTCATTTACAGAGTCTATTGGAGACGTTTTTTCTTCAATAATAGCCAAATTTACCTTTAGAAAACGATTTAGCTCTCCTCTTGGAGTTGCTCTCATTCTGCAGCTACCTACTTGTGTTGATGTTACACCCTCACTCACGGGACTAAGAAAATTCGTATGAATTTTGAGTAATTCCGAAATGAAGGACTCAGACGGCTCGCCCTGCCTGCCCTTTCAATTCCATTCCGTTGAATTCATCCGTCGAAAATTTCATCTCAGCCTCGACTCTACGGTCTACCTACTACACCGAATGCAATTTCAGAGAATCCAATCTGGGAACCAAATTTCATTTCATTTCATTTCATTTCAGTATGTTACTGTACGACGACTAGTTTGAGAAAATTCCAGCGAAATCCAGCGCAGCTCCTCCTGACCCAACCTGTCCTCGCCTCGCATTCGCATCTCCCTCGTCTGAGCCAGCGAGACATCTCCCGTCCATATACCCCCCGCGCGCGCACACACCACTCCCTCTCCCGATCTCGCCGCCGGCCTCCGCCCCGGCGACCCCCGCCTGGCACGATGGAGGCGGCGTTCGACGCCTACTTCCGCGCCGCGGATCTGGACCGCGATGGCCGGATCAGCGGCCAGGAGGCCGTCTCCTTTTTCAAGGGCTCAGGCCTGCCGCAGTCCGTCCTAGCCCAGGTACCCTCAGATCTCCCCCGCCTCCGCGACCACCTCAATTCGATCCATGCTGCTCTGGTTTCCAGCGACCTCAGCCCTCGAGCCACCGTGTGCTTCGAATCGTGAAAACGTTCGGTAGCGACGCGACGCACGATGGTGTCGACGAGTTGCAGTTACCGAAATTTGGAGATTTCCGGCGGGGGTGGAGGAGGCTTGCAGATTTGGAGGGTGCTCTTTTCATTCTGGATGAGTGATTCCGTTGTTTGCTGTTTCACATCGGTTACAACAGGCAACTTTACTCACTTCGGGGTGCTTGGTGTGTCAATTTGATGACTGACTGGTCGTTGTGCTTTGATCAGGCTGTGCAATTTGCTACTTTAGCTCGTAATTTAGTTATTCTAAGTGAATTAACTATCGATTTCAGGGGAGTGGGCTCGTAACTAGAAGCACACAAGTTCCTACGGTGTTATCATTACCAGTGTGGAAAACTGAGGCTGTAATGCTGTTGGGTTCGTAGTTTGGCACAAGATTATCTCAGTAGTAAACTGAGTGATTTTGTAGTTTTCAAACATGGAATCTAGACGTGAGGAATTTAAGTTTGAAGCATAAAGATTTAGGGGAGTGCTGCCAAAACTTTGGGGACTTTAGCTATGGTTTAGTCTGCATTTGGTACTTTCAAGTGGTCAAATGGTTGTGCAAACTGTGGTAGGAACTGTTTGGTTTGGTTTGTAGAAATTTGAGCCATGGATCAATTGGAACATTTTAATTATTACCGGTTCAAATAGTGTACGTAAAGGCGTACATCTCAATATTTGGTGACTGGTGAGTATGCTAGTTTAACGTGAGAACTTCGACTGGAGCAAATCATATGTAAACCAGTAGTCGTACGATTTACCTTTTACCTTAAGATACCCCTGTCATTGTGCACACGTGGTCTTTTGCTTACTGTTACTAATTGCCTTTTATTTCTTTTGCTTGTGCAGATCTGGACATACGCTGACAAAAATCGAACTGGTTTTCTTGGGCGTGAAGATTTCTACAATTCGCTTAAACTTGTCACGGTAGCGCAGAGTGGGCGAGAGCTAACACCTGATATTGTTAGGTCAGCATTATTCGGTCCAGCTGCTGCAAAAATTCCTGCTCCTCGGATAAATGTTTCCACCGCAGGTCCTCAAACAAATAGTGTTGCTAGCCCCTCGCATCCCACTCAAGCACTAAGTCCTAGTCAACAGAATCCTTCTATAAAGGGATCACAGGGGCTTCCTGGTGCATCATTGAACCCACAAGTCCATCAATCTGGTAATCTTGTCAGGCCACCACAAGCTCCAAATGCAAACACTCCTGCTCAAGGAATTGCTCCAAGGCCACCCGTTGGAGGTGGTAGTGGGATATACCACACTGGTTCAACCACGGCAAATCTATCAACTGATTGGTTTAGCAGTAAGAGAAGTGCAAGTCCATTGGGTGCCACTTCACAAGCTCCAACCAGAGGTGTTTCTCCACAGGTGAACGTTGGTAGCGTGGAAACATCAGCACAGAGTCCAACCCCTACAGGGAGCTACAGTTCTCATACACCGGCTATTATAACATCTGTAAAGGCAACTTCAACAGATCTAACTTCGTTGTCTTCGCCACCAGCTGTTAATGACTCTAAGGCATTGGTGCCCTTAGGGAATGGATTGTCACCTAACTCAACTTTCGGTGCAGACCCTTTCGCTGCAACTCCACAAGCAAAGCAAGATTCATCCTCGCCCTCGGTTGTTTCAAATAGTTTGCCCAGTTCTGCAGCTCTTGGCCCAGCTGCTGGACCTCATCACCCCCCTAAGCCAGTGCAGGCTGGACTCATGCAGGGTATAGCATCGCTTCCTTCTCATACTAGCCAATTACCAATGGGCGCTAATGTTCCTGGTCGACAAATTCCTTATAATCCAAACAAGTCTCAGGCACCATGGCCGAAAATCACTCAAGCAGATGTCAGGAAATATATGATTGTATTTATTAAGGTAGACAGGGATCGAGATGGGAAGATCACTGGTGAAGAGGCAAGGAACCTGTTTTTAAGTTGGAGGCTGCCAAGAGGTACATCACATGTTTCTTCTACATTTACTCTCGCCCTCCTCAAGCTATCGTGACTCATGACCTGTGTGCTGTGTGTCTTTCTTAATGCAGACAATGCTACTTATTGCGTTTTCAGCAATCTAATAAACTATCTAGTTGGTGATTATATATGCAGTATGACATGCACAAGCATCAATTTGTGTGTTAAAGTAGAACTGTTAGTTTGAAAAGGCCTCCTATTGTTGTGATTAACCATTAACCCCAGACATTCTTTTTACCATGAAGCCCGCCTTTTAGACGATTAATTATATGCATCTTTAGTTTTTGTGGATGCGAAATTCATTGGATACTAGTGCCATGCGACTGCTTGATGTCAGGTCATGAGTGTTAACCTGTCATCCATATCATATTGTTTCCTGTATAGTTGAAGCTGCATTTTTTATTTCCTTGCCATTGTATTCTCGGGAGTTGAGTGCCTCATAGCTGCACCACAATATTATGGTTCCTTCTATTTCTGTTATTACTGATTAACAAAGTGTATTAAGGAGTTCCTCTTTCTCTTGCTGGCCCATATTTATTAGCTTGTTTTTTTTGGTGTAAATCCCTTCCAATGATCAAACTCTCTTGATATTGAGTTCCTATTCTACTCATTTTTTCTTATAATTTCTAATAATTCTGCCTATCTCCACTTACAGAGATCTTAAGGAAGGTCTGGGATTTGTCCGACCAGGATAAGGACGGGATGCTGTCTTTCAGGGAATTTTGTACTGCTGTCTACTTGATGGAGAGGCACCGTGAGCAGCATCCGCTTCCTGATGTACTACCAGATGGTATTTGGGCAGAGGGAACCTCACTACCCTCTACTGGCCAGTTCGCAGAAAACGCTAGTGGCCCGGCTCCGCATCCAAGTGCTGGTATTCATCCAAAAGAAGCTGTCCTGTCAATTTTTTTAAAAAAATACAAACTATTAAGAAAGTCCCTTTTCATTGATGTGGTTTTTATTCAACACTTGTTGTAGGATTTGCAAGTAGATCAATGCAAGGACCACATTCTGGGATGCCTCCCTCATCTATGAAGCCAACACCTCGAAGGCCTCTTTCTGTAGATGCTGATGATACAATGCGGACAGAACAACAAAAGCCAAAGATCCCAGTCTTGGAGAAACATCTAGTTGACCAGCTGAGCAAGGAGGAACAAAATGCACTGGATGCAAAGTTTAGGGAAGCTTCAGATTCTGATAAAAAGGTATTTCCTCCTTGCACTTATTTAATTGAAATTTGTCAAGAGTTTTCCTGTTTTAAAATTTGACAGAAACAAAAGGAAATCCAAAGTATATTTTGAATTGATTTTCCACAACTGGATGGCTCTTTGTTTATTATTTTCTGTTTCACAGTTGACAAGAAATTAAACTCAAAAAGTTAAATTCCTGTAGTATCAGGAACATTTATTTCTATGCTACTTATGGTATCAAATTCTTGTGATCAGCTCAGGCATCACATGGTTGTTAATTCTTGAGTGTCTCATGATATTGCAGATAATGGCTAAAATGTTAAAGACAGAATATACATAAAATGCTACGGCAGACAAATTCATGTTCAGAACATCTTTTCACAGGTTCTAATTCATATTTTTATGGATTAAGTGAAATGGTAGTGGCATTAGTTCTTTAGATAAATTATCTTGGGGGCAAAAGTTAAGATTGCATTTCTGTCTTCGTTCATCTTTAGAGCTGCAATGTGGATTTGCAACTTCGTACAGTTGTGCACATTTAGGCTATCCTGATGTGTTACCATGAACATATTTTAAATCTTTTATGAAGGTTCAAGAGTTGGAAAAGGAAATCCTGGATTCTAGAGAGAAGACTGAGTTTTATCGCACAAAGATGCAGGAGCTTGTAAGTACTCTCTGCCAATATGCCATACTATGTAAATACAAGCATATATTCTAAATGAAAGAATTAGGTCCATCTATATTGACAAGCAATACAATTTCTATATCTTTATATGTTTGGAATCTTTGTGAAGTCTTGTCGATTCAGATTCTATTTTCATTTCCCATCCACCGTCTATTCCTTTAGGTGTTGGTATAGCATTTCCATTCAACTGCTGTCAGGTTTCATAGGTGACCTGCTGTAGCCTACCATCCTGTACCAACTCATCACATCCATCACTTTATCTGCTAAAATATATCACATAATTTGACATGAGTTATTCATGTTTGCTAATTTTACGTGTTCATGTCTGACTTGATTTCATTATTTTCCCCTAGATTCTTTACAAGAGTAGGTGTGATAACAGGCTTAATGAAGTCTCTGAAACGATGTCTGCTGATAAGCGCGAGGTAATGTTCTTCTGTAACCTTGATTAAGAAATGAGCTCTGCGATTCATTTACCCTTTGTGGGTAATCAATTGTTTCTAGAGGCTGCTTGTAGTTTCTGAACTGTGGACTGAAGCAAAAGATAGATGAAAATCTTGTGTCAGTCCTCTCATCATATTGAACTGGACTGTTGCACTGTTGTATATTGTGATACATAAAGTAGTGCATTTGTACAAGCTTCCTGTTGTTACATGCTCCTGGAATAACTGCAACTCTTCGATCTCACAATATCCAGCTTGATGCTTTTGTGGAATCATTTGTTACTTTAGTAGAAACCAAAAGGATAATTTTGTGCATCCATGATATGTAAATTGCTATTCAACTATGACAAATGATTTCTGTTGTTGCATCATGACATGTAATGTAACAATGGCCATTCTGTGTAGTTCTTAATTTCTTATGATGTTTTACATAAATCTCACAGTTCATATCAATTCTATATTCAGGTTCAATCCCTTGCAGCAAAATATGATGAGAGATGCAAGAAGGTTGGGGATGTGGCATCAAAGTTATCAATGGATGAGGCTACTTTCCGTGAGATCCAGGTATATTTGTGATTTTATCCAAGTGCGCTAGGAAATTGTAAAAACGATTCTTAAGATCTGGACTGTGACCTTATTATTTCTTTTTTTGTTTACAGGAGAAGAAATTGGAAATTTATAATGCTATAGTTAAATTGCAGAAAGGGGATGGCAATGATGAAAAGCTTCAGGTTGTCATTTTTGTTCTTCTAGTATCTTTCCTTGTGTTATGTTGTAGATATGTTGTCTGACCATCTTTTTCCCCTGTTTGTAGGAGCGAGCTAATCAGATACAATCTGATCTTGAGGAGCTTGTGAAATCTTTGAATGAACAGTGCAAGAGATATGGGTTGAGAGCTAAGCCAACTACTTTAGTGGAGCTTCCTTTTGGTACTTGCTAGTTGCTACTATCCTGTTTTTTTATTGACTTTTATCCAACGTTTGCTTGTTTAATGAATGAACTTTCTTGAACTGGTTCCCATCTCTTGTTTAAATTAATGCTGTACTCTGATTTTCAGTTTGTCAGGTATGAACTTAGACAAAATGCAGTTCATTGTACTGATTATCATAATATTGATGGATTATGATCACCAGAGCAATCTTTATTGGCTCTAGTTAGTCTTGTTGCATCATATAGGCCATGTGCTATTCATCACAAAACCAAATTTGTTTCTAATTTCATTTCCTTGTTAATGGGGATCCGACTGTTTTTGTTGTTTCTGGGTCTTACACAACAATGGATATTTAATGGTTTACTTTACTATCTATTTTTAGGTTGGCAACCTGGAATTCAAGAAACAGCTGCTGTATGGGATGAAGAATGGGACAGATTTGGAGATGATGGTATGCTAACCTGAATCTCGATTCTGTCACGATCTCCCTTATTGAACGTGTTCTTGTAGAACATTTGTACATTTGAACTATCTTACTCCGCTTGTCTTTCTCCAGGTTTCTCCATAATAAAGGAACTCACAGTCGAAGTGGAGCCTCCTGTTGTAAAAGAGAGTTATCCCACTGTTGAAGATGGTAAAGTGTCTACCAATGGGGCATCATCAGCTGCATCAACAGAGAAAGAAGGTAACAAAAGTGATAAAACTGCTACTGCCACCGAGCAGACAGCAGAACCTGGATCGACACCTTCTGATAGCAAAGCGGAGTCAGCAAAAAGTCCTCCAGTTAGTCCTGTTATAAACACAAAGGATGGTCATACTGATGAACCTGATAAAAAGCAATATGGAACAAATGATGTCTCACCACGTGCTACTGAGAGTATCAGGTATAGAATCTTTTTTTCATTTTATATGAAATATACACCTGACTGTCTTGCTAGAAAACGAGAAGCATGTACCTTTCCCCATGTCATCTATTTGAAACAAAACAAGCGTAAGCTCTTGTTGCTAAGCTCCTGTGTCAATTTTGTTGGCGAGTAAAGATCACAAGTTTGCGCCTGATGTCAAATAATTTGGATCAGTGACTTCTCCTATAAATTCAACCTTGCTAGCTATGTAGCACAGACACGGATACGTCGACACAACACGACACCGACACGGGAATTCGCCGTTTTCCCAAAAAGACCGATACGGCGACACGGCTATATATATTTAAATAATAAATAAATTATATATATATGTGTATTATTTTCTATGTTTCCACATGCTTATTAAACTGCAATAACGAATCCGGCGGCGCGCGAGGAAGAAGCTGGCGGCGCTTGGGGAGGAAGCCGACGATCGGCGCTTGGGGAAGAAGCCGGCGGTGCTTGGCGAGGAAGCCGGTGGCGCGCGGGGACGAATCCAGCGGTGCGCGGGAACGAATCCGGCGGCGAGTGGGGAAGAAGCTAGCGGCGCTTGGGGAGGAAGCCGACGGGCGGCGGTGAGGTGCGGGAGCGGGAGCGGGAGCGGGCGGCGGCGAGGTGCGAGAGCGGGCGGCGGCACGAGCAACCGATGTGGACAAGCGAAGCAGCGTGAGGCCGATGGGAATAACGCGCTCAGCCGCTCATGTGTGCGATGCGTGCATTAGGGTTAGGGCACGCTGTGCGTGCGTTAGGGTTAGGGCACGCTGTGCGTGCGTTATGGGCCGGCTGTGTCCAAGCCGTGTCCGACTCTCATATTTAGTGTGTCCGACACGTGTCGAGAATTTTACTAATTAAAATTAATTCTAAAATCGGCCGATACGTCTCCGACACAGGTCGAAAATATGTCCGTGTCGTATCCGTGTCCGACATCGTGTCGGACACGGATACGGCTGTTTTGCCACGTGTCCGTGCTACATAGCTTGCTAGTGCTTTGATCACCCAATATGTTGTCAAATTAACTGGACAAGACAATTCAAGTCCTGAACTTGCTAGGTGAAACTTGCTTGTTGCATGATGGAACATATGAAAGATTACTGATGTTCATGACACTTGTTTTTTGCGTTGAAAGTAGCATTCCCTCAATTGCATGTACGGTGCTTTGTTGTTTGTTGTTACAAAAACTGTATTCTTATTGCATGGTAAATTTTACAGTAACCGTGGAGCAGCTGATTCCCCTACTCATGGAGACAAAGCCTATGTTGGACATTCTTGGGGCCCATCATTTGATCATGGTGACGACAATGACTCCCTATGGAACTTCAGTCATAAGGTCAAACTCTATTCATGCTTTGTTCCATTGTGTCATGTTGCATAGACATTTTTCTATCCAGCACTCAACTCTGCAATCTGTTTCTTAGGATGGTGAGAATGGTGATTCAGATCTATTCTTTGGGCCACAGGGTCTCCCCCCAATAAGGACAGGAGGTTCATCTACATCTGGTAGTGCTTATGGCATGGAACAGAAACCTTCCTTCGATTCTGTTCCGGGTACTCCAATGGAGAAGCCTTTCTTTGATTCTGTCCCAGGCACACCATTGCAGAAATCTGTCTTTGATTATTCCGTCCCTACTACACCGATGCAGAAGTCAGCCTTTGATTATTCTGTCCCAAGTACACCGATGCAAAAGTCACTCTTCGATTCTGTCCCCAGTACACCGTTGCAGAAGTCACTGTTCGATTCTTTTCCAAGTACACCGATGCAGAAATCATTATTCGACTCTTTTCCAAGCACTCCAATGCAGAGATCACTCTTTGATTCTGGCCCAAGCAGAGCAGAATCTCCTACTGCCAGCAGCATCTATGGCAAAGAGCAAAAGGGTTTCTTTGATAATTCTGTTCCAAGTACGCCAATGTACAACTCCAGCTTCTCACCGAGGTACAGCGAAGCAGGAGACGACAGCTCATTCGACACCTTGTCACAGTACGACTCCTTTGGCATGAATGACAACAATTCATTTGGGCAGCGTGACAGCTTTTCAAGATTTGACTCCTTCCGGAGCAACGCTGATCAAGGCAGTAATAATGACACCTTTGCAAGGTTTGATTCTTTCCGCAGCAATGCCGATCAAGGAGGCGGCAACAGCTTCATGAGGTATGATTCCATCAACAGCACCAGCGACCATGACAGAATTGATGCATTTGCGAGGTTTGATTCAATGAAGAGCACAGACTATCACAACCGGCGCTACTCGTTCGATGATGATGACCCTTTTGGCACTGGAACGTTTAAGTCGTCAGAGACCTCTAGCCCGACGAGACATGGAACCGACAAGTGGAGCGCATTTTGACAGGTACTGTTATATGGAGGATTAGAGTTCATCATGTGTTTGTGCACCTTACTGCAGATATATATATATGTACACTTACAAGGGCAAAGACATTTATGCTTGGGCGTCTGCTCTACAGCTTGGGACGGGGCTGGCTTGTGTGTTTGCATTGTGTCTCTTTTTGTACCTAGACTCGGATGCACATGTTTGGTGGGATGGTTGGTGCTTATAAACATTCTTTATACCTTCTTGTAGGATCCTCTGCCCTCGCAAAATCACTGTAGCGATTCCTCTGTTCACGAGGCTGTAGCAAATCGCTTGTAGGATCCGTGGTCTCTACTGTAGCATATGATCCGGTCCGTTCCTTGTCCAAAGTCATAACACTGTTTACTCTCACTTTCCTTTCCCTTCTCAAGGTAAGAGAATCCTCTTCCCTTCTTTTATTGTACAACTACAAGATGTGACTCGATCCGCTGGATTGAAGATTAGCGTTTTTCAGGTTCTTCTGTTCCTACATTTTCTCCCATGTGTACACTAGATACTGTTCGATCAGAACTTGGGTGATGTATTATATTGTGGACGTAATTTTGGTGAGAAATTTGATCGCTTGCCCCATTGCTAGTGTGGATCCAACTATTTACATCCTACACATGGTAATTGATCGATTTACCATCCTATACGTGGTAACGGATGTTATGCCCTAAAGTTAGTAAACCAATTGACTATTTATCACTTTGGACAACATCGTCCCTGTCGCCTTCCCGCCTCCCCCCTTCTTTTTCCTCTTCTCCGTTCTGGCCATGGCAAAGCCAGACTCGCCGGTGCTCGAGGGAGGCGAGTGGCGGTATCTGCGCAGCGAGGTGGTGGTCGACGGAGGAGTTGGCCTCCAGCTCCGGCGCGGCACTTGTGCGCCACCTGCTGCTCCTCCAGCTTCACCGCAAATGCTTACATAGGGGCAAGAAAGGAGGACACATCCATCGTGCTGAAAAGCCAGGCACAGAGCGAGAGCGAGCGAGTGCCATGGCGCCTACTGCGGTGAGAGCGAGGAGGAGGGGAGGGAACGACCAGGCTCTAACAATGCACACATGGAGTTCCTAGGGTTTGGCCCAGGTCGAACATTTTTCCTTTTTCAGTTAACCCTCACTTCATTCATGGACCGACAAGGTTCAGGTTAGGGGTGAAAACGGGTCGGGTTAATCCCGACCGATCCGGCACCGAATCCGATTGGTACCGAATCCGACTAGTACCGAATCCGGAGAAAAAAAATATGGGTTAGGATATGGTAACAGCAATATCCGTCCGAATCCGAATATCCGTCCGAATCCGATACATCTTCAGGTTTGATTTCAGGTTAATGCTACTATTTGACGTTTCATTTTCTTTTGCAATGGTAAAATAAAATCTTCCACATCAGCTATTAACCACACAACAGCAAGAGAGGTGAAAATTTCCAGTATGCTACAGCGCATGTACCAAAAGCAAAACCAAGTTGGCTAGAAAACCGTAAAAACTTTCAGCAGCCAACTCTTCAGCTCAACCGTGTACACCCAGAAGTTGGTTCCCCTTATCATAAGTATATTGACATGAACAAAAATCATTAAAAGAGAAAATATTATTGTAGCACAGTTAGTAGATTATAGCACCATGAAGATTACATAGATAAAAGGCAAACCATACCTAAACACTTATGAAGTTTTTACACAACCTTTAAAAATGTTTGTCCCTTCTTACAACAGCCACTATACATGATTAAAGCTCAAATCGATCTTTGGTATATTAAGACTGGACGAAATGGAGGTCAAGTAGCTGGACGAAGGGGGCAACATCTGAGGCTGCACCAAGCAGCTGTTCTCTACTGCAGGAAGTTGAGCAAATGATCTTCAAGAATTCAATTAACTGCAGGCATTTCTCTTCAGCTATGGGACACTGACAATTGAGTAATGGCATACTGCTATAAATAATAGATGGCAGAAAAGGATTTTATCAAAGGAGAGCCACCTACATTCCAAATTGAGAAACACTGGAAAACCTGTGGATCTGGTAAGAAAGGTAAATATGATTAATGTGCAGTGAAGGTTGCTGCTATTATGACAGTGTAAAATCAATGTTTGTTCACATGGTATTATTGAAGATGACATGGAACACCATGAAATACAAACAACAGATGGAACACTTGATCATTGATTAATGAAAAGTCAAAAGGCATTATTGTCAACCCACTGCAAATAAAAAAAACTGGAGATGGTATGCATATTTCTTTTTACCATTTTTGTAGACTATCCACAGACAACTCACAGACGGCAACTTGTTCTAAGAATCTATAGTCAGGAAGACAAGTAACTTATCTAATTAGGCATAATCAGTAATACACCAAGCATCTCTAAATAACTAACATCAGTGAATAATTCAACAGCAGCTGCAGCCATTAGCATCACTCAATAGAAAGCTATATTCAGAGAAGGGAAAATTAAATAATTAAATGACCAAATAGTTGTGCCTTCATTACCTGAAACAATCTTTGCTTTAAGCTACACAGAAGGTAGCAACTGAAAATTTGTCAATTTTATAAGATGGTCATGTAATAACCTGACCATCGTAGGGGCAGTGTTTTAGACTCTTGGCTCAGATAGTAGGATGTATGGCTTAGGGTTTTAGCATTATATATTTTTATTTGAAAACCTTCAACTCTTTAATCTTGAGAATGTTTCTACCCTAAATTGTTTGGGGGCAAAAGGCTTTGTTGTTGTTTGTCATGTCATAACCTCTTCTTTATGAATGATGGTCGGTGCTCTAGTTTGTAATGCAATAAGTACAAATTTTAAGAAAAATAGTATGTGCAAAATTAGAATAAACTGAAATGCAAAATGTTAGTGGTGCTTACATTAAATGGCCTCTTGATATCTCATATTAAGTACTCCCTCCTGCTATGAATATTGTGTTTATATTCGTGAAGCCCAAACGGCAATATATATAGGGAGTACAAGAGAATATTACAAATAAATATACTATATACAAATAAAGAAACCAAAACATATAAGGAAATAAGAAATCCTATCCTATTCTAACACCCCTTCAAACTCATCATGGAACACACACTGTGTTTAGAGAGAAAATACAAATATTGTGCCCTAGTCTGTGACTTCGTGAAGAAGTCCGTAAGGTGTAACTTTAAGGGCACAAACTGTAAAATGAGTACTCCCTCCTGTACCTATAAGCGGGTATATGATGCATCCACACCAATGTGCATGATGAACTCATGTTTCACTGGGTCACGGGTAATACTAATAGTATCCGTACTGTCAGATATAAGGGTTGTAGGTCCCCTCATAGGTACTCTAAAGTCTGCATGTAGCCACCTCAATTAAGTAACTTCTATTGTCACTGCTGCCATAACTCTCAACTCAGCCAGGACACTCAAATGGGAAACTGCGGTCTGTCTCTTTGTCTTTCAGGCAATTAGGTAGGAGCCAAGGAAAACATAGTAAGAAGAAAACGAATGACGATCAAAAGGATCACTATCTCAGGTCGCATCAGAGTACGCATGAAGCTATAATAAGTTGGAGCTAGGGAAAAACAAATGACGAGAAATTGTCCCACGCAAATAGCGAAGAACACAAAGGTGACTATAGTGAAGATGAGTAGGATGAGCCATAAACTGATTCAAGATATGAACGGCATAAACAATAAGATGAGTGCTCACAAGATATATCAAACTTCCAATAAGATGGCAATATTGAGTAAGATCCTCAAGAGCTAAAAATATGCGTGGCCTGGCCATTCCAATTGCAAATCAAATGTAAATTGCAAGAGCTAACCATACTACAAGCTGTAACATGCATAAACACCCTGTATTATGACTTTATAAGATAGCTAGTGGTCTCAACCAAATGTGGAAGGTCTCAAACTTAGCTAGTGGTCTCAACCAAATGTGGAAGGTCTCAAACTTAGCTACTGGTCTCAACCAAATGTGGAAGGTCTCAAACGTCAAACGTCGGTTTTACTGGCGATGTTTACCTCCTTAAGAAATGACAAAGGAGGCAATCTTCCTCGGGCAGGCGCACGACAGTCTCCTGCCCCTCTTCACTGAAAGGTTTGTGCCGGCTGTCCACTATATCTCCGGTGACATCATCGAAAGGCTCACGCCGGATGTCCCACACATGTTCGGAAACATCATCAAAAGGTTCATGTCAGCTGTCAGACATCTCCGATGATATCATCAAAAGGTCCATACCGACTGTTCCACACATCTTTGACGACATCATCAAAAGGATCACACTAGTCACCCACCACATCTCTAATAAAGAAGATTCATGTGTGGCTTGATTTGTGCTTGTGCAAAGAAAAAGGACTAGGTTGTAATGTTCTTTCTCTTTTGTCCTAATGTCAAGGATATATTATCTTTGCCTTGTAATAAAGCACGGTCAGGTCCCTAGGGCAATATTTCCTTAAAAAAACGCCATTCTGCATCTCCTAGTAGGGATAAAATATTTTATTAGAGCCGCTCCTCTCGTGTCCACATGATGTGGTGCGTGAGTGCATGGCACAGCGGTCGGCGACTTTCCTTTCCCGGCGATTTCTGCCATCTCATCACCTCGCGACCGGGCACGTGTCCCCACTAGAAAGCGCCCTGCAGATTTCATCGTCAATATTTTATTAGCGCCTGCATGCTGCTGTTGCTTTGTTGCCGGAGTGGAGTACCTTTGACAACGTGCTGCTTGCATGCATTGATCAGCTTCTTGCATCCCATCACCAAACTGTAGATTCTTTCCCCTTGTGAAAGTGTACTGCTTCTCAAGATTTTACAAGCTCACTTTACCAGCAAGTGTAGTTTCAAGAAATGAGAAAACTTTTTATCGGACCCACTTCCCGGTCACAGGACCCATAATCGTGTAGGGAATAGGGATAAGCCGGCCGTGGCAGCAAATATGCAGCTCTCGAAGGGACCTCCACCACATAAAAAGGGAAAGGATCTACTCCTAACTAGCAGCAATTTTATAAAAACCACAAGTGCATATCATGGCTTCTACTAGTTCTAGTGCTCCTACCTCCCCCTCTCTCCCTCCCATATTTTTATGATTTCCATTTTGTGATTTTTTTTGGCTCTTTTAACATGTTTTAAACTCGTATATGCAAGAATAGTGTAGTCACACGAGATAGCAAAAATATTATATCTACCGCACGATGACCGGACGGTAGCGCAGTGGAGCTGACACGTGGCCAGTAGTGCCTCGTGGCCATGGCCGTGCAGACAAGGCGGTGTCGTGTGGTCGAGGCGTCGTGGTCGAAGCGCCCTGCGCCACGGTCGAAGCGTCATGGTCGAAGTAGCGTGTGGTCGAAGAGGGATAGCTGCCTCATGGCCGTGCGACACCGCCAAGCGCCTGCCGCACAGCCACGGGGCTTCTTCGGCTAGGTGTCATCTCCATGACGATGTCGTCCAATCACTGTATGGTAGAAGTGATATTTTTGTAATTATCGCATGAATACAACTATTTTTTTATAAATACAGACTCAAAACATACTAAAAGTACAAAAACTCCCATTTTGTTTTGTAGCTTGACCTTGTGCATGCTGTGGCGAGTAGCTACTTACTTTCGAGACGCTTCCATTTAGGTTTGGTGGCCACAAACACACAGCATTCTTTCCCGATGCATTTTATTTTTATTTGCGGGAGAGAGAGAGAGAGATGGCCTGCACTAGGAAATTCATTCATGTGGTGCATGCGATCTGGGGATTTTCCTTTCTGAGAAATTTTACGACTTGTTTAATCACTACAGTCAGTAGCACTTTGCTCCATGCATGCATGCACCAGTAAAGAAGTCAAAACAGGCCGTAGTGAACCGTACCATCATGGTCGTAATGTATCATATATTCGACGATCTTTCCGCTGCTTCTCCTCTTGCATGTTGCCTACAATAACTGTGTTAGTGTCCAGATGAGTGTGGCAGAAAACAACTGGTGCCTGTTGAAGTTGGGAGCTAGCCAGCGGGTGGTAGAGGAACTCGATCACCCACGGCCTATGTCAGGGCGCAGATCGACGCTGCCGTCGGGTGGTTCGAGCATAGGATGGCTGCCGTAGGTGCTTGGGTTTCAGCTTGAACGAGCTGGCTAATTCACAGGATATCTGGATATGTGCACCTTCCCCGGAATTGCTAGATGTCGATGTTTCAGCTTGGATAGGGTTTTTTTGCCACTGTTGTCTTTTTTTCCCCGGAATTGCTAGATGTCGATTTTTATGAATTGATCAAACTTCTGACCTCCTGGTCTGCAACATGATTGGTGCGGTTGTACTTCAGCTGTGGCGATTGCAATTCGTTTACAGTCCGTTGCGTTCGAGGGTGCACGAGCACCGCCACCAACAAATTAAGCCGCCTTACCTGTGTTGCTCTCATTACAAGTACCAAACAGTTCAGAAGTGATTACTATGGCAATGACAGGCGAAGTCCAAAAGTTCATCTTACCATCTAAATTGAAAACACAGGAAGTTACTGTGCATCATATAGTTATGATGCAAATCATATTATGTCTATGAAAAGCACCAAATTAACACACTTAAAACTCGACACACACAAGTACATACATAGTTAGCCTGAAATGCAGGATGTGAGTCACCCTCTTTGGTAGCAAAACATATACACAAGGAAACATCACACTGTGTGAGACATCTGAATGGTCTCGATGTCCAGGCCGTTAAGTTTTATCACTGACTCCAGATAATTCTTCAGTGTAGGAATTTCACTGACCCTGCACCGTCCAAGAGTATATCTGTATTAGTTTTGCATCTTTGAACGGCAACAGTTTTGCATCGTTATTTGAATGGCAATAGTTTTGCATCGTTACTGTGTGCATATACACAATTACGTACATGAGTAGTACATACTACCATACCAACAAGCAACAAAGAGCTGACGCAGAAGTAACAAGTGGATCTATAAAGTCCTAATGATTAATGAATGATAGGTGCACGGAAACACTAACCTCACAAAATTGGCCCTCCTTCGCTCTGCCTCGTCAGCAATCTGATTTGGCTCACAGCCAGTAGCCTGCTCTGGGGATCCCCTATGCTCTTCCTCGTCAACCATCTGATTTGGCTCAGTATAGATGTTAAGGATATTTAGGTCTTTTCCAATTGTCTAGGGTTTAGGTCCTTGTGTATGTCACATATACTATATATACCCTATGGGCCTCTTTGCAATACAAGCTTCTCTCTTTGTAACATGGTATGAGAGCCCAGGTTTTAGAATCTAGCTACAGCCAACGCCACTAGTCACCGCCGGCCACCGCCTCTACCCCTAGGAGGAGTGTGCTCCACTCCCAGGGGCGGCAACCTCCCGGCCGTCGTCACGCGCCGCCATCGCCCACACCCGCCTGCGCGCTCCTCTGCACTACACCGTCGCCAGAAGGCCTCCCCACCGTGTAACGGCCCAGCTGTTTATTTAAAAATTTCAGTCAAAAAATAATTAAAATTAATTTAATAAATGTTCTTTGGTTGCCTAAAATTGAGAGATGTTATTTTGTCCGTTTTTAGCTTTTGAAAAAAACAGTTTTTGGGTAAAAGTAATTTAACTAAAAACATAAAATTATTATTAAATTAAAAGGTATTTGTAAATTTTTGTAAAAATATTATTTCAAATTAAGTAATTTAAGCATTTGGCTTTTATTTAGATTTTCCATGATTTTTCTGGAATTTATTTGGAGTTATCTGGATTTTATTTCAAAGCTTAGAGTAAGAAAATTTACTTTAAATATTTTATTAAAGCCAAAAAGAGTTTATTTTGCTTTTCCAAAGCTTCCCTAAATTTTATAGTAATTCTTGAGAATTTACTAGGATTTTAAAATCAATTTCAAAGCTAAAAAGGTATTTTTGTAAAAATTAAAAGACCAACTTTAAGTTGGAAATATTTTTGGTAAGTCTAAAACATTTTATAAAATTTTTGAGAATTTTCTGGATTTAAAAACCAATTTTGAAAGCCAAAAAGGTATTTTATAAAATTTATAAAACATAAATTTGAATTAAAAATATTTTTTCTAAGTCTAAAATAGCTCCAGGAATTTTCTATGAATTTTTTGGAATTTTCAAACATTATTTACTATTTTCTAAAAATTTAATCGAAAACTAAATCCAGATTAATCTCG